>CM068367.1:347099360-348463110 GCA_034769895.1 Magicicada septendecula
CTTTAGTTTCTTGAAACAGGAATGTAAGCGGAGAGCCCTTGAGTTTAAACTTGCAGCCAGACATCTCGTTGAGAGATTTGTTACCATGGAAACGCTCTGGACATACGGCTGCTCTTCAAAAATGTTTTCTTTTGTTTGCTTTGTACTTTCAGTTCGGTATGAGTTTCTCTGCATTTCTTTAAAGACAAGTTTAGTTTTAAAATATTTCATTTTATTACAAAAAATTGTACAGCTCGTCTGTTTGCGATATACGTTTCTCGTGTTTCTTCCACAGCATTCTTCATTTCGCTGTGTAATAAATATTGCGCGCGCGCGCGCGCGCACACACACACACACACACACACACACACACACACAGACTGACGCACGCGTGTGCGTACAGAAACTCGGCAACGTTGAGTAAATGCGTGTGAGTCTGATTTTATTTACTACCTTCAAAAACTAATATTTATGAATAGTTTATGTACAATTACCAGTTTATTAAACAGATTTCTATAACATATATTAATAGTTACACAAGCGTACGTAATTATAGTTATTGTTTAACAGACAGTTGCACTATTAACATGGTCGATGATGGGTGTCATATCAAAATTAATATTTCATTAATATATAACGTGTTCTTTACTCCGTAGGATAAAAATAAATAAATAATAGGGCCTATCTATACTATAATGAATGCTGTAATAGAGAAAATTGACATTTGTCACGCAAAACATAACTTGTTACTTTAATTATGTTTCCTGAAGTATATTATTCTTATCCTTACATATATCAGTGCAAGAAAGAATTACGTCTCGAAAGGCTCTTCCACTGAAACGTCAGCCTGTATCTACAAGTGATGTAGTTTGTTCACGCAGAGGAAACAATGGCGACCGAATGACTCCCGCTACAAAAAGTTCACCTCTGTGAATCATTAACGGACTCCTTCTCCTTGGCGGGCGGACGGGTGGGGTAGAGGTCCAGAGCACCCACTTGTCCTCGAAAAGAAAATCGCTGGTAATCGCGGAAAACCTATCAGCTAGCCAACAGAACAGTATATAGATGGGAAGGGAAAGCCACAATATTTAAGATATCCGGATATCAAGATAGAACGCCTTGATAAAAATTCCGTACCGCTACCGTCACTCGCTAAGGCAATAGGATAATTCCTCGATAGTAAAAAAAAAATGTTAAAAAAACCATGGCTTCGGAACAGGGCAGAGGAATGGTGGTTGGGGATCAGAAGATGGTGCAGAATGTGTTGAAAACAATGAATTTATAGATGACTGTATTTACGATTTCACTGTCTTGCAGTTCTTAACCATCGATTCACCCATCTTTATTGTGGCTTCTTTATATTTCTTTGTTTCCTTAATAGCACAACTAATAACAAGTTATGTCTTCTTTGTAGGACAGTCTTGTTCACGCTTCAGCTTTTGTATCGTGGTCACATGAACATGGCCTTCATGTTCTCACAGTCACCGTCCCTGTTTCAGGGCCATCGATATTTCAGACACAATCTGCAAACGTTCCTTATTTTTTATGAATTATTTATATGAATATTTTCCATTTTTATCGTAGGCTACATCTTTGGTAGAGACCGACTCAATTTATTTCTAAGATTTCTATGAATCGTACTACTAATATTCCTAAATTTATTTGTCTTCTCTTTTATATAATATTCAGACTCATAGTTTACTGCGCATCCGAGATATTTCAAACGGCTCATTTGTTCTAAAGTGCTGTTGTTTATAAGTATCTTAGTCCTCATGGATATTTATTTTTAAAGGCCATGGTTATAGCCTTTTTCACTGAAATTGTCAGTGAGTATTCTCTTGGTACTTCTTGTAATTGAAACACAGCTCTTATCATCACGACATTTATGTATGTACGTATCTTTCATCACCAAGACTGAACATCATCGGAGTCAGTTGATGAAAAATGTAGCAAGTTTCAATTATATTTAATAATTTATTGATAAAATGTTGAAAGTCATATTCTGCGTTACAAAAGGTTCAGATAGGCCTATACCGCGTTCAAACGTTTTTGTACTAACAGAAAGCAAAACTGAGATGGGAGTGTTATACTGAAGGTGCTGACAATGGAATAACGTGATATGGACAAATGACTGATGTTACAGTTTGAGTGATGTACATTGTTGTTCATCTAGTTGACCGAAACATTCACCCGTCAATACGAATAGTGTGGGAACCGGGAATGTACGAACGGCAGTAAGCGTAAAATGAAAATTGATACAAGTGACGCTATCTGAATGTGTCCGCAGATTCGTATTCAGGGAAACACGCGTTTTGTTCATTATGTGGAGTGTTGAGAAATGTGCTTGTGCAAAGTATGGTATAGACACTTCCTGGAACCAATACGAATTGTATTGTAAACTACAAGTATGTATATACAGTATCATGTTAAAAGCAAACTTGGGATCATTTGTCACGACAAACACACGTACATAGAAACATGTAGGTAGGTTCATAGAAAGACAGATAAATAGGCAGATAGTCAGATACGTGGATATATATATATATATATATATATATATAGAGAGAGAGAGAGAGGTGAAGTTGAATATTTTTATTAAAAAACGCGCTCTACTATAACAGTTTGTCGTGAAACCTGTGAAACAGTCTTTTCTTTCTTACCTGTGTAATCTAATTTTACTTCCATATTCCTTAAGGAATGGAAGTATGGTGATGGCAAAAAAAATCGTGTTCGAGATTATTGCAGATTCTGATTCTACTACACTCAAAACATGAAAAAAAGTCGTTTTCGGAAAAGTGTCTGTGTGTGTGTCTGTCTGTGTGTCTGTGTGTCTGTCTGTAGATTTTTTTTCTATGGCAAACGATAACTGCCGCAAATTCAAACAGAATCAAATAATTTTTTGCATACAGCCCTGATTTGCAGAGTACTCACGACCTGTTGTTTTTGGTGAAGATCGGTTGAGGGAAAGGGGTAGTTTACCTGCAACGGTTTTTTTTTAGCAAGGGTAATTTTGTTTGTTTGGCAAATGATAACAGCCGCAAATTCAAACAGAATCAAATAATGTTTCGCATACAGCCCTGAATTATAGAGTTCTCAAGATCTGTTGATTTTGGTGAAGATCGGTTAAGGGAAAGGGGTAGTTTACCTGTAACATTTTATGTTTTAACAAGGGTATTTCCTATGGCAAACGATAACAGCCGCAAATTCAAACAGAATCAAATAATTTTTTGCATACGTCCCTGAATTGTAGAGGTCTCAACGACTTTCGATTTTGGTGAAGATCGGTTAAGGGGAAGGGGTAGTTTACCTGCAACCTTTTACGTTTTAACAAGAGTAAAGTACTTGAAAATTTATTTAAACTTTTTGAAACAATGGTAATTGTTAAAAATAAAATAATTTTGTTGCCAGGCAATAAAATTATAATTTTTTCATTTTAATGTAATATAATATTTTTCATTTAATACAGCAATAAAAAGGCAGGTAAGACACAGCCTGGCTGTTTGGCTGAAAATGATTTTAAATATAAATCTTAGAATATGGAAGTCATGTATGGTTCTCCATACCGATATTTTAATTTGGAACAGGATAAACTTGAATCATCCATGGACCTGCTACTTTCTCTTTCTTTTTAAAACGACCAGAACAGAAACTATAGTATTTCACAGTTACAGTAGCTAAAGTTATAGAAGTGCGCAATTAAGATAAGAAAATCTCTGACGAATAGTTTAGAGAAGTAGCGTAAACTATATTAATACAATAGGAGACTCTTTGATGCGAGGGGAGTTTGCGGTACAGACTTTATACCAGTTTGGTAATTAAGGAATTACTCGTCTCGTCTGCGGTACACTGAAGTAAAGCCATTTTATTTAAATATTTCTCGTACAGTAGTAGAGCTGACGTGTTTGCAGGGTTGCAGGATCCATTACTTAGGCGTAACACAGTAATCAATTCTCGTTATTGCACACATTACACCGGCTGCCTCACGTGTCACAACACACACCGCATTCTGCAATTTGATAAATTGATAGCGTCTTGTGCGCACCACTTTTAATTTTTTATAATTAATGCTCTATTCTTATCGCTCAAGTTCACTGTTGCTTTTTTATAAATGTAATTGGTTACATTTATCAAACTTAAACAATGAGAGACAATTTTCAGTGTAAAGGAGTGGAATGTGCTATAAATACGTATTTTAATCTGCCAGCTGTCGTAATGTATTGTCATGAAATGATATAGCAGGCGGTTTGCGACACTCGGAGCTGTGAGAGCCAGGTTCGACAGCAGTCGTTGCATTATCGCAGTTAGGATTTCATTGTATAAGTTGTGTTATAAAGAGAAATTCAATTTTTGAAAACAGTAAGCAAGCATAATATGTGGTAAAAAAATTACTAACGAAACTGAGTAGCACACAAATGTTTTCAAATAATAAACTCTCACGAGTGCTGTGTCATAGCTACGGAGATGGACCGAGTATTGAAGAATTGTATTTTGAAGAAATCAGAAGATTAAGGGAAAAGTAAGAAAGTAGAAAGTACACGAGACCAGCCAACTGCACACAGTTCGTAGAGTTATTATTAGTGATAAGATTAAATGAGACTATCGAGGAGCTCAGAGCGATTTTTAACCAGAAGGTTAGTAATAGATATTTTACATGCAACAGATTTTAAAGACAAAAACAAGATTATAATTGAAAAAGCCTGTTATTTGTTTCTTTTTGGCATTTGTTAAACTGAGTTTTATTGATTAAAAAAATATTTCATTGTTAAAGTGTACTTTTAACAAAACTAAAGTCTGGGTGTTAATTGATAACAAGGTTAGTCCCTGTCCAGACGTCTATTTGTCTAAATTAAAACGGACTTACAATAATAAAGTAACACAATTTATACAAATAATAACAAATAACCAAAACTGAGGATGTTTTAATAAAAAACATTATTAGACGGGGATGTGGATTCTCATAAGTGCTCTTTAATATTTGAATTAAGGAGACTATCCAGAATTTGAAATCGTTGAAGGCGTTGAAAATCCAGAATCTGAAGGCGTTCAGACAACACAGAAGGATGAAGATGATTTAGAGTTTGCTTTGCACCGTTTAGACTAAGTAGAGTTTGTCATTTAGACAAAGTATGTGACGACCTTGATTTTAATCTAAGCAGGAGGAAAACCTAACGCAAGTACAGTTCATGGGGTAGGCCTACGTCCCTGTTAAGTTTTTTAGGAAAATAAAACCGTAAACACGTGTAGAATCTACAGGAGTTCGTATTCATAGTAACTGATGTAACCTCAAGCCCTTAATAAGCAAATCTCTTTATTTCATTTTATTATTATTCAGATGGATACCTATCATGGGTAATAAGTAATGGTTATTGAATGAAAGCAATGTCACACAGGAGGCGCTTCAGGTAAAGTAGTTTCACTTCAGACAAGTACGAGATTACGTAGATACACTTTATGGATTAGATATTTTTTATAATATCCATCACACCGTGTATGAAAACTATTCAATAAATCGTTATGTTTGAAGCGTTTCAGTGTTCACTACTTTAATCCACTGTTTCACTGAAGCTCCTTGGCGAAGACGTTTGGGTGGGCTTTCGTCCTGTCGCTGTAATTGGCGCTGCAGCGCTTTACCTTTTCTTTAACTGAAGACAGTTTGTAAATTTATTTTCGGTTGAGCTCGTACCGTGGAGAGTTTTTATGGCTCTCAGTAATTTATTTTGGAAGCGCTGAAGTATTCTTAAGTTAAGTGTTACTGAGGGTTTTCACTGGTCTATGTGCCATAAGTACAGACAGGTTTTATGGTGACTTTTTATATTAACATCTTGTTCCGATGTCCAGATTTTTGCAATTGCAGTATAAACTGTCTTATACATATACCTGTTTTCGTCATTTAAGTCGTCGGTCGATGTGTAGGCTAAAGTACTTCATCTTGTTTACATGCGGGAATGAGCAGCTGTCAAAAGTAATGGTGGATAGTCTGTTTTAAGGAGGAATCGAAGGAGGACGAGCAGAACACGAAGAAGATTCTGAAGAAGAAGAAGAAGAAGAAGAAGAAGAAGAATAAGAAGATTCTGAAAAAGAAGAAGAAGAAGAAGAAGAAGAAGAAGAAGAAGAAGAAGAAGAAGAAGAAGAATACACACATCTTTTTTCATAAACTTCTTAGACATGTTGTCCTCTGCATTCGTCTGCATTAACCTATGTTTCATATTGGCTATGCGTAGTCATACACGAAAGTATAACAAAGAAGACCCCTGTTACTGCAAGAGACTCTATTGTGGACATCTGTGAGTGACGCTGCAGATGTCGTGTGCTAGAATAAATAATGTCTGGATGAAGTTTTCCTGGAAGTGAAATCATTAAGGGAACTCCAAGTTACAAACCGAATGGCTTCATGCGGAATTCGTGTCTACGTGTATCACTAAGAGAACCTACATGAAAGACGTTAGTCTCCTAAATCGATTGTAATTGTATTTTGTTTGTATTATAGACTATTTAAATTGAGTTAAAGATTTGGAAACAGTTCTTGTCGGAACATCTAATTGGGATTTTGAAAGTTCGTGCTTGCCTGTGCTTATACCAATGGTTGTTTTTTATTTCGTGTTAATATAAAAAATGCCTAAAGTTATGTATCAGATAAATTAGGGCTTATTATTATTTCTTTTTAACACCAGTTTATATTACATTGTCTGTAACGAATGGAGTTTTTTACTTGTAATCTTTTTTTGCTTATTTAGCCCTCTTTGTGGAATTTATTGGATTGTGCGAATGATTAATTATTTTTGTCAGATTCTACTGGAGACTCACGTAAATTTAAATCTTTCTATAAATTTGGATATGTTGTGTTTTAAAAGCTTCGAACATTTTACTGAGTTGAAATCTATTTTCTCTCCTCCTTCCTTACCCCTCTCTGGCCCTATTCGTATCTCTTTCGCACGCGCGCGCGCACGCGCGTACTTACTCACAATGGACTCATCGAACTCAATATAAAATATTTTTATTAAACATTAATTTTTTTAATAATTAACAAGCAGATGAAAACAGGAAATGTAAAGGGAGTTACAATAAGGGAACTAGAGAGAGTCAAAGCCAGCTTGACAAGGATATTCGAATAGCATATTGAATTTTAGATTAATTTTTGGTGGCCACTTATTTAAGACGCAATTATTATTGACAATGGAGTCAAATAAGTTTAACGATGAATAGTCGCACAAACCTGAATGAAAGAACCAATAACACGGTCTCTGTTACAGATGAGATTTATTGATAATGGTATAATTAAATTCAGAATAATTTCTTTACGTAAGCAGTATAGCTAAACCACGATACACGATTGTAAAATTAATGATTTTAAACTTAATTCCTTTTTGAATTATAATTAATTATATCTAGGCGGAAGAAAGCAGTGAGGAATGTTAGTTTTTTTACCATTACTTGAGAGTTCGTTCGCCGTTTGTTAATTTAAAATAACTATAAGTTTAATTAAACCCTTAAATTCGTAGTGGCCGTCAATGAATTTATCCAGTGAACGGTTTGTGAGGATTGGTCAAAAAATTATAATTTTTGACAGTATTATTGTCATCATCAGGACAATTGTTGCTGACACCAAACACACAACTGTGAGTTTGGTGTCAGCAACAATTTGTCCTGATGATGACAATAAACATTATCGAAACGTCTACACAAATACGTTGAAATTTGTGTTATATAAGTTTAATCCTTTTTGTCGCCACTGAAAATTATGAAACTTCACGGAGCCCTAACGTCTCAAATTTGAGTGAGTTCTTATAATACTAATCTGATTTCTGAGAACATCTTGCTTTAGGATGTTAACTTAGATTCGCCTATTTTAGCTCGCTATCTTTAGTAAAAAAGTTAATAAGAAATACAAAGGTCTGTTATTGTACTAAACAGGCGGACAACAGCATTTGGTGGAATGATGATGGGCTATTAAGAAATACCAGTTTCCGACTTTAGGAGCTGAGTATTTCCGCCGAATCTGTTGTTTTCAATGAATGTATTATGCTTAACCACGGTTACCATCACAAAATATAGAAACAGATTGACAATACCATTGCATGGTACAGGAAATGGTACGGTTACGTAATGGTCCTCCATTCAGGCCTACTTTGTTAAGCAGCAAGATTGAAAATTATCGCTCCCAAATGAGTAAGGAGACCATCGGTTTCTTCTCGAGCCCTTATGTTATGTGTCCTTGTCGTAGTAGCCTACGTCACGGCCTTGATTCTGTAATGAATGTTCCATGTTCTCCTTAAACTCATCTTCATACTGCCCGAGTTTTTAGAAGTGGGCGTTTGTTTTCTCGGCTAGAGTGACCGTGCTGTTTATAAAAAGCGGTATGGAGAACCATACATGACTTCCATGTTCTAAAATTTATATTTAAAATCATTTTCGAAATAAAATATTTCCATACTTCTTTCTTCAGAAGTACTGTGGTCACTAACGTATACCACCTTACGTTAGCGCACTCGATTTTCACTGATGATGGCAGTCGATGGCACTGCCGAAACGTCTGGTTTTGCAGAAACCATTGGACCACGGCCAAACAGCCCGGGAAGGAATGTTAACAACAAACTACTTCTTTGTTACCGATAACATAGTACATATATAAATATCGATATGAAGATACATGACTTCCATGTTCTAAGATTTATATTTAAAACCATTTTCAAAATGAAATATTTCGATAGAAACTACTTCTTTCTTCAGCCTTAACCACAGTACTGTGGTCACTAACGTATACCACCTCACGTTAGCGCACTCGATTTTCACTGATGATGGCAGTCGATAGCACTGCCGAAACGTCTGGTTTTGTACAAAACATTGGACCACGGCCAAACAGCCCGGAAACGAATTTTAACAACAAACTACTTCTTTGTTATGGATAACGTAGTACACATGACATATAAATAAAAGTTATCCCCTCCCACTTCAACTATCATTTTCATTTATAGAAAATTACCCCACCCCTTCAACTAGCCTCTTTATTTATAGATATTCCATCGACGTTTCTACAGTGGATTATTATGATCTTCTTATCAGGATACTTTATTTATCAAAATTAAGTACGTACTTTACTCTTGCTAAAACATAAAATGTTGCAGGTAAACTACCCTTTCCCCGTAACCGATCTTCACCAAAATCAATAGGCCTTGAGTTTTCTACAATTCAGGAAAAAAAAATTCTACGTACAAAAAAAAATTGATTCTGTTTGAATTTGCGGCTGTTATCGTTCGTCAAAGAAAAAATTACCGTTGTTAAAACATAAAGTGTTGCGGGTAAACTACCCCTTTCCCTTAACCGATCTTCACCAAAATCAACATGCCTTGAGTACTTAACAATTCAGGAACGCATGCAAAAAATTATTTGATTCTCTTTGAATGTGCGGCAGGTATCATTCGTCATAAGAAAAATTACCCTTGTTAAAACATAAAACGTTGCTGGTAAACTACTCCTGAAGTAGTTTCAGCAAAAGTCCTGAAGCAAAAACTCCTGAAGTAGTTTGATCGCTTCACTAAAATCAAAAGACCTAGAGTTCTCTATAATTCAGGCATATATGCAAAAAATTATTTGTTTCTGTTTGAATTTACGGCTCTTATCGTTTGCCATAGAAAAAAAAAATCTACACAGGTAGATAGACAGACAGACACACAGACACTTTTCGAAAAATGACTTTTTTCCATGTTTTGAGGGTAGCACAATCAGAATCTGCAATTATCTCGAACACGATTTTTTTCGCCATCACCATACTTCCATTTCCTTATGGAACATGGAAGTAAAAAATTATCCCCTCCCCCTTCAACTATCATTTTCATTTATAGAAAATTACCCCTCCCCCTTCAACTACCCTTTTAATTTATAGATATTTCACCTACATTTCTACAGTGGATTATTATGACCTTCTTTTCAGTATAACTTTATCAAAATTAAGTACTTTACTCTTGTTAAAACATAAAACGTTGGAGGTAAACTACCCCTTTCCCTAAACCGATCTTCACCAAAATCAATAGGCCTTGAGACCTCAACAGCTCAGGCACATATACAAAATTATTTGATTCTGCTGGAATTTTCGGCAGTTGTCGTTCGCCATATAAAACTTTTACACACAGACACTTTTCGAAAAATGACTTTTCTTCATGTTTTGAGGGTAGTACAATCAGAGTCAGCCCTTATCTCAAACACGATGTTTTTCGCCATCACCATACTTACATTTCCTTATGGAACATGGAAGTAAAAAAAGTGCCACGTAATATTAATTACTATTTCTTTTATGAATTTGCTAACTGCTATAATTTTTTATTGTTCGACTAAGCTTTTCGTCATTACTGACATCTTCAGGTCTTAAACAACCTGAAGATGTCAGTAATGACGAAAAGCTTAGTCGAACAATAAAAAATTATAGCAGTTAGCAAATTCATAAAAGAAATAGTAAGGATGGCTGCTAATTTAAACAATACGAGTAATATTAATTGTTTGCCGTTTTCAGCTGCATTTAACATTTAAAGCATAAAGCTTTCTCAGATTATAACAATACAACAAAACACTTTCTTATCATCTCAGATTGGTTTATAACAAAAGCATCTCAGTACACTTTAAACAAGAACTGTTTTTCTAAATAAAAGAAGGTAATTATCATTGCGGAATCTGATTCGATGCTATAGTCTTCAAGTGTTGTCAAACGACAATTTTTACTTCCATGTTCCGTAAGGAAATGGAAGTATGGTGATCGCGAAAAAATAGTGTTTGATATAAAGGCTGATTCTGATTGTACCACCCTCAAAACATGAAGAAAAGTCATTTTCCAAAAAGTGTGTGTGTGTGTGTGTGTGTGTGTCTGTGTGTAAAATGTTTTATATGACCAACCATAACTGCCGCAAATTCAAACAGAATCAAATAATTTTTTGCATATGTACCCGAGTTGTAGAGCACTCAAGGCTTATTGATTTTGGTAAAGATCAGTAAAGGGAGAGGGGTAGTTTACCTGCAACATTTTACAATTAACAAGAGTAAAGTACTTAAAAATTCATTTAAACTTTTTCAAACAATACAAAATAAAATAATTTTGTTGCCAGGCAATAAAATAATAATTTTTTTCATTATAATTTAAATCATTTGTGCGACAAGATACATCGTTCCTGGCAAGCAAGACTACCTCATTATGTAACGTTTACATTTCCAAAGTTTTATTATTATGATTGCCGCAATATAAAGGCAGGCAGGACACACACACACACACACACACACACACACACACACACACACACACACAATTCGTGTTACTTCTGGCCTCACTCATGTTTGTTTTCTTACGTTTGCGTGGTTTTTAAATGGAAATTGTCGAAACTCACACCAACACAACGCGTGCAAGCTGAAAGGTGTCCAGCGTGGATAGAGATTTTCTTCCTGTGGATCGCTGGCCAGTGTAACTGCACGTGTTTTCAGAGGAACGGTTCATAGACAGACTTTTCGTCTTGCAGGGAGTGAACTTTCTGCAAGATGCTCAGGGTCCATGAGAGACTTCGGAGCGCTCCTTCTTTTACTCGTGTTTGTTCTGTGAAACGTACACTGTAGGTTCGCAGCTTTACTCTGAGGGAATGTTGAAAATTTTTGTCCACGGTGTACCCTCATATACACTAAAACCTGATCTGATGTTTTGATTACGGCGATCATAATATTAAAACTTTGGAAACTTGAGCACTACTTAATGGAGATCAAACATTAACTTTTACAAGCCATTAATTTTATGCATATTTTGAAGCAATAAATTTTTTAATAAATTAATACAATCTGTGTACTTATTTCTATTATGATATAAGACTTACAAACTAATATGTGCATGTATGTATACATGAAAAATAAATATTTCTCTCCTCTGGAAAATTGTTCGCGCCTCCTGGAAAATATTTTGACCTTCCTGATGGCTAGTTATTTACAAGCCTGTGTGGAATGTAGCGTTATGATATGGATCAGAATGGTGGGTGTTAAACAAACAGAAGACACAAACGTATTAAGAAACAAAAATATTTTTCTGAGAACGTTATAATTATACGGATGAACAGAGTCGTCACTCAGGAAATCAGAAGACGAATGGAAAGAAAGAAAGAAAGACTCGAATTAAAAAAATAAAAATTACTAGTATGCCATTGACAGGAAAGACTTTGATAACACTACAGACATCATTTACCCTCGGCCGATAACGCGCAGCGAGAGTCCAAATCCATTACAGGAATCAGATCACAGCTCCCTTTGGCCAGCTCTTCGTTCTACCTACAAACATTTATTCAAAAGCACACAGTCCTTCCTCACGAAGGTTGGGGATAATCTTCACCCACCTGACAAGGGGGTACCTTTTAGCTGATATGTAATTTCTTTAGAACTCAAACATCCACTTATTTCATGTTTTGTCACTATATCTAGCTCTGCTTCCTGTGAAATATATATTACAGACAAAAACGTAAAGTTCTGAACCTGTCGTGTCTTGGTTGTAGAGTAAAGAAGTTCTCCGTGTTCAGAGCACCCGTACTCAGAAAACCTATCGACAAATACTAATCCTAGTCCTTCTTTGGTTTTTTGATTGGCACAGATAATGAAAATTACATCTGAGAGTCACCCTGTAACATATGCTTCTTGTTGAGCGAGGAAGCGAGTTCTTAGGTTTAACTCGACCGTTTGGCATTTATCTGTATGTCTGCCTAACTAATTGGAGTATGTTTCACGATAAATTTTTGTAATTAACCGATTTTTGTAAAATTTGGCACACATGTCCCTACTTTACCCTATAGGGGAAGTGGGGTAGCACCGATCAGCGGGTAGCCCCGATCAGGTCGGTAACGAGAGTATAGTACGCTGTAGCGATATCTGTTGAATGCTGGACTCTAGCCAGTTGCACAGTGAACTAATTAAAAACGACCGCTAACCATTTCCGGCATTGTACTTACAGTGAATTAGAGAAAGTGTGTTTTAGACAAATTTCTTCTTATTTCTTCACATCTTTAAAGCAACGTAATGATATTTTCACTTAAATTTTGAATTATTTAATTGTACAGATGTATTGTTAACGTTTTCAGCATTATTTGAATTCGTTATTTACGGTTTTAAACTAACTTACTGTAGTCTCAGGTTATAAAACTCAGTAGTATACGCGGTGGGGTAGCTCCGATCAGGTGAGTGGGTGAATGACGATCAACTGTACTGAGTTACAACTGTACAACGCCATACTGAGTTATTAAGTACTATTAAATACTAATGCGTTGCCCTTATATGTTCGTGATACTTTCCGTGGCGTAGCTAGGTTTTTTTGAGTTTTGTACTGATTAATAAAAACTTTTTTTTAATATGGCATATCTTAATTTAAAAGTTACCATCGGAGTCACACGCACCACGGCTATATGCGGGGAGGGTACAAACCAGTCGAAAGACTAAAGGACTACGAACTGAACTCGGAGTCAAAGATTGTCAATATTAGTGTCTTTTGAATGAGAAACTATTATAATGTGTATTATAGGAAAGATTTTTAGTAGGCCTATATGGAGAAAATATACACACAAAAATTAAATTGCATTATTTCCCATATAAAATACACACATTTTTTACATTGGCTTATGAACTAAAAAAAAAACCTAATTTTTAAAATTTATTTTTAGACTTAGTATGTAGTAAGGACCATTTGTAGATATAAGTAACATTCTAATGTATCTTTTATCAATATATCATTTGCTTTTTACATTGAGAATTTTTTTTAGGTTTTTATTTTTTCCCATTTAATTTGCATAGGAAATCAACTGATCATCATTACTCCGCGGGTGGGGGAATACCGATCAAAGCCCATTTTTTACTTTTTATGGAATAAGAAATGCCTTTTTCAACTTTAACGCTTACGGTGTATAACTAATAAGCTGCTCTGTTATATCAACAATTTTACTTCCATATTCCTTAAGGAATGGAAGTATGGTGATGGCAAAAAAAATCGTGTTCGAGATTATTGCAGATTCTGATTGTACTACACTCAAAACATGAAAAAAGTCGTTTTCCAAAAAGTGTCTGTGTGTGTGTCTGTCTGTCTGTGTGTCTGTCTGTGTGTCTGTCTGTGTGTCTGTCTGTGTGTCAGTAGATTTTTTTTCTATGGCAAACGATAACTGCCGCAAATTCAAACAGAATCAAATAATTTTTTGCATACAGCCCTGATTTGTAGAGGACTCGCGACCTATTGTTTTTGGTGAAGATCGGTTGAGGGAAAGGGGTAGTTTACCTGCAACGGTTTTTTTTAATCAAGGGAAATTTTTTTTTTTGGCAAACGATAACAGCCGCAAATTCAAACAGAATCAAATAATGTTTCGCATACAGCCCTGAATTGTAGATTTCTCAAGATCTCTTGTTTTTGGTGAAGATCGGTTAAGGGAAAGGGGTAGTTTACCTGTAACGTTTTATGTTTTAACAAGGGTATTTCCTATGGCAAACGATAACAGCCGCAAATTCAAACAGAATCAAAAGATTATTTGCATACAGCCCTAAATTGTAGAGTTCTCAAGATCTATTGTTTTTGGTGAAGATCGGTTAAGGGAAAGGGGTAGTTTACCTACAACGTTTTTTTAACAAGGGTATTTTTTATGGCAAACGATAACAGCCGCAAATTCAAACAGAATCAAAAGATTAGTTGCATACAGCCCTAAATTGTAGAGTTCTCAAGATCTATTGTTTTTGGTGAAGATCGGTTAAGGGAAAGGGGTAGTTTACCTACAACGTTTTTTTAACAAGGGTATTTTCTATGGCAAACGATAACAGCCGCAAATTCAAACAGAATCAAATAATTTTCTGCATACAGCCCTGATTTGTAGAGTACTCAAGACCTGTTGTTTTTGGTGAAGATCGGTTGAGGGAAGGGGTAGTTTACCTGCAACGTTTTTTATCAAGCGTATTTTCTATGGCAAACGATAACTGCCGCAAATTCAAACAGAATCAAATAATTTTTTGCATACGTCAGTGAATTGTAGAGGACTCAAGGCCTTTAGATTTTGGTGAAGATCGGTTAAGGGGAAGGGGTAGTTTACCTGCAACCTTTTACGTTTTAACAAGAGTAAAGTACTTGAAAATTTATTTAAACTTTTTCAAACAATGGTAATTGTTAAAAATAAAATAATTTTGTTGCCAGGCAATAAAATTATAATTTTTTCATTTTAATGTATATTATGTTTGAGTTAATATCTTTATATATTCAGTGGAACTTGGTTATTACGGCCTCGGCTGTTACGTCAACTCGGGTGTAGCGTTATTTTGTCATAAGTCCGGTCAAACTGATATCTTTAACATTATAAAAATTCCCGGTTTTAACATCACTAAATATTGTACTACTCTGTTATAGCGTCAAATATTTCTCAGATATTTTACTCTAAATTTCATATAAACGTATATATGTGTGCGCTCGCGCGCGCGCTAGCCCATGGCTACAGAAATACATTGTATGCAAGCAATAAGCACTGTAACAGGACTGCCGGCGCCAGCCATTTTACGTGCTCCAACGGATGGCTAGATCGATTTAAGGCCCGACACTCGATTTCCTTTGCAAAAATTTGTGGTGAGGCAAAATGCGTAGATCTGAACGTTACAGGCGATTGGGTGCGTAACACTTGGCCAGAAATTAGACGATCATATAAAGATGAAGACATCTTTAATGGACATGAAGCCGGAATTTTTTATAAATTAACTCCAGGTAAGACTTTCAAATTTAAAAATGAAAGGTGCGTTGGTGGGAAGCTCTCTAAACAGAGAGTTACAGTTTTTGTTTGTGCGAACATGACGGGAACCGAAAAAAGGAAACTTTTAGTTATCGGGAAAAGTTTGCATCCTAGATGTTTTAAAAACATCAAAAAACGTCCTGTAAGTTACACTGCCAACATAAAAGCGTGGACGACTTCTAGTATTTTTGAAGATGACTTCTGTACGTGTGTATGTCACTGAACTCCTCCATGTATAAAATAATATATCGTTCGTGGTAGGTAAGCGTATCCCAGTTATGTAATGTTTACGTTTCCATTTTATTATTATGCCTACAGCAATAAAAAGGCAGGTAAGACACACACACACACACACACACACACACACACACACACACACACACACACACACACACACACACACACACACACACACACACACACACACACACACACACACACAATTCACGTTATTTCTGGCCTCACTCATGTTTATTTTCTTACATTTGCACGCTTTTTAAATGGAAAGTGCCGAAACCCACACCAACATAACGCGTGCAAGCCGAAAAAATGGACATCAATTTGCTTCCTGTGGATCGCTGGGCAATGTAACTGCACGTGTTTACAGAGGAACGATTCATAGACAGACTTCTCGTCTTTAGGGAATGAACCCTCTGCAGGATGCTGAGGGTCCATGAGTGACTTCGGAGCGCTCCTTCTTTTTCGCGTGTTTGTTCTGTGAAACATACACTGTAGATTCGCAGCTTTACTCTAAGCAACGCTCAATAGGAAATGTTGAAAATTTTTGTCCACAGTGTACCCTCATTCACACTAAACCTGCTCTGATGTTTTAATTACGGTGTCCCGACAGAACGTACCAGCGACAAAAGTACCACTTGACTTTTCGCGACATAACGTACCACTTAGGTCGATATCTATCTGCGAAGTGTCTCCTTGTAATCCCTAAATAATTTACACCGCGACAAAACGTACCTGTTACCTGTGTTCGTCAAATTCAAACGGCTTCCGCGTAACTGTTAAATACCCCTCGAGTCGTTGACCTGTGTTTGTCAAGTTTGGCATGGGGCACGGACGGCCGCGAAGTAACCTTATTACTACCATAACATTCACACTGTGCGGGTTTTAACATTTTTTGGAATGGAGCTGACTACGACTAATAAAGGCGGGTTGTGTTTGCACTTCGAGGGGTATAGTTATAGGAAGAAACGGCAGGGGAAGGACGATACGATAACTTCGATTTGTCAAAGGCAACAAAGTGAAAAGTGTTGTGTAATTATGAAATCAAGAGGAGGTGAAGTTGCCAGTGGGTCTTTAGCCAATCATGTGTGTGGACCTCCGAACGATGCTCAGTTAGAAGTTATTAAACGCACGCAAAGCGCCAAGAAGAGGGCGGGGGAAGCACTAACTAAAATTCACACAGACACTTTGGGCGATCTCCACGATAGAGGTAAGTGTTACTAAAGTTTATAAATTGATAATTTATTGTTTCTATTCTAATTCTAAGGGGTATAACTTTCTATTTCTAAAGGGGTATTCTATTTATAAGGGGTATTCTAATTCTATTTTTTACAGGGTATAACTTTGTTGCTGAAATGCCGCGTGAACAGTCTATCAGAAGAACCTTACAGCGGCAGAGATGTAAGGCGCAAGGCAACACCCAAGAGCCGAGCAACTGCAAAGAAGTATGAAGAAACGCTGAAAATGTTCGACGGAACTTCTTTTCTGATGGCCGATGATGGCGAAGAAGATAGAATTATAGTTTTTAGCAGTGAAAAAGGCAAAGACAGTTTAAAATGCTTCAAAAACTTTTTCTTGGATGGTACATTTAAGTGCTCTAGTAAACAGTTTACACAGATATACAGTATTCATGCAGATTTTGAAAGCACGGATGAAGAAACTAACGTAAATCCTATTGTTTTTGCCCTATTGCCCAACAAGATGAAGGAAACCTACATTCGATTGTTTCAATTGATCCGTAAAGCTGTTCCAGAGTGGAATCCAGAAACAGTGAACGTGGATTTCGAAATGGCGGCTGTGTCTGCTATTCGAGAAGTACTGCCTTCAGCACATATAAGAGGATGCTTTTTTCGTATGAAAAAATGCCTTTGGCGCAAAGTACAAGAACTAGGACTCTCAACTGAGTACCGTGAAAATGAGGATATCCGACTCCATATCCGCATGTGTGCAGCACTGGCTTTCTTAAAACCAGAGGAAGTGCAGGACGGCTGAGATTCACTCTCAGGCCCCAGAGTCTTCCAAGCTAAGTCTGTTTTTAAATTACTTTGTTGAAAATTGGTTGGAGAACCCGGAGTTTCCAATAAAATTGTGGAGCCGTTACCAAAGGCGTCATCGGACAACAAATTCTGTCGAAGGGTGGAACAACCGTTTGAACACGCTCTTAGAAAGGCCAAACCCTATAATAAAAGACGTGGTGATGTGTTTGAAAGGAGAAGGAGAGAAGACCAACTGCGCTTTTATGAAGTACGAACTGAACATTGAAGGTTCAAAAAGAAGGAAGAAGTACATCAAGTATGACGGACGACTTGAAAGAATAATGAAGCGGTATGAAGCAAATGGAAACCTAAGATCCTGCTTGAGAGCTCTTTCATATTCGCAGAACTTGGAATGAAACTTAAAAATACAAAAAAACCATAAAAACAAAACAAAAATAATAAAAAAATTAAAAAAAAGTATAAATTAAATAATCCAAAAATGACGAGAGATTAACCACAGCTGATTTTAAACACGCCAAAATGATTTTGTCAGTCCAAAGCCTGGATAAAGTGTGATGGGAATCAGAACCGTGAGGGACTCGAAGTTTACATTTATATCATTTTTATATAAATCAATTGTTAACACTTGTTTATATTTATTTATTCGAATTGTAAAAAGAAAAGAGTTTGACACAAACAAGTACTGTAGGTAGGTTAGGTTAGAAATAATAATATGCAGGGCACAATTAGCAATTAATGACTAACAGCACTTAACTGACTATTAGATACACTATAAGTGAACGAAACAAGTTGCGGAGTACGTTTTGTCGCATCCAAAATATTCTGATGTAATTAGTAGACCCGTCGCAGGTAGCCGGCCGGTTAGACGGTACGTTTTGTCGGGTGGTACGTTTTGTCACTGGTACGTTCTGTCGTGTATTCTTTAATTACGGACATCATAATATTAAAACTTTGGAAACTTGAGCACTACTTAATGGAGATCAATCATTAACTTATACAAGCCATTAATTTTATGCATATATTTTATATATATATGTACAACGTTATCGGCAACAAAGAAGTAGTTTTTGTTAAAATTCCTTCCCGGGATATTTGGCCGTAGTCCAATGTTTTCTATAAAACCAGACGTTTCGGCAATGCCGTCGACTTCCATCATCAGTGAAAATCGAGTGCGATAACGCGAGGTGGTATACGTTAGTGACCACAGTACTGTGGTTAAGGCTGAAGCAGTAAGTAGAAAGAAGTAGTTTCTATGGTAATATTTCATTTCGAAAATGATTTTAAATATAAATCTTAGAATATGGAAGTCATGTATGGTTCTCCATACCGATATTTTACTTCCATATTCCTTAAGGAATGGAAGTATGGTGATGGCAAAAAAAATCGTGTTCGAGATTATTGCAGATTCTGATTCTACTACACTCAAAACATGAAAAAAGTCGTTTTCCGAAAAGTGTCTGTGTGTGTGTCTGTCTGTCTGTGTGTCTGTGTGTCTGTAGATTTTTTTTCTATGGCAAACGATAACTGCCGCAAATTCAAACAGAATCAAATAATTTTTTGCATGCAGACCTGATTTGCAAGAGTACTCGCGACCTATTGTTTTTGGTGAAGATCGGTTGAGGGAAAGGGGTAGTTTACCTGCAACGGTTTTTTTTTAGCAAGGGTAATTTTGTTTGTTTGGCAAACGATAACAGCCGCAAATTCAAACAGAATCAAATAATGTTTCGCATACCGCCCTGAATTGTAGAGTTCTCAAGATCTGTTGATTTTGGTGGAGATCGGTTAAGGAAAAGGGGTAGTTTACCTGTAACGTTTTATGTTTTAACAAGGGTATTTCCTATGGCAAACGATAACAGCCGCAAATTCAAACAGAATCAAAAGATTATTTGCATACAGCCCTAAATTGTAGAGTTCTCAAGACCTATTGTTTTTGGTGAAGTTCGGTTAAGGGAAAGGGGTAGTTTACCTACAACGTTTTTTTAACAAGGGTATTTTCTATGGCAAACGATAACAGCCGCAAATTCAAACAGAATCAAATAATGTTTTGCATACAGCCCTGATTTGTAGAGTATTCAAGACCTATTGTTTTTGGTGAAGATCGGTTAAGGGAAAGGGGTAGTTTACCTGCAACGTTTTTTTATCAAGCGTATTTTCTATGGCAAACGATAACTGCCGCAAATTCAAACAGAATCAAATAATTTTTTGCATACGTCCCTCAATTGTAGAGGTCTCAATGACTTTCGATTTTGGTGAAGATCGGTTAAGGGGAAGGGGTAGTTTACCTGCAACCTTTTACGTTTTAACAAGAGTAAAGTACTTGAAAATTTATTTAAACTTTTTGAAACAATGGTAATTGTTAAAAATAAAATAATTTTGTTGCCAGGCAATAAAATTATAATTTTTTCATTTTAATGTAATATAATATTTTTCATTTAATACAGCAATAAAAAGGCAGGTAAGACACAGCCTGGCTGTTTGGCTGAAAATGATTTTAAATATAAATCTTAGAATATGGAAGTCATGTATGGTTCTCCATACCGATATTTTACATTGTTTTTAACTTTTAGCCAATTCTTCAATTTGTTATAGAATTTCTCCCTTAGGTGATCGGGGCTACCCCACTCTCCCTAGAACCTTGTTGTTTTTTAGAGTGATCACCTCAAAAATAGGACGGTGAGTCAAAATTGTAAAAAATAATCGCAATTCCCATGTGAGGTATAAAATTAAAGGGAATTTAAACCTCAATCTGAATATAGTAGGCCTATTTAGGACAATCTGAATATTAAAATAATTGGGACGCATATAATTTTTCCTGCAATTGGAAAATTATTTAATAACGAAATTTATGTGATAATAAATGTACTCCGTTCAAAATAGTGAGCGAGTTCTGCGCTCAGGGAGCATAGGACTACTAGTTAATTAATCATAATGAGACAAAAATGTTTAAAAAGAGTCCGATGTACGAACACGCAAAGATTATTGTAAGATAGTTGAACATGTAATATAGCCTACACTTAAATTTTTGAGCTAAGCAGAAGTAGGCCTACTTCAGGATTAGACGCTGTGAGCACGCTACTAATTAAATATCTGACGATGAACCATATGCTTTGAGGTGTGTCATCAATTGTAAACAAGAAGTCACAAGGCGGATTGTAAAGGTTAGTTTATCTATTCATACAAGTGAATTGGATATCACTGACATCATGTATGCTAAATTACCTTTCATTACATAAATAAGTTTATTGTATTTCATAGACAATAAAGTAACAACAGGTAAAATCAAAATGTACATATTATCAAATACAGAAGGGGGTAAGACAGCGAACGACCTAATATATTTCCAATATTACTGGAGGTTAACAGACATCAGAATGAGAACGAATGGGCGTAGAATAGCTAAGAGTATAGCCTAACTCTCAAATTGAAAAATTAAAGATTTGGAGTTCAATCTTTGAACCCAAATTTCGATGGTACGTGAACATTATCAGCAGGGTTAGATCGCACAAGTACCATCGTTAGAATTTACCACACGTAAGTCCTACCTACATACCGCTACTTACCCTCTAAGCTCGCTGGACAGAATCGAGAAGCACCGTCATTGACGCCAGGTTGTTCGTTGTGTAAACTTGCGTCAGTGTGGTAGTGCTTCCAGGCTCTGTTCAGCGGACTTAGAGGGTAAGTAACGGTTCTTTTTGACATGATAATGTCTTTTGGCTGGCCATCATTTGAAAATTTCTGTAACGCTGTAAACTGTAACGCATCACGCTGCATGACGTCATTCTTGCGTGACGTCATTGGGATTGTTGTAAATAAACGTTTGTTTTGATACGTCGCAATATATATAATGTGTTAAAAATAATATCACTGCAAACAATTAAACCAGATTTATAAAGCGTCCTGAAAGTTTAAAATCAAGTGTTAGCACAATTTACCAGCCGGAAATCGTTAACTAAAACCGCGACCGCTAACATGCTAACGTCGTCGCAGATTAAAGACCTAACAAGCGAACAACACTGCATAGCTGTAGATAGGTTATTGGGGTTATTGTCTCTAGTTAATGGTTGTCTTCGTATGTGATTCAGCTAACGATCTATTCATTAAAATATTTGTCATCGTAAATGCAAATCTACTTTTTCACTTAGCAACGACTTCGCCGACTAATTTGGACAATACATTTTTGAGTACATTCGTTTACATCTCCTCCATTGTATATTCCTTTATAGGCTAACATAAGGGTTTCTTTTAATCTTCTGTACGCAATAAATATTTAGTAACGCCTTAAATATCAACAACAAAAGTTTTTTTTTTAAAGAAAGACATTATCATGCTCTTAAGCTTTTACCATTTGGTAAACGGTACTGTATCTTTTATATAGTTTTTCTGTAGTTGTATTTAACTTTGTAGAGATGGTGTTTTTTCTTTTTTTTTTTTGCTGTCCAAGTTTGTTAACGAACGAATCTCGAGTAGGCTTAAGTTTAGTGCACTAATTTACCTTAGACTTGAAGACAATTACAGATCGTTTAGTAGTCGAAATTTTGTGTGATAAGTTCTACGGTAGTAGATGTTTGAGGTATGCCTTCTGATAAGGTTTGGAGTTGTTAGTGAAAATTCAGGCGAGGTGGATAACAAGTTTGACGAACTCATTCTGGAAGGCATAAAGGTTTCTTCAGAATAAATGTGTAATAAGGCTCCACCAAGTGACAGTAGGTATAAGTATGCGAATGAAATTAAATGTTTTGTTAAAATAGTAACAGATATAATACGAAGCTTCACTATCCGCAGGAGCTTCGAGATGATTCCTCTAATTGTTATGATACAAAGCTCACAGTTGACACGATTTAGCCTCGTCTGTAGAATAGAAAATCAAAAATACCCTAGAAGAGCGTGGGAAGCAAAACCAGAAGGTAAACGTAGAAGAGGCAGACCCAGTAGTTGAAGAGGGAAGACAGTATTAAAGTAAGTACAGAAAGGGGACTTCTATGCATTCATGTGGTTATAAAACTAAAAAAAAAAAATGTTGATTGTATCAACTGTGGAAAGGAAACGTTGGATGGGCACCTGCTATGCCATTCAAACTGGTCCGCCGCCCCGATCGAGGGCGTAGTGGGAGGGGAAGGCCTAGGCCCAGGTAGGACTACACGGTTTGTGTAAGAAAAGGAAGAAGGTATGTGGTGATCAAGAGGCTGTCTACGTAAAGTAAGAAATTGCAAGCCCACTAACATCTGGGTTGAGAAGGAGAAGAAGAAGAAGAAGAATATGTAATTTAACTTTACCGTAAAGTTAACTTTCAAGTGTTAAAGTTAAGCCTTTTACAAAGTACAACCTAGATTGTACGACACCACCTTCTACGATAGGAGCAATACCAACAACAGAAAATTAAACAAATGTATTAACGAGCTTTTTACAACTTATTAAAGAATATGGAAACTATTAATTACCGAAACACATTAAATGAAGTAACAAGAAACTCAAATTTGTAGTACTGTTAATATATTTATTATTAAGTCCTACATGGTGTACGTGTTCATCCAACAGAAATTTATATATCTATTTTGTCGAATCGTAGTCAAGAGCAAGTAACGTGTTTTGTATATTGTCTCTATAATAAATTCAACCCTGGCTGAATTTGCCCATTGCGAACATACTCCAGTTGCAAAATTTTACTACTATGATTGCCACGATTAAAACAACGAAGCATATTATGTGTACACCGCGAGCGCACATGCGTGCGACGTACCAGAGTGCGTGCTGGAGTCAATGCAAGGCGCGCGCTTGCACTGACCCTCAACACGCAGTCTGCATCGAAGGACATGTGTCAGCTCAGCGGTGCAGTGCGAGTCTGTACGCGTGGGCAACACATGCGCGCACTTACCAGAGTGCGTGTTGAAGTCAATGCAAGGCGTGCGCTTGCACTGACCCCCAACACTCAGACTGCAACGCAGGACATGTGTCCGCCGAACGGGTGCGTGTGAGTGTGATGCCCGTATCTTAGTTTAATTCGACAGGACACATCTGTTATCGTTGCTGGTTTGAATATACTAAATAATTGCATTTAATTTCTACTAATTGGTTCGAAACGAACAACGTATTTTTTCTTTTTTTATTTTTTTCTTCGATACGAACAACGTATTGTTATTAACAATTACAACAATGAAAAAATTTTAATTTTTTTTTTCTAAATGCTTTACTATTATACAAATACTGAGAATTAAGTTCAACTCACACTGTTTTTACGTTTTCCATTACACGGTGTAACATGTGAACAGAAATTACACAACTTTGAGTGTTTCGATGTGTCATGGAAGTGGGCCTTACTCTCAAAATATCCCCAGTAGAATAAATGGTACGCTGGCAATCTCGCGGGGGACGGAATGTTGCCACTCCTGAAGGTAACTCGTTAAACTGCATCCATTGATCGCCTAGCCGTATGCCTGGTTGCTCCCCATACTGTTTGGTGTGATTTCAGACTTTTCTTTGACTTTGGGAAACAAAAATTCGTTAATCATTTGCACGTGTTGCTCTGATGTGACAGTAATGGAATTCCCATTCTCATCCTCAAAGAAGTGAGGACTGATTATTCCAAAGGAAGCTATTGCACACCATACAATAAGTTTGGCAGTGTGCAATGGTTCTCAAAGCATTTCTCGACGGTTATTTGGTTTTCAGTACCGAAAGGTTTGTTTATTTACATATCCGCTCAGACGGAAATGATTTTCATTACTAATTAGCGTATTGTGAATAACGTCTACGTTGTTATTTATGACATACGAGAACCAACGGCAAAAAGTCACATGATTTACTGTATCACTGTCACTTAAGGTTTACAATATTTGAATTTTGTACGGATGCATGTTTAAATCATTATGAAGAATTTTTCGTACACTGGTATTCGACGAGCCACGTGAAACTGTTTGGCGTCAAGCAGAATTTTTACTTCCATGTTCCGTAAGGAAATGGAAGAATAGTGGTAGCGAAAAATATCATGTTCGAGATAAAGGCTGATTCTGATTGTACTGCCCTCAAAACATAAAGAAAAGGCATTTTCCGAAATGTGTGTGTGTGTGTGTGTGTGTGTGTGTGTGTGTGTGTGTGTGTGTGTGTGTGTGTGTGTGTGTGTGTGTGTGTGTGTGTGTAACATTTTCTCTGTGGAGAACGATAACTGCCGCAAATTCAAACAGAATCAAATAATTTTTCGCATATGTGTCCGAGTTGTAGAGGACTCGAGGTATATTGATTTTAGTCAAGATCGGTTAAGGGAGAAGGGTAGTTTACCTGCAACGTTTTACGTTTTAACAAAAGTACTTAATTTTAATAAACAATGTAGCCTGAAAAGAAGCCCATAATAATACACTGTAGAAAAGTAGATGAAATATCTATAAAGAAAAAGGATAGTTGAAGGGAGAGGGGGTAATTTTTTGAAAACCATCTTTAAAGAATAACCATCTACTTCATTTTAAAGGATAAGATACCTTAGTAATTACATATAATGAAACTATTACTCAACAAAAGTGCAAATATCAAAAATGGTGTTGTTCGGTTAGGGAGGAGGGATAGTTTACCTGCAATGTTTTGTGTTTTAATAAGAGTAAAGTACTTAATTTTGTTAAATAAGTCCCCCGAAAATTAAGTCATATTAATCCACTGTAAAATGGTAAATGATGTATCTATAAATGAAGAGGGTAGTTGAAGGGAGACGGGGTGATTTTTTTGAAAATTTCTTTGCTGATATCAAGTAAAGTACGAGTATTTAATTTTGAAGGATATGATACCTTAGCAATTACATATGATAAAACTTTTACTCTCTGTAAGTGTAATGGTGAGAATCGGATGAGGAGGAGGGAAATTTTTCTGCGAAGTTCAGATTCTTTATAAGAATAAAGTACCTAATTTTTATAGATAAAGTGACTCTAAAATAACATTACATTAAACAACTACTCCATAATTACAAAAATATCTATAAATAGTGAAAATAGTTTGGGGGTGGGGAATATTTTTTTTAGAAATTATCCAACCGAATTCAAGTAAATGATTTTAAATATAAATCTTAGAACATGGAAGTCATGTATCGTTCTCCATACCGATATTTTATTTTAAAGTTATTTTAGGAATTATTCGTCTCATTAGAGTTTAAGCAAGAGTGAGTTCTCGAACGAAAACTACAAGACAAATAATGAACCTTAAACCTAACTTTCGGTGGTACGTGGATATTATCAGAAGGTTTAGGTCGGACAGTAACCGTCGTTAGAATTTATCACACAACGTTTCGATCACTAAACGTGGTCGTCTTCGGGTGTTAGTTAAACTAGTCGTTAAATATAAATTTAAACTAGCCCGAGATTCGTTCACTATCAAGCGTGAACCGTCAAAACATTAATAAACCACCAGCACCTACAAAGTTAAACACAACTATAGAAGAAGTATATAAAAAAGAACCGCTACTTATCCTCTAAGTCCGCTGTACAGAACCGCGATGACCCACGCACGTTTAGTTGTTTGTTGTGTAAATTTGCGTCAGTGTGGTTGTGCTTCCCGGTTCTGTACTGATACCGGCTGCATTGATCAGCTGACCGGACAGATTGTAAACAGTACTCAAATTAAAAAAAAATGAGCTAAAGTAACAAAAACACTTCTTGTTTACACTGATTTTATAGGATTGCCGCTCCTATCTTCCGATACCGATACTCTAAAGTTTGCCTAGATATAACGATAATATAGGATCATCGATACCGATACGAACACTGCCACTATCAATGTTTATCACTATCGGAAGTATCCATAGGTTTTTTTTATATTAATCTGTCCTAATTATCTCCGATTGGCCAGACCTTTAGAGAGGGCATCGTCCTTAACAAACCTTTTAAAAATTATGTTACGTACCTTAAAACTGGCCATCTGAAAACTGTGTCATCTCTTGTATATATTACACCACACGAATTTTTGTCTTCACAGAAGGAACATATAGTTCCACTTCAGACGATCACGCGCATACGTAAAGATAGGCTTATGTTTTAAATCTGATATTAATTTATAGAACTGATATGTTTTTTGGGATTACGTACGATTTCGGTATCCAGTGAAACACATACTGACGATGAGATGGTTAGTTACTTTTCTCTAAACACACAAAACGAGATGACACACTGAAGGAACTTTTCACGCGGATTTATGTACAATAACAGATGAGAGGTAGGTATCAGGTGAGAACGTAGGCAAACTTCATGAACGACAGAACCAGTTTTCAGGACCAGAAATTTGTTAAACGAAACATAAAAAGTACGCTGAGTTTTCCTATAACTGTATAATGCGGATAGAGGAAATAGGCTACAACTAGTGTAAAAGAGGAAAGTAGTGTAAAAGACAACTAGGGTCTGTTTGCCTTCGCAAGACGAATGCCCGCACCCATTCTTTAGCGTACAGTCAAAACTCTAAACTGAGAGGAATTACGCTATGATTAGCATGCATCGTAAAACGGTATTAATGCTTAGCGTGATGTAAGACACTGTTTAAAGACCTATATAAGATGACGCCTGCTTGGACAACAGTTGACGTCGCGCGTGTAATCCTTAGCCCGATGTGGACCTTATCCTGTTAGACGGCTTTTTTACAAAGTTTTTTCACGTCGCAATCCAGTTGGCTCCAACTGTAACTTTCGCTAATGAGAATGATTATGCAAGAAAACTAAACTACTGCGTAAATCCACAGACCGGTAAAGGAGACAATAGTACAGTCAACACGCTCAGTCTTTTCTCCCCCTTATACACACACACGCACACGCGTGCATGCGCGCAGTTAGGTTTACAAAGACCAAGATATCTCTTCTACCGGCAACACAACGGTTCATTGTGTCCGTTCCCCTTTTGTTTAAACCCTGTGCTTAGAATGTTTTGAGATTCTTAGCCGTAAGACTCCCTAAGGTGATTGTTTCATGGACTATTATTATTTTTTAATTGAAATTATGATTATTCTTATTATCCTGTGTCTAGCAGCGGTCGTAACAGCGGCCCACGGTATGTGTCATGCTGTGTATTGCCGGACTGATAACCAGGCGTAGTAAGCCTACTTCTTCACGTCCTACCAAACGTAATACAGTAGTTGTATTTTATAATCTGGCTGTTATGTAACCGACGTAGAGTACATTTACGAATCCAGTAATGCATAGTAGTGACTTTACACAGACGTCTTGTATAGTATGTTACAAAATAAACGAATCTAAACACAATATCCAGTCACTCCATAACAAAAGTACAAAATAATTAGATAAAGCAAATAACATAAATATAGGTTACCCTAACAAAAAATTATTTGTGAATATATTTTAATCCACAGTTTGTTATAAGTGTGTTTTAACATGTTCAGTTATCGAATAAATGCACAAAATAGTACATATCGGCATATAAGGAAATACAATATGTAATGTAGACCTATAACCAACATGGTTATATAGCGCAACCACAGGTTTCATGATTACATGCCTTAAAGCATCTGTAATCTCCTTTTACTGTGATCTGTCTCTGTCTGCCTGTTCTATTTATGTCTGTCTGTCTGTCTATCTATCTATCTATCTGTCTCTCTCTCTTCCTTCATCGGGGGCTTGCGGCGGAACGTGCCGGGCCCGCCCTCAGGACTTCCTGTGTAATGTGAAAACCTTTTGGATATTCTGAAAAGACTATAGTGTTATATAATACAGAAGAATCTAAGGCAATTTATAGCTCTTCCCCTGTTTCAAAGTAGGCTAGAAACACACAAGGCAGTTTTTGGGTGACGCGGAATCTGCAGGTTTATTATTTATTAGAGGACAGATCATTATTCAGTCCTAAAAGAACAGCCACGCCAAGTTATCCCAGTGGTTTGCCATTCGCGAGGATACTGCTCGGTTTTCCACTCTCCAAACAATTCACATTTCTATAAAATAGTAAAATAAATAATTACGTTTATTTGTAATTCACATATATTTATAATTGCATATACATTTATTACATTTATACATACACAATCTGAAAACAATTTTTCGTTCATACTTTTTCATTATCATGTGTAATATTTTAACACATTTTTAACACATTTTGATCCCCTAATCTACAAGCCATCCTCGCAAATGAAATTCTAGGCTTGCTACTGCCTGTATGGATTAAATGATTCACAGAAAGGGCATATCGTGACCAGGTTACGTGAGTAAGACGAAGGGGTACATTTGGTAATAGACGGACAGGACAGAAGGTCGCCTTTTGGTCTAACGACGCTCCTCTGTTCCACAGAAATTGAAATTCACATTAGTCAGTTTTAGTACGTGGTAAAAAGTGTCTGAATTCCATATTCTATCGTAACATACTGTTTGCAGTTTGCATATGCAGTGATAAATGCAGACTACGTATGCAATACATGCAGTCTCCACTATGTCTCGCCCTTCTCAATCCCTCTCACTAATTCTCACGCACGTACTCACGCACACATACAAACTCACAGTAAGCATAAAATTAAAGTCCACATGTAACTCTAAGTATTTAATTTATCACACCTTGTGAATGGTACAAAATTATGTATGAAGTGTCCGTTTTACACCGTAGAAATGTCTTTAACATATGTGTTAAAGTTAAAATTAATTCGTTCATATTGCCCATGTCTCTACAGCCTATCAGCAGCTATCTCTCTGGCGACATACTTCAAGTATCATGATCTCTTACTACGCAAAAAATAATCTTGTGATATTTATAAAGTCCGATGTCGACTTCAGAGTAATCAATAGTGATCACTGTTTTCAAATAAAATGTTCGTTCTTGTAAGGAGCATTAGTTCTCTATGACATGTTAGTTTTATTAACACAGTGTTAAATATCGGTATGGAGAACCATACATGACTTCCATGTTCTAAGATTTATATTTTAAATCATTTACGAAATGAAATGTTTCCATAGAAACTACTCCTTTCCACTTATTGCTTCAGTCTTAACCACAGTACTGAACATGGAACATGGAACATGGAAGTAAAAATATCCTTATTATAAACAAGGAATAAAAAGTTTGGCCTACTGTTTTTCTAACTATATAAAAATATCGGTATGGAGAACCATACATGACTTCCATATTCTAAGATTTATAATCTGAAATATGCTTGCCTGCCAAGCACGATATATTTTCTAATATATACATAATTTACATTAAAATGAAAAAATTATAATTTTATTGCCTGGCAACAAAATTATTTTATTTTCAACAATTACCATTGTTTGAAAAAGTTTAAATGAATTTTCAAGTACTTTACTCTTGTTAAAACTTAAAGGTTGCAGGTAAACTACCCCTTCCCCTTAACCGATCTTCACCAAAATCTAATGGCCTTGAGTCCTCTACAATTCACTGACGTATGCAAAACATTATTTGATTCTGTTTGAATTTGGGGCTGTTATCGTTTGCCATAGAAAAAAACCTTGTTAAAAAAACGTTGTAGGTAAACTACCCCTTTCCCTTAACCTATCTTCACCAAAAACAATAGATCTTGAGAACTCTACAATTTAGGGCTGTATGCAAATAATCTTTTGATTCTGTGTGAATTTGCGGCTATCGTTTGCCATAGGAAATACCCTTGTTAAAACATAAAACGTTACAGGTAAACTACCCCTTTCCCTTAACCGATCTTCACCAAAAACAATAGATCTTGAGAACTCTACAATTCAGGGCTGTATGCGAAACATTATTTGATTCTGTTTGAATTTGCGGCTGTTATCGTTTGCCAAAAAAAAAAAAATTTCCCTTGAAAAAAAACCGTTGCAGGTAAACTACCCCTTTCCCTCAACCGATCTTTACCAAAAACAATAGGTCGTGAGTACTCTATAAATCAGGGCTGTATGCAAAAAATTATTTGATTCTGTTTGAATTTGCGGCAGTTATCGTTTGCCATAGAAAAAAAATCTACAGACACACACACAGACACTTTTCGGAAAACGACTTTTTTTCATGTTTTGAGTGTAGTAGAATCAGAATCTGCAATAATCTCGAACACGATTTTTTTTGCCATCACCATACTTCCATTCCTTAAGGAATATGGAAGTAATTAGCTCCAGTTTAGTCATATGTACTTGAAATACACGATAATAGAATTCTCTCTGTAAACGTGTTATCAATATTCTGAGACTGATTCAGGCCCGCCTTAGGAAAATGAAATACGAGGTCTGATCAAAATGTTCGTGCAATTTTGCAATTTCCACCGCACAAGTGTCCGATTGAAAAACTGTTTTTATGTAATGTTGGTACACTTGTTAATGACACTCGTCTAAAATGTTAGCCCTATTTGATATAGGGTTTAGATTCCACAGCTAATTAAGTAAGTCGTCCTCAGGTGTATACGCGATTTTTTGTCATTCTACAATGCGAGATTGGAGAATATGGATTAAATTTTGTGTAAACTGTGAAATAAATTGCTCCGTCCTGGTAAACGTGTTCAGAAGGCTTCTGGCGAGACTGTTGTGCATGAACAAGCGGTTTACAAGCTTCAAACACTGCTGTAAATGAGTTGAAGATCGTGGTTGTCAGATGAAGATTATGTTTTTATGTTCCATGAAATTTCATCGCTTGGCGCAGTGGTAAGTAAAGAGTACTATTCGGACATTTTACGCCATTTATAAAAGCTATTCGTTGAAAACTGTCAGATTTACGGAAGAATAATTTATGAAAATTGCAACCCGATAATGGGCCTGGATGCACGTCATTGCATGTTAGGAATTTTGCCATGCTAGGCCAAAGAAAACGTCATAATGATGACACGGCAACTGCCTTATTCACGAGATGTGTCCCAACACGATCTTTTCTCCTCCCAATAGTGATAATTTTCACGAAAGGACAACGTTTTACCCCGTGAAGACGTAAGACGAAAGTCGCTAAGCGAGCTCAAGGGTATACCAAAGAGTTCATGCTTGAAATATTCTGAAAACTGCAAAACGGCTGGCTTAATCGTGTTGCATTCGATTGAGACTACTTTGAAGAGGGCAGTACAAGTTTTGATGAATGAAGGCATAATTTTTAAAATAAACAAGAACTGCATGAACTTTTTGATCAAATCTCGTATTTATAAAATGTCATGAGTATGTAACTTCGATAAATAAAACTACATGAATGGGTTAATGGACCAATTTAGTCTTATGGATCAATGAGTATGCTTATCATTATTAATGATGTCGGCGTTGAAAATAAAAAAGCAACAAAGACTCCATCAAAAGTTAACCTACTGTTCATTGCATAATTTACTATTTTTCTAGTGCTTAAAACGTGCTCTCCGTTTAAAACTTCTTTTTGACACGAAGGTGAACTGAAAGAAATTACATTATAATATTGCGAATAGTAAAAACAATCAATCCTACAACTACTGGTCGTAAGCATGCAACCAATTAATTTATTTAAAAGAGTCACTGTACTTTTCATGAGGAAATAATATAAAAAAGATTAACTTAAACTATAATAAGTAAACTGTCCTCTCTGTCTCTGTGTTTATAGCTGCCTCCACAATGACGCACGTACAGATATATATAAAACGACTCATTTAATCAATCGCTATATCAAGATTTACTGCCGCTGACTGTCTCCATCAAGCGTACTTATACTTAATAGCCTGTTGTTGCAGCAGATACTCTCAGCACATAGAATTTATGCCTGTTAACGGGACGAATCCGATGAAATACCTTTTTCCAAAAGTCAATAAAGCTAAACGAAACAAATGAACAAAATTAACAATCAACACGCGCGCGCGCTCGTACATACACAAGCACGCACGTTTTTTCTGATGTTTTCTTTAAACAAACAACGCTTATGTTTAAAAATGTGTTCAAAAATTACAACTAGAATTACATAGAGACCTGGCTGAATAAATTTGTATTAACGAGTTTTTATGACGCTTTCAATTTCAATTAAATTATTAATTAATACCCACATTAAGATTTTAATATTTCAAATTGTACTATGAAAGTACATCCGTATTTGAATAATATTCTTAAAAATACGACGATACTTGAAACAGCTATTACTTCTCTTTTAAAAAACTCCTGCGGTTTCTGTCACAGTGTTTTCAATCGACCCTCTGCAAATACGAGCAGGTATAATACAAATAAGAACAAGTTATGCAAAAAAGAAACGTTGAATAAGATAAAATTAAAAGAAAACAGAAAAGTTTAAAATAACAAAACGTTAATAAACTGGCGACAAAAGATTGAAGTATTAGAAAAAATATGAATATGGGCTGGCTAGATTAGAAGAAAATTTAAGACATTGTTTTCTTTAGTCACCAAAAGAAACTTTTTTTAGTTATAAAAAAAAGAAAACATCTAAAACACTGTATTAATTAAGTCAAAGTAGTCGCAAACCATCAAACGCAGAGTGGTATATTTTGTCTGAAAAGAAAATTGTTTAAAGAAGGGCCCGTGACGAAACAAAGTCCAGTTCGTTGAGGAGCCGAAATCTGACAACTGTACGGGAAGCAATTTGTGGAGTGAGAGTCCGGGAGCAATTTTCGGGGGCGGGGGATTGTCGCGGAACCAGACTTGTAGGAGTGACCCAAGATCTGACACAACTGCTTAAATGAATTATCTTCTTATTTACATAAAAGTAAATTTTGTATTCCTTCAGTTGTATTAAATTTTATGTGGTAAGTCATTCACAAGTGTTAATATCAATACGCGTGTTTCATTAGTACAAATAATACAGAGTGGGCAATAAGTCGCTTGACAGTAGCAGTTATCAACAAAAATAGGCTACGTTTTTGTCAAACGACTTACAGGGCACTCTATATATTCTGGTTTTATTGTTTATGTATTACTCTCTCACTGTCATAGGTGCACTGTAAGATGAGCGAGGACGACGTGGCCGTGAACATCAAGTTGTCACGTTGCGTTTCGCTGTTCTCTGCAACAGAGGTGAGATATTTTTAAACGTTTTAACATCTCGCCGACGACGGGATACATTGAGCAAACGTCAGAAGTAAACAATAACGTGACAAGGGCTGTACGTCTGCAGCACGCAGAGTTAATTTGGCATTCATTATATTCAGAACACTGGTAAATGTAATTCAGTTACGACAGCGTTAATGCGCAAACTTCTACAGGCTTTAACAAAGCTGTTACTTCTATTAGACGTACGGTACATTTATTTGCTGACACAAAGTTCATTCGCTTGTTCGAATTAATTGAACGAACTGAATGCTTGTTATTATTAGAAAAATCTCGTGTTTTTTTTTTAAGTGCTGACGTTGAACATTGTTGACAAGTAGATCGTCGTCCTAGCTTGATTTTACCATCAACGCGCATGCCCAGAAGTAGGTTTGCTCTTGCAGTACGAGAAACCGATACATGGTTAGCCGTTTATATTTAGCTAGCACTTACATATAATATTCATTTTATTACTAATGTATTAGGGTAAAATTTAATACATTTTTATAAAAGAATTAAACACATAAAAAAAACTTAAAAGAAAAAAGTAGAATCCCAAGTTAGAAATAGGAGGCCGGCAATTTAAGGAATGTCAGTAGAGTCTGAAAACGAATCGTACTATTTATATTGATTATACGAAAGTCTCTATACATTCATGGTAAATACTTTATCGGAAATTGCTGTGAATAATAAACTCGCGTAAATTGGATATAATAACCGCGTAGACCCGTGTCCGCATAATATACCTAAATGACACACATGGGTTTTCTACGCAGTAGGGTACTTGCCAATTTTTTATATTTTAAATGAATATTTATTACACGACAGAAATAAAAACAAATTCGGTATTAGTCGCACGGTATTATTTTAGTGAATCTTTTAACTACTTACAATTGATTTGTTAAATACTATAAAATTAATAAAGTGTTAAGAAGAAAGTAAAATGAAGATTTGTATTTGTATATTATACAGACGGTCTGCTTACCCAGAAAATCCCTGTGTTTTATTAAAAATACTCATGACGGTCGTACGATTTGCATTTACCTGGGCCAATTCAGAACCGCGTAAAAACGAAATGGCGCATAACGCGATTTACCTGTAGCCTACCTAGAGTCATCGTACAAGCTTGCAAACGTGTGTGTGTGTGTGTGTGTGTGTGTGTGTGTGTGTGTGTGTGTGTGTGTGTGTGCGCCTAAGAACATTGACACTGTAAATCAAGGAAATCGGGACAGTAAAAACATTGAATTACGTGATTGCAATGCATGTATGGGGTCAGTCTGGTCGCTCAACGCCCACGTCATCTGTGCACTTTGCAAAGCAAGGTTCTATAGAAAACAGAACTCCATAAGCGTCGAACAGCTGATTGATAAATTACAGTTTCTACACAGATTTATTCACCAAAATTCCTATATGCTGGTAATGAAGGACTCATCCTGGATGCTTCAGTGATTCCCGAATTAACAAGGACTTTACAAATTCCGGCGCACTCTGTGTGAACAAACAAACAGTCAGTATTTTCAACTTTTGAAGTTACAAACATGGTTGGTTACACTTGTTAATCCACCTGCTACTTAATCACCCATCCGCGACCCGCATTCCCTCCCCCCCCCCTTTACCGCTGCACGTGTCACTGTTGTTACAACCCCCAGGCAGTTAAATCATCAGTTTAATATCTGTCCGTAACGTTAATGATTACATCGAATTTTACATTTGAGTGTTCGAATATAATCGTGATACAGCACTTCTTAATGTATGTTTTATGTTTATGATTTTACGTCCAACTTTTGTAAATTTTATACTGATGTAGTCACTGATGTTCACTATCAAATATTTTACTTGTAAAATGCTAATTTTGAAATAGATTTTAATCCTCAGCCTACTTATGTATTTGTGTTTATACCGACTGGCGAGACGTTGAGAGTAGGCAAACAATCGTATTTCGAAACCATTAAGAAGTAAATGACAACTGACTACTGAATTTAATTTTATTACCTTTCATTTTGTGTACTCATTAAAACGAAACGCAGAATCAAGCGAACCGAATTATATTGTTCGAATGTTGTGCGCGTGCGCGCGAGTATGTGTACAGAAGCTTAACGTATTGTTTTTGATACAGTAAAGTTTGTAAGGAAAACGTGACTCAAATCTACTGTAGTTTACCTTCCTCCCTTTCTTTACTGTCGATAGAATATGTTGATAAGCCTATTAGATACCAGTATCTATTTGTTCTTTTCCAAAAACGCACTACCCTAGCCTAGTAAAGTCTACCCACCTGTTTCATTCGGGGGCCTAGGTCTGTTATATGTCCACGAGAATAGAGCTGCGTTTTACATGTGACGATATATGAATAATTCCAATGCTTCACTGGTGAAAGCCCTTAATTAGAACGTTTCAGATCTTTGTCATTTCCTTATCTCAGTGTCCAGGTTTCAGATGCTTAATTTATGTTGCGAATATCAAAGAATTAGCTAGCCTCTTTATTGTCTTTGAAATGGTATTTACTGTCTCTGAAATTGTTTGATCTACAATGCGTCTTGAAATGATTTAGTGCAATAGAACATTTTAATTTCAGTGGAGACGCTTATAAGTCTCTAGCAAAGGTACAATAATTGCAGTAATGTCATGCAGTAGAACTCGAAATTGAATCGAGCGTGCGCTTGCATGCATAAAAGTTAATAAATTAATTACTCTTAAGTTACAGCTTCGAGTTTCTGATTACGGTATATTGATAAATCGAAGGTGATTAAATGGCTTAGATTAGTCTCGTTATTTATGATTGTTAGATCGATCACTTCATGATCGTAATTCAGTTTTTGCTTATTCTTTATTGGACAAATAAGTATACATTTTTATTTATCATAATCACTAATTTTGATGATTTTTTTAATTTTATGCCGCAGTTCCCTTCTTTTTAGTATGGAAAAATTGTTTCTTGATACTAACAAATGTAAATAGAAATTGTAAAGCGGAGAATTGTATACAGAAATAGTTGCAATTGTATAAGCAGAAAGAATTTCATGAGATAGCGTTGTATTGCAGTTTGCCTGTAAGTTGCACGACTAAGTTTAAATGAGACGCCGATATAAGCTAATGTATAAAGATCTGGGGGGTGCGATTTATTTGTGACAAACTGTGTCACTCAATACTCATTGCTTGTTAGGTGTGCTTACAGTAGATGTATACGTGGATATTTTACGATAGTGTGTCAAGCCACCCAATTCCATGGAGGACACTTTACACGACAGATTATCGTTCATCATAATGCATATCAATATCTGTATTTTTATATTAAACTCGATACCCACGTACGAATCGTACATCCTACTGTACGATAATTTCTGTGAAATGAATCGAACGGTGTTTGCTAATGAGAATAACGTATGAAAACTTAAAAAGCTGACTCAATACTGTTATTGACTATCAGGTTAAGACGATGTAAATATAAATGGCAATGGGATCTCCGTTATCAGGTGTAATATCAGAATATTCTTACAACACATTGTCACCAAAATACAAAAAATTATAAATTAATTTGATCCAAATGGAATATGAATAAAATATGTAGATGACCGACTACATATTTTTTACAACAAAACCATAAATGCAGATAAAATATTAAAACAGCTTAACTAGATACACCCAATCATACAATGTGCAGAAGAAAAAAGAAAAACATAACAAAATCAACTATTTAGACATAAAAATTATACAAGAAACAATAACCAACTACGATATACAATACACAGAAAACCAAACACCACTAACATCACCAAATCTAACGATTCCAACCACCCACCACAACATAAAATGGCAGCAGTCTACTCGGTCTTCAACAGAATGTATAAAACATCCCTAACAATCTGGAAATAAAAAAAGAAAAAAGTATAATTTACCAAATTGCTGAAAAACTGGGTACAGTAAAACACCGTAAAAATAACCATAAAAACCCATCGAAAATAAAATAAAATATAACATAAAGACAAAACATTTAGGAAATTATCTAAATGAATCACACAGAAACACTAATAACACAATAATAAAAAGTGGGCTACATTCACAAACATAAACAAAATGGTAACAAAACTTATAAAACTATTTAAAAATACGTATATTAAAGTAGCTTATAAAACAAACAAAAATAATATAAAACAACTCATATAACAAAGATGATACTATAAACAATGGAATATACAAAATAGAATGCAAAGACTAGAACAGATATTACATAGGATTGAATTGAAATGTTACAGATGAGAAAAAGAATTGAAATAAACATTATTTTTAACACCTAAACGCATACAAAAAACCAAACATTGTAACGTATAATTTAGATAGGTTACTTCTTATTTAAATGTTATGTGTGTGCACTTAAATTACATACGCCACCCGTTGGAAGCGTCAATTTGTAACAAATAAATAATATGTCTCTCTTTACTTTCTGCCCCACTGAAGGGTTCGTCGATCTGTAACAAATATATAAATGTAGCGACTTATTTCGCCCCGCACTGGAGTCGTCAATTTGTAATTATTAATACGTTATGTTGAACGGCGAATGATTTTGTAATCTGCCGCTCGCTCCCACTACACGTACCGTTTCCGTGACGTCACTCACCGTTGCCAACCGTTGTGGTGTCCGCTGTGCTCTGTGAACTTATTTTTTAAATGGAATAGCAATAATAACGACGCAAATATAACATCAAACATATATCCTTATAGAAATCATTTATTCAGTAAAGCATTGGTTAATTGTTTCTTAAATCTGATTATGATAATCACAATTGTGGCGCAAATTATACGTCTTCTTTTTACCAGTTGGTACAGTAGTAGCAGATATTATTCCGTATTTAGACAGACCAAAAGAATGCTTTGGTTAGTTTCTATTAAAAATAAAATATCTCAGGGCGTATCTGGTTCGGGGATTACATTTAAACAAAATATTATTCTATAAATCAAAATACAAGTTTTACAGTTCAAGGATATTACAAAGTTTAGAGTGTAATGTGCACACAGGCAGTCGGATAGTGATTACTAGTTATTATAGGTTATGTCCAGTTTAGGTGTTTAATAATTATTATCAAAATCAAAGGTTCTTGTGGTGTTTGAAAAGGTGTCAATCTCAAATCGTGTTATTAGTGAGTGTTCTTAGTGTTGGTGTGATATGGTGTCTGTAGTTTTAGTTGATTAATTCTTAAAAAGTAGTGTATACAAAAGTTGGTGTTGATACATAATATAATAAAATGTCAAAGTCACCAAATCCTCTTCTTTGTATGGTTCTTGGTCGAAGATAAGGCCCACGTCTGCTTCGGTCCTTCTCCCTGGTTCTTGATTCTTCTATTTCAAATACTGGATGTTCCTCACTTGTTTGTAATAGTTCGTGTTATGTATCTCTATCTGTATTAATATGTCTGGATCGTGTTTTCACAGTTTATTTTTAATTATGTTAGACGTTTTACAAACGCGTCTGTACGCTATGATCGTTGTTAAAGAAGTCTCATTTTATTTATCCGAAATTTCTGGTTGCTAAGGGTAAACTTGGAATCTGGTTGGTTGATTCGGATATACATTGTCATATACTTTCATTATTTCAAAATCTGAATTTGTTCAAACCCTTTAAATTAGTATAACTTTTCTGTACTGGTTGGGAATTTAAAACTATTAGCAGCATTATTTTGATCTTGACATTTGTGACATTAGACACTAAACATGCCTACTTTTACTTAAGAAATACAGATGTTACAATTTTGTTATTTGAATTTTTCTTAAATAACTTAAGATGGATTATTTTGTTTCTAGATTCGTTGTGTATACTATTAACTATAATTCTATTTATCCTTCCACATTTGTTTTACAAAATCCCTAACATTATTATCTAAAATTTACAAAAGTTGGTTTTACCTGGCCTATGTACTGGTGTTATCTTCATCACCATGTTTATAAACATTTTACCTTAATGTCATTTTCCATGACTGATATCTTAGTAAACCTTTAACAGTTAAATTAACTTTTAACAACCATAAAAACTGTTTAACATATAACACTATCTTAACAAAACAAAAGGATATACTATCCTATTAGTTGAATCTCATGCCCACATGGCTATGATTCTACTGAACATTTGAACAAATAAACTGCTTTTTACTTAATCTATACAATTTTTTAACACTTAGCAATAACATCTTTTTTTTTAGTCTACTTTGCTTTGTTAATTAATTGATCACTGTTTAGTACCATAATTACTGGTATCCCTTTCCCCTTTAACATAGTCATATTCCTATAGGTTTAAGGAATTGGGAATATAAACAAATATTCTCCCAATTGTTATCTTGGTATATACTTAATATTAGCACTTGACTGGTGATACTTGTTCAAAAAAACACTTTGTTTATTATTTTATCACTGGTTAGTATTGCACTGTTTGGATTCTATTTGTCACACTTATAAATAATTAATCTATCTAGTTTTGACTGTTTGATTAATTATTTGCTACCTTCTCATGTAAGTATTATTTCCACTTTTATCATGTAATCTTACATATGGTATTTTCTTAAAATTACTGTACATTAGTTTATTTATTAACTGTATTGTACTTCAGCATCATTTTAGAATGGTTTTGTTTTTATATTTATTCTTATTGGTTTTTATGGGTTTTTACATTTTATTGTCATTAAAAGAACTTTACTCTTGTTATAAAATGTTACTGTGAACAAGTTATTATTTGTTGTTTTCTGGACAATCTTATGATCACTATTTGTTACAATTAGTTGTATGGTTCATGTATCTATAATAAGGTTTGTTATATTTTCATTACATCACTTAAATTAATCACTTACTAATATTTCTTTTTACATAGTATTACAGGTTTGGGCCTATTATCCCTCAATTTGTATTTTGAATATCTTGATATTATGATACATTGAATGAAACCATTTGTTTCTTTATAGTACTGGTTCATAAGCCGTCTGTCTTTCTAATTATTTATTTTGTCATTATTGAAAGTTCATGTCATAATCGGGGTTGAATGTATTTTGCATCACTTTGCCTAAATCATTAATTTGGGTACGGTCAGTTGTATTACTAGTCAGTCTGAAATGGTTAGTCGTTCCTCTTCACTATCATCTTGGAAGATATTGTTCTTCTTGTTTAGCTTCTTATCCATAGTCTTCATTAAATCAGGTACGATATTAAGTTGTCCTAATGTAATGTTACATACTACCCTGCCACCAAATTTGATCATTTTAATAAAATATTGTTTTTGTTGAAATTATCAATTATCTTATCTCTCACATTATCATTTGTTATTCTTTTTATGATCTGGTATACTTGTCTTTAATTATAAGTGTTCTATCCCTGGAACATGTTACTTCCCTAACAAATTAATCACCATATATTTTGGAATCAGTCGGGGGGCTCTCTTGACCTAATACCCCGCTGTCCTTATATACATAATACATCAATAATATCGATTGCTGGAGCTATCTCGTCAGTCAATCACATTTAATAATCACTAGTCTTTGATTCACGACTAAATCAAATAAAAATAATATAATAATATATTCTTGGGATGGTTCACTCAACTTAACTTCTCAGATCTAAATATTTCTTTCCATTGATTCTTTCAGATGTTTATTTTCTTGTGGCGATATTAATAACATTTTTTATTTTCAATTGGTACTATCTTCTTTCCTTCTTTATCAGTACTCCTTAATCTTCATTTTTCATTCACTATTTTCATTCAATTAAAATATAACAAGTATTTGCATCTTTAGTTGTTGTTAATTCTCTCACAATCATGATAGGTTATTTGTAGTAAATTCGTTTCTAGTCTTGTCTTATTTTCATCGTCGATTGTCTACATTTGTCTTTTCTTATTCGCTTTATAGCACTATGGCTTCTTCTGATTTATGGATGTTGCATCTTTCTTTTATATTCCAATAATAAGTTCATAATTATATTTAATAAGAGGTGCTTATTTTGTTTAGAATTTGGAAATTTATTCCCAGTTGTTTATTCGCTTGATTCATAATAACATTATCAAAATGTACTGTAAGTTGTCCTTACTATTAATTTGAATTCTGAGATATTCAAATTTGTTTATTTGGCTTCATTTAAAATTATATTCTGGATTATCAAAGTTGGTAAGATGAGCTTACTATATTCTTTGAATTTTGAGGTATTATAATAATAAATTCTTCAGTTCCATATTAATTCTCATAAATAATTAGTTGTAAGTTGATCTTACTATTTTTTTTTATAATTTTGTGGTATTATAATAATAAATTCTTCAGTTCCATATTAATTCTCATAAATAATTAGTTGTAAGTTGATCTTACTATTTTTTTAGAATTTTGTGGTATTATAATCATAAATTCTTCAATTCCATATTAATTCTCATAAATAATTAGTTGTAAGTTGATCTTACTATTTTTTAGAATTTTGTGGTTTATTCAACTTTGTTTATTAGGTTCATAATACATTTTTAAGGAAACTTGGTTGTATGTCCTCTTAATCTTTTTTGTTTCCACATCACTAATGACATAAGTATTATTGTTATTGTTTTTTATAACAACATATGGTCCATTATACAGTAATAATAGCTTTTTTGCTATTCCTTCCTTAGAACTTGGCAATTCGCGGTTTTTTAACAATACTTTGTCTCCAATCTTGTACTGGATCATTTTCTGCTGAATTATTTTGTATTTTTTCCTTCTCTTTTCCACTTGTTCATTCAGTTTGCTGTGGAATCTCACGTTGTTGAACTGGTAAGCTGGGTTGTTTGGGAAGTTGATTATTTCACTAATTTCTCGGGGTGGTAGTCTTTCATGCATTATGGTATATGGAGTCTCTTGTATTGCTTCATGGTAAGCTAAGTTGATAAAGCTCACTGTTTGTGTAATGTAGTCACTCCACTTCTGGTGTTTATCAAAACAATATGTCCTGAGTATACGGCCGACCTCCCTCAGTACTCTTTCCGCCGGGTTGCTATTTGGGTGATAGACAGATGTTTTATATGTCTTGACACCTAGATCTAACAAAGTCTCCTTCCAAACCCTTCCTCGAAACTGAGTTCCGTGATCGGTAATAATTGATCTTGGAGCTCCTAACTCTGGTATGTATTGTTGGATCACTATTTGCAAAATCTTTTTTGTAGTTGCCCGATTAATGGGTTATAGTTTTGTAAATTTGGAGTAATGGTCGAACATGATTATAATAAATTTATACTGTTTTCTCCCTCCACTACGAGGTAACGGTCCACACACATCTAAAAATACTCTCTCTAATTTACCAGTTGATGTAATAGGTTGCATAATTCCTTCTGTTTTTTCGTTATTGCATTTTGCCAATTGACAGATGTGACACTGCCGAATACATTCTCTAACTCTCCTGTTGATATTCTTAATGTAAGTGTGTTCCTCAAGTGCCTTCATTACTTTTAATGCACCCATATGCCCATATCGACTATGGTAGTCCAGTATTAATTCTGTTTCTAACGCTTTAGGTATCACCACCTTCCATGATCCTTGGTTATTATTTGGTTTGTAAAATAATATGTCTTCATGTAGACAGTAATATGCAATGATTTTTTCATCCTGTTGGATCAGTCTCTGTCTAAAATTGTTGATTTTTGTATCTTCTGTTTGTTGTTGTGCAATCGATTTCATGATGTTTTCCAAATCTGATTTGTTTTTTATTATAGTATATACCTTGATGATTGTTTCTTTTTCCCCTTCAAAAGTTTGTTGTTCTATGTTAATCCGGGACAATATATCTGCAGCAATATTCTGTTTTCCTGGAACATACTCCCAATTTATATGGTACTCCTGTAGTGCGAGTATCCACCTTGCCAATCTCCCATGGTTAATCTTGCAATTTTTTAGGAAAGATATTGACTTATGATCGCTCCTCACAGTTATCGGGTATCCAAGAATATAGGTTCTGAATTTCCCACAAGCGAATACAACGCTCAATAACTCCTTTTCCGTTACACTATAATTGCGTTCACATCCATTAAGTATTCTGCTGGCAAAACTCACCACCTGACGTTCTCCCTCACTATCTTCTTGATATAATACAGATCCTAAGCTTATGTCACTGGCATCACAGTTCATAAAGAAAGGTTGGTTGAAATTAGGATGTTTTAATACAACTGAACTTAGGAAATTATGCTTGATCATTTGGAGTAAATTGTCTTGTTCCTGTACCCAGGACCATTTGTTCTTAGAGGATAATTGTGGAGAAAACTTTGCTGTCATTTCAGAATAATTTCTCTGAAACTTCCTATAATAATTGCAAAGTCCCAGAAATGATTGAAGTTGCTTTTTATTTTTAGGACTTGGGAACTTCTGGATTGCTTCAATCTTTTCATTGGATGGTGTTATTCCTTGTCTTGTTAAGTTAAAACCCAGGAATTGGACTTCACTGGCGATAAGCTTGGATTTTTGAAGTTTTAGGGTAACGTTATTGTCTGATAGTTTTTGTAATACTTGTCCTACTCTGTTACAATGGTCTTCCCAATTCACTGAAGTAATCAACAAGTCATCAACATAGACTGTGGTATATGGAATAGTATCTGGACCCAACACCTGGTCCATACATCTTACGAATACAGCTACTGAGTTTACCAGTCCAAACGGTAGTCTCTTGAACTGGTAGTTCCTCCCTTCGAAAATAAAGGCGACGTACTTTCGACTGTCTGGGTGTAACTCCACCTGCCAATACCCACAAACAGTATCCCAGGTGCTGATAAATTGTATGCCATTAAATTTTTTCAATATCTCCTCAATCTCTCCGGGAGATGTTCTGTCATTAACTATGATCTTATTAATCTCTCTAGCATCCAAACAGAGTCGTACTTTGCCATCTTTCTTGGGAACGGCTATTAACGGACTGGTATATGGGGAACAGCTATACTCAATAATATCTTCTGCTATCATTTTGTCTAGTTCAGTCCTCACTGCTTCTTTTAATGCATAAGCAACGGGATATGATTTTTTATTAAAATTTACAGGCTCCTTGAATTGTAGTGTAAATTGATAATCTTTTGCTTTGCCAGGTATATCAGAGAAAACATAGCGGTATTTATTATATATTGATATTAACTTTTCTATTTGTTGTGTAGTTAAATTACATTCATTTTGTTCTGACCGAAATTGTCGGATCTCTTCTGATTTTTCCAACCATAAACTGTCTTCACTCCCAAAGTATTCCCTTCTTATATTCCATGACTCATCTTGATTATTATTGGATTTTCTTATACCATTGCATGAAGGTACATTTCTATTTTCTACTAATTTTGCTGTCCATTCTATATTATCCACTTTTAACGACACTATGGCCTGTCTCGTGTCAATTATTGCTGAATATTTTCTCAAAATATCACAGCCTATTAGTAGATTAAATGGTAGATAACTAGCTATTAGAAAAATCATAGGTATAGCTACATTTCCGCTGGTTACTGTTAATGATACCTGTTTCCTTATTGACTTGTTTTGCCTTCCGGTAGCTCCGATTAAAATTATATTTTGAATTGGTAAAGTTGGTAAGATGGCCTTACTATATTTTTGAATTTTGATGTATTCATTGTTGTCGATTAACGACACGTTTGCGCCCGTATCTATCATGAATCTTGTCTCTAGTCCATTCACTTGGACGATGATATATGCGATCTCATTATTCGAACTATTGTGCGTTATCGTGTCTTCGTTCAATAGTTCTTCTCTCACATTTTTTAAGAAGTGATTGTGCACTATCGTCATTGTATCGTCAGTCATTTTGTCTCGTCCTAGTAAGTACCCAAATTGTCGGTTCAGTGATGGGACCTGATGGATTTTCACTGCCGCGGTCCGTTTAAATCAGGGCTGATCTCCTCAGTCCTGTTGTCTGATTGGCCGGGTCTGTCTCTATTTTGCAACTCTTGTACCGCAATGGCGTTATTATCGAACGTCACTGAGTTTCGGTTATTCCTGTTGTCGTCGCAGCTCCTACTTCGCCGATGTTCCTCACGGTAGTGCTGGTTACTCTCCTCCTGAAAACTTCTTCCACGGTTCCCATTATAATTTGCTCGTCCCTGGTACGAACGTCTTCCCACATCTCTATCGTCAATGCTTACATAATTCACTTGTCTTCGATATGTTTGGTTTTGATTGTTATTATTGCCGTTATTATTATACCTGTATCGGTTATCGTAGTTGTTGTTATAACCTCGGTTGTTCTGGTAATGGTGGTCTCTGTCATTGGCACGCTGGTATCCATTATTGTTATTATTTGTAGGAGAGCTACGGTAATAGTGGTTGTTGTTATTGTTGTTATTATTCGCCGCTTTATTTCGTGGATAGTTGTTAGTGTTATTGTGGTTTTGGTAACCGCGTTGATAGTGGTTACCGTTGTTGTTGTAACTATTGTTCGGTCTTTGCCCGTTGTTTTCATATTGGGCGTCGCGGCGACCATTATTTCTATTTATTTCATCGTTCCTTCGTCTGTACTGGAGGAAGTTCTTCTCCTGTTCCATCTCCGCTAATAATGTCGACATCTCCTCGATGGTTTGTATGCGTCCGTTTATTCGGCCTCTTGTAATTTCTCCACCATAGTGGTAAGCTAATAGCCTCACTAAACATTCGGTAGGAATTGCAGGCTCTAAATGTCTGGCTATGTTTATTTTCCCAAGAAAATATGCGGTTGGAGTTTGCTTGCCGTGCAGGTCATATCGGCCCAATCCTATGTCACTTCTTATCATATGTTGCGTGGCATCAGACCAATACTTAGATTTGAATTGTTTTTTAAATTCTTGGAAGTTTTGTATACTCGGCCGCATCGCCGTCCACCAATTGTCATAGACCTTTCGGAACATTTCGTCCAGCATACTCCTGATCACAAACCATCTGTCTTCTCCGGTTTTGGCTATTTTCTCTTCTACCCGTTCTAAGAATAGCATGGGGTTTCTTCTATAATTTTGGAAATCGATAACTTCTCGATTTTCCTCGCATGTTGTATGGGCACCGGTACATTGTCTGTTTTTTAGGGAATTAATTTCATCTCTATGTGCAGTTGTTTGGTCTTGTACTCGATTAAGACTAGTACTCATACCTTCTAATCTTTCCCCCATCACTGCTTGATTGGTTCGTATGTTTTCTATCCGTCCATTCGTTTCTTCCCGGACGCTCAGTATCTCTTGGTTCATCCGCTCACACTTTTCCTTGGTCTCGGATTCCACCCTTTTAATTTCAGTCACCGGTTCTTCCAGCTTCTTGTCCCATTCTTCCTGCAATTGCCGGTTATTAATTTCCATCTTGTTATTCCAATCTTATTTTAATGACTCTTTGTGTTCATCCAATTTTTTCATGGTTTCCTGGTAATTTCCCTTCAATTCTTCCCTCAATGCTTTATTATTTGCGTCAATTTTCTCCTCCATTTTCTTGCTATTCTCTTTCAATTCTCGGCTCAATTCCTCCTTCGTCTGTTTATTATCTTCCTTCAATTTTTCTAAGTTCTTATTACTGTTCTCACTTAATTCTTCCTTCAATTTTTCTAAGTTCTTATTACTGTTCTCACTTAATTCTTCCATTTTCTGACTACTCTCCTCCATTTTCTTACTGAAATCTTCATGACTCTGTTTTAAATATTCCATAATGCTCTTCATGTCAACGCTCTCTGTAACTTTGTCCGGTTCTTGTCTATCTCCTTGGTCCTCTCTTATTATTACTTCTACTTCCTCGACCGGTGTTGCTTCTTTGTCTTCCATGTTTAATTCGTCTACTTTCTTGGTTTCGGCCACTCGTTTTCGCGATGTTTCTCGCTTTCTCATTTTGTTTATTTTTGTTTGTTTGTCTATAAATTATAATTTAATTTATATTAAATTAAACGCCTCACACGTTGTTTCGCCAATTTGTAACGTATAATTTAGATAGGTTACTTCTTATTTAAATGTTATGTTGTGTGCACTTAAATTACATACGCCACCCGTTGGAAGCGTCAATTTGTAACAAATAAATAATGTGTCTCTCTTTACTTTCTGCCCCACTGAAGGGTTCGTCGATCTGTAACAAATATATAAATGTAGCGACTTATTTCGCCCCGCACTGGAGTCGTCAATTTGTAATTATTAATACGTTATGTTGAACGGCGAATGATTTTGTAATCTGCCGCTCGCTCCCACTACACGTACCGTTTCCGTGACGTCACTCACCGTTGCCAACCGTTGTGGTGTCCGCTGTGCTCTGTGAACTTATTTTTTAAATGGAACAGCAATAATAACGACGCAAATATAACATCAAACATATATCCTTATAGAAATCATTTATTCAGTAAAGCATTGGTTAATTGTTTCTTAAATCTGATTATGATAATCACAATTGTGGCGCAAATTATACGTCTTCTTTTTACCAGTTGGTACAGTAGTAGCAGATATTATTCCGTATTTAGACAGACCAAAAGAATGCTTTGGTTAATGTTTCTATTAAAAATAAAATATCTCAGGGCGTATCTGGTTCGGGGATTACATTTAAACAAAATATTATTCTATAAATCAAAATACAAGTTTTACAGTTCAAGGATATTACAAAGTTTAGAGTGTAATGTGCACACAGGCAGTCGGATAGTGATTACTAGTTATTATAGGTTATGTCCAGTTTAGGTGTTTAATAATTATTATCAAAATCAAAGGTTCTTGTGGTGTTTGAAAAGGTGTCAATCTCAAATCGTGTTATTAGTGAGTGTTCTTAGTGTTGGTGTGATATGGTGTCTGTAGTTTTAGTTGATTAATTCTTAAAAAGTAGTGTATACAAAAGTTGGTGTTGATACATAATATAATAAAATGTCAAAGTCACCAAATCCTCTTCTTTGTATGGTTCTTGGTCGAAGATAAGGCCCACGTCTGCTTCGGTCCTTCTCCCTGGTTCTTGATTCTTCTATTTCAAATACTGGATGTTCCTCACTTGTTTGTAATAGTTCGTGTTATGTATCTCTATCTGTATTAATATGTCTGGATCGTGTTTTCACAGTTTATTTTTAATTATGTTAGACGTTTTACAAACGCGTCTGTACGCTATGATCGTTGTTAAAGAAGTCTCATTTTATTTATCCGAAATTTCTGGTTGCTAAGGGTAAACTTAGAATCTGGTTGGTTGATTCGGATATACATTGTCATATACTTTCATTATTTCAAAATCTGAATTTGTTCAAACCCTTTAAATTAGTATAACTTTTCTGTACTGGTTGGGAATTTAAAACTATTAGCAGCATTATTTTGATCTTGACATTTGTGACATTAGACACTAAACATGCCTACTTTTACTTAAGAAATACAGATGTTACAATTTTGTTATTTGAATTTTTCTTAAATAACTTAAGATGGATTATTTTGTTTCTAGATTCGTTGTGTATACTATTAACTATAATTCTATTTATCCTTCCACATTTGTTTTACAAAATCCCTAACATTATTATCTAAAATTTACAAAAGTTGGTTTTACCTGGCCTATGTACTGGTGTTATCTTCATCACCATGTTTATAAACATTTTACCTTAATGTCATTTTCCATGACTGATATCTTAGTAAACCTTTAACAGTTAAATTAACTTTTAACAACCATAAAAACTGTTTAACATATAACACTATCTTAACAAAACAAAAGGATATACTATCCTATTAGTTGAATCTCATGCCCACATGGCTATGATTCTACTGAACATTTGAACAAATAAACTGCTTTTTACTTAATCTATACAATTTTTTAACACTTAGCAATAACATCTTTTTTTTTAGTCTACTTTGCTTTGTTAATTAATTGATCACTGTTTAGTACCATAATTACTGGTATCCCTTTCCCCTTTAACATAGTCATATTCCTATAGGTTTAAGGAATTGGGAATATAAACAAATATTCTCCCAATTGTTATCTTGGTATATACTTAATATTAGCACTTGACTGGTGATACTTGTTCAAAAAAACACTTTGTTTATTATTTTATCACTGGTTAGTATTGCACTGTTTGGATTCTATTTGTCACACTTATAAATAATTAATCTATCTAGTTTTGACTGTTTGATTAATTATTTGCTACCTTCTCATGTAAGTATTATTTCCACTTTTATCATGTAATCTTACATATAGTATTTTCTTAAAATTACTGTACATTAGTTTATTTATTAACTGTATTGTACTTCAGCATCATTTTAGAATGGTTTTGTTTTTATATTTATTCTTATGGGTTTTTACATTTTATTGTCATTAAAAGAACTTTACTCTTGTTATAAAATGTTACTGTGAACAAGTTATTATTTGTTGTTTTCTGGACAATCTTATGATCACTATTTGTTACAATTAGTTGTATGGTTCATGTATCTATAATAAGGTTTGTTATATTTTCATTACATCATTTAAATTAATCACTTACTAATATTTCTTTTTACATAGTATTACAGGTTTGGGCCTATTATCCCTCAATTTGTATTTTGATTATCTTGATATTATGATACATTGAATGAAACCATTTGTTTCTTTATAGTACTGGTTCATAAGCCGTCTGTCTTTCTAATTATTTATTTTGTCATTATTGAAAGTTCATGTCATAATCGGGGTTGAATGTATTTTGCATCACTTTGCCTACATCATTAATTTGGGTACGGTCAGTTGTATTACTAGTCAGTCTGAAATGGTTAGTCGTTCCTCTTCACTATCATCTTGGAAGATATTGTTCTTCTTGTTTAGCTTCTTATCCAAAGTCTTCATTAAATCAGGTACGATATTAAGTTGTTCCTAATGTAATGTTACAACATTTATAAATGCAATTTGGCCACACATGCAATAAATACAGGATATGAATTCTCAGACATCACCAACATGACACTGATAAAACACATACAACACAAAGCATAATAATAAATGTATGGGAAAACTTAAAAATATGTAAATATAAAACAAAGACAAACTAATACCAGAACAAACACAAATCAGCCCAAAACATGACAGTATTTTTAAAACACTAAACATAAAAATGCTCAAAAAAGCAAAAGTAGGCCTATATATCACACGTACACACAATAACATCAGTGTAAACTACCAAAGCCAACAGGAAGCCATAGCAACAACCAACCTGGACACAAGTATTCAGCATGGCAGACAACTAAGGTGGCTGAGGATGGATAAACTATTTGATGCTCAAAACATGTTCCAAGTAAGGAAAACAATATAGGCTTACCTTGAATGAAAAATAGTATCAAATATTATGTAATGTACATTTCAAGAAAAGGACTGTAGCAAGAAGTGTTTCACTTGTAAATAAAAAGCACGTATACGTTCTTAACAACAATTTCATGTATAAAGAACCTATATAAAGGACGTGAGTTCAATATTCGGAGGTTATTCAGCCAATATAACACAAATGTGGAATATAGTGCTTTAAATATGTGAAATATTTATAAATTCTTCACAGATATAGACACAGATAGATAGATAGACAGATAGGGACACACACACAAACACACACGCAGTCACGTTCTTTACTGTGTTTCCAGGACTAATGATCGATTACGGCACTGGAGTGGGGGTTAGCATTTCATAGACGATTTATATTTTTCTGTCGATATTTGTAGTCGCCTTGCACGAACTCGGCAAATTTTACCTGCTCTGGTAAAATCAAACACACGAATTCGGCAACTGTCCCAAAACCTTCACCTGAGCAAACGCACGGACTCGGCAACTGCGGGAGGAGAGGTGAGTAAAGGCCTACTTGCATGAAAAATCACTAGCGCAAGGGATATTAGAAAAATACTAGGAATAAATTTGTCTCGTCCTTATAAAGCTTAAATTAAAACGAATATTTTGTAAAATAATTTTTAATTCTGTTTTAGCCATCAAAAGTTAAAATACGTTTTTATTTAAATTTACTGGACTGGACGCCTCATCGCAGTACCAACTTTAAAAAATCACAGCGGCACGAAATTCACAGCCAAATACAGTGCAATGCAACCTCTTTTCTTATCTAGGCCAGTTCATTGCACGTACCAATGCAGTGTCTTTATAGTTTTCTTTGAATTTGTACCACCTGTATTGATATGTACATGTGTTAAAAATGGATATCCTGCAATACCCAAGATGTTATCTCAAGTGCGCTTCGTGGTCTAAAGAGTTTGCGCACTCACATAAAAAATCTAACTATAACACGTGTAACAAAAATATTTTGTTAAAAATCTAACTGTAACACGTGCAGTTATTTTAAGTCATTCATTGGTTTGTAAAGAAAAACAAAAATGTTGTGTACTAAAACATGTTTAAAGAAGATCAATCATGATTTTACTGTATTATCAATTTACTACAAATGCTGCTTATTTACTAGCACATATGAAAATATCACGAAAAAGTTTGAGTAATAAAAATATACAAACGTAAGCACATAACAATGAAAGATTTTACAACCACTATTAAAACTTAGTAGTGTAGTGCACTATTAAATTAAGTTAAGCAGAAAGAATCGATTCAAAGTAAAAATTATTTTACAGAAAAAATAATAAAAACAATAATAAATAATGCTACCAGTCACAAAGGGTGCAGTAGAATTAGTAAATGGATAATAATACTTACTATTACGTATTAAAATATCACACAATATGTTTAAAAACAAATATTCTAAAGCAGTGTTCCGCAAACTTTTTTTACTCACGGCACACCCCAGACGGGCCTAGACTCAACACGGCACACCAAAATGTCTGTCCCCTCAAAATCATATGAATCTTAATATAATTACGAAATATTACGTCGTTATGTAATCAATTATTATTATTATTATTATTACCATTATTGTTGTTATTATTATTATTATCAAACAGGAATAGACTCGTGCATTTATTATCAATTTATTAACTTTAATTCACTGTAGAAAATACGAATTTTAAAGTAAATAACTCTACTCATACCTTCAATGTGATACTTGAGCCTGGTTAGCTGCACACAGACGGCTGATTCGTGGCGGAATCGTTGACAAAGCAAGCCTCATTTTTTCATCGATGGATTTGAGTCTCTCTCTCTTTGATGTTTTAATTTCAGTCAACGTCGAGAAGCCCAGTTCACACAAATATGTAGTTGAAGATGGTAATAACACATTAACTGCCATCTCGGAGATAGCCGAGTATTCACTGCTTATTGACAACCAAAATGTTTCCAAAGCACTTCGAAAAATTTAATTTCAATGTTCTGTCTGCTTTCAAATCTGCCAGTTCCTCTTGTAAGCCTAAATTATTCGGCAATTATCGTCAGCAAGGGGCCATACAGTTGGGAACATCTCACACGATCTATTTTCAATTGTCTGTATCCACAAATTTAATTTATTAATAAATCCTTGTATCTTATCCATACTAGTCAGAATATTTTCGTTTCTACCTTGCATTTTTCTGTTTAGTTCATTCAAGTGTACAAAAATATCGGAAAGATATCCCAACTTAGATACCCATTCATCATCTGCAAATAAATCCGCATACTCATGCCCCTCAATAGTCAAAAATGCAAGTACCTCCTCTTTAAGTTCAAACATTCGCGTTAACACTTTACCTCGAGATAATCATCGTACTTCTGTATGTAGCAGAAGTGTAGTGTGCTCTGATCCCATTTCTTGACACAAAACGTTAAAAAGCCGCATATTTAGGGGCCGCGATTTGATGAAGTTCACGACTTTTCTACTTCGTCCATCACAATTTTCAGAGGAGATGGCAAAGACTTAGCAACAATGGCTTCCCGGTGAATGAGATAATGGTCGGTTCGTAAGTTAGGATTTACTTTGAGTACTTTACCCATGAATCCTTTCACTCGGCCTGTCATAGAAGCGGCTCCGTCTGTACAAACACTAACGCAATCCTCCCATGTTAATTCATTACTGACCACATATTCATTAGTCGTACGAAATATTTCTTCACCGGTTGCTCGCTCGGGTAGATCTTTGCAAAAAAAGAAAGTAGTTGCAATTACATCCCCATCAACATACCTTATGTAGGAAAGAAGTTGTGCGTGACCGCCAATATCGGTGGACTCGTCGATCTGAAGTGAGAACTCTCAACTGCTCTTTATTTTCTCCTTCATAATGTCTTCGATGTCACTGGACATGTCACTAACTCGGCGGCTGATTGTGTCAGCAGAGAGAGGAATTTTTGAAATTACAGTTGTAATAAATATATAAATAAAATTGTAATGTAATTTGTAATAATATTACAAATATGAGTGTGTGTTGATGATATGAGATTGTGAAGTATGAGACTCCGATGTAATCAAGCCCCACTCTTTGGGCTAGCCAATTTGTAATAAAATAAGTAAATTGTAATGTAATATGTTTAATTGGTGTGTAATTGGTGTGGCTCTCGACGTCTTACTGGCCTGAAACACTTCCTTAAGTTTCCCAGCTGGTCGAGTCTCAATGGTAGCAAGACCGGCCGAGTAGCGTAATGTTGATGAAGAAATATATGTTCAGCTTCACCGAAAGTTTCAAAACAAAAATTATTGTTTTGAAGAAAATTAAAAAAAATTATGTTTATAAAAAAAAATAATTAAAAAAAAATTTTAAATTTTATTAATTAATTAATTATAATCAATTAATTAATATAGTGCTGTGAAGTTTTAAAAAGTGTAATGCTCTTCTGAAAATTTTTATTAAAGTTTTGGTATATTTTAAATAAACTACCACCACTCATAAGATTGTCTTCAAACCAATCGATACTTGTTTATCTTTTTATTTTTTAGGTTATCTTCACTTATAGGTGGTAAAGTCCTTGTAGATTATCAATTAGAATTATATTATTGGTAATTAGTATTATTGAAGAAATAAAGAACTATTAAGTATTGAAAAGTATTAATGTTTTATTAATTAATGGCAATATTGACTCTTATCGATTAATATCGATTCTCAGGATATCGAAAAAATTACAAAGTATTATATAAAAATCGTACAGGGTTCTTTAAACAGCCAGTTATTATCAAAGTCAGAGAAATCGGGCTAATATTTAAAAAGTATAACGTTACATCAAATTAGTAATTATTACTAAACACAAACATTGAATAATAATTTGAAAATAAAATAATTGTTTTCACCAAACAGCTGTGTTGAACTAAGAGAGGCATTGGAATTGTCAAAGAAAGATGGCTGCCGTCAAGTTGATCAAAATGTCGATCGTTCCTGTTGCGTTCCAAATAATGTATTTTCTGGCAATATTCCTGTTCTGTTGTCTGCAAATCTCTTGTTAAATGTTGTGTAGTGACTGGTGTAATGTTTCTGGGTTGTATTTAGTATATACGTGTAATTATAAGTCAAAACACTTTTCCCAATTCCGACACTAATTTGGTTAATGTGTTATACAGTTTTCTGGTGTTTTTCGGAGTAGAAATGTATTGTTTAGTGTTAATTAGTGTTTCTTGATTGTTTTTGTCACAATGTATATGTTCTGGAAGGATTTTATAATTCACTCTCGACTTCACAGTAACGTACTGTTCGCCACTTAACTTTACCGTTGTAAGATAGGTTAGATCGTCACAAAACTCTCGTTTATGTTAACCGTTCGAATACCAATAATCAACTAACTGTTTCCTCCAGTTTCAATTAAACTCTTAGCCAATATAATATTATTCTTAACATTGTTCAAATATATTTTCATATCCTGTGCACACTTTAATATTTCACTATATAAATACCTAAACTTGGGTTATTTATCAATTTTATTCACTAGATGTTATTTAAATTAATCTTTCAGTTCATTCAGCTTATTTTCAGATTAAATAATGCCGTTTTATAGTGTTTTCTGTCCAAAAAATAGTAATTTTACTTTCAGTTTGGTATACTCTGAAAAGTCAAAACATCAAAATTTACTTCCTGTCATTATATAAATTCAGCCATTTTATCAGTTATATTTAATATTAATAATCCTATATTGTATTAAAAGGTTCATATTCCCTTATTTTCTGGTAATTAATTGAATTAGTTGTATTCTGAAACATTATTCTGGAATATATGACTCCCATGTCTAAATTTCTGAGTTTAGTCATTTTCATTTTTATTTATAATTCTGAATATAATTTATTAAAATCTTTCTAAATGGTATGTGCAATTATATGGCTTGATCTCAAGTTTATTTTGTCTAAACCCCTTTTGTTTATTTGCATTTAAATGAGCAATTTCTCTGTTTTGATGAAGTTTGGTTTCCATTCTTTTGGCCTATGATTTTTTAACAATTTTTCTTACAAAATATTTTACAAACAATATATGATGTGTGATACCCTCTCTGACTTTTACATATAGTATTATAAATTAAACATGTTTTCAAATTACACAAAAACAATTAGTATTGGTTACAATACAAATAATAGTTAAACAAAATAAAGAATATTTTTTTTTTTTAAATAAATGGTTGTCTTCAAGTCAGACATTTTGCAACAAAATCCTTATTTCTAAACATGGAAATATGGCTTACAAAAAAGGTTTTTTACTAACTAACATCTTAATTACTCTCTACTATTTACAAGTGGTAACTATTTTTATAGTTCTGATGTTAGTTGTATCAGACCCAAACAAATGGCCTTATATCTAAAACATTTTTAAACATTCTTGTACTATATACATAAAAACCTTATATTTATATTCTTATTTCTAACTATTATTATAAGTAGGATTCTACAGTTTTTATACCGTCTTTTATACATTGTCTTTGGGGAATTGTACCCTGTCATTAATAAATAAATAGTATGAATTGTTCAAAAGGTATTATGAACTCTGTTTTTGTTTTTTCATGTAAAACAAAATGTTATTTTAAACAGATTCCTGTCTTATGAACAACATATTGTCACAGTATACATTTCAAGTCATTGAAAAATGCATATTTCATTGCATCCAATGTTTGTGATTGCCAAGAATGAAACACGAGGTTCATTTTTTATAATACCCAAAACTATCACTGGTTCACTTTGCACTTATATATTATGTTAATGCTAAATGGTCGTATAGTCTTATTAACATAATAAATTGGTTAGCGTTTTTTCAATGGAGATTTGTTCCATGGGTACTATATTATTGTTTCATCTTAGTTCACAGGCAACTTTCACTTTATACACTTCTCTTTCTTAAATTTATATACATGTGGTTTTTATTTCGTTATACTTTTATTTTTAAATATTTATTTTGGGGATATAGGGATTTGGGTGTCTTTTATAAGAGCATGACATCTTCTTCAGGATGCTGCCTTCTTCTTCTTTCATCAGTCTTCTTTTCTCCTGCCTTCTGGGACTGGTATCTTCTCCATCTTCTTCTTGATGCCATCAGGTTTCTTGGGATCTTCTCCATCTTCTTCTTTATTTCAGAAATACACCACCTGTATTGTTTGATCTTGGCTTATTTTAGGGTTTCTCTTCTATTTATTCTTCCTCGTTGTGGGTTTGGTCATATTCAGTACTGCTTTGTTATTTACTTTTTTACCTTCCTGGGTTATAGTTTGAAAACCTTTGGTTATGAGACTGGTTTTGGATGACTCATCGCTAGTAACTCCTTCTATTTGAACTTGTATTTTCTTTATAATAATGATTTCTTTCCACAGTTGCTATGAATTAATCTTTTTATATTAAACTTAATGCTTTCTTCCAAATTTAAATATTATAACTTTATTATTCTAATGATCAATTGCCATTCAATATTATGCTTATATCTGTCACGCTACAGATTGCTCTCCTCCAGAAGTAATTATTTCAGACATGTTTATGGATGAAATAATTTCTTATGATAATTTCATCATTTCTTATAATTCATTTTCTTCTCCATTTTTATATCGACTTTTTTATAATTAGAGTTTAATTAATTTTATATATATAATTATTTGTTTTACTACTGATCCTTTTAGGATAGTTAGTGTCTTCTGAGATATATTATTATTGTAATACATTTTCTTCCTTTATCAACTTCGTGTTGCATCCTTGGGATATTTATTCCCTAACATTCCCTATCACGTGGGCTGGGGCAGATGAGAGGGGCACTGTACGCTACTTCTCTGCTGGCCATACACCACTTCTATAAATTGCGCACAGAGGCATATCCATCCCTGCTCAAAAACATAATGCTGCTGGAATTATCTTCAGTCAGTCATCGAATAAATAAATAAAAAGTAGTCTCATTTTCGACTAATAAAAATATCTTTGGATTCTCCACTTCGTAGTCTCTCAGATTATCTCACATTTTCTATCTTAATAAATCTTCATAATTATTATTATAGTCATTATATATATATTTTTTCAAAACTCTTAACTTGTCTGATATATTTATTTTTATTATGGTTGAAAACCTTTCTTTTAATAATTCTGGTTACTGTTTACAGTGTAACTCTCTTTCTTCTCCATCTGAATTCTCTTTATATTTTCTTCTGGTTACTCATGGTATTATTATGGTCTTTATATATAGTCTTTCTTATTCATTATTTGAATGGTCTTAATATATTATATTTAATTTTTTAACATTGTATCTTTACATTAGATATACAGGTTGTTATATTGATCATTTTATTTAAACATTTTGGTTCTTTCCTTTCTCTTAGAAAGTTATTAATCCGCCTTCGCATTCATTAGCATTAATTCATTTATATTATATTTCATGTGGTTTTTCTTCTCTTTGCATTTCGTATAGGTCTTATTATAATCATTGGTTCAAAATCATCTTCTCCATATGTTTGGTATGAGTTGTTCTTCTTTGCTCTTAATTAACTGTTTTCATTATCGTTTCATAAGTAATTAGTCTCTTTGCTTCCAAATTTTTTCTTTTCTTGCATACTACACTCTTTTGTGTTATTCTTCTCTACTCCTTCAAATGCTATTGTGAATATCTAGCATTTATTCTGGATTAACGTTAATTCTCTTTTCTGAATTAATCACTTTATTTTCTTCTCAATTCAATCATAATTGACACATAATTATTTTTTGGAACTTGGTTAGTTTTAATGTAAAATTCAAACTATTCTTTTTATTTAATTGAAAAATATTTCTCATAAATCCTTGTAATATGTTGATCTTATCTTGTTTCAAAGTTCTGACGTTCTATCAACATTCAAATTCTGTTTAATTCATTTATTCCCAGAATTGTTTCATTCAGAATTGTTTATAGTACTGTGATCTTACTATTATTTCTGAATGTTTCGGTATTTCTCCAAATTCAAATTCTTCTTAATTATTTACCATAAAGTTTTCTCATAAACTTAGTTATAGTAAGTTGGTCTTACTTCATTTTTAAATTTTTTGTATATTAAATTCAAAATTCCTTTCTTCTTAATTCTTCCAAAATGTTTTCTCATAATTCAGTGGTAGTAAGCTGTGCTTGCTTAATTTTAAATTTTTTAATATTAAATTCAAAATTCTCTCTCTTTCTCTTTCTTCCATAAAGTTTTGTTCTAAATAATCAGGTTGTAGTAAGATGTACTTACTCAATTTAAAATTTTTATAATTATATTTCAATTCAAAAGTCTTTCTTTTTCTTTCTTCCATAAAGTTCGTTCCAAAATTATTAGGTTGTAGTAAGAAGTACTTACATAATTTTAAATTTTTATAATAATTAAATTAAAAAATTCTTCTTCTTTTAATTCTCCAGAATGTTCTTTTCAAAATATTAGGTTGTAAGATGTACTTACATTATTTTCGAATTTTTATAATAAAAATTCTAAATTCCTTCTTCTTATAATTCTCCAAAATGTTCTTCTCAAAATATTAGGTTGTAAGATGTACTTACATTATTTTAGAATTTTTTAAATGTTCTTCTCAAAATATTAGGTTGTAAGATGTACTTACATTATTTTAGAATTTTTTTAATTATATTTCAATTCAAAAGTCTTTCTTTTTCTTTCTTCCATAAAGTTTTTTTCTTCAAATTATTAGGTTGTAATTTGTTCTTACATATTTTAGAATTTTCTCAAAATTAAATTCAAAATTCTAAATTCCTTCTTTTTATAATTCTCCAGAATGTTCTTTTCAAAATATTAGGTTGTAAGATGTACTTACATTATTTTAGGATTTTTAAAAAATTAAATTCAAAATTCTAAAACTCACAACTCATTCTTCATAATATTTCTTCATAGAAGCTTGATTGTACACTCCTTTGATTTTTCCTGAAACGATTTCCTTCAACTCATATGTATTGTTATGCTTATCATTTACCACAACATATGGGCCAGTGTATAGTAATAGTAGTTTTTTGGTTATGCCTTCTAAGGTGCTAGGCAGCTCTCTATTTTTTAGGAGGACTTTTTCACCCTCTTTATATGTTACAATTCGCCCTATTGCCTTCTGGTATTTGGCTTGCCGTTTTTCCTGATCTTCTGCTACCTTATTGTAAAACTTCAACTGGTTGAATTTCCTATTATTGTTCGTTGGAAATTCAATGATTTGTTCAATGTCTCGGGGAGTCGGCTTCTCATACATGGCTGAGTATGGTGGAATTCCTATAGCTGGATGGTGGGCGTAATTTAGGAATGTTTCTGTCGCTGCTAGGTACTCTTGCCACTTTTTCTGTTGGTTGTGACAGTACGTGCGCAAGATCCTACCCACTTCTCTCAGTACTCTCTCAGCCGGATTGCTACTTGGGTGGTAGACAGACGTCTTATAAGTTTTGATCCCAAGTGCTAATAAAGTGTCTCGCCACCTCCTCCCCTTAAATTGTGTACCATGGTCGGTAATAATAGAAGATGGTCTACCGATCTCTGGGATATACAAATCGATAATCACCGCCAAAACCTTTGCTGTTGTTGCCCGATTAACCGGATATAGCTTTATATACTTGGTGTAGTGATCCATTATGATTACCAAGTATTTATATCTGTGTCGACCACCGCTACGGGGAAATGGCCCGCATATATCCAAAAACACTTTTTCCAGTTTTGTGTTGGAAGTTATTGGTATCATGATACCCTCTGTCTTTTCATTGTTTATTTTGGCACATTGGCAGATCTTACAGGATTTGATGTATGTTCTCACCTTGCGGTTGATATTCTTGATCTTACAGTTTTCTTCTAAAGCCTGTATCACTTTTAACGCTCCCATGTGACCATACCTGACATGGTAATCGATGATGACCTCCTTTTCGATTTGGTGTGGGATTATCACCTTCCATGTCTCATCGTCCAATGCGGTTTTTATGAATAAAATTCCCTTGTTAAGGTGGTAATATTTAGAAATGGTTTCATCATTGGCTTCCAAACGACTCACAATGTTTTTCAGCTTAGGATCAGACTGCTGATGGATTCGAATATTTATTAGCAAAGCTTGTAAATCGGCTCTGGTCGTGAATATGTTATAAATTTTTACTAAGCTCTCCTTCTCTCCCTCGAAAGTCTGATCTTCCAGATTTATACGTGACAACACATCCGCTACCACGTTCTTCTTTCCTGGAATGTATTCCCATTTCAGGTCATATTCTTGTAGGGCGAGTACCCACCTAGCCAATCGGCCGTGACTCAATTTGCACCTACGAAGGAACGAGATGGATTTATGATCAGTTCGTACCGTGACTTGATATCCGAGAATGTACGTCCGGAACTTGCTGCATGCGAACACCACGCTCAACAATTCCTTTTCTGTCACACTGTAGTTCTTTTCGCACTGGTTCAGTGTGCGACTAGCGAAGCTTATTACCAGATGTTGTCCCTCCTCATCTTCCTGGTATAATGTCGTTCCTAAGCTTAGGTCGCTAGCGTCACAGTTTAGAAAGAACGGTTTCTTAAAATCTGGGTGACGAAGTATGACACTCTCCAGAAACTTCTCTTTTATCAAACGGAAAGTAATATCTTGATCTTCACCCCAAGTCCATTTGTTCTTTGCAGATAACTGTGGTTGAAACTTGGCGGTCAACTCGGAATATCGGCTCTGAAACTTCCTGTAATAGTTACAGAGTCCGAGGAAAGATTGCAATTGTTTCCTGTTTCTTGGTTGCGGGAACCTCTGAATTGCCTCCACTTTTTCTGCTGATGGTGTAATACCTCTGTCGTCTAGGTTGAAGCCTAAGAATTGTACCTCGCGCGCTATGAACTTGGATTTCTCCAACTTCAGTGTTATGTTGTTCTGCGCTAGTTTGTTTAGTACAAATTCCACTCTGTAACAGTGCTCCTCCCAGGTTCCGGATGTAATTAGTAAATCGTCAACATAGACGGTGGTAAATTGGAGCGCTTCTGGTCCCAAAATCTGGTCCATGCATGCCACAAATATGGCGACAGAATTGACAAGTCCGAAGGGCAGTCTCTTGAACTGGTAATTGCGCCCTTCGAAAATGAACGCTACGTATTGGCGGCTTTGTGGATGCAGCTCTACCTGCCAATAACCACAGACCGTATCCCAGGTGCTAATAAATCTAGTACCATGAAAACGCTTTAAGATTTCTTCTATTTCACCGGGAGAAGTTCTGTCATTCACAATTGTCTTATTCAACTCACGCGCATCTAAACAGAGCCGGACTTGTCCGTCTTTCTTCGGAACAGCAATAATTGGACTAGTGTAAGGTGATTGACTAATCTCAATGATGTCATTATCTATCATCTTGTTTATCTCTGTTCTCACGGCTTCTTTGAGCGACTGTGCTATTGGATATGACCTCCGGTTAAACTACGTTTTCTTTAAAACGAAGTTGGCACTGGTAGTTTTTTACCTTCCCTGGTTCATCAGAAAACACCGCCTTGTATTTCTCGTATATAGCGATTAGACGATCCGCCAGATGTGTTGGCATTTTCTTGTTATCGCTTCCGCACTGGAAATTCCGTATTTCTTGGATCTTAACTGACCATAAATCCTCTCCTCCATGATTGTATATTATGGGTTTAGAAAGAGGGCTGTTTCTAATAACATTTATTTTCCGAAGTTGTTGATGTATAGGGCTGGGAAGTATAGTTGTGCTTCCTACCAGATCTGCGGTCCATGTTACTCCGTCTGGGAAAAGTGATACTTTATTTAAATTGAGATCGATTACTGCCGAATATCTACGAAGAATATCGCAACCGACTAAGATGTCAAATGGTAATCCGGTGGCGATTAAAAATTCCATGTCCAAAGCTATATCACGGCTAACGACACTTAAGGAAACTTGCTTCCTAATGGTTTTATTCTGGCGGCCAGTTGCACCTACCAACATAATGTTGTTGACTGGTAACATTGGCAAAGTTTTACCACATGTACTTTGTATTCTCTCCAACTCATTGGAGTTTATTATTGAAATATTAGCTCCTGTGTCTATCATTATTTTAGCGGGAACTCCTTCCACCTCCGCTGTTATATAAATTATCTCATTATTACTGTTGCTGAGACTCTTCTCGTTCTCTTCCAAAAGTTCAGTTCGTATGTCTTTCAGATAATGGTTACTTATGATAGTGATATTCTTATTATTGTTTGCTTGTTGCAAATCATCCTTTTCTAACCCAGGAAGTATAAGCAGTAACGGGTCATCGTTGTTGATTACTGCCTCCTCTCGTTTAAAGTATTTTGGTCAGTGTTTATGTTATTATTGACCGAGGCATCGTTCGGGAAACTCTGGTTTGTCTCCTGACGTTCTGTACTCTGGTTGATGTTTAACACCCTGTTCTGTTGTCTGCCAAGATCTTCCAGGCTGGTACTTCGTCTTTCCTGTTCGTATCTTGGGCCGTCTCGTTCCGCACTCCTCCATCTTCGGTCGGCGCCGTGGAAGCTGCTCCTCCTCGGTTGATAATATCTCCTGGGTCCGCGATCTTCTGCTCTTATAAAATTTACCCTAGGGCGCGACACTCGGTTATTACTATTGCTATTATTGTTATTACTAAAATTATTATTATAGTAATTTCGGTTAGGTGGGTAAGGTCTGTCACCATTATTGTTGGGATATGGATTTCTCTGACTGTATGGGACATTATTATTTTGTTGATAAAAATTGTTTCTATTGTTTGGGTAGGGGTTGTTATTCCTAACGCCGTTAAAATTACCGTTAAACTGGTTATTACGCAGCGGGTTGTTAGGGCCGTCGTAATTACTGGGCTGGTTCCGGTTACTTGTATGGTTATTGCCGTTATTGGGGTAGGTAGTCGGCCTTACTTCTGGTCTCTCATTTCTCTTTCTGCTCTGCCGATAATACTCTTCGTTCTCGTATCCCTCCAATAACTCGGTCATTCCCTGGATCGTCTTGATCTGACTACCTCTCCGGGCCCTGATAATGTCCTCATCATAGTGATACGATATCTTGTTCACTAAACATTCTTCTGGGATTGCTGGCTCAAGGTGTTTTGCCATACACACCTTCCCCAAGAAATATGCCGTCATACTGCTACCTAATTGTGACCTGTATCTTCCATTACAAATATTGTCACGGATCAAGTTCTGGGTGGTCTCAGACCAGTATTTTGTCTTAAACATTTTCCGGAACTGTTGGTAGTCGGAAATTTCACTCCGATTGGCCATCCACCAATTATCTGTTATGTCTCGGAAAGACTCGTCGAATATCTCCCTGCTATGGCTCCATTGAGTAATTTTATGCTTGATCAAATATTCTTCTACCCTAGCCAGGAACTCCATCGGCTTGCGTTTGTATTGCCGGAAGTTGAGCCACTCTCGGCTTTCGTTGACGGGCAATCCGGTGAAATGAGTCGGTCTGTTCCTTATTGCTTCCATCTCCTCTCGGCTTTGTCGCACCTGACCGGTGATACTGGCCATGGTCTCTTGTATATCATTACATCGTTCTGTGATCTGGTTGCGTACTTTTCCGAATTCTTCTTGATTTTCCTTCCTCTGTTCTTCTACCTTCCTACGACTATGTTCTTCAATATTTGTGAACTTGATGTTCACCACTTCTTTAAACTCATGCACCTCCTTTTCGGTCTGGTTGCACTTTCCATCAATCTCTCGAATCTGTCGATTGACCATTATATTTTCTTCTTCCATCTTCTTATTCATCGCTTTTTTGTTAACAGTGATTTCTTTATTCATTTCTTCTCGCAACAATTCCATTCTTTCGTCCAGTTTGTCCAAATTCTCCTGATTTACCTCCCTTAACTCTTCTCTTAGAATTTGATTGTCTTCTCTCAATTCTTCCAATTTCTCCCCCATCTTCTCTTCCAACTTCCTGTTATCTTCTTTCAACTCTTCCTTCAATTGTCGGTTGTTCTTCTCTATCTTCTTCCTGGTTTCATCTATTTTCTGATTGGTATTTTCAATTTTATTAATCAACTCTTCTTTAGTCGCCTTGAATTCTTCCTTGAACGATTGGTTGTCTTCCTTCAATTCTTCCATGTTCTTGTTCATCCCAGTCAACTCTTCTTTTGTGGATTGATTATCCTTCTTCAATTCTTCTAACTTTCCTCCCATCTTCTTGCTGTTTTCTTCCATCTTCTCTTCCATCTTCTTGCTGTTTTCTTCCATCTTCTTATTCAGGAACTGGTTGTCTTCCTTCAAATCTTCTAACTTCTTATTTGTTGTTTCGATCTTATTTCCTAAATCTTCTTTCAAGGACTGGTTATCACTCCCCATTTTCTTACTCAAGTCTTCCTTTAATTCCTTACTTGTGGATTCCATTTTCTTGTTCATTCCTTCCAGTTGTGATTCCATGTTTTTATTTATTTCTTTACTCATTTCCATCATCATTCTCCTCAATGTTTCCTGGAACATCACATCTCCGGTTGTCGCAGTGTTCTCGGTTAGTGAGGGTTCCCCTGGTTGTTCTAACCGTTCCTTCCGGACATTGATTTCCCCTGTCTGAGTAGGCATCTCCGGCTGTTCCCCTGGTTGTTCAGGTTGTTTGGACAACACTGGTGGCAATGAACTTTCCACCTCTACTGGTGTCGCCTCCTTGTTGTCCATGTCAACTTCTATTTCTTTCTCGGCCTCCGCCGCCCGTTTCTTAGATGTTGCACGTCGTTGCATTTTCCCTTGAAATTCTCTGGCTTTGTAGCTGTTGCCTAGCTCCAACTAGTGATTGGGCAGAATGTATTGGCCTTCCAATCGCTAATTAAAGCCCCTAAAGTTGTGCGCCAATTTGTAATAAATATATAAATAAAATTGTAATGTAATTTGTAATAATATTACAAATATGAGTGTGTGTTGATGATATGAGATTGTGAAGTATGAGACTCCGATGTAATCAAGCCCCACCCTTTGGGCTAGCCAATTTGTAATAAAATAAGTAAATTGTAATGTAATATGTTTAATTGGTGTGTAATTGGTGTGGCTCTCGACGTCTTACTGGCCTGAAACACTTCCTTAAGTTTCCCAGCTGGTCGAGTCTCAATGGTAGCAAGACCGGCCGAGTAGCGTAATGTTGATGAAGAAATATATGTTCAGCTTCACCGAAAGTTTCAAAACAAAAATTATTGTTTTGAAGAAAATTAAAAAAAATTATGTCTATAAAAAAAAATAATTAAAAAAAAAATTTTAAATTTTATTAATTAATTAATTATAATCAATTAATTAATATAGTGCTGTGAAGTTTTAAAAAGTGTAATGCTCTTCTGAAAATTTTTATTAAAGTTTTGGTATATTTTAAATAAACTACCACCACTCATAAGATTGTCTTCAAACCAATCGATACTTGTTTATCTTTTTATTTTTTAGGTTATCTTCACTTATAGGTGGTAAAGTCCTTGTAGATTATCAATTAGAATTATATTATTGGTAATTAGTATTATTGAAGAAATAAAGAACTATTAAGTATTGAAAAGTATTAATGTTTTATTAATTAATGGCAATATTGACTCTTATCGATTAATATCGATTCTCAGGATATCGAAAAAATTACAAAGTATTATATAAAAATCGTACAGGGTTCTTTAAACAGCCAGTTATTATCAAAGTCAGAGAAATCGGGCTAATATTTAAAAAGTATAACGTTACATCAAATTAGTAATTATTACTAAACACAAACATTGAATAATAATTTGAAAATAAAATAATTGTTTTCACCAAACAGCTGTGTTGAACTAAGGAGGCATTGGAATTGTCAAAGAAAGATGGCTGCCGTCAAGTTGATCAAAATGTCGCTCGTTCCTGTTGCGTTCCAAATAATGTATTTTCTGGCAATATTCCTGTTCTGGTGTCTGCAAATCTCTTGTTAAATGTTGTGTAGTGACTGGTGTAATGTTTCTGGGTTGTATTTAGTATATCCGTGTAATTATAAGTCAAAACACTTTTCCCAATTCCGACACTAATTTGGTTAATGTGTTATACAGTTTTCTGGTGTTTTTCGGAGTAGAAATGTATTGTTTAGTGTTAATTAGTGTTTCTTGATTGTTTTTGTCACAATGTATATGTTCTGGAAGGATTTTATAATTCACTCTCGACTTCACAGTAACGTACTGTTCGCCACTTAACTTTACCGTTGTAAGATAGGTTAGATCGTCACAAAACTCTCGTTTATGTTAACCGTTCGAATACCAATAATCAACTAACTGTTTCCTCCAGTTTCAATTAAACTCTTAGCCAATATAATATTATTCTTAACACTGTTCAAATATATTTTCATATCCTGTGCACACTTTAATATTTCACTATATAAATACCTAAACTTGGGTTATTTATCAATTTTATTCACTGGATGTTATTTAAATTAATCTTTCAGTTCATTCAGCTTATTTTCAGATTAAATAATGCAGTTTTATAGTGTTTTCTGTCCAAAAAATAGTAATTTTACTTTCAGTTTGGTATACTCTGAAAAGTCAAAACATCAAAATTTACTTCCTATCATTATATAAATTCAGCCATTTTATCAGTTATATTTAATATTAATAATCCTATATTGTATTAAAAGGTTCATATTCCCTTATTTTCTGGTAATTAATTGAATTAGTTGTATTCTGAAACATTATTCTGGAATATATGACTCCCATGTCTAAATTTCTGAGTTTAGTCATTTTCATTTTTATTTATAATTCTGAATATAATTTATTAAAATCTTTCTAAATGGTATGTGCAATTATATGGCTTGATCTCAAGTTTATTTTGTCTAAACCCCTTTTGTTTATTTGCATTTAAATGAGCAATTTCTCTGTTTTGATGAAGTTTGGTTTCCATTCTTTTGGCCTATGATTTTTTAACAATTTTTCTTACAAAATATTTTACAAACAATATATGATGTGTGATACCCTCTCTGACTTTTACATATAGTATTATAAATTAAACATGTTTTCAAATTACACAAAAACAATTAGTATTGGTTACAATACAAATAATAGTTAAACAAAATAAAGAATTTTTTTTTTTTTAAATAAATGGTTGTCTTCAAGTCAGACATTTTGCAACAAAATCCTTATTTCTAAACATGGAAATATGGCTTACAAAAAAGGTTTTTTACTAACTAACATCTTAATTACTCTCTACTATTTACAAGTGGTAACTATTTTTATAGTTCTGATGTTAGTTGTATCAGACCCAAACAAATGGCCTTATATCTAAAACATTTTTAAACATTCTTGTACTATATACATAAAAACCTTATATTTATATTCTTATTTCTAACTATTATTATAAGTAGGATTCTACAGTTTTTATACCGTCTTTTATACATTGTCTTTGGGGAATTGTACCCTGTCATTAATAAATAAATAGTATGAATTGTTCAAAAGGTATTATGAACTCTGTTTTTGTTTTTTCATGTAAAACAAAATGTTATTTTAAACAGATTCCTGTCTTATGAACAACATATTGTCACAGTACACATTTCAAGTCATTGAAAAATGCATATTTCATTGCATCCAATGTTTGTGATTGCCAAGAATGAAACACGAGGTTCATTTTTTATAATACCCAAAACTATCACTGGTTCACTTTGCACTTATATATTATGTTAATGCTAAATGGTCGTATAGTCTTATTAACATAATAAATTGGTTAGCGTTTTTTCAATGGAGATTTGTTCCATGGGTACTATATTATTGTTTCATCTTAGTTCACAGGCAACTTTCACTTTATACACTTCTCTTTCTTAAATTTATATACATGTGGTTTTTATTTCGTTATACTTTTATTTTTAAATATTTATTTTGGGGATATAGGGATTTGGGTGTCTTTTATAAGAGCATGACATCTTCTTCAGGATGCTGCCTTCTTCTTCTTTCATCAGTCTTCTTTTCTCCTGCCTTCTGGGACTGGTATCTTCTCCATCTTCTTCTTGATGCCATCAGGTTTCTTGGGATCTTCTCCATCTTCTTCTTTATTTCAGAAATACACCACCTGTATTGTTTGATCTTGGCTTATTTTAGGGTTTCTCTTCTATTTATTCTTCCTCGTTGTGGGTTTGGTCATATTCAGTACTGCTTTGTTATTTACTTTTTTACCTTCCTGGGTTATAGTTTGAAAACCTTTGGTTATGAGACTGGTTTTGGATGACTCATCGCTAGTAACTCCTTCTATTTGAACTTGTATTTTCTTTATAATAATGATTTCTTTCCACAGTTGCTATGAATTAATCTTTTTATATTAAACTTAATGCTTTCTTCCAAATTTAAATATTATAACTTTATTATTCTAATGATCAATTGCTATTCAATATTATGCTTATATCTGTCACGCTACACAGTACCAGCTTCTAAACCCAAGACTATTTTTACCATTTCTTTACACGCGGGCATTAACAACGTTTCTGCTATTGTGTGTGGTTTTTGGCCTTTACGATAAGTTCGGCTACCTTAAAGCCGAACACGCCTCCTGGCTTCCTGCCACCCCTGCCTTCACGCCTGCTGGCTTCGCTTTCTTCTGGCTTCCTGTACTTTTTGCGAAACACGTACCGATGTAGTCATGAGCGTCACTTGTTTTTTATTTTGTTCCAACAACCGACGAAAATAATTCACATCTTTACTTAACAGAGAGGAATGTTTTGTTGACAAATGTCGTTTCAATTTATTGGTAACCATAGCAGCATTACTGAGTTTTTCACCACACACAACACACTCGGGGATTGGGCATGTTTTGTCACCACACCAAAAAAACCTGTAAGATAAATAATTGTCACTATATTGCCGGTGAACTACTTTCTGTTTCTTTTTTTCGGGGTCGATGGTTTCACTACTTGCACTCGAGGACGGACCACTCCGTACAAGGAACTTATCAATATCGAAAAAAAAATAGTTGAATAACACTGTAATAGAAAATAGTAAGACTGGTGTAGCAATCACAATATTCGCACTACTGCAGAGCACAGCTGTGATAGAACTGAACTGAAATACTGTAATTGTTGTCTGACATGTGTGGGTCTTCGGCGAAGGAAAAGAGCAATAAAGTTTAAGAAGCGCCGACAAACAGGCACAAATATCAAAACAAGGCAATAAAATAATAAAAGAGAGGGAAATGTTTGCTAATCCCCGCAATTTTAGTTAAAAGTACGTACAGCCAGCCGTACACAAAAGATGCGGTGTTACAAAGAACTCTCTTGAATAGAGTTTAGAACGTTTAGAGTTTTGAACGTAAACTCTATTGTATGATTGGTGCGGGCCGCTAAAAGGCTTGCTAAAAGTCTTACGCGGCTTTCTTTGCGGTGAACACAAAGCTTGCCGCCTGTAACCCATCAAACCGGCCCAATATTTCAGGCGAGAATACAAATAACTTAAGATAAGCAAACTATAACAACAATATTGAGTAAATAAATTCATTTAATTTCTATGAAAATATAACAGTTATCAGCATGTATTAAAGAATAAACAAGCACCTTCTTACTTAAAATCGACAATTAATTTATTACAATAATAGGTAAAAGTTCGCGTCACACCTTTCACCTTGTGACGGCGCACTATTGTGCCGCGGCACACCGGTTGGGGAACACTGTTCTAAAGCATAAAGAGGGGTCCTATTTTTTTTTCGCAGCTACTACGTACGAAACACATTTTACAAACTGTAGTTTAGTGATATCACCACCTTTGAGCTGATCTAATTTATTTTGAATGTATTCTTCCCTTTTTTTAGTATACGAGGCTGTTTTTATTATATTGCCTCTTTTTGCGCTGTTTATTCAGATGTACGTGTCGATCTGTTCATCCTTCAGACTTTTGACGAACCTATAGATGTTGGGATGAGGAGATTCACATGCAGCATTGAACCTAGAGTGAAAACTTTCACAGGCGTTCGTTGTCCTCGACAATGAAGCTGAATCTTCTGCCCAAATGTTTGGTGGAAATATTGCAGGTCCTTCTTCATCAATGTAGTTTTCGGTTAAATAATCAGCAAATTTGGTGAGTTTTTCATCTTGTGGTTGAATGCTGATCAAGTCACTGAAGACTTCAGGGACGTCTTTGGGATTCAAATAAGTTAACCCAAACATGTAGCGCAGCCACTGGCCCTTTTCGTCATCATTCCTTTTGTATACATTTTTTAGAAACTTCAAAATATTGAAATATGTGTCTTTCTTTTTGTCTTTTAGCAGGCTGAATACAAGTGGAATGTAAGAACCTCCCGCATAACTGTGAATAGTAAATATCTGCTGAAAATTCTTTGGCGCATACTCAAAAGTGCCATCCATCAAAAAAGTTTCCTGTTCACATAGATATTTTAGATTCGAGTCTGTTGAAAAAACTACAAAACCTTTTACTATGTAATTTTTTAGAAGAAAATTTTCTTCTTTTGTGGTTGTTATGTCCATTTGATTTAAAGCCAACTGGAGAGCAGTTGCAGATTTAGGTAGTTTTGGCAGGCTCTTTAACCTAGCATGAGTTATATTGTTTCTATTCAATCTGACATCGTGTCTCGTTAGTGTGTCTAGGGTTGACGGATTGTCACCTATTTCCTTCCAAATAAGCTTAGATGGTCTTTCATCTAAGCTTTCACCTTTCCTTTTGATTGAGTTTGAAATTGATTTCCTATTTATATCTTTTTCTTGAAATGGGTCATGATCGTGAATACCTTCTAGGCGTGAGAATAAGTTTTCACTACCTACAGTAAAAAGTTGAACACTACACTTAGAGTTTCTCCCACAGCACCTCCATCCACGTTCTTCTGTCCCTTTAACAAAGCGATACGGCTTGAATTTAAAATTATTGCACATGAGGTAAAGATTACCGCGCTCACTAAAAATAGTCTGTAACACATGCCTCTCTTCCATTTCTCAATATTTAATAAATAAATAACTAAATAAAATAAATGTCACTTTAACAGCACGCTTATAAAATTGACACAATCTATGCTACCATAAGTGTTAACTATTAGGTGTCACCCACCCGACTGACCTGTAAATGCCTCTCCACAGTGACTAATGCATTCCAGCAAGACTTGGAAAATCCAACAGTATTGTCTCCTGCCTGCATTGCGATGACTCAAGGTCGCCTCAGAGAATCGGCCTTAGATGACCCCCACCCCCTTGCTTCTGCTACCTGAGAAGAGAGTTGCCGAGTTCGTGCGTGGGATTAACTGACCCTTTTCCCCAACCTTATTTTTTGCTACTTAGAGTTGCCGAGATCGAGTCTGCCCTTTGTAGTTGTGTAGTTGTTTGCTTTCTGTTTTTGTGAGGAAACAGAAAGCTCATTGTTTATATTTAATCACGCCAAAATATAGTGTTTCGATTATAACATATTGTCACGTTTAAGCAATAAGCAAAACCAAGGTAATATGACACAACAGCAAAAAGAACACTCACGATTATTAAAGAACAGTTAGTATGACCCACTGGAGTAGGACTCATCTGAGTCGTAGATTACATGGTAGTCTATGACTATGACTAACTATGACTGGCATTTAGATGTAACGTGGCACTGCCAAAGCGGTCTAGCCTTAGAATCCGGTTGTTGTCAGGTTAGATTGGAGGTCTAATTGGAAGGTCAGATAAGAGTGTCATTACGTTGGGATCCCTGTGACATAACATTGCATGACTATTTTTAGTGACTGCGATTTAGTAACTTCAACGATTAGATCGTTAGTACTGTGAACCGTTAACATTGCGAATTGCATTACCATATTTGTAAAGAATTGCTGAATAAAATGAAAGTTGGATGACAAGTGCTCAAAAACATGGCTCATTGGTAATTGTCTCTGGTTAAAAAATTTTCCTTCATTAAAGTCTGTTGTCTCACATGTATAAATGTGAACTCTGACGATTTCGAAATGTTAATATATGAAATAAAATGATTGAAAACATGTTATTTGAAGTACAGCGCGTGAGAATTATTCGCCGGCATTTGTATTTCTCCGACCATAACACTAGTATCTAAGTTGCCATTTCAAGTTACAGAGGGAGCAATTGAAAATCTCATTCAGTACAACCGGATACAATTAAAACTAACTACATAATGCAGATCAGAGATGTTTTCTGAGTTTGTTTTAGATAAGGGCAGTGAAACAGATATCTAGCGATTATACGGACATTTCAAGTACTTTAATATTCCATTCGAAGGAAGTGTTAAAATGAAACTACGTTAATAGCAATCTACTTTCGCGATAAAAGTGAAGTAACACGCTAAAGTTATTCACGGCGAGTGTAATAAAATCTTTTACAAACAATAAAGAAAGATGATCTTATATGCAAATCGTATTTCTACGCAAATGAAAATTGTAATGTAATTTTTGTGTTCCTATTCGTTGTTAAACGCGATCTTTAATTAAGCGAACTTAAAACCTAAACCGGATAGATGTAAACATGGAAACGAATAATACTAACTACAGTTTTAACATTTTTGTTTAATCAAATTATAGTAAATTTTTAAAATAAAATCGTAGGTTAAGAGAAAACAAATAGGATAGTAGAAATTTTTATGACTAAATTAATATTATCTCATGGTAATTCTAGCAAATATTAGAGTGCTAGAAATCAGTACTTGGGATATTAAAGGCTTGAATCAGTTTCATATAGTTTATTTAATGGTTTAAAAATCCTGGCTTTATAATTTTGTCCCATATAGGCATCTAATTAGAGTACATATCCTTTTTCCCAAACTCAACAAATAAGAATACCATACTAAACTTATTTGTCAAAAAGTTTAAAAGTCGTTTTTGTATTCATTATATACACAGGTATACGCTTATTCTGTTAATGCGCACGCACTCGCGAGCGTAGCGCATGACTATGAAATCTGTCATGTGTAGGCCTAGATAATAATAAAATAGTTTTTCATGTGTATTAATTTTTTTTTTTCACAGTGTCATCTCCCGGCAGAGGTTGACACCTTCGTTACAGACATCCTTATCAAGTCTATTAATATGGAATGGAACCATTTTCGCAGGTTTTTCATTCACGATATCCTTCTTCGTCCTAACGATCTTATCTGAAGTATAAGTTAGGGAACTTCATTTTTAGGTCCTTCAAAACATGCCAATAGTGGTCCGACCTTTTTTACTGAACAGCAAAAACTGTTCCTTACCTTTGTCAGGGGGCACCCTGAGACTTTTATATTCGACACTTTCACCATTACGATGATGTTCTGAGACGAATTCCATGCATTCAAGATACAAAAGCATCATTTCTATTCATGCTGTTTCTTAACACAGACTTTGGACTACAGAATGATTGAAAGGCGTAAAGAATCATAAACCGTCATCCAGGCTTTCATTTAAGAGCTGAGGAGCATTTAATTTTTAAAGGCCCGAAATTCAGTTTTTGCTATTTCTGTTCGCTTATTAAATTCAACAGTACGATCGTGCTCTTCATTCAAGGTTGTTCCCAAAATACCGATATTTACTAACTCCTCAACGAGTGGTTGATATTCAAGGTTGTTCCCAAAATACCGATATTTACTAACTCCTCAACGAGTGGTTGATGTACAATCACCATGCTGAAAACCGACCTTTGTCGGTGATTGTAGAATTGATTGGCGAGACAGAATGAAAGGACATTTTAAATGCCGTCCAGTAAACTGGTTCATTTAACTTTTGCTCCGGGCATTAGATAACTCTTACAATTTGCGTTCATTTATGTCATCTCTCATCTTTGAAGTATCTAGCAACAGACTCATTTAAAGCTAATAAATGTAACTGTTGCTTGTTTTGTCTATTTATCATAGAGCGTAGAACTGTGTGTGTGAAAGAAAGAGTGAGAGAGAGCACAGATAATCAATTTAGGTAGGCCTACTTGCTTATGCTTGGCCTTTGTCTTGCTTATCGCTTGTTGGTGACAACGCCATAGTCTTTTTCATTCTATCGCGTCATTATTTTCCATCGATCATTCTCAGTTCCTACCTCAGTGTCCCATACTTTCCTAGGACGTCCCAACTTTCTTTCGTTTTTCTTGTTTCCCGAACACTTTCACCACTTCGCTTTTTCCTGCATTTTCACCACAAGCATAAACCATCTCTATTTTTAAGTCTCGTTTTTCAAACTCACTTCTCATGTTTTGAATAATCTCCGATTTGAAAATGTCACCAGATAAACATTATAATATATTTTTAGGAACTACAATGAAGTAAAACGCGTAAATATGTGTTTTATAATAATGTTGAAACTTTATTTAGAATTAAAACATACAAACATACTGCAAGCCAACACTCCTTATAAATTTATTTATGGAGCTTATTTCGTTGTCCCGTCCATATAAAACCATGAATTATGTCAATAAACGAATAAAATTAACAATGGATCCTGTCGCAGTCCGAATGAGTTTTACTATGTATACTCTCGAGCCGGGTGAGACTCTCCGGGGCGCCCAGGGTCCCCTTCATCGCACGCCCCCGCTTAGTTAGCAGTGGACGCCTCTTTGGGCGCCTGGGGTCCCCATCATCGAGCCCCTCCTCCAGATGCACTTAAATTATTACATAACGCCTGCAGATCAAAATTCGTAATTCGTAGAGCCTCTACACAAGGTCGTCAAACAGATAGACCTGTAAGTAATATTTTTCGCTGTTAACAAATTTAACATGTGGCGGATTATCAACAGAGAATATAATTAAACTGAATTGCATTAAACAATAAAAATTGTAATTAATAAGTGTACAGATGCATTTCCACACGCGGGCGCACTGCTTGCAAAGGCGCATGATAAATAAAAGCAATAGTATCCGTGAGTCTTGAGTACTGTCACTATCAATTCGTTATATTCCGTGTAAATACCATACTTCACAATTACACAGAAACAATACTTTTCTCAGTGCACCGCCAGTGAGACGACATTGTGTTACAATGAAGCAATACGTTACAGTATGATCAGTATGACGTAATAACATGTACTAATGCTTACCTGTCGTCATTGGGACTCAAAACGAATCTTGAATTATGAGTTACAAGCGTTGTATAATAATTTAAATATTCCTTCAAACAAAAAATCATCTGGATTCGGCACTACGTTGTATAAAATGAAATTTTCATATCCGTGGTAACAAGGGTTTTATTCTAATACCAAGAAACATTGTTGTAAACTAGCAATATTTTAAATTATTTTAATATGAGTTATACGCATTTTATATACGTAGTTTATAAACAAAAGGACTGAGTAAATGATTTGTAGTATAGTTGCCTTGAATCATGTACCATCCATTGACGGCTCAGCAGATCACCTTAGTAAGGTTTCTGGTCACCATCTTACAGTTGTCTTATTGCAACGGACTGATTTAAGGGTTCATTAATGGGTTTATTACTCTGGTCAGTTCAGTGTTTTGTACATGCTCTAGGTGTTGTATTCGAGCATTCAAGTATTCGAATATGAACACATGAATGGCTTTTATTTTTCAAAGCCGCGTGTTAAAATGTTAATTCATTCCTGGGATTGTAGAGTGCATAACAGTTTGTTTCGAAATTACTTAGTTCGTCTTCCGTGTTTCAATTAAGTTATTTTTGTGAAGCCATATATTGTGTTGCGCGTGATGGGGATTGATCACGCTATGTCTGCGCTCCCCGCCTTCACAAAACAACTCGTTGATTGCCTTGCTCTCAACCACTCAAGTGGTTTCCAGATTTGGCTGTAAAATAAAATCACTATAAAGATAACACACATAAAATAATACGGTGTGTATAAACAAAAACGTTCATTTGAATAACCTTGTTTGTTAAGCTTATCGATCGGAGTTATATTTTGTTGAAGAAGAAAGGTATAGTTTTCTTATTTTCTTTCTTTTGTTTAGCTTCGTTTTTGATAATACTGTGCGTGCGTTCATTTTAAGGGAAACTAAAATATTCACTGTAAGTGTTAGGTGTGGAATTAAATTAATTTTGTTGAAAGGAAGTCTTTATGTATATTTCTGTATGAGTCTATTATTATTTTCTTTGATCGTACAGACAGCTTTAATTTTATGCCCTCTTTTCGTCCTTTTGATCATTTCCTCTCCATTTTGAGTGCTTTTACAATCGTTGAAACTTGTTTTCAATGTCTGGGGGTTAATGTATTCCTAATTATGTTTGTAGTTTAGTTGTCAATGGAGGTTTATTTTATTCTTAACACACACACACACACGCGCGCTCGCGCGCGCACGGGCACATTATTTCTTCCTACAGTAGTGGGTACTTAGCAAGGCATCAAAGAAGCATGAAGAGAAGAGAATAAGGGGATTTGTCAAACAATTCTTGTAGCGCGCACACGCACACACGCACACACACACACACAGAGCCAATGGCATAAGTATGAGTTGGTCCTAGGTGGGATGAGATTAGATTCTGGGGGGAGACGAGACTTGCTTCCTGGGGGGAGGGTTATGAGAATATCTAGAAGGTTGGACTTCCTATTTTTCTCAAGACAAATGAGAAATTCCGGATTTTCCCATATAATTTTATAAATTCTTTGCGTCTCAATGTTTCTGGGTAAGCCGGCATGAAGTATGTTGCAAACACATCAGTTATTTACCATATGTTGGTGATTGTCAATATTAAGGAAACTCTAACTTTATTTTATTAATTTATAAATACTGTAATTCCTTTTACTTTTACACTTACATTTAAGTCTTATTTTAACACACGCAACTAGCTTAGAAACAGGCCTACATTAAGTTATTATGGAATTTCGATAAAGTTTTTAATAGTTCTGGGAGTTACGCCACAACTTTCATAAGATTTTGTTTGTTTTGCAACGGTCGCTGACTTCTAGTGGTATTTTAGACTTATGATTGTAAGTTCGTTCATTGCTTCCTTCATTTCATACTTCAGACAGTAGACAAAATACATACTCCACGTGAATAGACATATTTATTTGATAAGGATAGCGTTCATTAAATATAGAAATTATTTTATCTGTTAATCGATTTTAGCTAACCAAGCTCAAGAATAAGATTCTTCCCGTAGTGTTCGTGAGAAAAGGGAAAAGAAAGAGAGAACAAGATAGAAAGAGATAGAGAAAAAGTCGGGAGTAGACAGAGAGTGCATGAGTGAGAGAGAGAGAGAGAGAGAGAGAGAGAGAGAGAGAGAGAGAGAGAGAGAGAGAGAGAGAGAGAGAGAGAGAGAGAGAGAGACATCACGAGTAGTGAATGTCTTGAATATGCGTGGAGATTTTGGACATGCGTATGTTGATACCATAAAAGACAGCATTAACCGCCTTAACGTCTCGTCTACAGAGAACAAGAGTTTAATAAATTATATGAAAAACTGGTCCTGTATGTACTAGTCTTGAATCTAGAATCTAGATTCTTGAATTTTTGCTCTAATTTTCCAAGTGAATACGTTTACTATTACCATAGTTTAGTATTTCCTGAAATTAACATAGGCCTATAGTTTTACATTTTACTGTAACTTTATTTTGAAGAAAAGTAACATATTTTAATTTATCAAAGTAAACAAGTAGGGATTTTTTTTAAGGAGGAGGGAAAATGCATTTAGGGACGAAGTGTGAGACTCACATTTCAAGCGATTACCCACTAAAACCCCTCCGGCGATCTAACACTAGCCAGGAGCAGCAGACTAGGCCCAATGGGCTCACATCTTTATCTACTATACAGACGGTCTAAGTCTTTCTTCTTCGCCCGAAGGACGCCCTGTGTGTAATGTGCTACGCTGTTCCTCCCCTCTTAGTACAGCTCCGATGATGTTATCTGGTAGGTCACCTATCACAGTTGAAGAAGTGTGTTCCGCTTCGTCCTTTACACCCGGGTAGTACAGGTGGGTATACAACTTTTTACCCATCTTAACGAGGTAGGATCGGAGATTTCCATGACCGCTCAGAAGCTGCGTCAGGTAGTAACCTACCTCCCCATGCTTTCTCTTGAACTACGGTCTCATGTGTTTGATTAACACGGCGGTCCAGCGTCCTCTCGTCTCCTCGTCCCAAGCTTTTTGTCACCTCTCAACGGTGCGTACCCTCTCATGATGATTTGCTCCTCTCCGCTCCTTTGCAAGAAGATTGATAATCCCAGCGATCACCGTAACAGCTGGTTCGAAGACGGTGCGGTAAGCGGAGGCTATCCTCAACGACATCCATCTACAATTTCTGCACCATACAAGAGGGTTGATTGGACCGTCATCATCAGCAGGCGACGCTTCCAGGGACTGGCTCCACCCACATTAGACATCAATCTGCTGAGCACCGTGACAGCTTCAGCAGCCTTGTCTGACGTTTGACGTACCTAATGGAAGATACTCATTTTTGTGTCAATTAGAACTCAGAGGTATTTGCCCACAGGCTTCGTTTCGACGATCACGTTTCTGACCCACACAGGCAAGAAATAGAAAAATAATAATAATAATAATAGTAATTTTCTTGAGGGGAAAAGTGCTTTATGCACCATCAGAGGAGACCGTGTTTCCCCTGGCGTGTAAGACTCTCACCCACTAAAAAACCCACCTCTAAAGCCATTCATATCCATCCTGGAACCACTTAGCGTATTACTTCATAGGATGGAGCCTATTGCTTCCGGGCTTCTTCTAGTCGTCCCTTATTTTCTACTGCCCGTTGGGTGCAAGTCGGGTCTGTCTTGTTTTTTGTAGTAGGACCCATCTAGTAGGCGGTCAATCCATTCCTTCAAGTTTGATATGAGCCTTGCGGTCCATCTTCCTCTATCCTTTCTATTCCATCGATCTTAACAATGGCGGAGAGAGAGTTCCCTGGCTTTATGCTTTGCCGCATCCCTTCCAATTACGTAGGCTATCTTTTTTCGAAGAAATTCTTCCGCTCTGGAGCCAACAGGTCTATGGGAATCATGTGCAATTATAATAAGTTACCTATAATAGGCCTAATAATTATTATTAAATAATAGTAATAATAATAATAGTAATAATACTAATAATAACAACAAAAATGGTGGAGGAGGTGATGACGATGATGATAATGAAGGAGATGGAAATTAATTACGCACGCAGATAATGCAAGTTTAACGCATGTGAAATACTGCAGGTAGGTTGAGACAAGCCTGAGGGAGAGGGGCCGACACTGTAGCGAGGAGACATTAATTAAAACTGAGTTTAGGACGCAAGGCTTGCTGCTCCGTGCCAAGGACTTGGTGTTACGTGTGTTTAATTGCACTAACCATTACGTAGGACCAGCACATTAATCAACGTACACCTGCCTACTACTGCATCACCGTTATTCATCATACTTATCGATACGAGTAATTAATTATTGGTACGATTTTCATTGTCATGTCTTTAGTTGGTTGTCTGATTAGTTTTCGTTAGAAAAAATTATAGTAGGCCTATATAACATTACAAAAGGCTTTTGTGGTTCTATGTAAAATGAAAGCAGACACAGTACAATGCATATTCTGTACCTTAATTAACTCTTATTTCTTAGTTACACAATTGCAAAGGTGAATTTCTCAGGCGGTTGCGTCACTCTGGTTATAAAATAAAAATTTCCCTCTCCGTTAAAGCGATTGAAGAGGAACTAATCTATTGCTACTGAAGGAGAATTATTATACTTTGCACTTTTACAGTAAATGAATGCACGAGTAAATAAGTAAATATGAGTGCTTATAAATAATGAGGGAGACCATTATCTGAGGGAAGGGGTTTCTGAGACAGTATCCAAATGAAATTAAAGTTACTGTACAGTAAGTCTGTGTTGAAGATCCAGTATTTAATAAAGTGACAGTGTGACGGGTAGTGGAATTAAATTGAAGATATTTAAAACAGGCGTGCAAACCAGGTAGTATTTCTGAAAATAAAAATAGAAATGTAAAGTTTTCAGAGAGCCCCCTTTCTCTCTACTTCTCCTTCTTGATCACTTCTCCTCTTCACTTTCTACCCTTCTTCATTATTCATTATTTCTTTTTTATAATAGTGGATAACGTACTTGGCAAAGCATGAAAGAGGCATGAATAGAAGATAAAGAGGGTATTTGTCAAACATTTCTTGTTGGTGTCTACCAGGCCCGTACCCAAGGGGGGCCAGAGGGGCCATGGCTCCCCCTAAATTGTCTTGGAGTTGGACTATGGAATATTTTAAACAATGTGAGCTTTTAAAGACCCTGCCACAGTAAAACTGTGCATAGCAGTGTTTATTTCGTGACACAGAACTTAAGTTCGTAAACACTATCCTAACAATGCCTATGAATACCTTCAACAGTATAACTTAGTCTTTGTTCTAAATAATTGATACTCAGATATGAATAATAAGGTAGGCCTACTGTGGCAACTTTTCGGAATTTTTATACATCTGTTTTCACGCCTGTTTCCTGCGGCCTAATAAAGACTTGCCTTCACTCTACAGTTAATTTGACTGTGGCAGTTCAAGGTTACACATAGCTGTCATTTATCTGTTGCAAGGGCGAAGCGGCTGAGTCACCGAGGTATTTGGTAGTTCAGTTGACAGTTTTATAACCAATCCATTGACGACTCTGTTCGTGACAGTGTGACACATACAATAGAGCGGCCTGGATTGTCAGTGCATCCCTCCAAGAGGGGCCGTAGCATAAAACCATAAAGACAATGTTATTTCCCTTATTTGCAGCTAGGCTGACTGCAATATACTGAAAACTACTTCAGTTTTCTTGCCTCTCTCGGGCGGCTAGGATCGGTCTTGCAATACAAGTACAGTACATTAGTCTTAGGAAAAGCGAGTCAGTGAGTTGTCTCGGAACACGCGGATCAGTTCATTGAACTGTCTCGAGACAGTGTGTCGACTCACGGCACATCGGGACTCGGGAGTAAGGTTGCCAACAGCTGTTCCGCGGCTGAGCGGACGGCGCACGATACACGACACTCGCTCGCATTGACTCAACTCACAGTAGAGTGTTCCGATAATTCGCGCTTAAAAGCTAGTTGTCTATAATCAAACTTCCTAATATAAAAGGCATCATAATATAAACCGAAAAATATTTGAAACGTAACTAAAATTGGCATATTAGTGAAACTACAGTATAAATATCGGAAGCTAATATAGCCTATAAACATAGCAAACCAATAGCAATAGAGTGGCGATAATTATGTGTATCATCAACAAAGGTTAATAATAATTGAAGAAATTTAATTGATATATAATATTCATCATATAAAAGTACTCGCATTATATTAAAGAGTGATATAAGTAATTTGACACGCAGTATTTTAGTTTTACAATAATTTTAGCAAATGTCTCATGCATTTATGGTCGCTTAAGTTAAACTCACGTGTATAATATTCATCACACAAAAATATACATATTTTAAAGCAAAAAGCGGTGAAATATTTAATGCAAACCATGATACAGTATTTTAGTTTTACACTAATTATAGCAAATTACTCCTGCATTAATGGTCGAGAAAATTAATTCTGCATGTTTAATAATCATCACACAAAAATGTACAAATTTTAAAACTTGAAAAGGTGAAACAATTAATGTCACCCATTAGTGTTAGTTTTACATTAATTTAACACACTGTATTAAAAGTTTATGGTCTCACACATTAATTAATGGTCACATAATTAATGTGACCATTAATTAAAGGGCAAAACTGTCAAGGTCATCAGCCCCTCACCGCTCTTTCTTTTTGCTCGGGTTGAATTTCTTAGAACACCACTTCGAGACGCACGGGATCCAGTGTTAAAGGGTATGGAAGTTACAGCATATATTGTGACTTTTGTAATCGTAACTAAATACAAAAAGCTAATATCTTGCAATATTGGCGCAAAGTCATTGTTAGATACAGCTTTGATATTGGGTCGACGCGACAGCAATTACGGCTGGGATAACAATTAAATACATGCTGGAAGTGAGCGGAGAACGTTATCATAATTTTACGCCTTACTTTGTTCTGGGAAATTATTGTACGAAACAAGGTGTTGATATGTAGCTTCTAGCTTGCTTTATTTTTTTATTTTTCCTCGTATAATTAAAACCAGCACCACTTCTAGACAGGGACCTAGCCAGAAATCGAAATGGGGAGGGCTCTGAAGTATTTAGATGTAATAATAATAATAATAATTTTTTGTGGATGGTTAGTGAGGATCGGTCAATAATACAAATTTTGCGTCGACGTTTCGACAATATTTATTGTCATCTTCAGGACCTGTGTATGAAATACAATAGAAATATCAAACATAACGAAACAATTAAATATTTGGGTGAACGTGTTGGTATATGTGAGTGTGTGCGTGCGTATGTATGTATCATTTTATATGTGAAGACTTATGATAGTTTGTTTACATCTTCAAATTATCTTTAAGAAAACGTGCAAATTATAGTATGAGAGAACTTAATTATACAGTATTACAATTTAAATTACTAAATGTAATGATATTTTAATTAATTAAACACATAGTAATCAACAATTGGATATTAGATTGGTACATAAATTGTTTATACCTACAGCAGTCAACATATAGCAAAGTAATATATTACCTATAACTAAAACAGATTTAGTTTTTTACGTTGAGACTCCTCAAAACTTACTTGAGGAGCACCACTGGACAGGACAGGCTCACCGGACACGCACTCCTGTACATACACCGCCATGCAGAAGTAACCAACTCCGAAATAATCACCTTCTTTGTAGAGTCGCATGCCCGGCGCCTTCAGTTAAGTTTATAGGTGAGTTGATTATTTTCTGTTAATTTGCACCATAATATTTCAATTCTGTGTCTGCATGAAAGACTACTAAAGCGCTGATGCTCACATCTAATACCCCAACGGCATTTCAGGTCTGCCCCCCCCCTAAAAATAATAATCCTGGGTACGGCCTGGTGTCTACTATATGCAAACTTCAATTGTACATGTAACGTGTTGAAAATTACGTTGTACGTTGTACGTTGCAGTAACAACAACCAACTGGAAAGGCAAAAACATAAGAGGAAAAAGTAATTACTGAAGCGGAAATTTTCGTTATATAAACGGCAAAGCAATAACACTCGCATTGATTAGAGCAGAAAGTTCGAACAAAACGTAATTGCTTTAAGTTTGATAATGACCACACAGCGAAATTAAATCGCTCTACAGGTATACTCTACATACCTGGATGTTAGACGGTACCTAAATTCCCGACAGTTTCTCGTCCTTGTCGATTCTTCTCCTTCCTCTCCCCCTCTTTCTGTTTCTCTAATAATTTTCAACCGTCTTCTTTTCAGTAATGGATGTAATAATATTATAATGCTACTTAAATTCTAGATTCCATTAAAACGTTTCTTGCAAAACGAAACATGAAAAATTTCTAGTCTCTCTTGCTTTTGTTGTCTTTACAACAAGGAAGGATAGGTAACGCTAAAAAAGGGCTGTACATAGAAGAAAATTATTCGTTTACATAGTTTTTAGTTCGGATTTGCCTAATTTTCGACAACTAAAACACTTTCAACTTTTATATTTCATCACTGTGTCTCAACTTATTTCCGTAATGATGCTGTCAGTAAAAGCTATAATTTTTCACTCTTTGAGTTAGGACAATTGCCAGCATTTTGATACAACGCTCGAGATAGACTACAAAGACAACATAAATTGTTTTTGAAATCTTCTTCCTGTACGGCTCGTGTCGAATACGTCTTGTTAGACAACGTTTCATTCGTATAACGTATTCCTGAAGATATAGACGAATATGACGAAGATGATTAAGATATTCCTGAAGATGACATATTACTCTTTTCATAGTCCTGAGGAGGCCTACTGTAATATGGATGAAACGTGTCTGACAACACGTATTCGTCGAGATCCATACCGGAAGATGGCTTCAAATACAAAATGGACACCGACCGCGAAGACGTGAGACGTGAGAATACTTATACATAAAATTGTGTTTTTACTTCAACTCGTGAATTTTGTAGAACGTATGTCTTTACATTCCGTTTAACTTATACGGTATCTATATTCTATATACGGTTTAAGGCTCCTGTAATAGTAAAGATGATTCCACAGACATGCTGAATTGATACGGATGTCACGCATCCCAGTTTACGACAGTTCCTCCACACTTCCCAGATTGGCGAAAAGATTGTTAGTAACTAATTAGATTTTTAATAAACATAACTCCGGAATATAGAAACTTTCTGGTTAATTCTACTATAATTTTATTAAAAAAAATAAATAAAATTATGTTTTTACGAAGGTTTTGATCACAAAATAATTTGTAGAAGAGCGTCAATTATCTCGAAAACACTTTATCGGAACGTAGTTATCCGGCACATTTCTCAGAAAAGTAAAAAAAGTAAGATTTCTTTGAACCGAAGCATTCTAGGAAATTTGGAGAAGTTCTTGTTCATTTTTCGACAGTCAACGCAGTTGGTTTCTTCTTTCTTGCTCTCTCCTGCAAAATTTCAATTCCATTTGGGAGGTAATTCGTAAGAGTTACATGTCCGATTCAAAAAGAGATAGTGCTCTTTCTTGGTTTATTTTTTCCAGTGCGGTTCGTGTAAATGATAAAACTTCATAAAATCCTAAACATATTATGTTTTCTATGGAGGAGAATTCTACAGTCCTTGATAAACAGCAGAATTTGGCCTGTTTTACCAAAGAGGACAGTTTTAGTTTGTCAAGTGAATTAAAACGCAAAATATTAATAGGCCTATATTACACAGTAGTATGTAAATTAATTTTTACATTTTTGTTTAAATGTTGATTATTTCTGAATTTTTCAGAAATAACTCGTTTTTAATGTAACCGTTCAATTACCCGACAAGTGCTGACATCGATTATGAATAATCGGTGCTCTACTTTAGTTATTTAATAGTACCATTTAATATAATGTAGACAGTTAGAGGTCTATTAACAGCTGATAGTCAATTCGTGTTTCTTCTTCTCAGGTAGATCGTTCTGTCCTTGAGGTTCATGTTTTGACAGCAGTGGGAACAGTGATAAACGAATGCTCAAAATAAAATTGTAAAATGACCTATATATGAACATACAGTATATCATAAACATCTTTAATTGACTCATTTAATCCTTTAATAGTCTTGTCGAAAGCTACTAAAGTTGCAGACGTTACACACCATATATGTCAGTCATAACAGAAACAGAGATATAAAGTCTGTAGATAACGTTTTTGTATACAAACAACATTTGCGGTTTTAAAGGACACGTTCCTATATCCCGACGCGAAGAATGCCGTGTAGGTAGGTGAAACGAAATCCGAGGCCTCATGTATTTCATATGAGTTAAAATGAATAACGGACTGTTTAAGTAGTTAGTGACTTTGGTATTCAAACTATGTCACAGTTAACAAAAGTGAGACAGGAAAAGGCTTAGACAACAGGCGTAACAGCAGAAATACATGTCGCATTACATACGGATCAGACGTGTCAAGAAGGGCAAACTTTATTAATAATTTATAAGACGAAGATACGGATATTATTGGAGTGTGAAGTTATAAGGTTGCGATATCCGTAAACTCGTTTGTAAACGTAATTTACTTTGGCGTTTCCTATCGCCTTTAATAAAATTATCCGTTACGTGTTGTAAATAATGCTTAATAGAAAATAAGATAACGCGCGCACACTCTCTGACCCCTCTCGCTCTGTCTGTCTGTCTAGCTCTCTCCCTCCACTCTCATTCTCTCTCTCTCTCTCTCTCTCTCTCTCTCTCTCTCTCTCTCTCTCTCTCTCTCTCTCCCCCTCACCCCAACACACAATACGAAAGCTCCATGGATACTATCTTTTCATCTCTCTTCTGTCTGTATCTATGTTTCTCTGCTGCGTCTTCTCTGTTTCTTTGTCACTTTGTCTTTCTCTCTTTTTCTCCCTCCCTTTCCGGGTCTTTCCTCCTCCCTCCCTACGACTATCTTTACATCTCTCTTTCCCCCTCTCACGTATATTTACTTTTTGTACCACACCGGACGTAACTTAAAGATGTAAGTTCTCAGAATGTCTCAAAGAAACGTGTTAGTGTTGATAGTGACGTAACGTGTTGGCATTTTTTTTTATTACTGGATAAGAATTTAAAAACATTCGAAGTATCAGAATAAATTATGTGATTTGGTAAGATTCAAATAAGGAACCGTACTTTCCTGTTTTCGTTATAGTTTTTTTTATAATGTAACGTCTGTAGCAGAGGCGGATCCAAAGAGCAATTTTGGAGAGGGTTTGAAAAGTTGGACCACTCTTTAGTGGTGGTCTCAAGTACAAACAACAGTAATGATGAAGATAAACATATAGTGTGTTATTATCAACTCAATAAACTTATTAACGCACAAGTGTTAAATTATATATATATAACATATATATACATGTTATAACAAAACGGGTTTTACCCTATTTATTCCTCACGTTGTAAGCATCAATTTGTAAGCAACACTTTTTAAAATGTGTATTGTTTTTTAATTAAGCCCAAGTGGTTGGCACCCATTTGTAATATACTTATTAATTCTATTTTTATTATAAATAAAACACATGGAATGGTATCTGGTAATAATAATAATAATATTATAATTTTTATTCAAAATTTATATAGTCCATTTACTGTAACTATTAATATGACTCAGGAAATCTCAGGGTCGATTCTCTTCTCTTTTATATTAATATTATTTTAAGGTCCTTTTGGCTGATATAAAAGGTTCAGTTATTATAAAGAAAAAAACAAGTACAGAAAGTACATTACATTACAAAACAAGATAATAATGAAATAATATAAAATTAATATTAATTATAATAATATATATACGTTACACAATGTTTATCAGTTCAGTACAGTTTCACACAGCCTCCTGGTATCAGTGATGAAAATTTCCAATGTCTTCAGTTTGTTTATATTATTCAAATGAAGAAATCCACTTCTTTTGTGATCAATAAATGTTACATCTTGTCATTTCATTTATCTGAAGCCTTCTGGTGGAATATAATGATTGAAGTCCAGTGTTTCTGTTATTAAGTTAATTTAAGTGTAGTTGTTCTTCAATTGTAAATTGTTTTCATTTAAAGGTTAGTTTTTTCCATAACTTCATTCGTTTTTTTTAAATTTAATGTTCTTTTCTGGTTGTTGGCTCAGTAATGTTTAAAGACTGATTTGTTTATGCTGTTTCTTTATTTACTCAAATTTTACATTCTGTTATAGGTTGATATAGTGTTTCTTGCTTTGTATTATATTGTGTTTTTTTTCATATTTTTTCTTGTATAAATATTTAGCTTTTTTCAAAATTCAACTCAACTCTCCTTTTTGTTTTTTTACAATAACTAGTGGTCGCCCAGTGATCGAAATTCGACAGTAATTCATTAAATTTTTAAGTTTGAACGTTATTGAGGTTCTTTTGTCAAAGAGTATACCTCTATAATCATTGCATATAATTTTTTTGAATTTTGTTCTATTACGTCAGCTGCGAGCGTGTACAAATACGTCATTAGCGTGTGTTGTTTGCCTTAATTCCCTGCAATACCTATGAAATTTAAAATTTAATGTTAGTAACAGTTGAAAAAACACAATTACAGCTTGTATTCGTATTTATTTTTTGATATAATTCATTGTCTGTTTTAATTTTTTCATGTTATTATTGAATCAAATAAACGCTAATAAAAATGAGACTTGACATTCATAGAAGTATAAGATACATTGTTTTCAATTCCAGTGGATTACATTTCATTTTTGGTAAGGTACAAAATTCGAAAACAGTTTGAAGATTATCTGCTACAAAGCATATATAATTTTTTAATTTTTTTTTCTATGCATTAATTTTCGAGTTATTTGAAAAATATGAAAGATAGGAAAAATGAGGTTTAGCTTGGCTAAGCCATATTTAAAAAGCAATAACGCGTTTTTTGACATTTCCTTGGGTTTTTTTATTGCCATACTGACCAGGTTTCGCCAAGGCTACACAGTTATTTTGCCTATCTTTTTCGAATTATATAAAATTTAAATAAAAAATTAATACTAAATAAAAAATGAAATAAAAAATAGGTGCCTCGTATTTTTTCATATATTTTTCATTAAATCAAAAAAACCGGGTGGTTAAAAAAAAAAATGTTGTCCATTGAACTTAAAATAGTTTGAAAGTGAATTTAATGATTCAGAACTTCTGTGTAAACGATGTTTTTTGTAAAAACTCTTTCATCATTTGCTAAATGCCCTTGGCCATTATATTCGGAAATATAAAATCTCAAACCATCGAATGATAGAACTCTACTTACTGCGACGTACAATTGACCATGTGTAAAAACTGGCTGCCTCAATCTCCAATTCCAATTTCCAATTTTTTCGAATGTTTGTCCTTGAGACTTATTTATTGTCATCGCAAATGCAGGTATAATTGGAAATTGAGTTCTTTGAAAGTTAAATGGTAAAACAGTACCGGAATATGTTAAATTTATACGTGGAATCAAAATTCTCTTATTGCGTGCGGTTCCAGTTAAAACTTCGCAATCAATAGCATTACGATGCATACACTTGATGCGCATTCTTGTTCCATTGACTAATGCTTCCTTTGTATTTAAGTTTCTGATCAGTAAAACGATGCAGTTAACTTTCAATACTAACTTATGTGGTGGCAAACCACTAATAGTCAAAGAATTCAAAAACTCTACTGGATAGTTATTGATTTCATTGTCATCATCACAAATTATTTTATCGTAGCTATGATATGTTTTCTGTTCACCTGGTATTCGATTAAGTATATCAGTATTAATAAAAGTACAATCATCATTTTTAGGTGCTAAAATAACTGACTTCAATATGTTATCTGAGAGTATGTTTTCGGAAATATTTCCATACACCTCATTAATAATATTATTTTCATCTCCTATTAATTGCTGAGGTATTTCAATAATATTTTCACCAAACTGAGGGAATTGTGGGGCTTCATCATTACCAATTTTTTTCAAGAATTCGACAAATTCTATTTCACTTGGTAAGGCTCTCATATTTTGAGTAAACGTTACTTTATGAAAATAAACAAATTTATGCCAACTCGTGACACAATTTTCAATTAAAGTTGCACGTGATCCATGTGGGACAACTGGTACGATTTGCCGAAAATCACCGCACAGAAGTATCGTTTTCACTCCAAATGGTTTATGTTTATCATTTTCATCGCATAGATCCTGCAATAATCTATCTATGATTTTCAACACTTGCAGTGGGCACATAGAAATTTCACCAATAATTATCAATGATGATGAATTTATGTAACGTCCATAGCTACTATTTGCGGTAATATTCGCTACAGAATTTTCCAAAATGGGTATAGGCAATTTAAACACATTGTGTAAAGTTCTACCTCCAAGTAATAGAGTTGAAGCTATGCCACTGAACGCTGTTGCAATGCAACTAAGATTAAGCGAATTTAATTTGTGAATGACTGCTGTTTGTGTGAATGTTTTTCTACAACCTGCATGAGCGGTTAAACAAAAACATTAAATCCAGTATCATGGTGCAAAACTTCACGAATCACACGATCAATTAGATTACGCTGTTCAATATTTGCAGTTTCATAATGCTCACAAAACAGAAACTCTTGTTCTATTGGATCAATAGCATTTGCTTCGTCTGTTCTCTGCGAATACGTGGGAACTGGTAAACCATGTTCTTGACATGACAAATTATGAGCATTCAAAATATCTTCAATTTCTAATAGAGCTGTGTTAAAGGATACTTCTTCGTTGTAATCTCTCAAAAAATCTTCACTAAGATATACTTTAAATTCATTCCATAAAGCCAATGCATTGGCTGGCACATTTAATGCACAAATGTAACCAAATAAATTTCGCATTGTTTTGATGAATGTAATTGTTTTGCTTCATTTAAACATTCGCGCCATTCATTATCATTTGAAGCAATGCCGCGAGCATGACACGCTTCAACAAAAGAAGTGTGTATAATTCCATTGTATGTTCTAACATCCTCAAATGATTTTGAAACACAGACATGTAATAAAAGCAATCGTAAATCGAAAAGTTCGATGTCTTTTGGTGATACTACATATATGCGTGTAATGATTTTATCACCTCCACGCCTTCTCTTCTTCCATTTTTTTCGGGAATCTTCCCACACATAATGCAAAGGAATTTCAATATACTTATATTCATGCGCTGATGGATCTGATCGATTCAATTCAAAAAATGCTAATAATTTTGTTTGTCTTGCATTTTCAATTGCTTGACGTTCTTGCCCTTCTCGAAAGTAAACATTCTGTCTACGCGGTAAATGAATGTCAAGTCTAACGATGACATGTGATTGAAAATGCATTGGTAATTCATAGATGCGCCATACAGCTTCAGTTGATCCGACATAACGGCCATTTAAAAAATTTTTAACTTCATCATTTTGTATTTCTTGACCTGGTTCATTTCTCTCTGAACCTAATTCAACAGATGAACTGTCATAGCCTTTATACACGTATTTATAAATGTATTTGACACTTTTAACTGTAGTGCAGACTTCAACATTTATATGGCAATTAAATTTGGCAAGTAAATACGGATTGTATGGTACAACATAACGATTGTCGAGGCAACTACCGCGAACTGCAGCATTAATACCATTATCACGCGTTCTGTATAATGGATATCCATTTAATGATTCACATGTAAATTCATTAAATCGTTTTGGATAATCTGTTGTGCATTTTCCATCTCTCATACATACAGAATTTGGATTAAGTACACCGCATGGACCATGCATCATGTGTTTTACAACATATTCATGTAATGTAGGATGTGTTTGAATGTTAGGAATATCCGCAGATACAACTTTATCAATATCGGTAGCGTTAACAATTTTATCTTGCTCATTTAAAGAGAGTAAAATTGCATGAGGCAATCCTCTCTTTTGCAACTCAATTGTATAAATGAGTGCTTCAACTTTACCGAAGATTTTTTTTAGTGTAAGGCCCTCAATTAATGCTTTCAGTTTGGACTTGAATACACGCACAACAATATCAGGTCGAAAATTAGCTGACTCACCTACACCAATATTGCTAACTATTTCAGGCCAACTTGGATTGCAAGTCATTGTAATAAACAAAGAAGGCTTTCCGAAATGTTGTACAATTGACGTTGCATCTAAATAATTCTGATACATGTTTCTTCGAGATCCATTGAATGAAGGTGGTAAAATTACTCTACGGCCAACATTATTGGCATTGGGGTTCAATTCTAAATAATCTGTTAAATTGTTGTAAACTTCAGACCTAAGACTTGTTTGATTTTGTCGAATGAAATGTAACCTTGTGCCCTCTATTCTCACATACATATCAACTATCCACTGCAGAAATAATTTTTGTGAATGGTGCAACATGCTAAAATCTTCTCTAATTGCAAGTCGATAGGCTGCATACTGAAGCATGGTTAATTTATTTCTGGGCGCTCTTGAATTAGATGTAGTTGGTACATTATGAGAAATATTGATATGCCACCCAGTATCACCATTTGGAAAAAGTAATGGATACGCTAAAGGGTCCAATGATGAATCCAAAACAGAGATATTTTTAATGGTACCATTAGCTTTTGAAAACGAAACCATATTTCGTTCAAAGGGTGGTTCACCATCAACTGTACTAAGTATTACTGCTACATCAGTTTGAACTGCATCATTATAACGGCGTAGATCTAAATCACGATTTACTTTAATGAGCATACAAATTTCTTTATTTTGATTTTCAACTCTCTGACAATGATCTTTCATTGCAATGAATGTCCGAACGAAAGGATTAATGCGTTCCAATTCAAGAGAGATTTCGCGCATTATATTGTTATTGCATGTTTGATTATAGTGTTCACATAATCTATAATTGACAGCAGTGTCAACATCATAAAAATATAATTGCGCATAACATGGTGAGCGACCATATCCAGCAGTCATTGGACCTGATCTGTGATAAAAAACATCATGTATTTTAAAATGATACACTCCACGCGTAACTGTATCCGAAATTTTAGCTTCTGAGCTAACCATAGCAAATGATAAATTGTATTTATGAATGTTTTCAAAATAATTTTTTGACTTTCTTTTTATTGAAGGTTCATTTGAAGTAAGTCCATCATACAATGATTTAAAGTATTCATTTTGACTTGAGGCCGGTAATATTGCTTTACCCTTATGACAACATGAAGTGAATGCAGTCCTTTCACCTAAAGTGACCTCAGATTCGAAATGTTTTGCATTGCAAAACCTGCATTGTAAATGCATTAATCCACAATCAAAAGTATTAAAATTTCTTGGAATGACATTCAGTGCGCATTTAAATGTATCCCTCAAAATAATTTCATCATTTTGTATACTATTTACACTATTTAAATTTGCATTTGGTCTATTATCATTTTGACTTTCACGCGAATATATATTCCTTCTTCTTTGTCTCTCACTCCGACCCGTCAATGTTATACTATTTACACTATTTAAATTTGCATTTGGTCTATTATCATTTTGACTTTCACGCGAATATATATTCCTTCTTCTTTGTCTCTCACTCCGACCCGTTAATGTTCTATGTCGAGGCATAATGGAAGTAGGTGCGAATATCTGAATGTGAAAAAAAACATGTAATGAAATTACTGAAACTAAGATTAGACATGGTTTAATTTAAAAATAATAAAATGTACTCACTTTTTTGAAACCACCAATAATAATTAGGCGAGAGTAAGTCAATTCAAATTGCTGCTACAAAATTTTCCTTTTGCAACAGCTGTATATTAAGCAAGCTGTATTTCACTTTCAACTGCACATTAATATATAAAACACAGATATCTAATATACAAAATATAAAATAAACGCTTTTTTGCCTTGACATACACTCCACAGACTATTGAAAATATCGGTATGGAGAACCATACATGACTTCCATATTCTAAGATTTATATTCAAAATCATTTTCGAAATGAAATATTACCATAGAAACTACTTCTTTCTACTTACTGCTTCAGCCTTAACCACAGTACTGTGGTCACTAACGTATACCACCTCACGTTATCGCACTCGATTTTCACTGATGATGGAAGTCGATGGCATTGCCGAAACGTCTGGTTTTGTAGAAAACATTGGACTACGGCCAAATATCCCGGGAAGGAATTTTAACAAAAACTACTTCTTTGTTGCCGATAACGTTGTACACATATATATAAAATATATGCATAAAATTAATGGCTTGTATAAGTTAATGATTGATCTCAATTAAGTAGTGCTCAAGTTTCCAAAGTTTTAATATTATGATGTCCGTAATTAAAACATCAGAGCAGGTTTAGTGTGAATGAGGGTACACTGTGGACAAAAATTTTCAACATTTCCTATTGAGCGTTGCTTAGAGTAAAGCTGCGAATCTACAGTGTATGTTTCACAGAACAAACACGCGAAAAAGAAGGAGCGCTCCGAAGTCACTCATGGACCCTCAGCATCTTGCAGAGGGTTCATTCCCTAAAGACGAAAAGTCTGTCTATGAATCGTTCCTCTGTAAACACGTGCAGTTACATTGCCCAGCGATCCACAGGAAGCAAATTGATGTACATTTTTTCGGCTTGCACGCGTTATGTTGGTGTGGGTTTCGGCACTTTCCATTTAAAAACCGTGCAAATGTAAGAAAATAAACATGAGTGAGGCCAGAAATAACTTGAATTGTGTGTGTGTGTGTGTGTGTGTGTGTGTGTGTGTGTGTGTGTCTTACCTGCCTTTTTATTGCTGTAGGCATAATAATAAAATGGAAACGTAAACATTACATAACTGAGATATGCTTACCTGCCACGAACGATATATTATTTTATACATGGAGGAGTTCAGTAACATACACACGTACAGAAGAATTATATATATAAAGATATTAACTCATACATAATTTACATTAAAATGAAAAAATCGGTATGGAGAACCATACATGACTTCCATATTCTAAGATTTATTTTTAAAATCATTTTCGAAATGAAATTTTACCATAGAAAATACTTCTTTCTACTTACTGCTTCAGCCTTAACCACAGTACTGTGGTCACTAACATATACCACCTCACGTTATCGCACTCGATTTTCACTGATGATGGAAGTCAATGGCATTGCCGAAACGTCTGGTTTTGTAGAAAACATTGGACTACGGCCAAATATCCCGGGAAGGAATTTTAACAAAAACTACTTCTTTGTTGCCGATAACGTTGTACACATATATATAAAATATATGCATAAAATTAATGGCTTGTATAAGTTAATGATTGATCTCCATTAAGTGGTGCTCAAGTTTCCAAAGTTTTAATATTATGATGTCCGTAATTAAAACATCAGAGCAGGTTTAGTGTGTATGAGGGTTCACCGTGGACAAAAATTTTCAACATTCCTATTGAGCGTTGCTTAGAATAAATCTGCGAATCTACAGTGTACGTTTCACAGAACAAACACGCGGAAAAGAAGGAGCGCTCCGAAGTCACTCATGGACCCTCAGCATCTTGCAGAGGGTTCATTCCCTAAAGACGAAAAGTCTGTCTATGAATCGTTCCTCTGTAAACACGTGCAGTTACACTGCCCAGCGATCCACAGGAAGCAAATCGCTATCCACGCTGGACACTTTTTTGGCTTGCATGCGTTATGTTGGTATGGGTTCGGCACTTTCCATTTAAAAACCGTGCAAATGTAAGAAAATAAACATGAATGAGGCCAGAAATAACGCGAATTGTGTGTGTGTGTGTGTGTGTGTGTGTGTGGGGGGGGTGTGTCTTCCCTGCCTTTTTATTGCGGTAGTGATAATAATAAAATGGAAACGTAAACATTACATAACTGAGATATGCTTGCCTGCCACGCACGATATATTTTCTCTTATACATGACTAGCAGAATACCCGTGCTTCGCTACGGAGTTTCACGTTGTACGTAATGAAAATGTTAGTTTAATTAATAAAGTTTAATTAAAGTAGGCTTCTTAAAAATAAATAGCTGTTGCCCACAACTTCGTTCGCGTGGTCTTCAATTTAATGCGATAATATATTTAGAACAGAATCTATTCTATTGGGTTGCCATAGTAACCAGATCTAATAGTTTTTTAAGACCGCAAAGGACCCCCCAGAGGATCGTATCGAAAAAAACACCTGTCCTATGTTGGTTCTCCCGTTGCGTAAAATATTTGTGCCAAGTTTGGTTGAAATCGGTCTAATGGTTTAGGTGGAGACGTGGAAGACCCCAAAGGACCCCGCAAAGGATCGTATCGAAAAAACACTTGTCCTATGTTGGTTCTCCCTTTGCGTAAAATATTTGTGCCAAGTTTGGTTGAAATCGGTCCAGTGGTTTAGGAGGCGAGGTGGAAGACCCCAAAGAACCCCCAAAAGGACCCCATCGAAAAAACACCTATCCTATGTTGGTTCTCCCGTTGCGTAAAATATTTGTGCCAAGTTTGGTTGAAATCGGTACAGTGGTTTAGGAGGAGATGTGGAAGAAACCTTCGCGGACGTGCGCACAACAACTCACCGAAGTTTCATCGCAATCGGATGAATGGTATAGCAACGCATACGGGACAAACAAAGAAACATTCATTTTTATATATAAGATGTAAACTATACCATTTACTTGACATAAACCGTGATAGCTAAGCTAATGTACAACATATATGTATTAATTATACACATAAATGTTCCTCGATAGACACTCTATCTATTGGCGAAAGCTTGAATAAAATCCGTTCAGTACTTCCTGAGATTAGCGATTTCAAACACAGAGAGAAAACGGACCGACTTTACTTTATACTATGTACAGATTTACATTAAAATGAAAAAATTATAATTTTATTTCCTGGCAACAAAATTATTTTATTTTTTACAATTACCATTGTTTCAAAACGTTTAAACGAATTTTCAAGTACTTTACTGTTGTTAAAACGTAAAAGGTTGCTGGTAAACTACCCCTTCCCCTTAACCTGTCTTCACCAAAATCGAAAGTCCTTGAGACCTCTACAATTCAGGGACGTATGCAAAAAATTAGTTGATTCTGTTTGAATTTGCGGCTGTTATCGTTTGCCATAGAAAATACGCTTGATAAAAAAACGTTGCAGGTAAACTACCCCTTCCCCTTAACCGATCTTCACCAAAAACAGCAGGTCTTGAGAACTCTGCAATTTAGGGCTGTATGCAAATAATCTTTTGATTCTGTTTGAATTTGCGGCTGTTATCGTTTGCCATAGGAAATACCCTTGTTAAAACATAAAACGTTACAGGTAAACTACCCCTTTACCTTAACCGATCTTAACCAAAAACAATAGGTCTTGAGAACTCTACAATTCAGGGCTGCATGCGAAACATTATTTGATTCTGTTTGAATTTGCGGCTGTTATCGTTTACCAAAAAAAAAATTTCCCTTGATAAAAAAAACCGTTGCTGGTGAACTACCCCTTTCCCTCAACCGATCTTCACCAAAAACAATAGGTCGTGAGTACTCTACAAATCAGGGGTGTAAGCAAAAAATTATTTGATTCTGTTTGAATTTGCGGCAGTTATCGTTTGCCATAGAAAAAAAACTACACACAGACAGACACACAGGCACTTTTCGGGAAACGACTTTTTTTCATGTTTTGAGTGTAGTACAATCAGAATCTGCAATAATCTCGAACATGATTTTTTTTGCCCTCACCATAAAATTATAATCTTATTGCCTGGCAACATAATTATTTTATTTTTAACATTTACCATTGTTTGAAAACGTTTAAATGAATTTTCAAGTACTTTACTGTTGTTAAAACGTAAAAGGTTGCAGGTAAACTACCCCTTCCCCTTAACCTGTCTTCACCAAAATCGAAAGTCCTTGAGACCTCTACAATTCAGGGACGTATGCAAAAAATTATTTGATTCTGTTTGAATTTGCGGCTGTTATCGTTTGCCATAGAAAATACGCTTGATAAAAAAACGTTGCTGGTAAACTACCCCTTCCCCTTAACCGATCTTCACCAAAAACAATAGGTCTTGTGTACTCTACAAATCAGGACTGTATGCAAAACATTATTTGATTCTGTTTGAATTTGCGGCTGTTATCGTTTGCCATAGAAAATACCCTTGTTAAAAAAATGTTGCCGGTAAACTACCCCTTTTCCTTAACCGATCTTCACCAAAAACAATAGATCTTGAGAAATCTACAATTTAGGGCTGTATGCAAATAATCTTTTGATTATGTTTGAATTTGCGGCTGTTATCGTTTGCCATAGGAAATACCCTTGTTAAAACATAAAACGTTACAGGTAAACTACCCCTTCCCCTTAACCGATCTTTACCAAAAACAATAGGTCTTGAGAACTCTACAATTCAGGGCTGTATGCGAAACATTATTTAATTCTGTTTGAATTTGCGGCTGTTATCGTTTGCCAAAAAAAAATTTCCCTTGATAAAAAAAAAACCGTTGCTGGTAAACTACCCCTTTCCCTCAACCGATCTTTACCAAAAACAATAGGTCGTGAGTACTCTACAAATCAGGGCTGTATGCAGAAAATTATTTGATTCTGTTTGAATTTGCGGCAGTTATCGTTTGCCATAGAAAAAAATCTACACACACACACACACACACACACACACACACACACACACACACACACACACACACACACACACACACACACACACACACACACACACACACACACACACACACACACACACACACACACACACACACACATTTCGGAAAACGACTTTTTTTCATGTTTTGAGTGTAGTACAATCAGAATCTGCAATAATCTCGAACACGATTTTTTTGCCATCACCATACTTCCATTTCCTTAAGGAATATGGAAGTAAAAGAAACATTTGAAATCACACAAAATTCACAGCTCATTCAGTCAATCTGTCAGTAATTATTTGTTGGCAACATTTTAAAATTCTTTGGCGACAATCTCTACTCTGTGCGACTGTTTGACCACAGACTATTATGTGTTTGACATTGTCAGTATGAACGTACACTAAAATGAAAATATCGGTATGGAGAACCATACATGACTTCCATATTCTAAGATTTATATTTAAAATCATTTTCGAAATGAAATATTACCATAGAATCTACTTCTTTCTACTTACTGCTTCAGCCTTAACCACAGTACTGTGGTCACTAACGTATACCACCTCACGTTATCGCACTCGATTTTCACTGATGATGGAAGTCGATGGCATTGCCGAAATGTCTGGTTTTGTAGAAAACATTGGACTACGGCCAAATATCCCGGGAAGGAATTTTAACAAAAACTACTTCTTTGTTGCCGATAACGTTGTACACATATATATCAGTGGCGAAGTTACATGGAGGCAATTGAGGCAATGCCTACCCTAAAAAATTCTGTAGAATAAAAATTATAAATACGTATGAACTACATAACGTAAAGATTATCCATTGTTACTGCGACTGTCAAATTTATTAAACCGAAACGTGCTTTATTGAGCGACCGCTAGATGGTGACAGGTGAGATTCGGTATAGTTCGTTTAAAGCGAATGAGGCAACCTGAACTTGCCTCAGCGTTTTTTGTATACATCGTATGTAAGCAATGTAGTGGTGTGATATGGAAGTGTAGGGAGGGGGGATTGTCCCGCGCTGTACACATAGAGCGTTGAGGCATGCCTCACTTCTGTGGTCCAAACAGTTAAGTTAAAGCGCCTGTGTTGTTTCTAAGTGTTTATTTTATGCGGTTATTAAAAGTGTCACTGTTATTCCGCTGAACTAACAGATGATCAAGATTGTTATTTGAATTATTTGTAACATTAAACATATATATAGAAACTAATCAAGTTTAAAAATTTGAAGTTCAATCAGTTGTATTATTGTGTATGACTAATACAAGGATTGTTCAATAGAAACACGTATAGAGCCGTAAAGCATTTTTTATTCAACGATTTTAAAAGAAGTCTCCAATAACATTAAGACATGAGTTCCACTGTTGCGCTAACCTGTAGATTCCCTGCTAGTAAAATTCTTACGGCTGTTTGTGGAACCGTTCGGTTACAGCAAACTCTACCTCAGCGTCCGATTTGAACCACCGTCCTTTTAGTGATTCCTTAAAAAAATTTCGGCTTGCACGCGTTATGTTGGTGTGGGTTTCGGCACTTTCCATTTAAAAAGCGTGCAAATGTAAGAAAATAAACATGAGTGAGGCCAGAAATAACGTGAATTGTGTGTGTGTGTGTGTGTGTGTGTGTGTGTGTGTGTGTGTGTCTTACCTGCCTTTTTATTGCTGTATTAAATGAAAAATATTATATTACATTAAAATGAAAAAATTATAATTTTATTGCCTGGCAACAAAATTATTTTATTTTTAACAATTACCATTGTTTCAAAAAGTTTAAATAAATTTTCAAGTACAGTACTTTACTCTTGTTAAAACGTAAAAGGTTGCAGGTAAACTACCCCTTCCCCTTAACCGATCTTCACCAAAATCGAAAGTCCTTGAGACCTCTACAATTCAGGGACGTCTGCAAAAAATTATTTGATTCTGTTTGAATTTGCGGCTGTTATCGTTTGCCATAGAAAATACGCTTGATAAAAAAACGTTGCTGGTAAACTACCCCTTCCCCTTAACCGATCTTCACCAAAAACAATAGGTCTTGAGTACTCTACAAATTAGGGCTGTATGCAAAACATTATTTGATTCTGTTTGAATTTGCGGCTGTTATCGTTTGCCATAAAAAATACCCTTGTTAAAAAAACGTTGCAGGTAAACTACCCCTTTCCCTCAAACGATCTTCACCAAAAACAATAGGTCTTGAGACCTCTACAATTTACGGCTGTATGCAAATAGTCTTTTGAGTCTGTTTGAATTTGCGGCTGTTATCGTTTGCCATAGGAAATACCCTTGTTAAAACATAAAACGTTACAGGTAAACTACCCCTTTCCCTTAACCGATCTTCACCAAAAACAATAGGTCTTGAGAACTCTACAATTCAGGGCTGTATACGAAACATTATTTAATTCTGTTTGAATTTGCGGCTGTTATCGTTTGCCAAAAAAAAAATTTCCCTTGATAAAAAAAAACCGTTGCTGGTAAACTACCCCTTTCCCTCAACCGATCTTCACCAAAAACAATAGGTCGTGAGTACTCTACATAGCAGGACTGTATGCAAAAAATTATTTGATTCTGTTTGAATTTGCGGCAGTTATCGTTTGCCATAGAAAAAAAATCTACAGACAGACAGATAGACACACAGACAGACACACACACAGACACTTTTCGGAAAACGACTTTTTTTCATGTTTTGAGTGTAGTACAATCAGAATCTGCAATAATCTCGAACACGATTTTTTTTGCCATCACCATACTTCCATTCCTTAAGGAATATGGAAGTAAAAATTATAATTTTATTGTCTGGCAACAAAATTATTTTATTTTTAACAATTACCATTGTTTGAAAAAGTTTAAATGAATTTTCAAGTGCAAATGAATGTTTTATTTTATTTTATTTAATGTATTTGTAACACTTATTATATATAAATTTTAGCTTTCTGCACTCCTTCTCCATATAAACTTTAACTATGCCAAATCTCACACTCCTCCGTGCGCGCAATATGCTTAAAAAGGGGTACAAAGTTTTCTCTTCACGTATTAATATATAGATAATAATAAATTCTTTTTCTTTCTTTTGGTTTCCTGGATATATATAAATTACTCTGATCATATTTGTTCAAATTGAGATTTAGTTGTCATAGGATATTATTTTTATATAATACATTATTTTACCTTTTATGTACAAGTTGCTTTTTAGTTATTACATCATAATATTTAATACAGTTTACATATTATTTTATCTGACAAAACTATGAACAATTTTAGTACCAAATGTTATAGTTATTTGTAATTTGACAAATATTTTGAAGAATTTACTATTTACTGAACATAATGATTTAGGCCTATGTTTGACTGATTATATTTTTATGTTGGAAGACTCATAATCGATCCTGCTTACACTTGTTTTCTATTAATTAACTTCTTTAAATATAAACAAACTATTAATTAACAATTATATTCAAATTACTATAATTCCTGGCTTAACTGAATGCACACTTTTAAACCATTGTCTGTGTGATCAATACCTATTAAACTTATATAACACAAACACTAATAAAGAAAAAACTAAATGTTAATGTCTGTATCATCCGCTACTATCGATTAGTAATTAATTTCTTTAAATAATTGTTTATAATTACTACCCACTCACAGTTATTCTTACTTGAACACCAAACTAACCCCACATCCTCTTACCAAGTAATCACACTTGTCTTATATTACATTTGTATCACATCTTATTTACATTTTACATTTATCTCTAAATCTGTATTGTACTTTATGTGCCGTTCTATTTGATTTATTCATTATTTATTAAATTTATCATCATTAGTTATTTGTTTATGGACTACTCCAAATCTAACTGGGTACTGTCTATATAGTATATATAGTAAGTTGTCATAGTAATGTCTGTTGTAGGACTTTTGGTTTTTAATTAGGTTCACAATTTTATTTATTACTGTTTCTTCTTTCAAATTACTTTGATTTTGATTTGTTTAGATAAATTGTTGTTATTGCTTGCTGATGTCTTCAATAGTTGAGGTGTATGATATGATGGTATTAATATTGCTTGGTGATAAGATTGATATTTATTAAACATATTCTTCATTATTATAGGCAAATTGAAATCTACCTTTCGTATCAATATCAATTATTTTCTTCTTTATCTCTGGAGTTTATTTATTTGTATTGGTGGCTTTAACGAATTGTAATTCTTGAGTTTTCTCTTGGTTCATTGTATATTTTATTTATATATTCCATTATTTTATTAAAATTGATTCCATACTAATGTTAAATGATTCTCGCTATATTAATATGATATTATGAATGAATATCGGCGTTGAGTGGCCCTTTTACGTCCAATTGCTCATCCGAACATTCACATACCTGGTACAGTGCACTTTGGCTGGTGCCCATAAAATAATTCTAGAGTGACGCCTTAGCTTTCTACACTCTATAAATAAAATAATTATAAATCTTATATCATTATACACACCATTGGAATCTTTTATCTTCTGAATATTTTTTCTTATTCTACCTTGCCTTCCAATAACTCCATTTATTTATATTATATTCAATATTACTGTTGGTATATTTCTTTCTCTTTTATATAACTTCACTTCACAGTTCAATGATTTATTAGCCTTAATGTCATTCACCTTTGTTATTCAATACCTCTTGTAGTATAGTAGTTTTAATTATCCTTCTATTATTCTATACTAGAATAATACTACCATATATAGTATACTTTTATATACTAGAATATATAGAAGTTTTTATACTGCAACTCTTCTTCAGCAAGTTCATTTTCTAATTAGTTTATTAAATTTCTCTTAGGCCTATTGTCATTAATATTGCGCCCCATTATTATTATTATACTACTAAATGTATTATTTATGCTTGATTTAAATAAGATGTGCTTATTTCTTTTAGAATTTTGGTATTATTTATTTAGTTTGAACATCATTATTCTTTTTTCTGTCTTTTCCAAAATCTCTTTCCATAATTATTTGATAAGATGTACTTATTACTTTTAGAATTTTGGTGTTATTTATTTAGTTTGAACATCATTATTCTTTTTTCTTTCTTTTCCAAAATCTCTTTCCATAATCATTTGATAAGATGTACTATTACTTTTAGAATTTTGGTGTTATTTATTTAGTTTGAACATCAATATTGTCTTTTCTTTCTTTTCCAAAATCTCTTTCCATAATTATTTGATAAGATGTACTTATTACTTTTAGAATTTTGGTGTTGTTACAATATATATATTGCAACGGAACACAGGATGATAAGCTATGTTGTTTGTATCAGAGCACATGGATGACGAGCATTTTCATGTTTAAAGTGGTTTTATGTAATACTTCGTCTTTTAGCCGTAAGTTTTGTATTTAGAAATGGATAAGCATGTAAGGTATACCAAATTCTCCGTAAAAAGATGTTCTTTATTGTCATGTATTTTTTGAGTGAATTTGTGCGCGTGTGCGGGTGTGATAACGTGTGATCGCTATATCTTCCGCGGTAATTAACCGATCGACGTGAAACTTTGACAATGAACTGTTTATGTAAATAGCTTCAATTTATGTGTACTCTATGGTTCATAACTATTTTAGAAATATAGTTTTTTAAGTAGGAAAGCTGAATTTGAAACACTTATCATTAATAGGGTCATAAAAATTTGTAGATAATTCAATGCAAGTTAGTGCATATTTATACAAACTCTATCTGGAAAAGTTTATATCTGATGAAAGCATTAATCATGTGACTTGGGTTTAGCCAATCGGAATACACTAAATTCAGTAACATTCGTTCTCTGTAGAGTAAAGATCGACATAGTCTGTCTGTTGCAGTTGGAAGGTGAATTTTTGCTCGTGCGTGAGAGAGTTGTTCTCGAGCGAACATAGAAAAGTATAATTTAACATAATCCTTGGTATTCTGTACGAAGTTCGGCGTACAGAGCCGAGTGGGTCAATTATTTAAATAAAATTATAATATAGTATAGTGCTTTTCGTGTAAGTTTAAGATATCCGCTTAGGGATTATAAAGACACTTCAAGATTGCGTGGAAGGTGTACGACTAATACACCTTATTAAATTGATACCCATATTCACCTTGAGATTTATAAAATTTACATATCAATTAATAATAAACTATTCTAGAGAAATTAATAAGCATTGTGTGTTTAACATATTTGAGAAGAGGACGACAAGACGAAGAGGACGACGGACGAAGAGGACGCCAGGAAGGAGTGACGCTGAAGAAGAGGACGCCAGGACGGGAGTGGCAGTAGGAAGCGGAGGATTGCACGTACTGAGGTCGTAGCCTCAATCAAGTAAAACCGATATATTTCGAACATTGTAAAATATTATTGCAAATTACAATACATGACAATTTATAATACAATATGCCTCTTTAAAAACTATATTTGTGTGTATAATAAATAATTTTTCATCTCCTCCATAATAGACTTGTTTGTGATTTTTACACACTCACTATATCCTTATTAGTATAATAAAATTTTGATCTGTTGCAATATATATATTATATTTATTATTTATACTGAAATTACCTCAAGATATTTTATTTTCCTAACTAGGAACATATTTCGAGAGTTATTGTGCTCTCATCCTCAGCCTTCGCGATTCTGCGTCTAGTGAAGTACCTTTGTGTTGGTCTGTCGCCATTGTGGTCTTCTGTTGGTTTCTGGTATCTTAAAGTGGTATTTTTGTGTGTGATTGTGGTGTATATATTAGTATTTTGTGTATTTTCAATGTTGAGTGCTTTGAAGATTGTATCTTGTTTTGTATTGATTTGTATTTGTTCGGGTATTAGTTTGTTTTGTGTTTTATGTTTGTATATTTGTAAATTTTCCAAAATGTTCATTATGGTCCCTTTGTGTGGTATGTGTTTTATTAGTGTCATATTGGTTATGTCTGGGAATTCATGTCCTGTGTTTATTGCATGTGTGGCTAAATTGGATTTATATATTTCTGGTTTTTTGTATGTTTTTGATGTTCAAAATAACGTTTTTTCAGCTGTTTTTTTGTTTGTCCTATGAAATATTTATTGCAATCTTGGCATTCAATTTTGTATATACCGTTAGTAGTTGTATTATCTTTGTTGTGTGGGTTATTTAGGTTTTTTAAATTATTTTTATTAGTTTTGTATGCTATTTTGATATCTGTGTTTTTAAATAATTTTGTTAACTTTGTCATTTTATTATTTATGTATGTGAATGTGGCCCATTTTTTGTTGTTGTTATTGTTTATGTGTTGTTCATTTTGATTAATTCTTAATTGTTCAGTTTTTATTTTCTATTTTGTTTACAGTATTTTTATTGTATCCATTTTCATGAGCAATTTGGTATGTTATATTTCTTTCTTTGTCTGTTTCTTGTTTGTTTAGGGGAATTTTGTATATTCTGTTAAATAGCGAATAGAATGCTGCCATTTTATATTGTGGTGGGTGGTCAGAATGGTTAGGTATGATGATGTTGGTTGAAGTTGATTTTCTGTATATTGCATATTGTATGTGGTTGTTGTTTCTTGTGATGGTTTTGTCTAAATAGTTGATTTTATTATGTTTTTCTTTTTCTTCTGTGAATTTTTTTTGGATGTATATTATTGATTTGTTTTAGTATGTTTTCTGCATTTGTGTTTTTGTTATTTGATACATATAGCCCATCATCTACATATCTTATCCATATGCCATTTGGATCAAATGATTTTATAATGGCGACAGACCAACACATAGGTACTTCACTAGACGCAGAATCGCGAAGGCTGAGGATGAGAGCACAATAACTCTCGAAACATGTTCCTAGTTAGGAAAATAAAATATCTTGAGGTAATTTCAGTATAAATAATAAATATATTATATAAATCAAGAAACGGACTGTAGCAAATAGAGTTTGAATATATATGTATATTATAACAACACAATTTGCATTTATATAATGTATTGAATTCATGGGTGTAATCGTAATAAGAAGATGATACGTTATTTAAGTTTAAAATTGTTCCATTATTTATTTAATAAACAAAATCTTTCATTTCGCATATTAAATATTGACTCATTATTATATCGTTTGTATGAATCTTTCGTACACAACTTATTGCTAACAAATTACATACACAAGTTATACATAAATCTTATTATCTAATTTTAATTAATTAAATATTTATTTTACTCTCGGCTTACTCATTGTGTGCTCATCGTTTTTCAATTGCTGATTAATTTGCTTCAATAATGAGTTTACTTGTATTCAAATTTCTTTTATATTAATTTGTTTTAACTTTCTACTGCATATGCATTCTCCTTTATCAACAAGACTTTACTAATTACGTTAATTCAAAAATTAAATATTTCTCTTATCATTTACGTTACTCTCAATTAGTAACTTTAATACAAGAAATATTATTTTAACTTTTATTCTGCTTTTACATTTATGTACAATTTATTTATTTTAATACCGGTTGAATGTCTTTCATTCCAACTTTAATTAGTGTCTTTCAAATGTCTATAATTACAATGGTTTTTTATCACCTCGTTTGACGTGGTTAATCATCCGTACGTCCTCCTTTGGTCTTCTGGTCGTGTCCTCAGTGTCCTTCTGGTCCTCTGGTCGTGTTCTCCGTGTCCTTCTGGTCCTCTGGTCGTGTTCCACTGCATGTATTGTTTAATAGTCGTCTCGCCTCACATCATATGCTGCCGGTGTGTCCATAGACCTCATCGTATGTACTCTGCTGCTCTGGTTGGACATCTAGTTTGTCCTGTGACTCTTACTATAGATGTGAATTAGCGTCGTCGACTGACATAGCCTCCTGTGGCAACGGTTGAATCGAGAAGAAGAAACTTTATTAGCGCGACCTGGAATTTATAATCAGGTCGTGCAAAAACTCATGTCTGAACAATATTTAACCTGTCAGATTCTGTCGAAGAGTCACTTCTCCCACTCTGGTTCAATTCACAATTTTCGCCTATCTTCGCGAATTACGAAGTTTGTTTCACATCACTAATTTTTATATGTTTACTATACGTAAATTACACTTCTTTATGTTAATCACAAAAAGAGCTATTCATTTTTTACGTATAGTAATTCCACCTTTCGTCACATCGGTACGGTCTTTTAAAACTTTATTCACCTTTAATTTCTATTCACTTTGGTGTCTTTTGTTTTACCCTATCGTACATAGTTTTCTTATAATTAAAATATAACATACAACTATTCTACTTGAAAAGGGTTAGTTACATTTCAGGAACGGACAGGCTTCACACACACAAACAAAATACGCGTGTACACAACGCTAGCGACAGGTGTGTCGAAAATGCATGTCCATGCATGAATTCTGCGCTCCCTATTTTTAACTATGATCCAGCTTATGCAATCTGAATCATGTTTATTAATTCATATTTATTTATTTTTATTATTTATTTCATTTATTTTGGCAATGCACAGTACCGTTAATGGTTGTACTGCTGCAATATATTCAAACACTTTTTGCTACAGTCCGTTTCTTGATGTACCTATACATAATCAAGAAACGGACTGTAGCAAAAAGTGTTTGAATGGATAATACCGTACAAGGTAAATAAGACTACAGAAAAAAAGTAAACAAAACAAAAGTGAGGTTATTAAACAAATCGTGACAATAGTGTAATGTAGAAATAAAACAGTGAAGTGAATAACAATAAAAAAGTGAAAAGCAACAATCAGTTAACGAAATAATAAATATATATCAAATTATCCACCACATAAATAAACATTAACAATTACTCAAACAACATAACCAAACTTCCAAATAACCACATTACCAAATTATTAGATAAATTTCAAACACGAAAGAAACTTTTTTAAAGCCGGAAGGCTGAGGATGGGTACAAAATGGTACCCGAAACATGTTCCTAATAAGGAAAGAAATATCTTGAGGTAAATTCATCATAAAAATTAAATATAATATATATATATATATATATAATATTTATAATGAATTTACCTCAAGATGTTTTCTCCTTATTTGGAACATGTTTCGGGAAGCCCTGTATTCCCATCTTCAGCCTTCTTGATTTTGAGTCTAGTGAAGTACTTGTGTGTTGGTTGGTTGTTGTTGTGGTTTCCTGTTGGCCTCTAATATCACTAACATGACACTAATAAAACACATACCACACAAAGGCACCATAATGAACATTTGGGGAAATTTACAAATATACAAACATAAAACACAAAACAAACTAATACCTGAACAAATACAAATCAATACAAAACTTGACACAATTTTCAAAGCACTCAACATCGAAAATTCACAAAATACTAATATATACACCACAATCACACAATAATATCAATTTAAAGTACCAGAAGCCAATAGGGAACCACAACAACAACCAATCAACACACAAGTACTTCACTAGACTCAAAACCAGGAAGGTTGAAGATGGGAACACAGGCCTTCCCGAAACATGTTCCAAATAAGGAGAAAACATCTTGAGGTAAAGTCATTATACATATTAAATATATTATATATATCAAGAAACAGACTGTAGCAAAAAGTGTTTGAATATATAGTTTGTCAGTTCACCGTTCTTTTAATAATATTCACATACAGTTTAAAATACACATTACTCATTTATGTATCAAACAAAAATTAACGTGGCGATAAGTTGCAGTTACAATTTAAAGTAATTTTAGAGTAATACTATGAACCTACATAATCTTGTATCACATTCAAAATCATAAAACCGTTATAAACACAAGACGACGAAAAAAATTTCGTCTTCCGTTAAGTGGCGGGAGTGGATTTTCCCCATTTCGCCTGTCCCCATAGATCCGCGCCTGGACTGTAGACTATTCTTAAAAATAACATTTGAAAGAGTATTCTTAATAATAAGTTATGGTCATAGTTCACGAACATTTTGAATAGAGATCTAGAAAATCAGAAGAAGTTATCGAATAAATTAACGTATGTGTTTCTGACGACGTGATAGCGAATCACAAACACACTGTATGTAATCGGTACTTATGCTTCTTATTAATTCAGTTCATCCTATAGCTATCTACATCAGAGTAAAATGTAGTTATGTCCGAAATTTTCCATTATTCACGTGTGTTTATTATTCTCTCACAATCGGTATATCTGTCTACTTGCAATTTCTTCTCAAACTATACGTGTACCTACAGTGTGTCAATATTTAGATGTTTCTTCTCAAACAAACGTTATTCATTCTCACAATGTGATCCTCACCACGTTTACACTCCTATAACAGCACTGTCGCTCTGTCACTCCCTTGTTAGCGTAACTTACCATCACCAGTGGTCAACTGATCTTGTTAATGGAATAATCACTACGACAATTGGAACGAGACACTGAATCATACACTACAACCATGTAGAAACTCTACAGAGGGGAAATTCCACACTAGTCCACAAAATTCCAGTAGCCGCGTTCAATATGTGACAACATTTCGTTTTGTCTTAGCAATATTTAAATACATGTTTGTAATTCAATAATTACTTTAGTTTTCATGTTTTGATTACTTTTATTATCACAAACATAACCATTTTGTTTTTCATGTAAGACATGTAACAGTGACTGTAGACTTGCATACGAAGTACTTTAAACATTTTACGACTTTGTCTACAAGCATATTATGCAACGAATTTCTATTTTAAGAAAATGAAATGTAACACAATATGGCATAACAGTAATTTTTTCTAATTTGGTTTTTAGTATAAATTGTGTTTAGCAAAACGATCGTTTATAATTTTGTGACACAAAAAAAATGCGAAGAAAGAAGGTCATTGTGTTATGTCAACTGCGAACCTCAAATTTATAATAATAACAGAAATCATAAATTATAAAGCGCTGAGTATACGAAATTAATTTCACACCTATTGTGTTGCGAAAATCTATAATGGAACTGTATAATTAGCGCGGAGTACGTGCAAAAGCTACCCGGAATGTTATTTTTAAAACTGTTAATTCTGTTGACAAAAATATTTCGGCAACAGGTTTTTTAACGAGTATCGTTGAAAACAATTTACGTCCCACGTAGGCGTACATTTAGATGCGACGTTGTGTCAACAGTACTGCATTGAGTGATTATTTTCCCTAATTTTGTGTTACTAAACAACATAGACAGAGAGCTACCCACGGACTCTTCTCTTTTATTTGGAATACTCAACTGTTTCATGTATTTTACGCGAAGGCTGAAGTAGATTATAAATAGGGAAAATAACAGTTTATGAAGAGAATGGAAGAGATAAAATCGTGACCGAGACTGAAAGAGAGAGAAATAAACAAGTATAAATGGAAGAGAAAATAGTGTTGGTGTCTGTAATTTTCTAAGCGCTTAGTTACGTTATGCTTATTCGACGAGTGTTCACTGATTATAACAAATCTTTAATAAGCAAGCTGTTTTTAAATTATAATTTGTTTCTAGAACAAGTAAAATTATTATTTATAAACACATGATCCATTTTTCCCCTCTACACGGTAACCTAATATTTTTCGTAATAACAAGGCATAATTTCAGTCTTGCAGAAATTTCTGATTTTTCTGAAAATAATATAAATTCTGCCTATTTTATAAAAGAGATTTATTTTTCAGAAAAGAACGTTTTAAAATATTAAACGAAATGTTATTTTTATTATTTTTTCGCCTAATATTCTAAGTACAGAAGTAATTTTATTTCAGGGTGCCTGAGTATTTTTTTTTACCTTTTTTTTTTTGTATTTGCGTACTAAACATGAATTAAAATAACTGAAAAATTACAGTGTGTACTACCTTATAAATGCTACTTTTTATTACTATAAATTTTATTGGTAAAAAGAACATTTTTTTTTGATAAAGGGAACAGTCCAAATTATTTATACCAATGGAAGCAAAATTCGCTTTCTAGGTTGTCGCAAACAAGGTGTTTTATTGACAGTTTTACAGCCAGAAAGGTTTAGGCCTGAGAACGACAAGGCATTCGTACGCCGAATCTCGATTCTTAAGAATTCCCTCGCTGCACTGCCCTTTGATTCTGTCACTCAAGACCCAGTAGCGTGAAATAAGAACTGTCCACAGTGACACATTTAATGAGTTCTGTCCCCACGATACCATCCCAACTGGATGACACCGCTCTAAATGTATCAATGGTTTGACTGTTGGATTGGTCAAACGAAAAATTTTTGAAACTATATAGAGTTATCCTCAGGTCAAACTAGCCAAATATATTTATGTATTTAGTGATAATATCACGGATAAAAATGTATGAAGAGAAAAATTAATGGGATCCGTTGCGAGAGTGGAAGATAGCTTTAAATAGATTCAGAGGACAGGACAGCCACAGTGTAATACACTCTATAAGATGCTGTCAGTAAGATTAGGAGCCAAGCCCTAATCACATGCAGTCATCTATTAGAGATGACTGTAAACAAACATTTAGGCCTAAGTAGATAAAAACAGAAGCGGGCTTCCGATGTTAAACAATGGACTAGATAGGGAAGAAGATACAGACAGATGCTCTGTGTGGAATATCGGAGACATAGATGACGTGGAATATTTTACGATTCCAGCTCTATTTTAACAGAAATTCATAGAAAGTGGTTCGATTGTAATTGGGTAGGAACTAACACGATAGCAGAAATTTTAAATGATAAAAAATTTGTATGGTTTGGTAAATTATGTAGCCTATGGGAAGCAAAGAAGTATAGGAAAGAGGTGAGTACTGAGTTTAATTACTAAAATGTAATACGAAATGTATGAAAGTTTGCAAGGGAACTTTAATATAATTTTACCTACGTTAGATCTGGAGAATATTTTGCATTAAATGATTAATTGTTTAGATTGGTACCAGTATAAAGATAAATTTTTATTTTGTTTAGGCAATCCGCTGTGGATGAAAGATAAATTTTTCTTTGTTGCTTTCGATCAATGAGTTTGTCTGTAATATATAAATGAAAGTACTTATCACCAGTATTATAGTGTATGAATATTGACCCACTAATTTTGGAATTGAAATTTTGTTATGACTACTTATTATCGCACTATTACCGTGTGCACAGTAATGTTTGATTTATGTCTTCTCTATGGTATTATTTAAGAATATGAATATTGGTTTACTTTATTACTGTTTGTAAAAGTAAGCTCGTTTCTCTGATAGATGACTAAGCTGTGCCCTAACTACCACTAGCTGAACTAAAAAAAAAAAAAAATTAATTGTATTACGATTTTTTTTCTCTGTTTTGGATTATATATTGTTGTAAGAAATAATCTTTTTATAATGATTCTTATAAATGCTGTTTCCAATTATTATTATTAAGTTTCCCCTAGATCACACTAATCCTTGACTATAGACGATGTAAGAATTACTGTAATTGCAATATAAATGTAGTACAGTTAAAGAAGATAAATCCCCAGTTGTTGAACAATTACGCTTAAAACAGTTACTTTATCCTAATTTTAATATCCATTTTTATTAATTCTACATAATATACAGGTAGTAAGTTGATTTTATATTAATTTGTTGTTTGCCAACGAAAAACGTATTGCACTAAAATTTTCGTTTCAGATTTATGTTCAGTTTCTATCATATTTTCAGTTATTTGCAAAACAGCTGACAAGTTTCAGGCCACACTCCAGCTCAGTCGGTTATTTCTTCGGGTCACAGTTTCAGTCACATGAAGAACAACATTCAAGATAACAATTTTGTTTTTTTGCAATTGGGATTGTTGGACTGTGTAGTGACTTTGCAATGTAGAACATCACTTTTGCTTACAATCCTATTTTAATATCTTTTGAATTTCTGTCATTTGCAGTAATTTTGAAAATATTAAAAAAGTTATAATAATAGTTAAATAATTAAATAGCCTACATCAAGAAATTTAATGTTAATGTGAAAGTTTAAAATTAATCAAACACTACATTCAAACATAATTCTAGCCAAACGCTACAATCAAATAGACATTTTATTATCACGACTTAAAATATTTGTTGTTTACCTACAAATTTTTTTACTACCCTACATTACCGAATATGTTATATGGATTTTGAATTGATTACTTAGTTTACTCTTTCTTTGTTTGCACTGAAGTTGCGTTTTATATAATTTATATCTGATGATGATAGCTGGATTACTATCGAAACATGTAATTTAGTAATTTACAAAATAAAATATATTCTTGTAAAAAGTTTTATTATTAATAATAATATGAGATTTATGTTCGTACTATGTTGGGACTTGAAGATTTATGTTAGTAATTACAGTATCAAAATGATTCTATAAGAAAAGAGATCTCGTAATGAATGGTTTTGAAAATGTAATATTACATAATGTAAAGTTGACCAATATGAGTTACAAATTATGTTTAGAAATATGTTAAACTCATAGATAATTTGGTAGGCCTATTTTTGTTAGTTGTACCCTATATATACATATAGTGACATCAGTGAGTGTCTCTTCCAATGAAGCTTACACACATTGTTCATTATAATCTCAGGCATTAAGTGTACGTAATGAGGAGTTTGTTAAACCGTTCAGTTTTACATAACGCAAGATCTCAAAGCCGACGTTTGTGTGCCATGCATGAACCAAGAGGTCGCTGAACCTGAGCCGTTCGCGTATTACTAATTGGGACATGCAAAGCGTACGTCACATGCGAGGGTACCAATGTACGCTTAAACGTGCACATGCACGCGCGCGCGATAATATACGGAATGTTTTACGCAAGGCCTGTCACAGATTTTTAACCCTTACTGAAGGGTTTTCTTATAAGAAAGACATAACTTTTACTATAAAATTGTACTGAGAAATAAAAAAAGTGATATTCTGGGGTTTAACGTCCGATGTTTGGACAAGTATATCTGGTGTTATGCAGACGGAGACGCGATTGGGTAAGAAAATATAACCATGTGTAGGTATACGACTCGATTTTCAGTGTCGAGCACCAGTTGTGATTTATATTTTGTAGCTTGTTTTGAAACAAGTTAATAAGACGTTTATTAAAGTAAGTCAAGCAAATGTGACAAAACTATATTTCCTTTAGTCATGTTAATCACTAGGATTTATTTGTTAATTACTAGTTGTTATTAATTAATTATTATTTATTAAAACCTGACGTGTTACAGGTAGCCTAAATACAAAGAGAAATTGAGGCCTCAGAGATGGCTTTTTTAAGAAGATAGGTACACAAGAATCGGTATGATAAGTGCAGACGTGGGGCAATAATTAACTTAGGTAGCATAAATAACAGAATCAAAAAATCCAAGAACAAAAAATGTAAGGCGCATATAGAAAGAATTCCAGGAAAACAGATTACAAGGGTCAGTGCTGTAATGTAAACCTATGGGAAGAAGAAATATGAGGAGGCCTAGAAAAAATTGAACATCTGATATATAAAAACTTTGAGACCGGAACAGACGTGTTGCCAAACCATTGGAAGTCAGAAGAAAAAGGATAAGAATTAATGGATAACTTTAGAGATTCAGGTATTCCGACTAATTTTTCGACAAGTTACTAGAACCCTGCGTACGAGATCTCTACAGTTCTTCCATGCTATTTCTTATATTAACGTACGTAACGTGTATTACTATCCAATAAAACGTACGACTGTAATACCTCTCATCTACATATGATATCCAATTTATAATATTGCTAATTAAGAACAAGTAAATGTGAAAAGCTTTAAATACATTGAACTTACTAAAGAATTGAAGTTTCTTTTTATAAACTAATTTAAAACACGCTATAGTGAATAAACATACACTTCTAAAGAATCAATTTACTGATAAAGTCGCGGGTATGTCAACGATTGTGTTAATTTAATAATGTTACGAACGATGTTAAAAGTTTGAGAACAAATTAAAAGGTCAATAAAAGTAAGAGAATCGTATACTATTACTATACAATAAGGTGTTTTCTGATTATTAATGAATAAAATTTATTTTGACAGACGACAAACTCACACTAGAACTCGCTGATGTAAAAGCTCTTTGGGAAACACTGGACTTATTCTCAGCGTTAGATCGTGAATTATCGGTATATATTCAATGTTAATCACATGATACATTTAAAACTTATTTAATAAAATCAGCTAAAATGGAAGCCATATATTCAATGTTAATCATATGATACATTTAAAACTTATTTAATAAAATCAGCTAAAATGGAAGCACTTACCAAATAAGTCAAACGGAAAATATAAAAATGTTTTCACGGAAGAGGTCAATGAACGGATCAGGCCTGTTGATTATAAATACAATTACAATTACAAAGTCGGACCTTTGATTATAAGTACATTAATTTAACAATGCAAAACATACAGTTGTATTATTACGAACAAAAAACTCAGGTTCGTGAAAGCGTAGGGAATATGGACTTAACATAGTATAATAGAACATGGTTATCTGGTTCGGTATTCACGGTAAACGTCTTACATTAAATTTAATGACAGTTAACAAATGGTAATTCAATCTTAGTCGGTTAGATGCAGAGCCAGACGGTCGCTCGCATAGCCGTACACGCACAAACGTAGGGATACCCCAGCACAGCACAACACAACGTTAGAATCATATTTAACGTCTCGAATGCAACTCGATAAAACCATCATACCTGGTTAAATCGCATACTTCTTAGTCGAAGTATGCTCAAATCAGAGTCACCTGACAAAATGAAAATTCCATTTTACTTTGCGAATAGTGTAACGGTTAGCTTCTATTCAGCGTAACACGGTCCCCTATGTTTGTGCCGCTACTTCACTCAACTGGGACCAATACAATTGAGTTTTGTATTCACAATAAACTTATATTTACGTAAAGTATAATACAATCTGACTGAAGATCTCTTTGTAAAACAATTTCAAAAGGCACTTAACCGGCTGAATCATTATCAAAGTGCAAATGCAAATGGATATTCTGTGCCCCCCCCAATCAACATCTTCCATGATTTTCTGGACATATAATAAACGGGGTCTTTCTCTGTACCTCTTTCCGCCTAACGTTCCTTCCAGTATATTTTTAAGTAATCTCTCGTGTTTTAGATTTCTCCTATTAGTCCGTACCTACTAGAGTTTATACGCTTACACAAAGCATTATATTGTTTTGCTCTCTTCGAAAAACATAATCGTTTTTGTCTCTCTGTCTCTTCACGCATAATCCTCATAATTCTTCAATACCACAAATTGTTCAGATGACATTAATGTCCTTTTATCTTATTTTACTACCGTCCAAGTTTTACATACGTACAAGGTAATGCTCCAAATAAATGCCATCAGCAACTTTGTCCTTGTTATCCAACTGATCTTATTAATAATAAACAAACGTTTCATATTGATGAGTCCTATTTTTGCTTGTGGAATCCTGTATTTTATTTCCCGGTTGCTTCTGCCTTCTAAGTGCTTAAAATTTTTTTAAAGACACTGTCCCCTTTGTTTGTCACAAACTATTATCTGCAACAATAATGTAGCTGTACTTTTTTGGAAATTACGTTACAAGTGTATTAAATGCATGCGTCTCTGAGGAATGCGAAATAGTCAATAAAGATTCAGAATTGATTAGAATCCAACACAGTTGGAGATAAAAATTTACGTGAGTCCCTTAGTCTACAACAAGAGGAAGAGGAAGAAAATACCAGCAGAAACAAAAACGAAGAATGTGCGTATACGCGCTCGAGGATCGACTGTATGTTTCGTTAATATTCAATGGCAGTATTAAGAAAATATTATTTATTTAATATTGATCAATGTTCAAGAGAACCGGATTATATATGAACGTTAAATACATTATTTATCACTAATTCATTCGAGGGAAAGGTAATTTATATACGCTGAGTACAACCATCAGTAATAATGCATAATGCATTTTGTGATTACCGTATAGGCCTGCCACCGTATATAAATAATTACCATTAAGCTCAGTGTTCATGCTTTAAAATGATGCATGTATGGGCTCTTTTTACGACAGCCGTAAACCATTAACGATTTGCGCACCAAATGAGCCAACAGTATTACTAACATTAACTTTGACATTACATTTTTTTTGTTCCATCTGTGAGGAGTGTACATATATTATATAATGAGTTTACGCTGTTATTCACTACTGGCAGACGATAATAGCATATATAATTTTTCACCTGCAAACATCCCTCCTAAACAATAAATTAATTGGGAATGCTTTCAATAACATTATATCCGCAGCACAGTACAATGGGAATCGATTATTGTTTTTAACAATTTTTAACAGGGCTGTGTTACAGGCCTAATCAGGATTCCATTCATCGTTCATATCGTAACGCGTTTATTAACATGCGGACATCAGCCTTTGTTTTGTATTCTGATTGTAAACTGAATTCAAAAGGGTAACATTCTCACAGGTTCACAATTTGTAATTGCATATTTTATTCATGTATGTGTCTTTCATCAGCTTTGTACATACAGCATAAAACTGTAATGAGCAAAGTAGATGTAGACTAAAAATAGTACCTGTACAGTTTTGTGAAATATGGTTTAATAATATTTGTAACTTCTAAAAAAATAAATGTTGTTTTTTGTTTTGAAGTGGCTAGACTGGGACGAAGACATCTTGTGAAAATGTCAGTGGATTTCAAGGAAAGAAGTAAGCGGACATAGTTTCAGAATTATTGTCTAGAACGTCTCTTAAATCAGTAGGAACTTGGTAGCGGTCTCTCTGTGTTCCATAAAGGGGACTGCCAACCAATATATGCCTGACAGTAACTTGAGATTGACATGTCGGGCATAATGTGGGTTGCGTGTTACTAAGGAGGTAAGAATGAGTTTGCTTGCTGTGGCCAATACTCAGACAACAAACGATGACTTCTTCCTTTCTATTATTTCGTAAATATTAGGTTTAAAAGTCTGCAATGTATTTGATAATTCGCAGTCTGTTGGTCTTTAGTTGGCATTTCCAGTGACTTTTCTATTTATTTCATACATTACATCCGATTTGAGAAACGTCTTGTAAAACCACACAAATACACGGACATTAGAAAAAGACCGAAGTATTCGCCTTTATATTTTGTTTGTTGAAATAAATCAACTTTTAATACATTACAAATGGACATAGAGTCAAAACAAACAGCATTATTGTATTTAATATTAGTCTATATGTAAATATTTCTGCGAACTGGTTATTTTCAATTTGTGGCAGTCGTCAAAGAAATTAATTTGACCTGCAAGGGAAACGGATCGTCAAACAATTCCCCGCAAAACCTTTATTTTCTCAGAGGCTGAGTTTCATTACAAAATGTTTCCAGTTATTTTAAACCGTTCTAAAGATTACAATCATTCTAATCATTGTAAAACTGCTACTACAGTTAGTATCTGATTAACAACCGTACTTATGTTCCAGCTATAGTCAGCAAACGTAGTGGGTTCTACACCAGTAGCCGTCACAATATACAGTCTGGTTTAAAATGTGGCAAATTTTTATCAGGCGTATCTGTCATTTAGCCAAGTTTCCTGCGATTTTTCCTCAAAATGTTTAATTCAGCACATCTCCAGTTCCTCTTAGGCTTTTTCGTTAATTTAGGTAACAAATTCAGGAATTTAATTATTGTTTTACTTTGCTCTGTGGCATTTAATTTTACAATTAAGCCAATGCGAACAACCAATACCAACCAACCAACCAACCAATTAAGCCAATGTCGGGATTTTACTCCCGATGCGAATGACAATTTGTTCAACCAGAATAGTATAGTCTTGAAACGCAACTCTTTATGTAAGCCTACAGAACTGTACATGACTTCCCGGCAATTCGGTAAATACAAATGGATCGTTTAAACTGCCATTTTGGATATCTGCGTAATTTAGTAGCTTCACCTTACTATCACAGACTTTTATAGCAGGACAATCTCAATCGTTTCATTAGTTTTCGGTAAAATGCTGGATTCAGCATTGTGTAGACCTACTTATTTTCATTATGAGGCTTGACATTTTTAACTTCCTTCTACCTTTTAACTTCATGGTTATTAAATATGTATGATTTCTTTCACTGATTCTAGTTTCTTCTGAAGTTTATACCTGATTCAAGTATTAATATTGTAACAGTTCATAAATAATAAATTAAATTAAATGCTGCGTATATGCCTCACGTTTGAAGCACCACTTATGTAATATTAAATAAATTCATATAAAATTAAATTGGTCTGTTGCGTTTTGCTATTCTGTGTTATACCACGTCGTTGGGTCAATTATGTAATAATCAAATAAATTAAATGCTGTATTGGGTTATTCTCGAGTTGTGAGCGCCAAATATGTAATTCAAAAATAAAAAATAAAAAGTTGATAAATTTAAATTCAATGTTGTAATAGGTAGTGTATTTAAATTCTTCCTATAACCCCTCTTGTTGTAAGGACTAATTTTCGTAACGTTCTAATTTATTTACGTTTTTTTAATTTACCTTTAATTACTTTATTTTATTTTTCAATATAAAAATAATTCATCAAGTATTTGTTTGTAGAATGTATGATTACTTTAGTAATTGATTGAAATAAATAATAATTTAAAATCTGATTATTATCGGGGCTCACTTGGTGACAGACCAGACTTCGCTTACAATTGTGTCTGCAGAAGCACTCGTATTTTAATATTTTATTAATAATTCCAAATAATTACAACTCTGAACTCGTTTACTTCAATATTCTTTTATTATAGAATAAATAAATACTCTTTGAAAGTTATTAGTTAATTACCCGAACTGTACAATTACTCGCTCATAGGTTGGCAGTATCGAAAAATTCTCAGGGAGTAGGTTAATTTTTGTTATTAATTCAACTTAAATATGTTACTGGGTTCTTCTGACTACAATAATTTACTTGAAAAATGCCCTTAGTGAAGTACAAAACATTACAAATCTTCGATCTATTACATAAATTAAATAATTACTTACAAATTAATTAACAAACAGTTTTCGGCAGTGTGAAATAATAGTATTCAGCGTCTTTCTAGGTTAATAACGAATTCACTTGTTAATTCTGAGTGCACAAAAATAAATATCTTACAATTAATAATTACAAAAGTGTTAGTGTTCAGTGATTCAGTGATTATTCAAATAATAAAAATAGTGTATAATCAGTGTTACACTTAGGTTATATAAAAATAATGAGTTGGATTGATCTCACCAATTCTTATACACTTTTTAAACTCTGGTAGGTTGTTTTCACAATTAAATATTGGTAAATCACTCTTCACAATTCACAGATTAAGTGATTCACTGAATTTCATAACTCACAATTATATCTTGATCACCTAACCTGTCTGGTGTTCGATCCTCGTTAATAATTTCCTGGACACAAGTAATACAGGGAGTGTGTTCTTTACTCTTCGAGGTGTAACAATCAACTAACTGGCGTGGGTTAATTTTTCTGACTTCTTGGACCAAAACTTGCAAAATTCCGATTGGTCGAAGCCCTAGGCATTATCATTTGATGGCGTCGGTTTTTTCTAGTTCCAATATACCATCAAATAATTATTTTGAAACTCCCACCTTATACTAAATCTAATTTTAATGAGATGGTCATTAATGAATTCCCCTTTTTCCACTGATTATTTAGACACCTCACAAGATGGGTTTCTGTTCAGTATCTTAGAAGTTTATATCTAAGTTTATATCTGACTTTTTTATATAAATTTATGTTTTATTTATAAAAGTACCCTATTTGTATCCTTAATGTTTTAACACAGTTCCTATTCACCTTAAAGGTGATAATAACAGTTAAATACATTAATATTAGTAATGGTTGTGACAAATTTTAACATACTTATCTTATTCATATATATATATTGTACTGCTGTTAAAATGCAACACAGTACATAAGAGGAAAATAATAAATTTTAAAAGAAAACAGATATAAATTTAATAGAATTGGAACATATGTTTTAAAATGTAAACAAAAACATTGTATCGACTCACCCATCAACATAGAGGTAGATTCCTATATGAGATAAAACAGTATAATCAGTATATGTTTTCAGTATATGTTCTGAAAAGAATATATGAAATTTGAAATGAATATTATAATAAGAGGAAATAGTAAGAAAATTATAATATAATAAATACAAACTAGAATTAAGAATATTGGAAATAAAATAAATGTATTTAATAAAAAGTAGAAAAGTTATATATGTTTTTAAGAGGTATATGATAAAAAGGTGTAACGAAGGTAGGGAATTATCAATGTGGCAGATTTGTATATTGTTAGAGATGGTATTGTATAGAAATGAAAGGAAATGTATTAGTCTAAAATTATATTTAATAAGAGTAACATCAGGAGTCTAAATTTATATCTAAGAAAAATAACATGAGTATTCTAATTTTATCTTCAATCCTGTAAAGATCATAGAGAGTGATATGTAAATTAATATTTGGAATCATTTAAATAAGTCAGATTTTGTACATCACAAAGTGTAATGTTATATGTAAACGAAGAAACAGTAAAAGAATTTAATTTGTTATACCAGAGTTTTTGATTATCAATTTAATGAAATAAACACTCAGGAGAAGAGATTTAATATTAATATTGGATTTAATAAAATAAAATACAAATCAACAAATAAATAATATTTCGAGAAGTCCAAACAAATCTTTAAAAGAACGCCGACCTAAAAGAGAAATCCTGTACTGAAGAATAGTTTGAGTGGCCATAAAATATAATCCAATATTTCGAAGAAATATCTGTTTTGTAGTCGTCGAAGAAAACAACATTCAGCAGTAAAACCAACAAGAAATTCGCGTGGAGGAACGGATCGCTAAGCCTGATATTGCTTTGAAAATAATAAACATCAACCAGAAGTGAACCCGTGGCAGCTGGAAGAATTCAGAATCAGTCTAGTTACACTTGTATGGTAGCTATTTGTAACATTGTTATTTATCAAAATATTATATACTAACTTTATTTGGTTTGGTTTAAAGAAAAGAAGATATCATACAATTGTAAATAAGATCAAACAGCTTAATAATCATTAACCCTGAGGTAGAGTTTCTTTTCAAGTGTTGATAAACAAAAAACATAATAACGGTAATTACATATCTTAATTACATTATACTAGCAAAAAATAACAGCACAATATATATATATATATATATATATATATTCATATATTTAACTTCCTAATATACATTGCTTATTTCGGAAATACGATCATATTATGTATTACTTCATACTTTTTACCTTCCTACAGTTCTTATGAAACTTACTCTAATATAAATACAAATTTTATACAACATTTTAAAGCCATTTCTTGGTTTAGCTACTATACACTTTAATATAATAATCATAATGACCTGTTCCTTTTTGTAACAGTTTATACCTAATTTTTACTAATATTAACACAAATTATAAACCATAGTCTAACATTGAAATACACAGCTTTCTTTCTTTAGCAAAATAATCATCATGATATGTTTACTTGCAACAGTTTGTTCATGATGTTTACTAATATTAATACACATTAGATACTGTAACATTTAACTAAACAGTTTTTCTTCACTTAACATAGTAATCATCATGACATGTTTCTTTATAACAGTTTGTTCATGATGTTTACTAATAATAATACAAATTATATACTATAATTCAACCAACTATATTAGTAATTTTTTAACAGATTAATTGTCTTCCTGACAAGTTCTATAATAGGGTAATTAGTTCAGGATTCCTTATTAATAATCACTCAATTTTATGTCACAGATGTTAGCTACCATGTTTTGATATGGTTTTCTTTACACTTTACAATATAATATTAATTATTTATGCTTAATGTGACATGAGTCTGACCTATTTTTAAGGCATTATGACTTACAGCATTTAACAGAAATAAGTATTACAATGCTGTGACATTCCCTATATACTTTACTTGACTATGATATATCATTTTTATAAACTAAAACAAACATTATACAACATATAACTTTCAACATAAACTTAGTACTTAACTATTGTTTTGTACTTCAATTGATTTTAATAATTAGGTTTGGTTATGCACTTTGGCATATTTCTATTCTTTAACATATACGTATAAGTTTGATATTTATTTTGGGAGAACCACCACTTTACAATATATAAGTTTAATATTTATTTTGAAGGAACCGTCATGTTACAATATCTACTATGGAGCTCAGTGTCTCCAATAAAGACGTTGGGTTCCTCAAAAGAATAACCACTCTACAAACGTCATTTGAGTATTTTGAAGTTAAACATTTCTGTTCTCGTTATGTACACGAGATGTAGCAGTCAAATATTTTGCATTTTGAACATTTTTTTATATGCTGTCTATGCACTTCACACCGTGTTATTATGTATCAGGGCCTATAGATCTGAAACGTTTGAAAATTTTATTTTAAAAAATCCGTTTTAATTTCTTAATCCAATGACAAACTATAGAAATGACTATATTACGGAGGAGACTAGGAAAGACAATGCACGATAGGTTGCCGAAGAATAGTAAAGAGAAACGTGTAATGTAACAGATAACAGATATTAATTCTTGGATTGAGGAAAGAAGAAGGATATGGAATGAACACATATCAAGAATGGATGACACAAGGCTAGTGAAAAAGGCAAGAGATAGCCAACCAAACACCAAGAGGAGCATTGGTCGGCCAAGGAAGGATGGAGTGAGAGCATGTAGGACCGTTGTTATAGAACAGGATAGAGTCCTAACAAGGAAGTTAAAGAAGAAGAAGTTTTAGTATCTCAGTATCATGTTCATTATTTACTTTTTCTAACACTGTCGGAAATGTTTTTTATTGTATTCTTCTCGGAAATAATGTTCAGAATTTAATTAGTAGCATACTATTTACTATAACTAGGATATTATAATTGCAATTGTATTTTATTGCAGATTATTCAACTATCTAAAACCTAATTATCTAAAATCAGATTTATGATCACTTTTTCCACGTTGCTAAGCTACGCAGCCAACTGCGTTTTATGTAATTTTGTTTTGGTTGGAATTTCCGCAGTTTGCATTGTTTGATCGTCGTCATTAAGTAGGTCTATCTTATAATAACTAGAAATCTCTCTGAGTTGCGGTACTCGCTCATTATTTTCAGGGAAAATTTATTTCTAGTTTATTATTAGGTAAATTTCAATGTTAGATAATTTTTAAGTTATGAGAAAAATTACGAAAAGCCCGATTACTCTCCAACTTTTTTCTCGTGAAATGACAATTGTATGACAGGCAATAATACAACTAAACACTTTTAACTACTAAAAATTCTGAATTACTGCGTCGATTGTTTCAGTCAAATGTGTAAGCAATAACACCTAAATCACAAACAATTATATCCTAGCTTTTATTTTTGTGTGTTTCCATAGATATCTATAGGCTAGTCCTACATCTTAACACGTTTCACAAATATAACAATATGTAAAATTGTTTTAAAACGCAGTTTGCAAACTTTTTGACGGCGGTCCAAAATTTGCTAGTGGTTTGAGAGATATTAGTTTTGTCAAAAATTGTTCACAGATTGAGTTTTGATTAAAATTTCTCATAATTGGATGCCCCACAGAGACGTTTACAATTTTCTTAAAATTTTGACTTCCACTTTAGATCCGTAGTTCTCCTAAGTTTAAACATTTTCAGCGTGATCACTACATTTGGATTTGGGTTACTCTGATACCTGGCATGGAGTTTTTTATAATTTTAAAAAATTTGGAACCTTTTATAGGCCGTGGTGTCCTAAGATTTTAAAATTTCCAAGACTGAAACAATGTTGGTCAAACTACTCTTTAATTTGATACCCGACATGTGTTTTTGGGACTTTTCAAAATTTTGATCCGCTTTTGGACCTTGGAGTTCAAAAATTTTTTAATTTGTAAAACATAAATTTATGTTAAGATTTTCGTTAGGATTCTCTTTAATTTAATGTCCTTCATAAATTTTGCTATTTTTCAAAATTTTAACGTTATATTTTACATTCGCCCCCCCCCCCCCATTTTTGGGAAGCATCAATCTCAGAAAGACTTTACTAGGTCTGTAGGATAAACTTGTGGACTCGCATGCCGAGTTTTCAAAAATGGTTTCATGTGTTGAAAAGTTATCCTGAGACCTACCACAAATAGACAGACAGAAGACAAGCAGGCAGGCAGGTAGACACATAGACAAATGCCAAACTGTCGAATTATAACTGAGAACGCGATTCGCCCCTTCAATAAAATGTTACGGATTATCGATACTATGTTACGACATGGAAACATGGACGCTGACTGACAGAAGACACAGTCAACAGGTGGCCTATAGAGGTATTCGAAATGAGGATGTGTCGGGGTGTACTGAGATCAGTTGGCCAAATCGTATCCCCGCTGTGCTGAGACGAATGGAAACAGATACAGAAGCCATAGAATATGTAACGATACAAAAACTGCATTATTTGGTGTATACAACGGGACATCATAAAATTTTGCCTCGTAATGCAAGGAAAGGTCGAGGCAAAACGGGTTACAGGAAGGCGACGTAGATCCTGGTTTTGAGACGTTAATAGAACTTTTGGGAAAAATGAGTAGAACTGTCTGGAAGAGAAGTAAATAAAGATATTGTTGGCACGATGAAGTCCGTTAAAGAATCTGTAAAGAAGAAGATTCTTGTCATTAAGCGTCTCAAGTCATAAACATTCAGCTGTGTTACGATAATGAATTTAACGTGTTATAATGTTAAAAATTTATAGAGGTATCTCATTGTTGTGAACATGTTACAAAATATTCACTCGAATACTGCAGAAGAAACTGGAACCATATGTTGAAAGAATATTGGGGGAACACCAAGGTGGCTTCCGAAGTGGAAGATCCACTATAGACCAAATCTTCACAGTCAAAATACTGACGACTGTGGGAAAACAATCTGGACCTAACACAAATCTTCGTAGATTTTAGGCAAGCGTTGACAGCATAGATAGGAATAAACCTTTTGAAATTATGGTGTACTAGATTGGCAATGATACAGACAACAGCCAAGTCAAATTGCAAACTGGTACGACAGAACCTTTTAATGTCACGAGAGGGTTAAAACAGGGCGATGGGCTGGGACCAACACTGTTCAACTTAGCACTTGAATATGTGATCAGGAAATTGTCAGTTGATAGGAATTCAACATTAGAACATAAAATGGTCTAGCTCGTAGGGTATGCAGATGATATTAATATTATGGCAAGATCCCAAGGAAGAACAAAAGAGACCTTCCAGGAACTCAAAGGTGAAGCAGAAGAGATAGGATTACAGGTTAATAGAGATAAAACAAAGGTTATGATCACCAATCGGAAGAAAACCAGGAAACCTGAACAGTTTGGAATTGAGCCACTAAACCTGGAAATAGTTGATCAGTTTAAATATTTGGGATGTTGGATGGTAGAAGACAATGAAGAAGTAAATGAAATAAGGAAAAGGATACAGGCCGCAAATAGAGCATATGCTTCGTTGACATCTATATTCAAGACAAGGAATATCCATCATCAGTCCAAGGTCACATTATATAAAGTTATGATTAGACTTGTGATAACATATGGCAGCGAGACTTGGAGTCTGAACAAACAAGCCGCTAACATAGTCAATAGTTTTGAAAGGAGAATTTTGAGGAGAATATATGAACCAATCCAAGTCAACGGGATATGGAGAATGCGTCACAATGAGGAGCTATACAAGCTGTATAAAGACAATGATCTGGCCACCACCATCCGACTGCATAGATTGCAATGGGCAGGACACATCATTAGGATGGAAGGCAACCGAATACCTAGGAAGGTACTGTTTAGTCAAATCGAGGGTAGAAGGCCTGTCGGAAGACCCAAGACACGCTGGATTGACTCAGTGGCGAGGGATGCTGATAATTTACTTAAAATAAAACGATGGACATCGATCGCCAAGGACAGGGAAAAATGGAGGCGGATGATTATGGAGCCTAAGGTTCGAATTCGAACTGTGACGCCATAGAAGAAGAAGAAGAATGTTGAAAATTTATTCTTTTGGGGGTTTATTCACAACTGGCAGATGCGAAATAACTTTCAATTCATGTGTATTTTTGTAGAACTGATTCCCGAACTTACTCAGAAATCGCAAGTAATCTAGCCCGTACTTGCCGCTCGTTCAAATGTAAGGAAGACAAAAAACGTCTCACTAAGGTCATTTGCTCAGGTAAAACGGTAACAGCAGCGGATTGGTAAATGAGAACATTTCACTTACAGTATAAGTCACGTTCAAGCAGTGGAATCGTATTACGCTCGTAGACTCTTGTCCTTTTAAAGCGAAATTCTGTCCCTTTACTTATTCTCTTTCTTTTTTCTTGAATGTAGCTCGCGTTAGAACATGCTTTTATTCGTGCTCTTTGTATACGGTTACACATACGGAAATAGGCTTGATTTAATTTTAATTTTAGTTTAGTTCTTGCGAATAATTTTAAGAGTGTTACTGAAGTAAAGAATATGTATTTCTACATCAATCATGCGACAACGAAATATCTTTCTTTTCCCAGATGGAAACATTGGCATACTACACGCATTATTAAATTTGTTATCGTTGATGCGAAGTGAACGATATCAATACGCTGTAGTAATAAAGTATTTGGAAGAACAACAGTAACAAAAAGTCAAACATTTAGATTTTGGTGTATGTTCTGAAATACGTAAAATAACAAGTTTAGTTTACTTTTCAAAAGCTATCTGTCTCAGATTTTCACCTTATAGTTTCATTTCTGTCTGACAGTTCCTGTCTGGTGTAGAATTAGACGAGTGATGAAAAATCGTCTAGTGGTTATAGATGCAGGTTAGTCGGTTATAAATGCGTCATTGTTTTTTCTACTTTTTTTTAAAACATTGATTCTTTTTAATACGCATATTACTGTAGTCGCTGACGTGTGCTACTGTAGATGCTATATGTGTAACATTGTTGTAACGTGTAGTAAGTATGTGTGTATTGTACGTTCGCGTTTTAAGTAGCCTACGCGATTGCTACAAAGAACTTGACGTCAGTAGAAAACATTTCCCTAAAACACCATTAACCATTATTCATGACTATAACCTTTGTGGAGTACTTAGTATGACGTATTTTTACATCTTTCTGTTAATCAAGTTACGTCAATATTTGATAATTTTTTTCATTCTCTGATTTTTCGCTGCATTATGCTGTCAAATACGTTTGTACTGTCGCTGCATAATGCTGTCATTCATTTGAACTATTTTATAACCTCATTTTTCACCTAATGAGAGGTATATTTTTGGTAATGGAATTCTTAAAAAAAAAAAAAAAAAACTGCAACAGTATCAATTTTAGTCTTATTGTTTGAAACAAATTGATCCATTTAACAGATGCTCTTAAGGTTGTTGTATTTTTCTTTTGATGGTTGTTCCATCGGTTGTTCTTCATTTAAAATATAATTCTTTTCATAATCAATTAACTTGTTTCCTTGTTGAATAAAATATTTTAAAGCATTTTTAGATTTCATAATCAAAACCCAGATGGTCCCAATTTGAATAATTAAAGATCAGTTTGGATTTAGTTTTTCTAAAGAACTGTGCACTCTGCCATTAATATCTGATAATACGAGATTTGAAACTCTCACTATGTTTCCAAGATTCATCTTAGCACAGAGTTATGACTTTTACAATCAGTAAATCAGAAAACACTGGTTATTTATATGAAGAATGCAAAATACTATAACAATACAATAATACATAATAGCACTTTAATTGTAGCGTTAATTCCTATAACACGTGGCAGACTTTCATATTCATTTAGGAGCCGAGATAATGGTTATTTAATTTTACTTAATGCATGAAGTAAGATATCTAAAATGTTTGATAGACATGCGCGGAACGTACACTGCAAAATTTTGCCAATCCCTAAATTCGTCTGTTTATTACGAGTATGTATTACGTAGTAAACAGCTGATTTATCACAACTTTCAAATCGATATAAACTAGCCAAATCATCAAACAGACATTAATAGAATTTATTTAAATCTAATTGACTTTCACTTGTGTCCATTTATTTACATGTAGTTTAATCCTAACACCCCAGGGGGGCGCGCGAGCTTGCACGCACACGGTCACGCGCACGCACACACACAGACACACACACCAGACAAATAATTGTGATTCATTCTGTAGACAACTATTTACAGATTAAATCTTTAAGTCATACCTTGAATACTTACTTGAAAATAAAATACAAAATGTAAGTCGCATGATAAAAATTCTTTAATAGCTTCTATGATCGATTTCATGATGTTCGGTCATTTACTGCATATGATTCTAAAAAGTCGTCTAGATATTAATGCAACATTCATATCATGTACTTCTAAATTGTTATGTCTGTTGTAGGTATGTGTTATTCTATTACTATAGTATTTTGCATTCTTCATATAAATAACCAGTGTTTTCTGATTTACTGATTGTACAAGTCATGTGGGGTATCAGATTAAAGAGAATTTTAACTAACACCTGAATGTAGTGTTAAGTTTTGCAAATTCGACACTTTTGAGACCCTAGGGCCAAAAAAAGAGACCAAGAATTTGAAAAGTATTGTGACAATCCAACAGGTTGTCAGACTAAAAGGAATTGTAACCCAAATCCAAATTGTCATAGTTCTGATGACCATAACGTGTGTATCAAAATAGTGGAATGTGTGTAGAATATTATGTGTTAATAATATAAGAATAATAAAATACGTGTAATAGTTATAATCGAATAGATTCCAGACAGGAGTATATGGACGAAATAAAACGAGGCAGCAAGTATGTAGGTTATTAAGAGACTGTTTTCGAAGAGGGAAAAAATTGCAACCCCCCCCCCCCAACCAAGGGTTGATGAGAAGACGAACTAGAATTGCTACTATCACTCTTAATGTAATATACGTATACACACGTGCATACAAAAACACTAATCAGACCTGTATGTGTAGCCTATAAATTATTCCTATAAACGTCATAATGATGACATTAAATTTTGTTAAAATGTTGACACAAATGTTTTAAAAATTATCTCTGGTTAATGGTCGACCTCGCAAAACCTTTCATAATATTGTAACTTACGGTACTAAACTAAGAATAGCTTCTAGTGCCAAGCGAGTTATGACCTACCTACGCTGTACAATAAATTATTCCATTATAATCTAACAGAGGAAATAATTTATTGTATTTTATTTTAAATTTAAGCATCGGTGCATTGGCCGTTTTATTTTAATCGTTCGTCTATAAATAATTAGCTTAGAGAATATTGCGCTCACGTGTTGGTGTATGTGTTAGAATAATTCTACACGATTGGAGGATAGTAATATTTGTTGATTTATACCGGTTGATTACACTTTCGATTGTCAATGCGTCACTATCAGTGTTGTTTCAACACAGTTTACTTGGGACGCCGTAACACACCCTTCTCTATCTATCTGAAATTAATTTTGACGTACGACTTTCAAAATTTCAATCGCTTTGAGGTTTTAATAAAATTAACATCATTCCAATTCTTTATCATTCCTTAGGAATTAAAATAATAAAATAAAAGTAGGGAAAATTCAGAACAGTGGCATAACACTTTTTTCTGCCCCCACAGGAATCCTTTGCGGGCTCCCCTACTACCCTTACTTGATTCAAGCCATTGTTTCCTCTTAAATACTAACCCCTCCTTATAGCTGTGGCAGCTACTAATATTATATAACGTAAACAGAATACATTCTTCTCAAGACATTTTAAAATCTCTTCTTTTAAGTCTAGGCCAGTTTGATCGGTCAGTTTTATAAATCCTAAAAAACTTTCATTAACTTTAAGTTGGTGGTCCTTCCTGCTACATCTGCAGAAATTGAGACATATCTGATTATTACACTCAGTTGATCTTTTCTATTAAGAGTATCCATTATTACAGAGAAAAATTGAGCAGATTCAGTCTTGTTCAAAATAATATTTTTAACTTTTTTAGATAAAAGCTGAATCAGATTGTCTTGAATTTTGGTATTCGTATACTTTCACTTTTATTCGAAGTACCGTACTGAATATCTCTTGCACCAATGATCGATATTCGTATTTACCCAAAAGATCGATAATTGCCAAAACGTTTTCGCTATTGGCCTGGCCTGTCTTCTCTTTTTGACCTCTAAAATCTAAATTTGAAGCTTCCAATGTCAGAGTTACATTTACAAAGTAATCCAGTACTTTGGCCCATTTATTAGGTTCCTTTTGTAGCTCATAACGCATAGCAATGCGACGGAGATCCGGTCCGTAGCATGGGTGCAGTCTTAACTGGAATGACCGCCTTATTGCGCAGTTAACCAAATAATTTATACTGTCAAAGTACGCCATTAGGTATTAGTAAAATGAATGTAAAAGAAAAGTGTATTTGTTTTTTATGTTAAATACATAAGAGAAAATTTGGTTTTACCTAAGTTCAATGGTTCATACCCATTCTTAAGAAAATAAGGAAAATCTTTGCGCGGGCTCGGCGTTTATGCCATTGATCCAGAAGCATTCAGAGGTGTTCAACAGATAGTGGTGTGCGAGAACGTTTGTGGTGTGGAAACGTTAGGGCCGTCTTTGCTAGCCTTCTCCAGACGTTTTGCATTACTTTGTGCATTACATTTACTGACACTTGATGATGGCACTAAATATGTTAGAATTAAAAAAAATATATTTTTGTTATTTTTACATACAAATTAGTTATTTTTACACCCAATTTGCGTCGCTTTCCAAGAAGAAAGAGGAAACAATGTGGGGACAGGAATGAGAATCATCATGGGCAATAGCAAAGTGATGGTCATATAACGAAGCAACGTAATGAAGGGGCCCTGGTTATTAACTGAGAAGGGCGGAATTGGGATTAAGTCTAGACGTTCAGATATCCGGAAACAGTAATCACTTCAAATGAAATGCTGGTGTGTAAGAAGTAAACCACTGTGTACAGTAAGAGAACCAAATATCACCAGATTTCCACTGACAGTACGAGAAATACGCACCGTTTTTCTGCCCATGTATCTAGGTGTATATGGGACAGAAAACCTTGACCTACTAGAGAAACATAAAAGCAATTTGCAGACCAGCAAAATGAGATTTTGGAGGCAGACAGCCAGAAGTACTGGGGAAGACCGAGTTAAATATCAGAAATCTGCTTCACTAGGAATCAGTTGTGGATACGTTGTGGATACAGTAGAGAGAATAGCACTTCAATGTTTTCGTCACGACTGAGGATGGGCGAAAGGGAGCCGAAGGTCATCTGGAAGCGGGAAGACCGATATTGGGTTAACTATATTGAAAAACTGATTGGGTTAACTATATTGAAAAGAGAAACGAAGTAATAAGAAATTAATCGGCTCGCCCATGTCAGAAGGGTGTTTAGTGAGTGACTGATGAAAACGGAAACCGACACTTAAAGACAAATAGAACGGAAAAAAGAAAAGAAGAAACAGTGAAGAATATTCATTCACATATTTTTTTATTATAACAAAATGATATTTATTTGACAGTTACGTTCAATAGTTCAGTTCCCTCACATTAGTGACTGAGCAATTAATGTGCTATTACATTTAGATTAGTGCGGAAATAATTACCGGAAATTATGTAGTCGTATAGTGCAGACAAGTGAAATACTACAGTAGTTAATGTGTGCTTATGAATGCAGCATGGTTACTTAAGTAGAAATACTTCAGAACAGTTTAAGGCTTTTTACGTTAACGATTATTACAATCATTAAAGATAATTAAGTCCTATAAATATGTAAGCAGTAGGGCTATAGTGCTTGAATTCACAACTACTTAATAATTACTTAATTGAAATCATGTCAGCATATATCTTCATATTCTACGCCATCGAGATTCAAATGTAGTTCTATACTTTATCAGTTGTTTACGTATGCTATACCCTTTTTGCGTGTAGGATCTTTTCTTTATTAAATACAGAATTTTAAGAGTAGCATAAATTTAAACTAAGAGTATTAAAGTTCGCATTATCATTTCATATTTTTATTAAGAGTTTTTAAATTAAGTAATGCTATTCTGCGTCTAGAAAACTTGTTTACAGATTAAGATCTATTCAACCTACAATGGACTAATAACCTTCCACTCGTATCTAAACACTTCCCTTCACATTAAACTTGAAATGCTTATGTAGTAGCATAAGTTAAACTTAAGTCCTTTATATAGAAGGACTTACTTTTATTTATTTTCACACGAATAATGTAATTAGGCCTATGTTATATTATCGATCTATAAAAGTGTGGTTTTCAACTCAATTATAAATTTTACAGACAACTTCTCTTAAACAAACACATATACTCACACCCTCATGTACACTAACAACTGGGAAAACAGTTTATACATCCTAACAATTATTATTGTTGCAATTACAATATAACAGATCTGTTAATCTGGAAAGTCGATTTTCCAGTTTCTGGTAGTTATTTCATGTTTAAAACATTTTGTAGAGTTTTCTTCATTTCTTCATCTTTAATTTCTATGACTATTCTACAATAATTATTGTGAGCGAACAAAATACCGTGTCACCAAAACCAGTATAAATCAAAAACGAAGTTTGTTCAAAAACTATAGAGAACTGGATTTTAAGTTATCCAGTTATCCACGATATATGACGCACTTTCCTTGTAACATAAAAATGCATTTAAAAGTCTGAGTGAATGGTGCAAGCAAGAATTTCAAGTTGTTTTAAATAATACCGAACGTGATTAGAAAGCAGACTGGCCAGTTTCTAAACTCTTTAGAAACCAGCCTAATGTACCAGTCTTTAGCACGTTAAGGCAATTAGAGTTCATTATTATATTTTACACGATTAACATTTAACTTCAGTATGTCTTACTACATCCGGTTTTAATAATTTGTTTATTCAAATAGTCAGTTACTTATTAAAAAAATTAATCGATTAGATGACTTTTCATGGTCAGAACTACTTCTAACTTTGTATTTGCAGTTTCAGGAACCAAAGATTCGTTTGTAGGCCTAGTCATTTGTTTAGTGTTACGTGGTGTGTGAGGAACTTCGGATAATGAAAGTCAATGTCCGGTTGGAAAAAATCGTTTGTTTAGAGGCAAAATGTCCTTCCCAATTTATTATAATTATTTGGATTTGGTGTGTTCAACATAATGAGTTTTAGAACTTTGCTTAATATTTCTGTCAGACAAAAATAAACAAAAGTGTATTTAATCTTTTCGTACACAAGCACTAAATTGTTTTATTACGTATAAGTTAACTGGCTTACTGTGCATTACACAGAGAAACCTTGAATCCTAGCCGATGTTTGTGGGTGATTGCAATCCACAATCCGACCAGCTAAAATTTATTATAATACAGTACTTTGACTTGTATGTTAAATTCATTAAATAGATAAATTAATACACAATTTAAACACACAAATTTAGTATAAAACATACAGTAATTTTTATGAAGAAGAGTATAGCCTTTGTAAAATAAAGACTTTTTCATTTTATCACCATAGCCTTCAGAGAAAGACAAACTACACGTTTTTGTGCAGAAATAATGATTCTTTAAGTGGTCTAATGTACAACCCATTGGGAATCTAAAACATTTTTCGTTCAAACACAGATATTTATTGTTATTAGTGCAAAAACTAAAAACTGGAAATTCATTTCAATTTCGTTATTGAGAAGTTTGACTTTTCTCACGTAGAGTTAGTAGTGCACAGAAAAAATAGCTGCGTGGAGGATTTCGTTGGTAATAAATTTGATATTCGGAAGTTTGACTAATTTCTGTTGCAATATATGGAATTCACAGTTTAGCGCCTGTTTATACCATCGACACCTAATATTTCAGACTGCTAACTCACTGGTTTATATAATTTACTCTACGGGTAATAAGTTTGTCCAGTCATATTCAGTTACTTCCGCAGTTATGATTTACATATAGAAAAAACGAACAATGAAGAATATTTGAAGCACACACAAACGAAACATTGTTATTAAAGAAATGAAGGTGGGATACTGATCAGAAATTGTAAGCGGTAAATACGTATTGCGAAAGTGAAGTGAACTACGCAGACAAAAAGAGAAACAAACGTACACAGTCATGGTAACACTTTAATTAAACTGTGTCAGTTTTAAAATTTGTGTTATTGTGAACGGTAGAGAATGAAAACATCATAAATCACATATAATATATATCACTCAAACAGTTTCATAACTCAGACCGAGACTTTAAAAGCTGCTTAATTCACTCACTGGCTAGGCACTCTTAAAACAACATACACGCACATGTTACGAACTGACACTTCGTTATTTTTCGTAGCGTATCTATTATGTTTCAAGTACTCAATGCTTATCGATTTATTCCAGAATATTTTAAATAATTTTCTGACTTTTTAAAGGTATACGTCATCGGTACCAGCCATTAAACATGCTCACGCATTATTTAGTTCCCAGTGGCTAATTGTGCCACTGGTGCGGGTATGCTGTCTCGCGTTTGAAACGTCTCCAGCAAATTTATGTGTATAAAGTCTCGTTGTTTAATTTATTCACTTACTTTGTTGCTTCCGATAATAAATGCACCACATTACGTATACGTGTGAGAACGTTTTAATATATCACATTCTATATTATATGTACCAACGTGTTGAAACAAATAAAGTAAAAATTATTTAACTGACTGAAAGTAGGCCTACTTGAAATTTAATGTTATACCTACAGTTCAATGAAAATTTCCATAAGATTACTAATTAGTACAATACCAATTTAAAGTAGTCGAAATTTAAAGTTACAACAATGTCTGTAAATTTTTTTTAATAATATTACTAATTACTACATTAGGTGTTTAATTTAATTAATATTAATTACGTCCGTCTGTTTTGTTTATACGTTACCTTGGGAAGATAACTGTAATCGGATAAACGTTCTGTTATAAACCAGAATGTGGTATTTTGTGGTCGATAAAAACGAGGAAAATTGATGACTCGTATTATCTGAGACAAAAACAGACACACCGCTCGTGTGGTCAGTGAAGTGTGTGTATGTGTGTGTTCCCTCGTTCCTGAAAGCTTCTCTATTGCCGTAAGAGGTGATTTTGTTGGTAGACCGACATAGCAAGACAATGCGTTATCAAATAATTATTCTTAGGTTGTGCGTTTATGTCATATGGTACTGTACGTTGCATTAATATCACGCACGACTACAGGGTGTAGGGCCTACGGACTAATACAATGTTGTACAAAAAGCATAACGTACGACTGAATTGAAAATAATCTACAACTCTGCTTTTTTTCTAGATAATCTCTTTGATACTCGTAAACATCAATTTGTTACGTGATTCGTGATGTAGATATCTCTAGATACCATTGAATAAATTGTAGTAAGTCTGCTGTAAATGTTTAACAGTTAAATTGCATGTAACATTGTTGTAATGCGAATTGCAATACCACGAAATCACATTTATTTGATAAATTTACTGCAGATAAGGAAAGTTAGTGAATAGTTAGTGAATAACTAGAAAATAAATGCACATTTAGTAAAAGGAAATATGGTCCTTTTAGCGTAAGTAAAAATTAAAATAAAGCGTTAGAATACAGTGCCAGAAATACATATCGACGTTTAGAATTAATGTAAAATCGTCTAGCGAATAAGTGCTCAGCAGAATACAGTTGGATCTATGGTTTAAAATACAACTCAACAAGCGTTTCATATGAGCGGAATCAGTAATGCACGAAACACTCTCAACATGATAGTTTTATTACTTTATTTAGTTACCCATAAAACGTATAGTACTAACATTTTTACCTCAACACTATTATGTATGTACACTGCCCAACAATACTATGTCGGCGTAATATAAAATGAAAATATAAATAAATATAAGTATCCTGTTTTGTGGCTAATAAAAGTTCACATAACTTCATAAAATTTAAAATAATTTCATATGGTTTTTTTATAAACGTACTGTAATGATTACTTAGATGTTGCAACATGAGAACGTTGACGTAGAACGAGTCACGTAATCGGGCTGAATAAATAACTGATAAGGTAAGTGGAGAGTTTGAAAGTTTTTTTAAAGCTACAAACTGTGTGTTATAAATGAAGCCGACAAACCAGACTTTAAGTGGCGTACTTCAAGAGTTAAGAAGCGTTTTACAACCAACTGTTATGGACATTCCATGTTTTTTCTTTATTATTTCTGACGTAAAGACACGCTGTCAAAACTAGAAGAATATTTGATAGTGTTCTGTACTGCGATATTTCAAGGGTATTAATAACAATACTTTTTTTGGTTTACAACTACGCTTTATCGATATAAACATCAAAACGTTTCTTCCGTTCTATGACGTGTACTGAGTTTCGGTTTTATCACTGAGGGCGCCACATCATATGAGGGGCGAAACTTTTGTTGTTAATACTAATAAACTGTGGATGTCAGACGAAAGAAGTGTTTTATTAAAAATTCTGGCCACACAAGCCTGCACGTTAAAATTTCAAAGAGCTCAACATATTTTAAAGCATTTGTTATCCTCGTTCATTTTCTCACAAGGAATTAAGTATGGAAAAACAAGGTTTAATGCTAACTTTTGTTAAGCTTCAAGGATGAGTCCTGAGAATGCAATTGCAGTTTTCCACACTCCCGTTTTGAAGCGCTTCGTTGTATATGACATATGCCATTCTATACGTGCCGTTTTGTAGCGTAAGGCTTTTATAATATTTAAGAGACAACGTGGTAATAAAAATTGATAAACCTACTCGTATATAGTCCCAATAACTTTATTTTTTGACGGTTGTTGCCTGTATTACAAAAGGTGATCTCAGTTATTCTTTACATGACCAACGTGAGTGAAGTTTCATTGAGACTGCCTAGAACACAGTGGTACCCCATCTGTGGTAGGCGTACACTTGGGGTACGCGGTTAATCATTGAAGGGTACGGCAGGTAAAATTAGTAGTGGCGGATAAATAACCTCATCCGTGTCAACAGTACAAAGAAACACAAATCCAGAAGACGTTTAAGTAATTGATTATAAAGGACGGATCGGATGTTCGAAGAATGAAATAATTGTTGTAAATCGGTGTATTATCAACCTAGCTTTGAATGTAAAATAAATGAAACGTTGATTATATTTTTGTTTCATTGTTTTCCGACTCTGATTTCAGAGTCTGTATTATGTGTCGTGTTTATGAAATACAATGAATATGTAAATGCAAAAGTACCAAGTGGAAAGCTTTTAATAGAGAGGTAGCCTACTAATTTGTCAGAAAGCGTTGTCATGGGATACGTAAGAAAATAGTTTGCAACCGGTGATTAAGTGGATAATATTTTACACTCAGGTTATTAAAATTACATATAAAGTTACGTATAAAATTACATTATACAACACACACGCTGAGTCACATTGTAAGCGTCTGTCTAATGAAGGATTCTGCTGATGTAGTTGATTAGTATGTTTTATATCCATGACTCAACATTATCCTCTTTCATGAAAAGGATAATATTGAAATAAAAAGCTCAACTGAAATGAAAATACAGTACACACATATAGCATTATGTTTTGTATCGTTCTAGGACTATTAGATTCTTGTTATCTACTACGTTAGGTGAATTTCACCCCTACTTATTGTAAAGAAATGCAGCTAAATCTTTAAATATAGGCCTAAATATAAGCAATCGTTAGTAAACATTTTAACAATCATAATAGCGACACGATGTTATTAATGTTATTACTATTAATTTCTCATCACATTATATTTGTTAGTCACAATGTGCTTTAGACTTAGTTTTTTGGAATGCCTTTGCTCAAAGTTTACCTGGTCTTTGACCTTAAATAAATGAACAGAATATTTGGCACTATCAGTACTATTATTATTATTGTTGTTGTTGTTACCTGGAGTACCTGCCTGAGCAGAACCAGATTGTTGAGGGTTCGATTATCATTCAGGTTATCGCTTGTAGAGGGCCCAGTCTCGCCAAAAGAGAAAGACATTAAAATGACGCAACTTAGAGTGGAAGAAGAGCTAGGAAAAATGAGGCATGTCATCGATAAAATAAAGGGAGCAACAGGACAACAGAAAAACTTAATATCGATGTAAAGAACGGCGTTTCTCAGCGTGAAGATTTGATGTATATCATCGAATCAATGCAAACTGATTGTAGGATTGCCGTCCAGTGACTTTGCAAGCGTACGGACAGAAACCGGCAGGTGACATAGTCCAGGCCTCTAAGCGCTGCCACAATGTCATGGACAACAAATTCCAAGAGGATTGCTTCTAGTCCGTCGGAACAGAAGGAGGAAAAGAAGACTCTTAGTTCTGCTCCTCCTTCTAAGTCATCAACTTGGGAATGAAGAGCCCGCTCTCAGTGAATCACTGTGGTTTACAAAAGAGCGACTGCACATGCACGAACCCCTAAAAAAATCAGCAGCAGTAGCAAGGTTCCTCAGACAAGTTGACTGATGGTCCTAATAGGAGTAGGAACCTTCATGTCCCATGAAGAGCATGAAACCCAAGGCAGAGGTACTCCTAATAGGAGCCGGGGGATCGGAAACCACGATTCAGTCTATTTGGAAGACCAGGACTGGCGAGGTTCTGCTAGAGCTGGCTGCTAAGACGTACCCAAAGAAGTTCTTTTGTAAGGCGATCAGAGTTATCTTGAGAGAGGAGGTGATCGTTTCCAACTTTGAACCCAGGTGCGCTCTGAAAATCAGAGACTTGGACTGCCTCACCTACAAAGAAGAGAGGCCATCAAACGTGACTTTCCATTAGTGGGAGAAATCAAAGTCGGCCTCACACCAGCAAATCCAAGGGGGTAAAGAATTGCTATAGGGGACCTCACGATGAAATCAGCAGAAAAGCTCCTCAATCAAAGAAAGATAAATATCGGATGGGTGTACTATAGGATACGGAGAAGAGTAGTAATTGAAAGTTGCTACAGAAGCCTTGGATACGGACACGTATCCAGGACATGTGAAGACCCTGATAGGACCTGCCCCATCCATGAACTGTGCGTGCTTTGGATAGAGGTAGGGGTGAGCCAAGAAGATCGGGTTTACGTTTCGGGCTCAAGAAGGTGCAAAGTCTTCAGAGACTCCTAAGGAAGACAAAAGTGGCCTCCAAATGATCTGTCTTCTGCAGGGCAACGTGAAAAGAAGCAGGACCGATAACGATCACTTGTATCAGTTAGCGCATTACAGAAAAGCTGACCTGTTGCTTCTAAGTCTACAGTAACGGGATAAAAACTCACCGACCTGGTACCCTCACCTCCTAGGTACCGCAGCTGTCTGGGTTCTGGACACAGGGAAGGTGCAAGTGAAAAGCTATGGCCAAGGAAGGGGATTCATTTGGATGAAATGTGGAGTTGTAATTTATTAAACTGCTACTATACGTCCGACGAGTCCACACAGGACTTCCTAGACAAATTAGACGGATTAGACGACGTGCTCCAGAATACTGCAGGCCGCGTGGTGATCACTGACGACTTTAACTGGAACGCACTCGAGTGGGGTGCCCTCACCCAGATACTCGGGTCAGGCTCATTTTTGAAATGGCCGCCAGAAGGGGCCTTCCCGTTATCAATGTTGGCCATATGCCAACTTTCCGACGCCCTATGTTACATCGAAACTATCCCAACGTCTCTTTTGCGTCAGTCAGCCCAGCGCCACTAGTGTAATGCGCCACTGGAGGTTACTCAAGGATTACTCCGGCAGTGTCCATCAATATGTTGCGTTTGAAATTCTCCATGGATCTCGGATTATCAGATGAGAGAGGCTGCCCAGGTTTTTTCGAAAGGCGCGGACGCTACGGAAGGGCTACCGGTGAATGGAAGGGAAGCAACTGAGGCGCTTGTTGCCTCCACTGTGTCGTTGATTGCAGCAGCCTGCGAAGCCTCCATACTACAAAAGAAGCCTCGACACGGGAGATATTCTGTATACTGGTGGATGCAGGAGATCGCAAATTTGTTCAGGATACACCTCAAGCTACGATTGGAGGCGCAAGTGCCAGGAACCGAGCAGAAGCAAATCTAAAATCCGCAGAGAACAAAAACGCAGAGAAAGGTACTCTGACGGGCCATAATAAACCGAAGCAAGCCTCGCTACTGGAGACAGTTGGAGGAAGACATTAACAGTGACCATTAGAGACCGGGATACAAGCTGGTAACCCGGAACTGAGTGTCCTGAAGTCATCTGACACCGTGGAGGTGATCACCATGGAGAGAATAATGCCCATCCATTCATCCGGAGCGAGTCTGCCTCGATCTGGGCTATCTCGGTGAGTTCAGCCTCTTCTGTGAGGAAGAATATGAAACGCCTGACTCCCTTCTAAAGAGGAAAAAGGGCCGGGTCCAGACGAGATCCCAAATGAGGTGCTGAGGGCAGTCTTCCATCAGAGAGCGGGCCTGTTACTTTTGTCTATAACACATGCCTGACTTCGTAAGTCTTTCCTTCCCGCTAGATGGTTGCACACCTTGTGCTCTTCAACAAAGGACATGGCACGACCTAGAGCTTCTCACTTTCTATTGCCCCCTGTTCGTGTTGAACATAATGGGAAATGTGCATGAGAGGCCCATTCAGACGAGGCTAACAACAGCGGTACAAGCTGCCAGTGCAATACGGGTTTGAGCGGGGAAGTGCACGAACAACGCCGATGCGGTCAGAAGAGCAGAAGACGACACTTATTTCTCTTGTCGGATGGAGCTTCTTGTGACGCTAAACGTGAGGAATGCAAAGTAATATGTACCCACTACATTAATTATACAAAGTGGTGCGACATGTTGGAGGCACTCGCTCAGTGACTCCTCAGTGTACCTGAGATCCTCTGTGGATACTGGATGACTATATGTAGGACCTCGGCCTACTGACGCCACAGGGAAGGACAGCGGAGAATGGGACAGCGATGAGATGGGTTCTAGAGCCTGCCCTCTGGAATGTGGCCTACGATGCAGCAGGTCGGTTTCTAAGCAGCTTCTGACCGGTCACGGATATTTCCGATCTTACTTCGCGCAGAGCACACTTTCTTCAAGTGTGATAGATAGGAGACGAGAAGAGGTACTGGTCGCGGATAGCTCCAGAAGTCATCATCAGAACGATACTAAGAGGTGAGACTCTTTGATCTATATTTTGAATCATTGACTGTAGTAAAGTACAAAGCCTTCGATAAGTACTTATCCAAAGTTAATTTTTCCTAAAGAAAAAATTATTGAAGGAGTTGTAATGAATATAATTGAAATGTTGTACTGGAATGTAAAGGAGTATTCTGTGTAGAAGGGGAAACATAAAAATTACAGCTGTTGTAATGATCATCAGAAGAACTATTATCAGAATTATATGTACTAATGGATAGCTGATAATTCCTACTGCATTAGAGCTGTACAACTAATGATGGAAGAACATCATAGAAGTACTAACGTCTGTTATCTGAATATAGGCCTAAACCTTAGGAAGACCAAATGTATGATAATCGGTAAAGCGTTGTTAAATATACATAAGCAACACACACATCCAGCGAGCCAGTAACTCTTATTTAGAAAGTACCATGATCAAGAGCATACTCGTACTGTAGAAGTAAACAAACGAATAGAAATGGCAAAAACTTCATTTATAAAATGAAAGCGTTTTTTACCGAAAACCCTAAATACTTAGCAGTCTCTTTGGTCTGATCTCACTTAATCTTTTCAATTTTCATGACGTGATTACATCTTGATGTGTTGTCTGTGGGAGAAATATATTCAAATTCCTTTTCTGCTATGTTTATAACACTGTCTACGGAAAATGCACGTTTTTTTAGCACACTTTTTCACAATTGCCCAAATCAGTTCTAGCATTAAGATCAGGAAGTCAGGATGATAAAGTGAAAGTCGTAAAATGTAATGTCCATGGCTTGCCAAATTAGTGTTTATTTTAAAAGTTTTGTATGTTTATTTTGTTTAATTAGTGACTAGAGCTCAGGTTTTAAGATAAATGGACTAAAGAAATCCCATGGTTAACTAACCAGTTAATCATGTTAATGATGTTCGGGTGGATTTATTTATTTATTGAAACTTTCAATCACTTTTGTCACTGTTTATCCATGTTTTTTTTAACTGACGTTGAATTCAGTTTCGTCTGTGTATACTATGGGCCACCGTTCTTCTCTGATATGCCGTAATTTTCTTGTATATCAACTCTTAATTTTCTAATGTCGTGTTTTTCTATTACAAGTTTCCTATTTCTTTTGGCACGTTTTCATCGAAAACCCATTTGACGAATAATGTGGCTCAGACTAGATGCACTACCATTAGAATTAATTCATCTCTTAAAATTGCTTAAATTTGTTTGAAGGGGTATTTCCCCTTCTATAAATTGACATTCGTAAATAATTAATCGAATAGTACACTTGTAAAAATCGTCTAAATGACTTTTTATTTCCTTTGTTGAGCATTTTTAATGGGAAGTTCTCAAAGATGTTATATTAACGGTATCCTCTGATGCTTCTTTAATAACTCTAAAAACACTACTTACAGACACACCGCGCTCCTGGACTACCCTTCTTTCTTCTGAGCTTTCTTTCTGAGCTTTTACTTTCTTTCTAATATCCCCTTTAATGATACTTCGATTTAATAAACTTGTACACGTTATACATTATATTCCGACTCTGACTATGGACGAGTTTCCTTTTCACTGAAGTGGACAGGCCACCCAGATTGATACATTTCACTATCCAAACGGTAAAATATAGTAATAAACTAAACGATACGGTTTTAATAAAAGCTGGTGATTTTTGAAAAGTACGAACACAATTACATATCATGAACCGTTGGCAAGATAACATTTATTCATATCTGGTAAACTTACCTATGCTGAATTTTAGTTTATCATTTAGTAATAGTAAAAAAGTTACTTTGTAAGAATATAGTAATTAACATAAATAGAAGATAATATAATTACTATATTCATACAACTGTACAAACGTTGATTATACAATTTTTTCCATATTTTCGGGAGGGGGTTCTAAACCCAAAAACCCCTTTGGTTGCGCCACTGCTCCTAAGACACGTTTGTTGCAATGATGGAACAACTGGAGCGCGTAAATAATATTCTTTTTTTTTAAAGAAGGTTCGAAAAAGCATTTAGTCCCACTTTAATTGTAAATGGTGTACCACTAACATACACAAGTATCGTTCAAAGTCTAATAATTTACAGAGTCGAGTAGAGACGTTAGATACAACAAAAGAAAATAGAAAAAGATTTGTTACAACAGAGATGGTTTCCTAGGTGTAGAGAAAGAGAAGAAAAGAGATTATACGAGAAAGAAGGAAAATTGACACAAATATAGAGGAGCTAACTGAGAATAAACAATTTAGTTTGAGGAAACTAAAAGAATGGACGTCTCTAGATAGCCCAAGAGAATATTGGAATGGATACAACCTGAAAAACGGAGACTGAAAAGGCCCCGGAGAAGTTGGAGAGATGATATGGAGGAATCAATTATGTCAAGAAGCCTGGAAGAGGATATGTGCATAGACAGAAAGAATTGAGATCTGGGGGCGGAAAAGCGGCTGAGAAAAATTCAGTAAGCCAGTAAGACAGTCTTTATCAAAATATTCCGGGCGACTTCTGATTTCTATTGGACATGCAACTTGTCTTTATTGACAAAAGCAAGAATGACATCTGTATTAAATAGGTCTAACGACGGCTTCTTTCACTACGAAGTTCTTACTTGCCTCATCAGAAGTAAATAATATCCTGCAAAATGCACGACTCTGATTAGGCAGGCTATCCATCCCACGGGTTTCATTGAAGGTTAATGAGTTTGTTAACAGGGTACTTAAAATGTTCACAAAACAGTATTCAGTCGTCAACATTCGTCTCAGTTAAAAAGTAATTAGTCACACTTAAACGCGTGAACACTTAACGATGAGTAGTAAAATATGGCAACAATTACTAAGTCAAAAATTATAGCGTTACTGTAAACACATCAAAATAATTGTTCCCGACCGACGCCATGCCGGTATGTTACGATGCTGTAATATCCGGTCATTATTACAAAAACAAATTAATATGACCATTATTATTCTGCAGTCCATGTTTTACCATCACCGTACAGCGGTATTTTTAAGAATCATTCTGCATAAATTGGAAAATAAAAATCGGTAAAATGAACAAGTTTTTGGGGCCGCACAAATCATGATGTACATTTGCAGCCTCATATACGTGCGCGCGCGCGTGTGTGTAACCTATACAGGTGCGTACGTCTATATATTACATGTGGACCGAAAGTGGACATAGCATCTAAAATCAAGGTTTTCGATACGTGCGTTTGCGGCAGTATTACCAGAGAGATTCTGTCGGATGTACTCTTAACGGAAGCCCGACTACAGCCTGTATGGATTTAACGACACTTTTCTGTATAAACCACCGAAACTGGATTCAATAGAAATAAGTTTTAGTAGCCTACGTGGTGTTAAGTGATTGAACGGTGGCATAATGTCCGTTGTACGGTGTTTTAGTTTTTTATATGCGACAATAAACACGTGCGCGCGCGCGCGCGCACACACACACACACACACAGAAATATTAAAAATATACAGTTCAATCTTTTGATGACACAAAATTATACGCGAAGCGTTCTCGGTTTACTCGGTAAGGATTTTGTTAGTAGGCTATCTCTATTGAGGATAAAATTAATTCAGGTGTGCTAAGCGTTGAAGGGTCTTCTTACACACTCATTGCCACGTGCCTTTTTATCTTACAAAGCCGGTTAAGTGCAGTAACCGGTTTCGCAATTTGCTTTCAACGAGTTTGATTACGTTCAATTTCTGTGTAGGCTCCGTTTCCCTAGGGACATAGTTTCAGTTTGTTCATTATAGTAGGCAAAGTTGTTAATAGTTTGAGAAACCTTACCTCGAACACGACCATAAATTTCTTTGCCACGCCATTCATTAGTACATACTGCGTTTGAAGCAGTTAAAACGAGCGTGCACGATCAAGGAATACGAGAATGTGAAAGCTGAAATGGAAAATACATAAATTTTGTGTGTAGTATGCATGACTGTGTGCATGTACATGCACGACCACGCGTGCGTATGTGACTGTGAAAAATCTACGAATGCAAATATATGTTTTATATATTACATATATACGTATATATATAAATGCTTGAAGGAACCTACATAACATTTACAAGAAACGATCGAATGATTTGAATAATCTTCTTCTTCTTGTATGGCGTCACAGTTCGGAGTCGAACCTTACCCTCCATGATCATACGCCTCCATTTTTCCCTGTCCTTGGCGATCGATGTCCATCGTTTTATTTTAAGGAAAGTATCAGAATCCCTCTCCACTGCGTCAATCCAGTTCCTGACATATCGGTTTTACGGGGAGGGGTTGTTGGCCCTTCGCCCAACCCCCAACCTGGAGGGCGGGTCATTTTTATTCAGGGTTTACGTCCCCTAGACCAGCTGCTTTCACTACAGCTTAGAGCCTGGTCTACCCTGATTTTCTGTCAGGGTTTACTCCCTTAGCCTTTGAAGATCCCTCTTCATCGTAAGGCAGCGATTCTCTCTATTTACCCCAGGGAGAATGGGTTGCCTCTTCCGCCTTTTGCGCCATACCGTAGGCTCCCTACTCTGCCGCATCCGCCGTTGAGTTCTTCACCGTAACCCTGGCTAGGGGTCCTTACAGGGTGCTACCATCCGGAGCCAGATGGACCCAGGTTGTTTTACGAGGTGTTACTCCTCCCCTTCCTCCTTCCTCATCACTTGCGAGATGAGACCCCGGGCATGGGACAGGCAGTGTTAAACAACACCGTTGGCAGAGTTAGATTTGAAGAATAAGTTACGTAAAATGTCTATAATTTTAAAGACTCTCAGGTACAATTTGTTAATCGTTTTATGAGTACTACTACTACTACTACTACTACTACTACTACTACAATAATAATAATAATAACAACAATAACACCAACAATATTAATAATCACCACCCCCACCGTCATCATGATGTTCGCCGTCGTCGTAGCATCATTGTCATTATAAGTATTTTCATCTTCCGGTCATCACATAAGGTAATAGGCTAACAATGAAAATACAAAAAACCACTCCACTTGTAACAGAGACATCTTAATAAACATAAATTACCATGAGTTACTTAACCAGGATGCCGTATACAACGATATGAACCTCTTTGTTGCATGTATTGTGAAGTTCTTGTAGTGTACTGAAAAAACAATGATAAAATTTCCCCAAAATTATATTTCTCCAAACCATAAAACACAGTCGGTAATCCATATGACCTTCGTCGCACTACACCAACCGCTGAGCGCGTGTGGTAGTCCAATTAACCTCTGCCTAAAACAATATATATAGAAATCATATTGTAAGACACTGCCTACATCTTATTTAATAAAATGTTCTTATTCTACTTGAAATGCAGTTAATTCTATTAGTAATTAGTAACAAGCATGAAAAAAAGGTACGACCAGAAGTCTCTATTCACATTTTAATTTGATAAATATACAATGTATGAAAATGTATAGGAAAAAATATATGAAATAATATTCACAGAAATCATCAGCCGTGGCTCTACAACCCTTGCTCTAAGAGACAATTCCATTCTTCCCTACTGCGTGCCCTGGCTTTCCAGTTTCTTATGTTCAGCTACTTCGGGGTCTTCCCCTTTCTCTACCAACCATTGATTGCTGGTAGAAGATATTTATATTTTTCGTAGGCTGTCACTGTCCATTGTGACTAACGCACCTTAGCCTGTATATTTTGGTTATCCTGAGAATGTGCGGCTCTTTGTAAAGATGGTATAGCTCATAATTATAGCGCCTGCGCCAATTCCATTTTCTTGTGCTCCTCTAAATATTGTTCTTAGATTCCGTCTTTCAAAGCAACCTAGAAGTCTCTCGCTATTTTCTGTCATCGTCCAGCTTTCTGAAGCATGTATCAGCACTGGCCTGATAAGTGTTTTGTAAATTTTGTATTTCGTGCTTATTGAGGTGAAACTAGATGCCAGGTGCTTTTTAATCCATAATATGTTTTATTTGGGAGATATATTCTTCTTCTCATTTCAGTGTTGGTGTCGTTAGTGCTGTTTACCTGGTAGCCAAGATAATGAACTCTTTTACTGCCTCTACATTTTTTGTGCCTATTTCAAGTTTTTGAAGGGTTGGATTTAGTAGTAATTTGTTACAAATTATAGGATTTCGGACATTAGCCATCGTAAGTTAAATTTAATTTTAACTTACGATGGCTAATGTTCGAAATCTTATAATTTCTAATGAGTATATTGCTCCATCGATTAATAATAATTTTAAAAATCGTAGTAATTTGTTGGTATTCATGGAAATATCTTAATATTTAAAGAAGTGACAACTTCTTTTTTAAATAATTTATTCTATTATTTTTTCACATCTCCAAGTTTCCTCTTACAATAACCATTTATTCCAAGCAAGCGTAGGTGTAAATTTTTTGCAACTAAGCTAAATACATGTTGAATATAATTGTTCAATTTAAATGCAATGTTGTATGCATTGTATCATTAATTTTATATCAGCCTATGTATATTAAATTTTGTCCTATCATTCAAACATGGATACGTGCATGAGTACGCATAGTTTATTAATAGAAATAAATTATTTAGCTGACTGTACCGAAGCGAGTAAATAATTACTGTTAATTGTATTGAAATGTTATTACGTATTCAAACATTGCGCGTGTATGCGTGCGGCGCCGCGCGTATCTTATTGACATTACGTATACAAACTGTAGCAGGTCTCACACATATTTACGACCTGTAAATATCAGCTTTTCGTGTTTGATTTTGCTCTGTAATTCTGTGAAGGGAATTATAAACTACATACAGTCATTTCTCGGCATCACACGTGTTGCGTCGGGATACATTTAGTAAATGTCAAAAGTAACAACAAAGTCATAAGTCTGAACGTCTCGGCTCTCTGAATTTAGTTGCCGTTCATAAGGTATCACAGCTCTAGTAAACGTAATTTGGTTACGTCACCATTAAAGTGTACATTTCTACTGGCTTTAACACTGCTGTCAGTTCAGTTACCACGCTTTTATTCAAAGGTGCAGACGTTTTTATTCTTATGCTAGTGTAACTGTAACAGATAAACAAAAGTAATGTTAAGAAAAAAAAATTTGTTGAAAGCGTAAACTATTCACGTCGCTAACAATTCGAGTAACTTTCTTATTTCTGTCTAATGTCGACACGCACACCCGCCAACACAGCACACTTCTTGTATGCGTATACGTGTGTGCTCCTCTCCCACCTATGTCTCTCTGATTTTTCCTGTTTAAGGATTATATTCATTCGCAATATTCATTTATAATACTGAGACGAAATGAAATAGAGAAATATCGGTACTCCACACATGACTTCCATGTTCTAAGATTTATATTTAAAATCATTTTCGAGATGAAATATTTCCATAGAAACTACTTCTTTCTACTTACTGCTTCAGCCTTAACCACAGTACTGTGGTCACTAACGTATACCACCTCACGTTATCGCACTCGATTTTCACTGATGATGGTAGTCGATGGCACTGCCGAAACGTCTGGTTTTGCAGAAAACTTTGGTATATGGTCAAACAGGACGGGAAGGAATTTTAACAACAAACTACTTCTTTGTTGCCGATAACGTAGTACATATATAAAAAATTATCCCCTCCCCCTCCTACTATTATTTTCATTTATAGGAAATTACCCCCACCCCGTTCAACTAGCCTCTTCATTTATAGATATTTCATCTACGTTTCTACAGTGGATTATTAAGATCTTCTTATCATGATACTTTATTTTTCAAAATTCAGTACTTTACTCTTGTTACAACAAAAAATTTTTCAGGTAAACTACTCTTTCCCCCTAACCGATCTTCACCAAAATCAATAGGCCTTGAGTCCTCTACAACTCAGGCACATATGTAAAAAATTATTTGATTCGGTTTGAATTTACGGCAGTTATCGTTCGTCATATAAAAAATTACCGTTGTTAAAACATAAAATGTTGCAGGTAAACTACCCCTTTTCCTTAACCGAGCTTCACCAAAATCAACAAACATTGAGATCTCTATAGGTCAGGAAGGTGTGCAAAACATTATTTGATTCTGATTGAATTTACGGCAGTTATCATTCGTCATAGAAAATACCCTTGTTAAAACATAAAATGTTGCTGGTAAACTACCCCTTTCCCTTAACCGATCTTCACCAAAACAAATAGATCTTGAGAACTCTATAATTCAGGGCTGCATCCAAAACATTATTTGATTCTGTTTGAATTTGCGGCTGTTATCGTTTGCCATAGAAAACACCCTTTTAAAACATAAAACGTTGCCGGTAAACTACCCCTTTCCCTTAATCGATCTTCACCAAAAACAATGGGTCCTGAGAACTATACAATTCAGGGCTGTATGCAAATAATTATTTGATTCTGTTTGAATTTGCGGCTGTTATCGTTTGCCATAGAAAATACCCTTGTTAAAACAAAAAACGTTGCTGGTAAACTACCCCTTTTCCTTAACCGATCTTCACCAAAAACAATAAATCTTGAGAACACTGCAATTCAGGGCTGTATGCAAAACATTATTTGATTCTGTTTGAATTTGGGGCAGTTATCGTTTGCCATAGGAAAAAATTACCCTTGTAAACTTTTCAGGTAAACTACCCCTTTTCCTTAACCGATCTTCACCAAAAACAACAGGTCTTGAGAACTCTACAAATCAGGGCGGTGTGCAAATAATTATTTGATTCTGTTTGAATTTGCGGCTGTTATTGTTTTGCCATAGAAAAAAATCTGCAGACAGACACACAGAAACATAGACACACACACAGACACACACACAGACACTTTTCGAAAAATGACTTTTTTTCATCTTTCGAGTGTAGTACAATCAGAATCTGCAATAATCTCGAACACGATTATTTTTGCCATCACCATACTTCCATTTCCTTAAGGAACATGGAAGTAAAAATTACCCTTGATAAAAAAACGTTGCTAGTAAACTACCTCTTTCCCTTAACCGATCTTCACCAAAAACAATAGGTCTTGAGTACTCTACAATTCAGGGCTGTATGCAAAACATTGTTTGATTCTGTTTGAATTTGCGGCTCTTATCGTTTGCCTTACAAAATTCCCTTGTTAAAATATAAAACGTAACAGGTAATCTACCCCTTTCCCTTAGGCGATCTTCAACAAAATCAACAGACCTTGAGTTCTGTATAATTCGAAAGGTATGCAAAAGAGTAGTTGATTCTGTTTGAATTTACGGCAGTTATCGTTCTTCATAGAAAAAATTACCCTTGATAAAACATAAAATGTTGCATGTAAACTACCCTATTCCCTTAACTGATATCCACCAAAACCAACAGGTCTTGAGAACTCTACAATTCAGGGCTGTATGCAAAACATTATTTGATTCTGTTTGAATTTGCGCCTGTTATCGTTGGCCATAGAAACAAGAGGCCTTCAGTCCTTTACAGTTCAAGAACGTATGCAAAAAATTATTTGATTCTCTTTGAATTTACGGCAGTTATCGTTCGTCATAGAAAAAATTACCCTTGTTAAAACATAAAACGTTGCCGGTAAACTACCCCTTTCCCTAACCCGATCTTCAACAAAAACAATAGGTCTTGAGAACTCTACAATTCAGGGCTGTATGCAAAATATTATTTGATTCTGTTTGAATTTGCGGCTGTTATCGTTTGCCATAGAAAATACCCTTGTTAAAACAAAAAACGTGGCAGGTAAACTACCCCTTTCCCCTTAACTGATCTTCACCAAAAACAATAGGTCTTGAAAACTCTACAATTCAGGCCTGTATGCAAATAATCATTTGATTCTGTTTGAATTTTCGGCTGTTATCGTTTGCCATAGAAAATACCCTTGTTAAAACATAAAACGTTGCAGGTAAACTACCCCTTTCCCTTAACCGATCTTCACCAAAAACAATAGGTCTTGAGTACTCTACAAATTAGGACTGTATGCTAAACATTATTTGATTATGTTTGAATTTGCGGCTGTTTTTGACTTTTTTTCATGTTTTGAGTGTAGTACAATCAGAATCTGCTATAATCTCGAACACGATTTTTTTTGCCATCACCATACTTCCATTTTCTTAAGGAACATGGAAGTAAAAAAGAATCTGAGAAGAAAAGAAGGAATCATAAGACTGTAGGGACGACGTCCACCAATTCAGTGACGGGTAGAGGGGACTGAAAATGAATCTAGCGTTGTAATACTACAGACGTGTGTGTGTGTGTGCGCGCGCGCGCGTTCGCGTATTCTATTGGCACGCTTACGCCCGAAAGTCGGTTAAATGGATGACTGTCTTGCGTAAGTTGTCTTTAAAGATATCTTTAACAGGAACTTAAAGACTGATAATATAATTTGTTAAAATAGCCTTTGCCAGTGATTTCGTTGTGAAAAGTGTCCTATACACTGTGTTTACATATTATGTACTTACGTTAGTTATATTAATAAAATACACGGATTTCCGAATAATGCCACCGAAACTAAATAATTTGTAAATTGAAAAAAATAATCTACAGTATATAGGCCTAATATGTGTTAATTAAATAATCGATATCTATATTTTACCACACACACACACACGCGCGCGCACACACACACACACACACACATTATATATTGGGACTAGGACGCAGTTATCCAGCGTAATGATTTATGTAGTAAATGTAAAACAAAACTATTTAATCTCTCCAACCCGAGTGCATGACGTATATATAATCTGAGAGGTTACGCTAGGTATTAAATTATTGATGCATCAATGGTAGAAGTGATGCCAAAAGAATATGATAATGCAGTATTAGCAGAGAGCTATATGGCGCCAGAGCTTTGGGATTAAGATACCAGACGAACCTGTCTGAAATGTTAATTAATAATTTAATGACGAGACGCTCAATGGATTCAGAGTCTGACTGGTACTTGAAGACAGATTTTTTTTAATTTATAACGTTTTTAACGTTTGTTTTTAGTTCTGTACGTAATAAACAGCGTTGTTTAGCTCCTGAAGTGCCATATTTTTACTATTAACGACATAATGACATACTGATCATACTGTCTCAGGTGACACAATTCTTGGACCAATCTGATTGCGGAAAAAGAAATTTTAGAGGTTATATCTTATCAAGCACGGCTGATTTCTACTGTAAGATGACAGTCTTCATTCTCAGTACCATAATTACAATTTCCCCACCAGCCAATACGGAAGACGAATTGTCTTGGGAATCCTCCGTTTAGACGTTTTAAACCTTAAAATTCGTCTCCTTGTTTTTATCAAGGGGCTTAGTAGACAACTGAGTATGGCACTGACTACTAATATAGAGATACCGAGTTCTATTCCCCGGGCGCACCATAAAATCAAAGAGTGTTTGTCAGCCTCCAGATCGACACAGCCTCTGGAATGGGTACATGGGATAACATCCTGGTGTAATCAGAAGGCGGTTCAAGCGTAGTGCTGGCCACATTACTCGTAGCATTACTCGTACTGCTGGCGGTTCAAGCGTAGTGCTGGCCACATTACTCGTAGCATTACTCGTAGTGCTGGCGGTTCAAGCGTAGTTATGGCCTTGTATGGTGAACGGCTCACATAAGGCAGCAAACCCTACCTAACTTCTAGACTGGTTAGGCGGTAACAAGGAATCATTATGATGATGTTTATTATTATTATTATTATTGTCATCATCACTACTACTACTACCACTACTACTATGATGTTATTATTATTATTATTTAGATAAATAACCAAACAGTTTATGAGAACTTATAACTTTTAAATCAACACATCCCCTCAACACTTTCCTTGATGAAGAGTCGCCCTCGATTCTTTGAGTGTGCATAATATGCATAAGATGCTTCTAAGAAAAACCAGAATTCATAATTACCCCGCCTTATGTTATGTGAACCTTTAGCTAAAAATGTTGTAGTTAAAAAGTAAGAAATAAGTTATATTTGTTTTTCTTACAAGCATATATTTTTTAAATAAATAATACATATTTTTATAAAAAAATATATTCTTGTAAGTAAAACAAATAAATTATTATTAGAAATAAGAATAACGTGACAATATATAAATGTGAAAGTAAGAAAGGATATAAGAAACCACTGAAAATATTGAACTGTTTAAAGTTTTGTATCGCAAAATGTTTTAGCTTACTTACATTATTTGTTTTCCTTATTCCTCAGTTCGTCGGTATTTATCTGTTTTATCAATAATATAAATCACAGAAAACTTTTTTTTTATTTCGAGTATTTGCTGGCAATAATTACGTATTTGCTTTTGTATCGCTTACTGAATGAAGAACTATGTACATAGGATAAAGTAGATTTACGTAGGCCTACTTTACCATATTTCATGTAGGCCTATTTGCGAACTAACAAGTTATATAATTAGAACCAAGTTGAATAATATCATATGGTCAAGTAGCTTGTCCCATCAGCTTGTGTCGTGTCGTTGACCACCTCTGCCTAATTCCTAGACGCCTCACCATAAATGTTAGAATAATGGGGCCGCATCACAAATAGTCTATGATGATTATAATGGCGGCTTCTTTATAACTTTTTGCCTTTACTTCGTGCCACATATTAAGTTTTTTACAAACACAATTGTTTTACATTCAGAAACATTTACAAGTGAAAAATATTTAATAAGTCTGTCAGGTCCCAGATAGTAGTTGTTTTTTTTTTATTGGGGTAGCTTGATTTTTTTACATAACGTATAATAGTTATGGTTTTCATTTGCTATAATCTCAATAAATCTAGTAAGCTCCCTGAGCTGCAGATCTCTGATTTTTTTATTTTTAAAAAGTCTTGACTTCCATTGTTGGCCCCCCTTAGTGCCCCCTAAATATAAAATTTCAAAGCCAACTCTGCACTCGGATTTGATTAGCATCATTTCTATTAGTCTGATATTCGGTACGAATTTTTAATATTAAACAAAAAATTGGGTACGCTTTTAAGGCTCTGTTGTCCCAAAATTTTGAAATTTCCTAACGTAAATATTATATTCAAATTTTGGTTAAAATTCTTTTTAATTTAGTACCCTACATGGACGTTTGCGTTTTTAAGAAACTTTTTGGCACCCCGCTCCCCTACTTATGAGGGGGATCAATCTCAGAAAGACCATTGTAGAGAATTTTATTATGGACATGTATGCCAAGTTTTACGAAAATCGGTTGATTCATTCAAAAGTCATGAGATATATGCCAAATAGACAGACAGACAGACAAATGCCAAACTGTCAAGTTCAAAATGAGAACTCGCTTCGCTCGTTCAATAAAGTGCAAAACATCCCAGCATATACAATTGCAAAACGTTAAAGAAGTTGAATTTTAGTTTCAGGCTGGTGCAGTTTAATAAATTAGTGTACTTGTTCAAGTATTTCATCATTATCAGAATAATCAAAGAAAAAATCTTGTTTGTTACCAAAGTACATCTTACATCTTTTATATCAAATTCATATTAAAAGTTTTCAGAGTTACCTGTTGTTTAGATTGAAAACGAATAATTTGTAATTCTCGTCATTAGTCGAAGAAATTTAAAAAAAAATTATAGTCAGTGAGTCAATTGTTATCGTATTTGAAAATAAATTTACCAGTAATGTAGTGAGAAACATTTATATACAATACGTATATGCACATTTTTGTTGTGCTTTTAAGTTACAGAGTTCTATAAACGTCGTTTACTGCAATTACGTAATTGTAGACAGTTCTGGGATTGATGATTGCACGCCCTTCATTAAAATATAACATAAACATATTTTAGGTAATGTAGTATATACTTACCATATATTAGTGATGTAAAACAGTCTTAGATAAAATATTATAGTTGATGATTGGATGTATAATAAAAGAAGACGTGAGAACCAGTAAGCTTTACCAGAAAACGGAAGATTAACAAATGATATTTAACGTAACGCAACAACTGTTGAAACACTATTTATATAGCAAACGAGGACAATTTGTAGAATTTTCTTTTGTAAATAAAGCGCTACAGTACTTCAGGCACAATTTTAAGCAATAGCAGTAGCAATTGAAAAACTCATTCAACAAAACTGTATAAAATTAAAACTAACTACATAATACAGATAACAGAAGTTTGCTGAGTTAGCTGTAGATAAGACTAGTAAAACAGATATTCAGTAGAGATTATACGGGCATTTAAAATACTTGAGCATCCCCTTCGAAGCAAGTGTTAAAACGAACCCAAGTTAACAGTACTCTACGTTCCCTATAAAACTGAAGCAAAATGCTAAAGGTATTCTGTAGCGAATGTAATAAACTCTTTTACAAATAATAAAAGAAGCCGTACCAAGCTTTTTACAAATGAAGTTTACAACTTTCAATGTTACTGAATGTCAGATGTGATCTCTATGGCAAAACTGTAAGCCAGACTCTATTGATTTCAATTTAATTTTCAAAGTCTCTCTTCGAATCTACACGAACTTCTTAGTAAACTTTATTCACAACAAATAAAATTTACGTAGAACTGTGGTACAGTGCTTACAGAACGGAAGATTTATAAAATTTGAAGTAACGTTGCATGTATTCATAAAATAAAAATATGTGAAGATTTAATAATCCTAAATCCCACAAAAATAAAAAAAAATGTATTATACTAATATTGGCTTTAATAAGGTACGAATGAACCCTTCTCCATGCCCCAAACCGGTAGTAACCTGCCGATTTGCCAATGTAGCAGTTGATAAAATTAGATTTGAGAAACTAAATAAATCCGTAACTACCCCTCGTCACATAAAAGAGTAATAAAAGTAAAGAGCGATGTCATTAAGTTGTAAGCGAATTAAAGGAATATAATTAATAATAAGTGAGAACTACTTTTCGCGCTGATAAACTACCCGCGCGCGGACAGCCTCTTCACCCCTATAGTAAATTAGTTCAGTTGGATCTCAGACTCCGCTGCTGATACAGCGTACAAAAGTATGTAGTCAATATAAAACCTGTAAACGAGGAGAAGCTTGTGTGAGATAGCCGGATGATGTAAAAATGTCGTAAATGACGTGAGTGTATGACAATGACATCTCTGTAACAAACTAACATCACCTAAATGTGATGTTAAACTTTTAACATGTAACTGTTAACCGTAAGTAATATGTGCGGTACAACAATGTGAACACCAGTGAAAGTTACAACCCAAAACCTACCACAAGAATCTACAGACCCGACAGACGACTCATCTTTAGGAATGACAGCAGATTTTACCAAAACACGATAGCCAGAAGATCTCCAAGACACCCTGCACAACCGATAGAAGCGCCGATTCGCCGACGATGTTACACACAGGTGACACGGAAGTTCAACTTCCGTGGTTCAGAACTTAACTTAAAATAATACATGATAGACACTTAATTAACAAATGAAAGTAAAGTAAAACACGAAAGACTGACTTAATTACCATAAAATTGTAATTTCATGCTTAGTAATAATATGTGTTAAGTTTAATGCTTTTATGAATATAACACGTTAAAGTTAAATAAGCCCATTCTTCAGATGGCACAAAATAAAGCTTATAATTTTAATATCATATACTGAAACAAAATACTCGGATCCGAGGGCAGTAAAAGCTATGTTAACTCATTAATTACTCTAATTCTATTTGTACAAGAGGTGCAAATGTTTTTACTCATAATATACTCATTGCTAAATTTCTTCGGACAGCATACAGCGTACAGCACATTATGTAGACCGCTAGAAAATATTAAACATGTAGACTAAGTAAAACTTACGTAATTACCGGATGATGTGAATGTTGTGAATGACTTGAGTGTGCGGCGATGACATCTCTATAAATAAATAACATCACCTAAATGTGATGTTAAACTTCTAGAATGTAACTGTTAACCATAAGCAATATGTGCGGTACAACAATGTGAACACTAGTGAAAGTTACCACGAAGAAACAGACCACAAGAATCTACAGAAGAGACAGACTACTCATCTTTAAGAATGACACCAAACTTCAACAACACACGATAGACAGAAGATCTCCCAGACACCCTGCACGACAGATAGAAGCCCCGATTCGCCAAGGATATGTTACACACAGGTGACACGGAAGTTCTACGTCTGTAGTTCAGAACTTAACTTTAACTAATATATGAAAGACACTTAAATAACATCATAAGAGTAAAGTAAAACACAAAAGACTGACCTAATTAGCATAAAATTGTAATTTCATGATAAGTAATAAGATTTGTTAAGTTTAATGAGTTTAATGAGTATAACACGCTAAAGTTAAATAAGCCCGTTCTTCAGATGGCACAAAGTAAAGATTATTATTTTTAATATCATATACAGGAACACAACTCGGATCCGAGGACAGTACAAGCTATGTTCACCCATGACTTACACTAATTACAATTAGTATACACATTACTAATTTCATTCTATGATGCTAAAACAGTATGTAATAAAGAGATGTCATGGTCCAAAAAGGTGAGTAAATAAATCTACAAACCCCTGTCAATATCCCTCAATTCACGGGATCCTATTTAACAATTGTTTACCTTCCAGTTAATTATGAGTTTGTTAAGATTATGGCAGCCTGTTTAATTGACCTGAGCCAATTAACCAAGTTCCTGATATTATAACGACGAGACGTTATAAATAGAAAAACGAAAAAAGGAAGGGAAGACTTCTAAAGTGGCATTTCCACACATTTCTAGAGGACGTCTCAGAACAAAAGTATCAATTAATGCAGCGTACATACTGCTTCATCTCATGTGGTGCTACGTTCCTATAAACTACGCAGTACTTAGAGATGTTCCCTATCTGCAATTTACACACTTTGAACACTCCCACATGGGCTCGCTATACAATCTGTAAACAACAGAAGACCTATGTGTAGGAATATTGTCATTAGCACACCCTCTGACCTTTGGCAATCTGTGACCATCTTTCTTCTTGAACTGTTAATTACTTGACCTTCTTTTTGTCGGTCTACTAATTAGCCTAAAATGTTAGGTCAGTGTGAAGGTGATTATGTCTCTAAAAAGTAGAAATAAAGACTTTCTTTTAAACTAACACTAATTAGAACTAAAGTGATTATTGCAACATGTCTCTTAGGGAGGAAATAATTCTTGTCAGTATTACTTGTCAGAATTACTTATCTTAATTAGCAGAATTGCTTATCAGATTCTAGATGTAAGTGTCTTAGGGAAGAACATTGTTAAATATACTAACGTTACTTTTAATTTTTAAAGTTAATTGTAGTGTAAAGGAATTCTGCCAAACAAATTTTTCCTGATATTTAACTTAAACGCATTCAGATTTCATTCTTACTCAGTCAGATTGACTTAATTTTATACTGTAATTTGTACTCTGAGCCTCGGCAGAAGTTCACTCGGATAAATATAATTTTTTTAACCAAGAGCTAAATATGTATCGGCTTTTTGGAGGTTTCTTTGTACGTTATTAGAAAATTTAACTTGAAGTCTAGTTACTCATTCTAATAACAAAACGAAGCAGAAGAGTGTTGTCTAATTTTTATTGGAATGAAATATTTACATCGAATATTGGATGGAAATTACAAAATAAAAGAAACCTATTAGATTTTGACCTTTAAATAACTGTATAAAGTTCTGACTGAATGGACAATCCCAAAATAAACTTTTTTGTTTATATTTTTTAACAGTTTTTCAAACTTCCGTTGTTCACCGAACGTTCGAGACACAAATTTCAATATAGGAATTCTGAATTACGTGTTTGTAGACATTAACTTCGACTGTTATTCGTTGCCTTTATGTTTTTAATTAAATAAGCTATCAAACCAGTCGTGTGTAAAGCCAGATTCATACAGTCCTGTCTGTTAGTAAAAAAAGAAACAAAAACTTGCTGTTTCTACAAAATCGATGATAAAATGCTTGTTATTAGACATTCGCGTTTGACGAACATTCAGAAATAGCTTTTGCTTTTATGCATCCTGTTTTACAATACGTAACGAACATTATTTCGTATGAAGTAGTTCACCTTCCGTGTTTCCGATGTTATTTTTTTGTAGCCTTATATTCAATCTGTTTGTGACGCAAGGACTGATCACATTCCCCAGCTTCAAAACCTGGTCGTTGGTTACCTCCGTCTCTCCGCTAAAGTCGTTCCATTTACGGATTTAGACACATAACAGAATCTCTACAAAGATTCATCAAACAAAGATACACTTTTATCAACTTTTTTAATAACTTTTTTATTCACTTGAATTTTGTATATTCCATAATGTTCTCATTATTCTCTGAGAATAAATAACTTTTATTGTTAATAATACTGTGCATTCCTTAAAAAGCAAGATCAAAATGACTTTTTTTAATGAGATGTGTGAATTAAAAATGTACGGCATTATAAAGTAAATATGTTTTTTACTTCCATATTCCTTAAGGAATGGAAGTATGGTGATGGCAAAAAAAATCGTGTTCGAGATTATTGCAGATTCTGATTGTACTACACTCAAAACATGAAAAAAAGTCGTTTTCCGAAAAGCGTCTGTGTGTGTGTCTGTCTGTAGATTTTTTTTCTATGGCAAACGATAACTGCCGCAAATTCAAACAGAATCAAATAATTTTTTTCATACAGCCCTGATTTGTAGAGTACTCACGACCTATTGTTTTTGGTGAAGATCGGTTGAGGGAAAGGGGTAGTTTACCTGCAACGTTTTATGTTTTAACAAGGGTATTTCTTATGGCAAACGATAACAGCCGCAAATTCAAACAGAATCAAACGATAATTTGCATACAGCCCTAAGTTGTAGAGTTCTCAAGACCTATTGTTTTTGGTGAAGATCGGTTGAGGGAAAGGGGTAGTTTACCTGCAACGTTTTTTAACAAAGGTATTTTCTATGGCAAATGATAACAGCCGCAAATTCAAACAGAATCAAATAATGTTTTGCATACAGCCCTGATTTGTAGAGTACTCAAGACCTATTGTTTTTGGTGAAGATCGGTTAAGGGGAAGGGGTAGTTTACCAGCAACGTTTTTTTATCAAGCGTATTTTCTATGGCAAACGATAACAGCCGCAAATTCAAACAGAATCAAATAATGTTTTGCATACGTCCCTGAATTGTAGAGGTCTCAAGGACTTTCGATTTTGGTGAAGATCGGTTAAGGGAAAGGGGTAGTTTACCTGCAACCTTTTACGTTTTAACAAAAGTACTTGAAAATTTATTTAAACTTTTTGAAACAATGGTAATTGTTAAAAATAAAATAATTTTGTTGCCAGGCAATAAAATTATAATTTTTTCATTTTAATGTAATATAATATTTTTCATTTAATACGGCAATAAAAAGGCAGGTAAGACACACACACACACACACACACACACACACACACACACACACACACACACACACACACACACACACACAATTCACGTTATTTCTGGCCTCACTCATGTTTATTTTCTTACGTTTGCACGCTTTTTAAATGGAAAGTGCCGAAACCCACACCAACATAACGCGTGCAAGCCGAAAAAATGGACATCAATTTGCTTACTGGCGAAGCTAGTAGTTAATGAATGGGTAGGCAAAAATCTTATCTTAAATTTTTTTTAAGGAATCACTAAAAGGACGGTGGGTCAAATCGGACGCTGAGGTAGAGTTTGCTGTAACCGAATGGTTCCACAAACAGCCGTAAGAATTTTACTAGCAGGGAATCTACAGGTTAGCGCAACAGTGGAACTCATGTCTTAATGTTATTGGAGACTTCTTTTAAAATCGTTGAATAAAAAATGCTTTACAGCTCTATACGTGTGTCTATTGAACAATCCTTGTATTAGTCATACACAATAATACAACTGATTGAACTTCAAATTTTTAAACTTGATTAGTTTCTATATATATGTTTAATGTTACAAATAATTCAAATAACAATCTTGATCATCTGTTAGTTCAGCGGAATAACAGTGACACTTTTAATAACCGCATAAAATAAACACTTAGAAACAACACAGGCGCTTTAACTTAACTGTTTGGACCACAGAAGTGAGGCATGCCTCAACGCTCTATGTGTACAGCGCGGGACAATCCCCCCTCCCTACACTTCCCTATCACACCACTACATTGCTTACATACGATGTATACAAAAAACGCTGAGGCAAGTTCAGGTTGCCTCATTCGCTTTAAACGAACTATGCCGAATCTCACCTGTCACCATCTAGCGGTCGCTCAATAAAGCACGTTTCGGTTTAATAAATTTGACAGTCGCAGTAACAATGTATAATCTTTACGTTATGTAGTTCATACGTATTTATAATTTTTATTCTACAGAATTTTTTAGGGTAGGCATTGCCTCAATTGCCTCCATGTAACTTCGCCACTGATATATATGTGTACAACGTTATCGGCAACAAAGAAGTAGTTTTTGTTAAAATTCCTTCCCGGGATATTTGGCCCTAGTCCAACGTTTTCTACAAAACCAGACATTTCGGCAATGCCATCGACTTCCATCATCAGTGAAAATCGAGTGCGATAACGTGAGGTGGTATACATTAGTGACCACAGTACTGTGGTTAAGGCTGAAGCAGTAAGTAGAAAGAAGTAGTTTCTATGGTAATATTTCATTTCGAAAATGATTTTAAATATAAATCTTAGAATATGGAAGTCATGTATGGCTCTCCATACCGATATTTTATCTACAAACACTATTACAAATTTTAATAACCGAAGTATAATTAGTCATGTTTTCTTCTGTTTCTACTTAATCCTACATTTTTAAACTTCTTCATTTCAAAGTCAGCAGTCTTCATACATAACACTGTCTTATTCATACAAACAAAATTAGTTATTTTCTTGCTTCTTTGTACACCAATAATACTTTTAAAGTTACGTTTGCTATACAATATCTGAAGGACATTGTATCCTTTGAAGTGAGAACTTGATACACCCCGCTATAGCGCCCGGGTCACTCCCGTACACCTAGCGCTTAGGGCTGTAAACTGATTCAACGCGTCACAAAATACCTGAAGCGAAAAAACAGTGTTGCCAGCTCAATCAAACATCTTTTTCTCATATTGCTTTAAAAATTTCCCCACTGGCACAAATATGTGTGCTTTAAGTAAAGCGTAATATTTTAAAGAATGAGAGCATATTTTAAATGTTGAAATACTATTACAATAATAACATAATTATTCAAAATAAGTTTATTTATGTTACAAAAAAATGTAATAACATGCTGAGAGAACGTGCTGAATACTTCTGTAATACTTTTCTTACACTTAGTTCATTTACAAAATTTTGGCTTAATACATTTACAAAACTTTTCAATTGTTTAATTCATAAAAACAATTTAATATCATGACACCTTTTTTATTATAAATATTTAGAATATCGTCAATGAGAGTGTTTGGATACATAACTGAAATATCGAAAGAGTATTTTTATCTTTTCCGTGAGTTCGTTTCTGGGTTCTATAGGTCTGCTGTATTTGGCTAGTTTTTTGTGTGTTTCAAAATTCCATTTAGTCATTTAGCTAATTTGTAAAAACTGAATTATTTTACTGAGTATATCACATTCTACTTGTCAACCAAATATTGCGGAAATCACACTATTACATTGAAAAACGTTTTTTGTTATATATTGTTTGTATATGCATGTATACTGAAAATAATACGACGTGTGATATGATTCTATTTATGTTCATTGTGAATATCGATTTCTTATGATAAAATACATATAAACACTACTACGACCTCGTCTCATTTCATTATTATCCATTCACTCTTATTTGAATCTTAATTCTTTATAGCTAATTCTCTCTTACTCCAATACATAGGAGTAACCTTTTACACGTGGAATCAATTCACTCGTTACTCGACCCTGAAGTTCTAATTTTTGTGTCCCACAACATACACACTTTTGTTTTTAATAATTTGATTAAACATTAGGAGGACTGATTTTTTAAAGAGTATAAAGAGATTCTTAAGTATGGTTATTATGCCACACATTGGTTGCGTCAAATGTCACTTACGGTTCTACTTTAAGGCGCCAAATATAAATACTCGTGAAGCGCGCGTAATTTTCGAATGTTGACTAAATAATTTATTCAAGACAGTATTGCATGTAATCGGTAATTACATTGATTTATTGTGTTACAAATTATATTTAGATATATTTATTACTGAATACTTCCACTCATTTTTGTATTATTGATTAATTTTCTTGGGCGCCAGAGCAGAGTATCTCAGGATTGTTATGAAATAATAACACTTCGTTCAGATACTAAGATTTATATTGTTATCTTCTTATTACATAATACATCTGAGAATTAATCATTGGTATCATATTTCAAATCTATACTCATTAATATTCTTTATAACTAATAACAAAATTATTAATATCTCTAGCTTACGGATTCTTCAAAATCATATTAATCAAGTATTATTCAAATGAGCAATCAGTAGATTCAAATTTACTCCCTTAACACATTTAAATCTTCAATATTAATCAAAACATATATGTATCATAAATTCTTAACTACTATGAACTTCTATAATCCTCAATAGATTCAATTATTCAACTTCGTTACCATTTCTATAATTATTATAATTTGTTTCCTTACTTTACTATACAATAACTCTCCTAACATTTCATATAGCATAAATTGTAATAGTTAGTATCTGAACTGGTGGGTCTTTTGAGAATGAGATGAGTTATTTTTTAGATGCAAATTCTATGTTAATTTATTGAGTTGTGAATCATAAATGATATACTGTTACTTGTTGCTGGATTCCAAGTAAAAGAATGATGAACTGTAATTCTGCGTTGAACATCGCACTACACTTTGCACTAATCACGCTTGATTAAACCTTCTTTATTTACTTCACTCGCTCGCGTTAGTACTAAACGTCGCGCACATATAAATAAGTATACTGTACTTCTTGCTGCAATCTGCGCACAAGTTAAATATCTTCTGGTCCGTATGTACTATCGCGCACACATATAAAATAAACTTCTTGATGACTGTAATTCTTTCTCAACTATTTAACCGAGTTAATCTATTGATTTGAACTTAGAATTATAGTATTAAAATGCTCACATCGAGTGACGCAGGTTTCCCGTGTTTTGCGTGAAAAATTAAATTAGACTTCCCCTTTTTCGTTTGCTTCACTTGTTTTTTATAGTTTTCCGAGTCCTTCCCTCACTACAGCTCTTGTTGATCATACTTCCATTGACCAGAATTTGAAATATTTGCCGGTAAATTCGAACGTACCCATTCCGGTGCTGTATCTTTTCCGCGCTCACTACCGACGCTATCCGTGATTGGTTGCCAGAGAGCGGGCGATAAACTTACGCGGATGTTCGTTAGACTCCCAAAAAGTGACGCTACTTTCTAAAATAGTCATACTTATTGGCGTGTCATTTATTGTCTGTTGAAGGACACAGTGCCATTAATCTAACGGTACATGGGCGTTTTTTGCTGTATTTACTCTACAAAACAGTTTATGCTTTTATGACATGTAAAGGTGTTTTGGGTCTATTGTAACTTATTTTGTCGGCGCCTGACTGTCGCATAGTCGAGCCTCTTTTGATTCAAATTTTCATTTATATTTTACTTACATCTATGTACATTACAATGCTTTATATTATTATATATTGTTATAGTTACCATTAATATTTGATTTATTATTATATGTTTTTACATACATATTAAATTAATACACAGGTTCACAGTAACGTTTCAAGAGTTTATTTATGGCTTACCGTAAGTACTCATGTGCTGCACGTGTAATTGTGTATAACATTTAGTTGTTTGAAATCTGTGTTACATATATTTTTTTGTATGCCACTCCCTTCTATGTGCACCGAAACTGTTTCCTTCAGATTTATTTTTGATTTCAATAGTTAAAAAAAGTCCAGAATTTTGTTTTATCTCTAATTTTGGATGTTTATATTCATTAAGTTACATACCTGTTAGTTTCGGTTAGAATTCAGCAGCTGTACAATTTAATTTATTTTCAGCAGCAGGAAATTCACTTTGCAACAAAAGTAAAATTTAATTTGTTAGTGCCGTTTCCGGAAGAACGAGGAAGTAAACGTGGGTGGCGCGCGTGTGTGTGAGAGAGAGAAAGAGTGAGAGACAGGCAGAACTGTGAAAATGTGCTGTAGGCTTTGGAGTGGAAGGTGGAAACTGGTCATATTAACTGTCTTAACATCTTGCCTTTAAAAAGAACAAGGATCACGTGAGAACACTGGTTCCTTGCATTAGCGCTTTCATTGGGGTTTTTCGTTTTGTTCCTTTGGTTTCTAAAGTAACCTAGTGTAGGTTATGTAAAGAATTAAAAGGCTTTCCTTTTGTTGTTATTATTGTATTTCTACTTTTATAGTCTTAAATATTAAATATATATAATCAGAAAATCTGTAATTTACTTCCATGTTCCGTAAGGAAATAGAAGTATGGTGATAGCGAAAAAAATCGTGTTCGAGATAAGGGCTGATTCTGATTCTACTACCCTCAAAAAACGAAGAAAAGTCATTTTCCGAAAAGTGTGTGTGTGTGTGTGTGTGTGTGTGTGTGTGTGTGTGTAGAATGTTATTTATGGTGAACGATAACTGCCGCAAATTCAAACAGAATCAAATAATGTTTTGCATATATGGCCGAGTTGTAGAGAACACAAGGCTTATTGATTTTAGTGAAGATCGGTTAAGGGGGAGGAGTAGTTTACCGGCAACGGTTTACGTTTTAACAAGAGTAAAGTACTTAATTTTGATAAATAAAGTATCCTAAAAAGAAGGTCATAATAATCCACTGTAGAAAGGTAGATGAAATATCTATAAATGGAAAGGGTAGTTGAAAGGAGAGGGGGTAATTTTTTCACGTTTGGTATTGATTTAATGATTTTGACGAAATTAAATAAAATATCGGTATGGAGAACCATACATGACTTCCATGTTCTAAGATTTATATTTAAAATCATTTTCGAAATGAAATATTTCCATAGAAACTGATTCTTTCTTCAGCCTTAACCACAGTACTGTGGTCACTAACGTATACCACCTCTCGTCAGCACACTCGATTTTCACTGATGATAGTAGTTGATGGCACTGCCGAAACGTCTGGTTTTGCAGAAAACATAGGACCACGGCCAAACAGCCTGGGAAGGACTTTTAACAACAAACTACTTCTTTGTTGCCGATAACGTAGTACACATATAAAAAATCGGTATGCAGAACCATACAAGACTTCCATGTTCTAAGATTTATATTTAAAATCATTTTCGAAGTTAAATATTTCCATAGAAACTACTTCTTTCTTCAGCCTTAACCACAATACTGTGGTCATAAACGTATACGATTATTTCCGCCATCACCATACTTCCATTTCATTTGGAACATGGAAGTAAAATTGCACTTAAACTTTTTCAAACAATGGTAACTGTTAAAAATAAAATTTTGTTGCCAGCCAATAAAATTATAATTTTTTTATTTTAATTTAAATCATTTATGCGTGAAGATACTCAACCACGGCCTAGCAGGCCACAAAATAATTTGTGGCCACATAATTATATAAATATGTAATTAATGCGTGTTTATCACCGTGGTTCAGTTTCTTTATAAGTATAAAGTACCTAATTTTTATAGATAAAGTGACTCTAAAATAACATTGTATTTAACGACTACCCCATAACAGAAATATCTATAAATAGTGAAAATTGCTTGAGGGTGGGGCACATTTTGTTAGAAATTATCTAACCGAATTCAAGTAAATGATTTTAAATATAAATCTTAGAACATGGAAGTCATGTATGTTTCTCCATACCGATAATTAATTTTGTGACACAACAGAATACATACTGTGTGCAGACGTAACACACTTACTCGCGCGAGCGAACACGCCCGCTCATGGGACCACATAAGTAATTACACCGTGATGGAATGCTTCCCGGCACCTTTGGGGTAGGGGTAAATTGTTCATTTCACAAGTACAATACTATATTCAAACGTTGTCAATAAAAAGCAAACCTTTACGCGAGAAAGGTTTCAATATTTTTCGCCTATGAGACGTTTTAGATCGCCCAAGCGTAACGGTAATAAGTGGGCGATATACTAACCTGCAACATTCTGTTAAGTTTCTATCCAAGAAGTGTTACTTTGTAGTGCAAACAGCGTTAGATGTTATGGAAATATGCTGAATTGAAGAGGAGGCAAGAAAATGTTGTAATTAGTCTGTTGGTAGTTATTGCTTTCTAGCTGTTTCAGATGAACTTACTTGTTGAAGATAAGTGGTCATACTGTAACAAAGAAATTATTAAAAGATTACAGTGGTCACACTATAACGAATAAGTTGTTTCTAAAAGATTATAGCAGTCACTACACTGATACTACTAAAATTAACGAAGAAAAATGATTAAAAATTGATCGTAACAATATTGATTATAATCTGGATGGCTTTGTTTATACTTGTACACTAATTGGTAATAAATGGATATGCTTATGGTTCAATCTCAAAATAGGACGAATACTTAAAGAGCGTTACATTTAAAAATTCTCTTCCGTCTGAGGGTTGTGATCTTTATGCACTTAGACGAACGTGTGCTGAATTCTTATATCAAGCGTTCCACAGTAGTTGAAATCTTCTTACTTAATGCCAGGAAGAGATTGGACGCTGGAAAGCTTGAAGTTAAATCGCTCTAATATGTGTTTTGTCCGTCAGAACCTCCTTTGTAAGTTCTGACCCTAAAATGTTTCAGCAAATGGTTTTGTAGTTTAGACAGTGATACAGCAGCACATCACAAACTTAATGTATATAAGTGACCACAAAGAATATATACGATTATATGGCATTTTACTGTTGATTACACTACATACGTCAGATGTAACAAAGAACTCATCATTTTTAAAAACCAAAGTATAATACAATTTGTCTAGATAATCCAATTCTTTCAGTCCACGTCATAACACGTCGACCACAGACGACATAAAACTTGTTCTAACTCAAGTCAATATAATAAAAAAATCTTGGTTGTTCCTGTATATCTTTTCAGACAATTGTCTTAATTTTGTATTCAGCTTAGGGTACCATAATTACCTGTAGTTTGACCTCCAGTATTTTATTTTCACAGACTATGGAAAAATTATATAAACGTTAGCAATTGTAAATCACTTCATGTATGAAAATAAAAACATTTCCAATTGAGTCTGTCACTCTTTAGACCAAATTAATGTATTTTAGATTCAACACATGGAAATCTATTATCTGAGAAAATCAGATTATTTATCAGGAAAAAGATTATTAAATTCCTTGGGTTTCTGCACAGTATATTCTGCAAGGATTAGTACTTGTGTTTGCTTAAGTAAGAATAAATAATGTATATATAAACAAAGCACGTAGCGCAGATCTAAACTCAAATTCTTTTACATTCGTTTCTTGTTCTTATGTGCCTACCATTTTTGTTTTTTTCACATTTTAAAAGTAAATGTTTATATAAATAAGCTTACTTATCAGAGTCCTGAAAATCTTATAGAGCTTTAATATATATTTACTAAGTTTATTAACAATTTTTTGTGTTAAATATATTGCTACAGAGGATCTTAATGTGTATAATTATAAAAAATTATCTAAAAATATTTTGTAATGTGAGCGTGTGCTTTCATGATTGTATCACACTAAATCTACGAGTAATAACAATGACCAATACACTAAATCTATAACTCCATCAGGGTTATATAAATCTCGGAGTGAAAAATGAGTAACTGTAAATTACGTAAGCCCATATTTTCCATAAAACACAATATACTTGTGGAAAGTACGTGCAGTAGAAATCAGCTTTAGATATCTTTAACTGATATAACTTACCTACTATGCTCCCAGAGCTACAGAACTCTCTCACTTCTTATCTGTATATTGAACGAAGTACAGTACATTAATTATTACATCAATTTTGATATTAGATAATTTTTCAATTATGGAAAAATCACAATTAACCACGGTTACTCTACTATTCCTTTAATAATATAACAATTGTAGAGCACATAATCAAACAATAAACACTAAAAATTCAAAACATTCGGATTTTGTTATAGTTAATTTTAGTCTGACACACTGCTGGACTTCCAAAATTTTTTAAAATTTTGTGTCTCTCGTTTGGATCCTGTTGCCCCAAAATATTTAAATTTCCAAAACTTAACACAACACTTAGATGTTAGTTAAAAATTTTCTTTAATTTGGTACCCCACATTAATTTTTGCGATTTTTTCACAATTTTGACCCTCTCCCAGTTATCCCTCCCGTCTCCTTGCGTATGGGGAGATCAGTCTTCTCGAAAATAGTAGTTTCTACAGAGTAAAAGTACGGACACGTGTGCCAAGTTTTAAGAAAATCGGTCGATGCATTCAAACGTTATACTGTAGATAGATAAACAGTCAAATACCAAACGGTTGGGTTAAAACTGAGAACTCACTCCTCTTGTTCAAAAACTATAAAGGTGATCATCTAGCAAAAAGGGAATGTGCATTTCTAAGCCAATTTCATTTTTACTTCCATGTTCCATAAGGAAATGGAAGTATGGTTATGGCGTAAAAAATCGTGTTCGAGATTAGGGCTGATTATGATTGTACTACCCTCAAGTCATGAAGAAAAGTCATTTTCCGAAATGTGTGTGTGTGTGTGTGTGTGTGTGTGTGTGTGTGTGTGTAGAATTTTTTCTATGGCAAACGATACCTGCCGCAAATTCAAACAGAATCAAATAGTTTTTTGCATATGTGCCTGAGTTGTAGAGGCCTCAAGGCCTATTGATTTTGGTGAAGATCGGTTAAGGGGAAGGATAGTTTACCTGCAATGTTTTATGTTTTAACGAGAGTAAAGTACTTGATAAATAAAGCATCCTGAAAAGAAGGTCATAATAATCCACTGTAAGAAGGTAGATGAAATGTCTAATGAAAAGGGTAGTTAAAGGGGGAGGGGGTAATTTTCTATAAATGAAAATGATAGTTGAAGAGGAGGGGATGATTTTTTATATGTGTACTACGTTATTGGCAACCAAGAAGTAGTTTGTTGTTAAAATTCCTTCCCGGGCTGTTTGGCGTGGTCCAATGTTTTCTGTAAAATCAGAGTTTCGGGAGTGCCATAGACTGCCATTATCAGTGAAAATCGAGTGCGCTAACGTGAGGCGGTATACGTTAGTGACCACAGTACTGTGGTTAAGGCGTTTCTATGGAAATATTTCATTTCGAAAATGATTTTAAATATAAATCCTAGAACATGGAAGTCATGCATGGTTCTCCATACCGATATTTTCTTAGTTATATGTAAAAATTGAGTCTGATAAAACTTAATTTTTTCTGGACAACAACCGGTAGAATAAGCTACGTTGCTGTCCTGGACAATGAGTCTAGTTTGCCAGCTTTTATAATGCTTACCAGGGCTTCATACGTTCCGTTAGCGGTTGGTTTTGCTATCAGCAGTAACAATATTTATTGTTTAAATTCTGAGTATAACTTTTGTGTATAATTGTTGAATTACCTCTTTAAAGCTATTTAGGTGACTGATAAAAAAAAATTTAATTTTATAAGAATGGAAAGATGAACTTTTATAAAGTAGACTAACGTGAAGGATATAGTTTTCTAGATCTATCTGGAAGTCTGTCATATTTAGGTTAGTAAAAAAGAATGTGTGTTGCTTCTTTTACATAATTTTCAAAGGCTTAGCAAGTTAATATTTTACATAGACATATAATGTCTGTAGAAAGACATATCTCATATATTTTTATCTCATATAATGGATGAGATAAAAATTATCCAAGGAGTGAGGCAGGGATAGGCCTATAGCTTGTCTCCCATTCTTTTCAATATATATATTGACGACGTTTTTAAAAAATGGCAATCAAAGGAATATCCTGGAGTCCAGCTAGCCCAACATACTTACGTGTGTACGTTACTATTTGCTGACGATAAAATAATAATACAAGAGAGTGAAGATAAATTACAACTGGCAGTGCACCGACTGAATCAAATATGTCCAGAATACAATCTAAAAATTTCCTTGCATAAGACGAAAGTTATGGCTTTCCAAGGCAAGTATCCCGTTAGGTCGAAAATATTTGTCAACAATCTGCCGATCGAACAAGTATCAAATTTTATATACTTGGGCTGCGACACAAGCTACAATTATGACAATGACATGGAAAATAAAATAAATAAGTTCCAGGCAACGTGTGGCACAATAAATAGAACATTAAATAACAAAACACGAAAAGACACAAGGATAAAATTTTATAAAACGATGGCTGTACCTGTACTTATGTATGGGAGTGAAAGTTGGATAAATACCAAAAAAGGAGACAGCAAAATACAGGCAGCAGAAATGAGATTTTTGAGACGGGTCAAAGGCTGCACAAGAAGTGATTTAGTAAGAAATGAAGACGTGCGAAATGAACTAAATATATATGCAATAAATGAAAAAATAACTGAATATGAAGAAAGATGGAAACACCACGTAAATAGAATTGGAAATGGGAGAATACCCAAAAAAATACTTAACTACAACCCAAGAGGGAAAAGAGATATAGGAAGACCACGAAAACGGTGGTCGTAAGTTTGTGAGGACGGAACAAGCAAATGCCTAATCCTTGTAGTGCAGAAGAAGAAGATATAATGTCTGTAGGTAAATTAAACGATTTTTGACAGAGAATGACTCCAGCTATACTTTTTGCGAGCCGGTTTCAACAAACGTATTGCGTACGTAGTGACTACATGGTCATGTATCGATGAGTTATTCAGAAAAGAAAAACATTTGGTGACCTTTACGAAATTCAAATTCTAGTAAAATAATTTTAAAATATTCTAATAATAACTGTAATAATAGTAATAATTGAAATAACAATAATTATTGTAAGAACGAATATGTGATGTTAGGTTAACATATATGTGAAATACTGCAGGTAGGTTGAGACAAGCCTGAGGGAGAGGGGCGACACTGTAGTGACGAGACGTTAATTAAAACTGAGTTTAGGACGCAAGGCTTGCTGCTCCGTGCCAAGCACTTGGTGTTACGTGTGTTTAATTGCACTAACCATTACGTAGGACCAGCACATTAATCAACGTACAGTCTACTACGTCAGCTCATTCCCCTTGCATCAGCGTTATTCATCATACTTATCGGTGTTAATAATTAATTGTTAATATTTTTTAAACTAAATCTTTCTTAGATCTATGATCAGATATATAAACAATGTCAGTTAGGAAATCATTACTGTAACATGTAACATTATAAATATACTTTCGTGAAGCATGAACAATAACAGTAGGAACAACGTTATGAATAGGCCTACTTGTATCTGTATATTACGGAATTATAAATAGCTTCGTAAGTGCCTGAGGCAGTACCGTACATTCTAGCTGGAACATTAAATTTCACTTTGGATTAACAGCTGAAGAGACACTAATTTGTTGTTAATTTAACAACACGATCTAAAGTCGTGTGAGCGTCCAGGGAAGATAATTGTTCGATTGCAAGTAAACACTGGACACCGTTACTGTATAAGAGAGAGAGAATTTCAATAGCTGCTGCACATATTTACTTTAAAGTTCATAACGATTACACAGCAACACCTCAAGCCGCTATAAACATAACTGTCTGAATGGGGCGGCTGGTCCTAACAACCGCCTAGGGCCCATTCACCTTAACGGACTCGTTAGAATCATGCAAAAAAAGCTCACATACCTGACACCTGAGGCAGGCGTTGACGTTGAAACGTCCGTAGAGAAAATTAAGACCGTCCGTAGTGAAAAGAACGCAATCAAAATTCTAACTCTTCACAATCTGAATAATTCTAAGCCCAAGTTTTCTTTCGCGATAAAATTAGGCTCTGATTCCAGTAATCATCCACGCATAGATTGAGCCCTACTTATTTTGGTGCTTCTAATGACTTTAGTACGCTCAATCCGTCCTAGTACTAAACACTGCGTAATAGAACTTCTTTTTCATCACCATCATCATCATCATCATTATCATCATTATCATCATCTTCTTCTTCTTCTTCTTCTTCTTCTTCTTCTTCTTCTTCTTCTTCTTCTTCTTCTCTTCGTCTCACTCTCCTCCTTTTTCTTCTTCTTTATCTGGCTTCCTGTGTCCTTTCATCAACGCTGTGCAAAAGTGTCTCTTTATCTTAATTTGACACTCCCCTAAACTCCTTCTTCCCAGTTTGTTCCGAGTCTCTGATCCTCTTAACTTAGCCTATCTATTATCCTCCATATGATCAATATTTTCATTCCTATAGAGCTTCTTGTTCTTAAACCATTTCTTTTCATGTTCAATTTTCAACTCATGCTAATTATGGGACCCTGTCATTATATGTGAACGATTTCTATAATATTTTTCATAAAAAGCTCAATTATGTTAATCTTATCTGCGTAGCTTCTTGCGTTTTTGCTCTAGATCTACGCCCATAAGTGAGTACTGGTTAAATAACTGCTTATATATTTTTCTTTAGTTTCGTTTCTTAGATTTTTATTATTCCAGATAATGTTAATCAAGCAGTTTTGTTTGTGACATTGGCTTAATTGATTATTTCATCTTTATTGCATTTGTTAAAGGAGCGAGGAGAGTTCTGTTTCAATGCGATCGTCTGCCTACGTATATTTCACGATTACTTTTGAACACACTAAACGATTTTTGTAAAACTTAGCTTCTACTTTTATCCCCCCCCTACAAATTCCTATTATTTTTTAGTTTCATCCCCCCCCAAATAAGGGGGAGGGAGCAAAAAATGTGAGGGCCAACATTTTCAAAAATTGCAGAAAGCCATGTGGGGTATCAAATTAAAGAGATTTTTAACTCAAATCTGAAAACAGCGTTCTGTTTTGGAAAGTTCCAAAGTTTTGGATATCATTGCCAAATAAAAGGTTAAAAAATTAAAATTAAATTGTGAAAACAAAATTAAAATTAAACCGGCTATCATACTAAAGGAAATTTTAAACTTAAATTGGATGTAATGTTTGTTTTGAAATTTTTTAACTTTAGTGGTACCACTGGGCAAAAATGGAAATCAGAATTTTGAGTGACTTGTAAAAGTCTGTGTTTATAAGACGAGTACAGTCAATTACAACGCCAAAAGGTTAATGTTTTGTATACAGAATAATAACTTCAATGCTTAGCATATTATCCGTAATCTCTTCATTTGTATACGTGTATAGAAAAACATAAAAAGTAACAAATACTGAAAAACTAAAAACATAAAGTGTGAGGAACTATGTATTGTCACCTCTTCATGGTGTTTCTCGGCTAATGCTCAGAACCAGACAAACAAAGAACTTTACTCTGAGATTAAAAAACTAATTTTTATTAATTTGTTTTTATCTAATAATAAATGTGTTTTGTTGAAAAGAGATACCTATAATAGTTCTGCAGTTAATTGACCTTAATAGTAGTCCATAGATACTATTAATCTCAGTGCATAAATATTTAAATTCTATTACCGGATCCATTGTGCTGTCATCTATTTCTTATTTCACCCTCCTGAGTTCTTTTCATATTGCTAATACTATGTTAGTGTGTGTCTGTTTATATAAAAAATTCATATACGAGAACAGTCATACATACATAATCTTATAAACTTAGATTATATATATATATATTTCAATCACTTTCTGCTATCCCTAAATATTCTTCAATCAAACATGTCCCTAAAGAAAAAATACATTTTGAGGTAAAATAGTTATAAGTATTATAGTATATATATATATATATATATATATATATATATATAGATATATATTATTTTGAATTACTTACTTACATATTCACCAATATCCCAGTAGATGAAACAATAGACATAATAATAAACAAATTTAAGAAACAAAATGAAGACACAATATATAACTGAAATAAAAAATAGCTCTAAATAATACTAAAACAAAATTACTTTGAATTTAATAGCAAAATTTATCAACAGCAAGAAGGTTTAGCAATGGGATCTCCATTATCTAGCATAATCGCAGAAATATTCTTACAAAACATAGACACCAAAATACAAAATATTATAAATTCATTTGATCCAAATGGCATATGGATAAGATATGTAGATGATGGGCTATATGTATCAAATAATAAAAACACAAATGCAGATAACATATTAAAACAAATCAATAACATACATCCAAAAATACAATTCACAGAAGAAGAAGAAAAACATAACAAAATCAACTATTTAGACATAACCACCACAAGAAACAACAACCACATACAATATGCAATATACAGAAAACCAACTTCTACTAACATCATTATACCTAACCATTCTGACCACCCACCACAACATAAAATGGCAGCATTCTATTCACTATTTAACAGAATGTACAAAATTCCCCTAAACAAACAAGAAACAGACAAAGAAAGAAATATAATATACCAAATTGCTTATGAGAATGGATACAATAAAAATACTGTAAACAAAATATAAAATAAAATCAAATATAAAATAAAAACTGAACAATTAAGAATTAATTAAAATGAACAACACATAAATAATAACAACAATAAAAAATGGCCACATTCACATACATAAATAATAAAATGTCAAAGCTAACACAACTATTTAAAAACACAGATATTAAAATAGCATACAAAACTAATAAAAATAATTTACAAAAACTAAATAACCCATACAACAAAGATAATACAACAACCAACGGTATATACAAAATTGAATGCCAAGATTGCAATAAATGTTACATAGGACAAACAAAAAAACAGCTGAAAAAACGTTATTTTGAACACCTAAATGCTTACAAAAAACTAGAAATATATAGGCCTAAATCTAATTTGGCCACACATGCAATAAACACTGGACATGAATTCCCAGACGTAACCAATATGACACTAATAAAACACATACCACACAAAGGGACCATAATGAACATATGGGAAAATTTACAAATATACAAACATAAAACACAAAACAAATACCTGAACAAATACAAATCAATACAAAACATGACACAATTTTCAAAGCACTCAACATAGAAAATACTAATATATACACCACAATCACACACAATAATACCAATATAAAGCACCAGAGACCAGCAGGAAACCAAAGCAACAATCAGCCAACACACAAATACCTCACAAGGTTCAAAATCAGGAAGGCTGAGGATGGGAACAAAAGGCTTCCCGAAACATGTTCCAAATAGGGAGAAAACATCTTAAGGTAAAGTCATTATGCATATTAAATATATTATATACATCAAGGAACGGACTGTAGCAGAAAGTGTTTTAATATATATATATATATATATATATATTCAATCACTTTCTGCTACAGTCCGTTTCTTGATGTATATAATACATTTAATATTTATAAATAACATTACTTGAAGATATACCTTTTTTTCCTTATCAGGAACATGTTTCGGGTACTATCTTGTACCCATCCTCAGCCTTCCGGTTTTTTTGTCTGGTGAAGTACATATGTGTTGTTGGTTGACTATTATTATTGTGGCTTCCTGTTGGCTTCTGGTATTTCAAATTGGTTTTATTGTGTGTGATTGTGGTGTATGTTAGTTTTTTGTGTATTTTCAATGTTGAGTGCTTTGAATATTGTGTCATGTTATGTATTGATTTGTATTTGTATTTAACAAACTAATACCTGAACAAATACAAATCAATACAAAACATGACACAATATTCAAAGCACTCAACATTGAAAATACACAAAAAACTAACACATACACCACAATCACACACAATAAAACCAATTTGAAATACCAGAAGCCAACAGGAAGCCACAATAATAATAGTCAACCAACAACACATATGTACTTCACCAGACAAAAAAACCGGAAGGCTGAGGATGGGTACAAGATAGTACCCGAAACATGTTCCTAATAAGGAAAAAAAGGTATATCTTGAAGTAAAGTTATTTATAAATATTAAATGTAATATATATATATATATATATATATATATATTACATTTATTATTTATAATGAATTTACCTCAAGATATTTTTTTCCTTATTAGGAACATGTTTCGGGTACCATCTTGTACCCATCCTCAGCCTTCCGATTTTTGTGTCTGGTGAAGTACATATGTGTTGGTTGACTATTATTATTGTGGCTTCCTGTTGGCTTCTGGTTTTATTGTGTGTGATTGTGGTGTATGTGTTAGTTTTTTGTGTATTTTCGATGTTGATTGCTTTGAATATTGTGTCCTGTTTTGTATTGATTTGTATTTGTTCAGGTATTAGTTTGATTTGTGTTTTATGTTTGTATATTTGTAAATTTACAAATAATTAAGGCACCATAATGAACATATGGGAAAATTTACAAATTTACACAATTATATGTAAACGTACGTTTATTTTGAATTTTTCCAACAATTTTCCCAAGAATGTTTGAAATATTGGAACGAGTTATCAAATATTGTATTGATTTCATAGACATATGCCAGTTGGCACGTATACATGTAGGTGCGGTGCTGCAAATTAACGATGCGTAGGCCTATGTCAGTTTTAATTTGTATCTATTATGGGCCTTATAGACTAGTTTGTTGTTCGATTTATATACTTATATAATGCTTTCGTGGTTGCGGAAGCGAGTATACAGTGAAAATGGTATACATTCTTCATTATAATCTACTTAACGGAATTTGTTAAACTCTTCTGTCTTGTCGCTTTCACAGTGCAACTTCGTCTGTGTCATGCACGAAACAAAGGGTCGGTGAACTTCAAATTAACCCGAGGTGTTCGCTTGTTACTAATTAGGACATGCACTGCATACATCACATGCATCGGTGTCAACGTGCCCTAACACACACACACACACACACACACACACACACACACACACACACACACACACACACACACACACACACACACACACACACACACACACACACACACACACACACACACACACACACAGCCGTCAGTATACAGAATTTCACGTTCATGAACACTCGCCTATTTATTTTGAGATACGTGCATCGTCTAATAGGCGTGATAAGGCTTTAAGACTTATTTGTGGAAAACATGTGACTTAAGCAACGAAGTTGATCATTTACTAAAGCATTATATAAATTTAATACTGTTAATTTAAAAAAATTTTGTTTCTTATAAACACCGCTAGTATAATTATTGGAGTAAACTACTTTACATATTTAAATAAGTAAAACGAGCTGATAACTGCAAGTATAAAGTGTTTATAAAATTAAGTTTGATATGTTAAATAAGAAATGTAAATGAGTCGTGCAATTTTCTTAATGCAACTTTCGTGCCTATCGCTAAAAGTCCATGAAAAGTGACTGGATAAATTTGACTAACCAACACTTTGCCTGGGTTGTAAACCGATGAAAATGGTAGGGTCAGTCATAGTGAGTCTGAGGTAGTCATTTAACCCGTAGGAGTATAGCTTTCCGTATTGATTTGCAGTTCTTATTCAGCCAAGACAGGCAGTAAAGTGAGAATAACACAACAGAAAGCAACTGACAGGATGCGGAAGTAATAATAATAATAATACTCTTGGCAAGCAGTAGTGACCCTGTATTAGGCTTATTAATCTATGTATTTCAGTACGTTTAAAGAATAACATATTATGTAAATTGTAGTACTTACGGAATTGTTACGTATTAAATGGAATTAATAATTTTAGCTTTCATCGGCTGTCAGTTATAATGCGTACTGGAAAAGTTATATTTGCACTTATGCCGCTTATGTTTGTACTTCTGTGTTGACGTGTAAATGTTTAATGCTGATGAATGTCAAGTCAGAATTGATGATTGACTTAAACCGATTTGCGACATCAGTTGTTCATTGGACGTTGTGATAGAGTCGAATAATAGTGAAACACCACCACAGTAAGCCCCGTGAACTCCAGAACAGAACTCTCACACTATTTTGAACGAAATAACTGTACAATTAGATCATTTTCGGTATTAGATAATTTTTAAATTATTACGTAAATAACAACAACCCCGATTTTACTACAATTTTTATTTGTAAAATAACAATTGTACAGCAGGCAGTCGGACAATAAACACTAAAAGTTTCTACTGTTGCATTGGCTTTTTTTAAATTAAATTTGTAACCACAAATTTACTCCCAGCTCTTAAGTCTGTGACTGTTTCCATAGATATATATACTTTTCACAGATATCCATAATTAATAACAATTTGTCTTTACTGACTAACTAATAATAATCTGTATAACAGTAACTGAAGTCTTATTTTGCAAACTTTTTAAAAGGCGTCCAGAATTAGCAAGGAGTGTTGACAGAAATGAATTTTGACAAATTATTTATGATATCGAGTCTGCATCTGAATATCCTCATAATGTGATACCTCTCGTTGAGACTATTAAAATTTTGTTAACATTTTAACTTCCATTTGTGGACCGTGGTATACTTGGAAGTTAAAAATCGTTCAGAGTAAACACTATAATCGGATCTGGATTAAAATTCTCTTTAGTCTATTGTCCGGCTAAAGGAATTTTCAACCGGGGGGAACTTTGTGGAGGCCCGGTGTGCCAAAATATTAAAATTTTCAAAACTTAAAACTGTATTCGATTGAAATGGTTGAAAATCTCTTTAATTTTATACACCACATTAATTTTGTTATTTTTCTTATAATTTCGCCCACTCACATTTTGCCTTCCGCCCCCTAATTTTCTGGGACTGAATAAACCTAAAACACGATGTGGGTCGGTGGGATAAAAGTATGGATATGTTTTAGGAACGTTGGCCAAGTTTAACGAAAATCGTTTAACGTATTCAAAATTTATCGTAGGACATACGTCAGACAGATAGACAGTTCGAAGATAGACATGCAAATGTCAAACAGTTGAGGTAAAACAAGAATCTGGGGTAAGACTTCGCTTGTTCAATAAAATTCGAAGTCTGTTAATGTGATAGAACATTGTACGTTAAATCTGTGTAATACAAATATAGTATGAAATGCTGAACTACAAAATGCATTTATTGATAATTATGATTATTATGGTTTTCAAGCCCTCTTTATTTTGAACACTCCAAATTTCATCCGATTTGGGTCCGATCCGATTAATTTATTATTTATAAACTTTACAGTTCATTCCGTTAAATATGATTTCTATTAGGTTACCAAGGAGACACACGAAAAAATAAAAACGATTATACGAAAAACACCAAAGCACAGATGAAGTCTGTTATTAGGTCGGTCAGTGTTATGAAACCGGTCTGTGTAAATTACAGTTAAACTTCTAATTCAATGGCGTGTTACGTGTAGTCGTATTATAACCAATTTTAAAACGTAAATTCATGAAATTAGGGCGAATACAGAATTATCATATTTATAATAGAACGTGGTTATCTCGTTCGTAATGCACATTTGATGTCTTAAATTAAATTTATTGAGAGTTAACGAATGCTAATTGAATCTTGGTTGGGTTAGATGCAGAGCCAGACGGGCGGCGCTCGCATATGTGTACACGCACCGACAGCCCAGCACAGCAAGCATTATAACTTATATCACATTTGTTTAACGTCTCAAAAGCAACTCGATAATCACTGTATATACTTGGTTAAATTGCATACTTGTTTATCGATGTGTGTTCTAGTCAGGGTCACCTGTCAAAACGACAGTTCTATTTTGCTTTACAAATAGTGTAATGGTTAATGACGTCACATGTAGCAACGAACTTTCTATTCTACGTGATACCATACTGTTTGTGTCGCTACATCACGCAAGTCATTCACGTTTTGTACGCTTGGTAAAGTAAAATTTTATCCTTAAAGTAATATAAAATTTAGCATTTCATAAGATTTGGCATAACATTTGTCAGAGGGTTCATTACACTGATGGGTATCTTTGTACACTTGTATTCTCTGAAAACACAAACAAAAGCATGCAAGTTTGCATGTGGATAATATAAGAGTAGACTTACATATCACTGATAGCACGTGTCCGCCCATCGCTGAGGGAAACTCTCCCCAGTAGTCACCGCGGCTCTTTTGTCCGGAGCAAATCTTGTCCATTTAAGTATAGCACATAACGAAGCCAAGTCAAGCCTTAGTACTGCAGAGACCCATCATTACAGCCTTCGATTATCATCCTCCGAAGCCATCTGACGTCTTCTCGCATAACCGTATGTCTTACCCATTTCCGTTTTACATGCTTTCTTACTTCTCTAAGTGGTGTAAGTTAAATCCCGATTATACCACGGCAGATTAACTGAGTCAGATTAGAACAAATGAAAAGTAAGGAAACTAATTAAAAGTTCTATGAAATAAAATGATGTAGGAAAGGAGCTAATCGAGAATTCTCTCAGCAAACAGGTCCGATGTAAGTTGAGATTTTATCGAGTATGTAGAGGGAGACAGGACATCCAACATCGTTAAAAAAAAATCTAGATGACAACAAAAAGCAGTTTCGAATGATTTTAACAAAATGTAAAAATTACATATTAATATGTTGTTTTGATTTCTCGTTAATATTAATATAAAAACAGTATTATATTGTAGGTGTGCAAACTGTCATTTCGTTTATCTGATTTCAATAAAGTACACTAGCTTACTTTTAATAAAATTCTCTTTTTTTCTTTTACTTTATGTTACAGTGATCAGAATGTACATTCTGTAAGCCAATCTGCTGATTATTATGAAAACTAAAGTAATGTACAGTTAAAGAACGAGATGAAGTCTAGCATCCCGTATGTCACATAGTCACCCAGATACTTAAAGGTCGAATGAACAAACCTTTATAACCTTCTGTTAACTGGCACAATGGAAGTGGCACGAGTTAGGATGGTCTGTTGCGTCGTTCGTGAATGATTTCACTGATGTATGGGATATGGAAGTCTCCATGTAAGATATGGTTGAACACATACTAGGGAGTATCCGCGATCGCTCTTAGAAGTTTTGATTGATATCTATATGACGCCTGTATTAGATTTGCTGCTGCAGCCCCAAAGCTCGAGACTGTAAGTCCATATGAACTTAAGGACAGTTTTCTACATAAGTAATTTATTCTTTATAGACAAATAAATTGTCTGCCTCTAAGCCAGTTAATTCTCTTAAATCTTAGCTCGAACTGCTTTCTTTTCTGTTTTATGTTTGGCGTCGTAACAACTCAACAACAATTCTCCTCATGATGACAATAAAAATTGTCGAAACGTCGACACAAATAATATAAAATTTGTGTTATTGACCGATCCTCGCTAAACTTTCCATCGTTACAATTTACTGATCGACGGTCACTACTAAATTAAGGTTTCTGGTTTATGTAGTGTTTCCAGTTCAGTTTAAAGTCTAAGTGAACTACTTCTTGTTGTAGTATTCCGACACGGTTGAGGTGGACTATAGGGCACTCGCCTCTGTAGGGTGAAAGTGCGTGTAATATGTGATGATTTTTATTTGTTCGGCTTATTTTTCAGCCTAAATTTCTTAGCCATCCCCCAATGAGAATTAGGTCCTTTTGAAACTGATCGAGGTTACAACAGGACTTTCATTAGTTGAAAATATGACCGTGTCGTCAGCAAATGTTCGATTGTTCTTCCTCTGGTGGCTGGTATATCGGAAGTTACTACTATTCTTAAGTATTTGAAAGTTTTTTTCTGGTATAAAAGTGAATGTTCTTCTGCAATAATAATGTCATCACGAATTAGGATAAGTTGTAGACGTTTTTCCCCGAAAGTTGAATGAATTTCTGAACGAAATTGATACGAATTAATACACGTTTATTGCTCTTTCAACAATAGAATCTAATTTTTCTGTAGCTGTTAACGATTTTTAGAAAAGAGGTCCTAGCTTAGTCATGGGTTTTTATTAATCGAGGATCTTGTCCTCTCCACTGTCCTCGGACAATCGGGAGTTGTCTGAAATTTATTCTACTTTGATTGGGTGTCAGTTTAACTATAAATAGAAGTTTCCTGCCTCTATTTGTTATTACTGGTTCCTCCACGTTTTTCTATGATCTCTTTCTAATGCCGCTTTCATAACACGGAAATACGTGAATCAAGAATATAGCCTAATATGACACGACACACCTTATCTACCTGCCACTTAACATACTTCACACTTCCATCTATAAACAACCGTATCATTCGCATAGCAACATAACGATACGCAAAGAATGTTCTCTTGAATGTGTTTGTTCTTTGATGTATTATAATGTAATAGTGTTTGGATATTGTCCTACTATAATATCTGCTCAACATGTCTTACGCAACTATGTACAGTGCAACCATTCGTACAGTAGCAGACGACTATAGTAGACATAAAAAGAACACAGCCGTCACCACTCGCCCTGAGTTAAATTTTGTTTGCTTGTCATTAATGCATGCACTCGCTTCAGACGTTTGTTAGCACGTCTCTAGTATTCGTTCTGCTTACGACTAGCAGGCGACAGCCCATTTTAGTGGCAACCGATGTCTGCTTTAAGCACATGCTTTGCAAAGTTTAATGTCAGCCACAAAATTATTAAATCTGATGTATGGATCAATGGGATACATATCGTAGTGCTTTTATTAATACGTTTAATGTGTGTGCAGGCTACCATTTAGATATATTCGTTTCAAATCAGTCTTGTAAACCTATACCTAATACGCAGCATAAATGTGTTTGTGTATATTTTCTCAGTTATCCGTATGAGTAGTGAGAAATAAATCTGGTTTTAGTTTCAACGTCGTAATAAAACTAAAACGTTAAAGTGAAAGTGTAATTACAAGTAGTTTTTAGCAGATTACGTTTCCTCTGTTTGTTAATGCGGATGTTTGATCCCGTAGTAGTTAGCTACTGTTTCTAATCAGCGTTCACTATTTAGTTGACAGCGTAAGCGCAATGCATTTACCCCGGACTACTACTCTGCCTAAAAACATCGGGACAGAACTAATGAACAACATAACATTGTTCACGTTAGTTATTCGTTTTTATTTATGGTAATTCGTTTTTGAAATATTAAAAGTAAGAAGTGGTTAGAAATTTCTTATTCACCTATCTCCAAATGCTAATGGGCATAGACAGTACGGTTTTAGTGAGCCGTTAGTTTTCAGAATCGTTCACTATCAATTACGATATTGAGCAAACCATACATTATTCAGATAAACTGCAAAGTTTATAATTGCATTCAGACTATTGTTACAGCTTTCCCGTTTACTAAAAGTTACTGACAAAAAATAAAAGTATCCTTGCTTATCAAATTTTGAAGTCATAAATTTTATTATCTATTTCATTTCAAGTAAGTAAATGTACGCATGATATCGGTAAAATAACAAAATAATTAAACCGTTGTGTTCGTTAGTTTTTAGGCTGTTTACCTTAACGTAAATAAAATTTGTTTTTTCCAATCCAATAACACGAGTAGTCGTGTATTTGAGTGCGCGACACTGTGATGGGCTGCGTCACTTTTTCATCCAGGCTAGAAAAGAAACGTCTATTTGAATTACACGGAACATTCTTTCTTTATGCTGCCAACTAAACGTGAATGCGGATTAATGATGAAGTAGACACTTTAAATAAAGATTTGATTTTAATTACCGTTAACTGTCATTTTAAGGGGATGTTACGTTATGTATTCAATGTACCCAACTTTAGAACCAATACTGGATTCCAGTATTGGATCCAATCATTGCCTCAAAATCCTTTTAACTCGAACAAGGACACCGACAATACCCCGAAAGTATTCGCGCGCCAAAATGTGTCACCTAACAGCTCAACACGGGAGGTAAGTTGATATGCAGTGTATCTTAGGTTTTAGAGAGGCAACTCGTAAAAGACCCGGGAAAGCACGAAAGCCGAAGGCACTAATAATTGCCTCCTTATAAATAAATAACATTTTATTAAGTGAATCTGATTGATTATTATTTATTTGCTTGGTAACACCAGTTTGGGGACAACGTAATGTAAAGTCTATTTCATCGCGGATCCAACTTTTCAAAGTTCTAAATCATACTGCGTTTAAGATATCAAAACTAAAACTGTTATGTTATAGGCCTATTCTATAAACATCATGTGTTTTTTATCCGAAAAGTATTCTCCAATGCTTAGAAAAACACGAAATTTAATGGGTTTTGTATAGGCAGTGGAATGGCACAATTTACACAACTAATCTCTGAATACCACACACATGACAAACTGATTTTATTTTTAGAAGTAAAAATAAAGTCTGAAATTAAAACCAAAGACGTAATAATTAGGCCTATTTGACAGAATAAAATAGTGATCTAAAAAGCACGTTTACGAAATCTGGCCATCATGTATTCATAAATCAGAAGAAAAGGCGAAAGAGACACAACTGCTAGGAAATGGTCAACTGTTTTATTATAAAACAAACCCTATTTCTGCTAAATCAATTCGTGTAATGTGACTGATTAGTAAAATAAGGAAAAATAAAAACAAAAACATATATATTATGTGGAGAGTAGGCCGTGACGGTACCTGGAAAGGGTCTAAAACTTACTGAAAACTGGTTTTGCTCCAGAAAAGCAAACGAATGGTAGCTTTTATATAAGCGGCCATGTTTTCATGTGGAGTTCTTTAGTGCTACATGGGATTAGATGTAAAGGGTATGTATATCGCCGTTAAATTTCCGATACGGTATCCTTTTGTGTTCTTATCACTGCTCGCGCTAGTTTCACATTGGCGGCACTCTTGGCCTCACACCCATTTGGTTTACATGCAAACGTCTCTTCCATTCCCTCATAACTGTCACGCACTAAAGTAAGTAAATAAGTTCAGTCGTTTATAGGTCTCGGGGGGCTTTCTTTGTAAACTAAAACAAGTACACATTACATTTGTTCGTAGTATGTACAATACTGGCTTAATATGAATACCGACTATCTTTAAATGGAATATTTATGAACGTTAAGCTGAATTCAGAACCTAGTGACGCAAACGTTACTCTTTACTAATAGTCTTTGTTACAAACATTGTAGTATAAGCCACGTAGGTATGAGCTAAAAGTTTTAATTAAAAAGTTTTAAATCACGTGTATACTAATATTATCTTAGCCGTATTTAACGATCTGCTAAATGTGATTTAACCCAAATTAGTGTTACCAGGGCAACTTTACCGTTTACTATCGCAGCAAATACTTATGAAGTGGCTTTTTTTGGTTTTATTGATGTTCAATAAGCTTTCTTTTACTTTTTTAAATCTTAAGTACTTTTCTGCTAGCCTTTCTTAATTGATTGAATTGTGATTGTAACAGACGTTGTATTGATTTCTTTCAGTCTTTAAAACACAGGCGTTGCGAATAAAACAATATGAGTTAACTCTGTTCAGTGTTTCTAGACGTCATGAAGATATTAAAATTTGTGGGCGAAAGAATAGATTCCAGACGCACGTCTTGAACACTTAATCTTTGCGGCGGCTAGGTTGCCCGTCCCTCGTGCTGGTGAGAGAGAGGGAGAGAGAAGGAGAGAGAGAGAGAGAGAGAGAGAGAGAGAGAGAGAGAGAGAGAGAGAGAGAGAGAGAGAGAGAGAGAGAGAGAGAGAGAGAGAGAGAGAGAGACTACTTTCTATGTTAAGTTTAATCTCACGTAATCGCTTGCTGATCGTGACAGTACCTAACTACCTACGGTTCTTGCCAACAGCTCTCTTGTTTATCAGTTTCATCACTGCACAGGTTGAAAGCATATTTGAATGTAGAACGCAGATGTGCAGATACTTGGCAAGAATCAAGAGTCAAGATCGATGATTTTGCAATCAATTTACTGTACGACAACCAAAAAAGAATTATCGTGCGTTATTATACATTTGTTATCGTGCGGTCATAACTATAACGAGTATTACTCCTTGATTATAATGACAAACTAGATATTAAATGATGGTGATGGTGTAATAATAATAGTGACGATTGCAAGTAAATAATTATGTCGAAAAAAACTTTCTCCTTTTTATGCATAGAAAATTTTATTCTATTCAAAGTGCAGACATATTTATCTATGTCGGAGCTGAAGCATCTCCGGAAAGAGTAAGAAGACTCGATTGTTCTACGTATGCATAAATCAGATGAATGTGTGTGCATGCGTGCGCGTGATATGTGAGGACCACATCGTTCCTAACATTATTTACGAATGCCGTCTTTCGTACTCATCGTTTTAGCTGTATTTAAAAACTACAATTTTAATAAACTTAGAATCACTGACGCTAACCGTTTAGATTGACAATGACGTAAAAATATTATACTTTAGAACTGTAATAAATTTTATCAACGCTGAAAATTGTCTTCTGTATTTTCCACTCCACGGTAAGTTTACTATCTACAATCTCTGCACATTTTTAATGATACAACTGTCAACAATTCCTGTGTGAAATCCAGTTATCAAGAGGAATACAGATTTTCGTTCGTCCTAGTGTACAGCATACAGTCGTGTCGTCCTTGTACACTTTAAGATCTTACGTTTGAATAGACTGTGAAAACGCCTAATACCGTTAATGCTTATGAGTGTACGAATAGACACTTATAATTATAATTTCATAATTATAGACCCTTTTTGCTGATCACAGGCTGCTGAACAAACTGTTTGACTGTCCAGAATTGTACATTCCAGGCCCGTTTTTACCCTCCACGTTATAACCGCCGTTAAACATTCTCGTTACAATGTATTTTTACACATAAAAACAAATTTACATTGCAGTACGATAACATAAGCAGGCTGTGTTTACTCAAGATAGAAGCAACCATTACAAAAACATTGAAATGCTGAAAAGATTTTAAAACAATTAATATCATTAAAAGAATGATAACACTATTATGTGTAATTCACTTAGAGAATTAAAACAGCTCTCGGGAATTTTAGGATAGTTCTCATTGTAACGCTGTAGTGAATACAAGAATATAAATTAATCACCATCATCATCTTCACAACACAGAATAGACAAGGTGCTACCTGTTCCGCCTTGAAAATTCCTCCAGCCATCTCTTCCTGGGTCCAGCCACACACCTGTGACCTATAAATATTAAAAAGAGTAGGCGTTATCCTTGTCTAACACCTTGATTGACAGATATTTGTTGAGATATACTACGATTGTTTTTAACAGATATTCTTGTTCTGTTACATAGGCCTTGTGTAGTTCTTATAAGTGTTGTGGGTATCCCCGAATATACCCAGAATGACTACTCATCCCCGAGTATATCCACATGACTTTCTCATCTATAGGCTGGTTCCTTATAATATTAATAAAGAACAATATTATGTTATGACAGACTGTGCTGAAGGCAGGATTAGAGAAGTCAATTATTTTCACTGACAGCCATGCTTCAGTTGAATTATCTCGAATTGGAATCGAATAGTTAAGGGAATAATTAAGTTAAACAAAGTAAAAATATTTCTCAAGATGCAAATGTCTCTGTAAAATGGCAAATCGTTGACAACGATGTTGCACAGTTAGTTTGAATCATTTATGTCAGCGGCCTGAAAGCAATGTACAGATTGTATTCTTTTGTACGGGTCTCAGAGGAATGTGATACTGACAGTGAAGGTAAAGAACTGGTACGAAACCAAAACAGGTGGCGACGTCTGACCCATACGCTTAGATACGAATAAAAACGACAGAAAAAAAATATCAGAAGCAGAAACGTGAAAAGAAGACAGATCGTACAGCCCTAGTGCATGCATACGTGCTCGCAGTGCGTGTCTGCGTGTAGAATATTCCATAGTAATCTTAGATACGGTGTGTTTATTTTACGTTGATCGTTTGTTCCTTAAACATCGGTTCACTTAACGCGAAAATGTTTTTCATAACTCTGAGTGGGAGATGTGTTCATTAAAATTTGTAATGCAACATATACCACTCATAGTTGGCTTCAGTGTTCACGCTTTGAAACGATGCATACACGGGTTGTTTTATTGATAGCCGTAAACCATGATGACTGCCACGCCAAATGAGCTAACAGACATAATACTAGTTTTAATTGTGATTATGCTTTTTTACTGTCCGATATGTACTGTATTTAATTATGTAATTTTACAACATTTTTTACTCAGTACAGACAGACAATAATAGCTCAGAGTACTTTGTCGACTGGAAATACCAATGGTAAACAATAAATTAGCTGAGAATACACACTCCATTCCCTGTAATATTATAACTACTGCTCAGTCTAATGGAAATCAATTATTATTTTTAACAATGTTTTTATAGAGAATTTTTTCATTATCGATGTGTCTAAAAATTTATTAATAGTTTTAATGTGTTTTGTAATGTGTAGGCCTATAATTTTGAAGCGACGTTGTACTTTTTTATTTCTCCTAAGCTTAGGCCTATAGCTACTATTCAGACTTCTTTTGCGTAACCTATGAGAATCCTATAGTTCACTAACATTTAAACAAATCAGACCAATGTTTAATTTGTAAACAAATTGAATAGTAGCAGAGTAACAACATTTGCCGTCACTAGAAATTTCACCGAATGCACACAATTGAAAATCATCATTTTAGAGAACAACTTTTAAAATTTTCCTTGCAGAAGGTAATATTCTTCGCGTAGGCCTATTACATGTGGAAAAACGGTTAGATATGTCATCTACAACTTTTTAGTAACAATTAGATTTCCTTAAGCGTTATCAATTATTTCGTTTAATCTTTTAATTGTTTAAAGGAAAAAATGTTTTGCACTTTCCTTGGACTAGAAATCTAATAATCTCAGTGAATTAAAAAATACAGTCAAAACATCACGACTGGCCAAAACTATTTACGATATTAAAAAGCATCCAAATACTGTTATTGAATTTATTTTATCATTTAAGAATGACGGTCAAACAATCGGAATCAATGAAGAAACATGGAAATTTCGACTTAGATATATCTACAGTACGATACAGTACAGTAAGAGGGAGCCCCCTTTAAGATGACTTATTTGTGAAAAAGCTCTTGATTTTTGCTAAAATGGAATGCTTTAAAGGGCCGTCTAATTATTCGGAAAATTCTCTTATTGAACGAGGGAAGAGAGTTCTCAGTTCTGACTGGACCGTCTGGCATTTGTCTGCCGGTGTATCTAGCTGCTTGGGGTATGCGTCACGATAACATTTGAACGCATCAACTGACATTCTTAAAATTTCGCATGGCTGTCTATACTTTTAGCCTACAGAGCCCTACTGTTTCTGAGACTTATCTCTCCAAAAATGGGGGTGGACAAAAGTTTGGATGGGGATGGGAGGTAAAAATTGTGAAACAATCACAAAAGCGCATGAAAAAACTTAAAGGGAATTTAAACCACAATCTGAGTATAGTATTCGTTTTTGAAAAAATCAAAATTCTTGCACGTCAGGACTCACAAAGTTGGTAATAATTTCGATAAAATCACAAAAATTCATGTGGCGTATCAAATTAAAGTGAATTTAAACTAACATCTGAATTTAATATGAAATTTTGAAAATTTAAAATTTTGGGACCCCGGGGCTCAAAAAAGAGATCCAAAATTTGTAAAACATTATGAAAATTCATTGGGGTGCTGTAACCCAAATCCTAATGTTTCGAATTAGTGTTTATTGTATGACTAACAGAATTATCACTGTTGCACACCACTATAGAAAAAATGATTCCGATAAGCGCTTTCAAGCTTCTCAGCTCATCGTCAGATCGGAATATCAGATCCAAACAATCAGAATTCCGATCTGACGATGAGCAGAGAAGCTTGAAAGCGCTGATCGGAATAATTTTTCTATAGTGGTGTGCAACAGTGATAATTCTGTTTGTGATTATAACCACTGACACAACTTTCTTCATTAAACTATTGTATTACTGTGTGCTCCACAATACTAACTAAAGAAATGGCAGAGAATACGGGATTTTTGTAATTTTTACAAAAATTGTCTAATATCGAAATTTATGTAATAATAAATGCACTTTGTTCAAAACTGTGAGCGAGTTCTGCAGCTCAGAGAGCATACTAGTTCTAAAAGTGGTACTTAAAGGGGTAAAAGTTCTAGTATGAAACAATGTGGTAGGAGGTCTGTTGACTTTTAAATATAGTTCCCCCAAAAGTCAACTGAATATAGGACTATATTATACTACATACACGGTAACTCACAACACTTATCCTTTTTTTTAAAAAAAAAAAATCTTCGTCTTTTTAAGCAAGGGAAGGGTAAAGTCAAAATCACAGCCTGTTTTAAAGCAGATCCAAAAAATAGTTAGTTTGTCGTTCAGTCAATATGTTTAGGATAACAATTTTTCAAAACTATCGCTTACTATTCAGATGTTCTCGGTGGATTGTGAAAGAGGAAATACAGTAGACACGCACGCACAGACTTTCCACATACGCGTATCATTCCAAAATGAACAGATACTTATTCTTGACCACTGAATAGTCAGAATTAACGTGTTGCCAATTTTATGCCATAAATTTACTATACTTTTCTAATGTTTGGTAAGGTTTAAGTCATCTGTTTGGTTACGTTAAACACGCTCGCCATTCATTAGTAATTCCCAGTGACTAATAGTGCCACTGCCGTTGTTACACTGTTGTCTCGCCTTTGAAACGTCTCCAACAGTTTATGTGTTCAGTACGATGTCTCGTTTTATTAATTTATTTACTTACTTTGTTGGCTTCGGTAATATTTGTTGCATGACGTTGTATGTGTCAAACTTATAATACAAATTAAATAAATATTTAATTTTTAATGAAGAAAGTTGTGTTAGTGGTTATAATCACAAACAGAATTATCACTGTTGCACACCACTACAGAAAAATTATTCCGATCAGCGCTTTCAAGCTTCTCAGCTCATCGTCAGATCGGAATTCTGATTTGACGTTTGATTTGACGATCAATTCCGATATGACGATGAGCTGAGAAGCTTGAAAGCGCTAATTGGAATAATATTTCTATAGTGTGTGCAACGTGATAATTCTGTTTATTTAATTTTCATTTAAGTAATGTTTATCTAGGAAAATTTAAACTTTAATTGCACACAATATTTAATTAACTGGTTCAAAGTAGTCGACTTTAATGTTATACAGTTTTCTTTAACTTGCTTTTAATAATAGTATTAATTACTGCAACAAAAATCGAGTATTCTGATTTTGCTATTACCTCGGGAAGATTTTACTGTTATTCAGTAACCTTTACTTATAAACGAGAATACAGTACTTTGGGTTAAAAAAAAACGAGAAAAATTGATGACTTATTATGTGAGACAAAGCAGAAACACAACTCGTCTGGTCAGTGATGTGTGAGTGTGCGCGCGCGCAGTGTGTTCCTGAAAGCTTCTCTCTTGCTGTAAGAGCTCATTGTGTTAGTATGTAGCAAAACAATCCTTTATTAAATAACTGCTCTCATATATATGTTTATGCCAATGAATGATGGTTACAATAACTTAAATGTTACAATATTCTCGATTAAAATAAGTCTATATTGTAACTGTTAAACAAATTCATGTAGTATGTTGTAATGTATACTAAACGTAGAAATCGTAATTTTTTTTTTTTTTTTTTTTTTTAATTTATTGGAGATCTGTAAGCTGTTCGACTGAGCGAACATTTAACAAATTGGCTGACAACACACACAGGATTATGAAGAGCTGACCATTGACAGCTCTTCTTGTTTTTGATAATAGATTAAAGAGGTAACAAAATACAAAACTAAATGATAAAAACATGTAAACAAATGAACAAAAGTCACTATCACTTCCTGCTGGCATGATACAATAAGTTCAAACATTAAACACCGGGCCCATAAGGCACATATACAGGTTGACATTAACACGTATGAATGACACGAATACAAAAACATACAGAACAGATATCACAGACAGTACAATACAGAAAATACAGAGAATATATTATGAGTTAAACCTGAATGGTAAGTCTAATAGTTTGTGTCTTTTTAGTCTATAAATATCTTCACTGTTGTCTAACAAGTTAATTGCCAGGTGGTTGGGATGCTGTTCTAGTTTGGAGATGTGAGTCCTGCAGAGGCGCATGATTTCTTCTTTCACGGTTGAAACTTTGAGGTCGCAGTGTATAGAGTTATTTGAGACAAACCAAGGAGCGTCGTAATATTTGGTGAACGTTTATCAGCTAATTTACTTCCTGATAAACTATCGTCATAGATGAAAATATTCGTTTTATCTATTAAAACAACACTATAAATATTTTTTGGAGGTATTGAGAGTCTTCTTTATCAAAGCTACAACTTTTTCAACCAAGGTTAGAGATTTAACAAAATTTTTAAAAATGCTTTGATCAAAATATTTTAACATTTAATATAAAAAATAAATCGAGATATAGCAAGTCAGTAACTTTGAATATCTGGGCTGTAATGTTTCCTGTAATACGAACTATTTGAAGCTAATATAAGCTAATAAGTTCAACCATATTCGCGTTGTCAGCGTAGATCTTTGAAGTCAGCGGAGAGAAGAAACACGTCTAAGGTTCTACAAAGCAACGGCCCTTCTCACACTTCTTTATGGGTTTGAAAATTGGACTTGGCAAGAGGGCGACTTCGTATTCAAGCGACTGAAATAATATTCCTCAAGCCTGTGGCATGGTATACTCTTCAAGATTACGGAAGGAATACCCGTATAAAGCATGAATTGCATATTATAAGAATAGGCCTAATAGACAGGATTAACCAATAAATTGGTTGAAGCTGGCTGCCGCTTCCTCAAGCAATTACTGATGTATAAGGCAGAAGAACGCACTAATGTGCCAATAAACAACAACAACAACAACAACAGCAACAACAACAACATCAACTACTGCTACTACTGCTGCTGCTACTACTACTACTACTACTACTGCTACTACTATTACTATCACTATTACGTCTACAAGCCTACTACTATTTTTTTAAGAGGGGGTAAAGTGCTTTATGCACCGTCAGAGGAACCGTGTGATCCCTGGTGTGTGGGACCCACTAAAAAACCCACCTCTAATTCAGACATTAATATTCATCCTGGAACCACTTAGCGTATTACTTCAGGATGGAGCCTATTCTAGTTGACCCTTATCTTCTACTGCCCATTGGGTGTAATTAGGGCTTGTCTTTTTTATTCTAGTAGGACCCATTGATAAATGCAGAGTTGCGGTCCCATTGCCTCGAAGCATAAACTCAACTTTGCTCTCGGGAGTGAACTCCCTGAGTTCCATCTCCAGTGGCACCTCTCTCTTGTGAATCTGCAGCACTTTAAAAAGGTGTGCAAGGCATCTTCATGGGTAGTTTTACCGTATTGGCATGCTGTGCTTTGGGTCTTTCCCATTCTGTGGAGGTAGGTATTAAAATTGCCATGATCACTGAGGAACTGTGTCAGATGGTAGTTAACCTAACAGGAAAGTGTTTGGCGGCATCTCCATCTGTAAAATCGTACATCGTAGAATACGTTCCAAATGTCAGGGCACAAATTTGAGTCCTTGACAGCCTCGGGGGTCTTCCCCTACTACTACTACTACTACTACTACTACTACTACTACTACTACTACTACTACTAATAATAATAATAATAATAATAATAATAATAATAATAATAATAACAACAACAACAACAACAACAAGAAACAATAGTATTGTTATTATTGTTACGAGTGTACAATAGTAACTAACACAAAGATGTACTCGACAATACAGGCCCGTAGGAGCTCATGTAGCCTATAATCTAAAGAAAGCTGTACCCGACGGGTTATCCAATTCTTCTTAACTTTTTCCTTTTTAAATAACTCTTGTTATTCAACTTTCTAGCAGTATTTCTATTAAAAGATTATCCAATAATAGATTACGTCTGCAAATGTATTTTAATTTATGTATAGTGACAAAAATTACGCTTGCAAAAGTATTATTGAATAACCTTCACAACTTGTACAGTGGAAGACGAGTGAAGCATCCTATCCCAGGTTCTTGTAATTTACTGACAAAACAAAACTGATGTCGAGTTTACGGCGAGCAGCCGCGGAGAATGGATGCGTATACCGGTTTATAAGTGAATTGTGTTGTGCTGTGAGATAACGTTTATTACTATCCAAGTGAGTATAAACAGAGTACACTGTAGATAGTAGCCACGTGTGCAACATCATTATAAAGGCATAAAACTGGTAGAGTCTTGTGGAGTACACGCACGCGTGTCTTCAACGTTGACATTGCCTAATTCTATTAAAAGTAATCAATCACAGCCCACTGAACAACAGAAACGTAGTTATGCCAATGCTACACAAACAGAAGTTTTCCCAACCAAGGATCAAGCCATAGTATTAGAGTCAATCGAAGGTATACGAATCAACGATTACATATTAGCGTTAGGACAATTATTATAGACCCATCCCATATTAGATTTGCCTCCAAGATCTCAATCAACAGAGTCTGTATATTCCAACAGTACAAACAGTAACGATACTGTGGATTGCCCAAATAAATAAATAAATAATAAAAATAAATAAATATGAATTAATAAACATGATTCAGATTGCATAAGCTGGATCGTAGTAAAAATAGGGAGCGCAGAATTCATTCATGGGGATCATTTTCGACACACCTGCCGCTAGCGTTGTGTACGCGCGTAGTTGGTGTGTGTGAAACCTGTCCGTTCCTGAAATGTAACCAACCCTTTTCAAGTAGAATAGTTATATGTTTATGTTAATTATAAGAAAACTATGTACGATAGGATAAAACAAAAGACACCAATGTGTGTAGAGGTTATAGATAAATAAAGTGTTAAAAAACCGTATCGATGTGACGAAAAGTGCAATTACTATACATAAAAAATGAATAAATCTTTTTGTGAGTACCATAAAGAAGTGCAATTTACGTATAGTACTCACATAAAAATTAGTGATCGATTGAGCATCGAGTGATGTGAAACGAACTTCGTAATTCGCGAAAATAGGCGAAAATAGTGAATTGAACCAGAGTGGGGATAGTGACGCCTCGACAGAATCTGACAAGTTGAAAATTGTTCAGACAGAAATTTATGCACGACCTGACTATAAATACCAGGTCGCGCTAATAAAGTTTCTTCTTCTCGATTCAACCGTTGCCGCAGGAGGCTATGTTAGTCGACGACGCCAATTCACAATTATCGCAAGAGTCACAGGACCAACTAGATGTCCAGTCAGAGCTGCAGAATACATACGATGAGGTCTATGGACACACCGGCAGCATATGACATGAGACGAGACGACTATTAATCAGCACATGCAGAGAACACGACCAGAGGACCAGAAGGACACGGAGGACACGACCAGAGGACCAGAAGGAGGACGTACAGATGAATAACCACGTCAAACGAGGTGATAAAAAACCATTGTAATTATAGACATTTGAAAGACACTAATTAAAGTTGGAAAGAAAGACATTCAACCAGTATTAAAATAAATAAATGATACATAAATGTAAAAGCAGTATAAAAATTAGAATAATATTTCTTGTATCAAATTTAGTAATTAGTAACGTAAATGATAAGAGAAATAAGTAATTTTTGAATTAACGTAATTAGTAAAGACTTTGATGATAAAGAAAAATGCATATGCAGTAGAAAGTTAAAACAAAGTAATATAAAAGAAATTTGAATAGAAGTAAATTCATTTTTGAAGCTAATGCATCAGCAATTGGAAAAATATGAGCACACCATGAATAAGCCGAGAGCAAAATAAATATTTTGAAGTAATTAAAATTAGATAATAAGAGTGGTGTATAACTTATGTATGTAATTTGTTAGCAATAAATTATGTACGAAAACTTCGTACAAACGATTTAATAATGAGTCAATGTTTAATATCCGATATGAAAGATTTTGTATAATAAATAAATAATGGAACAATTTTAAACTTAAATAACGTATCATCTTCTTATTACGATTACACCCATGAATTCAGTACCCAATAAATTAAATTGAATTTGTTATGTTATACAATACACAATATTTAAATACATTTAAATTGGTTAACTTGTGTTGTTGTAATATATCTTTCAAGCAAAGAAATAGTTCAAAAAGTTACCGATCAAAAGACATCTATATCCTTAGGCAACAACATACTTACAATTAAGCCTCTTCTAATCAAATACAAGAGACTGATTTTATCAAATGTGTGTCCTGTTATTCCCCACAACGTCCTCGAGGACGAACTTAAGAAACATGATATAAGCCTACGGTTGGGATAGGCAACTTCATTTCTGAGAGCAGGTGCCTCTGAACCGGGCTTCTCCCATGTCACGAGCTTTCGAAGGCAAATTTGCATTCACCCTGAAGACGTTTCTAAAGTACCTCCATCAATAAGAATTAATTAAGAAGACACAGTTTACTGGATTTACCCCTCAACAGATATATCATGTTTTCTCTGCAAGCAATTAGGACATTTGGCAAAAAATTGTGACACCAATGTACACAAGACAAACAAATTAGAAGCGGAACAGCATATTATACTTAATAAAAACATTCCGAATTACAATACCATACCGGAACAAAGTTTTCCCGCATTGAAAAATCCTGTAGGAACTGTTAACCAGTCATTAGAAACAAGCAAAAAAACTAAACACGAAGAGAAATTCCCTAGAAATACAACAAAACGTACGCTTTCATTAACAACATCAAGTGCTGAAGAAAATCCCGCCGAAAATTCACCAGGTTGCCCAGAAAATAACATAATAACTAAAACCCATAACAAGAAACAAAAACAGATAGTACTAACATCTTCTGATTGTGCAAGTCTTGATCCTCTAGACAATCAGCTTCAACCGCTAAAAAGCTTACTTACGAGTGAAAATAATCCATATATTCTAAATTACAATCAGCTCAAGATATTTCTCGAAAGAGCTAAGAGAAAATCTGACTTGCATGAATTACCACTTGAATTCACTCAGAACATCCCAGCATTAATTTCCTTACTCAAAGCCACTTACCAGCGTCTTACCGAAAGGAAAATTAAAAGCAATTTTACGAGAATTATAAACAAACTTTCAATAGGCATCAATATAGGAATCTGAAAGTGACGCATCGTTTTCAAGTGGTGATGAAACAACTCCCCCTACTTCAATTCTACAAAAAATCAACACTACTTCCCACACCTCATGAAACAACCTATCTTACAATGGAATATCAACGGGTACTATCCACAAAAAGAAAACTTGGAACTGACTATCAAAAAATTTTCTCCTGACGTTATCTGCCTACAGGAAACCAAGTTTAAAGAGAGTTACCATGCAAAAAATTACAGGCATTGCACAAATGCAATGCACAGAGACGGGCATTGAAAATGCTTCTTTAAATTTAAATAATATATATATTTATGTTCATTCACCAATCAATGAATTCATTCTTCATTTACCAATGTACAGATTATAAGTTAAATGTAGTCGCATTCATAAGCGAAGTTTTATATGTACTACGTTATTGACAACAAAGAAGTAGTTTCTATGGAAACTCACCGGTTCCCATTTTCGATCACGCACCAGCGATCGGCCGCAAATGTGCGACACCTCCTTATAAACATTTTCAATGTTAAAATAAAAAAATACTTAACTACTTTCAAAAACAGAACCAACTCTCAACACGCTAGTGGTGGAGTCGCCATATATGTTAGCAGCAAACTCAGCAAAACAAACGTCGCCGTAAATACTGATATTGAGGCGGTACCTGTGTCTGCATTAGGCCTACTCCCTATCGGTTTGTTGACGATTTGTAAAGTTTGTTTACCGAACTGGTACAATTTCTCTGATAATGACATAATGTATATTGTAAATCAACTACCCTAACCTTTTCTGATAGTAGGGGATTTTAATAGTCATAGCTTTGTCTGGGGTCTTACAAAACAGATAAGCGCGGAAGTGTCATCGAGAAAATAATACAAAACACAAACCTTGTAATATTGAACAAAAATCATTATACTCACTTAAATATGTCGTACAAGAAATTTAGCTCGATTGACACTTTGCAGCCCTTCCATAGCCCATCTACTCAGCTGGACAGTCTCTTGTGATCTCTATGGCAGTGATCACTTTCCTATTTTTTTGGAAATGCATCATAGAGGCCCTAACCTAATACCCCATCGTAAATGGAAATTCAGTAAAGCCAATTGGAAAAAATACCGAAACATAATCACGGAGCACTTAAGCGCTTTTTGTGCACACGAACCAGAAAATTTAACAGTTAACAACAAAGTTGAGATAATTACTAACTTAATACTGACTGCTGCTAATCAGAGTATTCCAAAAACCGCCAATAAGGGTACCAAGTCACGAGTTCCATGGTGGAATGAAGAATGTAAGGTGGTCCATCGTTTAATGCGTAAATCTTATACTTACAGAAGGCACTTACTTACTTATGATAACCAGATAAAATACAAGCGATATAGAGCGAAGGCTCGTAGAACCTTCAAACAATGCAAGAGGGCGGCGTGGACTTTATATGTTTCATCCATCACTAATCAGACACCAACCACCGATGTGTGGAAGAAACTTAAGAATATAAAAGGCCTCACAGTATCGAACGGGACTAAAGTACTAATTACAGAAGACGGGACGGTAATTTCACAACCGGAAGACATTGCTGATACATTAGCTGCAAAGTTTGTTAAAAACTCTTGCGACACCAACTACGACCCAGTTTTTCAAGAAATCAAAAAAACATCTAACATTTCGATAAATAAAATCACGAAAACAAGCGCAGTTACGAATCTCAAAATTAATCACCTTATTTCTCTAAAGGAGCTAAAAAATGTTCTGTCGAAATGTAGAAATTCTAGTCCAAGGCCAGACGGTATCCATAACATCTTTCTTAAAAATCTTCCTGAAGCAGCACTGACATTCCTTATACGTTTGTTCAATGTTAGCCTATATGGTGTTCCGGAACATTCCCTGATAAATGGAGGGAAGCGATAGTTATCCCACTCCTTAAACCAAATAAAGATCATTGTAAATCTGAAAACTATCGTCCTATTGCTCTTACCTGTACTTTATGTAAGTTAATGGAAAAAATTATTAACAGAAGATTACAATGGTACTTGGAGAGTATTAAGTTCTTATCAGCGCATCAGAGCGGTTTTCGAAAAGCTCGATCTAGTTTAGATCACTTAATAAATATTGAAGCAAATGTCTGCGAGGCCTTTATAAATAACGAACATCTTGTTGCCGTCTGCTTAGATCTGGAAAAAGCTTATGAACTGGTATGGAAGGACCGAATTGTATACATTATGAAAAATGTTGGAGTTACGGGATATTTATTTAATTTTGTAATAAACTTCTTACAGCACAGAGAGATCCGGGTAAGAGTGAATGACATATTATCAGATAAATATAAAATCTCAAACGGAGTGCCACAGGGTTCTCCACTTAGTGCCACTCTCTTTTTAATTGCCATTAACGAAATTTCTTCTGTAATATCAAAGCCCATCCAAAAATGTCTTTTCGCCGACGATTTACCGCTTTTGTGCAAAGGAATCAACATCCAGTCCACTACGAACTGCATTCAGGAAACATTCAATAAATTAACTAACTGGGCGCAAAACACGGATTAAAATTTTCAGAATCAAAATCTGAATATACAATTTTTCTCGCATCAGAAGACCACATTCAAGAAATATAAAGTTGTCACTTGGAACCAAAGAAATTAGACGATCAAATCAAATCAAAATATTAGGTCTCACGTTCGACCAGCGACTCACATAAGGTACTCACATAAGGACATTAAAAGGTGAATGTTTAAGCAGAATGAACCTTATTAAATCAATCGCATCATGCAACTGGGGTGCCAGCAAAGACGTAATCATGAACACTTACAAAGCCTTTATAAGGTCAAAAATGGATTACGGAGCAATAATATATGACTCAGCTAAACAAACCATTTTAAAATCTCTGGAGACTATACATACATCCGCTTTACGCCTGGCCCTAGGAGCGTTTAGAACTAGCCCGATTAACAGCATTCTAGCCGAGTCTCATGAATATCCACTTAGAATAAGAAGAATAAAACTCTGTCTGTCATTTGCCACAAGATCAGTTTCAAATCCTGATAATCCTGTAAGTCTTAATGTGTTCTCAAATAGGAACAACGACAAATTTGCTAAACGCCCAACCCTACCCAAACCATTTTATAAACGCATTAATATCTACCTACGCAAATTAAACACTCATTTTCCTTCTGTTTTCACCCAGTAACATTCACCAGAGCCTCCTTGGTGTCGTAAACCTCTAAAATTTGATAACATAATCTCAGAATCCTCAAAAGTTACTACAAATCCGTACATTTTCTTGTCTAAGTTCTACGAAAAACTTGATAAATACACAGAGTACACTCATGTGTTCACGGATGGTTCTCGCACAGACGGAAACAATGGATGTGCAGTAATATTATCTGGACATGAATACTTATTCAGGTTGGACGGGGTCTGCTCGGTTTTTTTCTGCGAACCATATGCAATTCGTTCAGCACTGGAAATAATAAAAGATTCCATGTGCTCCAAATATATTATCTTCTCAGATTCTCGAAATGTTTTAGATAGTCTGCAGTAGGAGGACAGCAAAGACCCATTATTCAAGACATAAGTAACATAACCCTTGATATCTCAACTAGAGAGTGCAAGGAAATTATTTTCAGTTGGATACCATCGCACATCGGAATTAAGGGCCACGAGATGGCTGATAGGGCTGCGAAACTGCTATGTCGAGTCAATATCATCCTCACAAACTATCCCACAATGACCTTAAGAAATATCTGCATTTAAAACTTCTGGAGCACTGGAATGATGAATGGCTTAAGTCACCACCCGCCAAGCTATTCCGAGTGAGGAAAAATATTTACGAGCAGCACTCACTTGCTACAGACACCAGGAGAAATCAAGTGGTCATAACAAGACTCCGCATCGGGCACACGCTCCTGACTCACAAGTACATTTTCACAAGAGAGCCTCCTGCGAGATGTAATCGCTGTGGCACGGTTTTGTCAGCTTTCTGTCTTGTTTCAGAGTCCCCTGCTCTTCAACACCTACGAAGCAAATTTAATATCCTTGCAGATGTGCGAAAAGTTTAAATGCCAAGACTGCAGCCCCCAACATACTTCTCCTCTTAAAGGAGATTCAGTTGTTAACAGCAATATAGGTACGAACTAAGAAAATTATAAGAACATTAAAAATTGAGTAATTAAGTAAATGGACTGATATATTATTGTGACTTATTGTTCTATAGTTGTTATATTTTGTTACTTAGTGTTATATTTATTACATGTATACTTAGTTATATTTAATTATGTGCATGATGTGTATTTATATTGTTTGTGTTGTGGGGGGTTTAATATTTCTCATTTTATTTTGCATCATACATGTACTGTTATTTGTTAAATATTTCTATCTATCTCATTTGTTTACACTATTTGGTATTTAAACAAATATTTACTATATCGTTACGACGGTCTACTCGATCGTCGTAGGTACAGTGGAAAACAAAATAAGTACAAGACACCAATTACGTCACTAATCACCAGTTTTAATTTTCACAGTTAACAGTTCGTAATTAACAACACAGTCTCTTATAACAAATCAAATAAAAAATTGTTCACACGCAAATAAATGTCACTAATATTAAAACACAATTGTATTACAATATACCGTCCGATTATAAAACACAACACTTAACTAATAACCACTTGAACGCGTACAGTAATATCGCCCGACAATAACTCTCGAACTGCACTGTTAATATATCGCACTAATACTGAAACTTGAGGCCGCTGCCGCCATGTATTTATACCTGCGCTCACAGACCAGAATGTTCCTAATTGCGTCTTAGCGCTCGTGGGAACTACGTAATTAACTGCGGCCTTGAGACAGTCCGCGCGGCTGGCGCCTTCGAGAAACCTCTCGAAAATGCGTCGAAAAGCACGTACGCCACACACGTTACATCGAAATTCTTCTGGCACATTTGACAAACACGTAGATTGTTCTGTGATGTCGTAACAATATGTTAATACATCTGTTTAAGAATCTGTACAAATGCATTTTTGTGGTCGCTAATGACCGTTGCTGTTGCAGCGACCTTATAAATAAATTAAAAAAAAACTGATGTCAAAAGTGGTAGTAAACTCGCTAGATACTGCGCCAGTTTGCCAGTACTTCAGCGGCTCTAACTTTAACAGACGCTTTTAATAACCATCCTTTCCTAGTTTTGATAATAAGTTACTGCTACGTACATTAAAGGTTTATTCATTGAAAAGATCCTCTTAGCATTCGTTATTGACAATACAAATGTAGGTATTACAAAAATATGTAAATACATCTTGTTAAGTTATGTATCTCGTCATAGTGTTGTTGAAACGTTGGTTGATTTACGTCTGCTACAATGCGCAATTTAAATTAATTTAAGAAATAATTAAGGAACACATAACGTAATATTACCTTTTATACGAAGCACTTTACCATATCACGTTACACAGAAGTCGTTTTATGGTCTTTCCCATAGATGGTAACAAAAGTATGAAAATCAGAGACCGGACTGTATGTTTTGAAATGGTTGCTTCCAGTCCTTCTACCACAGCGGTAGAGCTTTCGTACTCGTTAGGAAATAGTGCTAGCTTGTTCGTTCTCGCTAGATTAGGTTTCATTAAGTAGGATCATGTTATCCTGTCAGTTTAGTACAAGTATTCACTGAGGCGAAGAATAAGTCTATATCTGCTGAAGACTCTTGGTGATATATCGCATTTCTCTATCAATTTACTAATATATCCTATTGCAAATAATGCGAATGTGTAACAGTATTTAGAACTATTAAATATGAAAAATAGAATTAAAAAATATCTGATGTAAGTTCTTTCGAATGAGACGAACAGAAAATTTTCGTTATTGATATATTAGTGATGTAGATTTTTGTAATCCGGTGGGTATGGTGCTTAGCTACTGACATAGATGTTTAGGTTCAATTTTGGGGCACACCATGAAATCGACGTCAGCACCCAGGCTGATTCGGTCTATAGAAAGGAGTAACTGAATAACACGCTGGGTAATAATTTAACAATTATGGAATTTGTACTTCTTAACATTGGATGTTCCATGACATAACTTGGTTTCACCAATTCAGTTTAAGCTTCAGACTAACATTAGATATCTCCTAAGGAAGATGTCTCAGGTGAGGATAATAATAATAAGAAGAAGACAATAAAATAATAATAATAATATTAATAAGAAGAAGAGGAAGAAGAAGACTAAGAAGAAGAAGAAGAAGAAGAAGAAGAAGAAGAAGAAGAAGAAGAAGAAGAAGAAGAAGAAGAAGAAGAAGAAGAAGAAGAAGAAGAAGAAGATGATGATGATGAATTCGAACAATACTAATATGGCAACCGTAAGAACAGGCATTGCTGCAAACACACAAGTGAACATAAGTGTTTCAAATATGTTTAATTAATAAATAAAAACATACTTCTTGACTTAAAAAATGTTTACACTGAAAATCTACAGATGTGCACTGTGCTAGTAGCCATTCTTACTTTGTGCTCTTAAGAGTAACAAAACTTAACGCAAATGGTGGCACGTGGATGAATTTCTCTATATAAATTATTTACAGTGTGGCGCACAAACGCTGCGTGCAAGAGGACAGACGGACAAGAAGAGACAGGAGAGAGTAATCGCTGAGTTAATTTGTATCAAACGAATGCTTCGAGGCAATTTACGTTATTCAAAGTTCACCGTCCTCTTATTAAACGTGCAATAATAAACTAGCTGACTGTGAAATAATTTGTTGCTGTACACTCTGAGAAACTATTATAAATTAATTAAACGGCACAGCAGGGAAATATGATAGCTTTTGTCTCAGAACGAATAATAGTCAAAGCTATTATTGCATTTATTGAAGTCAAAATTTATTATAAGAAATGTGGACTAGCTATTCGGACCGAGAGTTCAATGCACTGTCGTATATCTCTCGGTCCAGTGGTTCCGTCAAGTCTGATTTACAAAAGTTTTAAAACGCACACCGAATTGAAAATATGCTAATGTCTGAGGCAGTTTTTGCACGATACCTGAAAAGTTCCCAGTTATACGGGTGGACCTTTGCAGTAAATGGTACCAAGTCGTTCAATAATGAATGTCACGTTTCCCATTTACATTTTAAACGAAAGCAAATAAACAAATAGAAACTGAAGAGAACAATGGTTATAAGTTCGTTTGACCCGTTTGAGATGACTTAAAAATACATCAGTTGTGTTTGAAACTGTCGAGATAATCCTTACAAAAACATTCATGTTGAGAATGGAGGTATTATGTCCTAAAAGAGGGTATGAATAGAGGTCTTGAGAAAATAAATAAAATCATAACTGATAAATGTTGCAATTATTATTATTATTATTATTATTATTATTACTATGCAGTTGAAATGCAGTTTCTAAGGTAAATGTGGTATCTTTTCCGAATTACATGATACGAGAGCATTCACACACAACCTTCACTTGTGTGTGTGTGTGTGTGTGTGTGTGTGTGTGTGTGTGTGTGTGGACGCGCATGCGACTGATACACTCGTAACTTTGGATGGTATCCATTAATACCATCGGAGTTATTCACAATTAACTCTCTCATTCATAGCTTTTTACAAAGGTAAGTGAAATTCTACAATTTTTAATCCGTAAGCCTGATTGTAGTGGTTTCATTATCACTCGTATTAAACACAAACGCACACGCGCATGCGCGCGCGCACACACACTCGCTCGCTCAATCACTGATTGACTCACTAACAAATAAAGATTCATAAATTATTAATATGTAAACAGTTTATGTAAGTGTTTGTTTTATTTCATGCTGTCTTAACAAAAATCAGCGTTATTTTGTGACACTCAATATAACTCCGCTTCATAGTTAACATCCTTCATGACTGAGTACAGTTTTAGGTAATTAGATTCAAACGCCAATTCTGTTTATTCTTACAAGTAGACTATAGTTTTCAAGAAATTTATAATAAACTCCTAATTTTTTAATCGATTATTTTAATAAAAAGATAATAATGTTATCAATAATAACTCCCCTGATGACCCCAGTAAACCTCTTATTAACATTGTTTGTCTAAATATTTATAAACTGACAAAATTATTCGGGAAACAAACATATTTATGTCAAATTACGTACTTTTGTACATTTTTGGATGTGAGTCATGATACTGTATAACTATAGTTAAAAACAAAGAAATAAAAACGCTGGCTGTAAAGACGATGTGGAGTAGGACAGACGATAGGAGTAAAAGGAGAGACAGTATCAGAAATGTAGAAATCAGAAGACGTGTGGAAAAGCTTGTGTTTGTAGAAGCAAGACAAGTGGGTTACCGACAAAGCATAGAACAGACGTGGCTATTTAGATAAGCGTGACAAGGAAGAATCGAAGACAGTAAGAAAATGTAAAAAAAATAGATAAACCTGAGATGAAACAGCGGAAAAAATAATATAAAGAAAAGGGATAATATGGAGTGACCGCAAAGAAAGTGGGGTGAAACATAATATTACTTTTGTCATTAATGTAATTTAATAAGCGAGTTCTGTTAAAACATACATTTAAGAATTTTGAGTATGTCACGATTACCGAATATGGGTTTAAATAAAGACGAAACCATTTACAAGTTATATAAACTATTATAGCGTATGTTATAAGAAAACATAAATCTTAAATTATTAACTGTCTTTTACGCTGCTAAGAATGGTTGTCATGAAATATGTATAAGTAGAGTAAATTAAATTAATATTATACAAACATTTCGAATACAGATTGTGTTTGAATCAGCGCATAATGTAACATTTTAATTGAAAAATACCTAAATACATATTACTTTCTACGTGCAAACTTAATAATTAGGTACGTTGTGCGCCTTGATGACGACATGAAATGCGTTATTCACAGGCACACACCAGACGATAGCTGCAAACGCTTCGAATGTTGTACATCGGTAAAATCACTGTTATGAGCAAAATAAAACGCAACGTGAGTGTTGTTCTCTTTAGACACGAGACAGGAGGGTGGCGGTGATTGATTGAGAGTGGTGAGAATGTAATGAACAATAGGAGAGGTTAGAAGAATAGACAGCAGGAGCGCTTTCGCCCTTTAATTGCTTGGGGCGCATTTATGATACAGATTTTATGCCGTTCCCGTGTTTGTATAATGCATACCTATAAGATTAAAAAGTAATATTTATGACCACTTCTATGAAAAGCTGACTGCTTTTAATAGTTCACGGACAGCACGGACAAGCTCGTACACTGACAGTTTGTAAAATTTGAAACTAATATCTATAAGTACTAGTTTATGTAATTTATTCTATAATGATTATAATTACCATCTGCTATTAAATCGTCTAAAGAGCTTTGCTGTTGCTATGTATGAGAAATGATTAAACTTGTTTTCATTGTTTAATTTTTTTACTTGTTTTAAGTGCTGTTTAACTATTTTGTTTGTTGCTTTATGGTAAAGTATCAATGCTAAAACTGATATTTGCACTATGTCATCTGAGTCTACACACTAAAAAATTCTGGAATATAAATATAAAACGCCATACTAACCTCATTATAGTATTATATAAAATATTACCTTTGAAAATTAAATAAATGTGCCTACTGTAATTCAGGTACCTTTGCAATGGAATGTTAAGTCTCCTAGTTGTAGCGTAAACAAGGGGTTAAGTAGAGCCTCCCCCTACGATTAAGTAAAAAATTTCGATTAAGTAATTTATCATCATCATCATCATCTTCCTCATTATCATTTCTTCTTCTTCTTCTTCTTCTTCTTCTTCTTCTTCTTCTTCTTCTTCTTCTTCTTCTTCTTCTTCTTCTTCTTCTTCTTCTTCTTCTTCTTCTTCTTCTTCAAGGATTAAACCAGGATGGTTTGTTCCGGTCTCAAATAGCCAAAGATTAGAGCTGGTCATTCCAGCGCTTCCTCGGACGTCCCACACCTCTCCGTCCCCTCAGCTTATAGTTCCATAGTTGTTTGGGGATGCGGCAGTCATCCATTCGGCAAAGATGTTCCTCCCAATTCAGCCGATACTGGGCGATCATCCTGTCGAGTATACTCATAATATTTAGTTCCTGCCGTATATCTGTATTTCTTCTATGTTCATGGAGAGTATACCCTGCCACGTGCCTGAGATATCTCATTTCAGCCTCTTGGATGCGACTTGCTTGGCCTTTCATTAAAGTCCAATTCTCAGACCCATAAAGAAGTGTGGGAAGAGCTTCTTTTTCATTGGATTAAGTAATTTTTGTTGCGATGAATCATGTATGAGGCAGTTCGATAATTCTCACAACGTCCGCGCCTTATTTGAGGTATTGTTCTTGTTCTCCTCAACCCAGTCGTTGGTGGGCTTGCAATATCTTCCTTTCGGTAGACAGGCTCTTTATTATTTAACTAGAGACTGCCCCATCATTCTCAACATTCTGAAACAAGGAATATCCTACTAGATAATTAATGGAGTGGTTTCCCGTTGCCTTCTCCATCCTATCCCGTTGACTTGACAATTCATGCGCCTTTAGGGAAGGTTTCCAATCCCAAGGGCAAGAGGGTGCCCTGTTTTGGAGAAAATGTTGACGTGTCTCTATAATGTTATGGCAGTGCACTATTAGAATCATGTTTACGTGGAGCGGCTATTCACTTTAGTTAGAACATTCTACAGGATCGGATAATAATCGAGTACAGGCAACTATGAGCCAGTATACTTTAGAAAATCGCCTTGCTCAACAAAAGCTGATTTCTGGAACCTTCCAGCCTACGTTACGTCACAGGGGACTTTACCCTAGACAGGCAGAGAGCTAGCGATTGGTTTATAAAGCGATCACACGCGACGTGTTTAGTGATGGGTCTTATAACAGTGTTACTTGTTTTAATTTTGAATCACGAAATTACGGACTCCGTGGCTAAGCGTACTTGTTGTGTACAAACATATTTACTATTTGTTTAATATAGGAAAATTATTCTAATAAATGTGGTTTTCTTTAGACGAGTTTATTAAAATTGTGACAGTCTATTTTCAGGCCTTTAATAATGTATTTTATTTTTCTAACATCATTACCCGATCGGTTGAGTGGTATGTTCAAACCGATGCAGGTACTCTAGTTGTGAGTACAGCAATTGATGATTCAGACTATGATAGCACTGCAGTGATTAGGCAAGACGTCAGCTTACTAATTTTACATATTGCGTCAACGCCTGAAATCAGAAATATGTATCTTGTTTCAGCTGATAAAGTTAAGATAAAGAAAACAATTTTATTTTTCAAGTTACTTCAGTTAAACAGTTTCAATTTACTTCAAATTAAACGTTTAAAAACAATGTTTATTGGTTCATGCGTCATGTTTGCACATACACTTACTTTTTGCTTCACATCCACTTTAGAAAATATTTGAAGGTCACTAGTCAAACTAACCAAAGAATAAAAACGAAAAAACAGTAGAAAATTTATTAACACAGATTAGTGAAGGGCTTGAAAGCAAACTATCACCAAATAGCCAACTATACAATTTGTTCACTGAATCTTTCAAATCTAATAATGAACCTAGCGGTGTTACTGCCAATGTATGGACCAGCTGCACAACACAGTTTACAAGTTTTTCTACACTTTCAATATTAACTGGATAAGAACAAGAAAGCTGAGTTCTGAAATAAATCACGAGTGGTGACATTCTTACCAAAGTAATAACTAAACCCACCAACACTCAAAAACATTCCAAATTTAATTTCTGTAATTGTGAGGACCGCTCGTCAACATGTATTTACTTCTGAAAAGCAAGCCTGCAATTGAGAACATTGGGATCGAGTTTCCATCAAGAATTCACATTTGCTGATATTCCGACAGTGAAGTTCAAGTAGTACAGAATGATAATGCTTAAAGCAACATTGTAATCTTTGTACTTACTAATAATATTAAATAAGATTACTTAAATTCATTAATTTGTGTATATATATTTTAAACCTATATTTATATATTTATGATAATATATTTTGTTTATTCTTTAAAACTTTATACAATACATATTTTTGAGTTATGAATATTTTTTTTATAAAATGAAGCGTATGGATAGGGTATGTGAAAAAGCCTGTTCAGAAACTTTTGTCTCAGTCAATTATAGACCAAATTAACGAAAATCTCAAACATTTACAATGTGCATTATCATTTATTTTTCGATGAATGAATACCTTCAATACATTTCTAAAATATCGGAATGGAGAACCATACATGACTTCCATGTTCTAAGATTTATATTTAAAATATCATTTACGAAATGAAAGTTTCCATAGAAACTACTTCTTTCCACTTATTGCTTCAGCCTCAACCACAGTACTTTGGTCACTAACGTATACCACCACACGTTATCGCACTCGATTTTCACTGATGATGGCAGTCGACGGCACTGCCGAAACGTCTGGTTTTGCAGAAAACATTGGACTACGGCCAAACAGCCCGGGAAGGAATTTTTACAACAAACTACTACTTTGTTGCCGATAACGTAGTACACATATAAAAATTATCCCCTCCCCCTTCAACTATAATTTTCATTTATAGAAAATTACCCCTTCTTATAGAAATTAAGATCTTCTTATCAGGATACTTTATTTATTAAAATTAAGTACTTTACTCTTGTTACAACAAAAAATGTTTCCAGTAAACTGCCCTTTCCCCGTAACCGATCTTCACCAAAATCAATAGGCCTTGAGCCTTCTACAACTCAGACACATTTGTAAAAAATTATTTGATTCTGTTTGAATTTACGGTAGTTATCGTTCGTCATGAAAAAATTTCTCTTATTACAACATAAAATGTTGCAGGTAAAATACACCTTTCCCTTAACCGATCTTCACCAAAATCAACAGACCTTGAGTTCTCTACAATGTAGGGATGTATGCAAAAACTTACTTGATTATGTTTGAAATTACGGCAGTTATCGTTCGTCATAGAAGAAATTAACCTTGTTATCACATAAAACGTTGCAGGTAAACTACCCTTTTCTATTAACTGATCTTCACCAAAATCAAAAGGTCTTGAGTCCTCTACAATTCAGGGATACATGCAAAACATTATTTGATTCTGTTTGAATGTGCGGCAGTTATCGTACGTCATAGAAACAATTACTCTTGTTAAAACATAAAATGTGGCTGGTAAACTACCCCTTTCCCTTAACCGATCTTCACCAAAATCAACAGTCCTTCAGTCTTTTACAATTGAGGAAAGTATGCAAAACATTATTTGATTATGTTTGAATTTGCGGCTGTTATCGTTTGCCATAGAAAATACCCTTGTTAAAACATAATAAGGTTGCAGGTAAACTACCCCTTTCCCTTAACCGATCTTCACCAAAAACAATAGGTATTGAGAATTCTACAATTCAGGGCTGTATGCAAAACATTATTCGATTCTGTTTGAATTTGCGGCGGTTATCGTTTGCCATAGAAAAAAATTACCCTTGATTAAAAAAAAAGTTGCAGGTAAACTACCCCTTTCCCTTAACCGATCTTCACCAAAAACAATAGATCTTGATTACTCTACAAATCAGGACTATATGAAAAATAATTATTTGATATTATTTGATTCTGTTTGAATTTGCGGCTGTTATCGTTTGCCATAAAAAAAATCTACAGACAAACACTTTTCGAAAAATGACTTTTTTCAGTTTTGAGGGTAGTACAATCAGCATCTGCAATAATCTCGACCACGATTTTTTTTGCCATCACCATACTTCCATTTCCTTATGGAACATGGAAGTAAAACTGGTTTTCCAGTCTTGAACCATCAAAGTGGCGATGTAGGCCTAACTCATGAGATAAAGCGTAGGACTTTTAGGACCTGTGTAACTTAGCTATTTATGTATTTAATAAAAGTTACGTTGGCTAGAATTTATCGTAGGTGGATTTCTTTTTTAATCCCGATTCGTGTAGACTATAACAACTTCATAAATGAACAATTACTGTCCTATGCAGAGAAGAATCATAATAACAACTGCAGAAAAACTGCTTCTACGGATTGTTTATACGAATCCATTAGAACGAAAGAGAGAGAGAGAGAGAGTGAGAGTGAGAGAGAGAGAGAGAGAGAGAGAGAGAGAGAGAGAGAGAGAGAGAGAGAGAGAGAGAGAGAGTGTGTGTGTGTGTGAGAGTGAGGGGGGGAGACGTTTTCTCATTAAATTCTTATTACATTTTTCTCTCATTCCATTTACCAGTGGATTTCTCATTTTATACATACTTGCTTTTAAATGGAAACAGTTTGTTTTGGAGAAAACGTCAATCTCATTAAAAATGGCATGATAATTATTGTTTTACCGTGAACGAGCACCGTCTGTGCTATTTATTATACGAATAACTGGTTTTATTAAAATCTGATAATAGGAGTTGTGACTTGTTTTGGAGTGTAGGCCTACTTTAAGGTATTGATTTGCTATCACATGGTCATACTAACAGGTACAATAGACTATAAATTAAGTGTATATTTTTATATTATCCTATTAATCCTTATAGAGAGATCCTGGACTGACCAACTAGCGACGTTTAGTGTGATGCCGTCGAATTACTAAACACGACTTAAAATATCTGTAATAATGTTTTGACAAAATTTATAGGTTTTTAACGGGGCAAAGAAATAATTACCCACATAGACGTGATTTGTATGTCGCGTCCTTACGTCTGTGTGTATTAGTGAGCACATGGGTGATCGTAATTATATTACGTTTACAGTTTTCGATAAATATCTTTTACTTCCATGTTCATTAAGGAAATTGAAGTATGGTCATGGCGAAAAAAATCGTGTTCGAGATAACGGCAGATTCTGATTGTACTACCATCAAAACATTAAAAAAAGTCATTTTTCGAAATGTGTGTGTGTGTGTGTGTGTGTAGAATTTTTTTATGGCAAACGATAACAGCCGCAAATTCAAACAGAATTAAATCATTTTTTGCATACCGCCCTGAATTCTAGAGTACTCAAGGTATATTGTTTTTGGTGAAGATCGGTTAAGGGAAAGGGGTAGTTTACCTGCAACGTTTTACGTTTTAACAAGAGTAAAGTGCTTAATTTTGATAAATAAAGTATCCTGAAAAGAAGGTCATAATAATCCACTGTAGAAAGGTAGATGAAATATCTATAAATTAAAAGGGTAGTTGATGGGGGGAGGGGGTAATATTTTTAATAAATTAAAATGGTAGTTGATGATGGAGGAAGTAAATTTTATAATTTTACTTCCATATTCCTTAAGGAATGGAAGTATGGTGATGGCAAAAAAAATCGTGTTCGAGATTATAGCAGATTCTGATTGTACTACACTCAAAACATGAAATAAAAGTCGTTTTCCGAAAAGTGTCTGTGTGTGTCTGTCTGTCTATGTAGATTTTTTTCTATGGCAAACGATAACTGCCGCAAATTCAAACAGAATCAAATACTTTTTTGCATACAGCCCTGATTTGTAGAGTACTCACGACCTATTGTTTTTGGGGAAGATCGGTTAAGGGAAAGGGGTAGTTTACCAGTAACGTTTTATGTTTTAACAAGGGTATTTCCTATGGAAAACGATAACAGCCGCAAATTCAAACAGAATCAAAAGATTATTTGCATACAGCCCTAAATTCTAGAGTTCTCAAGACCTATTGTTTTTGGTGAAGATTGGTTAAGGGAAAGGGGTAGTTTACCTGCAACGTTTTTTTAACAAGGGTATTTTCTATGGCAAACGATAACAGCCGCAAATTCAAACAGAATCAAATAATGTTTTGCATACATCCCTGAATTGTAGAGGTCTCAAGGACTTTCGATTTTGGTGAAGATCGGTTAAGGGGAAGGGGTATTTTACCTGCAACCTTTTACGTTTTAACAAGAGTAAAGTACTTGAAAATTCATTTAAACTTTTTGAAACAATGGTAATTGTTAAAAATAAAATAATTTTGTTAACAGGCAATAAAATTATAAATTTTTCATTTTAATGTAAATTATGTATGAGTTAATATCTTTATATATATAATTCTTCTGTACGTGTGTATGTCACTGAACTCCTCCATGTATAAAATAATATATCGTTCGTGGCAGGTAAGCATATCTCAGTTATGTAATGTTTACGTTTCCATTTTATTATTATGCTACAGCAATAAAAAGGCAGGTAAGACACACACACACACAATTCACGTTAATTCTGGCCTCACTCATGTTTATTTTCTTACATTTGCACGCTTTTTAAATGGAAAGTGCCGAAACCCACACCAACATAACGCGTGCAAGCCGAAAAAATGGACATCAATTTGCTTACTGGCGAAGCCAGTAGTTAATGAATGGGTAGGCAAAAATCTTATCTTAAATTTTTTTTAAGGAATCACTAAAAGGACGGTGGTTCAAATCGGACGCTGAGGTAGAGTTTGCTGTAACCGAATGGTTCCACAAACAGCCGTAAGAATTTTACTAGCAGGGAATCTACAGGTTAGCGCAACAGTGGAACTCATGTCTTAATGTTATTGGAGACTTCTTTTAAAATCGTTGAATAAAAAATGCTTTACAGCTCTATACCTGTTTCTATTGAACAATTCTTGTATTAGTCATACAGAATAATACAACTGATTGAACTTCAAATTTTTAAACTTGATTAGTTTCTATATATATATGTTTAATGTTACAAATAATTCAAATAACAATCTTGATCATCTGTTAGTTCAGCAGAATAACAGTGACACTTTTAATAACCGCATAAAATAAACACTTAGAAACAACACAGGCGCTTTAACTTAACTGTTTGGACCACAGAAGTGAGGCATGCCTCAACGCTCTATGTGTACAGCGCGGGACAATCCCCCCTCCCTTCACTTCCCTATCACACCACTACATTGCTTACATACGATGTATACAAAAAACGCTGTACTTGCCTTATTCGCTTTAAACGAACTATGCCGAATCTCACCTGTCACCATCTAGCGGTCGCTCAATAAAGCACGTTTCGGTTTAATAAATTTGACAGTCGCAGTAACAATGTATAATCTTTACGTTATGTAGTTCATACGTATTTATAATTTTTATTCTACAGAATTTTTTAGGGTAGGCATTGCCTCAATTGCCTCCATGTAACTTCGCCACTGATATATATGTGTACAACGTTATCGGCAACAAAGAAGTAGTTTTTGTTAAAATTCCTTCCCGGGATATTTGGCCGTAGTCCAATGTTTTCTACAAAACCAGACATTTCGGCAATGCCATCGACTTCCATCATCAGTGAAAATCGAGTGCGATAACGTGAGGTGGTATACGTTAGTGACCACAGTACTGTGGTTAAGGCTGAAGCAGTAAGTAGAAAGAAGTAGTTTCTATGGTAATATTTCATTTCGAAAATGATTTTAAATATAAATCTTAGAATATGGAAGTCATGTATGGTTCTCCATACCGATATTTGTATGTGTACTTCGTTATTGATAACAAAGAAGTAGTTTCTATGGAAACATTTCATTTAACTTTAACAAAATTCTATATTTTATCATTTTAATTTAAATCATGTATGAAAGAGAATACGTATATCGTTCGTGGCAGGCAAGCATATCTCAATTATGTAATGTTTACGTTTCCATTTTATTATTATGATTACCGCAATAAAAAGACAGGCAAGACACACACACACACACACACACACACACACACACACACACACACACACACACACACACACACACACACACACACACACACACACACAATTCGCGTTATTTCTGGCCTCACTCATGTTTATTTTCTTATATTTGCACGCTTTTTAAATGGAAAGTGCCGAACCCACACCAACACAACGCGTGCAAGCCGAAAAGGTGGACATCGATTTGCTTCCTGTGGATCGCTGGGCAGTGTTGTTGTATTAAAGCAATTAATACAATTTGTGTACTTATTTCTATTATGTGCATAAACTAATATGTGCATGTGTGTATGTATGATAAGTATATAAATATTTTTCTCCTTTAGAAAATTGTTTGCCCCTCTTTGAAAATATTTTGACCTCCCTGATGTCTAGTTATTTACTGGCCTGTGTGGGATATTGTTATGACATGGATCAGAATGGTGGGTGTTAAACAGGAGACACAAACGTATTAAGGAAGAAATGTTTTGCTGAGAAGTTTATAATTATATGGGTGAACAGAATAGTCATTCAGGAAATCAGAAGACAAATGGAAATATAGAAATCAAAACTCGATTTTAAAAAAGAAAAATGACTAGTAAGTATTGACAGGAAATACTTTGATAACACTATAGACATCCATCGGCCCCTCGCAGCGAGAGTCCAATTTCATTACAGGAATCAGATCGCAGCTACCTTTAGCTAGCTCTTCGTTCGACCTACAGACATTTTATACAAAAGTACAGTCCTTCCTCACGAAGGTTGAGGATAGTCTTAATCCACCTGACATGGTGGTACCATTTTAGCTGATACGTAATTTCTTCAGAACTCAAGCATCCACTTATTTAATTAATATTTAAATGATTTTAAATATAAATTTTAGGACATGGAAGTCATGTATGGTACTCCATACCGATTTTTTTATTTGTAGACATAAATTTGTAAACGTACACACTGTTCCAATAAAGTAATACACACAGCGTATTTTAGTATTATATAGATGCTCATAGAGTACACATGGGGCCTAATCCCATTTTTGGAATTTATTTCCCAGATTGCTGATTTTTGAAATTAAACCATAAAAAATTTATTTTTGGGTCAGACTGAACAATATTTGCAAATTTTACAAATAACACAAAAGCAATGTACGACGTTTGTCACTATAACATAATAAACCGTACAAAAGGTCACATGTGGTCGTCAATGTGCGTTAGCAGCACTCTCCATCACACCACCTGTATAATTCTTTCCCTTCGTTTCCAACAATAAACACACGCACACGCGCGCGCACACACACACACACACATTTTTTACTGGGAGGTGGAATTATTACTGATCACGAGGTCCTAGGTTCCACTCCTGGACAACACCGTAAATCAAATGTACTGTTTTGTAGACAAAATTCTTTGAAATAACTACCTGCTGGAGTAATAATGGGTAACTGACGAGTATTCCTGGCAACTCTACCTTTCTTGTATATCGGACGATTTCCATAGTCAGCCTAGTCCACTTGACATTCCAAAACTACGCCATTGATTGAAAATATATTTGTAATTTAAATGGCGTAAATAGAAACGCCTCTATACCATTAATTTTCGTTCTGATCTACTAGACCACCCAGCTTATTAAACAGGTACAAGTGTAACGTAATCGCTTCCAACTATACGGCAACCTTGAAGTTAAATGCTGTTGGTTTGTTCCGGTTGTACGTTGGCGCATTAAGTTTCGGTCGACGTCTGTCGTTCCAGTTACGTAAGCTGTGGAACTAGTTGATTCATGTACTCCTTGCAGCTGTAACATTACACCCATCATTCCTACTGCACACGTTTTCCAAGAGTAGAGTGCCACCTGCTGTACGTAAAATAATACAGTAATATAGCTAGTACACACACACACGCGCGCGCGTGTCATCTTTATGATATTAGTTCTTGTCTGCCCACTGCTGAGCTAATAAAACCATACGCTTTTCTGTTGACGTATTTGCTGAGCTGATCTGTTCCGGTTCTCCGTGCCATAGATGACAGAATACTATCATCTCTCCGTCTTGAATAGGATACGGTCGTTAAGATTTCTTTACGTGTTTTGGCCTCCAGTTTAGCAACCTTCGTGACTAACGTCTTCCCGCCAGGCCAAATGACCTGTCTTCACCATTTATATACTTTTAATTTTCTATACGATTTTAGTATGTTTCGTCGCTGATAAAAAATTTGCTTTTTCCAACTCAAGAGTAGTTTGTTTTTATTTGTATTATAGCTCACCTTTTCTCAAGCTTCTTATCCAATTTTATTCGATTGACTATTACTGACACTGAGTTTCATTGTTTATTATTATATCCATACATTCTTCTTTTCATTAGTTTCCACCTCCTTCAATGTGGAGCAGCCTTATTACATTTAAATTTATTTTTTCCCATATTTATTTTCAGATTAACCTTTATACTTCCCTGATTTGTCTTGTTTTCCATCTCGTGTCCATTTTCATTATACAACAATAGGTTTGTAAGATCTACATTATTTCATCTATTGCAATTCCTCTATTTTCCATCCTAATCGCCTGACCGGGCCCTGCAAAAATGCTGAAACAGCTGTCGAGCAGGGTACACAATTAGTGTTTTATTTAAAAACGTGTATGGTTTGTGATTTACATAGAAGAAGGCTATAGGGTCGTCCCAGAATATAATAAGAAGATAACAGCAGAGATCTGGCATATGTGAGAGGATAGAACTTCATGGAAGTCAGGCAATGGCAAGACAGAGCAACATATTCAGAAGATGAATAGATGACTTCAAATTATAAGGCATAAAACGGAAAGAGAAAAATGTTTGCGTTGTTGAGGTTTTACATATTTCGGACACAACCTGGAAATATCCTATTCTTATCCCCAGTTTCTCTAAAGCCTACATTACATTTTGTGAAAACTATATCAAAATCTTTGTTGTAATCAACAAACACTATTCAAAATGGTTTTATATGTCATTACACGGCGTTCTTGAAGCTAATTACACAATGATGTTGCAGCTGCTTCTATCTCCTGCTTGTTGAGACGACTGCTGACCGTCAAGTCCTCTGTTTATTCTATTAGTGAAACGCGCTGGTAAACTGATATAGAAATGACGTCATCAATCCTAGTTTTTTTTGTATATTGAAACAGGTTAACCGTATTTCCATTCTGGAGATGTCTTTTTCATTCTGACGTGTTTATAAAAAAAGTACTTCATTACCGCTTCCGGATTTTATTTTCTTCAGCCGGTAACATTTCTGTTGTTACTCTGTTATTTTTTTCAAAAATCTCAATACTTTGAAAAAATCTCAAAGTATAATATTTTGAATATATTCCGTATTATTAAATATATTATCTTGAACATTTATTGTGTCTGTTTGAACTGTCAATTGCTGTCAATATTTTGTATAGAACTATTGTAAGTGTAAAAAGTGGCACAAGCAGTAATGATATCGTACTATCACACGTAATGTACATTGTAGCTTGTTTTTTTTATACTCCCTACGTCAGATTTTTCATAGCTCTGTAAACGTTCTAACATAAAAATAAAATTTTCACAATAATTAAACAATTTTTTTTAAGCAATGTATAACAATCCGATCGAATCTCACTATGTTCTTAGTGATTTTCTAAATATGTAATTAAAAATTACTTGAAAGAAACACACACACACACACACACACACACACACACACACACACACACACACACACACACACACACACACACACACACACACACACACACACATCACGTAAGTTATACTTACACACACCTCATCTAGCTTCACTACAAAACGAAATTCATTCACAGACTGTATACTCGCCGACACACAGTCTGATTGGTCACCATAAACAATATCGAAAGCAACTTCGATATCTGCTAATTTCTTCGTTACAGTCTTCATCATCTTCGTCCTCAGTCTGTAGATTGGTTGGCAGTTATGCTCCATACTATCGCTTTTGTGCCTTCCGCTTAATTTCTCCATGGCAACTACAGTTTACATCATTGGTTTACAATATTTTACAGTCTTCAGTCACAGTTTGATAATTCCCTTTCGCCGCGTAATCTGCTAAAGAATCTCTTCCCTTTTCAACATTTTTCCTTCTCCTACTCTTTTAAGGACTTCTTGTCTCTAACCTTGTCAATCAATCCATCCGGTTTTCAATAACTTCCTATCGCACCCGTTTTGAAATGCCTCGAGTTTCCTCTTTTCTTTTGACCGTATTCTTCTGATCTGACAGCCACTGTGCTCCATGCAAAAATTCTTGGCATATTTTTCTTGTTTTTATGTTTACTTTTTATCAGTCAAAAAATTGTGTTATTTATTGTTAAACGCGATTTTCCCCCATCCACTTGTACTCAAAAATTCTCTCTTACTCCGCCTATCCCTATTGATTTTACTGCCTAAGTAGAAGAACATACTAACTTCTTCCTCCAGTCAGGATACGTTCTTCCGAATACGTTCACGTTAGTCTATCCATCGTCCTGACGGAGCCTAAAGTTAACCTAAAATTTTATTTGATGTCTAAATTATTTCCTGTGCTGAAAATATCTTTCATCAAAATATATAGCTTAACTGTTTACTTCACTCTTCTTCACATTCATTATATATAATTAGTTCACTGTTAATGACACACTTTCATCCGCAAAACGTAACATATTAATAATCTTTCTCCGTGTAGGCTACTAACACTCCTCCACAGTTTTATTAAGTGATAAACTTCAATTGTACTTGTGCTTCAATGGGACTTGATCAAAGCCACTGAATAACTCCTAATTCTCCTACGAGTAACCGTCGGTTACTTCCACGGAAAATAGTTTAGAACAGTGACTGGAGCTCGTTCCTTCCCGACCCGCCTCATTTACTGTAGTCACCACTTCGAAATTCCTTTGACAGATTTTAATTGTTCTGTCACCATACCCGTAGTATTATAAAGATAGTATCTGAGCGTGTTACGCAGAAACCGTTAAGAATAGTCTGCGAGTTAAAAACGTTTAGGAAAAGCCAAGAATTTTAATATCAGGATACTGATGTACTATAATTCTAGTTTCTGTATTCATTAAGTATGCTAAAGTAAATTTCATCTTTCACTACATATTTTCTTTCTACGTCACGGTGTCCTCATATCAAAGAAAATATGTTTATATTTATACTGTTTTTGAAACAAACGGGTATTAAAGTTAGCAGAGATTAACAAACGGGTAAGAGTGCGAAACTGCAAAGTGGCGAAGTCTACTGATTAGGATCGGAGATAATTTGTCACTGCGAGGTTTTACCTTTCAGTGTCTGGAACAACGCACGTTATTCGGACAATGCGTAAACGAACAATGGAAGCTCCTCAAACTGCTGACATCCTGCTTGGAAATTACAGACTGCAAACTGTACTGTTAGTCTGTAAAATGACGACGAACATTATTTCACGTTTTATCAGTTGCCCCAGGTATCTGTGCCAAGAGCGACAAATCCACTGTTCCCTTGTCATTATACATCACGCTAACGGATCACGCTGTATTATATTAAGCCATTATACTTCTCATTATTTCCGGAGTTTTCCTTCATTAATTTACTGTGACATTTTTTTTTGTAGAAAATGTTCAGCTTCAAATTATATCTGTTCTGGCTTATTTTCCAAATTCAACAACAATAATATTCCTTTTAATCTCTAGATTCACTTAGTAAAGCTCTTGGCTCCACGACATGTTTTATGGGTCACAGGTTTGTTTTTATACCCTATAATTAACATGATTAATTTGAATCTTATTTTTACTCGTCCCTGATGCACATAATTAGTTTCTAGGGATATATTCCATTAGTTTTAGTTATTGTACACCTTGTTTAATTTTATTTTATTAGCTACTAGCGAGTACCCGGCATGCGTTGCAATGCCACTCAAAGAAAGAAAGTGTTTGTATATATATATAATATATAAAGACTTCGTTCGCGTGGTCTTCAATTTAATGCGATAATATATTTAGAACAGAATCTATTCCATTGGGTTGCCATAGTAACCAGATCTAATAAGTAAGTTTTTTAAGACTCCAAAGGACCCCCCAGAGGATCGTATTGAAAAAAACACCTGTCCTATGTTGGTTCTCCCGTTGCGTAAAATATTTGTGCCAAGTTTGGTTGAAATCGGTCCAGTGGTTTAGGAGGAGATGTGGAAGACCCCAAAGAACCCCCAAAAGAACCCCATCGAAAAAACACCTATCCTTTGTTGGTTCTCCCTTTGCGTAAAATATTTGTGCCAAGTTTGGTTGAAATCGGTCCAGTGGTTTAGGAGGAGATGTGGAAGACCCCAAAGGACCCCCCGAAGTATCATATCGAAAAAACACATATCCTATGTTGGTTCTCCCGTTGCGTAAAATATTTGTGCCAAGTTTGGTTGAAATCGGTCCAGTGGTTTAGGAGGAGATGTGGAAGACCCCAAAGAACCCCCAAAAGAACCCCATTGAAAAAACACCTATCCTATGTTGGTTCTCCCTTTGCGTAAAATATTTGTGCCACGTTTGGTTGAAATCGGTCCAGTGGTTTAGGAGGAGATGTGAAAGACCCCAAAGGACCCCCCGAAGGATCATATCGAAAAAACACATATCCTATGTTGGTTCTCCCGTTGCGTAAAATATTTGTGCCAAGTTTGGTTGAAATCGGTCCAGTGGTTTAGGAGGAGATGTGGAAGACCCCAAAGGACCCCCCAATGGACCCCGTCGAAAAAAACACCTATCCTATGTTGGTTCTCCCGTTGCGTAAAATATTTGTGCCAAGTTTGGTTGAAATCGGTCCAGTGGTTTAGGAGGAGATGTGGAAGACCCCAAAGGACCCCCCAAAGGACCCCATCGAAAAAACACCTACCCTATGTTGGTTCTCCCGTTGCATAAAATATTTGTGCCAAGTTTGGTTGAAATCGGTCCAGTGGTTTAGGAGGAGATGTGGAAGACCCCAAGAACCCCCCATAGGACCCCATCGAAAAAAATTCATAAACCTTTGCGGGCGTGCGCACAACAACTCACCGAAGTTTCATCGCAATCGGATGAATGGTATATGAACGCATACGGGACAAAGAAAGAAACAAACAAACATTCATTTTTATAGATATAGATACAGTTGTTTTATATAAATTATTTATATGTGTTATTCACTGTTTATATTATAACCAGGTCTATTTCCTATTCACTTTCACTATACACTGTTTTTTAACGTTAATCACCGTTATTTTCGTTATTTCCACTTTCTTACGTTAGGTAGTTTGTGATTATTGTTTAATATTATTTTATTGTTTTTTAATATCACTTACAGTTCGTAGTGCAATTACACAAAATAACTGCTTGAGGTTCGCAGACCTCTGTGTAGTTTAATAGGCTTATACAATAACAAATGTGTTTTTACTTACTTCCTAACTTGTTAACATTTATACACTATATTTCTATTTATTAACAACTATTTACATTTTTATTATCGTTCGATCTTCCCTCCTGGGTGTAGTAGTCATAGTCATGTCATTGCCATTAAACTAATTAATTAATAAGTTTTCATTTCCTATTTCATTCTATGTACTTATTATAATATTTCCCTTTTGTTTTTTATTACCTTTTACTCCTTGACATTATTATTTATTTTTAGATAGTTACATTTTATTTTCATTTCTTTATTTGTTAACTTGATTTTATACTTCTTTGTATTTTATTTATAAGAAAGATTGCGTTTAGGCATAATTCACAACGAATTTTGATGATTAAATTATATTTACTCTAGGGCATAATCTTGTTATGTTACATAATGCCCCCTCCTCCTTTAAGAATGATTATTTCTGATGGAATATTTATACGACTGAAGAAATCATCGTTCATTCTTGTGTAGGGTCTTCATAATATTTTTTCAGTGTTTTTCTTTGGGATTGCAACTATAGTGTTGGTGTATGGAGAGTGATTACATTTGATAATATCATCTGCCATCATTTTATTTATTTCACTTCTTACCGCTTCTTTCAAGGAATGAGCGATGGGATATGACTTCCTTCTAAATTCGACTGGTTCTTTGAATTTTAATTTACATTGATAGCTTCTCACTTTACCGGGCATGTCGGAGAAAATATGTTTATATTTACTATATATTGATATTAGTTTATTCACCTTTTCTTCAGTTAAATTTAACCCCGTTTTTTCTTGCTGCAATCTCTGGATCTCTTCTAGTTTATTCCGCCACATTTCTTCATTATTGTCATGATATTCTATGATATTTTGTAATGAACCATATCCATCATATTTATCCTCCCTAACATAATAGCTGGCACGGTTCTGAGGGACACATTGGCTTCCAATTAACTCAGCCGTCCATACTAAATCATCTGAGATCAGAGACACCTTCTCTCTGCTCAGGTCAATTATAGACGAATACTGCCTTAGCATATCGCACCCGACTAACAAATTAAATGGTAGGTCCCTGGCTACCAAAAATATCATAGGAACTGTTGATCCATTATTTTTCACGTCTAGCAATAACTGTTTCTTTACAGACTTGTTCTGGTCCAGTAACTCCAATTAGTGTTACGTTATTAACGGGTAGTGTTGGTATTATTTTCTTACATTCCCTTTGTATTCTATTTAACTCCGTGCTGTTAATCAATGAAACGTTCGCCCTGGTATCTACCATTAATTCGGTTGGAATCCCATTTACGTCACCTCTAATGTATGTGATTTCATTATTGTTACTTTCTACATGGACAGATTCTTCGGTTAACAAGTCCTATCAGATGTTTTTTAAATAATTATTTTTAATTACTACAATAGTCTTGTTGGGTACGTAGTGTTGTAGTCTAAGTCGGTACCCAGAAGATCGGATCAGTGATGGGCCATTATTATTTCTCACTGCCGCCTCTCGTTTAAATTATGGTTATTGTCATTGTACCTACTATCGTTGTTATGGTGAATATCATTGCTATTTACATTACGTCTGTCCTCGTTGGTGTCCCCCATTGAGCTATAATTATTCGTTCTCCTATTATCTTCAATACTTCTGCTCCTTCTTGGGTAACTTCTGTTGTAATTATTGTTATTATAGTTATTGTCTCTATTATTATTCGGGTATTGGTGGTTGAGTTCTAGGCTCCTGCGTCCTTAATAGTATTGTCTTCTAGAACCGCGGTTATTTTCTCGATTGTGTGATCGCACATAATTTACCCGTGATCGATTATCACGGTTGCCATTATTACTCTGATTATTATTGTTGGCAGTATTATTTCTGTCCCTTAGCTGGTTGTCATTTCTGTGTCTACTTCTGTGGTAATAGTTTTCATGCTCGTAATTTTCTAATAGTGCTGCCATAGACTGTATCGTTTTGATCTGTCCGCAAAGTCTTGCTCTGGCAATCCCTTCCTCGTAGTGATAAGAGAGTTTAGTTACCAGGCACTCCTCTGGTATCCTGGGTTCCAGGTTTCTAGCTAGGCACACCTTTATCAAGAAATAAGCCGTTGGTGATTGGCCTCTCTGTGGATCATATTTGCCATTGCATAGATTGTCTCGCACTATGTTTTGGGTGGATTCAGACCAATATTTGGCTTTAAACGACGCCCTAAACTCTTGATAGTTATTTATGTCATGTCGGGTTGCTGTCCACCAGTTATCAGTCATGTCCTTAAAGTGTTCGTCCAACATACTTCGAATTACTGTCCATCTTGTTTCTCTGTTTTTTGTAATGTTCTCTTCAATCCTTTCTAAGAATTGCATTGGGTTCTTTCTATAATTCTTGAAATTAATCATTTCTCTATTGTCAGTAAGTTGGAAATTAGGTACATTAAATGGCCTATTCCTAATCATCTCCATTCTTCCCGTATATTTATTAGTTCTTTTTTATGTATTTCTTCTATTTTCTCTGTATTATTGGTTACTTGGTTCTTTATACCATTAATGTTGACTTCCATGTGGTCTATCTTCTCTTCTACCTTCTCATGCACCTTTTCTATTTTCTCTTGTGTTTCTTTCTGCAATGATTCCATTCTTATTATATTATTATTTTCTACATGGTCAATCTGTATGCAGGCATCTTCCTTGAATTTCTGTAGTTCCAAACTTGTTTGCTTGAGCTGTTCGTTAGTTTCCGAAATCTGCTGTTTGATTGTTTGATTATACTGTTCCATTTTCTGATTAATCTTAGCAATTTCCCCTATGATCTGCTGTTTCAAGTTCTCATTGCTTTCTTCCACGTGATTTTTCAGATCCTTTCTGACTTCATTAATTTGTCCTTCTATTGTCTTACTCAATTGTTCCTGCAACTGTTTACTATCATTTTTTATTTCTTCTTTCAACTGTTGGTTGTTATCTTCTATTTTATTATTGGTATCTTGGTATCTTCTATTTTCTTATTGGTATCCTCCATTTTCTTACTATTATCTTCTATATTCTTATTGATATCTTCAATTTTCTTACTTAATTGTTTCTTATTTTCTTCCATCTTATTACTATTATCTTCTATTTTCTGACTTAATTGTTCGGCCATAAGCCTTATCATTTCCTGTATGCTTACGCTCTCCGTATATGCTGGTTTGTCGGGTTGATTTACTTCTATATTCCTGGCTTCTACCTCCACTTCTAGTGCAGGTTGAGCCTCCTTCTCTTCCATATTCATTTCCGTATTAGCTGTTTTGTTTCTCCTACATGAGGTTCCTCTCCTGGACATCTTGTTTACTTTTGTATAATCGCCGGCTAGAAATGACAATGATAATTCTGTCCAATTCTTATTTATTTATTCTTTATTTCCTTTTTTCTAGCCCTCAAGTTGGTCGCCAAGTTTATGTAACGTATTTTTTCCTGTCTAGTATACTATAATATAAATCTAAATATAAATCTTACCCTTCAATATAATTATATCCTGCAGCTCCAAGTTGTTGGTGCCAATTTTATATGTAACGTGAAATAAAATATTTAACTCGTATTCAGTCTTGTCTTATTTTCAATAAATTTTATTATTCTTTTCTTTTTAACATATATTGACATTTATTAACATACAATGCCCTTCTCTTCAGTTAGTAGCTCCTTTAGGTTCGATAACATAAAAACTCTTTCTCAGGGTTAATAAAAAAAATTAAAGTCGATGTACAGTCAAAGTCATACATATGATAGAAAATATAATAATTATAAATCGGTTTCAGTAATGTGATGTTGTGTATGTGTGTTGGGTCATGGGTTCTTTGGATTATACAAAAGAAACAACTTAATCAAATCTGAACAACTAATAAAAAATTACAATAAGAAATTAAAATTAATAATCATAATGTTTATAGTGTTTTTGTTATATAATTTTACTGTTCTAGTGCTTTAAATTGAATAATGATTGAACAAATGTATGTCTTAGCGTAATACAACAATCTCACCAAATTGTAGTTTAGTTTACAGATTATTTTCTTGTTAGAATTCTTCTGGCCTTCAGTTTTCCGTGTATTATATTAAGCCATTATACTTCTCATTATTTCCGGAGTTTTCCTTCATTAATTTACTGTGACATTATTTTTTTTTTTTGTAGAAAATGTTCAGTTTCAAATTATATCTGTTCTGGGTTATTTTCCAAATTCAACAAAAATAATATTCCTTTTAATCTCTAGATTTACTTAGTAAAGCTCTTGGCTCCACGACATGTTTTATGGGTCACAGGTTTGTTTTTATGTCTTATAATTAACATGATTCATTTGAATCTTATTTTTACTCGTCCCTGATGCACATAATTAGTTTCTAGGGATATATTCCACTAGTTTTAATTATTGTACACCTTGTTTAATTTTATTATATTAGCTATATAGTTGTTTTATATAAATTATTAGTGTTATCCACTGTTTACATTATAACCAGGTAGTAGTGTGCTGGTAGGAATACGGAAACAGTGGAGGGGGTTGGAGGTGATGACATCACGATCAGCTGATTGTGACATCACGATCAGCTGCTCTCTTGACCTACCTCAACAGCTAGTGACGTCCCTGAAACAACAATGAGGTCATTGTTTCAGTAGTGCCTATTGTTTCAGTAGCGTCTATTGTTTTAGTATTGTCATTGTTTTAGTAGCGCTTATTGTTTCAGTGTTAAAACAGTGGAGTCATTGTTTCAGTAGCGTTTATTGTTTCAGTATCGTCTGTTGTGTTATTATCGCCATTGTTTCAGAGCGCCTATTGTTTTAGTGGCGCTATTGTTGCAATGCCGTCACTGGCTGTTGAGGTAGGTCATGAGCGTGAGGTCACCACCACCACCATCCCCCGGTCCACTGTCTCCGTATTCCTACCATGTTGTACCGGAGGGGCGTAGCGGTGTGTGTGTGTGCGTGCGAATTTTTCGCAAAATAATTCTCACTCGTTCAATTCGGTCTCGGTCACGTTCATTTCGGTCTAGCTCTCGTTCATTTCAGTCTCGTTCATTTCGGTGTAGGTTGCGGGCATCCCGGGGTCGATCCCGTGGCCAGCTCGAGCTCTGGACGATCCGTCGCTCGCGAGTGTCGAGACAAGACTGAAGGGGTTACGACTGGGGGTTGCGCGGGTCGCGAGTAGTGCAGTGTCCCGAGTCTCAGAAAGGACTCCTGCCACTGGGTCTGTTTGAGTTCATTTTATACTTTTTATCTATTTATGGGGGCGGGGGTCTGAAGCGACCTGCGATTGGTGGATTATACCACCGGGACTAACAAACGAGGTCGCTTCCAGGACTCACCTGGTCGCGGGGTGCATTTACCAAGTCCGGCAATGAGGGAATTGTGGGTCACTCTGTCGGAACGAACATAGAATCTACGCGCCAGGCGTCCCACGGTGACATCAAGTGAGCGGACACCGAGTCCTCTCCTCAAAAGACGAGAAGAGTACCTTCGGGGGACTTTACACGCAAGCTTCAGTCCCCGGTCGAGTACGCGCTGGAGCGTTGTTCTATGACCACGAGCCAGGTATCCCCAAACAGGACAGGCGTAGGTAATCACGGACAACACGTACGAGTTAACTATGAGCTTACCTAGCCGGGGGGTCATTGCCGGATTAGATAGCACGGGCCAGAGTCTACTGAGTTGCGCCGAAGCGTGTTGTCGGATATATTGAGAATGGGTTCGCCAGGTGAGTCGGGAGTCCACGTGGAGCCCGAGGTACTTGACGCTGTTGGTCCAGGGTACCTCGACGGGGCCTACTTTAAGCGGCCGAGGCCGCTTGCGTTTGCGCGAGAATATTACCGCGGCGCTCTTGGAAGCGTTAACGGCAACTCTCCAGTCATCGGTCCACCCGACATACGCGTCGAGTTGACGCTGGAGCTTAATTGCCGCATAACTTGCGTTCGGCTCTGAGGCAAAAGCCGCAGTGTCGTCCGCGAACAGCTACAATTTAACTCCAGGAACTCGGGGCGTGTCGTTGACAAACAACGAGAACAGGAGAGGCCCAAGGACACTTCCCTGAGGGTCACCAGCGGTAATACGCCTCTCCGAAGAGAGAGCGTGGTCTATTCTCACTCGGAAGCTACGGTCTCGCAGAAAGCTGCCGATCAAGTGAACGTAGCAATCTGGAAGAAGGACTTCCGTGAGCTAGTAAAGGACACCCTCGTGCCACACGCGGTCAAAGGCTTTCTCTACGTCTAGGAAGATCGCAGTCGTCTGTTTGCCCTGGCAGCCAGCCTCGGTAATGCATTCCACGAGTCTCATCAGCTGATGAGTCGAGGAGTGCAGCTCACGAAAGCCGAACTGTTCGGGGATCAGCACGTCTAGTCTTTCTAGAAGGTCGCGGATCCTACGCTGGATCAATCGCTCGAAAACCTTGGACGTCGCGGACAAGAGGCTGATGGGCCTGAGGTTTTCCACGCGAGAAGAGTTCTTTCCCGGCTTGGGTATCGCTATTACTGTAGCCGTTTTCCATTTCGCCGGAAAGTAGGCCAGTCTGAGGCATGAATTTAACAGGTCAGAGAGGAACTGCATTCCTCGCTCCGGAAGGCGATGGAGGGCGGAATTCGTGACTCCGTCCGGGCCAGGCGCCTTCCGGGGCTTGAGCTGAACAATCCTCTCAGAGACCTTCTCCGGGGAGATGGGTTCCGGCTAGACTGTGATACCGGCCGATAGAAAGCGCTCTATCTCGCGGCAGATTTGCTCAGTGAAAGCCGGGTTCTTGGATGGGTTGGGAGCGAACAAGACTGAAGGGGTTAGCGAACGACCCTCGTGTATATAGACGGACAATCCCCCTCTTGTTCGACTAATGAGTTTAACTATTGCACAGCACGTATTGCACCATACCGTTTCACAGTGATATAAAGGAACAGTTCTAAGAAGTGGATTGCTCAACAACACGTAACTAACTAAGCAATAAGCAGTAACAGATCCAATAAAAAAACTCTCGGCTCACGCGGGTGAGCAAGAGATGTTCCTTCGACGGCGAACAATGAAACACTGACCTCGTCAACACTTTGTCATTCGTATAAGTGATGGGCACCCGGAAAACGAACGAGGAGGGGGAAAAAATAACTGCATACAATATAAAACCGTAAGAAGTGCATTGTCGAACACAAAATTTACCTTGTTAAAAGATAGTAAAACGTATTATTTTTAAATAGTTACATTTTATTTTCATTTTTTTATTTGTTAACTTGATTTTTTACTTCTTTGTATTTTATTTATAAGAAAGATTGCGTTTAGGCATAATTCACAAAGAATTTTGATGATTAAATTATATTTATTCTAGGGCATAATCTTGTTATGTTACAATATATATATATATATATATATATATAAAAGTGTGTGTGTGTGTGTGTGTGTGTGTGTGTGTGTGTGTGTGTGTGTGTGTGTGTGTGTGTCATAACAAAAAACAGCTAGAAACATATTTTCTTTTACATTGAGACACCATGTTTAATAATCTGTAATTTAATTTACGAAATATTACAGATTTACGTACGTAATAATTTAAAAACTTCAAACTCAACAACGTATGACAATTTCCTAGATAATATATTTTTATAAACAGTAAATAACATCTTAATTAAATAAAAAAAAAAAAAAACAATTTATTTAATTGCATTGTTAGCGCTGTGATATGAAACCAGTTTATGGAGGCGGAGCACGGGTAGAACAGTGGCGTAATAACTGGACGCAATTAAACGCACGTAACGCCGAGTTCCCGGAAAGTAACAGACGTGGAGTTATCTCTGTACGGTAATTAGCGTGTTGTACGCGTACACTGTGTGGCAAGAATTACCGAATTGACGAAACACGATATTACTTTCAAAAACAGAGAACTCTGTAGGGACTGTGAGTAAACTCATAGTTCCCGGAAAGTAACACAGACGTGGAGTTATCTCTGTACGGTAATTAGCGTGTTGTACGCGTACACTGTGTGGCACGAATTACCGAATTGACGAAACACGATATAATTTTCAAAAACAGAAAACTCTGTAGGGACTGTGAGTAAACTCATTTTCCGGAACGTTTAATAATTTCTCGTAATTTACCAAATGTGTATTTCACGTTGTGCGTTTTTTAACTCCCGACCGTCATAAATATTATTCAGAAGATACACGAACATACATCAGGCGATGTTTCTTGTGTGCGATGTGAGGCAACCATATACAGGGTAGGGCAATGGGGACACAACAATTTAAGAACTCGTTTAATATTTTGAAGTCAAATATGGTATAAATACAAATATAATAAGTTGCTATTTTACTTAGTTATGTCCATCGTTTGAAAATAACATCCCTTAAATGATACAATTGACACGCTTATATTCGTCAAGTCGACTGAAAAACCTATTCATGACTCAGCATGGCTTGCGGAATCGCCTGAATTTCTTCGACGATCCGTTACCTCAGTTGATTTAAATCATGTGGTCGTGACTGGAAAACCTTAAACTTCAAATAGCCCCACGAAAATAAATCACACGCAGACAGGTCTGAACACGCTAGACAATATTACACCAAATCTTGAGATCAACGGATCTTCTAACACAGGCCTGAACACAACCAATGTGTTTTGTGCAGTGCACACGGTAGCTCCATCCTGCTGGAACCAGACCGAGTCAATATCAGTTCTTTGATCATTTTACAATGGAAGGAAAACGTTGTTCAGGATTTGCACATACCGGTATGAGTTCACACTGACTGAATTTCCATTATCGTCTTCAAAGAAATACGGTCCATAAACACGAACGGAGGAAACTCCACACCAAACAGTGATTCGCTGGCTGTGAAAAGAATTAAGTTCTTGAGGGTTATTGCCACTCCACTCCAATTGTCTTGTTTATTGACTGCCCAGAAAGGTGAAAATGAGCTTCGTCTGACATAATCAAGTGTTCATGAAAGTTTTGTCCTTGATTTTTGAATTCCATCATTTCATTACAAAAATCAACTCTTTTAGTGTAATCACATTCAGTTTTTGGACCATTTGAATTTTGTTTGGATGGAAGTAGACATCTTGGTGCAAAATCCTCCACAGAGGGCTACTGGAAGTCTGCAGTTCCATAGCGTGCTTCCTAGCAGACCTTTTCGGATTACGAGTGACAGCAGCTCTTACCACTTTCACATTTTCTGGCATGCGCATTATTTTCACACTTCCTCCAATTGTTTTCTTTGTAGAGGCAGTGGTTCTAAATGTTTTTACGCAAGTTCGACATTGTTGAGCGATGTGGAACACTTCCATATATCCCAACATCGAAATGACTTCTGAACAGTCTTTGTATTGTTATATAGGAATCATTGCTTTTAAGGTACGTTTCTACAGCAAACGCAGGACATTCATCTCGCCATTGAGCCATGTTTATTGAAGTGGCATAGTTTAATTGAGGTTATAAATAGAGCTAGGAATTTTAGGTGCTGCACCTTAATTTTTTTTCGCTATTAAAATGCCCAAATTAGCTTGTCTTGCAAAGAAAACATTAAATAAACACTCCTAACTGTGTTTTGGTTGCACCTTTTTGCACTTTTTTTCAATGAAAGCACCTTTTTACACCTTTTCTGAATGTCATCACCTTTTTGCGCTTTTTTACTTTTTATTGGCTCCTTTGCCCCATTTTATTCCTATAATAATTAAACAAGGAACACCGAACGTGTGCGGCATCACCGCATCTACTATATTTTATACTAGATGAAACCACTGATAGGCTTTCTATACTAGATGGGATATGTTCTAAACATTTTAGTAGCACCCCTAAATGGACAGCAAGTAAAACCCATGCTGTTGAAAACATACTTTCTGAACAAAACAGACAATGCCAGTGTGATGCGAAGTTTCAACAACGCATGTATTGTGTTGTGGCCTGAAGGAATAGAATATGATCGAGTGTGGCTAGTACTTACGGACGAAACACCTTACATGCTATTGGGTATTGCTAACCTGAAACCTAATCTAAAATACTCTAATCCAAAATATTTGACCTGCATTGCACATGCATTGCATCGAGTTTGTGAAGCACTAAAAGATGAATATTCATGTGCATATGAATTTCTGTCTTGCATTAAGAAATTGCTGAAAAGGCTCCTGCTAGGATACAAAATTATGTTGAAATTACAGGAATTCCTCTTCAACTTCCCCAATTCTCACTAGATGGCAGTGGCGGCTCGTATAGGGAGGGCAAAAGGGCGCAGCCCTCCCACTAAATTTGCAAATTAAACTTGTCAATAATATAACTATAATGTGTTGTATCCTTATGTGAAAGATATTTTTGGGGCGACGGATAGCGATCACCCGATGTTTTCGGCATGGTCCCGCAGCCGGACGCTTTCGCTGTCGCCCTCCCTGCATAGGTGGGTCTTGCGGGGAGCGGAGCAAGAGGACGTGTACACGTGTCTATGCTTTTAAATCAGCAGCAGCCATTATAGGAGGGGCTCTGCCCGCTGTCTAATTTAGCGGCTCTTTTCATAGAGAAGTTCTTTTCACTCAGTAAAGAGAACCAGTTCTTTGAATCAGTTCACGAGCGGATCGCCCATCTCTATAGAGAACCGGAGCGTTGTTCAAAACGTCTCTGTTGCTGTTTAAGGGCATGTATTTTCTCTTGTGTTTTATATAGTTTTGATTGTGTTCTTGTTGTATTTTTTGTGTAAATGTAATGTTCTAATAATTTATTCTTTATTAGGCAGTGTATTCTGTGTAAGATAGTGTTTTTGTCGAACCTTGTGTACATAAACGTGTAACTTATTCTGTGTAGGCCTGAGCCTGTGTGTTCTGTGCGTATTTGTTAGAAACAAATAGTGTAGGGAACAAATATATTTTATTTAGCAATGCATGCATTTAATAACATAATTTATTAAGTATTTAAGTTTAGGAACGTGAACTGATTAGGGTTATAAATAATTTCAGTTTCAAACACTGTTTAAATATTGGTAGTTTGCAAGGTAGGTTTTTGATATTAACAATACTTTTAGTAGTAAAGCAAAAGGTTCAGTTTTACAATTGTTTCATGATAATAGCAATAATTTAGTTTCTACTGGTGACTTTTGTTACATATGGGTCCAAAAAAATTTGCCACCCCAGTCAAAAACATTACCAGCCGCCACTGCTAGATGGGGTACTTTTTCTGAACTTGTGATTTTAATAACATTGTGTTCTGGGACTTGTTTTAGGCAGGCTTTTTAGTACATGAGTGAATTTTGAGTCCTTATATGTGATGAAATTGGTTTTGGTACTGTTTGTATGAATATTTACATTTGAAATTTGCACCTTTTTTGCACCTTTTTCAGCTAAATTAAAGCACCTTTTTTACCAAAATTTTGCACTTAAAATTCTTAGCTCTAGTTATAAACCATCTGCTTCTTTTTTGTTGCCATAGTAACCAAACACGAGCTGACACAAATTGTTGTTTTCTTATTGCCCCACCCTTTACAATGAGACCTGTATGGCTTACGAGTTTGTACGTATTACAGTCTTAGAGATGTTAGTTTGTGCTATCCTAAAATTACATTTTGTCAAAGAGTGTGTAAGTAGGCTATAATCGTATAACAATCTCACTGAAACCGTTAATACGTCGGTTATCAAAGCAACTTTTTATAAGTCGTAATTAAGTTTTTAGTTCTACCCATGTAGCCACGTTGTTGACACGTTCTTGTATCACTTAAATAAATGCTTGCTCTGAGAGCAGGATGATGACGACACGACATCAACTTCATTGAAGGCGGAGGATAAGCTGCAGTTGCTGAATACAAATTGTGGCAACGCCGGTTCTAATGGTAGAGTATTATAAACAACATAATAAAAACAATATTTTTATTGAATTTAATGAATATTACGAAGAAAAAATCATTACAGAGGATCTGCAAGGATTTCGGATTACAGATTACCACAATGAAGACTAAGGCTTGTAATGGAACTGATCCAATACGAGACAAAATTGTAGATAGTAGGCTAAGTGTTCTGGAGCAGGTCAGCAAGTTTGAATATTTCGGCTATAATGTGACTTATAACACAGAAAATGTGGTGCCGTGGTGAATAAACTGCAGTAAGTTGAACCATATGTGCGGAACCATCAGGAGAAATCTAAAATCTACGACTAAAGAAACACGTGACGGCCCTCCCGTACTTCTCTGTGGGTCTGAGAATTGGACTTTAACGAAATCCCAGGCCAGTCTTATTCAAGCGGCCGAAACGATATTTCTCCGGCACATAGCCTGAGACTCTCCAAGATCGTAGAAGAAATGCAGATATATGGCAAGAATATTATGTGTATACTTGTTAGGATTGCCCAATATAGAAAGTTTGCAATATCTTAACCGAATGGATGACTGCCACACTCCCAAACAGTATTGAGTTATAAGCCGAAGGGACGGAGAGGTGTGGGACGTCCGAAGAAGCGTTTGAGTGACCAGCTCTAGTCTGTCTGCTTGAACCGAAACAAACCTTTTCTAGTTTACTCTTTGTACATGATGTTGATAATGAAAAATTGTTAATTACTAGTTCTACCAGTTTAAAAAACATTTAGTTGTATGCATACTTCGAAAGCAATCTGTAACAGAATGTCCTTATCTCCTTTCATGTATTAGTAAAACTCGCAAGTACGATCTTATAAGTTGAATTTATCTCTTTGTATTTGTTTTTATTTCTATTGTTTTTTCGATTAGGCTATTTAAGATTGATCTGAGAAAGTACTCTTTCTTTAGTGCAGCTGGATGTCGGTACAACTACAGAACAATAATTTCCTGTGACGATAAATCAAAGCTGTAAAATCAGTAAATTTAAAGTTTACTCGTTCAACTATTAAAAGTCATGAAATATTGAACTGAATATTTATTCGATGATTCGGAATCAGAATTTATTAAGTTCTGAGAGGGACACTTATAAATTAAGTCAATTGCATTCTGGATTTCAGTTTATTACCTGATAGCAAAAAACCCTAATAACATTATTCTATACGATTCATTTACATTAAATTTAAGGTCTGTGCATGAGCGCGCGCGCGCGTGTGTGTGAGCGCGAGGGCATATAAGATATTTAGTTCTCAATTTGGAGTAAAATTTTTATCATATATTAATTTGAGTGGTAGTAAATTATCAGAATTCTTCTTTAAATATATAACTTTCATGCGAATCACGATTGATTTATCAGTTATCTTCACCATTAAGAGTAATCCATTAAGCACACTCATAATAAATAGTCACATTAAAACCATTCAATTTAGTAAATCATAGTAAAAAAAAAAATACACACACACAGATGAACTCTAAGGTTTGTGTCACATAACTCCCGTAATGCTGCATCCACACACTTACCGTCGGCATCAGTCCAACACAATTTGTACCGTATGAATAGTGGCACGTACTCGATGACGGTGGAACATGCTATTCATTGCTCATTACACATCAAGTAAAAACAAATCGTTCATTACTATTTGATGTACAAAGTTGGCAGCACTGTGTAAACGTACGGTACATAGGTTTCCTTGCAAACGTTCTTGATTTTCATATTTCCAGTAATATTAAAAAAAAAAGATTACAAACCATTTGGATGTTACATATTACAGATAAGAACTAAGCATGTAATATTCTTCAATACAATGTACTATTTTCAAGAAAGTTTAGTTGTTAACCGTTATTTACTTGCCACGGAGCAATGATTTCAATACCCTAGACATTACAAAAATACAGTTAGTTAGTGACATTGTAGATTGAGCCTTACGAATCTCTGCGCAGTAAATGATAATGTGAGAAGGCGTAAGATGTATTTTGTACTTACCTTTCGCCAAATGTGGTTTTTCAAACTGTTTCTACAATCGTCTCCTTTAACAATAAATAATTACTTTGACGCAGCGTTTACTATTCATAGCTGACATTTATTAATGTGTAATCGGCGCCACATAATGTTTTCAGCCCTATAGTACCGACGCTCCCTACGCTCCCTGTCTCCCGGACTTACCTAATTTTGGAGACAGTTTTATGTTTATGATACTTATGTATAAGAAATAATAACTTTCGATCCGTAATAGAAAATTGAAGAGTGAACGCTTGTGTGTGTGTGCGCGAGTGAGAATGTGTGCACCGAATTGCGTTAACACCTAGTATTCAGTATGCAAGCAGGCACACGCTACAAAACCAAGTAAATGTGACTTGTGTCCAAAGAACGGTTTCTAGACAAGTAATACTCAGTGGGATAATGGACGTCACGTTTTACTGGTAGAAAGGATTACACCGCAGCGCACGCACGTGGTGTGTTGAACTAAGTTTTCGCACCACCTAATATTTTTTCTTACAAAAATTGATCTATATTGACTGCAGCATCTCCGGAAAGACGGCACTTGTCTAAGTTTAAACTCTCGTTGCGGAAATTACGAAATGTCCACCGAGTGCAGCTGTTTTAATTTATTCACCTAAAGATGAACCACTAAAAGTAATGTTATTATGTAATATTAAAAGTAATAATAAAAGTATATTTTCAATAAAACGTTACGATTAAGTACTTTAGAAAGTAGATCTACGCCTTCTTTTAAGAAAATACGTGTAGTGTTAATTTATATTTCCTGAAAATTTGTAAGCACTATTTTGGCGCGAAACATTAGTATTTTAAACAAAAAAGTACAATAAAGGTTTATTTACCTTACTGCCTGAGTCAGATTTCGCTCATTGCGAACTTCATCACTTGTTGCGAACTTGTTCCATCACCTATTCTGCATTTGTTGTAGGCCCTATACAGGAGATATTCCTAAATGTGATGGGGAGACAACAGCTACATTCGCTGATGACACTGCTTTACTAGCTACTGGTGTTAGTATAGAAGCAGCAACAGACACTGACGCTCTACAATCAGCAGTTGAGTACGTCACTAGATGGACAAAAAAATGGCACGTCAAGCTAAACGAAACCAAGTCCACTCATGTCACTTTCACAAACCGGAAAACAGATTATTTACAAATCGTAATCGATCAGCAACGAATTCCACGCGCAAGCTCAGTGAAGTATCTGGGCATGACTCTGGATGCCAATAATAGGTGGAAAGAGCATGTTAAGAAGAAACGGGAAGAACTTGGATTAAAATTGAAGCTGCTTGGATGACACTCTGAGCTGCCGCTGCATAACAAGCTGTTGTTATAAAAACAAGTCTTGAAATCAATTGGGTGTATGGTGTACAGCTTTGGGGTTGTACTAATAAATCTAATATTAAAATAATTCTGATTTTTCAAAATAAGGTTATCGCAGTATTGTTGATGCACCATGGTACGTAAGAAATGATGACATCCATCAGGACCTGAAAATGCCTACAGTTACTGATGAGATTAAACAGGTTGTAGACAACTATAAAAGAAGGCTTCATGAACACGTAAACATTGAAGCTGGACTCATTCGGCGATTGGAGATACAGAAACCATTTGAACTAGTGAACTAAATACGTATAGTAATTCTCAGCACATGAACAAAGTGTAACTGTACTGAGGAATGTTCCAGTGGGAGCTTATCCTACACCCTCCTACACACTGTTAACTTATTATTATTAGAATGAAATTGCTAGATAGTTTTAACTAGTTGCAATGAAGTTAAAAAAAAAAAAAAAGGGAACTTCATCAGAGGCTGCCGATAGGCGCGCTGTCCGTTCTGTTTTTGGAGATGGCGCCATTGTTTTAAAGATCGTTGGTGTGTAATGTGTAAGTATAGGCATAAGTGATTTAAATTGTGTCTGTTCGTTTTGGATATTGTTTTTACATTTATGAGTGTTTGTATATTTCTAGTTGTTCGAAGGTGTCTAGTTTTCGACCTTTCGTAAATCCCACAACGGATTTTTTTTTAGTGAGTGTATTGTGATATGGTTAGAGACAAATAAATCGACATAATTTTATCGCTTTTACGAATTGTTCCTACGGCATTCACACTGATGCAATCATCGGAGAAGCAAAAGAGCAAAGAGCAAAACCTCTGTTTCACGTATAATAAATTTAATCCTGTAGTACGGTGGCATTCAGTATGATTATTCACTCTTACCAGGACTCATCAGTTAAATTCAATACAGCTTCAATAGAAAGGGTATAAGCGTGTTAATCATCAATTAATTTTGTTCTTTCTATACCCTTTCATTTATTTATAATTTTATAAAACGCCTTTTAGTTAATATAATAAATTACAAGTGTCGAGTTGGTATTCGCCGACTTGCGATTTCATTTTACAGTTTCATTTGTTATTCTCCGAAGTTCACGTCTCGTGCAGAGAATTAAAAATGTTCCAAGACGTGTTTCCTCACTCAACACAGATTGCGTAAGATAGGGTGGCACGAAAGACAACGCACAATTAAACAGCGATTGACGATCCACCTTATTATACATGCATTTCAATATACCCTGTAACGGTATATTAACTAAGGGTTTGTTGGAACTTGTGCGTACCCATTCAACATGATATACAAAACGCTTTCGACTGCGGTTTGGGGCACCGGACAAACTTCGGCATACCGTATGTGATATTCACAACGGATTTTTTTTTAGAGTATTGTGATAAGATTGCAGGTAAATAAATTGACATAGTTTTGTCGCTTCTACGAGTGGTTTCTACCGCATCCATGCCGATGCAATAGTCGGAAAAACAGAAGAGCAAAACCCCTGTCTATGTTGATGCTTCGAGCAGAATAGACATTTTTCAACTAAGAGTTTGCGGAGTATGAACGGGTAAATACTAACTCTTGGCAAAGACAGTCTTTTTAGTCAGAAATGAAAAAATATGCTGTATTTAATATACTGTATCCAGTTTAGTATATATTAGGTTACTACCACCTAATATATAGTAATTACTACTACTATACTATATATTAGTTTAGTATATAAGTTACTACTTCGAAGGAGAATGGGAGTGGAGTTGGTAAATGTAACTATACAATTCGCCATCGATTTGTAGTATTCCCTACTTCAAGAAGTCAACTATACTTCAAGCCTTCCATCAAGCCAAAGCATAATTTAAGCTTTCAGAAAAAATTCTGCTTTCTTATTGTAAATAGGTCCTCTCATAGGCATACTAAATACGAATAAAGAATTGCGTAACGGAAATACTTTTTAGCTATTAAAATGATTTAATAGAGGATAAAACCAATATTACATTGGTAATGTGAATGACGTAATTATACGTGGTATTTATTGAATGACGTAATGAATTCTAAACATATAGGTACATATTTACTGTATTGTAAACAAGTGTTTGTAAATACAAGTGTCTACTTTGCCGTTTCTTATAGTGGTTTCTACTTCCCATTAAACCCACGTGGATTTATTTTCTGATCCTCACCAAACGAATGGACATACCCGCAAAAAAAATTACGGTTTCATAGGAAGCTAGCTGTACAGCACTCCGTAATTATAAAAAAAGTATTTTATTGTGAACTTTTTTAAGTATGGAATATTGTAGGGAAGAACAAGCGCTTTATATAATAGCATCATTAACCGGTATGTGCCAAAACTCTACGCGCGTTATGATTGGTTTATCTCCAACCTATTTCTCCTGTGCCGAGTTGTGTAGTGTAGTAATTTAGTCGTTGTTCGGGGAATGTCGAGACCCTACGAATGAGTGGGGTGTACGTTTTGCGCCCGGAGCATTTTCCTAACATAACGATGACAAACAATGACGTTTCTGGTCCTGTGAAGCGGCTTCGTTTCGTATTGGGGCAATGAGAGGCTCAGGCTGAAAAGATTACCATCTTCTTACTAATCTGAGTACTCATTGCACTGAGGTAAAACACTAATAGCACACGGAGGAATTTTGTTTATCAAACCTACATGTAGACTAAGTCCAACGGTGTCATTTAAGACCTAGGTTTTAATTCATATGGTTAGGAACTAATTAGATTTTAGGCATTTCTGTACGCAGTTATGGAAACCATTGTAGATTATATACTACATGAAATAAGAAACATTCTAATGCTAATTTCACAAGATCTCTTTGTGAGCTACATCGTTGTCAGAATTCCAGAATTGGTACTTACACTTCAACGCTCATCATGTGCATAAACTAAGATTTCTACGAATTGTGCTTTTTGTAGGGGGGGGGGGAGGAGAATCGTTCCAATACCCCTTATAAAATATGACGACGATTGAAATTTCCTAACGTCTAGTAGCGCTGTTACAAAGTTATTACCAACTATCGTATTGCAGTTACATTTAATCAGTTCTACAATAAAAAGAGATATTTCATATATTCGATCAGTTCGTAAGCTAACAAACTCCAACCATAACGCAAAACTAGAACACATAAATAAGTGGTAATGCGGGTATTTAGAATTATATGGCACATCAATGCGAAATTGACGACAGACAGTTCTACGTAATAACAGTAATTGTGTTTGTTCTCGAGACAAAATTCATTACAATTTATATAATAAGTTAGTTTAAAAACCGCTGTTAATAATTTGGATTTAAATTTAATAATCGATCGATGTGCGCGATGTGTGTTCGTATGCACAAGTGTTGACAGAATATTACTAGTTATGGATTCAGGCTTCATGCATTTAATTGTGCACATGGGTTTGGGCTGTAGAGACAGGAAACGTTCTGTGGGTTTTAAAACCATAGCGAGTTTCTGCATGTGAATTGCTGTACAGCGGTTTGTTCGTCCGTGTAAATCGATTTGTATGCCACGATTGCAGCATTCGATTCTGATGCCACGGTGTCGTTTATGAGTTACGATACTCCGACGATAACTACTTCTCTGACGGACGCCTTTGTGATGTATTTTTAAAGCACAATAATTACGCTGCAAACATTCTGTTGCGATCGATAAGTCATCATTAAAATCTTTAAAATGAAACTTAACAACTCTTTGGTGTCACGTTTCTCAGTTGACACGTGTTTGACCAAGGGCGCATTACTCTATTATATCAAACTCCATCCTTGTGGTTCATAGGATTCTACGTTAAAAACTGTGTAGAACTGATGTGTTGATTATATGACTGAGTAACGTAGTAGATATTAATGGATTTGTTATAATTTTCATAACTTCAATTATTATGTAGGAACATAAACAAAAAAAATATAGCTACTGACATATCTAAATCTTATCATTTCAGGCAAGTTACTGAACGATAGTGACACTCTAGTTTGCACAAGGAAGCCACAATTTTCTTAATGTTTTGAAGTATGCCTGTTAATGTCGATATATCTTTCATTAATGACTGTTTGTATTCATATCTTGCATGCGATTATTTTTATATGATTGTTATTAACAGTGGAAAGTCGAAATTCTAGCGATGAAAACTGTTAAATGGCGAAAGTACTTAACTATATGAAGAAAGAGTAATAATATTTGAATCATTTTCTTATCAAATATGACAAGGTATGTGTACTTTTCTACAGCGTCCTTTTCCTCCTCGCGGATGGAGACCCGGGGATTTAGCCCTGAGGGGCGAAAGCATGGAGTCGATACCGCCACACACGATGGTCCCACTCCATCGGCATCCCCGCCCTGTTGATGTATGCCAAGAGTGTGTGCCTCGCGAATGGCTGCCTAAGTTATCGTTCCTGGTGAGTAGCTGTACAAGGTACATTGACCTTAGTAGCGGGCATGAAAAGCAGCCAGAGTTGAGACCCGTATCTGGTTAGAACTGCACGAGGGACGGTGAACCCGAATAACGCCTGGGAACCAGGATCCTCTTATCTGGTAAGCAGCCTTTCCGGTTGCCCATTATTTGGTCGTCAGGGGCTCAACCCATTCACGCGTTCTTAGACGGCGGGCGCTCTTATCGGGTGACTCAATAGATCTCTGCGGGTGACCAGAAAAGGGCTCCGGGAGCTTACGGTTGACGATCACCTCAGAATGTGAGTGGCTTTCTACAACTCCAAGACACCACCCATGCACTCACTGTTTTCGAGCGCAAGAGATATGCCTTCGGCGACATTGACGCTGGAAAAGTGCATGTCATCGCGCAAAAGGAAACCTGGGTTTAACTCGGATTCCATGTAGCGCTGCGCGAACGCGAGTACCGCATAGGCCTATCAGGATTCAGGGGTCCTTGGCAAGTAGCTGTATCGGGTCTCTCACGCCAGCTCCATAATGTCCGCTAGAAACACAGGTGAACCCTGGTCGGTTACTGTAGTAACTCCGGGAAGTAGGTGGAGTTACGTAGTTGGCGGGAGAGAATGGACGACACGACAACCGTCCTTACAATGGCCTAGTGGGGTAGTGATCCCCTGCCTGCTCCAGAAGGTGAAGGACAAACCGTAAATCTTCGGGGTAGAACCTGGGTATAATACCTGGGTTCGAGACCGTATGTCAGGGCTGCGACCATTCTGGGCATCGGGAGGTCGTCGTGTATGCACGCGACGAACCCAAAAATGGTACCACGAGATCATGAATATCCCGGCCGGGTTGCTATAATCCGGCGTTCACGATCTGGGAATGAAACACCTACTCCATCATGTCCTTCCGTGCAAATATTCTCAAACGTCCTCCTTTTTCTCTTATATTCTTTAATTACTTATTAATGCCTAGACTTTAGAATCGTCTAAAGAGACAAACAGAGCGTCTGTATTCTACTTGTACAAAACTTAGAATTACGGTAATATTACTGAAATTTGTTCATTTAAGTTATAGTAGTTGCTTTCCTTCGATATTTCGGTATTTCGGCTTTCCTTCGTTATGAAGGTGCTTTCCGTGTATTTCTACAGAGTGCTGTATTTCCGTGTATACTGAAAGTGCTGTTAAACTTATTATAATTTTTATAAAAGTCTTTTGTTATCTTTAGCTTCAATTCTATCTGAAATTTGTGAATATAATCTTTATGTTGTACTTCTTTGTTACAACAATTGCACAATTCGTGTGAACTTCTTGCTTAAGATGTTGTGTTTTACAAATTAGAGTATTTTAATAGTATTTTCTTTAACTTAACATTTAAATTTTGAATTAATTTAACAGATTTCTAAAAAAACAGGAGAAACAAGCAACCGGTCAGAATTGTTACTGTCGAGGTGGTTGTCTAAATTAGGCGAATAAGAAAAAACGATTTTATGTACGTGACTGTGTAATTCAAGAAGACGATAATACCATATAAAACATGGATTAAAAAAATCCTTTAAATACAGTTTAATAACGTAACAATGTTTCCATGAAATCGTTTGAACAATTTCAGTACATTTCATATACAGAAACTACAGGCTGTGTATTTGTCATCATGTCAGTTTGTAACGAGCAGAAAATTTTAAAAATTTTTTAAATTCTCACCTCGGCAGAGTACGTTCACACGAGGCAAGTGTCAACGACTTATGGTGGAGCAATAAATAAGGAGTAATGAGAAGGTATCAGTGAAGCGTTGCTGACTTGACAATAGAAACGCATTAAGTTCTATCCAACTATAGAATTTGGTGGCGTAAGATGACAGGGAAAGTTTCGTCCAGAATTATTGCTCTCCGCAGCTGTAACAAAGTAAGGAGGACATTCACACCCGTACCAAGAATTGTAGCAGATGTGGCCGTATTACGTCAGTAGACGATAAGCGACAAAAACAAGTAATGTTCCATACTACAATGAAACGGATACGCTGCACCTTAAGTAACAATACTGGAAGATAGGCTGACAAAAACTAAAGTCATGTTACACAGCTGGAGGTATCGTCTAATTGACAGACAAGAATTTACGAAGGGAAAGTTAGAGTGACTTCAACGACCAGCAGATGTTCGAAATTAGTAATAGCCAGAAAAAAGGGGTAAGAGCATAGAACAATACGCCAGGAAGACTGTAAGTACAGATAATGGGAATCTATAGAAACGCAGAGTTTACTCAGACAATAGGCTGTTAGACAAATTGTTTATGGCCATAGTTTCTTCGAAGCGGGTCAACGATCGTCTAGCCGGAGAGCAGGGAGACCTAAGGACCTATCAGAGACCTTCAGCCAGCGAGAAATTTGATGGTGAGGGATGTTTCCATAGCAACTGAGACGAAGAACCTATCGAAAGAACTATGACGTCGGATTTTGACAGAGTGGGACAGTATTTTCCGAGAAAATCAAAAACTGACCAATCTCGAAAAGAAGTGGGCGTGAAGCGCGCCAGAGACAAAATTTTGAGTAGGGACGAATTAATAAAACTAGCTGTCCAGGAAGACGGAGCGGCAGTTGTACTCAATTTTTGGTCAGTTATACTCAAATTTTACGCAGTCATACTTAAATTTTAGTCAGTCATACAGAATTTTCAGACAGTTTACATTTCAATTATTAAGTAGTTTAACTTCAAGTGCGAGAGACGGTACAGCATAAACTTTCCATTGCTACTCGAATCATTCGGAAGTTAGATAAATAACAAGGAACTTAAAACTTAATACATTCATATCGTGGTAGTAGAACTTTACCGACGTGCGCATTAACGGACTTAGTGAAATTTACACCAAGTGAACAATCAGACCGTTACACTAACAGACAGCATCACTAAACGATATACAACTTATTGGAACTTAATATTGTGTATCATCAACATAATGCACACGAAACATTAAACAAACTAACCAATTATAGGATCGTTTGTGGAAGCAACGACAACTGAAACGAGACATGTTTATTGACTTAAAACGAACACACAGCAAACACAGTAAGATAGAACATTGATTGAACACTAAACTTTAATTACCCACACCTATGCAACACCTACGCGAGTGGTCGGAAGAATAAAGTGATAAGTGGCAGTGATAAAACAACTAACGACGGAATGTATCTACGAGCCATCTCCATCACCAGAACGAGACTACGTCAACAACTAATGGATATTCACTAACCAAGTAACCATTATTATAATTACTTCTAATTTGTAACTTCTACTGACCTGGTTTCTTTCAAAGAATTCACACCTGAGAAATTATTAAGAAAAGTAATGAGTAAAATTGAAATAAATAGTTAATGAACGTATAAACAAAAGCTTATTTGGGATTTAATGAACGCATTAAATAAGTAGAATATTGAATTGTAACATCATTGGATTTATATATGTATGTATGTTTTCTTTATTTCAGCATATATTGAGATATATCTTTGTTTATTATAAATATGTATGTATTTCAGGTACAGCGACGTATTCTATGTACTATTATAATATGTCATAAATGATAATTAAACTAGTATTTTAGTTAACCAGAAACATGCGTTCATTATTACCAATGCAACCCGAATATTGACTTAAAGTTTGAAAGAATGCAAATAGATTTTAAGAGTTTCTTATGTTCAATTAAATAAATGATATCACGTATGTGTTGATGAACGTAGATAGTTAGAATCATCATTAAGATTAAATTATACACATACTTGTCAGTGATCGATAATTTTATATATTTAATAATTAATTTATTGTGCTATCAATACGCATATTAAATGATTGTTATAAATGGCGTCCAACTTAAGGGCTAGGTAAATTTAAGAAATTATTAAATTAACACATTAAGTAACTCAATCGCGGTTAGCACAATAGATTTATAACTTGTTCATGTTAAAAATGGCGCCCATTCGCACGGCATGATACGTATTAACACAGATTGTTAACACGTACAGCTTAGGTAAAGAACAAGCAGTAGAAGTAGTAGAAAAGTAGTGCCTTAGAAGTAGAAGTTAGATAAGTGTTATTAGTGTAAGTCAGTTTGAATGATTACACGCAGTAGGGCTAAAATGGCGAGCAATTCAGACAGTGTAGAATATGACATTAATAACCAATTAGGCGCAGTAAATACCGAGGACAATACTACGCCTAACGAACCAAGTAGTGTGGTGGAGAGTCCAGAAGATAGGGCGCGAGGACAGACTTCAAAACTAGAAGATGGAACTATACAAATGTTGATGGAGTTTATCCGTCAACAGAACGAAGAACAAAAGGAGAATATGAAGTTAATTAGCGAAGAACGAGACGAGAAACAAGAGGAACGAAGCAGGAAATTAGAAGAAAATATTAAATTAATTAGTGAAAAGTTAGAAAAACAAAATGAAAACTCGACCAGCATAAGGAAGAGATGAAACGACAGCCAGAGGAGCAGCTGACGCAGATAAGATCCGAGATACGTGACTACCAGCAGACTTGGGAAAGAAAGGTTGATGAATTACAGAAAAAACAAGACGATGTCGTGAGAGAATTGAGAGAAGAAGCTGACAAGAAGTACGTAGAAATACAAGAAAAACAAGATAATGAACGACAAGAATGGATGGCGGCGGTACACTCTACCCAGACGACCGTTAAAAAGATTAATCACAAGTTCGATGTTCACGTTAAGGATTACAATAAGAAGCACGAAGAACTTAAGGCCGAGATGCACAATACCATGCTGCAGAGACAACAGGAGCAAGAAGGAACAAATAGTAATATTATACAAAAATTAGAAGACGTAGACGGTAGACAACGTTCAACAGAACAGAAGTTGGACGAGACTACGAAGGAAAAGACAACTAGGATCGAAGAATTAAAGGGACATTTAAATAAGGTAAGAGAAAACCAAGAGAGGTTACAGCGACAACTGATGGAAGGTGATTGTGGAATGTTAAATCGAATTAACGGACCTAACCACAATGATCTCAAATATAATGGCACAGACAGATTCCCTATGGAATTCCTCAAAGAATTGTCCGAAGTTCAAGAGTTATATTATCCCGCAGACAATATCAAGTGGATTGGCAGACATCTGGAGTTAGACGCAGGAATTTGGTGGCGAGTGATACGTGACCAGATATCAAACTTCGCAGAATTCAAGGAAGCGTTCTCTCTAAAATATTGGGGCCAGGAACGACAGGACAGTATTCGGGACCATTTGGAGTTTGGCAGATTTGATTGGCGCGGACCAGTTACTGCTATTCAATATATTGAACGGATTTTATTGGAAAGTAAGCAGTTAACACCTACTTTATCTGATTATCAGTTAATACGTAAGATCTCTCGTCACTTTGGGCGTGACATCCAGCTTGCGGTGGTTACAAGAGGAATTGTGACGATACCAAACTTCGAGTCTCTGATCATCGAGTATTCACAGATTCAACCAAGAATTAATAGAGAAGCGAACTATGCAGCGGCAAACGAGGGCAGAAATGCGTATAAGGAAGGTGAAAGTAACTTGAACAAAGGAGGCGGTATACAGAAGAAGACATGGGGTGACAGACCCGCCATAAATAATCAGCCCCGTAACACGGACCGGCGCGCTGTCAACACAATAGAGTTTACAAACACGACAGCTGGTGCATCGGGCATTCAACCTAAGAGAAATCGTCAACAAGAAGAGGAAAAAAAAAATCCCTCCACCCATTAACGAAGATAGCTGTCAAAACAAATGACTACCAGACGAATATTATCCTACCGGACTTACGAAGCGATTTGTTGTGTAATGATGATGAAGAAATTTCTCAACGAATAATTAGGTGTCCAGAGATAAACATCAAGTTCAATAATAATGTTAGTGTGCAAGCGTTAATCGATACTAGCTGGGTTAAATAGCTGATCGGTAATAGCTGGGTTATCTGAGTCGTGGTTTCACCAAAACAAACATGACATTACACCTTATGAAATATTACCGATGTCTAACACATTAATAGTTAGCGCAGTTGGTAATAAATCAAAGCTAATCAGAAAACAAATATTATGTGATATCTATATTGAAGAAATTAAATATGAATGTGTTTTCCTAATAATACCAGATTTGATAAAACCATGCATATTAGGAACCAATTTTCTACAAGAAACAGGGTGTCTCATTGACATGGGAAGAAGAATCGTCGAGATAAGAAGAGAGGATAACGAAGAGACGTACACGGTGCCTATGATGCATATAGAAGTGGTGGACGTAGGAGAAGAAGAAGAGATCATCAGAAACATTAACAAGAAGATAGAAAGTATAGAATGCGGAGATAGAGGAACGTTGGAAAGGTTAAGGGAGATTCTAATAAGAAATTGTAGTTTATTCAGAGAATGCCCCGGAAGAATCGATGGGTATGTCCACGAGTTCCGAGTCACCGACCAGACACCGTACTTCCAGAGAGGATGGCCTGTCCCATTAGCCTATAAAGGGAAGGTAGATCAGGAGATTCGGAAAATGTTACGGTATGGGGTCATTGAGAGATGCAACAGCGCATATATCAACCCACTAGTTACGGTAATCAAGAAGGACGGTAGCGTACGATTGTGTTTGGATGCGAGGAAGGTGAACAGTGTGACTATCCCGGACTACGAGGGTGCACCTCCAATAAACGACATTTTGGCGAGATGTGGAGAGATGAAGTACCTATCTACCGTAGATCTAACTAGCAGTTTCTGGCAAGTACCACTGAAGTCGGAATGCCGGAACTTCACCGCTTCTATGTACGACGGCAAGTGTTATCGTTTTACAGTTACACCATTTGGCCTGAGTACCAGTTCTGCTGCACTGACCAGGGGATTGGACACAGTATTGGACGAAGAAGTAAAAGAAAATACCATTATTTATGTCGACGATTGCCTGTGTTATTCAGAAGATTTAGAAACGCACTTGTTACATTTAGACTTATTATTATCTAATTTAAGAAGGGCAAATTTAACCATCAATTTGGAGAAGTCGCAGTTCTTCAGACAAGAAATCGCGTACCTCGGTTATCGACTAACAACGCAAGGAATACGAGCAACGGACGAGAAGATAGATGCCATTATGAAGTTTCCTGCACCTCGGAACCAAAAACAATTAAAAGGTTTCCTGGGGTTGACAAATTTCTATAATCGTTTTACAGACAAATACGCTGAAACTACTAAACCATTACTCGAGTTGCTACGGAAAGGACAGAAATTCACCTGGACACAGGAATTAAATGAGTGTTTTCAGCAGGTTAAAAGGTTATTCGTAGAAACAGTCATCTTAAAGTTTCCCCGAATAAACCAAAGATATTATATGCAATGTGACGCCAGCAACTTTGCATATGGCGGACAACTATATCAATTGGATGAAGAAGGAAGAATTGGAGTAATAGCTTTTACCAGCAGGACATTCAAGGGTGCGGAAATAAATTATTACACTACGGAGAAGGAGCTTTTGTGTATTGTAAGATGTCTTGAGCGGTTCCGTATATACATACTAGGACAACCGTTAACCATCATTACTGATAATAAAGCACTGACTTTTATGAATAAATGTCATTTAAACAACTCGCGTATTACACGCTGGATCTTAAGTATTCAGGAGTACAAATTTGACATTATCCATTGTAGAGGTAAGGACAATATTATTGCCGATCTTCTGAGCAGAAATCCAGAAGATGCTACACCAGAAGTAATTAGTGACAATGTTTCCGAATATTTAATTAACCACCTGACAATCAAAATGGATAAGAAGGTAAGCAAGATCCTGATGGATATTGGAAGGCACCAAATTCAAGATCATAAGCTTAAGTATATTATTGATAAGATTAGGGAAAATTGTATAGATAAGAAATTAAATAAATTTTATAGATTCGTCGATGAGAAATTGTACAGATTACGCAAAGGAGAGTGGAAACTATACGTACCGAACAGTGTGTCTGGCGAAATAATTGCAGAAATACACCGTATGTATGGGCATCCTGGTGCGAAGAGATGTATCAAATTATTGCAGGAGTACTTTACCATGGACGGAATGTTAAAGAGGGTGAAAAATTACGTACGGACTTGCGACACTTGTCAGAAAAAAAAGGATTCCGGCAACAGAAATTCGTTTGGAGGAACAAAAGCCATAATACCGTTATGCAAGGGTGACCTTGTGAGCACGGACTTTTACGGACCGTTACCTGCTTCGTCTAGTGGGGTGAGGTATCTGTTTATAATGGTTGACAATTTTACCAAATACGTACGACTTTTCACACTTCGAAGGACAACGACCGTCGCTACACTGAGGACATGCTAAATATATTTAGCATGAAAATCATATTTACCAGTAAGTTTAAATTTATTGATTTTTTTTTTCATGATTAAATCTATTATTTAGTTCATTAAAAATTGTATTAATATTAAGTTAATAGAACTCAATTTTCTTTTCTTTACTTTCAAAGTAAATGCTTTACTTATAAGCTAATTAACTATTTAATTAATTTATCTCAAAAAGATTTAATTATAGGATCTAAAACAAAATATATAAAATAAATTGTTGTTAAAAGTATCCCAATCTTAATATATGGGTATTCAACAGGACAAGCTCCAATCCAAGTCAATAAAATTAAAATAATGAATAAATATCAAAATAAAATCTGATTAATAGGGTAGTTTAATAGTCCTATAAATTTTGAATTGTTTATGAAGGGAACAAAAATTAAAATAAAAATTGATATAAATAATGCAATTACTCCTCCTAATTTATTAGGAATAGATCGTAGGATTGCATATGCAAATAAGAAGTATCATTCTGGTTGAATATGTTTTGGAGTAACTAATGGGTTTGCTGGAGTAAAATTATCAGGATCACTTAATTTATATGGTTCAAGTATCATATAACAAAGAAAAATAATTAAAATTAATAAAAATCCTAGCGCATCTTTAATAGAAAAATAAGGATGGAATGGAATTTTATCATTATTTGAATTAATTCCAAGTGGATTGTTTGATCCCAAAACATGCAAGAAAATAAGGTGTACAATTGTTAATGCTAAAACAACAAATGGTATAATAAAATGGAAAGAATAAAATCGAGTTAATGTTGCATTATCAACAGCAAATCCTCCTCAAATTCAATTTACTAAAATTGTTCCAAGATATGGAATTGCTGACAATAAATTCGTAATGACTGTTGCTCCTCAAAATGATATTTGTCCCCATGGAAGGACATAACCTATAAAAGCAGTAGCTATTAAAGTTAATAAAATGATCACTCCTACAGCTCAAGTTTCAAAATTTTTATATGAACCATAATATAGTCCTCGTCCAACATGTAAATAAACACAAATGAAAAACAATGAGGCTCCATTTGCGTGTGAAATTCGTAATATTCATCCATGATTAATATCACGACAAATATGTCTTAATCTATCAAATGCACTTGCTACATCTGCATTATAATGTATTGACAAAAATAATCCAGTTAAAATTTGAACAACTAAACATATTCCTAGCAGCGATCCATAATTTCATCAATATGATAAATTCGTAGCTGCTGGCAAATCAATTAATGAATTATTTATTATTTTAATTAATGGGTGTATACGTCGAGTGATATTTAACATTCATTAAAATTTTCTTCGTAAAGGAGATAGTTTAATTCTAATAATATTTACAACAACAATCAATGTAAATAGAAGATAAATAACTAACATAATAGTTATTATTCCTGACGGAAATATATATAATTTCTTAATTATAAATCTATCAAATAAATTATTCATTTCCAATAATTTATTAATTCTATCTATCTTAAATCTAATAGCATTTATAATTATGATCAAAATTCAAATAATTATGTTTAAAATTAATAATTTTATTGAAAAATAAAATTTTTCATTTGAAGCAATTCTTGATATATATATAAATAAAATTAATATTCCTCCAATAAAAACAAGAAATAAGATATAAGAAAAAAAATAAGAATTTATATAAAATATACAAATAATTCTAGTTAGTATTGTTTGTATTAATAAAATAGATCCCATTGATAATGGGTGCTTCATAAAAATAAAATTTATTGATAATAGAATTGTAATTGATATTATAATTTTCATACAGAAGATAATTTAATAAAAATGTAAGCTTTGGGTGCTTGAAATGATTCTTTACTCTCTTCTGAAGTTTTAAAATTATTAATTTATCTTAGATTTACAAGATCTAAATTTTTTTTAAACTATTAAAACAAATGAATTTGTCATTACCTTTATTGTATTTAATTATATTTATATCGGGCATTATCTCATTATGTTTAAATCGAAAACATATCATAATAAGTTTATTAAGATTAGAATTAATAATTTTAAGATTATTTTGTATATTTTCTGCATTTCTATCAATTGAATTAAATGATATGTATATATTAATAGTTTTGCTAACATTTAGTGTTTGTGAAGGAGTTGTAGGACTATCAAGATTGATTAATATGATTCGATCACATGGTAATGATCAACTATTATCAATATCTTTAAAAACATGTTAAAATTAGTTTTATTTTCATTATTTTTAACCCCTTTATTATTTAATATATGGTTATTAAGAAATATATTAATTCTTTTAGTGTTATTTATCATCCTATTTTTTAGAAAAGATTTAATTATACTAAGATATAACATACATATAGATAATATTTCATATAGATTAATTATTCTTACAATTTGAATTACCTTCTTAATAATTAATTCTAGTCCCTTATATAAATATAATAATATAAATTTATTTTTGTTTATAGTGTTATTATTAATAACATTATTAATTTTATCATTTTGTTCATACAATATTATAATATTTTATATCTTTTTTGAAACTAGTTTGATCCCTACCATAATTATTATTATAGGATGGGGGTATCAACCTGAACGAGTGAATGCCAGATATTATTTATTGTTTTATACTTTATTCGCATCTCTCCCCATATTAGTTTCAATTATATATATATATAGAAATAATATAACTAATATTATAATATTAATGAGATCAGATAATAGGTTTATTTACTTAGGGATAACATTAGCATTCATAATTAAGGTTCCATTATTTATATGTCATTTTTGATTACCAAAAGCTCATGTTGAAGCACCTGTTTCTGGTTCTATAATTTTGGCTGGAATTCTTTTAAAATTAGGAACTTATGGTTTAATTCGTGTTATATATATTATACCAGCAATATTTATCAATTATGGATTCATCTGAATTTCTATTTCATTAATAGGAGGAATTATGATTAGATTATCTTGTATAATGCAAATTGATATAAAATCTATAATTGCATACTCTTCTGTAGCTCACATAAGATTAGTTATTAGAGGAATTATAACAATAAATATATGAGGTATAATCGGAGCATATTTCATAATAATTGGACATGGTTTATGTTCATCTGCTTTATTTTGCTTAGCAAATATTTCTTATGAACGTTCGGGAAGACGTAGAATCCTAATTAATAAAGGAATATTAAGATTTATGCCTTCAATAACTCTCATATGATTTTTAATTTCTTCTAGAAATATTTCATGTCCTCCAACAATTAGTCTAGCAGGAGAAATTATAATTTTAAATAGATTAATGTCTTGAAATCCATTGTGTATAATTTTCCTATCTTTTTCTTCATTTTTATCAGCTTGTTATAGTTTATATCTATACTCTCATACCCAACATGGAATAATTTTCTCAGGTTGTTATTCTTTTAATTCTGGAAACGTACGTGAATTTTTCTTAATTATAATACATTGAATTCCATTAAATTTAATTATTTTGAAATTAACATTATTGATATAATTCAATTAGTTTAAAATAAAACATTAAATTGTGGATTTAAAAATATAAATCTATATTGGATCATTACTAAAAATAAACTTAATATATATATATTTTTAACTTTATTAATTTTAAGATTAATAATATTAATTTTATCAATAAATATGATTATTTTTGATTATGCAATTATAATAGAATGACTGATTGTTACAATTAATTCATGTAATATTTATATAACATTAATTTTTGATTTTATATCAACCTTATTTCTTTCAACTGTTATATTTATTTCATCAATGGTTATATTATATAGAGGTATATATATGATAAATGATAAATATATTAATCGATTTATTTATATTATTATAATATTTGTAATGTCAATAGTATTATTAATTATTAGACCTAATATAGTAAGTATTCTTGTTGGATGAGATGGATTAGGATTAGTATCATATTGTTTAGTTGTTTATTATCAAAATTTAAATTCTAGAAATGCTGGAATACTAACGGCATTAATAAATCGTATTGGAGATGTTATAATTCTTTTATTAATTGCATGAATAATAAATTTTGGATCTTGAAATTTTATATCTTTTATTAATAAGATAATAATGAGTCCAATAATTATGCTAATTATTATTGCAGGATTTACAAAAAGAGCTCAAATTCCTTTTTCTTCATGACTTCCAGCAGCTATAGCTGCTCCAACTCCAGTATCGGCCCTTGTTCACTCATCAACATTAGTTACTGCAGGAGTATATTTAATTATTCGATTCAGAAATTTAATTATATCATTCAATTTAATTCAAGTATTTTTAATGTTATCATTACTAACAATAATTATATCAGGTTTAGCTGCAAATTTTGAATTTGACTTAAAAAAAATTATTGCATTATCAACTTTAAGACAATTAGGAATTATAATATCAATTTTAATATTTGGTTATCCAATATTATCTTTTTTTCATCTTATTATTCATGCTTTATTTAAGGCATCACTTTTTTTATGTGCTGGAGTATTGATTCATAGATTAATGAATAATCAAGATATTCGCATGATAGGCTGTATAAGTTATAATATACCAATAACTAGAACGTTCATAAATATTGCAAATTTATCATTATGTGGGATACCCTTTATGAGAGGGTTTTATTCAAAAGATTTAATTATAGAAATAATATGCTCCAGAAATATTAACTTTTTAATTTTATTATTAATATATATTGGAATTGGAATAACATCTTTTTATTCTGCCCGATTAACATATTTTTCAATAAACATAAATTTTAATTATTATAATTTTAGTTCACAAAACGAGTCATTTAATAGTATATTAAAGAGAATCATGATTTTATCTATTTATTCAATTTTATCAGGGTCTATATTTAGATGAATCATATTTAATAATCCTGTAAGAATTATTCTCCCCATAGAAGGGAAACTAATAGCAATGGCTTTATCTTTTTTAGGGTTATTAATTGGATATGAAATATCCATATTTTCATCCATAGTAAAAAAATTTACAAGAGAATTCATAAATTCTATATGATTTTTAAAACAACTATCAACTTTTCATACTCAATTTCTTTTTTAAAAAATTCACTTATATTTCAAAAATCAATTGATTTAGGGTGAGGAGAAAAAATTGGACCTCAAGGTATGATTGAATTGATAAAATTAATTATAATATTTAATATTAATATGAGAAAAAATAATTTCAAGATTCAAATAATAACATTTATTGCTTGATTTCTAATTATGATATATTTAAATAGCTTAAACATTAGAGCATAATATTGAAGATATTAAGGTAATAAATATTTTTAAATATTTATAAGGATTTTTCCTCTCTTTTCAATGAAAATGAAATGTTTTATAAACTTTATAAATAAGGAAAAAACGGAATTTAACCGCTTTAAAAGCTAGTTAGCAGCTGCTTTTATTCTTATTTCCTTTTAACTGGAAATTATATATTCAATAACTTTATTAACAATAAAGTGCCTTATTTTTGGCTTCAATTAATAAACAAAGGAATAAAGATTCTTTTTTTAGGTCGAAACTAAGTGTATTCATTACTTCATTGCTTTAAGAATGGCTAGTCTGAGCACCTATTGATTGCAATTCAATAATTATAATTAAATACATTCCCATTAAATTCAATTTAACATTCTATTTTTTCATTCATGATATAAGCCTAATATTAAAAATAATAAAAATAACAATATCACTAAATAAATTTCAATAATATTAATAGTTGATATTGCAATAACTATAGGTATAATAATCACTAATTCAACATCAAAAATAAGAAAGATGACTGCAATTATAAAAAAATGTCTTGAAAAAGGAATTCGAGATGACTCAAAAGGATCAAATCCACACTCAAATGGAGATGATTTTTCACGATCAATTATTGATTTAGTTGACACAAAATATAAAAGAGTTATTAAAGTAAATAAAATTAATAATATCATAATACAATAACTTACAACATTGAAAATTATTCTATTTAAAAATTAATCCTTTTAATTGGAAGTTAAATATACTTATATACTAATAGAATATTTATCTACCCCATCAATAAATTGATACATATAAAAATAGTCAAACAATATCAACAAAATGTCAATATCAAGCAGCTGCTTCAAAACCAAAATGATGAGCTCTAGAAAAATGAAATTTCAATTGACGTAATAAACAAATTATAATGAATGTTCTTCCAATAATAACATGAATTCCATGAAACCCTGTTGATACAAAAAACGTTGATCCATATACAGAATCTGAAATACAAAACGATGATTCAAAATATTCATATATTTGAAGAATAGTAAAATATATACCTAATATTAAAGTTAATAAAATACCATAAACAGATTCATTATATTTACTTTCTATTATGGAATGATGGGCTCACGTAATTGTTACTCCAGAACACAGTAAAATTATAGTATTTAATAGAGGAATTTGTATTGGATTAAAAGGCATAATTCCAGAAGGAGGTCAATTTATACCAATTTCTATGACAGGTCTTAATCTTCTATGAAAAAATCCCCAAAAGAAAGAAATAAAAAATAAAATTTCTGATACAATAAATAAAATTATTCCTAGTTTTAGACCTCTCACTACAACTATTGTATGAAATCCTATAAACGTCCCTTCACGCGAAATATCACGTCATCATTGAATTATAGTTAAAATTAAAATTAAAAATCCAAAAGATATTAAAATAAAATTTTGTATATGAAATATTATTACTATACCAGAAACAAAAGTTAGAGCTCCAATTGACCCCGTTAGAGGTCATGGTCTACAATTAACTAAATGATATGGATGATTATTCATTAAGAGACTTCTCTATAATACAGAGTTCTTAAAACTGTAAAAACATAAGATTGAATTATACAAACTGCTGATTCAAATAATATCAATAATATCTGAATTAAAATAATTAAATTTATATAAATTTCTAAATTAGTTGATCTATTTCCTAATAATGTTATTAGTAAATGACCGGCAATTATATTTGCTGGGGTGTAACGTAGCAGGCCTCCAAGAGGTGCACCCTGGGTAACGCTAAATCTGCTACAGCGACCGCCGTTTCTCGAGCCTCCGCCATCATGGCACATGCGATCGCCACTAGAAATCCAACCCGCCCTTATGAGGGCGCGGACAATCACCTCCGCATACTGTATTGGAATGCGGGTGGACTGAGCAATGCAAAACACTTTGAGTTAAAAACTAACATTTCAAAATTTGACGCTGACATCATTGTTATTGTCGAAGCTGGCGCTTCTACCGAAGCCACACATTTTTATGAAATACCCGACTTTTCGCTCTATGTTTTAAAGAGATCAAGACAAGTTGCCTCTGGCATCATCGCATTTGTACACAACTCTATTGCAAGTAAAGAAACTATCGTCCATGAAATGGACGACAACGACAAACTAGAAGCCATATGTATCGACGCCTGGAAAAATGGAGTCCACTTCAAAGTTATTGGCCTCTACAACCCGCCCAGCAACGTGCCAAACCTGGAACCAATAGCCAACCTATGCCAGTACCGCAACACCATCATTTTGGGAGACTTCAACGCTCACTCAACCCGATGGGACTACTCATCTACTAGTGCAACTGGAAAGGCAGTAGAAGACCTTATAGACCACTCTGCTATTATTAGAATTCAATCCGCACCTACATTCCTATCTTACGCTGGCCACACAAGCACTCCAGACCTTGCACTAGTTCATGCAAACCTTACCTCCAGATCGGAACTGTCCCTGGAAGACCCCATGGATGGTTGTGGACATCGTCTAATGTACCTACGGGTTCAAATGAAATGTCAACATCCCCGTTTCCATAAAGTAACCCGGTGGAATTTTAAGAAAGCCTGCTGGGACAAGTTCTCTGAACTATCTGATTTGTATGTCACTGAAGACATGGTGCAAGATAACCCTGACGCCTCAGTCAAACTTATCGTGGAAGGCATACTACGTGCAGCTAACGAGAGCATTCCAAAAGGACAAGTTAAGAAATACTCACCTTTCTGGAGTAAATCGCTGGACGCCCTTAAGAAAGAGCGGAATACTGCTAGACGCCGAGCAGAAAAGTCCCATAGCTTGGAACATTGCATCATGTTAAGGAAAGCTCAGGCCAAACTGAAATGTGCTGTTATACAATCAAAAAGATCTGTCTATAGATCCTTCGTATCCAAACTGGACTTCCGGAAAGATGGGATTAAAGCTCACAAGTTTATATCCAGCTTGAACAATGAAAAATCTTCTCATCACTGGCAACCCATTAAAGTGAATGACAAACTACTCACCAGCTCCAGAGATATTGCTAAGGCATTAAGTAAAAATTACGCTACAATAAGCAGACTCCGTGTAAACGCGAATGAGCGGAAATCTATCTCCGACATTAAAGTTTCCTCTTGTCAAACCGAACAAGACTTCCTCATCTTCAACAAGGACTTTTCCCCAGATGAGCTCTCTCTTGCCATCAACTCGCTAAAAAAAGGAAAATCTGCCGGACCAGACGAGGTCTTCCCGCCTTTCATTAAGAATCTTGGCAAGAAAGCACTAAAGACTCTCTTAAAACTAATCAACCTAACGTGGAATACACGTGTGCCCCAGCAATGGAGAAAAGCCGAAGTATTATCAATACTGAAAAAAGGCAAGCCTGCGAACAACCTAAATAACTACCGCCCTATTTCACTAACTAGTGTCTGCTCTAAAGTTACTGAAAAAATGGTCGAACTCAGACTCCGGGAATTTCTAGAGTCTAAAGGAGCCATTAGCGACTGCCAAGCAGGATTCCGTAAGCACAGAGCAACCATGGACCAAGTTGTAAAGTTTACTCAGTCGGTAAAGGACGGTTTCCACAGAAAACAATCCACTGTGGCCGTCTTAGTGGACTTTAAAGCTGCATATGACAAGATCTGGCGCGGTATGCTTGTTCACAAACTTAAGAAACTAGGAGTAAACGGGAACATGCTGAAGTGGATACAAAGCTTCCTCTCGCAACGCTACATACGATGCAGATTCTTTAACGCAACTTCCCCATACAAACTACTACGTCAAGGTTTGCCACAAGGGGCGGTACTAAGCTGTCTCCTTTTCAACGTAATGATAGACGACCTTAAGAATGCATTCCAAAAAATACCAGGAATCTCATTCCTCTTCTTTGCTGACGATGTCCTGTTGTGGGCTACTGGAAGCAACGTAAACGCCCTCGTAGAAGCTCTAAACAAAGCTCTTTTAAACCTCGAAGTATGGTCAAGCCTCAACAAAATGGAAGTTAGTACCGATAAGACAGTGTCTCAACTCTTCACCATGTCCACTAGGGCCCCGGTAATCAATTTAAAATTCATGGGACCACCTCTAAGACAAGTATCGCTGTCCAAGTATCTGGGAATCAACCTCGACAAGAGACTATCTTTCAGCACCCATGTCACAAGTACGGCCGAGAAGGGTCAGAAACGTATCAATCTTCTCAAGAGACTAACTGCTACCAAATGGGGAGCCACTCAAGATGTTCTATCTACAGCCTACAAAACATACGTCCGTCCAGTACTTGAATATGGCTCGGAAGTCACCTCACTTGCTAGTAACACCAACCTAAATAAATACGACGTTGTCCAGAATAACGCTCTAAGAATTATAACCGGAGGAGCAAAATCAACCCCAATAGCGGCCATGCAACTTCAAACTGGCATCGAACCTTTAGATAGCCGGAGGGATAAATGCACGCTTAAGTTTTGGGAAAGGGCTAAGAGAGTGGATGGGAATCACTGGAATGGATACAAAAGTGCAACCCAACGACTCAAAACCCAAACTTCGCCTCTAACTCACGCTGAAGCTCTTATAAGCAAGTACCAACTATCACTGGACCGTCGGGCTCCCATACAGTACTACAATGCAGTGGCAAACGCTTTACCTGCAAAGCGGCTTGACCTAATCAGCCTAACAACCAACAAGGCCGAAGCCAACCCTATCGAGCTCAAGTCGTACGCCATAGAAACCATCAACCTTAGGTACCCTTCGAATGATTGGCTCCACATATACACTGACGGCTCATTCCTGCCTGAAACGAGGGGAGCAGGCGCGGGATGGTTTTGTAGCCTCTTTGAGAATTCAACAGCTGTGGGAAGAAACGCTAGTAACTTCGATGGTGAGGTGTGCGCAGTCTACGAAGCTTCCAGCCAGCTACTAGCCAAGACCTTAGCACCAGGAAAAGTGGTATTTTTAATCGACTCCCAGTCCACAATTCTTGCGCTCACCAGCAACGCTCCCACCGACTGCCTGAGAACAATTCAATGCCGCGCGAAACTTGCAGAGCTGATGTCAACCGGATGGATCGTTACCCTACAGTGGGTGCCAAGCCATGTAGGTATTCCTGGCAATGAAAGAGCCGACATCAAAGCCAAAGAAGGAGCAGAATCGGAGCAGCCGGACGTGCCGCTTACTCTCAGTAGAGCCAATAACCTCATCACCTCAGTTATAAACACCTCCACACAAAGAACTCTAAAAACCCTGGGTACTGGTAAAAAGTGGGAAAGTCTTGCCACTGTAGGACCAATACCGAGACACCTGGACAGAGCTGAGGCCGTCGCCCGTTTCCGCCTTACTACCGGACATGACTACTTGCAAGCTCATCTACACCGCATTGGCCTAGCTGAGAACGAAACCTGTCCGCTTTGCAACTCCGGAAGAATGGACGGAGAACACTTACGGGACTGCCAAGCACTCACGTACCCGACTGACGACATAACCAATCGCTACTGGGAGGCTCGACGTCGAATGGTTGAAGAACCACGTACGGGCGTTGGCTAAAGTAAAGTAAAGTAAAGTAAGTACACTGAGGAGAGTACACCAATATTGTGAAGAACTAGGATCTCCTAGAGTGATTATCACAGACAACGGAACGCAATTTTCATCTAAAAAATGGTTAGATGGATTAACTGAACTAAATATCCAACCACGATTTACCGCAATAAGGAACCCTTGTGCGAATCTGGCTGAAAGAATCAACAGACAGCTTGGGAACTTATTTAGGATCTTTGTTGGTGATCAACATACAAAGTGGTCGCGTTACGTACCAATCGTCGAGAGTTGTATTAACGAAACGTACCACGAGACGATAGAAGTAACACCGTACGAAGCTCAGCTCGGTAGAAAACCTCCCAGAGCGTGGGAAAAATACATCAACAAGGATATGCTCCTAGTTAAAGGGGTAGATCATAAACAAATATATATCAAAATGAAGGAGAAGAGAGAAAAACAGGCAAAATTATGTAATGAGACTAAAACCATTACAAGATTCAACATTGGTGAGAAAGTGTTAATCAGAACATATCATCAATCGGACGCGGTCCAGAAAAGAATTGAAAAATTTTGCGAACTGTACTGCGGACCATATAAAGTGCATCAAATTCTCGGAGAAGCTACTTATCTACTCGTTGATTGCGATGATGACAAGAAACTCCGTGGAAAATTTAATGCCAGACAATTGAAAAAATACTATGAACCAGAAAATTGAAGATGAAGGAAGAGGAAGAGATAGAAGAAGATGTCGTAAGAAGCTAGCCGATGCTGATGAATCAACTGCGTTAGGGTAATTGACGCGATGATATCATTCAAGCTGGCTTATCCAAGAAAGTTATGTACTTTAATTGATGAAACATAACATCAAAATTGTATTTAGTCAATTAAGCACTAAGTAAATGTTAGATAATAAGATAAATTAACATTTAGTGTGACATTTTATAAAATTATTGCAGTGAATGTAAAGGACATTTAATTGCTATTAATTGATTTATATGGTAAGAAGTTAAAAGGACAAAGTGAGAAAAATGGACACTTAAATCAGATAAGTGATAATATTTAACGAACTAGATAGTGAATGAACTTTATTAATGTGAATGTATGTAATTAGTAGGTTAGGATTATAAATGATGTATCATGAAGTAGGTCAATCATTGAAACTAAATGTTATACGTGTATGTAAATTAGTAAGATAATTACAGTTATCGTAGCGATTGTGTCAATTAACAATCTAATTTTAAAATAATAGTTTAAAAGATTTTATTGGTAAGATCATTAATAGTGCACAAAGGTGTATATGTATAGGAGATTTTCTTTGATATCATGTAAAGGTTACATTGAACCGCTTAACTGTTTGACAATATCTTGTGAATATGATATTTTAGAAGGTAAGATCTTATTCAATTGATGAAATTATTTAATTGCTTATGGAATTTATGACTTATCTTATAAATTATAAAGATAAAGTATTTATATGTCAATTCGACAATGTGAAATGCGTTCAGCTATCCCAAATAGCTGGCAATAAATTCAGAGAACTAATTAAAACCAAAAGGGGGTGTACCACTGGTCATATAAGCTTTTGAAAGTAGGTTATTGTGTATACCTTCCCCGAAGAAGATGGACACGGCGAGGCGACGTACAGGGCGCAGAATTTAGCTTTGAGTTGTTCCCAGAGGTCACATCGTCAAATCGAAATTGAGGACACTGTAACGAGCAGAAAATTTTAAAAATTTTTTAAATTCTCACCTCGGCAGAGTACGTTCACACGAGGCAAGTGTCAACGACTTATGGTGGAGCAATAAATAAGGAGTAATGAGAAGGTGTCAGTGAAGCGTTGCTGACTTGACAATAGAAACGCATTAAGTTCTATCCAACTATAGAATTTGGTGGCGTAAGATGACAGGGAAAGTTTCGTCCAGAATTATTGCTCTCCGCAGCTGTAACAAAGTAAGGAGGACATTCACACCCGTACCAAGAATTGTAGCAGATGTGGCCGTATTACGTCAGTAGACGATAAGCGACAAAAACAAGTAATGTTCCATACTACAATGAAACGGATACGCTGCACCTTAAGTAACAATACTGGAAGATAGGCTGACAAAAACTAAAGTCATGTTACACAGCTGGAGGTATCGTCTAATTGACAGACAAGAATTTACGAAGGGAAAGTTAGAGTGACTTCAACGACCAGCAGATGTTCGAAATTAGTAATAGCCAGAAAAAAGGGGTAAGAGCATAGAACAATACGCCAGGAAGACTGTAAGTACAGATAATGGGAATCTATAGAAACGCAGAGTTTACTCAGACAATAGGCTGTTAGACAAATTGTTTATGGCCATAGTTTCTTCGAAGCGGGTCAACGATCGTCTAGCCGGAGAGCAGGGAGACCTAAGGACCTATCAGAGACCTTCAGCCAGCGAGAAATTTGATGGTGAGGGATGTTTCCATAGCAACTGAGACGAAGAACCTATCGAAAGAACTATGACGTCGGATTTTGACAGAGTGGGACAGTATTTTCCGAGAAAATCAAAAACTGACCAATCTCGAAAAGAAGTGGGCGTGAAGCGCGCCAGAGACAAAATTTTGAGTAGGGACGAATTAATAAAACTAGCTGTCCAGGAAGACGGAGCGGCAGTTGTACTCAATTTTTGGTCAGTTATACTCAAATTTTACGCAGTCATACTTAAATTTTAGTCAGTCATACAGAATTTTCAGACAGTTTACATTTCAATTATTAAGTAGTTTAACTTCAAGTGCGAGAGACGGTACAGCATAAACTTTCCATTGCTACTCGAATCATTCGGAAGTTAGATAAATAACAAGGAACTTAAAACTTAATACATTCATATCGTGGTAGTAGAACTTTACCGACGTGCGCATTAACGGACTTAGTGAAATTTACACCAAGTGAACAATCAGACCGTTACACTAACAGACAGCATCACTAAACGATATACAACTTATTGGAACTTAATATTGTGTATCATCAACATAATGCACACGAAACATTAAACAAACTAACCAATTATAGGATCGTTTGTGGAAGCAACGACAACTGAAACGAGACATGTTTATTGACTTAAAACGAACACACAGCAAACACAGTAAGATAGAACATTGATTGAACACTAAACTTCAATTACCCACACCTATGCAACACCTACGCGAGTGGTCGGAAGAATAAAGTGATAAGTGGCAGTGATAAAACAACTAACGACGGAATGTATCTACGAGCCATCTCCATCACCAGAACGAGACTACGTCAACAACTAATGGATATTCACTAACCAAGTAACCATTATTATAATTACTTCTAATTTGTAACTTCTACTGACCTGGTTTCTTTCAAAGAATTCACACCTGAGAAATTATTAAGAAAAGTAATGAGTAAAATTGAAATAAATAGTTAATGAACGTATAAACAAAAGCTTATTTGGGATTTAATGAACGCATTAAATAAGTAGAATATTGAATTGTAACATCATTGGATTTATATATGTATGTATGTTTTCTTTATTTCAGCATATATTGAGATATATCTTTGTTTATTATAAATATGTATGTATTTCAGGTACAGCGACGTATTCTATGTACTATTATAATATGTCATAAATGATAATTAAACTAGTATTTTAGTTAACCAGAAACATGCGTTCATTATTACCAATGCAACCCGAATATTGACTTAAAGTTTGAAAGAATGCAAATAGATTTTAAGAGTTTCTTATGTTCAATTAAATAAATGATATCACGTATGTGTTGATGAACGTAGATAGTTAGAATCATCATTAAGATTAAATTATACACATACTTGTCAGTGATCGATAATTTTATATATTTAATAATTAATTTATTGTGCTATCAATACGCATATTAAATGATTGTTATAAATGGCGTCCAACTTAAGGGCTAGGTAAATTTAAGAAATTATTAAATTAACACATTAAGTAACTCAATCGCGGTTAGCACAATAGATTTATAACTTATTCATGTTAAAAGTTCCAAGTAATGCTGCTCTATAACTAATCCGTAGCTGTTCCGTGACAGTTACGCCGTTCTTCGTCAAATTCATTACATTTGGTTGGTACGTTTTAAGAATGCCAGTTTCACTCGATTCACAATAACTCATATTTAATTTATAACATTATTCTCAACTTACAGGTTTTTTTTGTTCTCTCTTTTGGCCTATCACTGTGAATGCGCTTGAAGTCGGCTACTTATTTTCGAGTCATTTGTCATTTCTCTATTGTCCGCAGATTGAAAGCGGCAGAAATTAAACTTTATACTGGCATTGTGTTTTCAAGGACTTTTCTATCTCACCTCGTATTTTCTTTTTATCTTTTCATTGGCATCTGTCTTTTATAATTGATTTGTAAATGCGGAAAGACCAAAGTATAGAAATACCACTTAGAATCACTTTAGTTAAAAAAACAGTTGAAGCGATCCCATGTCGATTAATAATGGACAATTTATTAGCGGCACTCAGCGACGATCAGTAAATAATATTGTCCTTTGAAGCACGTTTAAGAGCTGTATCTAAGCGGAAATACACAGAAGTATAAATACTTGGAGTAATTGATCAGTATACTTGGTAAACATATTTACAAAGCACACCAACGTAAAAATTGGAAAAAATATGTTTATACTGATATTGTATATCAATATTTACTGTTGTAGTAAAAAAAGTTGTAACACGAAATTTAAGAACTAAAATCTGTGTACTTAACGAACCAGAATATGACCATGATACTGTTCGGTACATCTATGAGACAGTGTGATTGTTCATCTTTTTATTTGAATTAGCAGTCTTTGTAATTCTAGCTTTGTCGTGGTTATTTCCTAAACTGCTACCTGTCATGCTCCGGACGAGCCCTTTCAGTGTCTCCACATTATCAAGTCCTAAACCACGACAGGTAGCAGTTTAGCAAGTAAGCACGACAAAGTTGGAAAGACTGTGATTATTTCCATTGTAGTTGGTTCTGTTTATGACATAATATAAGTTATTTTAATCAAATAAATAATTGTTTTTATTAAAGAATAAAAAAGTAACAAATGCGTATAAATATAAAAGGGAGAGGAGGAAGAGATGGAATGAGAAGGAGGAGAAGACAAACAGACAGATACGCACAGACATGTAGACAAATAGATTATGCGTACCAATATGTGAGTGTTATTATTTAGTGCCTTACGTGAATGAAATATAACCGTATGTTAATACATTAACGATTTCTATCTAAGCCTGAATTACTCCTGCTTCTCATGCATTCCTTATGTTGCAGGATGTTTTTTAAGATGAATTGTAAATTATTAGCGTTTTGTCTCAATGATTTTTTTTGCTTCGATTTTGATAGTAATGTAGCCTATAATATGTAGACCTATAAATATGAAACTTGCCTTTTTTTATAAAAGAAGTACAAATACCAGGAGTCAATCCGAACGGGAAAGATTTTAGGATTAAACGCGATCGCTTTAGACCTCTTGACGTTCGCAATTATCAGTTGTCTACAAATAACAGTATTATTGTTGCTCAGGTAAATAAGAGAACCGAACTTACAGAGTAGCTGGCAGTGTATGTGGAATATTTCCTGCTTGACTTACGTTCAAAGTATTCTATCCCATACTACTTCCCTTACTACTAGTTTTTATCTCTCCTATATGCTTTTTTGTTCCTATTTTTTAGGTGTTCACATACTTCACTCGCATAACCGTTTCTTACCGCTGCTATGACGTTTTTAAATTAACGATTACAGTCACAGAACGACAGGGGAAGATACTAGGAAAGACAAGATACGATAGGTTGCTAAACAGTAGTATAAAAGAAACGTGTAATGTAACAGATATTAATCTTTCTTGGATTGCGGAAAAAATAAGGATATTGAATGAACACATATCAAGAATGGATGACACAAGGCTAGTGAAAGAGGTAAGAGATAGCCAATCAGACACCAAGACGATCATTGGTCGGCCAAGGAAGAGGTTGGATGACAGCACGTAGGACCGTTATTATAGATCAGGACGGAGTCCTAACGTGGAAGTTAGAGAAGAAGAAGAAGAATCACAGAACGAGATTCTAGGGTACGGTTTAACTTAGACCTGAAGTTAAGAGAAACTCTCTGCTCTCTACAAGGATTGTGCGAGAAGGAGAATCTTTACGTCGCGTTTAACGTGAAATTTACTGATTGGTCTGAAAAGAATCGCGCGTAGAGTATAACGCAGTCCGTAAACATTATGTCGCAGTGCCTAAAGAACTAAAGCGGTTAATTTTTTATTCGAAAGCATCGAGTATTAGCAATGTCAATCAATAAACATGAAAGGCTGGGTTGGACGCGTTAGTGTGTGTGTGCGTGACACGATGTCTGTTTCCCCGTCTAATTTAATTAAAATTTTAATTAGCAATACGTGGTCCCTTGCATATTTGATGTAATTGATGAAATGTGAATCATGCAGCAGACGCGGCGTTCAATTAAACTTTAACATTGCGCAAACAGTTTGTCATGCACCGTAGTTGCATATGAAATGTTTCTCTGACAGCAGCGTGGTTTTAAAAACCGTTTAAATTAGGCCTATACTTAATGCAAACATAGCTGGCTACTGATGCGCCTTAATGTTATGTCGGCTTTAGACAATTAGAAGCAGTCAAGGACTTTATGTTACATCCACTTAAATTATTGTTTCTGGTGCAACGTAGAACAAGCTTCTCATGTTATCCCCCTATATCATTAAGTAAATGGAAACAAACGCATTTACATCGTAGAATACGAATTAGACGTTTTCCTAATTTCACTTTCGTTCTTTTGCTTAAATATACGTCTGCATAGTTCGTGTACATGTTTTACATTTTTTCGTCTTACAAACGTATGTGCAGTTTATAAGTTCTTCGTAAAGAACAAACTTAAATCACAAAGCTTAAATCTTAAATAGCCCATTACGAATTGCGTGATGGAGGTTTATAAAATTCTGTGATACTTACCACAGAAGTCGACTCCTCGTACGTTAGCAGACCGGAAATGAATTTAATAGTTTATTGACGAACCGTTTTTAGAAAAAGATATCCGTATGCAACATTATTTAGGCCTACTTCACATTCGACTGAGAAATTTTATTCATTCGACTAAAGTTATTCCACTGTTTCGACTAATCTAATTTACTTTATGAAACCCTTTCAAGACGTGTTTACAGTTTCCTGTTGCTGTGTATACGTCATATTTAATACTGTAATATGTTTTAAAAACTGCTTTAAAACTGTTAAAAATAATTTTAAAAGTTCTTTTAATAAATATTTGTAAAAAATGTTACACGTGGCGAATTTAAAGAATGTAAACTACTTTAGTATACAATGAGTAAGTAGGAAACAACAGTAAGAACGATATGTTTGGAAACAACATCGGGTTAAATTATGTATGCTTGTGACAGAGGCAATTGTTACACAAATATGCAGCCAGTGAAGTTTGCTCTTTGTTGTCTCGTTTGAAATGCACAGAAGCGTTTAGACCGCACCCATCCTTGCTTATCCTTGTCCCTTTGGGTTTTGTGCAAATTCCTTAATTCACTTTGTACTACAGAGAATATTCAAATCAGTCACAGTACTACTAATACACGTTACGTTTTTTTAAGACTAAATTCCAAACAAACAACATCACAAATAGCAGTACAGTAATTGCAAATTAAAAACTGCTTTTAAAAGCAACATTTTTTGAAAACATGTTTATCGACACAAACATTCAACGAAGGTTATGCAATAAGTTTGATATTAGGCCTATAATACAATTGTAATAAATTTTTTTATATAAACTATTCAAAACTAGATTCGTATTGACATTAATTGACATTAATCTGTGTCAGTTTACTGACTGTGAATCATCAGAGCTGAGAATCATTGAAACTAATAATTAAATTATGTGTAAGATTTAATTTTAGAAATTTCAGATAAAGGTTACTTCTGAATACAACTGAAATGTACACAACTGATATGCTGCTCTGAAGATATTTTTAACAATACGGGGGTGCACTGACGCCGACATAATTTTTTGGGGGGAGGGGGAATGTTGACGTAAACTTTACGTATATTACATAATTACACAAATTTACTAAACTTACCAAATTATGTAGTTAATGACATAACCTACATAACTTAATTTGCATTAAGTAACAAAATGAAAACTAAGAAGAAATCTTGTCGGCTTTTGAGTAACCGTAGAGTTAAATTATGATAACTTAAATAATAATAATAATAATTATTATTATTATTATTATTTATTTATTATTTAACATTTTATTTACAAAATATTAAATGCCAATTACTCACAGAATAACAACAATTAAACTTGATTTATAAATACATTTTCTGAGAGAAGGTTCATTTTTCATGGTCCTTAGCTCATTTTTCGAAATAAATCATCTGCCACCTCTACAGATCCAGCTGCGTAGCATTCCCCTCGAGGAAATACGGGTTTACAGAATTTTAAGTAAACTCAATAACGTGTTCAGTCTTTTAAGGTATTTTCGATATTTATGTTGACACGGGAATTGTCATAACAGTTTAAAACATTTTAATCGTTCTGAACAATTTGGCAATCGCTCTTCAGCATCTGATGTAGAAATTCTTTGAGAAAGAAACACGGTCAAAATCTGTCACTTTTTGAAACCAGTTACCTTTGGGGAGGGGGACTTGGTTTGCATCATGTCCTAGCAGAAGCTTCTAAACTGTCAATAAGAAAGTTTATGCTATTAATCGGGAAGCCAAATAATTGACATTCCTCTAGGGCATAAGATTTCATAAAACAGCCTTCTACATCTTTGCTTCCTGATTAAGACTGTCAGCTGAAGTGCCTTAGACTCATGTTAAAAAGAAATGTTCTCCTCCTAAACAGATGGCGCATTACCCCTGCAAGATTGTTTTCACTATTTTTTTTTTTAATCCGTTTGTAAAGATGTAAATTCTTGCTTTCAGGAATAAAAGCGCCCTGTTCAAGGCAAGTGAAAGGACTTTTGTTTTGCAGCATACCATTGACACAATCTATTTATCTAAAGATTACACAAAGAATAAAGGAAAACAATAGAATGCAATTGTCTTAAAAACGTGGCAGCTTCATATCCAGGTTTGGTTGATTCAGTCATGTAGGGATGTCGTTGATAAGACGTCTCCAACTGAAACCACTTGAATCTGCTACTTTGCTATCGTAAAGTTCATAATAAATTTGTATCTGAATGAAAAAACTTTTCACCTTTCAACCAATACACTTCCGCGCAAATGGTTGTATTTAAAATATTCAGTATTACCTGAGGAGTGTAAGATTCGTTTTTTTTGGGGGGGAGACCCGGGGACTATTTTCTTTTCCTGTATTGTTAGAGGGCAAAGTGTTATATCCCTTAATCGGCATATTTTGGTAAACGTCAAGAGTAGTTAGTACTTTAGGAAAACAGGTGTATTTTGTGGTTAACTTGATATTCAACTGTAGACGGAAGGCAGCTACCTAATCTTACTTAACGACAGAAATGGAAAACTCCTAAAAAGCTGTAGCCTCACATTATTATTTATACAGGAATGTATGTGTGTATGTATATGAGTCTTGTATTCTGTGAATTTCTAACAAGCCACTATTTCTTCTTATCAAGGCAATAACATTTCAAATCTATTATTAACAAGGCATTACATTTTAGGAACTTTCAAATATATCTATGTATGTATGTTTTATAATTCAGTAAAATATACGAATATAGGCTAACTTTCAAACGCCTAGAATGTAAGGAAACGGTTGATCTCTTCGCCTTTTATACAAATAATTTTCACGTTTCTGGTGCAGTGAATACAGTATCCAACCTGCAGACATATAGACATAGACTACACGCCGTGTGCCACTTTACACCTCTAAGGATGGCGTTTTTCTTCGCTGCCTACACATTTCTGAGTTCACTTTATAACGTATTATCAGACTCGTTATAATATTTATAACTATAGAGTGTCTACTCACCTGTCCAGACGTTCGAATTCGTATTTTCTGCCTCAAACTAGGGGTTGCCAACTCTTCTTGGTAAACCAAAAGGTTTATTGAATGATAAATGAATACTCAATTTTTAAGAAAGATTTAAATAAAATCAAACATACAGTTCAATGCTTCAATTATGGTTTTATTAACAGTTATTAGGTTGATTATCTTATTACAATTTCTTCCAAATTATGTAGTTCAATTTTGCGCCGGCATGTTTAATTATTAGCGGTTGGCTATTCTGTCGTGTATAGAGACTCGTGTACTGATGTTGATATTTTCGTTTAATTATAATCTCATGTCGAAGTTCTTGGGACTACAGAAAATATTGTCAAATGGACTAATAAAAGTACAAAATTTTACAAATACCATATAAATAACATACAAATTGTGATACACTTATAATTACAGTTGTAACCTATAGCTACTGGAAATAGTGTTTGGAGGTTAACTGAGTTTACTAAATTTTTACGGTTAAAATATATTCACTTAAGAAATCAATATTAGACTGAGATTATTCTTCAATTTCAACTGTTCATTTAATCAAAGAAAGTTCAAGTGTCTGTTCTGGGAGTGATAATTTGTGTTGAACGTGTATTTTCACTTATTGTTTTTTTTCTTAAGTGTTACTGTTAAAGTCGTATTTTAAAATATACTTAGCAGTCCTCTGTCTCTTCTCTCCGGATAGTATTCCTTACAGGTACAGCTGGTTTTCCTTTTTTCGTTAATTCCGTTCTTCTGTTTTCTTAGGTATTTAATTTTGGTATTTATTTTTCATCGTTCACCATTGGTGTTGAAGATTCCGTCACCCATTTATAGGTTTTATATATTTTCTTCCTTCCAATATTTCGTAGTTAGTCAATGGGATCCTCAGCAATTCACCATGGATTATTTAATTTCTTCTTGTGATTTTTAGTTCATGTGAGTGTTCAAGTACAAGTTCATGTAAAAGTTGTATAGTTTAGTTTAGTATTTCATCATTATTTTTTATATATTAAATATTTTATTCTTTTCTCTAAACGTTGCGGTTTTTTACATCTGCACTCATCAAGAGCCAATAATGGAATAATGGAATTTATTTACTAGTTACCCTGGTTGCTAGGTTCCAAATACTAATTCTCATTGGTTGATAATTTACAATATTGTTATATATGGCTAATATTTTTCTATACAAAATTACTAAAAATCTTTAAATTATCATAATTCCTTTATACTAGCTGTAATACTAAATATAATAACACCATTAGTTTGCTTTTTGGTTACACATTAATTTGATATCTCACAAGACTACCTTTTTCCAAATCATAACAGATTCATACATTTACCATTTGGTTTTCTTTTGTAAATTAACTTTAAACTAATTGTTTTATATCCATTTTTGTTTCCTACACTCTTATTATTAAACCTAACAGGATTATATGCTTTATTTCATTAATTGTTATTGTTTTGTCTTAAATTTTACAATTTTCTGGATACCAGATATAGGCCTAACTGCCTAGAGTTCATACTTCACCTCATCTATACTCATTATAACTGTTCATGTCAATTTTGTTAATTTTAAGTGCTTCTAAACATAATTACTATAATACCATGAACTAAATTACAACATTTGATTGCCTATAATCATCATATAACATAACATAATTCCTTAACAATCTTTTTAGGCCAATGCCAGTATCTAATGTTTTACAGGTATTTTAACTGGTTCTGTTAACTGTAATACTAAACATAATAACATTTGGTTAGTTAAAACCATAACAAAATATAATAAAATGAACAGTAGGTGTGTACCAGTATTCCCTAATAACTACACTTATAGAATACAGTGTATAACTTCCTTTGCCTATTTTCAGCATGACAGATTAGGCTTTTACTATTATTTTTAATAGTTGTTAGTATAAATCTATAAACATAACTAATTAAAATAAAACAATGGACTCCTTACCATCCTTATAATATACTAGAATACTTCCTTCAAATACTGAAAAACAGTTATCAGTATTTTACTTCTAACAAACACTGTTATATTAAGTATAAACATTTTCTTATTTTATAAAAACTATGCCAATTTCTACACATAACTATCCCTTATAATTTATATAGTTTATTCATTATATTTGGGTCCTGTTATTGCTTATTGGCTATTGTCACTGTTCTTTCTTTATTCACGATTCTACTTCACTTTATTACATAGTGTTTGTATGTAGTTCATCGATTAACACTGGGTCCTATCATGGTTTATTAGATATTATCATCTTTCCTACTTAATTATCACTCTTTTAGTTTATTTTATAATATTGTGTCTTTAGATAGTTTATTTATTAATCTTTATATCATCATTATACTTGTTCTTACATTTAATTTTCCTTTTACATTTTCTACTATTTACATACTATTTATTTCCCTACTTAACTTTGTACTTTTATATATAATAATTCTTGTTGACAATGGGGTATTTTTTATCATGATGTTAATTATTTTTTCTGGATCACCTTTTCCAATCTATTGGGTCTTGTCATCGTCACTGTCTTTGTCTACGTCAAACTCAGTTAGTGGTGTTGTTCTATCATTTCTATTTATTAATTTTTTGTTATACAGCTTTTCTTCACTCATTGAAACTTGTAAACCTTGTGCTACCGTAAGTCATGTTACAACATGCTACTTAAAATTCACCACTGCTCATGCAATTCTGTACTCCTCACTCTTATTAGTTTATTATGGTTCACCTTTCCGTTAGCTTAATTAAGTGCACCTATACTGAACGATAGCTACACATCACGCTATTCGCTCCTCTATCTTATTATTCTGTGTGCATTTCGTATAAAAAGAATTCGTTAATAGTGCACAAAACGCAACAAAAACTTCAGTTTTCTTTAGATATGGGAAACACAATTTATTGTTACAGAGATATAGAATAAATGCATTAGAATGTATATACCGTTATGAGCACATATTACTAAACGAACAATTCTCTGTCTTTCACGTAAGTACAATTGTACCCATCAACGTAAGGCTTAAGGAGTGGTATTCATATGCAGCGCCTCCTGGCAGAGAACGTAGGAATTACGGGTGGAGATACAATATTACGAAATAGTGCCTGTAGTAAAATTACGTTCTAGTGCAATGTGAACTCGAGAGAGACGTTATGTTTTTTGGCGTGTATTCCACTTTAGATTCCCTTAACAATCTATACTTACAAACTAAAATATAGATACATACAGTGACAGTTTTAGCTTGCGACCAGGAGGCGGGGCTTCCTTTATAGAAGCCCAAGTCTGTTATTCAACTTTGTCCGTTTTCTGTTCTTATTAAAGTATGTGCTGATTTTTATTGTACGTAACTGCAAATTAGTCTTTCTGTTTATGATGATGATGATGATAATAATAGTATAATTAATATAATATAATAATAATTATTATTATTATACCTGATAAGGTGGCCTCTCCACAGTATGAGCTCTAGAACCGCCCATCGGTATGCGTATATAAAAGATGTATTTAGGTTATTATTAAATAATTATGTTGAGCAAAAAGACAAGGAAAGAGACAAGGCTTAAATTTATAAAACAATGGTAGTGCCTGTTTTACAATATGGATGTGAAACCCTACAAGGAAGATTAAAAATCAGATTCAAACTTCGGAAATGAAGTTTCAGAGAAGAACAAAGGGTTGCACGAAACAGGATCGTTTGCGCAATGAGGATGTTGGAGAAGAGCTACAGGTATTCTCCATAAATAATAAAATCCAGACATATCGCAGGGAATGGCTACAGCATCTGGACAGGATGGAGGATGGACGACTACCTAAGGTTGCGTTCCGATATAGACACTTCGGTACAACAGACGTAGGAATACCGAGAACGAGATGGAGAGATACTCTGTGAAGACGGAACAGGCATAGTGCCTACTCCGTGAGGTGGACAAGAAGAAGAAAAAGATTAAATAATTATACCAATTTAATAATATCTAATTAAGGAATCGGATCTGACTAAATAATTATTTTCTTTATAAGGGAAAACAGATGGGAATTAATACAATCATAACTATAATAAAATATATAGTATAGGATATTTATAACAATTACTGTAATAGGGAGAATTATTGATGGTGTTCTTTTAATCGTTTTGCATTAATTTAACTTTACTAACGTGCAGTTCACAATGTAATCCGGCTATAATTTTTTAAATACTCACTTAACGCAGTTTCCAGACATATTTTGCAACACTGTCGTAAAAACAAAATAAACATATCTGAATAAAAATGCTATAATGTTTAATTTACAAGATTCATTCCAAAACACACTCACTCACACACGTGTTCAGTTTGCATTGTTGTGAAGTCAATGGCACAATACATATTCTGTTCGTGACCAGGACGTGTGTTGTGGAACTCCTTGTTTGAAACTTGCCTCGCCCTACTTGGACCTGAGGTATTCTATTTAAACAGTTCAATTAATTAATATTACACTGCGATGGATCCTGACTGTGTTCATTCAGTGACTGCTTGGATGCATGCCTGTCTGGCTGCGAGAACCGGCCCGCTCCATCATTCGTTGTGACCGCTTTCAGAATACATAAGTGCTTGTTATCGTTGTTACTGAGATATAAATAAAAGTTTTTAAGGCATTTTGTAACTGTCTAACAAACGGTTAGTTTCTACGTTCAAAGCATTTATTCCATGATGATGTTAAACACGTAAAATCGCGCGCCCACCATTAAACACACATACATACAAATACACTTAAATTCACTGACATATGGAAAAATGATAGAAGGAGAAAGAAGTGTCTGCTGACAGCGATTATGACAGTTTTCCTTGTCTGACACACAAGTAGAAGTTCGATATATTTATTGCTCACTGCCTACTTTCATTAACTCTAAGTACTTGTCAAGTTCGTTCTACTTGTCAATCACAGGCTGACTAGGTACTGTAGAATCATGGCTATATCGGTAGAAAGCCAAATGGACTCTCATTTAAACGACGCTCATTTGAGAGTATTTGGCACAGTCGATTTAACGCATAATGCTATTTTGCGTACATTGATATTTTCTTTAAATTGTGTCTCCCCATTGTTACAACTCGGCTTTTAATCTATTATTGATGTAAATTACTATGCTAACATAAAAAAATCTACTTTACAAGAAAAATTGCTATTTGTTGTACACGTACTGTTTTCGAAGACTTGTCGTGTCTTCATGTCGTGTAATTTATTCTAAATTGCTGAAGCCTAATTTATACTTATAAAGTATAAAGTATACTTATCCTAGTATTAATATCTGAGGCCTAAATAATTAGACGTTACAGCATAACTGAAATGTGTAATATTTTTGTCAGCGTTAATTTGATATTAATTTTGTCGCTTGGTAGAATCGCAAAATATCTTTGACGTTACAAATTTTATTTTTTACCCGGAAATGATTAGAAGAAGAAAATTATAACTGGAACGAAGATTAGAGATTTAAAAAATTTTTGAAGTCGTTGCTTTTCAATTTATCATTTTAATCAGATTCGCAGATTAAGTAAAATTATAATTAATTAATTAAACATATTTGACTTTGAAGTCAAAATTATATGTCAATATTCGAGAAACATGCCATATGAGAGACATGGTGAAGTTGGAATGACCACGTCGACAGAATGGATGATAACAGATCGATTAAGAGGGCCCGGGATAATCGTCCGAAAAGCATAACAGGAATTAGATGACCACGAATGCGATGGGGTGTTTGTATTGAGTAATGGAGTTGGTTATAATCAGGAGAATCTCCTAAATGAAGAAGAAGGAGGAGGAGGAGGAGGAGGAGGAGGAGGAGATGAATGGCATGCTATCTTACGTAGCTAAATATCACTCATTTATTAAATATGTAGTATATAGTGTGTACTGACTACGTTCTCAAAAAAACCATGAAGTAAAATTAAACAAGTATATAAACACAAGTAAGCTAAGTTAATTTCCAGTGAGATAACAAGCAAGTACAGAGTCGATAAATAAACTAAAACAAACGTCCACATTATGAAAACAGCCGCGAACAACCAATTATAGTACAGTTTAACAAACGTGTATAGTGTTCGTGTAGAGCGGACGGTATTTATGTACTACAGAAATTTAAATATTAGGCCTATTACTGTTCCCGTCATTAAAGCTGACGTATAGCATGAATTTCATGGCTTTAACAGAACTGCTTAAACACAAATAAACGCATTGTCTGGTGCTAAACTAAAAACAACGCAATTTTGATCTAATTAGAGGTGATAGAGGCACAAAGCCGAAATAGGATAATGTGGAAACGAAGTTTATTCTACCAAAATATGAACTGTATTTCATTACGTATTGGCAGCAGCAGGTGAAATCGACAAATCAACACTGAGTGAAGTAAGGTGTATCGATACTATTATCCATTTACTACGTGGGGAAAGCAACATACGACAACTGTCATAATGTAAAGGTTTTTAATGACACACGATAATTATTTTAATTTTTGTTTTTATCTGTTATCCAGTAATTTACAAGTGCTTACGACCGTGTGCTTGTATTTCGCCCACATCGCACTGACTTGTGGTATAACTGGAAGTAACTATACATCAAAACACCCATATCTTAATGAATAATTCATTTAGTAATTCAAACGAACACGTCTTCCGGTTCATTTAATAAACACAAGTCAAAAAAAAAATTCTGGTTACTGCGCTAAGAGGGAAAATAAGGAGGTAAATTTTTACAGAAGTTCCCAGACTCGAATGTTTGAAGCGATTTAGGAAGTGGTAAGGAAAGAGATGTGTAGAAAGTTGTAAATCAGAAAAGCGTCTCTTTGATCTGTACAGATAAAAAAATACTATTTACAACCGAACGAACGAGAGATGTAGGTATTTTAATAGCCATACGCAGTGTACCTAATACCACACAAATTACAAATGACACGCATTCTGCACTGGACAACCGGAAATGCGTTGTGAAATGAAAGCCATACCAAATTTGTTAGTGGCAGAATTGCATGCACCAACATACCTCTTCGCCTTTCAAATTCTTGTCAGATTTTTGTACAGTTGCACGAGTAAATTCCTTTCTCTATAGAAACCTTTGGCTCTTTTCTATCTATTTTTTTTATGTCATATTCTTTCTTTTAATATTTTCAATAAAATATTCGTGCAATAAGTTATTTTGAGCGTATCATACGGGGAGTGGAACAGTGGGGTTATAAAAATTATCCTTCATAACTTTTACTATAATGTACAGCACTCACTCTAATACATAATTCTGTTTGTGAACCTAAAATCCCAACGACATCAATTTTGTCAGACAGATATATCTCCCACATGGACTTACGAATCGAACTTTGGGGCTGCGCCACCAAATCTAATACAGCAATAATACAGCCATTCTAATCAAAGATCCTATGAGCTATCGCAGATGCCCCGTGGTATTTGTCCAACCACACTTTGCACACGGACTTCCATATTCCATACATCCGTGAAGTCATCCACGAACGTGGTACTAGACTCCATACAAGACTTTACGAACCGCTGATCATGACACTTCTACAGCCTACAATCGACAGAAGATTGAGAAGACTTTGGCCATCCGACCTTTAAGGACCACGAGGTGACATCGCTGCATGGTACTCCTCTTCACGCCATCTAGTTGTACACTTTTTACGTGTGTGTACACTAATCAGCAGATTAGCTTAGAAATGTATTTTATGACTGCTAATAACTAAATAAATAAAAATGTAGCATATCTATCAGGACGAGAGGACGTTAGTCTATGTGGAAATAAATATTCCCGTAATACTCTCCATAAAAAACTCGTTATGTCTCTTCTATAAATGTTCACTCATCATCATTCTCCTTCTGTCACTTAAATAAAACAAAATTTTCATCATAAGTGTTCTCTCCTGGAATTCGCAGAAGCTGTCGACGTTAGCCGGTGTTACTCAGTCTAAGTTACAATTTTGTACGTTACCTGATTTATGTAATTTGATGACTTACGAAACATTAAATAAAACACTCAAGACATGCTTTCCAGTCACAAAAATTGTATTAAACACGACTGTGTGTTTTTACATGTCTACAATTCAGAGTTGTCTAGCATTATTTAGGAGTGGAACAACCATCTACTCTGGAATAATTTTAATGTCACCGCTGTATTATAAGCTTATAAGTTTACACGTAAGTAGAAATACACTTACGTTTTGTAAATAAGTAAAAATGGAGAACACTCACTAGTATTGTGGATTAAGAATAACATTTGGATGGATGATTTCTGAACTGATTGCTTTTAACGAGTGTTAATTTATTAGCAATATTTGTACTCAATAAAAATGCAAAGTTTTCCTTTACTGACTTTATTTATGGTTTTACTCTAATACCAGAACTGCTGCAACACAGCACTCATGGTGTCTGAGCTGTTTCTCTACACATCGTGTTGCATGTTGTCTTATTTTTGCTCATACTATAAATAACATATGAGGAAAAACAAGTACTGTATATAATTATTAATACTAATGAACAAAAATACGCCCTAATGTAGCTTTCTAGTGCAGTTGTGTTTTATTAGTATTTTTTTTTAACTATTATAAGGCTAATGCTTTCTAAAGGTATTCATTTTGGTAGGATTAATGGCAGCGTATACCTGCACCTTCTACTCTAATTACTCCTAATTATAATTCTCCATTGTGTGGGATTATTAATTACACTGCTTCGTGTAATGTATTCAGACTGTGTAACAGTGCTTACGGAGGCGTACGTACGCCACCAATTCATACCTTGAGCTTTCAAATATCAAAGTAGCCTAAGTACCAGGGGCGGATCCAGAGAGGGGGCACGGGGGCAATGGCCCCCCCCGAAAATCTTAATTGGTAAACAATGACCCTATTTACACGTAATGAATTTTTAGTAGTTTGGTAACCAACTTACCAAGTGCCTGTTTACACAAGCATAGCACTGTAACTTTATTTTATAAGTGATATGTTATAGCCTAATGTTAAAATATTTAAAAACGTGTTTTCTACACATATACAGTAGCCGCCAATAACTTTGATTCTATTCTATTAAGTGGCTGATTCTAACAAGTAGTAAAATATTATATGCATTGAACGGCATAGGAATAAATCGGTAACATTAACTGTGATCACATTAAGCGGCGGTCACTGTATTTGATTTTTATTATTTTTTTAGATATGTTCACTGTCCATTTAATAGTAATTTTGTATCTATAAAATTTTAATGAAATATTGTTATACATAAAACGATATTTTTTCTTTTATTAAATAGGACTTACTATGACTCCTCCCACCCCATCCTACAGCCATTAAGTATGTAATTCTTTATTTTTTTATAAAAATAGGTTTGAAGATAATAATCAATTAAGCTATTACCGTGATCGACGAAATGAGTGCGAATTTACTGAAGAGTAACATTTGAAGGGCAAACATATTACTGCACTTTTTGTGTAACACTTGTATTAGATAATAAAGAAAAGTAGGTAATACATGCCATAAATGTTAATAAAATTTGCGCTTATACATGATTTTAATATGTATAAGTAGATAATAAATTGTACTTTTATGACTTATGTTTACAAAAAATTTAAAGGGGAACCCCCGACCACCGGTTTGCCCCTCCCGACATTAACTTTTGGATCCGCCCCTGCTATGTACACGCACATGCGCGCGCGATTGACAATAAAGGCTGCTTAATTTTACAACTAATTTGGTTTCGTGTGTAATGAAATTATTAGTTTCGTTAATTCAGTACTACCAAAAACTCACAAATGCATTTACATGATTCATACAGATGAAAAGTATTTAAAGATGACACGGACTGAAGGTTATTAATTTTTTACTTAATGTCTTGAAGTTTACAAACATTAAGAAGTGTTTTAAAAAATTTATAAACAGTCAGATCTAATATTAATTCAATTAAGTACTATAAATTAATGAAGCAGAAGTGGTAGACTGTTAGACAAATAATACACTTTAGGCCTGACTCTAACAAACGCTGCTCATCATAAATAGGTAACGGAGACATTGGTTTCTAGTCAAATATAATTTGAATAACATTGACTACCTCTGCAGTGTTAATAGCAAGAATAATAATGATTAATAATAATAGTAACTTTTTTTATTTCAGTGCAGGGTTCCCACACATCCCTACACCCTGCAGATCCACCCACTGGGACAGAAAGACATCCAGTAGAGGAACAGGGAACAAACGTGATAGAACGGTTCGCAGAACCTTAGTATATAGCACTTGAAAAAGACATAAACTCGGGAGATTTATTGTGCCAAGTAAGAAGACGTCTGTGAAAAGAAAAATAGAAAACATAGTAAGTTCAAGGTACTATGTCTCAAACAAGTGCAGTCAGAGAATCCATCCCTTCTTGCCCGTTGAAACTTCTTTTTGTCACTAAAGAAGTCGATGACGTCAACATAGAGGTTGGTATCTCACAACTGGACTGCATGATAAACAATAAAAGTAATAATAATTATAATAGTAGTAGTAGTAGTAGTAGTAGTAGTGATGGTAATAATACGTATATTAATATTATCTAGTATTATTAGTTTTATAACCCAACCTCCAGGCCCCCCCGGAAGTGTGCACCCTTATGGAAATATTCAGTAAATTTTTCTTACTATCCTCGCAGAAAAAAATTATTTTGATTGCTTATTACTATTGCTATTAAATTTTAATTCTTAGTCGCCTAACATTAAGGTGAATAATAGTGTGCCAATAAAAATAATAATTTTTTTAATGTACTTGTAATTTCCGCTACAGACTGATATAAAAACCAAATAAATTTTTGAGTGCATGTATTTATGTACGCGTGTTAGAAGTTATACTTCTTTTTGTGTATAATATATAATATAATATATATCTTATTGTATAGTGCTTAAGTGGTTCAATAAATAAATAACGAATAAACAACGACCACAGTTATAATATATATGCATAAAATAAAATTAATATGACTATTATACACTAAAAGATAAAAATTTAATTCGATTGAATTAATGTAAATTCAATATTATAATATTTTATTAGAGAAAAATTAATTTTTTATCAAATATCTCAAAATATTTACGAATAGTGTATTACAGCAATGGATTTACTTTTCGATAGACTTCTGAATAATTAAGTGTGACCTATAATTTAAAATATAGAAATATATATTAGATTATTGGATTAAAGCAAACATAATGATAGAATACTTATCGAAACTTTTATTCATTTAATATAAAAAAATTTTTGAAATTAATACGAAAAATAAATGATTAGTTGATACTAGAAGAAACCTACGTTTTAACAAACATTTTCGTAATTAGTGTACAAAAAACGGCTGTACTTTTGAACCTGAGACCATGCTGAATCATGATTCCCTATTACCATTCTCTTCCAGTACAATTCTTATGCAGTTTCCATTATTTTGTAAGAAAGAAAGTTGATATGTTCAATGGCGATTTTCCTGTTCACTTTTTAAAAGCATAATTGTTATTCAGTTTCCTTTCTTGTTCTGAATTTATTGGACCGAAATTATAACCTAGTTCCCATTTACAGCACATTATTACCTTACAAAGACGAATTTATGTAAATCTAATTTATAACGAAAGAAGTAGGCCTACATTAAAATTCTCACTTCAACCTAATGCAATAAAAACCAATGTGCAAGTTTCTATCAATATGCAAATGATTAATTATTAGTAATTGGTTATTGTGGAATTTTATGTTGGTCTAAGTTAATGAAAAAAAAATTGGAAGAACCACTTGAAACCGATATAAAATGACTAGCCTATATTGCATTAAAAGATGTCAAAGCGTGTATTTTGCATAAAACTGATTACAGTAAGGACCTTTGTTTATGAATAGAAACAAATAAAGACTCCATACTTAGTTTGTACCATTAAAATTCACAAACTGATAGATATTATTTCATAATATTATTTTATTATTGTTATTAAAAAGGCTGAAATAACAAATGTATAAACAAAGTTTTGTATATTCTGAATACAAAAATTAAATATTTGACATTTATAGCCTTTTACAAAGTGTATAGAAACTTGTTTTACATGGTGTAATGATTTGTTTTATATAGCAACTTCTCAGGTTTGAATAAAAATAGACACTCATGACCCAACAGTTCCACTTATTACAATTTAGTTACACAATTTTTGTCACCGAAAAATATTTCACAGCACAATGTATATAAAGTTATTTAATTATATATCCATTCTCGATCAGCAGCAGCAGGTCCATCGGGGCCGCGACCGAAATGTTTTGATTTTTTGGCCTCAGGCTCGTTGTCCACGGCTAACTTCATCCTGTTAATCATCTTGTTTCCGTTGCATGGTGCGCGCGCATTTCGTTACATACTAAAATTTCACCCTCAACGCGCCTAAAGAAGTATAACTTCAATAACTGTCAAAAAATGTGAAGAATCTAGATTTCCGATAGCAAATATAGGAACAAGAAAGCAATTACTGGGGAAATATAAAGCCAATTCAACGTATATAACGTATTACAATTTTTTGAATCTACGTAGAAAGTGTAGATTCTTCTGAAGCTCACTAATGCCTTCTTGTTGGCAATAGAAGAAGAATAAATTACAATCTTGGAGTTTCTGTTTATTCAATTTGTCTGTCGTCTGTATTCTACTGACACATGATCATGACCATGAGAGAATACCACAAAGAGAAAAATGAAAAAATTTCCGTCAGTGAGTTCGAAACGTTAACATTTTCTACCTTTCATAAGCAGCGGAATGTATATTTCGTAATTTATCTCATAGAAATGATTTCTGGCATAGTATACAATCATCATACAGGTGTCATACATAATACACTGTGCGAAATCTGGAGGTAATTTGTGAAACAATGTAAAGTAATGTCTTACTGATTGATGATGGAAACGAAACTCCAGTTATTGTCACATAACGGAGGTACTCCTAAAACGTATCCTTAAGAAAGTTTGAAACCAGATAGAACTGGAACATGGAAAGCCAGCCGGACTGAGAAGGAGCTGGATAAAGAAATAGAGGAAACGGTTAAAATTCCGATAGCTTCAAAATAGACGCCAGTTGATACAAAAGTTGTGAGGTGGCAGATAACTATCATCCTATTATATGATTATATTTTATTATCCTGTTTATTGATTGCTGTGGATTATTATTACTAAGTGTTTTTTTTTTATTGTTGCTGAGTGTGGATTGTATTTCTAATTTTATAACGCTGAACAGGTACAGTAATCAGATAACATTGCCACTAGTTTTTGGTGTTCGTTAATTTTGCCTTACCTGATAACACTAGATTGAAATATGCCATTCTAATAGATTCCACTCTTCGTACCTATATCACCATTGAAGCAGTTCTGTCTCGAACATATCAATCAAATCCTGTTCTGAAAGTGAAATATTCATGACAGCAATTACCTCAATGAGCTCGTCATTCCCATGCCCAGCTTACAAACGCGTTATCCTCTAATTGCTGCTTTACCATCAGAAAGAGGAGGCAGAGTGCAAATTTCAAAAATATTTAATTATAGATGTGCAAATTTATTTATTATAAACAAAATTTATGAAATATGTTCACATATTTTTAGAGACTGCTTTATATTACTCGAAGTCTGGTTACATAATTTAGCATATTTTACATTTACATAGCCTAATATGAAATTATTAGGGACTGCGGTGTTTGTAATAGTTCACAATGTTGTTTAACCCGTAAAGTGAAGAAATATTTTTGACGATATGTAAAGAGAATACAACGGTAAACGGTAAAAACATCAAACAACGCATTGTAGAATAAAATACGTTAGGTTTCTCTATCAATCCCGCTCAAAAAAAAAGAGATGCGATCAATAGGAGAAGATATAATTTATAGTCGGTATGCAACCATGTCTTTTAGTTCACATTAGACGTATTCATATCTGATAAGCTTTTCTTATTTATAACTTTGTCAGATAAATCTTTCTGTCCAAAAATGAGTAACGGATATACACTCGGTGAACATACTGTGTGTTTTTATAACGGAAAGTAAAGTAATGATGCAAAGAGTTGAGGAGTCTGAAACAAATGGGAGGTAAGGCTTGCAACGAACACCAGGTTCACGATCAATCAGACTAACGAGTCAGGCCACTCTACCGATTAATCTTGACTGCGATATCTCGAATTGACTTTATCAAGGTTAGCTGTAATATTTTTAGATAGGAGATTGGCGACTGAACGTTTACAGTATTCTTATATGATGTAAAATTGATTAAATATGTTGGAGATTTAATCACCTATACTAACGCGTAATTTCGTCTAAAAATTTTGATTACATGTGTCATAATAACAAAACATTTATCAATATTTATATAATTTATGTTTATTTATGTATAAATATATGCTACGTGAATAAGTTGATTTCTACTCAAATTCTTCAACGCAGCCTTACAAATTAGGTCACCACTTTAAGAATAACGAAAACAGTATTTCGAAGAACAAACAAACGAGATAAAGGTTATTATGCCGAGAGAATCAGGAAGACGATTTATGCAAATACAATTTAAACATACTGTACATACCAAACTGTTACGAAAAAAATAAATAAATAAATTCCAGTAAAATTTATAAGATCGCGGTAATTTATTTTTGTAAACAAGTAATTAAATCGTTACTTTTATCACATACCAAACGTATTTTATGGTTAGATTGTGTGTTATAGAGATCAATATCAATATAATATAATGACGTCATAATAAAAATAGCAAGCGTGTCCTCCACGAGCGTGTTCACGCATATCTTTCTTTGTTTGCACGAGTATACCTCTTTTATGTGGTTCAGTGATACGCGAGTTGTATGTGTTCATTTACATACAACGACGTGATGTACGAAAACTTAAATGCAAAATTGTATGTAAATGAAGTTACTCCTCGTAGCCTAGATTCTAAAGTAGGTTGTACAAGACAGTAACGCTAAAAGGCTTTGTTAACGTTTTTAAAACACGCTCGTTATAATATAATGGCCATTAAGAACAGTGATGCGTTAACGGCAGTGCTCGGTGCACAACACGGTACTGTTCGGACTGTCAGTTCCCAGTTGGATAATTTCGTTTTCCATTTCTGCTCCTTTCAACCGTAAGCTGACAGGCGAAACGGTATTATTGGCGTAGCGTTACTGACAACACCATATGGTCTGGCCCCCACCTGGCCACAGCTGATATCCAATCTCACACGAAACTACGTGATATCCGCTGAATAGACTTTAAAATATAAAAACATCCAGAAGGGAAGGGTGTAATATTATTTGAAAGCGTCAACAATACACGGAGCAGGAACAAGTAATCATTGTCACTTGTCAATCAGACTCGGCCCAACCCAACCCATTGCTGTGTGTGTGTGTGTGTGTGAATCTCACGTACACGTCAGTAAGATTAGGAACTTGTCATCTGGAGTAACACACATTATGCTGCACGTCACACACACACACACACACACACACACACACACACACACACACACACACACACACACACACACACACACACACACACACACACACACACACACACACACACACACACACACACAGATCTCTTATTCAGATTACACCGTGACATGAAATTTTAAAATTTTGCTCTTTGTTCTTCGCTGGCGTATGCAATGTGACGGTTAAATGCGCCCAGCACAATTGTTACATAAATTAAAAACAAGTTATACAACATTCAGATACCTTAAAAACTAATTTATTATTTACGTTTATTGTGTTGGCGTACTTGTAAATTTGACTCTGTTCTAATAAAAAAATCAGAAAAAATAGCTCAGCTGGGTTATACAAAGAGGCACATGTACCTTTCTGATTACCATTATTTAGAATGAACACGTCGATAAGTAAGGTACACGTGAAAGAAAATGTATAATTTTAATCTCGTATATCGGAATTTAGGCTACAGGTATCCCATATTGACACAAACATAGTCGTACAGTTCCAGTTTAAATTAAGTTTAAAATACTTAAATGACTTGACAGATTTGTAGGTACTCTATGACGAGGCATAGAATTCAGACTGAGAAATGTACGTATCTGTGAAAGTACTCATGTGTTTTGATGAATCCAGTATGCTTGTGTTGTCATTTTACTCAACCAGAACAGGAGTACATGTCGCGGACAGAGGCCAACAGAGCTGTCATCATCTTCTTCTTCTTGGGCAATCAACCGGTAGATTGGCCCTTCAGTCGGCTTCATTCTCTGCTTTCACCTTCATATCAGCATAGCTGTCGCAACCAAACTCTTCCCTGACTTGCAGAACATATTGTAAACGGGGTCTTCTTCTCTACCTCTTTCCTACTTACATTCCCTCCGGTATATTTCTGAGTGAACTGTCGTGTCGTAGAATATGTCTTATTAATCCGTCCCTCCTAGATTTTTATACCCTTCCACAAGGCATTATATTCTCCTGCCATCAGTTATGAAAAATTTTCTCGATTGTCACTCTCTCTCTCTCTCTCTCTCTCTCTCTCTCTCTCTCACTCTCTCTCTCTCTCTCTCTCTCTCTCTCTCTCTCAGCTAATCCTCTTCATTCTTCTACAGCACTATTGTCAAATTACATTAATCTTCTTTTCTCGTTTCTCCTTTTTCTATCGTCCAGGTTAAACACCCGTACAAAGAAACACTCCAAAGAAACGCATATAGTAATATGGTGTCACGAGAAACGTATTTTCATGGAGCCTAAAGTCTATGTTTAATGTTTATAATAAGTAATAATCCAGTGGAGTGGTAATAACATTATTTATTGCTACTCCAAAATAGTTCTACAGATGTTAATCCTTACCATACATCAGCTTCCCCAACCAGGAATACAACCCTACAAGATTTCCCTCGATCTTTCTTGTATGATAAGCTGTAACGTAGTAAGCGTATAATGTAACATTAGATGACCAAAATAAACCGATTTTCGTATCTTTATAGTTCTTAGGACTTCTGTGTTCCTTTTAATTTATTTAGCAATTTTACATCGCTAATCTGATCTGTCCGACGAGTTTTGAGTACACCCCCAAAGATCCACATTTTGAAAGCCTCTGTTCTTTTGTCTGAAGTTTCCGTCAGCGTCCACGCTTTCATATCCTAAGTAGTATATCACTTTATCGTTTTTAGTAAAAGTTTGAGGTTTGATATATGGTTTGATATTCACTTCTAATAGGCCTACTTAGAAACACATTTCTTGCATGCTTTTAAGAACGTTTCCAAACACCTTAGAAGTTCGGTCAAGCATCTGTCAAGAGCACCCAGTGTTTGTGAGCTGGTTAATTTTATCCTGATTTATACTATTGACATAAAGTCCTCCTGGACATGCGGGATTTCATTCTTTGCTGGCAGGCGTGTAGTTAGTTTTAGAAGTGTTTAAGTGTGGCATGTACTCTTATCCAACCTCCACCATCTTTGGAGAATACAATATGGAGAATTACCTGCGATAAATAAAATTCCATAGTCACGTGAAAGTGAAGTGAGAAAGGCGTTACGAATTGGTAATCATTTTTTCTTAAGAATTATTTTTTCGTCAGTATGTTATTGTAAGAACTGCTGAAAAAATTTTAAGGCGATATGCGAATGTTTAAAAAGGGTACAAATGTATATCTCATGCATATTTATTTGCATAAATTAATTATTCCATTAATTCTATAAATTTTTATCTGTATTTATGATAGTGCTGTCGGTACGAACTTTGTCGTACTTATGTGTATTTAGCCCTGTAGTTGGACGCCATATACGGCAGTATATGTAGTTTGTTACGCCCCACGTTCTTTGGGAGCCATATACGAATGTAATATTTATGCAGATTTAATAATTGCATAAATTAATTAATTAAATAAATTTTACTTATTGTCCCGCGTTTGGGCGGCATGTACAAATATAATATATTACCACGCGTTGGGCATCATGTACAAATATACATGTATTATGCAAATTTATTAATTACATAATCTAATTGAATTTTTAATTGTATAAAAATTTTCTCTTGGTTACAATTATCTACTAGAATTTGCTTCCTCGTGTCACGTGTTGGGACACCATATGCAACTGTAATATATTTTATGTTTGTCTCTACTTGCATAAATTAGTTAAAATTATTCAAAGGAGTTTCCATAAATGTAAGTTTTTATTACAGATCTTGTTTACTGCTCCAGGACGGGCATGCCATATCTGATGATACACTCTGATATCACTGAGCCATAATACGCCCCGCGTGCTGGAGCACCATATGTAAACAGGTGTTTTGGGTGAATAACAGTCATCTGACTCAGACACTATTAATTTTCGTAAACAATACAAATTTAATTTTTATAAACGATACAAATTTATTATATGTTTTCAATATCATTTAAATACTGAATAACGTTAGCGTTTCTAGACAACATATCAAATACACAATGCTGTTATATTATCTCTACGTTATGAACATCTACAAAATCAATAAAGACTAATTAATTAATGACCATATAAATTTCAATATATCCTACTCTATGGATTCATATTTCTCAATTTGCGTTACTTTTGAGCAATTAAATATATGTATATTCAACAATTAAATAAATGTATATTCTACGATTAAATAAATGTATATTCTACTCAGTGGCGAGTTCTTTTTGAGTGGCAGGACAGTGGCGACCTAATCTAATGTTACATGAATGATAATAATTTACTTGTTGTTTGTATCCAAATTGCGGTGATTAACTGCGTCGTACCTCTCATCCTACGAAGAAATCCAGGCTGAAGATACGCCAATTAAATTACACTTGACACTTCGTCACGACACTATTTGTCCCACATTTTATCCGGATACTCGCATGAACGATAATGACTAATTGCGTTAACTCGAATATGACTTCATCGTCTAAAACACTTTGCGTGTAGGTTCTTTGTCACTTTTGATGTACGCGTGCAATAGTTTATGCTGCGTTTAACTAGAGCGATTGTACCATTTATACTGTATTCACAATGCAAATATAATTGGTTTTAATTGCATTTTAGTGAGTTAAGAACGTGGCACAATCTTACTATATTGTTTCATGTCACTTATGTCACGGTAATGTGATATTGTCAATACCTTATCACTCGCATTAGATTCATAAAAACGAGATTTTTATGATCACAAAGTCTGATCGTACTTAACTCGACATTGTCATAGTATTTGGTCACGGGTTAGTTCTACAGTTTTACATAGTCTCTGATACACTCCCGAACGATCTCTTTGCTTGTATCAATACACTTTGCTACCGTCCATCTGAAAGACTTTGGCTGGTTTATACCGAAATAGAATTGACTGACAAAATTTAGAATACGACCGAACTGAGACTGAACTCTCCAAATCGACCGAACTGAGATTAAAATAGACTGACTGACTGATTTTTATAGACTGACTTAAATTGTTTGAAAATTGGAAATCGACTGAACTCTTCTTCTCTGCGAACACCTTATTTTATTACTTCAGCAACACGACTCCCTCCACGGATGTCATACCCTTACCACAATCACTGTCATGATTGGTTTCTCGCATCAGATTCTGCGAAGGCTCCTCCTGGATACTCCGGCTGGGGTCTCTGGTCTACTTCCCATTCGCTCTTCACCCTTGTCTCCATGTTGACGTCTTCTTTATACCCGCCTTTGCCGAATTCCTTGCTCCTGATAGGTCAGCCAAGACCCCTCTCTAAAAGTCTTGCTGTCCACACCATCTCCCCGTATGACGACGGACCTAATTACACGGTTGTCTGTTATGTGATTGTTCTTACGTTCCCAAGTGTCCTTTCTAAGCGATTTCCTTTCCGCACATGTGTGTACCATAACCCGGGTGTGTCGAATCGCCGTATTGTCCTCGACTTCCCTTGTTACGTTCACACGCTGATGGTGGTCATCTTCCAGGAACTAACATCTGTTCTGCAGCCTTACAAGATGCTCCGTATGTCGTGCCAGTAAGCAAGTTTCCCGCTGTGGAGCTATATAAGTTCCTTTGTACTTAACTGCATCCGCTCTTAGACTGCTTTTGTGGAAAATGTTATGTCCATGTGCAGCCGCTAACTCACACGTATACGTCGAAAATGTTGGCGTCCCCTTAGTACACTCCTTGTCGGTAGTTGTGATGAACTGACACCGTCTTTTGTTTCTTTGTTATTGTCGCCACTTGCGCTTATGTCGTTCATCCATGTCCAACATCTGTTATGTGCCAAGGCGTTGTCCTTCTTAAATCATTGTCTAACGGCGGCCGTTTGGCTATACCATGCATCACTCTTGACAGTTGACGCCCGCTACAGTGCCGTTTACGCAAAAAAAATTCTCTGCCGTAATTGCTTTACAGAGTCCCCAATTTGGGTTCATTGATGAGTCCCGAATCAAGGAATCGCAAATTAATGCCCTTGCTGAAGTTTCATCAATGGTCATTCTTCATTGAAAAGAGTGTAGTCACTAAAGATCATCTTCCACATGAAAGAGTGTAGTGTCACTTACCCTTTCCTTCCCCCTTTTTCAACACTGTCTGTCATTATTACACCACTGTCGTTCATAACCTTGATACTGAATTTATTGCTCGCTTGTTTGAGATTATGAATCCATTTACAGATTTTCTAGTAATTATATGGTTAAGTTAATATTCATTTACATGTTCTATATCTACAAAATTCCTTCCTTTTAGGAAAATAAAGTAAAAGAATATTCTTTTGTTGCTAACTAGTTATCACATTTTTTTTCGTTTAGGTTTTTAATATTTATATGCATTACTCCTAAATAATCTATTGGCTAAAATTTACATTTTGTTGACAAGCGTTCGACCAACTTGGTTACAGCAAAAGAAAACACAATAAGCTTAAGTATTAATGATAACCTATTCACTCTAATTATCCTTGGTTAGATTTTCCAAAGATTATATTACAATTTGATTTACGCTAAATTTTACACATATAAACATTAATACTGTACTTCTTATACGTATCAAAAAAAAAATTTTCTTCCCCTAAAATTCTACAATTTCTCAACAAAATCTCATTTCAATTGAACAAAACTTTATTTACATTCCCCTTTTGTTTGAACTTAACAACTATCACACTATAATTCTCATTAAAGTTTTTACGATTACACAATCTATAATAAATGATTTTTTTTTCTATTTTACATTCTTGTAATTTATTACTGCTTGTTGTACATTCCAATAATTTATAGCTAATTATTTCAAATGATTAAACAAACCTTTGTTTACTTTCTCTTATCGATTACTATCTTATCACGTACATTATTCAAAATTTTACCATGAAACAAGACATTTAAATTTTTACAAATTAGTCTATGATTTCACTACTAACTATAACACAATGACATAGTTCTTGATTTATTTACAAAGACAATTCTATCTCTTAGCTAAGCAAACTTGAATGGTTTGTTTTTTTATTACCGTTAGAGGCGTTACGCTTTCCTCTAACTTCTCCCCACTTAGCCGTTGAGTAGTTTGCCTTTTCCCTTCTTTACGTAACATAAACGCACGTCTTGTCCTTAAATAATTTGATGTATTATTTATCACGTTGATTTCTTTCTTTAATCTCTTTCCTTTCGGGAATGATAAGCTTTTAACTGCCTTATGTTAAATCTGCCGCGTATTTTCTGTTCATCGCTGCATTCAACCAAGATATATGTAGCTTCCCCTAAGACCTGTTTCACCTTATAGGGTCCACAATATAATTCACAAAATTTGTCAATTTTCTTCTGCATGGCATCCGATTGGCAATATGTCCTTACCAATACTAGATCTCCCAATTTAAATTTGGTAATTTTGTTATCCTCGTTCATTTTCTTTGCGTGTTTCTCTCTCTTCAGCTTCATCTTCACGAAGATTTGGCGGTTGTCCGTTATGCTATGTTCATGTATTTCTTGGTTTAAGTACTTTTCCCAAACGCGTGCTGGTCTCCTACCAAACTGCGCTTCGTATGGTGTTACTTCAATGGTGTCGTGATACGTTTCATTAATGCAGCTTTCGATTGTTGTAATGAAACGTGACCACTTAGTGTGTTGTTCGCCGACGAATATACGGAACATGTTTCCTAATTGTCGATTAATACGTTCGGCAAGGTTGGCGCACGGGTTGCGAATGGCAGTGTACTTCGGTTGTATTTGAAGTTCACTCAATCCTTCCACCCATTGTTTCGATGTGAACTGCGTCGCATTGTCCGTTAATATTGCTTTCGGTTTTACAACTTCTTCGATGTATTGTCGGACTCTCCTGATAGTTGCGGCCGTTGTTGCCCTTCTCAACGTGTATAACTTCACGTATTTTGTAAAGTTATCAACCATGACGAAGATGTATTTTACGCCACCCATCGATACTGGTAACGGTCCGTAATAATCCCCGCTAATGAGTTCTCCTTTCTCTGATGGTAAAATTGGTATCGTTCCGCCAAACAGATTCCTATTTTGGCTATCCTTGCAACGTTGACATTTGTCACAAGTTTTTACGTACTCTTTAATTTTCCTTGACATTTTGTCAAATGTGAAACTCTCCTGTAACAGTTTGGTACATTTCTTACCTCCTAAATGGCCGTACATCTGGTGTATTTCGGAGATGATTATGTCCGTAATACTCTCTGGCACGTATAATTTCCATTTGTTCTTACACTTTCTATACAATTTGTTATCAACATACTTATAAAACTTACACATATCATTTTCATTACCATTATCTAGATTATCTATAATAGATCCTAACTTCGTATCCTCCTTCTGGAATTTTCCTATGTCTCTTATCATACTACATACGTCTTTCTTCATTTTTATAGTTACCTGATTTATCTGGTATTCAAAGTTCTCATCAACTTGGTCCTCTTCCGTTGCATCTTCTGGATATCGGCTGAGTATGTCGGCCACTACATTCTCTTTACCTTTACAGTGAAGGATGTTAAAGTTATATTCTTGTATGGATAGGATCCACCTAGTTATCCTGGAGTTGTTTAGATGGCATTTATGCATGAAAGTGAGTGCTTTATTATCAGTTATAATCGTTAATGGTTGACCCAAGATATATATTCGAAACTTCTCTAAACATCTGACAATGCTTAAGAGTTCCTTTTCAGTCGTGAAATAGTTCTTTTCCGCACCCTTAAAAGTTTTACTCGTGTAGGCAATTACACCCACATTCCCCTCTTCATCCAACTGATACAGTTGTCCACCGTAGGCGTATTTACTCGCATCGCATTGAAGAAAATATCGTTGGTTGACTTTCGGAAATTTTAATATAACCGTTTCAATAAATGAATCCTTTACTTCCTTGAAGCATCGATCTAGTTCTGATGTCCATATGAACCTTTTATTTTTTTTTTAATAAATCCAGTAATGGTTGAATCGTTTCTGCATACTTAGCAGTAAATCTATTATAAAAGTTAGTCAATCCTAAGAATCCTTTCTATTGCTTCTGGTTTCTCGGAACTGGGAAATTTCTGATCGCAGCAACCTTTTCTTCTGTTGCTTGAACTCCTTCTGTAGTTAAGCGATACCCTAGGTAGGCGATTTCTGGACGAAAGAATTGCGATTTATCGAGGTTAATCGTTAGGTTTGCTCTGCGTAGATTGCTTAATAATAAATTCAAATGTACCAGATGCGTCTTGACGTCGTTCGAGTAACAAAGACAGTCGTCAACATAGATGATTGTGTTTTCCTTCACCGGATCTTCAAGTGCCATGTCTAGTCCTCTCGTCAGAGCGGCAGAACTGGTGCTTAATCCGAATGGTGTTACTGTATATCTATAACATTTCCCCTCATACATGAAAGCAGTGTAATCGCGACAACATTCCTTTAGTGGCACCTGCCAAAAACTGCTGGTTAAATCCACTGTGGACAGGTACTTCATTCTACCGCACCTTGCTAAAATCTCTTGGATAGGAGTTGGTCCTTCATAGTCGGGAATGGTAACACTATTGATTTTTCGTGCGTCCAAACACAGCCTGACGTTTCCGTCTTTCTTTATTACGGCGACCATTGGATTAATAAATGGGCTATTTCCCCTCTCAATTACACCGTGTTTCAACATTTTGTTGATTTCGGCATCAACTCTTTGCTTGTATGCAAGTGGAATTGGCCACCCGCGTTGGAAATAAGGCGTGTTGTCCGTTACTTTAAATTCATGCTGATAGCATTCCATTCTCCCTGGACTCTCCCGAAATAAACTTTTATTATTCATTAAGACTTCTCTCAGATCTTCTAACGTTTCCTCATCCACACCTGTTATGTTGTCCACTTTCGCGTTTATTTTCTTCTCGATTTCATCCTCTTCTTCTGCTTCTACTACTTCCATGTGTATAATGGGTATGCTGACATTTTGTTCTTCCTCTCTTCCTCTAAATTCGACGACTCCCTTTTCCACGTCAATCAAACATTTTTCATCTTTCATAAAGCTAATACCTAATATACAATTTCTAATTAAATTTGGAATAATTAAAAATACGCAGTCTATCTTGATATCACTAATGTAAATGTCACATAAGATTTGCTTCCGAACAAGCTTAGACTTACTACCTACTGCACTAATAATCAGTGTATTAGTCATGCTTAATTCCTCATATGGTTCTAAATAATGTTTATTTTGGTTGAACCATTCTTCTGACAACGCATTTATCGCGCTCCCAGTATCCAATAAGGCAAGGACCGTAATATTATTATTGAACTTAATTAATATTTCTGGACACTTAGAAATCCGTTGTTCGAATCTTAATTCATCTTCATAAGTTAATTCATTTCTAAGATCTGGTAATAGTATGTTGGTTTCGTGAAGTCGGTTCTTGGTCAGTATATCGGCTATCTCATTGTATGGTAGGGTTAATTTTTTTTTTCTCTATCTACGTCGTTCCCCTTACCAGTCGAGGTCGACGCACCGTTGTTTACGAATTCTAAGGAATTTATGGGCTGTCGGTTAGTGTGTCGTCCAAACCCCTTAACGTTGCGATCGTTTTCACTCTCTTTGTTCGGCAAATGCTGTTTTTGCTTCCAGCTGACACCCTTATTGTGAAATGGTTGGGGTGTGTTTGTTGCTTCCCCCACACCTCGGGCATTCACCTTCTCGTGACTCCCTACAAAGTCATTATCTCTAGTTGTTCGCTGATTAATCGTGGCGTACTCTGCAATCAATGATTCAAGGTTTTGGATTGAATTAATCCCCCTTGTCACCACAGCAATTTCAATATTCTTACCAAAATGGCGCGCTATCTTTTTGATTAGCTGACGATCAGTGATAGCTGGCGTTAATTGGCGACTTTCAAGAAGCTTGCGCTCCATATATTGAATTGCGCTCAGATTGCCCTTCCAATTAAATCGACCAAATTCTAGGTTGTCCCTGACTGCGTCCTGTCTCTCTTCTCCCCAATACTTTTGTGTGAAGAGGTCTTTAAATTCATCAAAGTTGCGGATTTGGTCTCGTATCACCCTCCACCAAATCGCGGCGTCTGCTTCTAGATGTCGACCGATCCATTTGACATCGTCACTTGGGTAGAATGTGTTCTGGATTTCGGTCAGTTCTTTGAGAAATTCGATGGGATATCGGTCTGTGCCGTTGTATTTTAATTCGTTGTTATGCGGCCCACCTGTTCTTGCGGTCGATCCGACTTCTGCGTTGGCTAATTGACGCTGTAGTCGTTCTTGGCCTTCTTTAACTTTGGCGATGTGGTTTCTTAATTCTTCTAGCCGTGTCTCCTTCTCTTTATCTGTCTCAATGATTTTCTGTACAGCCGATCGTTGTCTGTCATCTACTTCTACGATCTTCTGTTTTAACGAGTTTACTGCTTCTCCTTGTTCTGTCCGTAGTCGTTCTACGTTGTTCATGACAACTCCTTTCAATTCTGCATTCCTGCTGTTGGTTTCTTGAATATGTGTGTCTAGTTTGTTATTTATTTGGTCTACTGACTTCTGTGTATTATTAATTGCTTCTTGCCATTCTTGTCGGTCCTTCTCTCTCAATTCTTTACTTTCTTTGGTATGTCTTGTTAATTCATTCTTCAACTCTTTCATTCCACGTTCATTCTTTTTCTGTAGCTCGCTAATTTTCTCTTCCCATTTCTTGGTGTGTTCTTGCAATTCTACTTTTATTTTTCCAATCTGTTCTTCGTTCTGTTGTCTCATTTTTTCGCTCATTTTTTCGCTCATTTCTTCATTCTGTTGTTTAATGAACTCGAGCAATAACTGGAAGTTCATCTCGTGAGGTACTAACGATTGTCCCCCCGCCCTTGTAGTCTCGTCGGCGCTGGTGTTTTCACTCTGCGTCGTATCTTCCTCACGTCCTTCGACGCCTAGCTGGTTGTTCACGTCGAACTCCATACTATCTGAATTATTGTTTGTCATTTTCGCGCGACTACGCGTAATCATTCAAGTATGCTTAACTAAGACTATTTCTACTACTGACTTACTGTCTAACAATTGTTTATAGCCACTGCCTGTCCTCAGCCTACTCACTTATAATATTTATTATTAATTATTCGAGCAATCGCTTCGTGCCCCACGTTGGGCGCCATTTACAAATGTATATCTCATGCATATTTATTTGCATAAATTAATTATTCCATTAATTCTATAAATTTTTATCTGTATTTATGATAGTGCTGTCGGTACGAACTTTGTCGTACTTATGTGTATTTAGCCCTGTAGTTGGACGCCATATACGGCAGTATATGTAGTTTGTTACGCCCCACGTTCTTTGGGAGCCATATACGAATGTAATATTTATGCAGATTTAATAATTGCATAAATTAATTAATTAAATAAATTTTACTTATTGTCCCGCGTTTGGGCGGCATGTACAAATATAATATATTACCACGCGTTGGGCATCATGTACAAATATACATGTATTATGCAAATTTATTAATTACATAATCTAATTGAATTTTTAATTGTATAAAAATTTTCTCTTGGTTACAATTATCTACTAGAATTTGCTTCCTCGTGTCACGTGTTGGGACACCATATGCAACTGTAATATATTTTATGTTTGTCTCTACTTGCATAAATTAGTTAAAATTATTCAAAGGAGTTTCCATAAATGTAAGTTTTTATTACAGATCTTGTTTACTGCTCCAGGACGGGCATGCCATATCTGATGATACACTCTGATATCACTGAGCCATAATACGCCCCGCGTGCTGGAGCACCATATGTAAACAGGTGTTTTGGGTGAATAACAGTCATCTGACTCAGACACTATTAATTTTCGTAAACAATACAAATTTAATTTTTATAAACGATACAAATTTATTATATGTTTTCAATATCATTTAAATACTGAATAACGTTAGCGTTTCTAGACAACATATCAAATACACAATGCTGTTATATTATCTCTACGTTATGAACATCTACAAAATCAATAAAGACTAATTAATTAATGACCATATAAATTTCAATATATCCTACTCTATGGATTCATATTTCTCAATTTGCGTTACTTTTGAGCAATTAAATATATGTATATTCAACAATTAAATAAATGTATATTCTACGATTAAATAAATGTATATTCTACTCAGTGGCGAGTTCTTTTTGAGTGGCAGGACAGTGGCGACCTAATCTAATGTTACATGAATGATAATAATTTACTTGTTGTTTGTATCCAAATTGCGGTGATTAACTGCGTCGTACCTCTCATCCTACGAAGAAATCCAGGCTGAAGATACGCCAATTAAATTACACTTGACACTTCGTCACGACACTATTTGTCCCACATTTTATCCGGATACTCGCATGAACGATAATGACTAATTGCGTTAACTCGAATATGACTTCATCGTCTAAAACACTTTGCGTGTAGGTTCTTTGTCACTTTTGATGTACGCGTGCAATAGTTTATGCTGCGTTTAACTAGAGCGATTGTACCATTTATACTGTATTCACAATGCAAATATAATTGGTTTTAATTGCATTTTAGTGAGTTAAGAACGTGGCACAATCTTACTATATTGTTTCATGTCACTTATGTCACGGTAATGTGATATTGTCAATACCTTATCACTCGCATTAGATTCATAAAAACGAGATTTTTATGATCACAAAGTCTGATCGTACTTAACTCGACATTGTCATAGTATTTGGTCACGGGTTAGTTCTACAGTTTTACATAGTCTCTGATACACTCCCGAACGATCTCTTTGCTTGTATCAATACACTTTGCTACCGTCCATCTGAAAGACTTTGGCTGGTTTATACCGAAATAGAATTGACTGACAAAATTTAGAATACGACCGAACTGAGACTGAACTCTCCAAATCGACCGAACTGAGATTAAAATAGACTGACTGACTGATTTTTATAGACTGACTTAAATTGTTTGAAAATTGGAAATCGACTGAACTCTTCTTCTCTGCGAACACCTTATTTTATTACTTCAGCAACACGACTCCCTCCACGGATGTCATACCCTTACCACAATCACTGTCATGATTGGTTTCTCGCATCAGATTCTGCGAAGGCTCCTCCTGGATACTCCGGCTGGGGTCTCTGGTCTACTTCCCATTCGCTCTTCACCCTTGTCTCCATGTTGACGTCTTCTTTATACCCGCCTTTGCCGAATTCCTTGCTCCTGATAGGTCAGCCAAGACCCCTCTCTAAAAGTCTTGCTGTCCACACCATCTCCCCGTATGACGACGGACCTAATTACACGGTTGTCTGTTATGTGATTGTTCTTACGTTCCCAAGTGTCCTTTCTAAGCGATTTCCTTTCCGCACATGTGTGTACCATAACCCGGGTGTGTCGAATCGCCGTATTGTCCTCGACTTCCCTTGTTACGTTCACACGCTGATGGTGGTCATCTTCCAGGAACTAACATCTGTTCTGCAGCCTTACAAGATGCTCCGTATGTCGTGCCAGTAAGCAAGTTTCCCGCTGTGGAGCTATATAAGTTCCTTTGTACTTAACTGCATCCGCTCTTAGACTGCTTTTGTGGAAAATGTTATGTCCATGTGCAGCCGCTAACTCACACGTATACGTCGAAAATGTTGGCGTCCCCTTAGTACACTCCTTGTCGGTAGTTGTGATGAACTGACACCGTCTTTTGTTTCTTTGTTATTGTCGCCACTTGCGCTTATGTCGTTCATCCATGTCCAACATCTGTTATGTGCCAAGGCGTTGTCCTTCTTAAATCATTGTCTAACGGCGGCCGTTTGGCTATACCATGCATCACTCTTGACAGTTGACGCCCGCTACAGTGCCGTTTACGCAAAAAAAATTCTCTGCCGTAATTGCTTTACAAGGGGAAAGGCAAATTTTAAAAAGTTGTTAAAAAAATATCAAAACTTGTAAACGTGTATAAATCCCACGTTTACAATTCATGCGTGTATACCTGTAGAGGCGAAAGTTTTGGTAGTCGGTACACACTACTGCGATCGCTTATGAACAATTATTTCTTGCCTACAGTTCATTTGTGCACAAGAAATTATTTTACATTATATTAATTACATCACACTATATAGGCCTACTACATTCAATTATATTTCATTATGTGAAATTATTTTAAATTGTATAATTAACTACTTTTAATAATTAATGGCTATTAAAATATAATGTTATTGTATAATTAGTGGGTTACGTTTATATTTTAAAACTGTATAAAAAGCATAAGTAAAGGAGCATTCCTCGCAACAAAACTTATTCAAGTTAATAATTTACGACATCCGGAAAGGTAATGTTGATAAAGGCATTTATAATTATTGAGAAAGGGTTGTTAAAGGGGTTACGGGTGTTAGGCGGAAGTTTCGTCCGTGGCACCAAAATTTAATGACTACTCCCGCGAGCACACTGGCATAGATTGGATTACACTGATAGCCGCTATGGTAATGTGCATACTGTGCCATAAAGCGACTGTCCTAATGAATAAACTTTAACTGTAGTTAGTCAGATAATAATAGAGCACATAGTGGTGTAACAATGTACTTGCACAGTAGCCTACACAATCATAACCACCTACACATACATATACAACCTACGAACTACACACAGCAAGTGCCTACACAATCCAGTGCAAGATATTGAAATGTAATATTGAATATATTAAAATAATATTATGCCTATACGTTTACCGAAAATAGATACAGTTGAAAATAATACCGGAATAAAATATTCATATCACGTACAAGGTACAGACGCGTGGTACTACAGGTGCCCACAATTAGGAATGTATAAATTACATTAAGTGAAAGTGCATAAATCCTTATTTTGAATTAATTGTGTTTTGAATGACTTCACTTATCTATTTGGTTGTTTGAAAAAAATATAGTAGCGTCTTCCTTAATTCATGATTACTTTAATGTTATTCTCAATCTATGTACTATAAATTTATACTGTTTGGTAACTATTGAAGTAACTAATTTTAACTTATTGAAGGTTTTAAATAAAGAGTTATTATTGTACGCAGATGAAGATAATAGGAAGAAAAAAGAGTGTTTATTTAATTTGTTACAATGAATATAGTCGGGTGGACCTGTATAATAGAGACAGACCTGTATTCTGTTGAGACAAAATAATAGCTAAACAGAAAAACCATCAAAACTTAAAGATAATTATCTATAAAGATAATATCTACTAAAATTATCTGTTATCTTGTAAAGTTATATAGGAAATTACAGAACTTGAAGGGATACGCGTATTTATAGTTGAAATAGCCTTAAAACCCATCGATACTTAAATTGGATATTGGCTACTTGAAGTAGCTTTGATACTTCAACGTTCAATACATTAGTAACGAATACTTATACTTATACTTTGTATTTATAATATCGTCATCGTCGTCGTCATCATCATCAGCATCATCGTCGTCGTCGGTCTCGTCGTCATCATCATCATCATCGTCGTCGTCGTCGTCATCGTCATCATCATCATCATCATCATTATAATAATATCATGTTCTTTTACGATTAACACAATCTCACATCCTAGCTTCCACCTTTGTTTATCCAACAATACCACTATTGTTTTTTTCCAAAATTGCCTCCATTTCTTGTACCGTGCTATTTTCGGTCTACCTCTCTTTCCACTATTTGGAGGAGACCAGTCGTTATTAGGCCATCTTTCATTTGACATCTTTTGAACACGTCTATACCCTCTTCGTGTTGACTGATTCCAATACGCTCACGTTAATTCCCGTTCGACTCCGTATTCCCGACCCTATCTCCTGAGTACTTGTTCTTTACTAGAGCAGCGTTACTACGAGAAATGACAATCGTCATTGTCTTGTCAATATTCAGTTTGGTTACAAGTCCATGGCTTTGTCTTTTTTCTCTTCTGTGGCTTTTTCTCTAGTATCTCCATTGCACCTTTAAAACATTTAAATACCGTAGTTTATTAATTTAATAATAACTTGTTTTGTTTTTTCCCGTTTTACTTCTTTCTCCATTATCAGCATTTGGAGTATAACACAAAATTGAAACCGTATACCATAGAAAGAATGTCATTTTTCTTACGTAAATTTCCAATTTTGATGCAGTGACTTCAACTTAAGCGATGGGTTATCTAAATTCTTTCAGAATCATTTAAACGAAAATTGGTGGGATAACGGTATGACAGACTAGTAATCTCAAAGTTGTGTCAGTTATCGGAGCCGGTGGTAGTGATGATTTAGAGGGTCAGTAGAATTCACAGATTATTAGATACACATTCACATTTTCTGTCAATTAAGAGATAGCTTTACATTAAAATAAGACTAAAGATAGGGTGTAGAGAAAATATTTGTCAATAATTAATGGTAAATATTTATTTATTTATTTTATTTAAAACAGTTTCATTTATACACACTACAGCATCAATAACAATCATTTTCCCATTCTTTCGTATAAGCCAACCTAGCATAAAACTAAAGCGAACGTTTGTTTTGTTATAAATTCAAGTTATAACGTAATATATTATGTTCCCCACTGTACAGAGAGGTTTCAGTAATAAACTCTGTAGTGAAATGCATATTAAGTTACACTCTTATAATATAAATTTCCAGTAACAAGCAATTTATTTTATTTGCGCCATGTACTTAGACAGTACTGTATACACGACACTGTGTCGTGACTGTGACTACTGTACTGCATAGTACAAGTTTGTGCACTTCCAATAACGTCTTACAGTATACATTGAAGTAAATTCCCAATTACGCAACGCCACACTCTACTGTTCTCATAGGGTTTTTTTTTTTTAAGAAAGCAGGTTTTAGTAAGCCAACCTTATTTGCCTGTGAAATATTGTACTGTACAGAGCGTAACACAATATGCCATAATGAAAACAAAACATTTATATGTTCTAGTGTTAGGTTAAACGCTGGTAATTACACATTAATGTCTCATATGTTCTATATTAACATGCTCAGCCAGGACTAATAAATTATACGTAATCTCTGGAATTTGAATAAGGTTAGTATTTCAGAAGAGATCCTTGCAGACGATGTCCAAACAGCTGGAAGCGATAGTGAACTGCAAGAAAACCTGGGCGTACGGAACTCGAGACTGGAAGAGAAACATGAAAATTAATAAGAATAAAACCAAAGTGATGGTAATTGGCGGCACAAGAGGATATACGTAAATAGAATTTGAAGAAACAATGACAGAACAAGCGAGAGTGTTTCCATACTTAGGGGGTCCAATAGATTAGTGACGATCGCAAGATGTAGAAGTCAAAGAAAGTGACAAGAAACGACGTAAATACCATGGTTAATGATTTCATACGTAAGAGAGAACTTTCAAGAGATATGAAAATTAAGATATATAAGACCATATATAAAATTATTTTGTATTTGGCTGTCATAAATGGGTGTTGAGCGAAGCCAGAAACGTGAAAGATTGACGTAGCTAATAAAATTGATAAGAGCCTTGGGGATCACCACAACGTAGCTGGGGTGAGGTACGAGGGGTCCAGATCCCCCCCCCCCGAAAAACTGAAAACGCTGAAGCTATTATAACACTTAGGCTTAAACAGTCAGTATCGTTCATAGAAAGATGTGATTCAGGATAATCACAGTTACTTTACGTATACTAAGTTTTATTAATGTTATTTCACGATAGGCCTATGGGATGCCATTAAGCAAACTTTGTTTTCAAGAGGTGCAATTTATAAATATAAGGTCGTTTTAACTATACTGATTTTAAATAATAAATATTATGGGGTTGTCGGTACTGAACGGGGCCGTAGTCGTCCGCTTACATGCTCGTACCCTTCACTTCAAGAAAGGTTATTTCTATGGCCACTAAAAAGGTGCATCTATTGTTAAGAGGGTTTTACAGTAGATCTATTGCGGCGGCCCCGTCCAGCGGATTGAGTGGCATTTTCCGTTGCATGTAACTTTAGTTGGCTCAAAAACATTTATTTTATTAACATTATGTCATATATTAATGATAATATTTTCGTTATATAGTATTAATAATTATTATTATAATTATTTTACTATTAATATTTATTATTATTACTATTATTAATGATAATGATGATTATTATTTATTTATAGGCCTAATTTAGAACTAAAATATTTCTGTCATTTTTTTGATAAGAGAAATTTAATTTTGTTCACATAACATTATTACACAGACTGCGACATCTTTCAAAGGACCTCACCGGGATCCTTCCTACCCGTCGCCTCATGTCTTTTTTTCATTTTTGACCAGTGATGTCAAATCTGAAAGAGAGTATTTTTTCATTGCTCTTGATGTTCTATGTATGAATGTTCATGTTACTGCAGTATACAGAGTTCAGCGACTGCTAACTCGCAAATGAGTACAATCTTTACTTTGTAGAGAATTGTAGCTCCTCCACATGTTCGTAATTATAGTAGTTCCAGACTGAACGTTTTTCTCAGTTACATCCAACAAAGCGTTACCATCCCGTTTATGTACATCTTTCAGGAAGAATTTTTTACTCCTTGTGTCTGTGTCTCCGATTACCCACTGAATTTTCACCAGTCGATCCCCGTTACACTTTCTCTTGCGGAACGCACTTTCGTCTATTACCACTGTGTGACCAACACCACCAATTTTTGTACTGTTCTGTGACAAAAATATAGTTAATATTTTCAGAAACTCGGAAATTAATTTCCTTGTCCTTTTCGTATTTAATTCGGTTTCTTTTGTAAGAAATCGGGTATTTAAAAATCCACGCAAATAAAACGCAAATAAAACAACACGGGTTCTGTTGGATTACGCCCTATGCCAAGAAACGTATTGTCTCGCTCGCAGATTCTTTTTTGATCTACATTGGTTTGTCCCGCACCTGTATATCACATTTTTATTAAAACCTTTGTTGAGATACATTTTACCCCACACTTCAAACATTCAATCCTGTTGCGTGTAATGTTTCAGTCTGTCATACATTTCCTTATTCCCTTGTCCCTCACGTAATTTCTCAAAGAATTAATACTTTTAAAATACAACACTGAAAATAATATAAACTCTTGAAACTTTGAATGTGATTATGAACTTTAAATACAAAAATAGCTGCTCGTGATTCTTATAGTATCTCACGTGTTGCACTTATGAGCAAAAATAGTAATGCTGAATGTAGGAGTAGGCCTAGTTGGGAAGGGGAGGGTGGAATGCCACTTATTCCACCAACGTGGCCCGTCTGGCGGACGGTTACCGCCCCATCCAGTACCGAAACCCTTATACGAGGGTAAGTCAAAAAGTAAAGGCAAATTTTTAAAAAGGAACTTTTTATTGTGAAAACAAGATGACAAGTAACATCATTTCTCTACATAATCTCCCTCAACTTCTATGCACTTGGTCCATCTCTTGACAAGCTTCGTAATTCCGTCCTGGAAGAAGATTTGTGGCATCGTGCACAGCCACTCGCGCACCGCCTCCACAACCTCGTCATCCGACGAAAACTTGGATTCACGCAGGTGCTCCTTCATCGGACCAAAAAGGTGAAAATCACTTGGAGCTAGGTCAGGACTGTACGGCGAATGCTCCAGCAGCTCAAAACCAAGATCTTGAATGCACTGGATCGTTTTCCCCTCTGTATGAGGATGGGCATTGTCCTGAAGCAAAAGCACACCTTTTGAAAGTTTTCCTCGCCTCTTTGTTTTGATTTTGGGTTTCAGATCTCGCAGTAGCTCACAGTAGCTGTCACTATTCACTGTTTGACCTTTAGGAGTGTAATGAATTAGAAGTGGACATTTCATATCCCAAAACACTGTCATCATCAACTTTCCTGCAGAAACTTGTCTTTTGAACTTTTTTGCTGTAGGCGAGGATGGATGTTTCCACACCATACTCTGCCGCTTACTCTGTGGTTCGAAGTGATGGACCCACGTCTCATCAACGGTTACTATGCGACTGAGAAACTCTTCTCCTTCCTCTTCTAAACGCCTTAAATGTGATTTCGAAATTTCCAAACGTTTCTGTTTGTGCTGGTCTGTCAGTCGATGTGGTACCCAATGAGCACACACTTTGCGTTAATTTAGTGATTCGTGGATGATTGGAACTGCTGAACCGTGGCTAATGTTTAACGCATGCGCAATATCATCAATTTTGACACCACGATCATCATGAATCATTAGCTCAGTCTCGATGTTCTTGTCCGTCTTCGAAGTGGATGGCCTACCTGAACGCTCTTCATCGTAGATAGATACACGACCATTTTTAAAGCGATTTATCCTCTCATAAATTTTGCGTTCACTAAGACAGCTCTCACCGTACTGCTGCTGCATTCTGCGAATAATCTCCGCAGGTTTAGTCCCTTCAGAGTGCAGAAAACCTACCACTCCCCTCATTTCTTCCTTTGTGCACACGGACAACAGGGCACTCATAATAAAATGCCCTGAAATCACTACGAATGGAGCTGAGCACTGAAACAACACAGCTAAAGAACAAAAAAACTTTGAGGTTATAATATGTCATTGTTCAGTCAGTGCTGCCATCCATTGGAGCAGGGAAAATAAAATTTGCCTTTAATTTTTGACTTACCCTGTACTTTATGTCTATAGTTATGTATAATACTTTAACACACGCAGCTAACTCAGGAATATTGTGATTAACTCATTGAAGTGATTATTGAGCTTGGCTGACATTGGTAATAGCATTGGAGGAAGGAATTGACCCCCCTGATTCGCCCCGTATTAATGCCACTGCGTCAGAATAATACTGAGTAACCAGCAGCATAATCTGTGCGACTTGGACGATCTACACTGCGTATACTATAGTCTAATATACCCATTTAAGTTTGTTTTTGTGCTGTATACTGTAGTTACAAGGTGTCACATTATACTGTTGAAAATTAGAAGTTTGCACATGTTCTTTATATTACTATAATAATTTACGTATTTTAAAATATACGCTGCTGAAAGATATAACATCAGTGAATATCTGGACATTGGTTATTCAAGCGTTTTTACTGTGTATGGAGTGATGTTTTGAAGCTATACTACGTTATAAATTTTCGTGTTCCTGAAGAATTAATCCATTATCAGATTAAATTAATCGTTTTTATTTCACAAGTGAAAATCGTGAATCGTTTATATTGAATCGTTCGTGACTCGCCAATTAATGAATTCAATACAGCCCAGTCGATAACGTACTACAAGTATTGTATTCTATTGTGAAACGTTATTTCTCTCGATACTGTTTAACAACTAATGCATAAAATTAAAAATATATTTATGAATTCCTATATTTTTAAAAATACGATTCAGTGCCATTCTGTGTTATATAATGTCAATATATATAGTAAATATATAAGATACGTATTTTATATTTTTACGACAGACAAATAATTAAAAACTATTATGAAAAAGTGACTTACAACTTATTCTAATGCTTGGAGATGTTATTTTTTTAGAGTTTATACTGTAAATTCCATTAGCAATTTGTAGTTCGTGTAATAACGCTACTGAACTGAGTTTAATTTTGTAAGAGAAATAATAAAACGGAGGGAAATATAGAACACACCTCAAGGGGTTTATGGTTTGAACATAAAAATTTTTAAATGCAATGAAGCAAACATGTTTTATAAAAGATGGTAACAGAATGTGCTAAACTTATGAAAATTATGGTCTAGAAGTAAATAAGTATTTCTCCTTTACCTGCACTGGAAAAGAAACATATAGGCCAAATCGTATTTCAAACAATATACAATCGGGGAACGTTACGTATTTGTTATTATAAACATTTTCCATTACTGACACATAAGGCTTTGTGTGTGTGCGTGCGCGCAGGCTTTATATGTTTGTTTATATACACTTGTGTAACTAGACAACACAAAATTATACGTAATAACACTACAACTTTTACAATAAATTTTTAAAAACCGTAAATGCGTGAACGCATCTTCAAATACCCAGCCAAGTTTCAGTGCAGTTCGCTAGAAAACGTAATTTTTAAATAACTTCTAGTGGTGAAAACGCCTATTTTTTACTCAAAATTTTAAAACATCTGTGTCGACATAACTTATTATCATCATGAGGGTATACATACTGACAAACAGGAATAATAAAACGTAGGCTACAGAATGATACTTTTCGTGATTTTGTGACTAATTTTTAGATTTAAAAAAAATAGTATCTGTTCATTTATATGCCATTTCCAAAAGTTTCTACGCAATTAAAATTATATATACTCTTTAAATACATCACACACACACACACACACACACACACACACACACACACACACACACACACACACACACACACACACACACACACACACAGATCGGGTAAGCATTTGAAGGGACGGTGCTACTTCCAGTAGCGGAACTGACAGCGCTGCTAGCGGTCGCCTCTGAAGCTCGCAATGAGCGAAAGGTGACTCAAAGGTATAAATTGTTATCAAAAATTTTTATCTAGAAATTAGTGTTCCGTAGTCAGAAAATACAATGGGTATTATATTTTAATATCCGGATACGTCATGGACAACGAAAGTTATAATGAATATTATTAGCCTATAGAAATATTATAGGCCTACATAGTTCTGTATTATTCTTTATGTAATTATAAAACACGCACACGCGCGCGCGCGCGCACACACATAAAAACATATAAAAACATTTTTAGGCCTATTAATTATAACTATATTGTTCATGTACAGGTCCTGAAGATGACAACAAATTTTGTCGAAAACGTCGATACAGATGTATTAAAATTGTGACCAATTAATAATTTAACGAAAGAACCTGTAAAACCTGTCAACATTATAAATTCACGCAAACTAAATGAAGCATAAATCATATTTATCAAATCACTGCCAAACTTGTAACGTCATGCTTTACTTCTTATAAATCCTCTCTTAAGAAAATTTTTCTTTGGACCTGAAGAACAAGTAACGTCGTGAGTTCGGAGAAAAGATTATTTGTGGTATTACAAGTGTTTGAGACCTTATGCTTAAAATAAAAGCCAAGTTAATTGTAAATTCCTAGACTTGAGTCAGGTAATTAAAAGTACATGTGTATTGACTACCGTTGTGTTAGCTTTCCTGTTAGTTCAATGTCATACACGATTTATTAGCATACGCATGAGGTTGAACGCTGTATTGTTATACATTAGGTTATAGGGTAACTGGCGAAGCTGTCATAATGCCAACCAACAGTGGTCTGGCAGATTAGGTTCGTCGCCACGTTTCTTGGCACGCTAATCACGTAATGGCTCTCGTACACGTACCAGCGCTCGCTGGATGCAGTTTGTATCTTAACTAACGTGAACTTGTATCTCGTGCAATTGGACGAGAACGAACCAAATGTGGGGACTCAAGTGGTCGCATATAAGGCAATGCGGTGGCTTCTCTAATTGGAAAATAAATTATACAGCGCGTGCGCATTCAACACACCGTTACTTCGGGTCGGTCAGACTGCTCACTAAATTTAATTACTTAGCTTGTAAGTTTTCTCTGCCCTCTTACAAACAAAAATAACGTCCGAACGCTGTGTAACAACTTATAACGTTTATGGTGTAACGTTTCTACGAGTATAATTCTGAATTAAAACAACTGACCTTCCCCTACGACTCTTCGATATTGTAAAATTCGTCGAACTTCACTTTTTAGTAGGTAAAATAGAGAATCAGATGAGAATATGCGTTGGCGCTATTACTTTTACACTGTTTTCGTTGCGGCTTTCCTGTTTTGTTCTGTAAAACAGGTGTAAAACGGTTACGTTCATTTTGTTGTTATAATAGGTATCCATATGTAAGTTTCCGCGACATTAGTGTGTAAGAAATCTAAATCAGAAACAAAAAAATTATTAAAATCATCCCTTTATTATTCCAAGTACAACAACAATTACAAGAAGTTTTATTAATAATCGCAATCCAGATTACAGTTGATGCAGAATTATTTTACATAAAACGTAGCTGGGTATTTCCTAGCTCTATAGAGGGGGGGGGATAAGATTATGGTAAATGCGTTGCTAGTAGGCTAACGTGATGTGAGGATTTTGTAGAGTAGCAGTTGGTGAATGAGACAAAGGTTTAATGAATAAGTGGAATGTTTCTCAAATATTTTGGATCGAGTTTGTGGAAACACGAAAATGATGGAATAGAGTCGGCCTATGTTCCAAATTTATTACTTCTTATTACGCATTCGTTGTTTGTTTTTCTGTGTTAAATGACTTTTTGTTTGTGATCGATTTGCCACAGTTAGTATTCCAAGAATTTTGACATATGTTAAAACATGGAGAGCTCGCAATTCGGACTGATTTAGCCTTTTCATGTAGTTAGCTTGCACATATGCAGTACCAAATTCTACACAGACACACAAATAACACCAAGATGCAAACCAACATAGAACTTAGAAAAACAGGAATATAGTGCAAAGGGTGTGAAGAAGAGGGACACGTGTGGAAAAAATCAAATCAATAAGGTTAAAAAAAACAAATGCTTTCAACTTAACGAATGGCCGAGGAAGACGATTTAAATTAATTTTTGATCGTTTGTTACTTCTACAAATATACGACTTTATAAAGCAAACACAGGTAATACATCGCTTAAAGTTAAGATAAGAAAATAAACGGTGTTAAAGATCTATAAAGTTATGGATGTACCCTGTGGGCTGTATGAAAGCGAAACCTGGGGCCTACATACTACAATTTGTAGTAGAATCCAATAGGCTACGGTCAGTTCTGGTGGGTAACAATAAGGAACAGACTTGAAAAATGAAGTAATCAGGGAGAACCTTGAAATTCATAATTTAAATAAAAAGACGGAAGAGTAGGCTGTAGAGAATGATGGAAGTACCACTCGTTTAGAATGGAAGATGAATGTCTGCCAAAACGAATGGAACTTTATAATCCCAAATGAAAAACAAATATTTACAGGACGAAATGAAAATGAGTCAATCAGTAAGTCGCAACGGACTAAACGGTGTTATGCTTCTGGAAGAAGAAGGAGATACAAAAGAAGAAGAAGAAACAATAACAATAATAATAATAATAATAATAATAATAATAATAATAATAATAATAATAATAATACAGCTATTCATCTCAAATCTTCGGTGAATGCATGTGTGATACCACACGTCCATAACCCAACCCTCAGCAAATAACTAATGCCACTATTATGAATTTTTAATAGTGTAGGAACTTTTTTAAATTCCAATACAGTATTTTATTCACTTTAAATGTACAATAAGCCGTTCACTAATTGTTGTAGCATTTTATGAAAATAGTCAGGCTAATCGCATTAATTTTCTTAGTTTTCTTAAAGCCTTTCTCTTCCCTCATCCCGTCCCCCGTTTCTCTCTCTCACTCTCTCTCTCTCTCTCTCTCGCTCGCTCAACTCTGACGGCAGAAATCTGTTCTGGGTTAATGGAAACAATTTCTGTGGCTTGTGCAACTTGAGCTTCTTCTTTTTAGTTCAGCCAATAAAAGTTTACTCTTTCTTACGAAACTTATGATTTTACAGTTGTGGACATGAAGATTATTAATAAATTGTCTCTGCTCTTCCTTGAAGATAAATAGAACAAAAAATATTACATATCACATTTAAACACAGTCAAAATAAGACATATTACGTCAAAAGTATTTAAGAAACTTTATAAATTATTATAAATATTATTTATAATTATATAATATTATAATTATTAAACTTTTATTTATAAATTATATCTATGATGTTACGAATAGGCAATTATAGTCCCTGACCAGAGTATTACATAATCCTATAAGAAGAAATAAAAATGAATAGTTTTGTTGTTAAAGTTGTTTGTACACATTGCTTAGATCACAGAATTTAAACATTGTTATTTAGTTTTTATGCCTATCATGTACGTTGGCACTACTGGGAGCTTATTCCATTGTTGCTGCATAACATTACAATTACCTGTGTATTTCAACGTATTTCTTGTGAAATTGTTTTTACAAACAATTTATGTTTTGAACTATTAATGTGTATTTTTTCTTATTTTTTTTTTTACAGTGAAAGGCGAAAAATATCGCTGATGAGCAGAAAGGTATATTATGCACTTACTTGAAATCGAACGTTTAATATTGGTGAAACTGCAAGAAAATGCAACATTTCCAGAAAGTCTGTAAGAAGAATAAAATTTAATTAACAATGTTTCTATTAACAGTAAGAGAAATGAGATTGTGGTTATAAAAATATTATTACTTTAAGAAGAGAGAGAAAATTAATAAGAATCGTTAAAGAAGATGCAGTTTCCACTAATCTAACTATGACAAAAGAATTACATCATTCTGACACATCGATATCTGAGGGAATATTTGCCAAAATCTGTAAGCACGTGGAGTTAAAAAATGACGACCCATCAAGAAACTCAATGTAATTAAGTCTATGAAATAAAAGAATTTCATTGCTTTCTAGCATGAATTGTGGATCAGAAAGTAGAGGATGTTGATTTTGAAGACTGAAGTAAGATAAGTATACAGTAACAGATGTTATGGCAGTTAGTCTTATGTTAAAAATCATTCAACAAAAGAGTCACAAATGTCAGTTCGTTAGGCTAACATCAAAACGTTTTTACATGTGTGCCTTAGTGATGATCGACATTTCAAATTTTTAGTGACAGAAGCAATTTGTAAAACGAATACCCGGGGACTGTGTAATAAAAACTGCCAAACATCCATCATCCCTTATGATATGACCAGTCATCAGCTCTAAAGGACTCGGACCGCTTTACCTTGGCCTTGGTGTTTGAAGAGTTCTTCAGAAGAGACCAGTTCCTCAAATACATGATTTTCTAACATGGGAGAAAATATTCGTGCAGCACTCAGCTCCCTGTCATACTCCAAACAATGTAAAATTCCGCAACAAAAGCAGAATATCGAATATCTTCTCCTGACTGACCCCACCCCCCTGAGCTTAATCAACTGAGAATGTATGAGAGTTCTTAAATGAGAAACATAAAAGGAAATTATTCCTACTATAGCTCAACTAATTGATAGAATTATTTGGCTTCAGACCATAATAATTCTTTAAAGTGTTCTAACCTGCATTAAACTATGCGTAGCAGAAATTGAAGTGTCATGGAAACTAAAGGTGGCACAACAAAATATTAAACAAAGTTTACCAAAAGCATCACTTCACCTGTATTTAACTTAAATTTATACAAAAATAAATTCTATTAATTCTTGCTATAATTGAATGGTACAGTATTTAACTAAAATAAAAAAAAGTAATTGAAAATGTTATTTGTTGTTGTGGCCTAACAATTGGTCAAGGACTGTAATTATCCACTTTTAGAAGGGGGGGCGTTGTTATTTATTACACATTTCGTAGTATCGGTAACAGCATGGGAGGGGGTAACATGTTAATACGCGTTACGTTGTGCCTCCATAAATCATAGTCGGAGTTCAAGAGTGCAGGCGTTTGGCTATATACGTAAAGGAGCGTTTACAACACGTCTCGGCCTAGTAGTACGTGCCAGCGTGTTAACTGCGCGGTACCCCTATCTCTGTTAACTAAGGTTAAACGACCACTGAAGGACTGACTGCCAAGTGTAGCGATGTCCACGACACTGCATGAACACACACACACACATAAAGCCGTTAGGTTTTGGCGGAGCCCCACAATTTCATCGTGACAGAGAAATTTTGTTACAAGGGAGTTTGGAAATCACTGATTTTTTTCTATCGATAAGATTGATTTCAATCAATCAGATAATGTATTATAATAAGAATAATCAAACTAATGAAGGAAAAATACACCAGTATGATAAATAAAACTGTTCCAATATTTTTTAAAAATAAACAAAATTAAGTTAAACAATTAAGATTAACAAACTTACCGGGATAGCATAGTAGGGTATTTTTCAGACATCTTAACACTTTAACAACACTTGAAAGAACTTCATTTTGCATAGATTTTAAAAATATACTTGTATGTGAGCTATTGCCCTCGATAATCGACGCACCTCTATTTGACAAGTGAATACATTTATTGTTACGGTGAAATTTAATTTTCTGTGGTAGAGAGGCTAACATAAAATATATGAGTCAGTGCGGGAATAAGAAGGGATCAGTTAGATATGGATCGAGGGAATTTGAAGGAAAGTTAGTGCCTTTGTACCGGGTTGACTGGGCACTGAAACTCACAAAATCTCAGGATTGGATGAAATGATGTTAGCTCCCAAAGGAACCCTCAGCCTCTCTCCAGCCAAGACCGTACTGGGTGTTGAAGTGACACTTCCTACAAGAGGTGACCCTGTTGATGCAGAACAATACGGATCTAGGCCGGAAGGTCGATAAATATTCCTGGTGGAGGGCAGCAGTACACACCATTACCAAATTAAGGCGTAAGGGGAATAATCCTGGACCGGTTTATCTTTGGAATATTACAGGCGTGAATCTAGTTGGATTTAGCCGGCTGTAATACTACGTACAGGTCTCTTTAGTTCGGTAAGACAGACAGTTTATGGGAAACAACCCAGACAGAAAATCGGGCTGGACGTAAGCCCGAAGGTGGCACCCCCCCACCATTGTCTTACCATGCTATATGCTAGTAATTCAGGGCTCATATTAGTTACTAAACTGACGCAAGCAAGATGTAACCGAACGGATGAAACGTTGCCACCGTAGATTATAAGCCGAAAGGACGGAGAGGTATGGGGCGACAGAAGAGACGTTGAACTGACCAGATCTAGTCTATTTGCTTAGGACCGGAACAAACCATTTTTTTTTTTATGAATTGCTAAACTGCTACAATTTTTGTTCAAACGACAAAGCTTTTCGTCATCTATGATCTTTAACACGTTGTTCAAGACCTGATGATGTCAGAGATGACGAAAAGCTTTGTCGTTTAAAAAAAAAAAAAAAAAAAACTTGTAGCAGTTTAGCAATTCATAAAAGAAATAGTAAGGATGGCTGCTAATTTAAATAATACGAAGAATAAACCATTTTTTGTTTAATCCTTGCTGAAGATGATGATGACGATCAGTTAGATATTTTCGATGCAGACGCAGAGAGCTCTACTGTACAGAGGTTATAGTTCACATGTACGCGCATGTATTCGTGGATACATGAGCGGGAGCACGCGCGCGCGTGCACGCACACACACACACACAATTTTGCACGATTATTTAAGCGTTAAAATTTTCAATTTTCTACAATATATTTTTCAGTGGAAAGTTCTTTTACCTTTGTAAACTGGCTTATAAGATACTCGCTTATTACCTCAAATAAACATCTGATGACACTTAATATAAGTTGACCGAGTCTTCGATACGAAAAACAAATTTAATAAGCAAGTTACGTATGTAAAGTGCGTACAGGACAGGAACACTTACGAACAGTACGAACAGGACAGGGCAGGACAGGACGTACAGGGCGATGATCTTACACACACTTTATATTGTGCAACAGACTCTCGCAGAGAGGAATACAACAGCAAAAGTGATGCCCAAGAGATGGTACTTTTAAGAAGAGTGAAAAGGTGCACAAGACTCAACACGACAAGAAGTGGAGACATCAGACAATAATTATACTTAAGTAGCGTAAAGGACAGAATCAAATTTACAAGGAAAAATCGACAGCCAGCATAGAAAACAGTAATTCCTACAAGAAGAATCCATGTGAAGAAGAAATATGACGAGCCCTATGGAAAGGTGGACGGGCAAATGAATGAAAACATGCATATTGTCTAACCTGACAAGAAGAAAAATAAGATCATAGAATAGAAATAATATAACTAAGATGACACAAAACTATAGAAATTTTCTCGGTGAGACTAAAACGATCATCCAATGAATTTGGGATGAATATCATTTTTTTTTGAAAGTCTGGCTTTTTGTATAAGTAAATCACTTGGACAAAACCTCAGTTGCTGTTTTACTAAATGTTCATTAGCTAAATTAGGAGATTCTATAAAAACAGGAATTTTAGTTTGGAAATGTGCGATAACACATAAGTACTATTACATTCATTACGTTCATCTGTGTGTAGGCGTCCATCGATTTCTATACTCACAGATGTCACCGGCTGTTCCTCGTCTACCTGTTCTTTCCGATCATAACAAATTCTCGCATTGCTTCACATGAACATCCTTCAACTGATCTTCGAAGTTAACTGTGTATCGTTCTTTCAAAACCGTATATTTCAACTCACTGTATCTCTTCCCTGTTTGCATCGTCAATACGTTATGATATTCTATTTGAATCCCCTATGGGCCTAAATAGTGTTGTATTCCGTCTTCAGCATACGATGAAGCAAGGCGTCGTTCTGATACCTGTCTGTGGATGTCATCAAGAGTTTTGCTTCCTAATTTGTTGGCATTTGTTGTTCACACAGGTTACTGTCATCATTCGGCGGCAACAAAACTTCTTATGTAGCCGACATTTGTTTTTAGTAGGTCCATTTTTCCAAGTCCACATCAGAAGATAATATTTCAAGGTATGAACAGATTCTTGTGTTTAGTAAATGTGACACTGTAGTTCAGTGCGACTATGTCATATATTTGATTATTATTCAATGAACTATTCAAGGCAAAGTTGCCTCAATGTTATATGGTCTTAACGTAATAGCCCTGTTCTTCAATTGTGAAAATAGATATATACAAGAATTGAGAGGTATTGTATATAAGAAATTGCATTTAGGTTAGAAATAATTTTACATTGTGGATCAACATGCAACCTTCAGTTTTTTCCACGGAAGAATACGGCAACAAGTTTATTAGCACTAAAATGGTGAATTTTTAAATTATTTATTTTTCCATTAAAATTAATCTTTACGAACCTATCATAGCCGTCCAGTAATTATCATCCTAATATTTTAAGTGAAATCCAGCTAATGATTTCCTTTAAATGATTTCCATTACACAGACAGTTCACTCTGCTTTTTCACTTCATTTAAAGCAAATTAGAATACTCGATAATCTTGAGTTTTTTCTCAGATACTTCTCGAAAAATGTGGAGCGCTTCGACTTTCTCTTGTTGGTGTCAACACGCTTTGCGCTTTGCAGTGAAGCCTTTAATTTCTTCTTTAACGTGAGCGATACCAAAGTTCCGATGAAAAGCACTGTTACGGCAGTAACAAGGAACATTGGCAGCGTTCCTTAATACGTTTTGGAAAGTCTGAATTCTAGTTATTGCGACTGTTTAGCACACTCTTAAGTTTTGTGCCACACGTCCAGATTAGTTTCATAATCTGATTTTATAATAATACTGTGTCGTTTGCGATAATTTAGAATTTATCCTCAGGTGACAGCATATTCCTAAATAATGCAGGTCTACGTATATACTGCGAATTTCTTGTTTCTCATTTCAGCTAATTAGTTTCAGCAAATTAACTTTTCTATGTTGTAATTTTGTATTTAGTATCTTGCTACATAGCCTAATTAGCATTATTTTCGTAGGGGACTATGTTTTATTTATTGGTACTGTAGGTGGCTGGTTTATGATTAAGACTGATAAACATTAGGCTTACGAAAACTAATCTCAAATATAAAGCAAACTGGAGAACGAACAGAATAAACGGACACAGGAAAATGACCACAATGACGGCGGAACTTTTAATAAATTCAGTTTTTAGCGATAGCTGTATTTCCCCTCGTGTGAAACATGTGTGGAGGAGGTACGTTGTTTTTAAGAGGGTGTGTTTGGTTGCATAATCTACCGGACGCTAGAGGGGGGCTAACTAGGGCTTCACAGGTTGTTAAGGGGATTACGGAGACGCAGGGCTTCCTGAAAACATGAGCTCGTTTGTTGCATCATACAGTGAGAACGTATAACAGCTGATGGTGTTATTGTAACATGGTAAATCAACATTTGCTACGCACACAGTAATGAAATTTGCTACACTCTGCTACTCGACTCATGAATTTACTAAGCTTTAACAAATAACAGTGAACGTTCGTTTTGCTAACAGTAATCGCTTTAATTGAACGTTATGGTAATGCATTTAATAAAATAATTGGTTTTTATTTGCGTTGGTAGTACGCAGTTTCTCTGTTAATTGGTTGATTTATCGTTATAAAAAAGTCAAACTGTAACTGTAACAAATAGTAATTTAATTCATGTTTAATCAGTCGACGATCGAGATTACTAAAGTTATTTGCCAGTCCGGATGTGAAACCGGCGTACATATTCCATAAAACATAAAAATAAATTTTGTTGTTTTGCCAGTACCTTCAGAATATTTTATCGACCGATACAGAATCTGATTCTGTCTTGAAGAGCCTTCAAAGTACCGGAAGAGTTTCAGCATACCTAACGAAAACTGTCCTAATGCAGCTCGTAAAGTTTCAGCCGTGTCTTCGGGCGACCGTAATATTGTATAACTTAGTAGGCTATAACCTGTTAGTGCTAATGCTGTTTCGCAGGTTCTAAAGAACGATTTCCAGCTACGTAACATGTACCATTATAGCTTAATACTTTTTACATGAATGAATTGCTGATGTAGGTATGGAAGTGATATTCGCTGTAAATAAAGTATAGAGATCTATGTGTTGTTAAATTGTAATTCATCAGTTTGTTACAGATTATTACACATAATATCAGAAAAAAAATAGTTATTTCCATTCACAAGTGTAAAAATTGTATTGCCTATTCGCACATTCTCAAAATTAATGCCTACATCATCTGTGAAATGCCTACATCATCTGCCTACAGTACTGTGAAAGGTGCATCAACCAACTTAATTTTATGAAAATTATTGATTAAGTAATAATTATCAGAAATTAAACCAGAAATTTAGTTAAACTAAATGAAAATTATTGGGGTTTAACACATGCGCGGCGTGTATGTGTGAGAGAGAGATAGAAGAGAAAAATTGCGTTCTTTGTCCGAGTATAATGAAATGACTAGTTAATATTACTTAAACAGGTACCAAGTTCAAATTATTTAATTATAAAGGTAAAATACAAATTAATATACAAAAAGATGCGTTTTCGATAATAATACTTTAGTTTAATGGCAATACTTAAATTATAATATATTATAGAAATTTACATAAGCGTTTGGGTTATAGGAAGAAGCGATTAACATATTGACATCCACTTAACAAGATATTTTCTATTTTTATTGCTTCTTTTAATTTTTTTATTGTGCTAATTTATTCACGCTTATTTACTATAACCACTGAAAAAAATTATTTATAATTCAGGAACTAACGTTTTGTTTCCACACAACTGCCGGAAGCGGTTTATTTAAAGGAAATTGTTCGGCGGCAAAATCTGAGCCCGCTTCCCCTTTCGTATTGTGCTCAAGTAATTATTCAGTAACCTCGGACCACATCTTGCTCGTCCGAGTTTTCAGGCCAGGCAGCGTTAAACGCAATATTTTATCTTGAGGATGTAGCGCTGTATCAGAGGAAGCATTAGGGTAGAAGGAAGTACTGTACAATGTTGATAAGTTGGGGTTAGCTACATCAGTGAACCACCCCCGCAGCAGATTACGCTATCGCTGACAGAGCTAGTTTTATGCGCCACCATTATACGATCCCTCACTCACGATAATTTCACGTTTCATTCAAAAACATTCTAATACATTAGAATGTATTAATTTTGTAGGCATAACAAAATGTTCGTGTGCACATACGGTATTATAATTTTTTTTTAACTCCGAACTCCATATTTGCTACCAGTAGGCAATAGGTTTCAAGAAAATTGTAAATTACAGTCGAGTCGGTTTAAAACCCACACGCATTTTATTACCCTATAAATTAAACGTGACTGCTAATTATGTAGTCTACTTTTTACAACAGTAGTGAGATGATTGTATGTATATACATGGTTAAGTTATTTCTTTTGCTAAAACGCCTTAAAATTTCGTCTGCGAAGGCATTCCTTAAAATTAAAGATTTATTTTTAAGAACAAAAATAAAGTGAAAATAGAACTCCCATTTCAACGCCTTTATGTTTAATAACCTTAATGTATCCATTACTGCATAATAAATGATATATTCTCGTATCAAAACGGGAATTTAGATATGCATATCGGCATTTGAACTCTTATAAATTTAACTCTGAATTCATCACAAAAATTTCACAAGGCTTAAACAAACAAACGAATGTAGCCCATACTGAATTATATTAATTCACGACAAGCGAAAAATAAAATTAATAAATTAAAACAACATAAAATTAAAACCATTAAGACATTGGAGAACGCTTATCACTCAAAAAAAAATTTAAAAATGCCCAAGGTTTTCAAGAAAAACCCAAGAAGAGGACAGGTGCCATCTGGACTGACGAAAGGAGGGAGAGAGATATCGTTCAAGAATATGGGAAGGTACATCGTTGCATCATTGAAGGAGATATGGGAGAGAGGAAGAGAGAGGAGAAGAAGAGAGGAACCAGTTGAACCAAAAGTAGGCCATATAGGTTCATGCGAAAAAAAAATTAAAACAAAATATATCTGATGTGGGTAAAGTTTTTGTTTGTAATTAAAATTAGTTCAATAGTTCATGCAAGCAGTTTGATCGACACTCCCCCGGCTTCAAATTCAGTCGTTCAAAATCAATCTGTGGCGTAGCCAAGACGAGTTAGTGAAGTGTTAAAAACCCGCCCCATGGGGGAAGTTGCCAGTGGAGGCTTATAAATAAAGACTGCAGACAGGCATGCAGTACCGGCTCGCTAGTGGCTGCATATAACATACATAGCAACATATAACTGGAGAATTTTCTAGTAGGTAATCTCTGCTCACGTTTATCAATCCCCAGCCAGCGTGGAAAAGTCCAAGTCTACTCCACTGAGTATGCTTATAGGCCTACTGTTACTGACTTTGGTCCTTGGTAGACGAACAATCTTGAATAACAATCTTTTCTGTTATTACTTTCAAGTCAAGTTGTCAAGTTTTAAAATTTCTTTTCGATTTGTGAACTACAGATTTGTTTAAGACCAGAAAGCGGTACTTAGGGATTCTAAACACATTGTTTTGTTATGATGTTTGTTTCGTGAAACCTCATGGTACCCAGCAAACGCCGACATATTTTTAGTGTTTGATAAACAAAAATTGTGATAGATCTCCAAACTGTTTAGATTACTGTAACTGCGATCACGAAACAGTCAACATGTCACACCCAGCCGCCAGCCTTAGGGCAATCCATATAAGTTACTGCGTCCGAGACAACCTCAGCTCCACCTTCAATTATTCGAAATTATGAGCACTTAAGTTTAAGCAGTTTTTAATTGTTGTTAATTAATTTCAGAAATTACTCTATAATTACAAGTAACATGCAAATGTTTTTGTACATTTATTACTTCGTTATTGTCTAGCCAACTCAAATAAAACTAATTGCGACCGGTGCTGTTATTTTAATGAACGTAACTACTCGGAGCTACGCAGACAGCTATAATGTAGACCTAATTTGTTATTGGAAGCAGAAGTTTGTGTAGAGCCATTCACGCAGCTTTAATTACGAAGTCAATGGTTCTGTTCGTTACAGTTCAGTACCGACAAATACAACGGTTTAATATTTAATTAGTGTTAATTGAAATTTTGAGGCTTTTTCCTTTCATCGTTACGACGACGACTGGGTAAACTCGTTTTAAAAATGACAACATGGCTGAAAGCAAATAATACATCACGTTCAATTCAGATTTTAATTTAGAAGGTAAACGTGCCTTCACAATTTACCGAACGATTATTTTGTTTTCATTTAATTAAAACACCAAGTCATGGACAATTCGTTTCTTTATAAAATATTTATTAATAAAACGTGTTAAGCACCATATAGAATTTTACTTTACAAATAAAAACCTAAACTAGATTCCAATTAGCACGCAGTTTATCATTCTAACTAAATGTTGCAATGTTAAATAAACCTCATGTCTTTTACTATTCACGGTCGCTGTTAACCCTGTTTTAAGAAAAGATTTACAACAGCTGTCTTCGCGTAGTGTAATAAAAAAGCGAAGTTTTACAGAGGGAACGGTTAGGAAATAAATGGAAATAAACTTAAAGTAAGAATGAAAACAGTTTTTTATTTTATTAACCGATCTGAAAATAATATGAAAACTAAAAGAATCTGTTGTCCTTCTCACGGTTTAACACACTGTAAAATTTATTTAAGTCTTCTGAAACCTTGTCTCACGTGGTATATAATAAAAAAAATAAATAAATAATGCTGTAACGTGTAAACGTGATAAACATATGGACAAAAGAAACACAACCCAAGCAGTAAAGTATATATACAGAATATATATTGAATTAGCAGCACTGCCGTTAATAACATACTTAGATTTTGTCAGGGACTGTATTTTCATCAAAAACAGCTTAGCTTTAATCTCGTGGCGGGCTCAGTATAAAGCGTGTTGCTGTACTTATTTGTGTGAAACACTAAAGCCGAGCAGACACGCCCAGACAAACAAAACAAGTGGCCAACACACTACCTACTCAAGCTTTTGGAAAATTTACTCAGTTTCAGTACACACGAAAACACAGCGCTTGCATTTGTGCAGTGTCGTGTTGAAAAACAAATGTGCCTGTGTGCGCTCGAGTCTTTATTATTCAACTTTATAACATATTATACGTTCTTGTGTTTAGTTTCATACTGAAGCATGTGAACAAACAACAGTGGATTATTGTGGAGGCAATAGAAATTTTCTGATGTATTCTTTTTTAACATCGATTTTTGATATTTGATAAAGGTTTGTTTGAGAACAGGCCAATAAAAGCAGCATACTGAAATTTACGACCTACTCGCCCTTAGCAGATGGCTGTTAAGGGAGTGCCCCCGGAGTGCCGTAATGGTATCCCCTTCTCTTTTCCTCGATGTGTGCACAGAATGGAAAACTGTTTCATTTTGCCATTTTATATCTTTCGGGTTCGTTTTGCTGGATAGTACTTCAAAAAGCGCACAGCGAGAGATAGCGAGGGGGAGGCGGACTTAACAAGCAAGCAAACAGCCGACGTTTTATTGCCCAAGCACACCGCTGCCGTTGCACGTTACACTCGAAGCAATGTTACATTTTTCCCCTATATTATACATACTACATTACTCTGGCTGTTTGTATACATACACATCCGCCCGCACACATACGCTAACATGAAGTCATACCTGCAAATAAAAACACAACGAAACGTACAGTAAACGTGAATAGCTGTAAGGTACATTTATAGATAACTGTTATTTCAACTGATACAAAATATAGCCTACAACAAAAGAGTCGGTGCCAACAGATGTGATCTTAGCAATATGGCAACCCGTTATTTTCTTTTATTCGATTATTTGTGTGGTTTCTTCAATCAGTCAGTAATACCTGTCTCGTTTCCTTTAAAGGTAATAGCAAATTACTTTTAAAAAGAATTGCCAATATTAGTCTTCCTTTGCATAAAGTCTCTGTATATAGTCTCTCAAATCGGATCTAACGTCTAATGACAATTATATATGCTCTTATTCTTCGCTTTGTTTCGTTTTTTCTTTAAAGCATACGCCTATTCTTAACAATATTTCTAACTTTATATACATTTATTCCGGGGTCTACGATATTCGTCGCATCTCGCATCTAACCGTTAGTAATTTCTCTTTTCCCAGTCTCCTGTAAATTCCTGCTCCTTATAGCCTTCTCCACATCCTGTCTCCAATTTCTATGAGGCCTACTTCTTTTCTTGCGACCGAACGAATGATTGTTAGTATCCTTCTAGGCCATCTCTCGTTCCTCATTCGTTTTATGCGTCCGTACTACATTAACTACGTTGTTCAACTATGCCATTAATAAATTCTTTGACATTTGCTCACTCCCGTATTACCTACTTCATTGCTTACATTGTTTAGCCGGAATATCAGACAAGATCATCTCAAACATTCCTTTTCAACAGTTGGCAATTTTTCTTCATCCTTTTTGTCATCTGCCAACACTGTGATGCATATACTCTAATTGGCTAAACATTGTACTATATAAATTAATTTTAACATTAATTCTAATCATTGATGACCAGAGCAAAGAGTTTAGCTTTGGATAGACATCCGTCCTTGTGAGAATGCGTAGTTAATATCTTTATCGCAAGTTCCGTCTTGGCTAATTATGCCCCCTAGATATTTATACTCCTGCGCTGTCTTATACTTTCACAGTCTAGCACGGTATCATTCACTTTTTCCCCTCCTCATAAATATTCTGTCTTCTGTAAATTAATTTGAACACCCCTCTTGTATATTCATCCACTAGATTTCTCACCACATATGAGGCATCATATTTATCATTAGTAATAACAACCTGATCATCTGCAACATGGGGAGATACTGTGGTCCGATTTCTATTCCCATTCTTGAACATTTTCTGCTCCATTCATTAAGAGCTTTAAGGCATACTGTCTGAATTCTCAGAATTTAACATATTACTTTAGTTTGTGCCCCACTTTAAATACACTTTATATGTGTTGCAAGAATGAAATAGAAATAGTGACTTGTCCGTGGCCCTTTCTGTTTAACCGATTTTAATCAAAATGTTGGCATGAAGAGCCGAAGTTAAAAAAAAAAAAAAAAAAAAAATTCTAATTGACGAAGTAAAAGTTTTTACCGACAATAATTATTTTAAAATTATTGAAAACAATTTGGATTCATAACCCCAATCTACGTTCTGCTAGTTTAGTTTTTCATGAACGAACTCAAAAACGCTCCCACAGACCACGCGCTACCCCCTCCCCCATACACACATATTCGGAAATCTCTCAAAACGGAATTTTCAGGCTTACGGGAATTTCATAACTTTTATTTGAGTGAACAGTGTGTATTGAATTTGAACAAATGTATTACCTCATGTGATCTAAAGGCCTATTCGTGTAATTCAACTAAATAATTTTTTAGATGAATGAAACGTGTTTTCATAATCTCGTTAACACTAAAGGCATTTCCACGTCGTTTTATCATTGGATGTCTGCAATTTAGATTGTGATTAAATAACATTAACAGACTCAAGTACTGCAAAACCTCATATTTATTAAATTCAAATTATAATTATTAAGAAGAATTTAACTTTTTCGCATAAGTAGGAATTTTTCTTTTCTTTTTTTGAATTTGGCAAAATGAAGTACTCAGCCTCAAGCAGCTGTAAAGTATTTGCATTATGATGGCTGAATGACTGCTCTACAAACGTATTTAAGGCAGACCCTTCAAAGCGTGCCACTTCTCTTTCAGGTCACGTAACATCGCTGTGCGTTACTTTTTTAAGTTCCCCTCGTCAGGAGGGTGACTCGCAGTATTTACATAACACATACACGCGCGCAGGTTCGCGCGCACTGATAATAGAAGGAAATGACTTGCGTTAGACATTTAGATAACGAATTAATAATTCAAAAGGAGTATCATTTCAATGTTCGTGAGGTTCATTGTTTATCATATTTAATACAGTAAATCCCGTTAAGTAACCAAAGATTTCTTAATCCGGACAACTTTTTTCCTGACTGTAATAACGGAGGACATCGGATTGTATCTAGAAGCTGATGGAAGTGATCTGGATTACCATATTTTGATGATAGAAGTAATCGTCTACACTGTGACGGAAACAGAAAGTTTTTACAATGGTGAAGGCAATGAAACACAAGGCAACAATGAACCGAAACTGAAACTTAGGGCAAAAATAAGGAACGCCGAATTTCCTCGTCAACTAAGTAGAGGAAAGGAAGAAAGAAAAAGATTTTCAACAGGATCTGAGACACATACATGAATTATAAGTGCAAGAAATATGTGTTATGAAGTAGATCAGCAACTTCTCCAAACCTCTTAATATGGAATACGACATGAGCATGGAAGAACCAAGACCACTGTGTCCTAATTAAAGTAAGATAAATGTACTCTACATAACGTATTTATTTTTTATAGATTATTTTCCGCTGCATTTATTTAAGTGTAAACATAAATGTAATTTATTTGCATAGGCAGTTTCAATTGAATCTTGCCGGCAAATGTATTTTTTAAAGGGCTAATCCGGACTATGATTAGAACGGGCAATTCATTATACAATTATGTCCAGATTAATGATGTTAGAACAATATTAATACCATAATGTACAGTAACATAATCTTACTTACACGGTATATATTTTGTTCAAACATAATTTAAGACCACTGTTAAAAGTCCAACTATTAGCCGGGCTGTTAAGCCGTGGTCCACAGTTGTTGTTGACAAACGTTTCGGCCCCACCGTCGGAGGCCATCATCATCATCAGTGTCTGAAACAATTGGGACGGTGTCCGATAATTCACCCCAGTGATGAGTTAGAGACTATTAAGAATTTGCGTAATTTGAGAACTGGCTGAATTTTTTCCAAAACTGGTTGTGTAACTTAATTGTAAAATTATCGGTGCTTGTGTGTCTGTATTTGTAAAACTCACAAAACTAAAGTAAGGAAAAGGTAAAAAAAAACAATATTTTACTCCTCGAGGAAATTCAGTTGATAGCAGGCCTAAATTTCGGTTGATCTGTGGAACTTCGTAACACTGTAGTGCCCCATTAGTTCACTAATGGTACTGTTACATTGTGTACTACAACATATATATTAATACCGGAAGTTATTGTACAAATGGAAAAGAGAGCCAATTTATTGACAGTTATTGTGTAATACAAAGTTGACAAGGAAAATGGTTACACTTTGTAGACATGATATTGATCATAAATTCTTGTAAACTCGGTAGAAAACAAAAGTGATGGAGTTATGTAGAAAAGAGGTCTAAAACAGTTATAGAGGATAACATTATCGAACATATTTTCCTTTTAATATATTCAGCATATCTATAAAAAGATAGAGATATAAAAACTAAACTGCATAAGTATCAAGAAACAAAGAAATTTTTTAAGTAGTCGTAGTGCTATTCACACAACAGCAAAATTTGAGTACTAATTTACTGTGACAAGTCAAGAAGTCATGCAACTAAAATGAGATTTTTAATGCGGGTGAAGGATGTTTTACGAGAAACTCGAATAAGATATGTAAACGTTCGGAGAAAACTGGGATGTCTACAGCTTCATGCCTCCCCACGAATTGGACAAATAAACTTGACTGGGCGGAGAGAAGAAACGAGATTACCCAAAACTGTTAAAAATTAAAATCTGAGGGTTGGTGAGACGAAAGTAGGTCGGAAGATGGAACAGGGAAATCGCCTGACCCTGGAGTTGAGAATAATACGAAAGTCGGTAGGGCAAGCTGGGCGGCTGCAGTTTTGTTCAGACATCGTGCATACAATGAAATCTCTGTACAAGATGCAGCGTGGACAAGAAAAATAAATATTCTTGCAGAGGGAGTTATCGTTATGTAGGCTATTTAGAATCGAGTGCAGTGGTTCGTTCTCGTTTCGACAGCTGTATAGATAAACACATCATTTCTGAACTAACATTCAATACTTCGCAATTCACAACAGTTAATTCCAACAAAAGATGAGAGTTACAGAACGTGAAGAACGTACATAATAAGAAAAACAGAAAACTATCTAATGACCAGTGACACACAGAAGGTACAATATTAACTACAGTACAGTGTTAACTACTTTTTTGTCTGTATGATCGGGAACGTTTTAATATTAGGCAGGGAACTACAATACTCACGGGCGGCGTTACACGTCTTTATGGTTACCATAGCACTGATCAGCACTACACAACATACGACTGTATCTGATAAAGTAGAAAATTACAGTATATTTTAAAGTCTTTTTCTGCAAACAGGGAAACACGCAAAGAACGTATTACAGCCGGAGTCACCAAGTGATTCTCTGGAACACACGGCAAGCTTTAAAGAAAATTCTGGAGTATTAATTCACAAGATGCGACAAGTCTTCCTGACTGTTTGTCAGCTCGTCCTGTAGTACCAAGAGGAAACTATATTAACGGAGGATAAAAATAATCATAATGTAGATATTTATCGTTGTGGAGAGAATCATTAAATCGGTATTAATTTTATATCGCATTAAAGAAATGAATCCATGGGCCAGAACTTTTATAGTTGTATCACTGTGTCGATAATCGTTGTAAGGAAATTTCATTATAAATTGATATTATAAAGAGCAGTGATCTTCTAATTTAAAACTGAATTGCTTTATTCATTTGTCATACTTTTAAACGAATTTTAGTTTCTGTTATGTAGGCCTAATTAACCTATACGTCATACAAAAACACACATAATGAATGGTCTTAAATGAACATTACTGAGAACCAACAACGTGGTGTCGCCATTCACTTAAATATAAACATTTTGTTTATTTTTCTTCATAATTTTGTTAATAATTTTTTTGTGGACCAGATACTCATTTCATACGTTACCCATACACGTAATGCTCGCCTATGAATAAGTTTGCCCCACTATTCATATTTTTTTCATTTATACATATCACATGACATGTTGTACATACATACGCGTATATGTTGTTGCGAAGCACACGTAAACACTGGTGACTGTGTCTTTGAGCAATGACAATAAAACACCTTTCAAGAAACCAATCAACTAGTTACGTAAGTACCAGCCCGATGAGAACAAAATACTAATTAAAGCGTTTCATTATTAATTACTAAGGCGCAGAATAAACAGTAATGATTGAAGTGACATTAAATGTCGACTCATTAAATCCCCATTTAAATATTATTTAGGAAACCGGTTGCGCGAGTGACCTACGTACTGAACAATTAAAATTGACAAATTAAAAAAAAAAAAACTTTCACAAAAAAGTACAAGAAAATAGCCGTCAACATATTCCTTTGCTGTCAAACGACTATTCAATGTAATTTAAAAAACTAATTCAATTAACGTATTTTTTAAATTATGTAGCTTGTACTGAATCGTATCTAAAACAGTTGTGTCTATAGGATATGAATATATGTATACGTATATCTATATATTATATGTTATAAACAATAAGAATATCGAGATGTTTGCGATATATTGTACACAAAATGTTCATTATCTCGGGAACCTGTATTCCGGTAAAAATGATTAAAAATTGTTAGAAAGTACTAAATTCGTTCTAAAATCTCTTCACTTATACACAGACACGTACATGTAGACTTATCTCTCACAGAACGAAAGTTAGTCAGATGATTATAACTTAAAGTCACAGTACTTTTACTATAAATTTAATATTTCATTTTGAAAAAGAATTAATTTTCGTAAATAATCTACAATACCTTTTCGTGACACTGATTACTTGTTTATTTTTAAAACTAGCAAAACACAATGCATTTACCCATATTTTATAATTGAAAAAATGTAAGGGAAAAAGTAACGGAGTAGTTCTTCGAGATAACGACTTTTCAGGCTGGCTAGTAGCGCGTTTTGTCCCATTTAAAATACATGGACAATGCTTTCTAATGATCTCAATTAACGTTGGAACAAGTTTAGTGTATACCTCATTCGTGTCTTGGCTCTCTTGTTCGGGCTAATTGTGTTTTTTCAAAACCACGTACTACTATTATTTATGATTACATACATACTCCTTAACAAACAATAATTTCTCATTGTTGTTTGCAATGATATTAAATGATAATTAATTGGTAATAATTATCGTCTTTTATGCAGTGACACGGTTGTGGTACCGTAACACTATTTTGTGTGTCACTAATTTACGTATCTTCATATCGCATATGTTACGTAATGTTGTTTATACATATGAATTACGTTGCACTAACTTACAATTAAGTAGTCTGTTGTAGTTGTTTAAGATCCGACGTCGAATTTACAGATTAAAGATGGGAATTCAAGTTTGATGTTAGCACTCACTCAGTAACGGTCTGGAAGTGGCTTCTTTAAATGTTAGACAAAATAAATCGAGGATTACGTACAAAAAATTAATTATAAATAATAAAATCATACACAAAATAATAGAACGATACAACCAGCTGAAAACACGAGTATCACATAAATAAGCACACACATACACGCGTGTATTTTTTAAATTATGCTCACTAATTGATGGTATACAAGCTTCATAATCCTTAGCTTTTGGTTGTAGCACACACACACACACACACACACACACACACACACACACACACACACACACACACACACACACACACACACACACACACACACACACACACACACACACACACACACACACACACACACACACACACACACAGAAAGTCGTGACAAAGAAACAGATAATACTTATTATTGTATTAAAAAGTAACGAATTCAAAATAAAAACTATCAGTAAACGAGAAAACAAGACAAAAACGAAAACTTATACAAACAGAAAATAGGCCTATACCAAAGTGCCATTTCAGTCTTACTTCTCTTACTATTTGATTTATTCGCACTAAAAATAACTGGTATAGATGAGTTACAAAACCTTTATAGTAAGTCTCAAATGATGGACCCTCACCATACCAGATACAAACAATAAAAGAAGAAACAAAAGGGAAAAGTAACTTAAATGTAGTCTTAATAAGATGGAATATAGTAATTTAAATATATCTTGAGAACCAGACGTACAAGTTTGTCAACACTTTGTTTGTTGTTACAAAATTTAATTAATATTTGATATAGAAATCATAAAATAAATCTAGCAGGTATAAATGTCTAAATTGCTTTGTTCTATTTCGGGCATTAAGAAACTCGCAGTACAAACAATATCCTTGAATGGATATTACGCCGAACTACCTTGTAAGAACGAAGTAGAATATAGACGGTTAAAGTCGAAAATTCGTTGTTTGAAACAAAGGAAGGTACTTTAGAAGTGGGTCAAAGCGAGTGGCTAGACCACCCACCACAACACACTACGCTGATGTATACTGTGTAGATTCTAGTGGTTGTTTACGAGTCAAGTTTAATCTAAGGTTAACAGATTTTGAAAATAAGAAAATAAGAGTTGACATTGTGGCTAACTGAAAATGAATACAGTTTAATTTATATCATAAAATTTGTACGTAAGAAACAATGAACCGCTACAAGTAGGCCTACATGCCTATCTTGAAACATGAATTCCTGACATTAGTTCCTACAACATAACGTAAATACGTTTCTGAGGTTTATTGTTCCGTCTCATATTGCATAAACATTTCAAATACAGCCGGTAATCCGAACCTATCATTATTGTTATTTTGATAGAATTCTTAGGTATTATATACTGTGATATGAGTTTCTAACAATCTAATCACACAAGTGGGTTATTCGCGGTAATAATTTTAACTGTTACAAGTAATTTTTTTTTAAATTATTTGAATTTAAAGTCAGAGAAAGAATAGTATTGAAAACTGAGATACGCACAGTTTGTTGTTGGGCGTGCTTGGAACGTTTAAGCACAGAGCATCCGGGTCAATTGGACTCCTTAATTACATCAGACTTATATGCAGAATGTAATTACATAATCTGCGTGATTAACAAGTGGAGGCCGCTGTATATGGTGGAGAATTACTATGCATAATGTGGCTTCGTTAAACGTTAGCTTTTAATTTGATTTGCATAATCTTTTTAGAATGCAGATGTGGAGAGCGCATGCCCAGGCACACGTTTGCGGCCGTGATGTCTCCTCCCGCCATTAGGCTATAGCAGCTATGGCTTCTATAAAATTGGCTTTCTTCTTTGCCTCGAATAACGCTGTAATCAGTGCATGACCTTATTATTTTATTACCTCCGTCTAATCAGTTTCGTGAGGGTACCGTACTGAAGTGTACTTTACTTTGCTTCTGCGACGTGTTGTTACCTTATAAAATTATTTCTTTAGGTATTTATAGAAAGAGTCAGCATACTTATTAATATAATACGCGATTATTAATAGCATACTGTTATAATATCTAATAAGTGAAATTGAACTTATTAATAAGTAAACTGAATTGTCGTTGCCTTATAGGACGTTTCTATTAATTTTATTAGGTGACTGTTTGTAATACTTTCTTAGGCCTATATATAACAGATATACATATAGCGTTTTATATTTTCATCACTGATTGTATCTCATTAGAAAAACGTGTTTTGTTAAAATTCAAACGTCAATTTATAAAATTCAAAAGAAAACTAACAGTAATAATAATGACAACGACGACAATGCTGATGATGGTGATGTTCTAACATTAATTATTCTCAAAATTGTATAAAATATTCAGCTATCATCATACTTATTACATTACACCTTATCAATATATAATAATTCTTATAACCATTTTTGTTATTAGACTGTTAATTTGATAACTAAAACACAGTTGTCATGACTCTACGTATGTGTATTTATAATATTATTATAAACGATTAATAATATTTATCACTTAATATTAAACGTGTTAATTTCATAATTGAAATACAGTTATCGTGAACCTACGTAGGCCTATGTGTTTTTGATTTCCTGATGGTTGTGTTTAAACTTTTTGGATTGTTTATTGTTACACGGATATATGACGATTGTTTTTCTGTACAATGTACAGAATTGTTGTTCCGTGTTATGTTGTACAATGTACAGAATTTAGAGTTTTGAAATCAATATGATGAGTCAGTCTTTAGAAGTATGACGTGGTCAATAAGCGTTGTATACAGCTCACTTCCATTTCAGGTTTCCTCGGTCTTTTGGTTGAATCAAGGTTTCATCGTTATACTTTATACTTTATCGTAACATGTTTACAATTTACTATAAATCAAGTAGACAGTCTCCTTGAGTATCCACATGTTTTACGCGCATGGTTTGATCAAGCACTGCATATTCCAGGTAATGGGAATTAGCTGCGTTCGTGAGAAGAAAATTTCACCATATCGATGTAGGCATAAAATTTCCTCTTGGGTTCATTATTCTGACCAACCACTACCATGGCGCTACCATACTACAAGAAGGTACCGACACTAGAGAAGAGAATGGCTTTATAATGTAGAAAGGAAGTGAACCGAGTAGTGGAGTTATTTCAAAAATATTTGTCTCACTATTGAATTCTCTTAGACTGTCCGTCCGTTAACGACATAAAAAATCTTAAGACGAAACATACTTTTCCATATTCCACTGCACCAGAAGGATTCCCACGCACACCTGAAATTCAACACTTCGTGTCTGCCAGAAAAATACGGAAAACAACTATTCACCTGTTTTACGTTGAGACAAATAACTCGTAAATAAGTTCAGCTGACAGCAAGCATACATCGTGCTAGTTATACACGGCATACACTCAGACATAATTAGGCCTATTCAGTAATAACATAGAGTTCATAAGCATTGTTCACTTGTCTCTATGTTTACAATTGAACTACAAATTATGTAATAATAATATTTGCATTTTATAGTGTATATGTCCCACAGTTCATGCATATAACCAATATCATTGTAACATGATTGCAGGAGAAAATTAACTAATTAACATGATAGCCGTAATTAACTATGTGTGTGTGCGCGGGCGCACGTGCCCCTGCATTCAGAACATAAGCCGAACGTGGTTAGACGGCCTTAATAAATGCCGTACTAATGATAAAAGTTGATTATTTACTCTGTATTTAAGACAAACCTACTTTATTAAACTAGTAATGTAATAAACGTAAAATTATTTCAGGTAAAATAACCTCTCTCACTTTTTCAGGTAAAATATAATAAAGTTTTGGAGGAGCATAAGTAATAAAATGAAATTCTTTTCATCAAAGCTTTGAAAATTGTCTAAACGTTTGGAAAAAAAGTTCGGTAAAATCTTTGCCAAGCAAACAGAATCTTGGTGAAAATGTTTTAAATGATATATCCAGAAAAATATTGGATGAGGTTTTCGTGTGGCTTGTATCACAGACTGTAAGTATCAAAAGTGATCTAAGAAAAAAATTCAAATTCATATTACCGGCAAACCAAGTGAGTTACACGAGTAAGACTTTATTTGTATTTTCAAAACTAGAGACAATATTACTCAGAAACTAAACCTTTATTGAGCACAATTAAGGTGTAAAATTAAATTTTATACTGAAATTTACAAAAATAAAACTTTTCTCCTCCCTTGCAATAAGCCACTGCCCGTTTAATCCACAGCATAAGGATTCTCACTTCTCTTAACTATTCGGCCTCAAAATCTTCCTATTAGAGATTTATCTCTAATGATGCAGTATGAATTCAGAATTAAGTTACCAGTTTGTAATGGCAGATAATTATACAGTATTCTTCACATGTTAACGCAGATTAAGAGTCTGAGATATTGTATCTGTCTATTTATAAGAAGAATGTAAGTAATTACTCTAAGAAGGGTGTAATTACCCTACAAATAATCTGAGAGATAAATATTATTTAAACCGTTAATTTCGTTTATGTGGATACTATTATTCCTACTTTAAATTACTACATCAATAAAATACTCTCACTTTGTAATATGATACGTACTGGAAACAGTTCCTTGTATTTTTATGTTCATAAGACGATGAGAAAAATCGCTACATTTGTAGCGTACATGTATTATGGATATTTATAATTACATCTACATTGTATATTATTATTAGACATTTGCGTAATGTTACAGAAAAATCATGATCCGCAAACCTCTGCTGATATATATAACTAAATAACTAATATTTAAATATATGCCAGCAACCTGAAATAAGGCTTCATAAATAAATGTAGAGCTACCTTGCTGTTAGCTTCACAATTTAAATATTAAAATTTTTTATGCTAAAAAAGAATTTTTCACTGAAATTTTTAGTAATTTGCTCGCTCCGTTTTCATAATAATTAAAACTGCAACAAGATGCACATGCGCACCGTTCTTCTGTAAAAGATCACGGACTGAAGACGGAGAATTTTTGGGTTTACAAAACAAGCTTTCCTCCTAACCGCTCATCTCTGTGCCATTCTGTCGTGTAGAATATGTTGACTAATGAGCAGCGTTCCTAGAACGGTTGGTCCCCAAACGGCAGCTGATCTATCAACTCAACAGTAGGTCTGCATTGAACGATTCCCAAGTTAATAAGATTCTCCATTGCAATTAGTGGTTTACAAATTTAAAAGTTTCATTTTCTTTCTAAATCATTAGGAGCATTCTAATGTGATGTTAACAGTTCAGACCAATTCTTGATATGCTTTAAAGAGGCGAAAACTGTGTTTCTTATTATAAAAAACATTGAAAATGAACCAACTAGAGTGTACAGAATCCAGTGTTGGTGCATATTTAACTGTTGCTACGACGACGCTTTTATCTTTCCAATTATAAATAATGGTACTGCCATATGGTATCAGGTATCTCCATACCTATTCTCTTAAGGTAACTGATAGAGTATTTAACATTCAATACTGTAATAAGAAATTTTCTAGAAATAGTGAGTTGGGAAAGGTTTGTTTGAATACCATCCCCTACTTTGTCGAATTTGTGACAATTGCACGGAGCCACTTTTGCCCGGAGATGGAATAGGCCCTTGTGAACTTGCACGGAGATACGGCCCCTCTACGAATCATGTCTAATATGTTTCAAGTAGATTTAAGATATCGGTGATATTTGAAAACCTGGCAAGTGGACGGATAAAGCTGGTAATATGTAAAAATTAAACGAAGTAATATAGAGAAAACGAAAAAGTTCGGCTCCACATCCGTATGTGCTCTCGTTAACTCGCGTTCACGCGCATATGATTGATGAAGGCGGTTGTGTATATTCAGGAAAGCACTCTTGAAAACCAGAACAAAACAGTTTTCTACAACTACTTCGTCGACCAATGTCTAAACACACAGCAAACAAATGCCAAGAAAATGTGTAACTGATAAGCGGTATCGAATCAATCAGAAGTTTAGAATCAAGAAATAGTTTCGAAGCGTCCTTCAAGAGACGTAGTGTACTATGGCCACATATTTGACAAAGCATCCCTCAATATTTAGTAAAGATAAAAAGAGAAGAAACTCTGCAATGAAGATAAACTGATTAATTTCCAAAACTGTTAAAATCTTGAATTTGATGGGAAACTGAGACCCCATTTCTTGCAAGGATGGTTTACATCCAGAAATTTCAGCAAACTCTGTTTCTGTAAAATACAAACTGTAAATATTGTACAGGAAACAAATTATAAATATTGTTTTAGTAATATTGTAAAAATTTTAACATCTCGTTGATATTACACGTATAACACTATTGTAGACTACCTTACACTACATATTCTGCTGTTCATTCTGGGAAAATGTTACAACCCCAATTATCAGGTAAAGGGACTAGCTCAGTGGAATTGTAACTCCGGGTAAGTCATTCCGTATAAATATGTGTTCCAAAATCCAATCCCCACTTTACCATCTCTAATCATCTCACTTAGTTGGTCCTTTACACCCCTGCCCATATTTATAAAGAGGGTGGCTCCCGTCTCCACTGGATTCTGCTACATGACGACAGCAGTAGCTCAGAGAGTTCTCCATGCCTCCTGTGAGAACCCAGCAGTCGCGGGCACTCACTTATTGTCCCCTGCGTCAACACCAAGAGTAGCTATAGACTCGTTGTCTCAGACGTAGAGATCCACTTCATATCAAATGCGTGCAGCAACGACCAACTTCCAATCATCCTACTCTGTTAAAACATGATCATGACCGAGGTGAAACGCAAAATCTGGGCGCTTATCTGCACGGACAGCCCTGTTCATCACTTTTCTCCCTCACCCTTTTTTTCACTCTTTATCGCTAACTGCTATTTCTGTTTATCACTCGATTGTGATGTGGGAGGTTAATGGAAATTGTAATCGGGCACGATTAAGAAGCACGTATTTGTTGTCGGCTAAACCTACGCGTAAAGCAAGAAGATAATTCAAAATTGGCGCGGAATGGACTCATTACGAAATTAATTTTTATTAACAATATTTGTCCTACGCGTAGAACTACTGTCTCTGTGCTGTGTGTGTGTGTGTGTGTGTGTGTGCGTGTGCGCGCACGCGCCTCTCCTGAGGCAGAAGAGAGAGAGAGAGAGAGAGAGAGAGAGAGAGAGAGAGAGTCAGAAACAAACAGACAGACAGATACCACAGCGCTGTGATAACTGTGACAAACTTTCCAAAGACATAAATCACTGGAAGTGAGTAAGAGGTTCATCTCTCCGCCAGACTGAAGGGCACGCTGGCCCGCTGGTACTTCAGTTCTGGACCAGTAGGCCTGCTCTCCTACAATTAGAATTGTGGTCAGATGTAGAATAATGATGAATTTTATATATAAATATACATAAAAATAAGAGTCAGCGGAACATATACGCGCACCTGCAAACACACACACAGAGTTATTGTCATTATTATTATTATTATTATTATTGAATATTTTAGTGTATGGTTAGTGAGGATCGGTAAATAATACAAATTTTAGCTATTTTGCGTCGACGTTTCGACAATATTTATTGTCATCTTCAGGACCTGTGTATGAAATACAATAGAAATATCAAACATAACGAAACAATTAAATATTTGGGTGAACGTGTTGGTGTATGTGAGTGTGTGCGTGCGTATGTATGTATCATTTTATATGTGAAGACTTATAATAGTTTGTTTAGATCTTCAAATTATCTTTAAGAAAACGAGCAAATTATAGTATGAGAGAACTTAATTTATACAGTATTACAATTTAAATTACTAAATGTAATGATATTTTAATTAATTAAACAAACAGTAATCAACAATTGGATATTAGATTGGTACATAACCAACACGTTCACCCAAATATTTAATTGTTTCGTTATGTTTGATATTTCTATTGTATTTCATACACAGGTCCTGAAGATGACAATAAATATTGTCGAAACGTCGATGCAAAATAACTAAAATTTGTATTATTGACCGATCCTCACTAACCATCCACTAAAACATTCATTGATTGACGGTCACTAAAAATTTAAGGATTTAATTATTATTATTATTAATCTCCAAGGATTAAACCAAAGATGGTTTGTTCCGGTCTCAAACAGTCAAAGAGTTTAGAGCTGATCACTCCAGCGCTTCCTCGGCCGTCCCATAACTCTCCGTCCCTTCGGCTTATAGTTCCATAGTTGTTTGGGGATGCGGCAGTCATCCTTTCGGCAAAGATGTTTCTGCCAAATCAGCCGATACTGGGGAATCCTGTCGAGTATACTCATAATATTCAGTTCTTGCCGTATATCTTGTGCTTCTTCTATGATCATGGAGAGTATACCCTGTCACGTGCCTGAAAAATCTCATTTCAGCCACTTGGATACGACTGGCCTGGCCTTTCATTAAAGTCCAGTTCAGTAGAATGTTATTCGTGTTTCTTTACTTGCTGACTAAAGAGTTCGCCTGAAGGTCCTCATATAAGATTGAACTTATCCAACTTATTCACAACATCGTTGCTTGTATTATAAGACACATGTAGGCCAGGTATTGAAAATTGTTGACTTGTTCCAGGGCAGTACCATCTATAACAATTTTTGCCCGTACGGGATCAGTTCCACGAAAAGCCCATTACCTTGGTCTTAAGTGTGGATATTTTTAATCCAGAGTCTTTGCAGATTCGATTTAACAAATGTATACCCATCTGCAATCGATCTGTTTTCCGACTCCGACAGAATAGTCTGATCGTCCGCAAACAACAAAGTGTCAATTGCAATTTCAAGATGGCCAATCATAAAATGCTCCGGAAGACACATCTGCCAGTTTTTTATGACATCGTCAATATATAAATTAAAAAGAGAAGGTGGTAATGGAGACCCTTGTCGTAGTCCGCAATTGATCAGGCCAACTCTAGGAGCTGTTCTCGATTATTATTATTTTTATTATTATTATTATTATTGTTGTTGTTGTTGCTGTTGTTGTTATTATTAAATATTCTACCTGACGGCAGCTTCCGTGACTCGATACACGGACTTCGCTTTACATCTTACCATATTTACCCTATTCTCTCGCAATACATTTCAAAGGTATTTCTACACAATTTTTTTCTTAGTGTCAATATTTTTGACTCATATAGACTAGGTAATAATTTATCAGTTCCTTCCTCAAATCCATGCTCAGATTGCTGATCAACAGTGTCCATGGCTCCCTTGTCCGAGATCAGATTTCCTTGCTGCAGTAAGCGTCCTTTGACAGCAGGAAACAATTTTTGTGAAGGCTGACATTTATATTTCTAACAGTTTTAGGCCTATATTTATTATTCGTCAGCGTAATGCAAGGCTTCCGAAGCCGTAATGTGTTAGCTATATATGCACGTACACAAACAAAATATTACCGCGGGGACATCGAACGTGATAATAATTATTGCCGGAAGCAACTTAAGTTATATACAGATAGCGCACGTTTTATTATCAATATGGCTGCCACCATTATTGTCTGATAATGTTCAAATTAATGGTAAACGACTATTATAGCCAATAACTTCATACATAAATTATACGTATTTCGCATTTAATCGAGTTTATTTACAATTATTTCGTCGCTCATTTTCATCAAACATTGTGAAAGTTACAGTTAACTATAGGCCTGCGTGTGTTACTTCATGCGCTTTAGTGTGTAGGGGTGAGTGGGTGGTTGGTTGAGTGTGCGCGCGTATAAAAGAGTGGAGAGATAAAGCAATTTCATTGCCTCTTCATTCGCAGTGTGCATGATGATGTGTCATTCACTGCACGATTCACCTTGTGTTACTTGAATGGATGATTTAACTGGAAAATCCATACGATCGTGTCATTATAACGACCAAACTGAGCGTGTGTGTCATTCAACGTTGTTCGCACTGCATAAATGGGATTTCATATTAAACGCAAATAAACTGCACTGTGCAAATCTCTAGTGGCATTTTGAAAAATGTAAAAGGATGCATTGGAATGAGAAAATTACTAGTCTCAAACAAAAAATATTTTTTGGTCCTACTTGTTTTCACACTGACTGACTATATATAATTTTGTCTCTCTCTCCCTCTCTTTCCCTCTTTCTTAGGGGGAGAGAGACAGGGAGAGGGGGGAGAGAGAGAGAGAGAGAGAGAGAGAGAGAGAGAGAGAGAGGGGGACAATTAAACTATGCCAGAATCAACAAAAGGCTTCCCATAAAGCTCTAGTAATAAATCAAGTGAGTTTCGTATGGTAGGTATGTGGCACCAGAGACAGATAAACAATTATAAGTTTCTTTAATCACTATATTCCAAGTATAGTCAAATCAACGGTTCTCTTTTAAACACAATAATTCACAATTCAGAATAATAACGAACTAATAATTAAAGTCACTAAAGCACGACCACTCTCCTATGATCACTTAATATCACGTCGTACGGACACCGCGCAGATACACATTACCACATAGGAAACACGGCTAAGTACTTAAATTACTTCGAGCAAGGGGGGAGGGAGTTCATTTCTACAGTGTTTCGAAGTATCTGAATACCCGAATTACATGCGTCGTTCGGGTTACAAGTCAGAATCTGAAATTTTCTTGAAGTTAGCTTCGCTTTACTCCAAAACGTTAGATGACTCGTCCTCGCTACACTCACTGGCGTGCAGTCGAAGATTACTGCGTCCATTAGAGCCAACCTCTCCTGAGTTTCTTCGGACAACCATGATATACTCTTCGATATTTATATACATAAACATGTCTTTCATATGTTAATATAAGGCTATCATTTTCTTCCACAATAATTCAGTGCATTCAGATGCGTCACAGTAACATGCAAGAAGACGTTCTGCACGGTTCCATAAAGTTCTTGTAGGCTATATTACGTTCTACTGTATTATCTCGTTATATGTTCCGCCGTGAAACATTTTCACTTTACGTAAAATACAACTTTCGTAAATGAAAACTGATATAGTATATAATAGTTTAGTTGTATACTATAATCTACAATATACTGTTTACTGTATAGGCCTACTGTAGGTGATATAGCAAATGAACAATATCATTGTTATCAATATCGTATTAGTACACACGAACATTAGTCACAACGGAGTAGCGAGATTTTTGTAAGAGAAATTTATAAACTGAGCACACAAATTTATCTCCCGCAATGACATCCATTAAGCGATGAAATAGACTGTGTTACTAAAGTTTGTAGCTACGACCTTTAATCTTTCCAAAGTCTGAACTTAAAACATGGATCTAGGTGTAATTCGTTCTCTCTCTGATAAACATACTCGGGTTCAAGTAGACTAAATAAATTAGAATTTTAAAAAACGGAAAGTACACAGAGAACACGAAAAATGGCTTCTGCGAATAGTAAGTGTAAACAATGAAGTTGGAGACGACAGTAGTACGTGTATTTACGATACTTGAGTTTTCTAGTTAACATCACGTAGGTCTGTCTGTAGTAAAGTAACAACTGGTCTGAACGTACGTATACACGCGGTGAGCGAGCGGTACACGTCTTTAATTAGTGAGAGCAGAACTCTCCCCAGTGTTTGTCGAAACAGATTTAAATCACATTGTAGCTGGTGATTACGGCCAGAACATCAACTACACATCTGCATGTAACCGGTCGGGCTTAATGAACGTTAGAAAAACACGCACAAAAAGTAATAAAATTCAGCGCGTCTATTTGAATAGATTATTGTTTATGTACACAGCTGTGCATGTTTAAGTTTAAGCGCGCGCGCGCGAGCACGGGCAAGTGTGTTTGTTATGAAACCGATCTTTAAAAGTCAGACGTAGTGCTGCTGTTAAACGTTTGTAGTAACAGGAAAAAGAAATAATAATAATAATAATAATACAGAAACGTTATAGTGCGAGCAGTTACGTTTATACATCATTTTCATATAATTGTGTTCGTGTTTTCTGTGTGTGTGTGTTTTAGTTGTTGCGAAACGTATCTTCATGCCATCTTCATACTGAGACACGTCAGTCGATTAGCAGTCACGACGTCTTAAGGTACGATTTCGAGTCTCGCTACCATGGCAGCTCGCTGTGCATTTTAATAGGGATACGTTTCGAACTCCGCCGCCGCCGTCTGAGCAGCGCTGCCAGTACGTCGCCGCCTTTGCAGGCGCAGTCTGGCAGCTTGGCGGCGTGCGGCACGTGCATTCAGTATGTCATTTTTACCTTCCAACGATGAGAAACTCGTGGATTAAGCTCTTAAAAAGGAGAGGGGATCAACAACAAAAGGATATTCAGAATCTGACCAAATTAAATTCCGCGATAAAAACTTTCAGGGAACATGTTAAACAGTGTGGAGTAGCACTGTTGAGCATCATCTTCAGTGATGGTACAGGCAAAATCCGAAATTTTCAATATTTTATCGAAGTATGAACTTTGAAATGGCGAAATCAAATCTCCATCTACTCCAGGGATTGAGGAATCGATGCCAATCTACTCACCAGCGAGTACCGTATCATCACATCATACCATCAGACAAGACATTTCTGGTACAGATCAGGAATCATCGGCTCTAAATCTCGAGAATCTACGAAATACAAATTAGGCCTACTTGGACTGTACACATTACGAAACGTGTAATAAACATGTGAAATTTTTGTATAATATTTTTAATAATAAAAATTTATATGTAACTGTGTGCATTTAACTGTGGATTGTGAACAGAAAGTGGAAAACGTGTGTTGTGTATGAAGTTCATATGAAACTCAAGTCTTTGTTGTCAATACCTTACAAACACACAGTGAAACTCCTCTCTCTGTTGTGTTTACTAAATTAAGGAACCACTTTAAAAACTTCAAATTTGTGCCGTAATCACAGAGATAATATTACCCAAGTCCACTATCCATCCATCCATCCATACATACTACACACAGAGTCGAATGAAAAAGTGCGTACACATGTACTAATTACACATCTACATACTTCCATTACTTGTATACTAGAATATCAGTTTAAAAGTTTACTTAATTGTTTTTTTTTTTTTTTTTTTTGAGAAAGTTTATTTACCGTAGGGTTAGGAAACGTTTCTATTGGGCACTAATACACCGTCGTGTTGTAGAAGGCTTCATGTGTTCAACCGAACATACCGACTGATTAAAATTGAGTCTGCAGTATTGCCTAAATAGATCTTCATCGCGTTGTAAGTGCCTTTCTATCAATATTTTAAAACATCATTCTTCTTCACGACTTTTAAAGACATCTTTGGTGGCGTTCCTTTTCCGTTTGTGGATAAATAAAGCTAGTGTTAGCAAAGTGTTACCGTGTTCTTCTTGTTGCAGTAGTATCGTTAATTTTAGTTCGTAAAAGCAATGAACGACATACTGTACTGTACTCAGTGGCGGCGCAAACGAAACGGGGGCCCCCCCCGCGAAACTAATTAGGGGGCCCTATAAAAATGGTTAAATTTTGTATACGTAATAGGGGAAAACACTCAAATGAGTTTCTATTTACGTGTGTTTCACAACAATGGTTTGTGAATACTTTCTCGTCTATCACAAAGCGTTTGCAATTTGCAAAGGATGTTTTACACGTATACAAACTCTTAAAATTCATTGTTGCTAAATAGACAAAGTTCTATACAAACTATAAAAAAACCAAAATAAAAAGAATTATTTATTTTTACGTCAAAGATCTAAATTCAGACTATGAAACAGTACCGCACGCAGAGTGTTAAAAATTTATTATTTAAAAACAATATCAAAGTAACATTCTAGCATTTTTCAAACATTTAAATTAGTTTGTAACTGAATTTGTGAAATTCTTGAATATACTCTATAGGCCTACACGTTCTCCTTAAGTCTAATCCAATTCAATAACACTCGAACTCAAGTAATGTACAATATTTACAGATGAGGATCAACCAAAGTTCACTGTTTTCCTAAGCCTAGTCTTCTTTTTTTAATAGCTAAGAACTTTTCAACCACTTCGTTGATATTAGTTTTCTGTGTCTCTTCATGCTCAATGCTTAACAGTGCCAAATCACTCAACCGAGTTTGGGCCATGGCACTTCTTAAGTATGACTTAATTAATTTAAGTTTTGAAAAGCTTCTTTCCACTGTAGCTGTCGTGACAGGTATGGTTAAATAAAGCTGCAAAGCTATAGTTAAGTCTGGGAGGCAGCTCATAAGGCAGCTGTTTTTTCTTCAACCAGTAAAATCATCATTTCTCGAATGCTTTTCTTGTGTACAATTTCTTTGGCCATCAGAGCTTTGAAGGATATTACTTGGTCAGGCAGTGATGTGGAAAGGTCACCAGGATACACATTTACCAGAGCCTTACTTTTCTCCACTATTGTCTCTTGTGAGAAGTTTACTAAATATTCTGAGGCGTCAGGAATGAAAACCTATCACCAATGCAACGAAATCCTTCGAATCTCATTTGTGGCTGAGCTATTACAATATCTAGTGTTGGATTGAAAACTTTTACTTCAAATGATTTCACTGGGTCGTCAATTCTATGGTCAACTGATAATTCAACAAAGAAGCGTTTTACAACTCGCTTACGCTTATTTTTCATGTTACAAGTTATGTCCCATGACTGGGCCAACTGTTTAGCACCAGCAAGAAAGCCGGCAAAGTCCTTTCTTAAAACTTTTAACTCATCACAAGCGCGGCTTAGAAACTGCCACGCTCTGCCTAGGTCAACAGTTGGCCTCTGTAGTGCTTTCGAAGTTATATTTACATTCTCTAAAATCTTAGTTTCATGGCAGAGCACAAGAATAAATTCAAAGTTTTCCAGGTGGTTTCTAATTGCTAATGCTTCTTCTGCCTCGGGGTTTTTTGAGCTGTATAGAATAATTTCTGTCAAACACTTAATCACAATTTTGAAATCATTTCTTAAAGCTAACAGACAGTCGTGTCTAGAAGACCACCTTGTTGGACATAGCTTTTTTAAAGTTAGATTTTTGGCAGAGCTGTCTTCTTTAACGGCAGTGTTAAGTTCTTGCCATCTATGTAAGCTTTCACTGAAAAACACATGAGTTTTCTGTACTATGTCATAAAATTGTCTTATTTCAGAAATATTTGATACTGAATCATTGATCACCAAGTTCATGTTATGTGCAGCACAGTGTACGTAATCCGCGTTTGGGACTATATCCATAATTCTTTTCTGTAACCCAGAGTATTTCCCGCTCATTGTTGCTGCACCATCATAACCTTGACCTCTACACTTACTAATGTCAATTTCATTTGTTTTCAAAAGTCTAAAATCTTACTTTGAAACCCCTCACTGTTGGGATCCTTTATTTCTTGAAATCCCAAAACGGACTCACTAATCACAGTTTTATAATTGCCAGGAGATTCTTCTACTATGTTAATGTATCTGATTACAACAATCATTTCGTCAATCTTAGAAATGTCTTGTGTGCTATCAACAATTATAGAAAAAAAAGGAGACGAGTGAATCTGTTTTAGTAAGGCAGTCAATACTGATTTTCCTAGCAAGTTAATGATTTCATTTTGAATGTCATAGTGGAGGTATTTTGATCTGTTTTTTTCATTTTCTAAGTGTGCACTAAGGAGAGAATCGTAGCGAGAAATTAAAGATAGTATGTTCAAAAAAATTCCACTTTCAGGATTTATTTCATGTAATGATTCTCTATGGCCAAGAAACAGCAATGAACACAGTGCCATGGTTCGAATGACATCCACAATCTGTATGAAAATATCTTTCCATTTTTCCGCTCATTGGAAATTTGATCAGCTACCGTTTTACTCTTTTTCCAAGTGGCATACGTGAGACAAGATTGTAAATGAGCATTGCTGCTTTCATGAACTTTAATTTTTTTACTGAGACCTTTCCAATCTCTAATATCGCCTTCACGCCAGCTTTGGGCATCAGCACTTTGGGTGAAAAGCCAACATGGTAAACAATAGACTCCATCTAGATTACGAGAGTAACAAAGCCAAAACCTGTGAACAATTTGGCCTGCTGCAGTTTTGATAGAATAATATGCTGTACTGAAAGACCGCTTAGAAACGGAATCCTTCGGGAAAGGACCCTTTGTTTGACAAAGTTCACTTAACGTTATTAACTTTTTCACCTCGTCTGTCATTGTAGCTTGATTTTTATAGAATGCAATATCTGTCTCAAAACTTTGGCAGTTTGGATCGGAAGGGCCTGCTAAACTAGTTTTATTTGCGTGATTACTTATAACTTCAGTTGGTTCAAACTGATTTTCTGGTCCAGGTATGTCTTCGGACTGGCGAACACATTCAGTGCCTAGCAGTTGTTCTTCTTGTTCATGTTGCAGTTGCTTATTTGTTTCCGTAGTTGTATCACTTGTATCCGACGGACTAATGTTTAAATAAGGTTTATTGTCACTGTCACAATCAACTTCAAGTCCGATTTTTGTTTATTTTTCATTACTTGCACTTGACTCGGGTTTGGGTTGTTCAACTTCACATTTTGATGATTTTTTATAAACTGGTCGAGTTTTGAAAGTTTACTTTTAGATTCTTCTCGTTGTTTTTGCAGTTTCCTTTTCGTAGCACCACTTAAATATTCACGCTTACTTTCCATTTTATAAACTCTGTCTCTAACACTCTAACTCTACACAAAATACAAAAACTAAAATCAAATGTTAAGTCATTAAACTTAAACGGCACTAAATTACGAAATGAATGCAATACAGTACAATCGCGCAGGAGATGCGACGCACTACTGAGTACTGAACTACATTGTGTTGTGTTTGTTTACGTCTCCTCAGTGCCGAGTGACTCATCGCACGGACGTACGGGCACCACAAGAGATAAGATAAGCTTCGCTTACAAACTACAAACAGTAATGTCATTTCGGAAAACGTAGTTTTTTGCATGTCTATACACTTAAATAAAACGTATATTTCGTATTTTAAATACAAATTTGCCGGTAGTCGGACCCCACTAAAACTTTTTTCCTATTATAGCTCGTTTCATATTTTTTTCTAGGGGCAAGAGTGGCGGGGCCCTCCAGAGGGTCGGGGCCCCCCCGCGCCGCGGGGTCTGCGGGGGCCTTATCGCCGCCACTGACTGTACTGTATAAACGTCAGTATGAACTGCGTACTGGCGAAATGTAGTATCACCTTCGCTCAGACAGCGCTGCCGCCGCTTTGTCAGTGAGAAACGAAATCACCAAAACCGCCGTGGCAGCGCCGCCAATGCTGCTCCGCCCTGGCAGCGGCAGCGAGCTGCCTTGGCGGCGAGTTTCGAAATTGTACCTTTATCTTCGTGGTGAAAACTTTCACACACACACGCGCGCGCGCGCGCGCGTTGTATGTATCTTCATCGTTAGCATTTGCTAGTCCACTACATAGCGATTGCCTCTCTCCAAAGCAAGTGTTGCCCGGTTCAATTTTTACGGCCGACGTAGCGGTCTCTTTTTGACTCTTGGGCTACGATCTAACAACCACCTAGAGCATCAGATCATTTTCTTCTGGCCAAACCAAACGTACAACTAAGTTTACTAATTCTATAAATATAATAATGTACTCTAGTTTTGTAGCCTTTACAAGCCTATCGTCGGTCACTGCCCGTGTTTCAGATCTAATCGCCACTGCAGGAACCACAAAACAGTATTAAAACCATTAAAATTAAAAACATTCCCTTCTTAAATTCAAAGTCAATTTAATATTCTTCATGGCATTCCTTACATTCAAAAGGCCTTCCACTCTGATAGTTCTACTTGTTGTAGAGAGGAAGATTTAGAAAAATATTAATCGACATGGGAAGCGTATTAGGAAAAGGAAATTTGGCTTAAAAGTCAACGAAACCAAATCAGACGTCATGAAAAGCTCTAAAAACGAAAGACGGAAATCTAACTTAGGAAGTAGGAAAATTTGGAAGTATAACATAATGAAAAGGACGAAGCATAAAGAATATCAAGACCAGAGTAGCGTAAGCAAAGACAGCTTTTTTCCGAAAACAAAAAATTCTATTGTCAAATATTGGATTATGAATTCGGAAGAAATTCCTGAAGTTGTATTAACGCATCGTATTATTTGGATGGGAATCGTACGCAAAAGTGAAAGCTGAAAGGCGAACAACAGACGTATTTCAAAAGTGTGGTGTTATAGTCGTGCTATTGTAGTAAGGTTAACGAATTAGTGCCTTTGGTGATGGAGGGTGTAGTGAATGGGGAGAACTTCAGGACAGGCAAACACTGAAGATGTGAAGCAGATTTTTGAGGATGTGTAATGTAGGTTATTCTGAGATGAAGAGGTTGACAAAGGATAGGAGGAACTAGGAAAACGCATCAAACCGGTTAGGCGACTGATGAGAGGAATAGGAAGAGAAACAGAGAGGGAGAGAGAGAGGGAGAGAGAGAGAGAGAGAGAGTCGAATAATTAAATCACCAGTTTCTGGTATTGTGTTCCCATTGTTTCTTTCAAACACTTTAACTTCATTCAAAACTGAAAGGTCCTTACTAAAAGTTTTCACCAACTAGCCTGTTATCTTCTACATTTCGTTTGCTTCTTCACTGAAGAGTTTTAATTTGAAAATCATAAATCTGTACTCTATAAATCTGAAAATCCCAGATTAAAAAGTATTTTACATGATGTTATCTCCCTTCATCCCTTCACCGTTACATGATCATGATTCGTCATTATGATCGCTTGATGTTCGGGTTGATTTTCCTCTTTTGCTTATGGTAGACATTTATTGTTACCTACAGTAAGTTGCACGTACGTTTCTGTGTATTAATTGGTGGGTTACTCACATAAAATGTAACGTTGTATGAATTATTCAGATGACAATAATTTGGATATTTTGAGCAAACCGTCTTATTTTCAAGTATGTTTTCTCTTCAACGAATCCTTAACGGTGGCGTTTAAATGTTTGCCTAACTGTCCAGCATGATTCCATACTTTTTGGCAAAGATTTCATAAAGTTTTTTTTCAGTTCCCTGGGTGTTCATGTCGTCGTTTAATGTCTGTATGGCTACATTACATTTGCTAAAGTCGCATACATTCTTAATTCTACTTCTTTCTTGTCTTTTCCTTTTTGATCGACACTCGGCATGTAGGCTGTAGCCTTAATAAATAACAAGAATGATGGTTTGTATATACATTCATCAACATCTCGACTACAGTTACCTTTGGCTAGATATGTAGGCTACAGATATTTGTATGTAAAAACAAAAAATTAGTACTCGCTTGATACTACTACTACTACTACTACTACTACTCACACACACACACGCACATTAGTATAAATACAATGAAGTTAGAAATTTAATGTAGTTCGAGAAATACAATGTAGTTAGAAATTTAGTTTTTATCCATAGTTTTATAAAAAGCATGGCTTCACAAAACAAGAAAAGAAAGTTTGCCGCCGTGTTCACAAGCATAGAAGGAACTCCTTTTTGCAGACACTCGCCTGGTTACTGTACCTGGTTTTCCTGTTTCATCGAAAACATCGTTTCCGCTCATGCAATGCTAGAATATGACACACTACTTTGCTGAAACTGATCAAACAGTTTGATGATTAAATATGATCATCGCATGATAACCCACACATACATCTAACACACCTCGCAACTATACCTTTTAGGTTGTTAAATTTGTAAAAAAAAATCTTGACGAAAAAGCTATTATTTCTTGCCTTTTCGAACTAAAATGCAAACAACACACTAAAATGTATAAAGGTGAGACGAATGAGTCGTTTATACGGAAACACACACGAACTCGAATTTATATAGCCTATAAGGCGTTAATTTTGTGTGGCATGGCCTGTTAAAAGCTATTAGTAACAGAGCGTTGATCCTCGAATGTAAATTAAAATCAATAAACTATAATGTGGGTATATATCAGCTGCTGGCCTTACAGGCGAGGCTACACAGAACATAGTGTCATTGTGGTGGCAGGTGTTCTTTCTCCTCCATTAAACATCGTACCCTATTGTCTACTGCCACTGAATTCCTTGCCGTCTCCAACTATATATTTCATTATTTACGACGGGGTTTTATATTCAAAACAGGTCGATACTGTATACACATAAACATACGTACATATATACATAGCCGGTGTTATGTATTTATCGTTAATAATTCCACGTATACTTTTCTATTGTTAATTCACGTATAAAATAATAAGTTTAAATAATGATTACATTTTCATTTTCTTTCATGCAATCATTTATTTATTACTGCGAATGCGAATTACCTAAAGGAATTTTTGTCAAGTTGGCAGTAAACGGGAATGTTCCGAATTTTTTAATTGTCTTACATCAGCAGAGCTAAAGGTATTAATATTGTAATATTATTTGAAATTCACAAACAATTTAGAATTTTTCATCACATTCGGTTTAGTTGTAAGGAATCAAATATAAACACATAAATATATGCGTATAGGATTAATGAATGTAAAAATATTTGCATAATAAATTACTTTTGTATTATTTTAAAATTATTCTACATTTGAGTCGATATTGTCGAGTTATTTAAAGCTCATCTATATGCATCTATATAACTTATCTTCTATAAGTTATTTGGATATCTCTTGTGTATTTATTGTATTACCGTATGTCGTGCAACATGTTTCGTAAAAGTGAATCCACAGAAACCTGGTTAAAATTACTTAGCACAATTTTTATTCCGAGTGAATACTTATGATAATGTTACTTATAATGCAATACACAATTTCTGAAAATAATTTTTAACATTTTCCATATATTTCTTGCACAAATGAACAACGCTAATTTTGAAGAGCGCTTGAGCTCGATTTATGGCTGCTGACAAAGTTCAGAGACGGAACACTCCGACTCTTCTCAAAGGCCTTAAATTTTCTTTAGAACCGGCATTCACACCAACCTGCAATATATTTGTTTCTGCTAAATCCTTGTTCCGAAATAAATTGGTTTCTAGGCTCAAAATAAAGCTTTTTTAAATTTACATCTGAATTAGATTTATGAGCACGCCAACGAATTATGGCGACTCATACTAAGAAGATTTGTGTTCAATAGAAATCGTTCAAGGACTTCAATCAGGAAAACTAATGAGTTTCCTGAGGTAACAAAAAACTAATGTAATTGATTTTCGGCGGAACAAATTGGGCGGACCGCCACACAGTGAGAGCGGACAACGCATATATGTTACGAACGTCATCTCCTGGACTAACCTCACCTTAACATTCCTTTTCGTTTCGTCCTAGTCATCGAATACGATTTTATTAATTCCTGTCCTTTCTGCTATCTTAGTTCTTTACAGATTTGAAAAGTATCACGAGCAAAAGAGATTTTTCTTTGTACTGTGGACATGGTTCGCATTAAGAGTACTGTATGTCTTGTATAGCCGATTGTACTTTCTTCTCTGAACGGCTTAAAAACTGGCGGATTATTATTTCCGCGGTCTCCAGTTATTATGCTTGACCGATACTCTTTTCTGAGCACGTTGCTATCAGATTTTTCTGAATACTCTGCATTTTAATTTCACGTCTTAAGCGAGACCTAATCTTTTGTTCTGTACCACGTAAATTAACAAACAATGATCTCCACTTAACTAATAATGTTTCGGTTTTCACCAGCAGTTAAGCTGACACTCCGTTGAAAGGATTCAATTCTAAATTTTCCAAAACGATTGGAGCTTAATTAGCAAATTAATTAATTCCAAAAATGGTGACCTAATTACGCAATGGCTAGTGTAGTCGCATCCAAAACGGGACGTCGTCGTGGGTTCGAATAAATATTTTGTAAACAATATAAACTACAACATCATTCGAGTGGGAAAATATTGCCAAATTAACGACCTTACATATAAATCAAGCAATACACAGAAGTCACGTTACTGTGCTAATTATACGCAATTTTATGTAACTTTGTCACTGCACTGTTAAAGTAGGTAGGCAAATTTTTATTTTATTTTCTTTACGTTTTAATATCAGTTTGGCCTAACGATTGTTTCAGATTTGTGCTTAACACCACTTTATGAATTCATTCAGTGATGGCTAACGAGTGTTAAGTGTTAGTAAAAGTAGTTCCTTACTGTTTACGATTATGCACTTAAGAGAGAGATGTATTTCACGACGGTCACTCAAACTCTTAAATAAGTACCGATCTCATTACCTTAGCGCATAAAATCCGGGTCCTCCGTAGCAGTAGCCACATTGTGCTATTTCTATGCCATACATTGAGTAACCTAATACAGTACATGTGTCGATCTTAGACCTGTCAACAGATTGCAGTAATGATGATTGAACAAATTTTTTAACTTCTGTCGTTTTGGATAGGTGTATTGGGATAAAGCTGTTCTTTATAGGTGCAAAATCTATTAAAAGAATTATTTTATATGGATCACAAGTCTGTCACTTTGGATTTTATCTTATATACACTGGAATAAATAAGGGTGAAATTAACGCTTGATGCAGAGGCTGTTTTGCATTGATCTTAGGTAGGCCTATACTTCATAATTTTATATTTAAAAACACTGATTTACTAGTGAACATTTATTGTCCGATTTAGATTCTACGCATTACGAGTGGCGTTGAGTACATTGGAGCCCACTACATCTTAATGGACATTTGAAATCACTGATGTTTATAATTCAGTGGAGTGTTTTGAATATATACAGCAGTCATGAGTATCAGCTGACATTTTAGTCGTAACTTACACGTTAAGAAGCTGTTACTCAAACATTTGGACTATCTGGATTAATAGTATTGGACACGTGGGGAACAACAAAAATGAACGAACCACAAAAGTGCAAATTCATAGTGAACTAACAACAGTTAATATCTGGAACGTTGCATCCAGTCAGATTGCCACTTCACTTCTGTGAATGTTGCCATCCCGATTGTGAAGCACCGGCACTCTGTTTAAATTAAAAATTGTCCGTACGAGACGTTGCTTCTCTGTAGTCAAAGTCAAGAAATAATAGATTTAAGTGTATGGACGGGGTGATTACATTTTCCAGACCATCCGCTCAAAACAATATTCGCAAAATTCAACCTATCTGCAAGCCACGATTGACTGGCAAAACACCTCCACAGAACTGGCATTCTCCCTTGAACCAAAATGCGTCTAGTGTAACTACCCTGGTAATGGACTAGCAACATATAGAGATCTGCACAGTAGTCGAAGGAGCGAAATTATTTGGAGAGCAAGGCAGCCAATGGATTTGCTACCAAATGATGTAGCAACGTATGAGGAGAATCATATTTCACTGAAACCACAAAATCTCTAATGAGTAAGATCCGTAAGAGAAACATTAAGAAATCTAGATGTACAAGTATTAAGGCAGTATTGTAACTTACACTGAGAATAGGTCAAATTACATTTCAATAAGAAGGTTGGTATGAATGATTGGTTGGGGATACCTGAAATAAGGAATAATAGGCGATTTCTTATTACTACTATGTAGACTGTCGACATTAATAAATAGTGAAACATAGTCAAATTAAATATTTAGAGGAGAATAAACTCCACATAACTAGGTATTAGTTTAGCATTAGTTGTTCTTAGAACTCTAAATGTAATGAATAATGTGTATAAAATTGCGTGGCTGATATTAATTCGTAAACTTTCTCAACACTTGGTTTAATACTAAATATCTGGTTTAGCAAGAAATAATTCTGAATTGTGAGAACAGTTTTCACTGCATTTCAGTTTTCCAGAATGTCGATCTCTCGCTTCGAATGTTAGTGCGTACGCGCGCGCGCGCGTATGTGGTTATGAGAGCGCCTGAACACTTAATGTTTCTTTCATTCAGTTATAATGTTTAACATATTATTGCTTTTAGTGTTCGCTGCACAACGGGAACAGAAAACCAACAGTCCTTTAGCAAAAAGTAAAACCGTGCTTTAGCCAACGTAAACACGCAGAAATTATGTATACACTCGGCAGCTGGACATGAGTTTGTTATTAGAGCAGCAAAGATGGTGCATTAAAAGCTACGTCGAAGATTTCTTTTTTGTGCCAATCTATGCCGGTATAAAACACGTTCACCTAAATTTATATGACGTTATTTCAATTCTGCAGAGTAAGCACAGTACTGTTTACCAGGGAAAGTGGCTTGTTTTACTCTGTAACTCCTCCAAAATCCCAAAACTGCTACATTATTCTGTATCAAAGATGAATAATTTTGATAAATTAAGTGTAACAAATTTTGTTGATAATATAAATTTGTTTTAATTATGGAGGAAACTATTTCATAGTTACATATGCATCCAAGTCTATATAGAATAGGCATTATAAACTAAATTTATCTGTATTTCAGTTAATATTTTTGATATAATATATAAAACGATATGTTAAACTTGTCTGTATGGAGCCATTCCATACCATCCCATTAAATACTTATTTTGCTTCAAATTTTATTGTACTTTCATATTATTATTACCGATGTTTTTAAATATTTTAAGAGGTAAGTTTAAAGACCATCCCATTAAATACTTATTTTGCTTCAAATTTTATTGTACTTTCATATTATTATTACCGATGTTTTTAAATATTTTAAGAGGTAAGTTTAAAGATACACAAAATATATCATGACATGATATCTACGGCGTTATGAGTAGGCTTTAAGTTAAATAAAATAGCATGCAGTTTAATGTAGACAATTTTGTAAATATTTAAATGTATTGTGCGACCATTTTGTTATTGGGGGCTCACTGTAAACGTGGCGTTGCCGCCCATGAAAAGTCCTTTGTGGAAAACCAGAACGAATAAATAATAAAGTAAATCATATATAAGGCATTACAGTACAGTAGTGAAGCCTGAATGTCTATATGCAAGTGAATGTCTAGCATTGAATTACAATTTAGACAAACTAGAAATATTGGAAAGACGAATTATTAGGAAAATATTAGGTCCACGAAAACCTTCAGAAGGTTGGAAATTAAGAACTAATGATGAAATGTATCAGAGCATAGAAAATATAACAGAAACAATGAGAAAAAGAAGACTATTATTTTTTGGACATTTCTATATAGAATGGACGACAATAGTTTAACAAAGCAGATCTTCAAATATCTATGGGGGAAGAAGTCATCATCAAGTTGGATTAAAGAAGTCCAAAAGGATTTAGAAAAAAAATAATATAAACCCAGAAGAAGCAATTGAAAGAGAAGTTTTTCGGGCAAAAGTGCTAAAAATGGAAGGAGTCCAGGGTAGGAGAGAGAAAAACGCAGGCTCAAAGTGGACTGAAGACAGGAAGAAGAGACACAGTGAAAAGATGAAAGAATATTGGAGAAAAAGAAATAAATAATTTAAATTGGCATGTGGTCCTTAGATGGCCGATACAACAAAATCATATATTTATTGAAATACCATTCCCTTCTGAATGTTTATATTTAACCTTGTATTTCAGAGTGACTCTGTGAGGGATTTCGAAGAACAGGAAGAGACGAAAGAAAAGAAGGAGTGGAAATTAGATACTGTATATACAGAAAGAAAGATAGATAGATACACGGACAAATAGATACTTATTATACGGGCAACCTAATAGGTAGAGAAGGAAAGAGATGGTGTAAGAGAGAGAGGGGAGAGAGAGTGTGTGTGTGTGTGTGTGGCGCGCGCTCGTGTGCGTAGTATTGTATACCAAAAGTTAAACAACACAGAAAGCTATAAATCTATTGATACATATTTTTTCATAAAGTATGTAATTTGTGTGTGGTTAAACTTTGTACTTATTTAAACTTTGTACTGTAAAATCCGCATTGTAGTTGCGTGCAGTGACGTCATTGTTCTTCCCCGCTAATCTGCTGCCGGCTTGAATCCAGGCTAGCAGCAGTCAAGTTTAGTTTAGTTACTTGCAAAACTCCGGACGGGCAACTCGCCTCAGTTCGCCAGCCACGACTACATTATTTTTCAATATTTCTAAATTATAGCATGATCATCATGCGCTAATTACTTAGGCGTTCTCGGGCTCTACGCACGATTATGGTTTTCAATATTTAATTCTATCTCAATTCTCAGGCATTTATGTCGCGCTAACCTGCACGCACCAGCAACTATCTTCTGACAAATTCTCAATAAATAATTAACTCTAAAACATATACAGTCCACTTCGTTATTTCATTTCTCACCAGCTAACTCAACAACTAGCGTTCTAAGACTAACTTAAGATTATTTCGAAAGCGTCTAAGACGCAACATTTTGGTCCTCCGGGCCGGATCCGAATCGTGATTCGGACCAAGATTCTCAGATATATTTCATTTTAATGGACCCAAACAACGTTTGGTTCAAGCCCGAATACTTTCAAACTTTAGATTGCTGGCCGTTGCATGCCTTCATTGTTATAAAAAAAACTCCATACGTGACATTGCAAGATTCTCCAGAGCATCATATCTGAGACAGCAAGACACTACAAGTCATCCTCATTTGTCGCACAGCAGCGAAATTCTAGAACCTCAAAATTAAACGGAAAGCTACAGCTTCTAGCGTCACCCGACCAGCAGAAACAAGAGTTGTGCCACCATCTAAGGCCTGCCGAACAGGACCATCAAGGAAGCAACAGGATCGGAGCCATCTTGAACACGCCGGGATTCACAATCCACGTGACTATGAACTTGCATTTCTCATAATTTTTCATTTATAATTTTTATGTACAGCAAAGTCAGTAATATTTTAGCACAGATTTATTTAACATTTAATATAAAATCATTAATAATTTTTACATAAACAGAAATTAGTGTTAAGTGGCCATAAACTTGTATTTTTAAAATAATTTAATTACCTTGTATCCGTCAGTGACTTCGTTCTAGCGTGTTTTATATAGACGCGTTTCGTGACATGTATCACATCATCAGTAATCCTCGTCAAATGTTAAAATTCACATAAAACACATTTGCACACATTTACTAAATCACAATAACGACACACACATAATACGATGTAACTTCGGCTCCGTTGGACCGGTCCGACCGCGCGTGTAGTTGCCGAGCCACTGAGCCAATCAGTGGCTCGGCAACTACACGCGCGGTCGGACCGGTCCAACGGAGCCGAAGTTACATCGTGTTATGTGTGTGTCGTTATTGTGATTTAGTAAATATGTGCAAATGTGTTTTTATGTGTTTTATGTGAATTTTAACATTTGACGAAGATTACTGATGATGTGACACATGTCACGAAACGCGTCTATATAAAACACGCTAAAACGAAGTCACTGACGGATACAAGGTAATTAAATTATTGTAAAAAACTGACTTGGATACTATATAAAAACAAAATTGTATTTTTACCTAAATTTTCATTTACGCAGCTCTACTATAATACATTCAGAAACTTAAGTGATGTGATAAGGCTAAATGTATATTGTCACTTCGAATGATTCATATTTTCAATAACGTCCATAACTATTTTTTAAAGAAATTAAGTACCTATTATAGTAAGTAATAGATTAAGTTGCATACCGATCACTGGCTCCCGCATCATATCAGGAGTTAGTAAATTATTCAAATTACAACAATTGTTCACCTGTTCTATATTTAACTATCGTTTTCGAATCACATTTTTCATTTCAGTCATGGCTGATGTGAAGGCGTTAATTACGAAACGGGGCACAATTAAGGCTTCTATATCCCGTGTAAATGCATTCGCTGACAATTTCGATCCGGACATAAGCGATCACCATGCCTTAAAAATTAAACTCCGCCATTTGATGGAATTGTCCGCGAAGTATTATGACATTCAGACTCAAATTGAGGCTGATGATTCCGATTTCACATCAGTAAGTGACAGGGTTCAAACAGAGGATGATCTCTGTAAAATTGAGTGCAAGCTGTACCATTTATTAGAGCAAGTAGAGGAGGTGAACAAAAAACCACTGTTCAAGCTGATGTTACGCCAATTAAAGCCTCCCCTATACAGTTAGAGCCAATTAAATTGCCCTGCTTCTCAGCAACATTATTGATTGGCAGCATTATTATAATATGTTTTTGGAACTAGTACACGTCAGAACTGAACTGACGGACATTCAGAAATTACACTATTTACACTCTTCATTAAGAGATGAAGCTTTAAATGTAATAAAATCTCTCCCAATAACCCATGACAATTATGCGGTAGGCATTGATCTATTGAGGGCCAGGTATGACAGCAAATTAATTGTCTCGGCCTATCATATAGGGAATGTCTTGGGCCTGAAGTACATTCAACAAGAGTCCATGGTTGGCATCTCCAAATTCATTGACGAAATCACCGCGAATATAAATGCTTTAAATTCATTGAATTTACCAGTAAATACCTTTGAAATTATTTTCGTTCAATATTTAACGCAAAAACTCGATAGTCAGACGTGCCGACTGTGGAAGGAGGGCCTATCCGATGAGCGATTTCCTAATTTCAATAATTTTATTAAATTTTTAAACAGTAGAAGGCAATTAATGCAAAACGTCGGTGCCGCGACCAGTTCAGTAAGCAGAATACAAGTTAGCGATAAGACTCCCTATCGAAAAGCTATTAAACCGGTTGATCTTACTAGGTCAACATTCCATTCTCATATCAGCAACAACATTTGTCAGCTGTGTCGAGGTAGACACCGCCTCTCTGAATGCCCAAAATTCGTGGCTATATCTCCCTTTGAACGAAAAAATATTTTAATTAAACATAAACTCTGCTTAAATTGCATACGGCCAGGCCATGATCTCGCACACTGTCCTTCCAAATTTGCTTGTAGGACATGTGCTAAACGCCACCACACAATGATCCACATGTCAGACAATAACCCCTCGGGTAGAGGCAACAATCAATTTTCACTGAAACTGCAAACAAACAAATCTATTTTATTATCCACCGCTGTCTGCATGACAACTGACAATGCTGGTAGGAAGCACCCAGTAAGGATTTTATTGGACTCAGGATCGCAAGCTAACTTCTACACCATGAGTTTCGCACGTCGCATGGGTCTAAAACTAACTAAATCTCAATTACCCATCACTGGTATAAACAATTCCTTATCTCAAGCTGACTTCAGTACTAGGGTAAGGTTGCATTCTCGTTATCAGAATTTTAGTTTGAACGTATATTGCGCTGTGCTTCCCAGTATCACGAATAATCTTCCTGCGGGATCGTTTGATATCTCATCCCTAAATTTGCCAAAGGGCATAGTATTCCTAGTATTCCTAGCTGACCCGCAACTGAACTTTTCTTCGCAAATCGACGTATTACTTGGTGCCCAGTACTATTTACAATTAATTGAACCTGTCAAATTCATCCGGAGCCCACACTTTCCCATAATACAGGAGACAAAATTGGGATTCATTCTTGCGGGTAACTTGCCCTTTAATGTCGACATGACAATGCCTGTCTTGTCATTCATAGCATGCGAGGATAATAATGCCATTTCCTCGCAACTAAAGGACTTCTGGAATTTAGAGGACGTTGCTGCTCGTGCTCCCTCCGTTGAGGACTCGGAATGCGAAAGTCATTTTGTCGCTAATACTTTCCGAAATAATAGTGGTAGATTTGTGGTGTCCCAACCTCAGCGACTCACTGCAAAGGGTACCTGGCATCATGTCTCGTCACATGACAACCCTGCCGACATTCTATCGCGTGGTTGTCTCCCTCGGGTTTTACACGGTCACCCACAATGGTGGTATGGTCCATCCTGGTTGTCCCATGAGTCATTATCATGGCCCACCAGTGCCTTCGATGCCCATTTACCCTGCACTCATCCCGATCTTGAGCAGGAACAACGTAAGCAACTCCAAACCTCATTGGTTGCTGCTTCATCTACGTCTAGTTATTTTGAAAACTACTCTTCGCTTTCAAAACTCCTTCGTGTATTTTCGTATTGCCGTCGATTCATTCGGAACTCTAGGCTCCCCATAGCTGATAGAGACACTTCCTTTTTAACTTCCCATGAGTTACATGGTACACTTTTGGTTTTTATTCGCCAGTCCCAGCAATCGCACTTTAGCATCGAAATCAAGGAACTTGAAGCACAACGTAATCCCTAATAATAGTAAAATTCTTTCACTTAACCCCTTTCTGGACAATGCGGGGATATTACGCGTGGGCGGACGCCTTCAGCACTCCCAGCTTACCTGTGATAGTAAACACCAAATCATACTCCACCCGCATTCTCATCTCAGCAAATTGATCATAGAAGGCGATCATCTTCGGCTACTACACGCTGGGGTACAATTGACTCAGTACTCTCTACGGCAGAAATATTGGATAATTAATGATAAATCTTATATACGATCAGTAATACACAAATGTATCACTTGTTTTCGATTCCGTGCTAGGGGTTCAAGCCAATTATTAGGACAATTACCCTCTTCCCGGGTTACGCCTGCTAAGCCATTTTCTCAATCTGCAGTCGACTATGCCGGTCCCGTACTTATACGTCATGGCGGGCAGCGTTCCAAATCTACGTCAAAGGCTTATATTGCTCTATTTATATGCATGGCCACTAAGGCCATTCACCTTGAACTAGTCTCAGATCTTACCTCAGACGCCTTCATAGCAGCCTTAAAACGGTTTATAGCTCGTAGAGGTATCCCTGATCAGATATTCTCCGACAATGGTACAAATTTTCGTCGTGCTAGTAGTACACTACACGAATTATACAAACTTTTTCAATCTAACTAATTTGAACAGACCACCCATGATTTTACCAGTGCCCAAGGCATCAAATGGTCCTTTATTCCCCCATCAGCACCTCATTTCGGTGGCCTGTGGGAAAGTGGAGTCAAGAGCGTCAAGTTTCATTTGCGGCGCGTTGTCGGCGGAACCATTCTTACGTTTGAGGAGTATTACACTATCCTAACTCAAATAGAATCCTGCCTTAACTCACGCCCCTTGTTCGGCTTATCAAATGACTCTAGGGATCCCGAACCTTTAACTCCAGCTCACTTCCTGGTTGGTTCTCCGCTCACTGCACTCCCGGAACCTGACTATTCCAAAGTCAATATTGGTCGTCTGGGCAGATGGCAGCTGCTCCAAAGATTCACCCAGTCTATATGGAACAGGTGGTCGAAGGATTATTTGCACCAGTTGCAACAACGCAACAAATGGCGCATCCCGTCAAAAAATTTGGCTCCCGGACAACTCGTCCTTATTTTGGAAGACAATTCCCCCCCACTGCAGTGGAAACGCGGGGTAGTCACTAATGTCTATTTGGGTCAAGATTCAATAGTGCGCGTCGCGGACGTTCGCACCGCAAACGGTATCCTACGTCGGCCCATTCATAAATTATGTCCACTTCCAGTGGCCTCAGACTAATCGCATGAGCGTTCATGCGACATGCCTCATTGATTCGAACATTTGTCATGCTTTCTATTTGTTGTTTTTATTATATTATTATCATGTCTATTGTATTACGATGTATCATTATCATGTTAGTATGTGTTATTAAATTTTTTGTGATCATTATTATATTATTATGTACTGTTAATTATTATGTCAATCATTATGTATTATGTATACTCATACAATCACATTATATATTTTTACATCAATTATTATGACAATCGTATTGTTATGTACTATTGAATCTTTGGTGTAATTACTCAATTGTCATGCATGTCAATTATTATGTCTTTATTATTGTATTACCATATTGAATCAGTTTTTGAGGATGTTTTCTTTTATACAAATTAAGTGTACGGTCATTACTTACGTTTTGTTAAAAATCAAATGTATTTATTTACTGGACATATGTTAATGCTTCAAGAAAAATCATGTTAGTTATATAAGCACTTTTATTTTTTCTCATGAGTTTTTATTTTGTACATTTTTTAGCACAGAAATTGTTTTGTTTGCTTTTGAGGTTTTCTGATAGCTTTATTTATTTTTGTTATTTACAGATTTGTATATCAGAGATGATTTACTTTAAAAAAAAAAGGAGAGGGTTAATTTAATGTATAAAGCTTTCAAGTATATTATGTATTGCCTTTGTATATAACATTTGATAATAATTTGTGATGTACTATTCACACAATGAATTAAGTTGCAAAATCGCCCCGATTTTGTGCGGGCAGTATGGTTAAACTTTGTACTTATTTAAACTTTGTACTGTAAAATCCGCATTGCAGTTGCGTGCAGTGACGTCATTTTTCCCCCAGCTAATCTGCTGCCAGCTTGAATCCAGGCTAGCAGCAGTCAAGTTTAGTTTAGTTACTTGCAAAACTCTGGACGGGCAACTCGCCTCAGTTCGCCAGCCACGGCTACATTATTTTTCAATATTTCTAAATTATAGCATGATCATCATGCGCTAATTACTTAGGCGTTCTCGGCCTCTACACACGATTATGTTTTTCAATATTTAATTCTATCTCAATTCTCAGGCATTTATGTCGCGCTAAACTGCACGCGCCTGCAACTATCTTCTGACAAATTCTCAATAAATAATTAACTCTAAAAACATATACAGTCCACTTCGTTATTTCATTTCTCACCAGCTAACTCAACAACTAGCGTTCTAAGACTAACTTAAGATTATTTTGAAAGCGTCTAAGACTATTAAAAATATATATATATAAGCGAAAGTATGTAAAAAAGAATATTACTTTCATTTTAATAAGAAATTCTGTAAGATTCTTAACTTGATTTTTCATTAGGTACATTTGTAGTCTACTTATCTCTAGACCATGATTAATGTTATAATTTGATTACGTGCCCTACTAGCAGCACGAGTTACTCCTATAACGTGCGCAATTGGACTAGAAGACGAAGGTAAAACAACACTAAAGAAGAACAAATTTCCTTAAAATTATTCCCACTCTTTTTTCTTTAAGATTGCCCTATATTTATATGGTTTCGTTAATTCATGCGTTATGCCGAGCAACGTGACAAATTAATAGGGTAAGTTTGCAGGGGCGGCGCAGCGTACGCGACAAAGTAGACTACAAGACGGGACCATGTATTAAAACGCCGTGTCGCCATAACTTTATGAAATATTTAGTAAGGAAGTTCACGCTTTTAATAACACCCTTAATGAAACAGTTTCTGTTTAACTTGTGCTTATTTTACAGTAGAGTATTTTACACTAGTCAATAGTCGATAGCATGACTCACCTGCACTCAAGAGTAGGAGACCATAAGTGTAATCCTATGGTTTCCCCGGGACAGTATTTTATGAATTTGTTATTAAGTTCATAAGAATTACTCAGATTATTATGAACTGTTTCTGTGAAGTTAAAAAAAAAAATGCCTCTCAAGACCGAAAGACTAATGTCGGTGACTAAAATTTAAGACACTCGAAACTTCGGAAAGCAAATGTCTGAAAGATTAGCCTAGTTTTATTCTGAGCAGCGGATTATAGTGAATCGCTTTCGTTATAGCCGATGTAGATATTGCTACCCAGCTTTGAGGCGAAAATGAGTGTAATTTTTGGATGTATGTAACAAGGAATTGTTTAACGTATTGTTTAGCATGACCTTGACAGTTAAGTGTTTAGCCTTCTTTTTGTCGGCGTACAATAATAGCTCAACTACATCAGTGGCTTTGTGTAAATATTGCTATACGGTGATATAACCCTTTACAGTGAGGAAGAAAAATAATAATAAAATGACAATTTTTTATTAACAGTTACAAGAGGTAATGAACGTTGAAAGATTTAGTGGGTTCGGTTGATGAGCATAATTTTAAATATTTTCGACGTTTCATCAAAGTCTATTGTGTTCTTTACAACAACTGTAAATAAGACGTTGTGCCCACCGAATTACTGCTGTTACGTCGTGCATCTTCACATCGTGACAACTCGTCTGCAATCACTTACCCTGAACATGACAATATATTTTGTGGAGTTGACTCATATATTCTAAAATTGATTTACGTAATTCAATAAACCTCACTAAACCCATCCTAACATCATTCAATAATAATAATAACTAGAAGAAGAAGAAGAAGAAGAAGAAGAAGGAGGAGGAGGAGGAGGAGGAGGAGGAGGAGGAGGAGGAGGAGGAGGAGGAGGAGGAGGAGGAGGAGGAGGAGGAGAAGGAGAAGGAGAAGGAGAAGGAGAAGGAGAAGGAGAAGGAGAAGGAGAAGGAGAAGGAGAAGGAGAAGGAGAAGGAGAAGGAGAAGGAGAAGAAGAAGAAGAAGAAGAAGAAGAAGAAGAAGAAGAAGAAGAAGAAGAAGAAGAAGAAGAAGAAGAAGAAGAAGAAGAAGAAGAAGAAGATTAACAATAATAATATAATTGTAATATATTATTATTATTATTATTATTATACTATAATAAAAATAAGAATATGTAATAACAATAATATAATTATTGTCCCGAAGTTCAACTTACTCTCGAGGCTACAATGTCTTGGCTTCCTGGAGGACAGGCAACAGCGTCACTCTTTACCTGGCTTAGATAATTGATAATTGGTACCACTCTTACATTGGTAATTGAGGTATGAAAAGGATATGTGATCCGCTGAAAACACACCGCAATCCACATTAGGACCCATCATGCCAGTAGGTTGATGACTACGTAGTGAGTCGCGTACAGTGGCCTCGGGGCATCCTGTCGCGTTTTGGGCACCTTGTTGTACTTAATCTTAGCTGCGATATGCGTGGGCTCTGCTGCAGCGGTCTGTTGTTTCTCCGGTACTCGTGGAAACTTCATGACAGGGATTGAGGACGCCCTCAAAAAACGGAGACGATGCTGACGATTCGATTTGTGAAAAGGAAAGAAAGTGACTTTTCCAATCCGAGTCTCTTTTTAATACATAAAGCAATTATCGTTTGAGTTGGATCAGCTGTCAAAACATCAGAAAACCCCCAGTGGTCTACCGCTAGAGACCGTAAAAGATCAAATGTTCTTGAGCGGTGAAATGAACGGATCCAACAAAAGAATTACCCCCCCCCCCACTTAAAAGTACAACATTTCGCTATGTGAGGAGAGGACGCAATAACAGTTCGCTGTCTTACTTACACACTATCTCTTTCTGTCCTACACTATCGCTTCACAACGACACTTGCATGTCTGTAATGTTCTCAACAGCCTCGTCGCAGCTGACCTATACACAATGAAACATTACACAAGAGTGATCTGGATATGTGAGAACTGAATTCAAATTTTATTAGCGTCTCAACGGAACAGTTTTTGTCCACCTCGAATCTCAAAGCCACTGTACTTAATCACAGTTTTATACGTAGCTGTTTAAAGCTGATGAAAATAGGTGAGATCGATGTAGAAGTAAGTGCCCATACCACGTACTTATTTCTGTACACTACAAAGATGTGGTAGTGTGCCGGACTTATTTTACTGTACAGAAGATAAAACTGAAAAGGATTATAGCATGACGGAGGTTCACGGTGCGAAGGGAATGACAGACGCTTTCACCTGCCACCCCTCTTTTAACCTTTAACAGGCGAATATAAGAGGTCTTAACAGTCGCAGGCTGAGTGTAAGAGGTTTTGTCTTTCAGCCAATGCACTGTTTTCATTCCTTGCGTTTTCGACATCCAGATGTGCTCGGGTCAAGATACGCTACTGTGGGAACTCAGATCGTACTGACGGCAATTGTGCTGAACCCATGAAATGTGTCAATGAAATGGGTCTGCAGAAATATCATCAAATCGCCCGCCAAGAAGAGATGCAATTGTAGCCACACTCGATCGAGTGGATACCGCCGTCCATTACTCTGCCCTCACAAATACAACAGGGACGACTTTCTGAACTGTCCAGAGGGACAAGAACTGTCCGCGAATGCCAGGAGATGAGTTCTGGTTCCAGTAATCGCACCGCCCTTGGTTATCTGGCAGAAGTACATTGTCTGAAGTAACTGATTCTTCAATATCGTCTGTCTATATAGACACAATTCTTCAGCGACGCATCAATCGTTGTACTTTCCATTATTGCGAGCTTAAGATGCTACAAGCTAGGCACACGATGAGATCTGTGTGCATGAAGGGAAACATCTGAAGCCAGAAGAACGATTTAATGTGAGGGGGATGTGCTGTGATGTTGTACCCAACATCAGAGGTAGAGGAAGCGTTTCTATATTTCTTGCCAACAGCCATTTCACCTACAGGTGTGACTAGAAACAGAGAAGCAGATGTTGACCGTTTTACTATCACATCAGCAGACACGGATCACATCCGAAGAATAGTGAAATTGCTAACACTCTCCATTCTTGGCTGCACGATATCCCCTGTAGTTCCACGATATGTCAGTAGTTCCAATAACTATTCCCAACATTTCCTAGAAGGAAAAGAAGATATCCAACAAGGCCTTGACTTCGAAGCCAAGGTGGTAGTTCCTATACCACGCATTTCACAATGGAGGAATTACAGTCGACACTGCATCGCGAACGGACGATATTCCTTACAGCATTATACGTCGAATGCCACATGTAGCTATGGCCATGTAGACGCAAGGGAACTACTAAACTGTGGAAGGAAGCGATCTTTATCCCTTCTAAAATCTGGAAATGATCCTCTTAAAGCAGAGAACTGTCGTTCACTAGCGTTGACGTGCTGTTTAGGAAAATTACTTGACAGCACGGTTACCTACCACCTCCCCTGGTGTCTTAAAAAGCACTGATTGGCCTACTGATTGTAGACCAGCGGAAATACCGGAAACAGCATTCAACTACTTATCTACTGTCATATCTAGAGAATACAGAACAAAACACATTTGTGTTTAGAGAACATTAAAAGAAAACAGATTTTGTAATTCTTCGATTTGGAGAAAGCTTTAGATAAAACGTGTAACATCCTTAAAAGAATACACGGCTGGCGGTTCAGAGGAAACCTGCTCAAATTATCCTCCAGGTTTCTCACGGACAGGATTTTCCGTGTTCGGGTCGGATAGCCGTTATCGGCCCCATATGAGCTGGAAAATGGAGTAACGGAAGGATCTCCGTTGAGCGGGACGCGTTTTACTATAACGTTCAACGGGATCTTTGAGGGTATAGGAAGGTCTGTTGGGAAATGCTTGTACATTAATGATCTAGCGCTGTTCTACTCAGCTAAATCAAAGGCTGTGATCAAGCGGAAGATTCCATGCGTTGTAGACACGTTGGTGGAAAAATCTAAAAGCATAAGCTTCTCTTTCTTTAGAAAAGAGGACCTGTAACAACTTCTATCGGAAACGAGGAAGGCACCCTAACACGATGTTAACTACAAAGGTGTTCGTCTGCAGTATAACCAGACACTAAATTTTTAGACCTTATGTTCGACAGACACTTATCGTGGAAGTCGCACGTGAACGATGTGGTGATAGATCAAGCAATTACACCTCTCATATGAACTGGGTAACTGATAGAGAAGTTTTATTGCGCCTGTAAACTGCGCTTGTGCTATCCAAAATGGATAATGGGTGTAAGGTGTACTCTTCAGCGTAGAGTTCATGCTTAAAAAGTTAGATCCCATGCACAATGATGGAGAGTGGTATGCTACACTAGCCCAGCACAAACCATGTTTTGTGAATGACGTCAGTTTTTGGAATGACGTGATTACATTTCACAACCCAAATACTGTTGCTGCGGTTTGTGGCAAAAAGTTTAGCATTACAGGACCACTTAAACCACGTGTTGTTTGCGAGGCAGAGACTTGCTAGAACATACAAATGCTGCAAGCAGCCAGAAGTAGATTTAATTGTCATACGACATGATGGCGTAAAGGTAACTACCACAGTCACCATCATTACCAAGGAATCTGCTGCATAACAAACTTTATGCAGTAAAAAGAAGTGTTCCTAAAAGGCAAATTATGGGTGATTGCAGTTACCTTTAACAAGTTTGCTTCACCAGATTGCAAATTCGCATACGAACTTGACGTCTTCTTACCTCCTACTAGGATGAGAATTAACCGAATTTATATGCAATGGATAATATTATTGAGAACTGTACTGTTCTTGCCGAACTCAGACGGGGATACGGAGTAAAAGGTAGGCTGAAGGAGAACCTCGGAAATAAGTAGTTGGCAATTTATAGAACTCTGTCCTTCCTAAAAGCAGCAAATTTACTATTTCGGCTCTGCCGGGATTGATTCGTATTTATAGAGTGTACAAAGGTTCCTTTTCATTGACAAGCCAAAGTAGCATAAGGCAAAGGGAGATAATCGAAAATGACGAGCACTATTGCACATATTCGTTGATGGAATAAAGGCTTAGATGCCAAGCCCCAAATAAAAAAAAAACTTGGTGTTTCTGTTGTTGTTGTTGTTGCTACGGCTGTTGTTGTTGTTGTTACTATTATACTATTATCATATTAAATTGTTAGAATAAACAGTATGACAGTAGGCTGGATTTTTACCTGTTTTGGGTAATTCTTAGATTATTTAATTCCAGTATACTTCACTTTATTAAATTATCGTTACTTAATATTTACGTTCAATGTATATAAAAATTTTAATGTAGGCCTATTCGTGTTCACGTGCTTTAATATCGCTTGTATCATGGCAGAGGTAAAGTGGTCTGCGTTTATGTTAACACGTGTTGCGACAGGTCGGATTCGTAGCCTGCTAATATCGACTACCGAGTTGCGTTTTAATTGCCAGTGACGAGTGTTATGTACAAAGCAGTCAGCTACAGGAAGGTTTCTTGAATCTACAAATTAGTCAATGCTGCGCCATCTCGTAGGCTACATCTGTCTAGTCCTGTCCGCTCTGAACTCCACAGTTGATACCAAATACAGCCAGGAAACAAACACGCACGTACAGGTAGTATCAAGAGAGGCTGCATAAACGGCTGTAACCGTACGGAGAGCAGGTACTATTGGGGTAATATTGTTAGTGGCCTTTTTTGACATATAAGTGAAGATATTTTTTTGAACGCAAAGTTTATTTGGACATAAAGAGAAGAAAATATGACTACAAAAAAGACTGCGAAGGAACGTTCGCTTCTAAGGTATAAACTTTACTTGGAAATAACAGAAGTCTTCCGACTGGAAAGACATTCTGGATTCAGAACGCGAGTTCACCGTAGTGGAATGCTATCCGACCGTATTAAGACAGCAGCTCGGTATTCGTTCTTCAATAGGTAAAACGTAAAACACTCGGCGCGCACCATAAACTCCAGGAAATTGTTATTTTTTTAAATTAAATTCGTGGCGTACGTTGTACGAAACTACACTATGGGCCGATGAAATTGCCACGATCTCCCTGCAGTGTGTATAACAAGAGGAAGCTCTCGGGCACACAGTAATTACAAAATGTGTAATTAACAGGAAATAGGTGTTTTGGAAATCAGTGTATGAAAGGAAACTAATTAATGAAATTCACATTCCAGTCTTACATTAATCGCTGCAACAATCAAGGTCGACATGAAACTCATAATCATCATGCTCCAATATAAAATTCTGATAATGAAATGAAATAGTGTTCATTATTGTTTAGAGAAATGATATAAGAAAAGTTTAATACTAAAATGAAGGGAAACTGAGAACCATTAACAGAGTTCAACAATACCCTGTTCAGACTCACTAAAAATAATTAGTTATAAGCAAATACACAATGGATAACAAATTCACGTGATTTTTACTTCTGTTACCTAAAAAAACGTTCATTTAGTAATGACATGGTTAATTGTTTTGATTATTATATCAAATATTTTCTAGCAAACAGAACTGTAATTTCTATCTGAAATACTTAGCACTTTTATTAAATATTATAAGCCTACCATCTTTGTCTACTTAAATGGTTTGGATCCTAAACTTGATTTTGAATTAAAGTTGTAGATAAAGATTATAAACTTACTAGAAAATACCGACGCAAGCGCACCAGTACACTTTTGGGACTGAATTTAGTGAAAATAATTAAGTTGTCAACATTGAACTACCAGTATTTTTGTAGCTAAACCATGTTTCTAAGCCATGCCTTATTGTTTGACAGTAATGTCTCAAGAGCCCTATCCACAATGGTAAAGTGTTCCAGACTCCCCCTCGCCCCGGGAGAAACCGTCACTACCATCTCCTCTAAAACCAAAACCCTACATCGGCCATGCCCATAAAGTTTTGAGTATTGACAGACTGGAAGAGTCTCGAGAAAAATATTTAACAAGGACCAGTTTCGGAGTGTTTTTAATAAAATTTTTATCAATGAGCTGAAAGTGAAAACGGTTGAAAACCACGAGGCATTCTGTATGACTGAAGATGTGGGTCAACCACTACATTGATTATTATTGTCACAGTTTTGTTGTTCTTGTTACCTTTTCAACTAGAATTTTTAATTTTTATAAGAATACCAAACAATTTTGAGTTTCGTTCGGATTGTGGGTTGACGTTTCGAAAACATCTCCTCCGCCCGTGTGTGACAATAATATGGGTTTAACATTGACCAGCCCAGTAAGGGAAGTTATACATTTAAGTGGAGTATTTAAATTAAAGCATATTTCAAAGTATTTTCTGCACAGTAAATAGTGTGAGCAGTACGATGATAAGTTTCGTGCCTTTAAAAGTGCAAGTTTTAGTGGATTCTGCACTGAGTTTGTGTTGATCTCTAAAAGCTTTTTGTCTACAAACATACTGTGGATTGTAGCTAAGTATTTGTGATGAAATAATATGAAAGTAAGGACATACGAAAGTAATAATATCTACTAAACACTGCAATATGTGTGTACTGACTTAGTTTATCTGTGTATTTATTAACGTATTACATTTTAACATTGAAAATGTTTATAAGGACGTGTCGCACATTTGCGCCCAATCGCTGGTGCGTTATCGAAAATGGAAACCGGTGAGTTTCCATAGAAACTACTTCTTTGTTGTCAATAACGTAGTACACATATAAAACTTCGCTTATGAATGCGACTACATTTAACTTATAATCTCTAGTAGGCTACATTGGTAAATGAAGAATGAATTAATTGATTGGTGAATGAAGAACGAATTCATTGATTGGTGAATGAACATAAATATATATATTTTTTAGATTTATTGAAGCATTTTCAATGCCCTTCTCTCTGCATTGCATTTGTGCAATGCCTGTAAATTTTTGTATTTATTCTGTATATAATAGCAGTGTGTGTATTAGAAATTTTACAGAGAATATTTCGTTTGTATTTCTCATGGATTTGACGGTTTATATCTCATTAAGAAACAGTAAATAACTAAGTACATGCATCTTTTACATTATATCAATTTTTACACTGTGCACGCTAAGAATTTGCAAGTACAAACAATTTTCATTGTGACTATTAAGTGCACCGCTTAAAACATGTAACGGCATGTGAAGGTCAGTTAACCAAAGAATTTGTTCTTTATGTAAACGAGTGTTTATTCCGATATCATTATGTTTTAATAAAGGAGTGATTTTTTACAACCGGTGTATCAATATAAAATTCCTCTACCTATGTAACGCGTCCACTCTTGGATATCTGCGCTGCGCCGTTCAATGACTTGTTCCTTTGTTTCGCCAAAAGGAAACACCAGGAAAGTAAAAACTTAAAAAAGATGAAGTGGTTTAATTTTGATTTGGAATTTTTAACCCTTAATGCCCTTAATATCCATTAAAAAATATCTGCGTATTCAACAGTATAATTCGAAAATATTTTCTACTTTCATTTCAGTGCACAGGCATCTTATTCACAAATTTCACTTTTACTTTTGTTAAATATAAACTGCAAATCAATTATTGCATACATTGCTAATACATTGGATTTACTATTTCAGCTTAGATATTTAAAAACCATTAAAATAAGTTAAAACCGTGGAATACGAAAAAATAATTATCTATAAATAATTTTCTCCTTTTGTACCATCGAAGTAGTTTATGAGAATTGGATGCTTTATATGGGCCGTTCGTCACACTAGAAACGCAATGTGGTCTGAACTGCGCATCAGCCGCTAATATCAACCAGGATGCTATCCCAAATATTCATTTTCACAGGTTAAACCGATATGGTAGCTAGAACCGATCTGATAACTCTGATTTTATGGTGTTCCCGGAAACCCGGAATCTCTACAGTATTACCTAGGCGCCATACTCATTGGCCTCCACAAAATAATCACCTAATTAATAATATTTATTTTAATGTGTTATTTCAAGAAATATATTGTTAAGGCGAAGCGATGTAAATAAAACGCCTACGTGCAGCTTATTACGATGAGTCGTTGGGAAGCGTTATGTAAACAAGTATATTTAAGTTTATAGGAGTAAAGAGGGATAGTAGAAAGGATTTTCTAATACCTTCTAACAAAAACGGGCGCTCGTTCGTGTATGACTGTAGACCGCCACTCCCGATAAAAACGATACAAACGTTTAACGGAACGAAGTTGTAAAAAATTCAAAAAATTAGGTATACAATCTTTACCTAAAAAAATTTCTCCCTTTTCTCCTTTTAAAAATTATGTATTTATTGTACATCAAATATTTTCTCACGCGTGATATTACGTGAGTATTCATATGAGGACATCAAGGACACCCATCAACCTACTGAAACTATTTCACTTAAAAACTTACCTATATATTTGAAACCAGATTGCTGGAAGCAAATAACAGTGTTCAGAAAAGAAGTAAGAAGAGCAGATGGCGGAAAGGGAGCTAAAAAGGAAAACACAAAGGTAAGGAAAAAGAAATGTAAAGTGCAGGTGCATTTTAAAAAATGTGTAAAACTTTAGGCGGGATTTACCCTAAGTTCTTACTTTTTATATTTTTAGGTACACAAAACGTGTTACTGAAATAATGTTAAAGAGTTTTTTATTTTATTTGTCTTACATAACGTTATTTATGTTAAACCTAAAAATATAACTGACATCTAATGTAAGTATTTACTAGGTTTTGAAAAACAAGTAAAAATACGAACTTTACGAAGCACTTTCGTTGAAAGATCACCTTAATTATATTCCTTTATCAATGTCTTTACTAAGGCCCACAGTACGCTTTATATATTCAGCTTTTAGAGGAAAAATTTCAGAAACATGTCTTGGATGGTTTTTGAAATAAGTGTAGCTAGAAGAGAAAATTCACATAATTAAGATGTGAATTATGTCGCATTAAGGGCATCAGGCTTTCACGACATGATGCCCTTAATAGCCTTTAGTCCTTATTACGGCACAGGTCAACTTAACTGATTTTATATAACTTACAACCAAAATGCGGAAATACTGCAAGTGTTAAGTGTTTAAGTGTCTTAATTTTGTTACTCGTCTCACTACATTTTTATTCATGATCTTTTTATTTATAATAACAGATCGTTATTATCTGTGGCACGTATTGGTTGAAATAGAAGAATTATTGTAAGGCAAGAGTCATTAGTTTTACAAGCGTGTTAAAAATAATTATGACTACTGATTTCTCTGGTTTTAATAATCCCTTACTCTGTTTACGACCTAAGATTACGACCTACGGATATTGTTGAGGTATGGTTAAAAATAATTAATAATTTAAGTACAGGAGCAAACACACACTTTATTGAAGAACAGTTTAGTAGCAAGTATACATACAACGGACACACGAAATACACATTACAAAAGCAGATTTAAAACTGAACTTAACTGGTCGAGTGCATCTCTGTTTATATAGAAAAAGGCTTCCAGATTTTTCCTTTTATTTAAAACTACCAGAACATTACTTTTGTAGACTTCTTACAGTAAACAGGCATGTGTGTGGGCTGAGGCCCCGCCCAGGTAGCTAGACCTCCCACCGCACAATACAAACTTTCACTTTACAATAATAGGTATACTTACTTAAAATTGAATGTTGAGTTTTCTAGTAAATTCTCAACACCCTCCCTAAAACTCTACATTCTCACAATCACATTAATTTAAAAATTCATTTTTACTCTTAAGTCCAAGTTTAGATCTTAAATAAACAAATTTTGGTTTTGACAAAGCTTTCGTAAGTATATCAGCAACTTGTTCATCACTTTTAACATAATGCACATCAATTTCTCCATTTTGAAAACAATCACGTACATAATTATATTTCACATCAATATGTTTTGTCCTTTGATGGAATTCAGGATTACTTATAAGTTTTAATGCACTCATATTATCTATATATAAATCATATTTATCAGTCTTACAATCGCATTCATTAAATAACTTCTTTAACCACATTATTTCAGTTGTTGCTAATGCTGCACTTACAAATTCTGACTCGGTTGTTGATAATGATACAGATTGTTGCTTCTTACTTCGCCAAATAATTGCAGCATTTGCATACATACAAGCTACGCCAGAAGTTGATTTACGTGTAACTGTATCGCTAGCATAATCAGCATCACTATAAGCTTTAAAGTTGCCATCCTTACAATATAGTAATCCAAAATCAATCGTACCTTTTAGATAACGTAAAATTCGTTTAACAATTGACCAATGAGCTACACTTGGTTTGTCTAAAACTCTAGATACAACATTTACAGCAAAACTTATGTCCGGACGACTTACAGTTTGCAAAAACATCAAATTGCCGACAGCTTCACGATAAGGTACATTACTTACAATAGTTTTTGATAAATATTCATCATGATTACAATCAATTGGCGTGGATACAATATTAGCTTCTGACATATTAAACTTTTCTAAGATTTTGTTAATATAAGTACTTTGATGAATGAAAACAGACCCATCATTCAATCTACAAATTTCCATTCCAAGATAATTAGTAACTTCTTTAGTACTAGTAATTTTAAATTTTTTACTCAAATCATTCAACAATTTATCAATCAAACTTTCATTTGTAGCTGCAATAAGTCCATCATCAACATAAATTGCTAACAAGATCTTATTATTATTATTGTTATATATGTATAAACATGGGTCACCCGTACTTTGACAAAAATCTAAATTTACAAGAAAATTAGTGAAGTGCTCAGTCCAGCATCTTGGTGCTTGTTTTAAGCCGTATAAACTTTTCATTAATTTACATACGCGTGAGCTTCCATCATCAAAACCTTCAGGTTGTTTCATATATATATCTTCCTTTAAGTCACCGTATAAAAAAGCCGTTTTTATATCAAATTTACCAATATGTAAATTTTCACGAGCAGAAATACCAAGTATCAATCTTATTGTATCAAAGCGAACAACCGGACTAAAAGTTTCTTTATAATCTATATCTTTCTGTTGCGAATAACCTTTAATAACCAACCGCGCTTTATAACGTTCTGTACCATCTGGATTGAGCTTCTTCACAAAAACCCAACGATTGTTAATCACCTTTTTATCTTTTGGCTTTTCCACTAATACCCATGTCTTATTTTCATACAAAGAGTTTATTTCGTCCTGCATTGCAGCTTGCCAACTATCTTTTTCTTTACTTGTAATTGCTTCGTTATAATTGGATGGTAACTTTTCAGCAATAAACGTGATCGGACATCCATAATATTCTGTAGGTTTTAATTTTGTTCTATCGCGCAATTGTCGTTCAGTTTGATTGTTATCGCTATTTGAAGATTGTAAAGGTTCTCTTTCTTCAAACTCATTTGATTCATTTTTAAGTAAAAGTTCATTATTTTTAGGAGTTATAATTTCATTTTCTTCAGTTTCTTTATTATTATTGTTCAAAGAATTCAAAATAATTGAATCAACTAATACTCTTTCAGGTTTAAAAAGTACATCTCTACTTATAATGACATCTCGCACTACCGGAAAATATACACGATAACCTTTACAATCCTCATGATATCCGACCAGATAACCTCTCATCGATTTTTTATCAAGTTTCTTACGCTTTTCTTTTGATATATGTACATAACACATGGTTCCAAATATTTTAAATCTATCAACAGTAGCTGTTTTTCCATTCCATAACTCATAAGGAGTTTTATTATTTTGTTTTGTTGGGCCTGTTCTATTAATTACATGTACAGCAGTATTCATTGCTTCTGCCCATAAGAATAGAGGTAAGTTTGAATTTGAATATAACATTGATCGAGCAGCCTCTACAATGATTCGGTTATCGCGCTCTGCAATTGAATTTTGTTCGGGCGTATATATGGAACATTAATCGAATATTTTATACCTTTACTATTTAAAAAAGAGATCACAGCTTTATTATCGTATTCTTTACCACCATCAAAATGAATTTCTTTAATATTTGTTGCAAATTGATTCTCAACCCCAATACAAAATGATTTTAGTTTTTCTATTACTTTAGATTTTTCTGGAATAAAATGAATTTCTCTATAACTTGAAAAATCGTCTTTAAAAGAAACAAAATATAATTTTCTACCGAGAGACTCTACTTCCATAGGACCACAAACGTCAGTATAAATTATTTCGCGAGTTTTAGTGGCACGATCGATCTTTTTGTGAAAAGGCAATCTATGATTTTTGCCATAAGCGCAACCTTCACAAAAGAAGTTTTCATCCGTAAATTTTATATTTAGATTTTTCAAAAAATTCTTCACATGTTTTACATTTTGATGGCAAAGTCTTTCGTGCCATAATTGTAAAACATTACCGTTGGCAATGCTCGATCTACTCTTTTGTTCTACCACGTTACATTCTTTTGGAATTAAAGTTTGAATGTCTAATTTTAGCAAACTACCAGGCTCATATTCGGAACCAGTTACAAGAATTTCATTACCATGCTTTAAAGTACATCTCGTAGCATTATGTGTTATTTCATAATCTATACCCCTTTTACCCGCATATTTAACAGAAAACAGATTATAAATTGAATCAGGAACATATAATACATTATAGATAGTACCTTCTACTCGTTCACTATTTTTATAAGTTTCAAAGTCAATATTACCTTTACCATATGCAGACATTGTCATACCGTTGCCCATTCTTACAGTGACTGGTGTTGTATATTCTTCGAACGTTGAAAACCATTCTCGATGCTTCGACATATGATCCGTCGCACCCGAATCCACAATCCAGAGATCATCCCGATTGCCACAGCTGCCTTTGTCACCTATTAGTGCTATCCTCGATGTTGATTTCTTCTGTCCAGAAGACGAGTTACTTCTTTCTTGATTATTCGACCATCTTCGCTGTCCATTATTCTTATTCATGAAGCAATTGTTACTTTTATGACCTTTTCTTTTGCACGTATAACACCTGAAGCAGTCCCTTTTTAAATGACCTTGTCTTCCACAATTATAACACTGCTCTTGTTTCAAATTATTCTTCTCATATTTATAAGAGTCATTCTTCTGTTCTTTATGACCGATTTTCAGATTAGCTAGCAACGCTGTCGTCTCTTCGTGTACTTCCTTTTGCTCTTGTAATCTAAATTCTTCTGCCATCAAGCGCTCAGTCAAATTTTCGAGATTCTTCTTATCGTCAGATACCGAATCCCAAGCACTGTGAAAATGATTAAACTTTTGTGGCAAAGATGTTAAAACACGAGTCATCACCATAGTCTTTTCAATTTTTCCCCCGAGATTTTTCATTTTTCTAGCCAACTGTTCTATTTTTGAAATATTATACGTAACACTTTCACTCTCTGTCCACTTAAACTCAAAAAATTGTTTTTGAATCATCGACAGATTTTCATCAGATTTTAGATCATATGCTGTATTCAATTTGTCCCACATCTCCTTGGCAGTAGAACAACCCATTATAAGTTCGAGAGGCTTTCTCTCCACTGTTGTAACAATTAACTTTCTGGCAATTTTGTCCGCCTTCTTGAACTTTTCCAACAACGCGTCACGATCTTCTGCACCTGCAGCTGGCTCGGCTAATCTTCCTTCGCAAACATCCAGCACATCATCATCCTCTTCCATCAACGTGCGTACTACGAAGCGCCATTGATGCCAATTATCTTTGTCTCGAAGTTTTTCAATTTTTATATTCGGTTCCATTTTTGCACAAATATTTTATACTTGCACTCCAATTACACACTGCACACCGATTTTAAAATGCCACTGGGCCCATAACCTGTTGAGGTATGGTTAAAAATAATTAATAATTTAAGTACAGGAGCAAACACACACTTTATTGAAGAACAGTTTAGTAGCAAGTATACATACAACGGACACACGAAATGCACATTACAAAAGCAGATTTAAAACTGAACTTAACTGGTCGAGTGCATCTCTCTGTTTATATAGAAAAAGGCTTCCAGATTTTACCTTTTATTTAAAACTACCAGAACATTACTTTTGTAGACTTCTCACAGTAAACAAGCATGTGTGTGGGCTGAGGCCCCGCCCAGGTAGCTAGACCTCCCACCGCACAATACAAACTTTCACTTTACAATAATAGGTATACTTACTTAAAATTGAATGTTGAGTTTTCTAGTAAATTCTCAACAGATATGTTGTTTGCGAACCGGTAAACGCAATATTTTTCCGTTAGGATTTCTAAACATCAATTAAACGTAAGAAGAAGTATGTTACTATTCAAGACGTTAACAAGCAAACCCTTCTAGAACTGTTGTTAAAATTCATTCCCGGGCTGTTTGGCCACGGTCCATTGTTTTAACCAAAAACAGAAGTTTCGGCAGTGCCATCGACTGCCATCATCAGTGTAAAATTCGAATTTCGCTAAGGCTGAACCACAGTACTGTGGTCACTAACGTCTACCACCTTACGTTAGCGAAACTTCGAATTTTACACTGATGATGGCAGTCGATGGCACTGCCGAAATATCTATTTTTGGTGAAAACAATGGACCACGGCCAAATAGCCGAGAATGAATTTTAAAAACATTGACTCCGGCCGTGTAAGCTTGTGAAGTATATTACGACACCTCCTAAAACTGTTTACTTATGTCTTACAGTAGGCCTATGTTAATAACATTTTGTTTTAATCATTTAAACTAACGTGGATTAGTTTTTAAAGGAACACCTGTTTTCACTTTGCTATGCAATGCAGTCACCGTCTATAAAAAGCAATCATATGTACTATTATTTTCGTATAATCTGAAATTGTGCTTTAATTTAAAAACAACTTGTCAACATTCAGTTGGTAAAAGCCGCATTAACACACACCCACGAACGTGTTTATAGAAAGTCAACCCACACGCCAGAATAAGCTTACAGAACTTTGCTATCTTTCTGTGTCGATACAAAAAATCCAACCGAATGATTCATACTAACAGTAAACCAATAATAATAACAATAACAATAATAATAGTTTAATTGTTGTTGATGTTCTTACCAATTTATTTTGTTTATAATTACAAAAAAATAGCTTGATGTAATTACAATTATTGTACACGAATTTTGTGGGTGTGTGTGTGTGTGTAAGTGTGTGTGTGCGTGAGGAAGGAGAAACAGAGAGAGAGAGGGGGGGGAGAAAGAGAGTAATTACGACTTACGTTCATAATTAATAACGCAATAACCGGCTTGAAGTAGCACAACACGAAATGTTTATCGCGTCTGGAAATAGTGGCAATAAACCATACCATTATACAGGACTTGTCATATTCATTAAAGTGTACACGTATTATTTTTAATACCATAATGTGTTCTCTATCGTTGCGTAGACCTCCCTCCTAAAGAACTGAATTAGTTACCGTCATCTTTACTGCTTTATCAGGTCAACTGCTAATAATACGCTATTAGATAATATAGGCCCATAACAGTTTCAAGCAAGAAAATGATTTTTTTTTTGCTACTATAATAATTTTATTATTATTTTGCTTCTAACATTCAGCAAAACAATTATTACTATGATTTTCGTTTGTTTGTATACCTCCTGACTGCTATTTCATTGTTTATACAGATAACACTGAGTGCTATCACTCAAATACGTTTGACGAGCTATCGAACACAGAGTCGAACTAAAAGAATACACCCAACTTTTAAAATTTCGAAGGACGAAGAATGACTATTCTTCGAAGGACGAAGAAAACAAACTATGAGATAAAAGTCTCTAAAATCTTGTCCGAAAGCAAAAGAAAACGATTGCCAGTATAGATCCCAATACTTTTACAGAGCCCAGTATCCCCAATACGAGGGATTACGTTACAGATCCCAATATTACGTTATGTAGGTCAATGTAGATTTATGAGAATTATCTCGGTCCGGGTAAAACGCTGAAAAATTACGAGAGAACGTTAACATACAAAGATAGTGAGTAAAGATATGTAACATACAACAAGAATTGACGATCCCAACAACGTAGTCTAAGATTGTCGGCAGCGACATAGAATATCTATATACTATTCGTTGAAGCTTAATCGATATTATGTTAATACTTGAATGTAAATTTACCATAGTATAAGTTCACAGAACAGAGGCTGTAATTAAGTTTGAAAAAATTCGAATACTAATTTAATTCATTTTTAAGCATACCTTGCGAGTACAAGTAGTCTTTTGCAGCAGTTCTTAAAAAAAAAAACTATCTATAGATAAAATTTTATAGATCCCACGTGTCTGCAGAACAATGTTTTTATGCTCGCCATAGATTCATTATGTAGGTCAATATAGATTTATCAGAATATGCTCGGTCCGCGTATAACGCTAAAAATTATGGGAGAAAGAGGATCACATTTGCATCAGGGAAGAAGGAAGAAATAACATTAAGCAAATACGTAATTCATTATTTAACTTGAATTTTACTATCTTCGTAGATGCAGATGAAATAACGACATCTGTGTTTGTACGAAACAACACTTATACGAGGTAGGCTTACAGCATTCACAGAGCATAGCGTGTGCTCTTGAGTTTGTGTGCGCGCGCGCAAAACCTCTCCTGTGCGTTAACAAATTCTTAGTTTAACATAGATTCCAATATTTAAAATTGTTAATCATACGTATTTCATAGTCCTAATTTCCAGTATTTCTGAATACTTAAAACACGCAATATAGCCTACGTAACATCGAAAGAAGTGTTGCGTTTTTTGACTCCTTCCACAGTATGTCAGGATAAACCTCTAAGTTTCTAAATCCAGTTAGCAATCGAACCAGATTTACGTAACATTAGCTTTGTGCGTATCAAAACAATAATACAACCATGTACTTATAAAACGCAATAAGGCCTTCTATGCACTCCATATAGTAGTCTATTGTTACAACGGTCTCCCTGATCGTCGTATGGTGCAGTGGAAAACAAAATACAAGACACCAATGAAATCACTAATAACCAGCTTTAAATTATCACAATTAATAAATTGTAATCAACAAGGTAGTCTCTTACAATAATTCAAGTAAAAATTGTCCACACGCAATAATAATGTCAACTATAAAGAATTCCGCACTAATTATAAAACAACACTTCACTACAAACACTCGATCCACGCTAAAGAAATCGCTCAACACCACTGAACCCATAAGCCGGCTTCTATGGCTTTTTATAGGTAGCGCACGCCTTCTAGAAATCTTCCTTCCTCACTTCACGCCACTTAATGCGTATCTCAAGTGTTCTTGAATACACTGGAACCTACTTGTGAGCGGCCTTGACTGAGGCAACACCTGCCACACTGGACGGGGGAGGGGGTGGAGAATGTTCTGGGCTGTTCGATAGGATTCTCGTTACAATATGAAAGGGATTCGTATCGGAATATGTTCAGTTGTGCGTCACTGTTATATCGCTTTTAATGCCTGCAATACCTTAGCAGCGACGGATTGGGATATTTCAGAAAAGAAATCTTCAGGACGACGAAAGTACATTCCTTCAGACCGTTTCCGGCTGAAGTCCTGTTGTCAACTCCTTTCAGTACGTGTGAATTTTATTTTAGTAAGATAGACTACACAAAATGATATACTAAGAATGTCCCTTTTTTCTGTCGTAACCTCCATCCAAGACTACCACCTTCATCACCACCGCAAGTTTTAAATCCCACAGGACATTAGCGTCTCACATCTGAATTCGGCTCACTAATTATTCCTGAAGAGATTCGTACAAACAAATTGAAGCATGTAGAATTCACGGTCAATATCGGTATTACATTCTTTGACCAACGTTGCGTTAGCACTTCATAGCCATACTAATACGTTGTCTGAATGTAATTCATGATTTATAGCTGACGAATCATAACATCCGTTTGTAGTTATCACGCGTTTTACTGGTTATACGTAAACGGAACAACTGCGCGTTTGTGGTCTAACAAATTCAAGTCACGTCAAACTTGGCTGTATCAGACATAGAGCGGAGCAACTACGGTTTACTTTGCTCGAAGTTGGCAACACTATACAACGTAAACGTCAATATAGGATTATGGCTAAAGTTGATTGTAATGCCCGTCATCAATCACTTGGGCGTGTTTTTGTGGTCGCAGCTCCGTTCCCTGAGGAGCTTGTGCTGTGCTGATTGTTTTGTCAGCAAGCCACCGTCGACGGTGGATGCAAAACACCCCGGCATTTACAAGTGATGTATTACTGTCAGATAGCCCGGAAAACCTATGATTAATTGATTTACTTTTTTATCCTGCGAAGAACAGCTTGATTGATTTTTTTTATATCAAAACGCTCGCACACAAGGGGGGTATTCCAACTGTATTTACTTTCTTGGCTAACCTTATTGACGGCAGACTGCAATTTATTACTAAATGTGCCAGATCAATACATTACCGAGAAAAATATTATTTAGGATTTTTGGCTATATTAAATTAATTATTGATTACTATTTATTTTATACAATATATGAGTTATGAATCAGTCACATAATACAGGCCTACACACATATTTCCTTGACGCATCAACGATTACTTAATTTAAACATACAAATGTTGAAAGTGCAGGTTAGTTGTCACCTTTAATGCCCTAATGCGAATAACACGTTTATCAGCCCAATGGCCTAATTTTTACATATTAGAAAAGTTGGACGGAGTTGGACGGTCCTTGCAAGCCTTTCCTACATGAAGCATCCAGCCCTTTAATCTCGTCTGTGTAAGTACGTCTTCAATTTTATTTCTGCATTCGGTACATTATGTACCGGTATCGTTTAGTCAACACAACTTTTGTTGTCACGAGAATGCGAATAGCCGGAAGTACACTATTTCAGAAACGATTTCGGTTTCTGATGTTTACCGAAGAAACCGAAAAATTCACATTCTTATCTCTTATTTAAACAAAAGCGCTCACGAAAATTTACACTACAAAGCAAGGGAAATGCATGAATTAGTAGCATTTTTAATAGAACGCGTTCTAAGCCAGCGAGAAGGATAGACAATGAATTATAAAAAAATTTTAAAAACAGAATTAACACTGTTGGATATCAGTATAGAAAAATTATTCCGGTTAGCGCTTTCAAGCTTCACAGCTCATCATCAGATCCAAAATAACCTGATTTGGTGGAAAGGTTATTTCCAATCTGATGATGAGCCGTGAAGCTTGAAAGCGCTAATCAGAATAATTTTTCTATAGTGGTGTGCAACAGTCTTAATTCTGTTTGTGATTATAACCACTAACACAACTTTCTAAATTAAAATTTTTTAGAAAATCATTATATTATAATTTATAAATATTAAATTATCATTAAATTATAATTGATTCAGTTTAGACAATCTAGTATCAAAAACAATTTTATTCTGTAGTTTTATTAAGTACTGTAATTAGTCTGCAATTCGATGCAAAATTACTCTATATGAGTCTTCCAAGTACGTTTATTAACATGTTTATTTATTACTTGTTAACATATTACATTTATTAATTTATTTGTAGACTAGAATGTGTAACAGAAATCCAATGGATAGAAATATCTCTATAAGCGACAAAAACTGTTTTTCCAGTCTCGGCTTTATTGGGTAATCGGTCGATCGTCATTCCATCAAAATCAATGATTTTACTTAAACGTCAAATTATAATAAAACTTTAGTGTTTAAAAAATTTTATGATGTAAAATTCAGGAAGGGCTTAGAAAGGTTAACGTATACCATATTATATCTCACTGCTGTTGTTAGTTTACACCTTACTTATTTTATATTTTTATGTGTGCGATGTGGATTGTGGCGGTCTTATCGCTAAGTGAAAACAAATCACAGGTTTTGTTTTTACACGTTCATGTTTTTTCGACGATTATTCTTTACATATTCAAAGGCCTTTGTGTACGGTTCACAGTTTCAAAACATATCTGTAATTACTCGAAAATTGCTGAAGTCACTAACTTACAAGCAATAGGAAATGAAATTCACTCGACAGCACGTCAGCGTCGCACAGTACAAGCGCCAGCTGCTGCTGCTGCTGCTGCTGCTGTAGCACATTCTAGTACACCGTGACAAGCAAGTTGGAACACGAGACACCAGAAGCACATGAGGAAGAACCTGAAATCGTCATATATTCTGCTTCTTTTACTTTCAGTGTATGACGGCTCTGACTGTGCCTTCGTCTCCAAGTGTCTCTCCTTCGCAGATAGAGTATTTATTATCATCTAGAACACACACACGCACATGTAACCTATACACGCAATACATGTTCTGTACTAAAATATCAAGAAGTGAACAACTTGAAGGCGGCAAGAAGTGAATTTGCTGGAACGTTGCGGGAACTCCTGCGATAAAACAAGCGCAAAATCATCACGGATTCGACACAAAACAACACACCAACGCTCGCGCGCACACACTCGTCTTCGTTACTGAGTTATTCCACAGACTTATACGGTAAATAACTTCGGTTCTACATATCCAGTCTTCTTAAGACAGCCGTAGTGATGTTCCTTGGCGTTTGCGGTAGAACATGTTTCCGCAACGATTCGCTTGCCTGTGTTACAGTGACGGGAAAAACATTAAAAAACAATTACGAACTTTTTTTCTTTTGACTATTTAGTGTTGCTGTATTTCTCATTCCTTTACTTTATTTTACTGCAAAAATTCCTTGTTTTGTTGATATAGTTTTTTAAAACAAATGGATATGATTAAGTCATGGGAACACTGGTTGGTAAATCTGAAGGATTCGAATGCTTTGCAAACATGTTGTTCAAAGACGCTCGTGCTGTTCTGATCCACCAATAGTTGTTTTAATAGGCCTCTATGTTACTGTGTACATTCTTCTTAATTTCTGTGTTGTCGTGTTGCTTTTCATATATTATTAGAGAAAGCACAGATATGAAGTAGTGACACAGCATGTTTCTCACTTCTGGAGTGGACAGCATGCTCCTCGTGCAGTAGGTAACATAGAGAACACCACAATTTAAGAACACTAACAGATATGAAATAAGTAAGTTTTCAAAATTTATTCAATTTAGAACTGCAGGAGTACGCGCGGGCACGACCTAGATCGACCCCCATTACCATAGTTAACGCTGTATCACCTGACAATTCACGAAAGTGTAACTCCAAACTCTGTTCAATGCGTTTATATTGACAAGCTAATTGTCGTTTTCTACAATTTGTTTACATTACTTTGTTATTGTTGTGAATTAACAATTAAGTTTACTAATAGGTTAACAGGATACTTTACTTGAGTTTACTGAGAATTTAGCCTTACTACGTTGAATCTGAAGCAGGTTAAATTTTGAAAAATGAACACGATATCAATAGATTCCAAATTGACGAGAGTATTACATATGTATGTACGTAATTAAAAGAATTGATAAACAAATTCCACTGTCGTAAGTACACAACATGAATGCGCATGTGCGTCTCATTGATTTGATTTCTCTCAGGAATTTTTCTGTTTCATTGTAAAAAGGTGAGTGTATAATTAAGGCTGCCCAACAACCGAGAACACGTTGTTTGTGAGGGACAAAAAGAGACGTGGCATTTTGTCATACACAAAGACAGCCCGTGTCCTTTGTGATGGCATTCAACTGGCAGCCAGAAATTTAGTGCGACTCACATTTAGTTATTTTCTACATAAAAAGTTGTTTTCAGTCCATTCACGTTGTCAACGTATACTATACAAGTGCAATTTTCCACGCGCAAAACAAGTAGTCTTTGAAATTTTTAGCAACTGTTTATACAAGTGAATGAACCCATAACATTACTTTAATTTCTGTCCTTTGAGGTCAACAATTTTATTATTACATCCGATGTGCACTCTTATTCGCAAACATTATTGCCGATATTTCTACAAACCTCATAATTGTTTCATGTTATTTTATTAATGTGTGTTAAAAACAAACACACTAACGCGCGCATGCGTGCACCTGTGTTACTCTTTCCTGTTACATTTTAAAATTATTTTTAAGTCATTTAAGTTTACGCTATTTTATTATTTACTTAAACCAGAGCCGTGCACAGTAGGAAGCTTAGGGGTGCCCTCTCAAAGTGAAGTAGAAGACGAAAAGACGTCCATTCGATACTGCTGGACTGTGAATATAAATTCATATTTAACAAAGTGTACATTTAAATGTAGTAAAAACAATGACTCAGACTTATTTCCCAACATGACAATGATTTTGAATAATTCCAGTAAAAAATTCTTCTGTTGAGAGATCCTTTTCGGCACTGAAAGATTAAAACTTAGGAGAACAGCAAGGGGCGAGACAGGTAACACATTTGATGTTAATGTCTCTTCACAGAGGTGTTCACATTCATGTCATTGTTGAAGAAATAATCGACCATTATGTCCAAGGATATAAGATATTATGCTTTCATAAAATTTTGTTTGACGTTATTTACAGTATCTTCGTTAATGTGTTTCTGTACATCCTACTATTTATTTGTGTGATTTAAATACATACTGGTACATGATCAAATCTTGAATTTGTCAAGGTGACTTGAATTATTCTGAAAATATTTAAGAATGGATGCTACTTGTTCAAGTTCATTTATTCATTTTTTCCATGCAAAAGAAAACTTTTTCGAAGGTCTAAAAATTGTCAATTTTAATTTTACCTTCATTTTAGTGATAGTTTAGTGAAACTTTTAATTGTCATAAAAGCGCACAAGTGGTGTATATAATTAAAAAAACTTTTGGTTCAATAAAAATTGAATGACTTTACAATAAAGTTTTCTCTTCTTCTTCTTCTTCTTCTTCTTCTTCTTCTTCTTCTTCTTCTTCTTCTTCTTCTTCTTCTTCTTCTTCTTCTTCTTCTTCTTCTTCTTCTTCTTCTTCTCCTCAACCCAGAGGCTGAAGGGCGATAAACTTTTTGTCAACACCAAAACTGGGCTAAAGGAGGATGAATGGCTAATTAATGCCGAACAAGTTTTCCTTGACTTTCTGTCTACGAAAATAATGGAAACCCGTCCGATGGTATTGGAAAATTTAGTATTTTCCATTCTTAATAAACGTTGCATGATTATTGTATGCAAATATATTTCAGCCCCCAAACGTTAATCCTGGCTACGCTACTGTTTTTTAATGGCTAAGAAAACTTATCTACAGTTTTCATCCATGACTTGCAAGTTTATTCAAATTTCAGTCAGTCTGCTTTGCGCAAACAAACTTCATATTTGCATTGCTTGTTGACAATAATGTATAGAAATGTACACTTTATAAGACGCTATTTACGCTACACTGTACGCTTATATATACACTATACACTTTTCAATACAAACACTTGGAACGGTTTGGTTCTCTTGAGTTTTCCGACTAGCCCTTGGGCGTCGAGCAGCTGGATGGCCTCGACATTATCGTGCCGGCGAAGTCTTTCCCCGTGTCTCTCAGCAATGTTGGCGACCTCCTTGGTCACATCTCCATTTCCAGCTAGATAAGGAGAACAGTATTTCTGCGTGTGTCAATGTACATTCACTGTGTCCTGCAAACATTTATTTTGAAAGTTTTTAATGCTTTCATGATATCTGGGACAGACTCACAGATGAATGACTCATGCACGCTTCAGGATCTACTTTATTTCGATAATACTGACTTTCGCTGCATATGCCAGTACAGTTATACGCCTATGTTACTGTATACTGTACAATTTTTTAATGTTAGTGTATGTTATTTCATATAATGTATGTAGATATGTCTGATGTATTTTATGTTCGCTGTTGTTATTTAATTTTGTCAACGACGTTTTAGTCCGTATATCAATCTGATTTATGTCTCGCTGTTTCTGTATTTCCTTCAATATTTTTGTTTGCAACCGATACTATTACAGTAAAATCTGAAAAATTCCCTCGGAATATAGATCAAGTTTTTGGAAGCTGACATGTTTAAAATAGGTGTTTCGTTTGTATGGCTCAAACTAACAATATACTAGACGTATACTAGAGGTTACTGTGTCACTTGCAGTTTACCATAGGGCTGACAAACACAAATTAGCGCAAAATTCCCCATAACGAAATGTTTCTCACAAGTATTGGTTTTAATGTCTTGAGCAATACGTTTTATTTAATTCTGGCAGTAGATGTAAAACTGAGCTCAGTCGAAGGTTCCCCTGGCGTAGCAATTCCATCATTTATTATATTAATAAGTGTAATAAACGTTAAAATATTATATTAATAACGTTTCTGAAATAAGCGTTACATTTTTTAAAAATCCTTATAGCACACGTGAATGATTGTGTAGTTTTTCAAATTATTTTGAGGGTCACAAAATTGGACCTGTCCACGCCTTACATACCGGCGAATATAATTTTGCAACACGAAACAGGTTGACACACAGTTATGTTAAATAGATAATGTAAACCGGCTAGCTTTATAGCTATAGAGAGTAATATGTAATCACACACACACTCTCTCAGGTTAATTTATCACAATCTGGTCCATAGGATAAAATATGACCCGATTACCAGGAAGCCTGTTTGTTAACACTTCCACTTTTAGTAGTAATGTATTACATTAAATTATATTAAAACATCTGCAGTGCCGGGAAGAGTTACTGAATTTGTTGTTATTTGAAAAAATGCATACAAATTTTGTACTGAAATCTACCTAAGTAAATTTTACAAAAAAATTAAAACATTTTTATTCTTTTTTTTCCATTACTGGAGTCTAAAGTATTAATGAAATAGATGTGTAATAGCAGCTTTTACTATATACGCTATTCTTTTAAGAGCGTGTTCCAAATTGGATATTTTTTATAAATTTTATATAGCCTAGGCGATATTTAACTCAAGTTCTAAAACGTAATACTGAATACAAGTTTATACGAGTTTAGAAATTTAACGCTCAGAAATTTATTTTAATTCAATTTACAGAAAAATGTTTATTGCAGTTATATCAGTTTGTCGAAGTATTGTTGTAGTACCAAAATGAAAAATAGGCCTAATATTTAAATTAGTAGGTCTAATAGTCAAGTTGTTTCCTAAGTTGGTTTAAGAAGCGTCTGCATTGAGGTATTCAGTTCGTAATTCAAACCTACATCTATATTTGAAATTGCGTAATTTGGTTGCTGCAAGAGACTGTACAAGAGTTGGATTGATAACTGTCAAGGACGCTCGCGGTCTCACAAGTGCTACCGACTAACTGGAGCACTTACAGATCTCTAGGATTAATTAACCACTTAAGAAGCTAATTAATTGTAATATCGAGAAAGGTTTTACAATAGGAATTATACAGGGTATTATAATAGAATTTAATATTATATAAATGTAGTTGCAGTTCCAGTCGTTTGGGGCAGCAATTGAGGCATGGCCCAGTGGTCGCTGAGTCCGGGAGAGTCCTTATGACTGTATGTCGTTTTGACTACTGTAGAGACCTTCCGGTTGGAAAAGCAGGATTTTCTTGCCCACAACGGATCAAATCACGTTAAGGAGAAGTCTCTAGAGGGTGTCTGTGGTAATGCCGGATCAGGCGATGGAGTCGCTCATAAAAGCCGGTACTAAGCACACCTAAGCCGCTCCATCTGTCGCCATGCTCCAGCACGAGCGTGCTTGGAAGGAGGGATGGGAAGTGAAGTTTCACAAGCGGGCCGAAGAGAACTTATGGCGGGTCGTCGAGCAGGGCTCGGGAGCGTTTATGTTTTCTTGGTGGTGGGCATTCATTCGTACCAAGGCGAACACGGGGGTAAGAGAATTGAAGGCATGGTTGAATAACTTGTGTGTGAATTATGTAAATATAGGCTAGTATCAAAATGGATTTGATTATGTGAGACATATTACGAGGATCAAGCATGTTCTTCATTGTCATTTTCGTTCGTTCTCGTATTCAAGTATTCAGACATAGAGTTATTTAGAGATCTTATTTGATATATCATTTTTTTACTTGACGGCGGAGATCTTTCCTTCATACGCCAGTCTTCAAGAATTCTAGGTTTGTTTGACCTTCATTGCAAATATCAGCTTGAAACGTTTGCTTACAAAAGTAAACTTTAGAACATATTTCGCCTCGAACAATTGCTTTTTCTACGAATGTCACGTAGAAAGATTCATTTGAGTACTTTTCCCTTTCTGCAGACATTTTCAGCCCCCACATGTTTTGTTCAGAATGAAAAAAGAACAAAAAGGTATCTTACCTGACTCTAGCAGGTATTAGACCGTAAAAGAACTCAAAGAATGATTTTGATGTAACAGTTAACCACATCATGATAGCCTATGTATTTATCGCTTCATGGATCACCATCGCAGAGTCGAAAGTTACTCGTTGAAGCTGAGGTGATAGTTGTATTCTACAGAATTTGACGTATATCAGGTTTTTCTTTACTTGAAGTAATATATCTTTACAAGCATGGATTGTAAACTGTTGCGGAAAACATTTTGGAGCGTATACCATGAAACTGGATTGCCTTAAACTGGCAGTCAAATTTTCGTACTTTAGACCAATATCTATATCAGTATTTTACCATCGTGTAAACAATCCTGAAAGCCTTTTGAAATACTTCATGCCTAATCAAAAAGTCGACCAATGGCGCTTCGGAAACCTCCGGAGATCAAAACTTACTGACGACCGTCCAGTGGAGCTCAACATTTCCCGCAATCTCAGTCCATTATTGTGGCAGTAGTATTTGAATCCTTTCACTTTTTAATATGAAACTGTATTACGTCTTTATGATTTTAAATTAGTTCAACAACATAAATTACTTTTTATTAAGCTGCAAGCAGTAACTAAATAAACCAACCAATAAACATTTTGATTTTAAAGATTCGTCATGTACTTTGTAAGGACAGTAAATATTCGAACTAATTATTAAAGTATTGAAGAAAACTATTTTGAAAATATGTACAGGCCTAATTAGGACTAGAATATGTTTCCTCGTCTTCGCATTTCCAACAATAGCGCAGCGACAGCGACAGAGAATAGGAGTGCGGACGCTTGCTTTGTGTCCCATTATGACGGCTCACTGCTGATACAATGTGTCCAGGTACAGTCCAATACAGCAATAAATCTCCTGTATTCAGTGAATTCTAGGAAACCAATGTTTGTCTCTGTGCATTAGAAAGCTCAACGCTGCACCAAATCGTTTATACTTTGTTACCCCTATTGTAAATTAAGCGAGCTTTTGAAACGTGCGGCACCCCATATTGTTCAGATATGTTCTTTGAATTTAAAACTTCCAGATTTCATGGAAGCAATAACATATTCCCTCATTTCCACTGCAATTTCAGAGCCTTTGTTTCTTACATTTCACTAGCCCTCTAAGTATTGTAAATGTTTAATAATGGAATGCTCTGGGGAACAGTTGTCAGGAATTATTCAATAGTACCAACGGTAACAGTAAACCTACATTTGGTAAGCACAAACATATTACCACTTTTCACTATGCGGTATTAAAAAAAATAATAAAACTCTGTATGGTTAATATACAATAAGTCTCCGACTTGGCATACTTCATAGTCTTTTTGAGAGGGAGGCCTACACTTTCCATATAATATTCATTTATTAATTCTTCGGACGAGGGGCATTCAGAATTACGGAAATGTTTGTATGTATACCTACAGCTTGAGCTTGCATCCGCTCAATAAGGTTAACATAGGGCAATACCAAGATATGACCACCCTCAGGCAGACAGCAGTTTGGCGTACTTTATCGGCTTTCATATGTGAAAGCTGATTCATACCAGAGATTGAAAACAATTTTGAGTCATTTCACTGCATCTGCTTATGTATTATGATCTTTTTCGATTTAATTAGTTTTCAATTTCCCTTTGATTAGAATTTGGAAACATATAATTTATAGTATATATTATACGTATTTGTACAGACTTTATTTGTAGTAAATATCTGTCTGATACTTTGTATAACACCTTTAACACTGACACGATCCTGAATGTTGACCTAGATATTGAACAATGTGTTCAGAATATTACATCTTGCAGTACTACTTTAATTTCGAAAACACATTTTCCATCAAGACTGGACAATTCTTTAATTTATCTTTTATATTTGGAAAATAATGAAAACAGGTTTTTCTCACTCATTGTTTTTAAAGAAGAGATTTTTAACAAATCCTTCGTATCTGAAGGATTTGTATTTCTTATCTGATGTTTACTATTTCTTCTATTCAAAATAACATGGTTATTGCATTCTTTGAATATTCGTTGATAATTGCTTTTCCTCCTCAGCCTGTTTGAAAACAAAACAGACTGCGTTTTGGGACTTGTAATTTTGTTTGTAATGTGGTTGTAATTTTGGTTTGGCTTTTATAATTTTGCTTCACTGCCAACACAAAATTTACTATTCTCTGTAGTAAATTACTAAAACAATTTCTGATGTTAAACATTTATTGATGTTACAGGTTACCTTTTTCGGTATCTATAAAGCATCATGTACTGAACAATAGCATATTACATTATCTTCCACTAGAGTGAAAAAAGTTGATTACCTGTTTTTAAGTGAAAACAACACGTTTTCTCTGCATTGCTCACTTAAGATAAGATGTGTTTTACGGTCATTTATGAAAATATATCGGGGCTTACCGTATAGACTTACTCAAAAAAAGTAGTAAACAAACTATTAATAGAATTACGTACAGATGTGGTAGAGCGTAGAAGCCACGCTTCTATACGACAGACGCGCGCATTCTTTCTCTGGAAGTCCACACGACAAAATACAAATAAATACCACGAAGAGACAATTGTTTTGTTCTCAGATACAATTGGTACTCTCCAACCGATTGCACCATCAAGAAAAAAACCTAGAGATTTGACGAATTTTCTTTTGAAGAATATATCCATCCACCCATGTGCAAGGGTGTTTGTACAGAACGTCTATCGCATCTTGCACTACAAATTTTCTGTCGTTCCAATCGCTAGCCTCTTTTCTTCATTTCATCATATGTATATCTTCCTTCACGATCTCTAGGGTCTAACCTATTCCCATCTTATAGCCTGAACCCATTATAACAATATTTAGGCCAACGATCATCAGGAATTCGTTCCTTCATACCACACTGATCGCTTCTAATTTATCGTGTCTAGAATTGCTTTACTTACACAACTGTGCTTTCTGATATCTTCATTTCTAACGCACTGGAGCCTGGACCTCATAACACCTCCGGAAGTCCATTTCCACTGCTTGAACCTTTGATTTATCTCCAAAGTTTCAGATCCGTAGGTGACATTCCTTTTTAAGGTCCAGAGTAAATCACTTTCTTGGGTTAATTGTCCACTGTAAAGCACAGAATTCAGCTGTCCTATCACCACGTTCCCTTGTTCTGTTTTACTGCTGACATTTTCATAACTTCTACCATTTTTCGTTAATGTCATCTAAACACAGTAATGCTTTACATAATATGCGAATCACCTCCTCCAGTCCCATTAATCAGATGTTCGATTTTTCAAAATTTACCTCGAGGATTCAAGACTTGTATTTTCATGGAGTTTCCGTTTTTTATCCAGTACAACCACAAACAGATCACCCATAAACAGAAGAATGTAAAGATAGTCGTCATTTATTGAAATATAGTCATTTCACGACTGTATCTTTTTCACTCGCCTAAGGCTGGTTTAATAAAAGGTTTGAGTAAAGTAGGTGCTAAGGAATACTTTGTCTTAACGCGATTGTTACTACAAAGTACTGGGACTTCTTATTCCTAAGTGTAAGAGTACCGATACATCCCTCATTAAAAAACATAAAATAGTTAATATTTTAATATTCTAATATCGAAGTACTTAGCCTGTAATTTTTAATTTCTATTAAATGTATGTTACAGTTTGAAGAACACATTTGAGAAAGTTATAAATCCACGTAACCAACGCTTCAACCTGAAAAGCACGTCGTGACTGATCTGTTGACCAGGCCTGTAAATATAATATTTGGATAAGCATCCATTACCCGAATACAATATTATCTGTTTTAAATTACAGAGCTGAGCTTTAGATATTTCACAACTTAAACACCAAAGATGTCTGTCTAAAATTCCAGGTCTGAGGGTTTTCTCTTATTTCTTACCAACTTATGAATTGTGAACGTGGGTAGAAACTGTAAATTTCCATAGTTGAAAACTATATATTTTTAGATTAAAAGTTTGTAAAATCTACATATAAAATTGTGATTTTTGTGTTAAAATTTTTAAGAATATACTTTTAGAAGGGTATTTCTGTAAGCCGTTTTATTTTCGTAGAGCAAAGCGGAATTGTTTTTACTTGTATAGAATAGAGAATTAATAGTTGTATGGTTGCATCGTTGTTTTTTTTTTATGAAGAAGTCTTACAAATCCCCTGTAGTTATTGATTCGTCACATTTTAATTGTGTGCGGGCGGGTAATCAAGACTTCGCACCGGATGTTATCGACTCCAAGTTGTACAGTACAAGCGGCCGGAGCAGTCTGAAACCGCGTTTTACGCTTCAAACAGACGTTAAATGTTACACTGCGGAGCTATTAGCTGTCTTATCTGCTACGCTGGTTTTACTGTTTCAACAGCCCCCTAAAATAATAGACTTATTTTATGGGCCAGCAAACAACTTTGTGCCGGTTTGACGAGTAATGTAGCTTTACAGTACGCTGGCTGAATACTAACGGAGTAAGGATGAAATATAAGCCTACAAGCTTCTTGCAAACGATTATTTAGAAGCAAATCTAACAACTAAAACTTTGCCTAATTGCTTATTTAGTATGTTATAATTTGTATTTCGATTATAATTATTTTGAATTTCTTCTACTAACTTAGGCCTACAAATAATGTTCCTTGTAAAGTACATTTTGAAATGCAACGTTAAATTCAAAGATCGTTCTAAAGTGTCGTATATAAGAGTATTATATTTTACACTCAGAGGACAGTCATGATATCTGATATGTTATAAGAGTACTGACATATAATAAACACGACTCCAGGCAGACCCCTCGCGATCATGTAAAAAAGAAGCTCAGATTCATTAATGCCCACCTTCTGTGTATCGGGGCTGTTAGTGGTTAGTATTTAAAGACAAAAAAAGTATGTTTAGTCTTAAAGCTTAAATGTATATCACAAAGTCTTTTGAAATAGCAAATATACACTATCAAAATTCAACTTTTAATTAACTTGTTTTTATTTAAAGCTTTATAAACCTACTTAAGAGCTATCCATGTCTAGAATTTTAAAGAAATACAGCGTACCGGTGGCATAAGTATAATAAAGTATTTTAACTAAAGCATCTTAAAATTTTGAATAAAGTTAGGTAACATTTGAATTGATTTATTTTGCAGTACATATACAGAATGAGCAGGGTTTAAAGAGTACAATAGGTGTTGAAAATATGACCTCTTTTAAAAAGTAAACAAGAAGCGGATGAAAAATTAAAGTTCCAATTTAGGCCATAATAGTCTGATAAATGAATTACGCTAGAATAATGCAGCTTATGGTTGTAGCATAACTTTCATTCACTATCTTGTTAAGGACGCCTCCGATTATGGAGAGCAATATTTTTCCTCCAAGCACTCAACGTACAGTTTCCGTCTTTGTTTGAGTCCATGCCTCTGAGGCACATCTTAACAATATATTTGGTCAAGCAAAACCGAATTAGTACCTGTGTGCCAAATTAATTTCCTCTTAATTTCTGGTGTAACTACTATGGTTTTGCAGCTGTTAATCCCAAACACGAGAAATTCTGTGATAGTCTACTACCGATTATATGTAATAGTCCCTTGAACACCAGTCATATAAACTCTATGTTGTACAAAAAATAACATAACACTGATACAGATGATCTGCTAACCACGACCAAATAATACGGGAGGAAGAGGCTATTATCTATATAGCCTTTTGCAGAAAGATGACGTTTCAAAGGCCAGTTGTGCAGCGACAAAGGAAAACTCGTGGACACTTATAATTATGACGTAAACCGAAGTAAATTTAAAGGCGCGCATTTGAAATAGGCCAAAATTAGGAAAAGGGCTTGGGAAGAAGTTCTTGGAAGCCGAACTGAAGTAGCCAGAGCACACTGTAGGCTAAAGCAACTTTTCGGAGAGAAAGAGAGTGGGAGAGAGAGAGATGACACGGAGAGAGAGAAAGATAGAAAGAGGAAATGGGGAGAGAGTTTCATATAATAACAAAAATAATAGGCCCATGTTTTACAATTTTGTTTTCTCTTGCTATAGGCCTACTGTACTACTTTAAATTTACCGTTCTCTCTTGAACCACTACGGTGTCAATTTTGTAGCCATTGGTTTTTTAATCCTTCTACATTACGTTTTCCAACTTATTACTTTTGCTATGTGTTCATTTGGGATAATTTGTTATCACATTATTTATAGATTTTTCATTTTATATGTAGAACTACATTATCGATTTTGTTTCGACTACAATTATTATTCGTTATTTAATATAAAAATCTCCGATGATACGTGTGACAGGTTGAAATACAACAATAAAAAACAAATTATAAAAATACTTGCTGACGTAATTATTATTTAACAATATATTTCTGTAATAAACAAATCCTGCAAGAAACATACAAATATAAATACACAAATATAATATACAAATATAAATAAAATTTATTTTGCGTTCGTGGTATACTGTTGCGGGATAGGATGCGGAACAAAGCGAGAACTGAAACGAAGTGAGGACTGCAAGCGTGTTTTGAGCAAGATTAGGGAAGGGACCGCCGTTTCGGACAAGAGGGGTGGGACGTAAGTTTAAGGGAATGATAGATGAAGACAGTTTGATAGATAAATGTACAATTTTATTGGCCACTGTGCGTGGTTATAGAAAACTTAACACAAAACATCTAAAATATTATTAATTTGATGTCTAGAATTGTGTAAAATAGCTTTAATTAGTAATAAACTCAATACCGTTTTTATTTTTTTTTTAATAAATTCCATTTAATGTTAACTTATTGTCTAATGAAACACTACATTATTACGTTAATTCAAAAAATTATTAAAAGTTTACCTAGTTCTAGTAATAGTGTTTTCAGGTGACTATTAAAAGGAATCTACATCTTTCTGTACTGTATTACAAGAATATTATACATAATCCTAAAAGTGCAATAAAGATAGAAAAAGTGTGTGTATAAATATTGGTATGAAAACAATAAGGTAGGATGAAGGTATATAGTATGAGGATAATTAATATTTTGGCATAATTGTAATTGATTTTGTAATGAGTACTGTCAGAAGACCGGTACTTATATACTGAAGCCTATTGAACATTCAGGAGAGAGGAATAAGGGTTCTGAAACGTCTGAAACTCTAAAATAACAGTTTTTTGTTGTATTTACTGTAATAAAGACTGAAAAATGGACGAAAGTAAAAAAAAAACAATAACAGAATTTGTATGCGTTGTATAGTAAAGCGTTATATGCAATAAATAATAAATATTTCATTTACTCCAAATAACGTTATATTAAAATGAAAAAAATATTCGATGAATTATTGTATATTTATGCCGACATACGTCAAAACAAGTTGATGTTATTCAAAATGGAAAGCAAACAATGTTTGTGAATAACATCAATATAAAAACTTATACTTGATGTCTGTTCACTGTAGGGGAGAATAATTTTAGATATACGTGATGTTTACATGAATTTATTACAAAGTGGACTGTACTCGTTTTGTGCCGTGCCATTTGTCTACAAATACAGCGACACGATACGTCTAAACGCTTCTACGTATTATGTGTTTGGATACACGGAGCCAAGAGAATTGCGTCAGTACAACGACCAGTCTCTGACACAACACATGTTATAAACCTGCATATGGTAAATAGTGCAATCAATAAAATATTGCCATAAGATTTTTTTATAGTGAAAGTAATAAACACTTCTCATTCGAAATTTGAATTATATTCTGCACTGACTACTTGATCTGGAAGAAACCTGAACATAGGACAGCGAGTCAGAACTGTAACGGAAAATTAAACACCGACTACGTGTTACATGTAGCCAAATTGGTACAAAGAAAATGTTAGCACTGTATTAAAATCTTTTGTAGAGTGGGAACTATGAGTGATAAACACTTTTATACTAAACTGCGAACGATTGCTGAGTTTCTGTGTGGAAGTTTTAACTATTATTTCTTTACTTTATTATACTTTTTTTAAATAAAATATTTGTTTACAACAGATATTTTACTAACGATCAAATAGAAATAAAGAAACTAATATTCGTTACAGAAATTATTTAATAATAATAATAATGTAACACGACATCAAATAATATTTACTATCCAATTTTATACATGGTTGAAGTATTTCCATCAAGCAGTTCAAATAAAATAATTTAAGGAATGAAACCCTAATGAATGAAACGGTTAATTGTTGCCAAATGTTTCTTATTTAACGTTTTACATGTAATACATAAAGGAAAATAAAGGAGAGATTTTCAGACATACCTAATGCTTGTAAAGTCACAAAAAAGTTACTACTACTATCATCTAATACGTCTACTGTTATCATTATTGGTATTAGACGTACTATTCCTAATGCTGCTCTTAGGTGTAGTACTATTACTATATTATTGTTACTGTTACTAAAATTCGTACATAAGGCCGTGCACTTTTCTTATGTTTAGTCTCTAAAAAAAAAAAAAACTTTCCTACGGTGGAACCTAACCAGCTAAGGGAACAGAACAGTTGCGAAAAGTGCCAGTCCTACTGTCAGTTACTGCTATTCGTATTACTGTTGTTATGGCTACAATTACTATTAATGCTACTAGTACTACTACTTATAAAGGGTCAGTAAATCTGCTAAATCTACTATTACTATTACCGTTTTTTTCCTTTTTACGAGGGCAGGTGGAAAAATTTTCTGTAAAAATGTCCGGAAGGGTGCACACTTCCGGAGTCTATGGGTTTGGATATTTTAGCCTATCCGACCCACTAAAAGACCGCCTCCCTTGCTTCTTCTAGGACACTAACCTGGAACTGTTGACTCATTAATTTCGGGCTAAGCCTACTGTTCTTCAGCCCTAGGGCTCACATCTGACTTGTTATTCCTCTATATTGTATTGTCCAAATATATCTTCTTCGCCCAAGAATCTCTTATGCGAAGCGTGCCACACAATTCCAGGTGTCCTCCCCTCGAAGCATCGCGTCAAGGATGTTATCCTTATATCTTCTTGTAACGATCTTCTATGTTGCTCCCATCGAAGAACGTATGGCTGACATCGTCCGCAGCTCCAGGGCAGTACAGGCACTCTGGTGACTCGGCCTTTCCAACTTTCTTCAGGCAAGTTCGAAAATACTCGTGTCCAGTCAGAAACTGAGTAAGGTAAGAGTCGATCACACCATGCTTCGTCTTCGCCCACGGGTGCACCTGCTTGATGAGCCTTCTTGCTCACAAGCTCTCTGCTGTCTTTCCAGCATCTATCTTCGTGCCACTCGGTGTGCAGCTTCACCACTTGCCTTCTTGTTCCACTGAAACAGATCCTACGTTCCTTGGCGAGAAGGTCGATCGGCATCACTCCGGCAACAACCAAGACAACGGAAACCGTACGGTAGACCGCTGCAACTCGAAGAGCATTTCGTCTTTGGATCTGGACTAGTTTCTTCCTGTAAATATTACGTTTCAAGGGGTCTGCTCACACTTACGCTCCATACAGTAGGACTGACTGGACAGCTCCCATCAAAAGTCTTCTTCTGGTTGACTTCACGCCGCCGATATTGACCATGAGCCGACTAAGCGCCATCACTCCCTACGCCGTTTACTATTACTGGTAATAATGATACCAGTTATAATGATAATGGTGAATATGTTCAGATCAGACGTAACGATTTTTGGCCTAAATGTTTCTGTATAGTTTAAATTTACTATTAATGTGGTACTAAATAATGTATTTTATCTTTACTAGTAAAAACAAATTTTTTATAAAAATATTGTTTGTATTGCTCTTGTTTCTAATATTTAGAGCTTGATGTGCAAAACAGCTAACTGTTTTAAATAAATTTCTATATTGACATTAAACGTAACGCCTTCGAACACGTTGTGCTGGCATTAGCTGCGTTACCGTGTTATTTGCATTTGCTAAATAAAAGCAACCCATCATTAGCACATTACCTTGATGACATACAAACACTGTTTTTGCACGCACGTTGACGAGAATTTAAATCTTTCTGTCAAATTCGTTTAGAAAGTTGTTAGACCAACAAGGGCTAGGTGTACTCACACGCATTAACGTTATTTTGCCTTCGTTATGTACGTCATAGTCACGAATTGTGAAAGTAAAGGTTCCAATACGCCGCCTCTTCCTTTTGCGTCAAATGGGTTTTTACGTAGAAATGTAAGTGACTAAGGTTACGGCAGACGGAACCTTACGGCCAATCTACGAAACGATCCTGGAGTTGGGACGTATAGCATAAGTAAGCCCAATCGTCAGCGTCTGTGTGGCCCCGGCTACCTGCCAATCGCTCTGCATTTCCATACACTTGACATGATAATTGTGAGAGACTCTGTGTGCGCGTGCGTGTATATATAAAATCACAAAATAATTAATTTGTTCTGCAAGTATATAATAATTTTGCGTGTTTCACAGATCAACATTTGCACCACTATAGTCCGAAAGCATTTTTAATGTCAGATTTAGAGAATGAGTATACAACACGTAATGTAATTTATGCTTTGGATACATTCGGTCTCTCATACTACGCATATAAGTCAGCGAAACCTGCGTTAGAAATAAATAATTTTGTTCTTCCATTATACTTTCAGAAGAAATTAACAATTTTGTTATGAAAATATTGTAATTTATATAGATTTACATAATTGTGATTATTAGAGTTACAATTCGGCAGCACATCTCTCCCCCTCCCTCCATACTTATAAATATTCCTGTACGGATTCAAGCTTAAAAGGAATAGGAATTACTGATTTACTGATACGATCACTGACTATATTATTTACACTTAGCCTACACGTGGTCAATATTAAAAAATAAATTAATAATGCAAAATACTTAAATGTTGGCTGCTGATATAAGTCAACGGATTTAGTTTTGGGCCTTTTCCATTACGCACATAAACGGTCTAGCACACCACATATAAAACACTTGGAAATACGTCATCATAACATAGTGAGTTACGTTTGCATAACGTGATTCATTATTTTTGTAATATTCAGAGGATGTTCAGTATAGATTACTTCGATAAATAATAAATCTTCGTATTGATTTTTTAAATTAATCAGTTACTTGAGTAAATCTTTGAGTTGATGTTGCAATATATAATTTACATGTCTACTCTACATCGTTGCCTCTTTGCCATGATTGTTTTTAAACCACCACACATCACGCGATAGGTATGTTACTGTATTACGTAGCTAATTCTAAATCCTTCCTTTGATACTTTTTGTGAACATGCTCTAGTGTCTCCAGTTTTCTAGTGTGTTATATATAAAAGAAGTCGGAAATATAATATTCCAGACCGTTGTCTGCTGTCTTATTAGTATCCGAATCAAACAGTAATGAGTTTTCCACTGTCGAAACATAAATTTTTGCTTTTCTGTTTGTGTTTCGTAGGAATTATTTAATTCTTACTTTTCCCTAATTTAATTGACAATATGAACAAACCAAATTGAAAAAATGTTACTATACAACCAATAAAATTTGTTTAATAGGCTGCAGCGGTATAGGGTATGCGGAACGCAACCGAAAATCATCCCATGGTATCGTCAGGTGCGAGGCAACCAGTAACAGTGCCTTTTCAAATCCTTCTCGAAACTTTCGCAAAGTGACAGTAAATATATTAAGATGGTTTAGCAATCAATACTACAGAATCAGACTCCGTGCAATAATTAGCTAAGTTAAAAATTAACACTTATGACCTTAAGATGTGCAGGCTGCAGATTATTACGATCTTCCAAACAAAAATATTTGAAATATACAGATATCACACACTACAACCCAACAACATATTAAATGAACAATTACATTATAGATCTCATACACTATTCGATACATTTATCAAAACACACAATTTGAACCTCAACGCCAATTCCATCCCACCTCTTACTCCCACTGAGGAAGAGGCACATCACCTTGAAACGTATGGGGAAGTGATAAAGAAAAGTAAGTTCATAAGTGAAAGTTTATATATATAATAATACAAAAATATTGTATGTAGAATATTTTCACTTATAATTTAATCTCATTTCTGAAACAAATTTTCCATTTCTAACATCCGTGAGTACCATGTTTTAACCTAAAATGAACATAAATAAATTTGATTAAGCAATCAATAAATATTAGTAATTGTGAGCATCATCACCACCATCTTCGCTTCACGTTTAAGCGTTGTTGGCCGTTACGGTTCCCTCGATCGATCTGCGTTTCTTAGTAATTTCATAGCTATACTAAGCTTGCTTGTATAGCTTGGACTATGTACTAAGCTTAAATAGCTACTGCATAGCTTGGTGTACGTCACGTAGCAGACAGGAGAGGTGTATGGCGAGTTTTGGCACCGCGAAGACAGAACACTTTGGCTAGGGGAGACGTCCCCGAAAGAAAAACAGCCAAGACAAGAGGCCAAAAAGTGGCAGTCCCCATTATTCTACCCTGATAAAAAATTGCTAATCTGTACAGAGGAATCACTTACTCTCAGTCCTCAACGAAGCCTGGAGTAATTGTTAACCTTAATAAAAATTAAGAGCTTTTGTTTTCATTGCTGAAAGTACGTAAACCTATAGACGGATCACACAGATAATAGACAGCTCCCTTGTGCAAGGACAGCATCCTCTGTATATCAGATTCGCTCTTGACTGAAGAATTGATATATATTTTTCTGCTGATGCGTATACTTCACTAATTCTTTGCTATCTAATAATGTATCCGTAAGTATTTAGAGTGATATTAAACATTTCCTGCAACATTAGCAATAAGTAAAAAGGATTTATGAATTTTATAAGCAGACGTACTTCGCTTTAAGAGTAACACTCACAATCGCATTGTTTATCTAGACTTTGTTTTTACAGCCAATTTTTTGTTTTTATAGGTAATTCGGATAAACGAAGATAGAAAAATCACTCGACATTTGCAAGTTATCTACCTGTCTGTCTGTATATTTAGCATAACACTGTGTTACTGACCAACAAAGTATTCTATGAAAACGTCTGTACACAACTATTCACTGCACTTTAAATTCCACTGAAAACATGACAGACAGACACAAGCCATCCCATTACAGCCTTCCTATGTTGCTTTCTGTTTAGACTGAGAACCTTGTGCGGCCCACACACATACCGCTATATATTAAGGATTCTCTTTTGACTGAAGAATGTACTCATATTTTTCTGCTGTGTCATAATACTTAATGCCTCAAAATGGGAATTTTTGTAGACGTCGTCGTCTCGTTTCGTGCTTCGTCAGCTGAACTCTTTGTTAGTTTTAATGAAAATGAACAAAATATAATTATTCAGCTACTAAATGTGAGTTTCATAAGATATTTTATAGCTCCGTATGCAATAAACCATGAAACACGCCTAAGACAAAGACTATAAATAACCTTTTCAACTTCTTAAAGAAAAAATAAATGGTACGTTTTCGGCTGTAGTGTCGAGTGCGAGTTTACTGTCGGTGTCAAGACAATACATCACTTCAGCGAATCAAGAGCTTGATTATTGTATCAGATCTTGTACACTATAGACTAAGATGTCTGGCGATCTTGCCGAACTCTGTTTAATCCTGTCGGCAGTGGTTCTGGAGCAGACTTCGCCGAACAACTTCTGGTTACACAAACACGCTATGATGATCACTGGACGGTCTAGCTGTTAATTACAATTACACTCACAATTTTCGGAACGTGTAACCTGTTCAAGCGGAATGCGTAAAAACTTCTCTCGAATATAAAATCGTATTTGTTCGGGAGAAAACTGAATGAGTGAGAAGTGAGAACTCTGTGACCACTACACATTCACCACGCTGTGAAATTCACAAGATTTTTTTAGTGGGAATCGCCAGCGTTGCACTCTGCATCCCGTTGCTCCCGTGAATTCGTTGCTGCTATAAGAGATAATCTTGAGTAACTTCAATAGGTAAACAACACGAATCGGGAGCTTTCGCTTCGTGTTTAACCACAAAGTACAGAGTACAGACCAGTAGCTTCGAATTGCACTGAAACAATTACACCGGACACGTGAGCTGAACAAGAAAGGGCATACTACCAAAATATCTAGTCTTGTGCATTTATATTACAACTTAAACGCTACCGTATATAGCCCTATATCAATTTCAGTTTCAACTACATAGTAGTGTCATACACCTGCTAGAGAAAGGGCTGCAGCCAGCAATTTAAAGATCAAGACAACAGAAAAAACAGGTGATCAGTTTATAATCAGTCAGAAAGGCATTCAATGTTTTCTTACCTTTTGACAATAAAGAGGATGCTGTAAATACATACAGCATTAAGAAAATATTTAACATTATGGTCAAAATACATTGCAACTAAACAACTCGACTTTTATTTATTTTTTTTAATAATTTGATGCCTCAGAACAAAAGATGTCAAGGCTTTAATTATTTATTGCCAAAAGTAACCTAAACTTAAAAGTGTGCAGGAGAAAGTCTCAAATCAGAACATGGTGCTGCGGATTGCTGCGCGTTGGTATTAGCGTAATGAGTCTGATCCAGTGATTTATAAAAGAACACTGTCGTTGAAGAAATCAAGAAATATGTTTGCAGTACGAAGGTTGTATTCTTCAGTAATGGAACGTCGAAATAACCTCGATCGTAGTAGAGTCTAATACCTCGTTTAAAAAAACACAAAGTTTTTTACTGTCTTACAGTCATATGAAAGAAAGAAGTGAGGATCTTAATGAACTAGTTGCTGAGGCAATTAAATTAATCAATAATTTTAATTGCTGAGGCATTCAATCGTCAGGTTTAGTTGCAAAAATATTAATTAATATAACAAAATTTTGAAGATAGTAAGTTATGTACTAGATATACTAATACAACAAAAAGAATATTAATTGTACTTGTTATATATGTTGTTTATTTACCTTCCTCTTCTCCCGTTATACATACCTCACAATTGGGGTGTTTTCTCTCTCTCTCTCTCTCTCTCTCTCTCTCTCTCTCTCTCTCTCTCTCTCTCTCTCTCTCTCTCTCTCTCTCTCTCTCTCTGTTTTTTAGACCTACGTTTATCCAGTATCTACAATGAATTTGTTCCTCATAACATTGTCATTGATAGACTTACTTACGTCTCCTATATTTTATTCAAGTTCTTTCATTCTAATCAAGACATCGTTTAATTAACGTTAAACGAATTGGCTTGTTTACTTTATTTCTTGTTTCTTCTTTCCTTTTTCCACCTTTTTTGATCCTAGGTATTCGAGATCTATTTATAACTGTTTTTGTATTTTTATATCACTTCCGTATTCGTCCAATGTTAGTAACATCATTATCTTGGATAGTTTGTTTGTATAATTTGTACAAATCTCAAATTAAACCGGATTATAATTACCACAATTAATAATAGATTTCCCTATTTTAAGTCCTTTAGAATTCTGCCTGATTTATCAAAATGTCCTATGTTTTTGAAGTGAAAACTTCTATAGGCACGTTGGGCGATTTTTGGATGGGTAAAATCTTATGAGTTCGCGTCACCGACATGCTAATGCCAACATGATAATGTCGGCATGCTAATGTTAACAGTGTATCTGTAGCTATAAGTATGACGTGTTGAGCGTGGCCAGCAGTGAAAGTATAGATTATACTTGTGTGTAATACTATTATTTATACTATTTAACACACTTTTATCGTTTACGTACTTTATTTTGGAGTTTCTTACACTGCCGAATTTGCTATCGCGTGTTCGATCCCTAGCGCGATTTTGGCTTTCCGTATTAACAATTAACGCAATACTTATGATCTATTTTACATTATTTTTATTCTTATTAATTACTTATACTATATTATATGATATTTACATAATTGTTATTTGTCCGTCTGGCTGTTAACTTAGGGTTTTTCGTCATGTCTAATGTCGAAGTATGTATTTTTAATAGTTTTTTTATTATTGTAAGATTGTAACATTAGTGCTGTGTATATGTATATAAGTAAAGTTAAATTGACTACGTGGAAAGTTTAATGTGTGTATACTGTGCATTGTTTAAATTGTGTTTTAGTTTGATCATTATTTTAAATGTTCAAATGTAGGATCACTGTGCAGTACAAAAGTGAGTACTAAATATGTTAATATTTTGATATAGAAAAATAAATAACATAAACAAAGCATGTATTTTCAAATATTTCCAATATTCGTATCAATATTTCCGTTTAAAAATTTGATATTATTTATTTTTTATTTTTGATATTTGACCTCTGCCATACATCATGCAATGAGTATTTCATAGTGGCTTAGGAGTTATCTTACTAGCGTGGTAAAACAAATTTCTAGTTGTTCGATAGTATTTTTGCCGCGGATTAGTAATTAATAAGTAAACCATATAAAAATGTATATAATTGTTGCTCGGAGTGCCGATATATGTGAAAACCAGACTGATGTTAAAGATTTTAATTTACAAAAAATTTTAATTTTTGATACTACAATTAATTTGAATATCCAAAAAAAAAAACCACTGTTATTTCATAGTTTTAAGTCGGCAGTCCTCAATGACTGCCTATTTTTAAATTTTTTTTTATTTATACTCTTCATAACTGTTTTAATTTCACGCTCTAGCACCCCACTGATTCTTGAGCAAGTTTCAAATAACTTACAATACAGTTTCAATTTTCGTAGTTTTTTCTAAGGTTTCTCATACGTTTAAACGGTTTTTTTTCTTCCCTATAGGGTCTTTTCTACTTCCGAAATTGCTTTGGACTTCTAGATAGTTTCCCTCCATTTACGTCCGAATTCTCAGCTTGCTTGTTCCGTCAAAAAAGATTTCCATTATCTTCATCTCCTTCCAACGTTTCCACCAGCTTTACTTCCTATTTATGTTCCATATTTGTTTTATTGGCTAGTCTAAGGTTTCTAATTTAATTATGTTTTATATCTCCACTTCATCTTTATTCTGCCTTATGTTAGTATCTCGTTATCGCTACTCCTCTAATTACTTTCATGCCGGTAACTAAGTTCTTCATATTCCTTGTGTCAGTTACGTAGTTTATCGCCTAACGTTTTTATGCCCTAAGCTTTCTAGATCATATATGTGATTTTATAAATTATTTTATCTTTACACTATGTTCTTATAATTATTAGAGTCTCATTAATTATATAGCAGTGCAATCATCCTTGACAAAGTAAACAGCTGTAACTTACTTTTACCTCCAATTGGAATTCTTTAAAGTAGGAATGAACACTATGGTAGTCCTATAGTCAGCTGTAAAATATGTTGTGTGTATAATATTGTATTGGTATTGCAATTAATGAATATTAATGTTAACCATTATTTTGCAAATCTGACCAGCTACTTAATACTGATAGGCTACTATGCGTTCAATCTAAAGGTTATGAAATATATGTAAAACACGTCGTTCCAGATTAGAAAGCCTTAGTTTGCATTTCATTATCCAAGACTATATGGGCATAACCATGATACCATATAACCATGAAACACAGATATATAAAAGTCGCACATTTCGCCTAAATACAAAACGCAAGTAGTGATTATAACCGCAAAGTGCATAGTGACGAAATCTGAAATTACGGGTGTTTGTAAAAGCTCTCGGAATAAACTGTAGGTACACAAAATTGTTAAGGAAACGCATATGTAGAATTTCAAGGCATTCTATTCAGGATGTAAACTCACTGAACGTGACGTTGAATTCAATTTCCGGTTCGATAAAATTAATACTTCGTTGTATTTAAAATGAGACTATCCCTATCATCTTTTTAAGTAAAATGTCATATTTATTTGCGAAGTACAGTATGTTACCTCCGAATTATAGAGACTGACTACAAAATGAATTCCACTTTATCTGGAGTCACATTCCACATTCGAAATTGCCACTTACATCGCTGAATTCACTGGCGAAGAAAGAAAATTGTACATTTTACGCATATTTTCTAAAGGGATTGTTCATATCAGAGTGGATAATAAAGCTTAATTCTTCTTATTTCAGTTTAAACTTTATGTAATCACTGTCAGAGAAAACGATCCAATTTCATTTCAGCTTGGCATGTATAGCCTAATTACAGTAATCAAATAAATTGATAAATACAAAAACGCTTTACTAATTTTTTGCCGAAGACTGTCAGTTATTTAAAAACGATAAAAATTAAATTTTGTCACAGAAATTTTCATTTTATTAACAAAGGGTTTTCAGCAAAGAATATTCACGCTCATTAAAAAAATATACTTTATCGGAAATTTAATTAAGAAAGTTGTGTTAGTGGTTATAATCACAAACAGTATTAACACTGTTGCAAACCACTATAGAAAAATTATTGCGATTAGAGCTTTCAAGCTTCACAGCTCATCATCAGATCGGATTTCCTAATTACTGTAATCAAATTAGGATTTCCGATCTGATGATGAGCTGTGAAGCTTGAAAGCGCTAATCGGAATAATTTTTCTATAGTGGTGTGCATAATGTTAATTTTTCTATAGCGTTAATTCTGTTTTATAATTTAACGGTTGATGTTTTTATTCCAGTCCACTGAATTTAAACGTAATCGTTTAAATACGCGATAAAATATTTAAGTGATAATAGTGGAATCCTAAAGCTGTAGTATCGAATACCTGGGACAGCTAAGGTTATGAACACCTAGAACGTTCAATATCTTAAACCAAAAGATACTTCCATTAGCTAGGAATCTACTTGTATCTGATTTTGCAAATAATGATATGTTTTTTTACTCACACGTGGCACTAACTTGATGAAGGAGTGAACTAACGTTTTCCAAACCAAAATTTATAAAGTTCACTAATAAAAGCAATATGGAACTTTTACTGTAGAAAGTTCATTCAGTAGGGAAAGTTAACGATTTAAATACGATGCATTAGGCCTATATTATGTACCATATACAATCCTAAATCCTATTTTTGCAGCAATAATGCGTTTCCATGAATACAACTTTCTTTCTAGACAGCAGTTTTCTTCAGATGACGATAGGAAAGAAACGCTTATAAATAATTATCACGTCTTCATGAATCGAAGTAAAACTGTGTCGTACTTCGTTCGGCTCGGGAAACGTGAAGCTCGGTTGCAGGAGCAGGTAGCTTTCTTTTAAAAACTGGCGCGTTCCCGACGTCATGCAGTGCCCCTGTATCGCGTCGTCGCTGAGTGCATGTAAACGGCTTGTTGGTAGCGGTGACGAATATCTGGTTGGCCGGCCCAGCTGTGATGTGCGCTAACCTGCGTTCAGGCAAGCTTTCATAGGTGGAAATTACCATGTAATCGCTCTCTTTTCTGTTCCAACCTTCATCAAGGAAGTTTCTGGTCTCAATTGACGGCGACCCAATCTGTTCTGCCTGTTCGAAGTACTACACTATGAGAAGCTAGAATAAGGTCAGCACCAGGTGCTCGACCAATGGCGAGATGGGTGTCGGGGTTGGACGAACATCTGTCAACCCCTCGTGCAGAGATGTTTCATGAGCCTTGAGTTGCCGTCAGTTGGGACACACAGACACACACGTGGAGGAATTCTGCCCCCAGGAGTTACCAGTGCAAACTACACGCTACAGCTTAGCCACAGTGCCACTTAGTTACACCGGACTATTCAGGTGTGATCATTCTGTATTTACATTATACTATTTCATCTACCACAATACTATGAATCGGCAGACGCTCTCAGAAACAGACTTATGATACTCCGCGTTGAACTTGTACTAGATCTGCAAACACACACACGTTAAGTTTTGTGCCTGCATGTGTGGACCTTGCATACAACTAAGCCTTATGTGATCTTTTATAACTTTCTTATACTATGTAAGGAATTGCACACACACATATACCTGCATGAACCGCTATAAGTTTTCCCTGTTTTTAATGCGTTATATGTATCTGAGAGTTAGTTATGTCCTGCTTGGTCATGCCCCGCCGTGTGGGCATAATTCAGGACTGGGGGTGTCTGATTTCTTCATGTATTGTGGCTTAAACTATTATCATGACTTAATACTCGGAGTTTTGCTTCAAAATTATTGAAGATGTATTACTTATAAATTTCATGTCATTTTGTTCTGTTGGGGGCAATTCTGTTTCTGGTGTTTATTTGAATTCCCATCTTAGAAGTGATTTTAACTGTGTGAACTCCTAAGCTCGGTTTTGTTTGTATGTATATATATATTTGTACGTTTAATGCAAAGGGTTATTGTGAGAGGGTCGGTACAGGAATTGTGGGTGTGTGTTATATGTATTATGTATGTGTTTGTGTGTAATTTTCAATGGGGGGAATGTGACCAAATTAATGATGTGATAGCACATGTGCTTAAGGAATTATAGAAAGGGCTAGCCAATTTAACTTTAAACTTTAAATATCATTTTAAAATTTCAATATTACATATTAAAAAACAAAAATTATTATAATGTTGATCTTGGACATAGTGATGCAAAGTGTAGCAAATTTAACTTTAAACTTTAAATATCAGAAAGGTTATAATGTTGTCTTGACATAGTGTTGCATCCACTCTTTTACAGCCACTGAATTAAGTAGTCACTCACAACATTATACTGTGTAGAATAACTATATGTATGTAATGAAGAATAACCTAGAGATGTAAAAGTATTTCAATTTTATTCAGTGGCTATTATTAAATTATGCCTTGTGATATCATGTATGTGACTGCACGCTAAATAAAGTTCACACTTGTTTTGTTAATAGAGTTTTTCATTTGCAAGTCCTGTCATCCATCCAGGGGACATGTCTGTGATTGTAGCTTGGGCCTTTGCACACTTTATGCTTCCTCTAGGTTCATCACCTAGTTTTAAATATTATGTTTCTCCCCTTTACAAAAAAAAAATATATAAAAATTAAAAAAATTAAAAAAAAATTCATAAATACTTAATAAATTAAAAGGGGAGTTTGAAAACATCAGGGTAAAACAGCATCGAGTATATTTGATCTTAATGAATGGTTATTAAGAAAAGTTGCTTTGTTGTCAATAGATTTTGTGTAGAATATGATACAATTTATATATTAAATTTAATTTTTATTTAAAAATACAGCCATGATAAAGTATATACATAGGCCTAATTTATTCCGAATCGTTTGTTTTCAAATCACTCGTAAGTACGTACGCAGGCTTAAAGTATCTATGTTAGTAGGCATAGGTATGAATAATTGCTTAATTATTCTTAAATTATGTTTACTGGCATGTATAAACAAATGCGCATTCAGATAAGTACACTTATGTTCACCCGGTAAAAGTTGTAGATAAAATTTAACGAATATATTCAATCGAAAGTAGTCATACTGTTTAATCTACTGTTTAAAATAATTCACTAATTACTAACGTTTAGACATTAAAAAACTACAAAAATGCTTAGTAAAACATTTTTAATACAGACGTCAAAATCGGCCTACACCGATAATGTGTTATCAACAAGTAATTAGTTGTACTACGCTTGGGTAAGCGTTAAGTTATTAATTACTGACACTGATTATAACCTACTTTATTCTGTACGTCGTTAGTAACATAAATCTCTCGCTTTAATTATACATAATATAATAATAACAATAACAACCATAATAATAACAACAGCAGCAACAACAAAAACTATAATAATGAGACAGGTAACTCCAGTGACCGATAGTAATCCGTGACGTTTGTTCTAGTGCTGTGTTGTGTTAGTGAAACGGGTCAGTTACTGCGTTGTTTTATGTACGAACAGAAACAAGTATTAGTTACATGCGTGTACCATATACGGATGCTTTAGGAAATGTATGCTGGTATGTATTTTACAACAGAGCGCATGACGTTCTGTGTTTATTAACTTGTATGCAGTATCCATTATCCGTTCTGACACGATTTGAAAAGGAAAAGCAAGCGAACAGTTTGTCCAGTTCTGGACAAGCAAAAGCCATTACGTAGTGTAAAGTGCTTGGCAGTTTTAAACGTGTTTACATTAGACGATAAGCAGTTAGTCCCCCTCACTTTCATCCCCCCTCACTCACTCGCTCTCTCTCACACACACGCGCGCGCGCACACACACACTTTTTCAGGCTTAATGCAGCTCGGTCTGCGTGGAACAGCTCTTTCCGAAATATATCCTGTCACTGCATTTGCTTGGGTTCTGCTGACTGAAAGCAATCTTTCGCAACACGCAGTCACGCATCTAATCCCACAGCGCTTCAGCTTTTACGTGTAAAAGTAATTATCAAAACCACTTTTCCTTTCAGTTTTTATTTTGAGTGTTTTGATATAACATTGTAGGCTACGTACACTTTCAACCAAAGATACATTTTGTTATTAGCTGATACATTTTCAGTGGTTAAAATTTCATCGTCAGAAGTTTTGAATATTTAATTTAAATTATTTTAGGCTTCTACAGATGTAGGTTTAAAACATTGTTTGGATATGCTGCCTATACAAATATATCCAATTGGGGTAGGCCCAGGAAATAATGTAAAGAAGACGTAGCCTACCTGAGGAGATGGGAAAAAGTGGAATGCAACGTGATGATTGGTGCAGCAAAAGCCTGAGGTGTGCAGGATGCGAGACACGGCAGGAGCTGTAGAAAACTCGCCATGGATAGATGGGTTTAATATGCCAATGAAATGTATATAACCAGTAATGTACACTTCACAATCATATCTTATAAGACAAGTATCTTCTTGTTTGAAAAACTTATGTACATTTATATTTACACACGCGTGCGCTCTGTGGAAATCTTTCAGACTCTCTTAGACATACATTTGTATGGACGATGTGACGTTAATTTAAATTTTTGTGCAGTCTTGGAGAACTGTCCGTACAAACTGATTTTTCAAAATTTTAGACGCCCAGTTTTCTCTACCCATTACCATTACATAACTGGTTATTATAACTGTCTAACTAGATAATTTATTTAAACCCGCTGATGATGCTGATGTGATCAGTGAAACGTGCGTAAGGTGAAAATACAATATAATTTTACTTACAGAAATAATTAATATTTGAAGAATTATTCATAATACTGAAAGCTACAAGAAATATTTACGAGTTACAAAACTAACTAGACAAATAGGATAAATAGTTTTGTATTCCATCTATCCAGTGTCAAAGGAATTTAAATTAAATTGTTATTTTTATATATGAAGTTCGTAAGAAAATAATTACTATTTCACACAGTGCAGTTATATATAGGCTTATAACACGTTTTAGTTTTAAAAAACGTTTCGAGTAATTAAGATGTTTTGGCAATTAAGACACTTTCTCAATGGAAATGTCAATTTCAGAGAATATGTCAGTCAGCCAATGGGCCTGACTGAACAGTGAATTAACACATAGGAAAACTTAAACAGTTACTGAAGTACAGTATATAGTGTGTACTGGGACAGACAGCAAAGCTAAAACGGCACTTTTTTCTAGTAATCCGTCGCATTTCTCTGCTTGTTTAGAAACTGGCCCGACGGCTTTCGTATGTACAATGACAGCTTTTGTATTAGACGTGTACTTCTTTGATGGTTTCTCGTCTCTCCGTAAACAAAGAAAGATGTGGTTCTTATACAAAACAGGAAAAACTCAGTTAATGAAGGAATAAACTCTGATCAGGTAAAGCAGGAAATTAATTCTGTTTGATAGTAAACTGCAGAGTTAAGATAATAAAAATTGTGAACTTCATCGTGTCTCTGATACCTCTTTGAAAATTATTTAGCGTGCGATCTATAAAGCCCTACTTCTGTCCTTATTGAGGGAAGCGTTCCCGTATAGTTAGGTTTCATGAAGTCCAATCAGTCAATGAGAACATACTCGGAAATCTATCATGTATTTTCTGAACAATTCTGTGGTCGTATAGCCATTGCGAGTAACACCGTTGCCAAAAATGTTATATTGACGTCGAAATGATACTGTTTTTGTCGTAAAAATTGACAGAAGTTAATTATAGACTGTGCTATAGTATACAGTAGGCCTAACCCTAAAAATAATATGATAAGTTTCTTACAATCAGAATAATTATGGCCATAATTTACTGTCTACAACAGTTTAAAATTTTTATCACAATGTTATACCATAGTATATACCTACTTTATTACACATGAATGTAGTTTCATCGGTGCCATGAATAGAGGATTTTCTATCACCGGATTGACCATAGCAAAGTAAACTCGTACGAGGCACATAGACCAACATGGTGGCCACTAATCTTGGGTTGAGGAGAAGAAGAAAACTCATTTCTCGAATACTCTGCCTTATGTTTAGATAAGAAAAGTTCCTGGGATAACTAGTGGCAGCGAATGCACTTATTTCAGTAACACCCAGTATACTGTTTACTTCTGTGACTGTCCACCAAGTTTTGTGTATAGATGAACGAAATGAAGTAATATAACTTACTCCCGATTCGTAACAGAGTTTTAAATTTCGAACTATCGATGGTTACGATGACTTCTAAGATTTCCAACCTAAGATGATACAACTTTTGTACCAGTAGGTGTCCAAATAATATTTTTCCTATATTCATAGGAAAAGAAGTTAATTTAGGTTTAAACTTTGGGTCACTTATAGAAAATACTAAGCGGAATACTCCTAAAATTTTCAACTAAGACGATACAATTTTTGTACTAGTGTGTGTCCAAATGTTTTTCTGGTATTCATAGGAAAACAAGTTGATTTTAATAGAAAACATCAGGCCAATTATAAAAAATGCTAAACTGAATTTATTTTAAATTGAAGGTTATGAAAAACATTTAAAATATTTTAAACATTAAATATGAAAACCTATTTTACACGTACAAACGACATATATTTTATTTGATAAGAATAAACATTTCATGAAACCCGTTATTTTTTGTTTTAACAATGTTTTGCTTCTGTTGGTTTTGTTTTGTATTAATAATTCGAATTATTCGACTTTCTAAACTAGAAAGTCACGATCTCAGAGGTAATTTTAAAATCAATATGACAAGGGCCATTAACTGTAATATCGGATATTTGTTCAGTAAAGCATGGTGAAATGGGAATGAGACAGAAATCTAAAATTTTATTAGGCTATGATGTCGGTGAAAGAGATACCGAGAGAAACCAGTGTGGTAAGTAAACTAACTACTAAACGGATTGTTTTAAAAGTTGGATTATGTATTTTATCCAAATGTAGCAATAATGCGTATAAATTTGAATGAACGTACATAACATAATATGCGACACTGTTGTACTTTTACATTACTATTTTACATAATGGTATAAAACATAGCTCTAAATAGTGTCACTGTTGGTTTGACAAAGCAGTTACGTTTATATTGTAGCCTGTGTATACTAAGCGTGTGCATGTGTATGTGCAGTGTGCAGGATTCAGAACAATTCCAGTTATTTATGTCTTACAAAATAAAACAAAAATCTGTAGGGCTTCACAAAGTTCTATTAATTACTTCTGTGAGTTGTCTGACTGAAACAGTAAGTGCGGAAGCAATCGGTTGAGCTTAGAGGATGTCATCCATCGCGGATGTTGCCCTGGGACTGCCCCCCTCTTAATCAACACTTCATTGGGCAGAGGAAGCTCTCCCTTCGAAGCCGCGGAGCTTGATTGACTCATTCCCCCTACAAACGATCGCGTTCTAGTCAATATGCCGTAATCAGTTTCACGTCCGCAGCAGGCAAATATGAAATATGAAAATAATCTAAGCAATAAAACAGTTTACCCTCTCTTATATTGTATGCAAGGGGATAGACACACAATGGTTAACGAAGCAATGTAATTTGAAAAATGAAGAGACCCTCCTTTTGAACGGATAAGAGTACTCGTAGGTATTAGGCAAAGTATTCCGAAAGCATGTTATTTATGCGTTAATGAGCACGAACATTACACCGTTCCTCCAAAGATGAAATTAATTGCATACTTGCGTAAATCAATGGAAAGCATCCTGAAGCGAGGTTGTTTTGTTTTCGCTGTAATGTAGATGCTTACATAATATATTAGCTGTGGTTATCCATCGTGCTAAGCATTCAGAAGTTAATATGGCTTTCTTTCGTTCTTAGAGATTGAATATTGATAATATGAGGACAATTGAACTAATAAAACTTAATTGTAATATCAAATAAATATAACTGACTACAAATCCCTAATAAGAGCGAAACAACTGATGTATAAAAAAAAATTAAAAATTAATCGGATATAATTCAGAAAAGACCGATAATATCGATAAGCGGTAATATGTTAAAAATATTTTTAAATGCATCCACTTCAGTTAAATAGTTTTTCGTCTAGTACTAATGACAGGCTTTGTTAAAGAGGTTCTGATTTATGACGGTGTCTTAGAAAAATTATCATTATAAAGTTTACAGTGTCCACTGGAATCTGCTATTTCGGCTGTGTTTTCCATTTACCAATAAACGTAAGACAGTACTGGATCCTGTTTGTTGAATCGAATCGAATCGAATGTTTGTTTACCCTATGTCCAGTCTCTCGAAGTAGAGGTTACTGGCCACTGACACGCCGTGTGGTCATCCAACCACGTTTTGCGAAACTTGTGACGCTTCATGAATATATGGCTTTTCCTTTGGATATCGAGCCACGGTACTTTAACCATACGAAATTGTGGATACGATTCATATAGGCCTAAATATACCATATCAAGTTATTAAAATTTATTACAATTTATTAAACACTGCAGAGAGCGTTAGCATAACATTAGATGAAACGCCTACTCAGACCAATCGCAGACTCATAAAGGATTGAGGGAAATCGCGAAGAAAGTACGGCACAATGTGGGATTCGAGTATTATAAAAAATAAGTTGTAGTGTCAGGATGTTGGACTGACAAGCTGACAGCAATTACTGGTCCGTACAGTTTCAATGTACGGTATATGTGACAGACACTGCAGATATCTGTGATAAATATATGTGGTGTATGTACAAACGCTGTACATACTACGTACACTCTTCTTAAGGGAAATCCATTGTAAGATGGATGAAACATCAGCTGTAAGCACAGTAGTCGCGCACCCGGAAACAGCAACTTGTCTTACCTGCCGTAAACGGTTTATTCTACGGCAAAGGTTAGTTGGATAACTAATTACGTTGAGGTAACTGGTTCTAAGTGCGAACTGCAGCTAATTGCCAACACATCGGCTTATTTACACTTTGATTCTGTATGAATACTACATAATATAGAAGTTATTTAAAAGCCAAAGAGTCGTCTTATTACTCAGAAATCTTTTCTACTGAGCTGGCATAAGGCAACAGTAAACTGTAAGCTTCATATGGTTCGGGAGATCGCCATCAACCAACCAATATGGTACACTGATCCAAACCAGGAAAGGGGAATGGTAGTATTTACTGGAAGATTACATATAGAGTTATTATTGTCATAGAAATCGTTATTATATTTAAGTACTGTTTTTACTATTTTTGTAGTAGTCCATAAATAATTAGTAATAATACTCAGCCTACAAAGTTCATTAAATATAAATACTTTTACCGCATGGCTTCTGTGTTACTACTTCCTTTACAAGGCGATTTATATCGAAACAGTTAGAAATAATAGTAGCTAGTTTGTCATGTTGAAAAGTCTGTTTTAAGTTTGTTAACGTGACAATTTATTTACATAGAATCCATACGGACTAGAAATTGAATAATGAAACGTTAGGTTTAAAAGGAACTCGTTTGCTTTTTAAAATGATAATGGTATTTTCTTATAACCTCATTTTAGAAATATTGTAGAATAATGAAGTATTCGTATAAAGTGTGAAGGATAATATTTGACTCTTCTGAACACAAGAATATTATGAAGATTATAAGTAAAAAGTCGCAAGCACATAGAAATAAATTAGACTTTGTTAAGATAAGAACTGTCCGAGTAAAATAAAACTCAGTTCGTTCTTTTTAATTCGATTGATTTAAATCCAATGAATTCATACAATTAAGAAAACCAGGTTACAGTTCGACATTAAATTGACTACGTAATGACATTTTTTCTAACCGGTGTTTATTTCTGTTTCAGCAGGTGTTATTAATTGGCGTGTCCTAATTTAGAGAATGTTCGTCAATTTATCCAAATTCTCTACTTCAGCAGTCCAACGCTTAACGAACAACTTCTAGGAAACATCAATTAAGGAAGAATGTTCATTTGAAAGATGATATGAAGAGGGTTCAGCAGTGATGTCGGCACCTAGATGAGATCATGGTAAGGCCAATGTCCTGTTCGCGCTACCACTTTACTTAGGCTTGATCTACACTCTCTACTGTATTTAATATGCTTGTAGAAACGTATGTGCATTGTCTTTTTTCTAAAAAAAAAGAAAATAAATAAACAATTCTTTGGTGTCTTCGCCATCACTCAGCAATAAATTCCATCAAATGAATCTCACTATATTAACACCTGAGCGTCTTCTCTAAAACATGTATTAATTTGCTTCGTAATAGAGGGCACACTATCTACTATGACTCCTCCACTTGCCGCTGAGTTTTTTTGCCGGGACTTGCATTGAGGTGAGACCTGTCCCGTCTACACCATTTCAGAGTCGACTGAAGAGTCTGTAGTAGTCTCTCTACGTAAATCATCAATTAATTATTCTCAAAAGAAAATGCTTCAGGTAATGTAAACACGGAATTTTGTTAACGAATTTCAAAAGATTATTTTGTTACTTATAAGTTATAAGTATGCGATATTTTTCTCATAAGTAGTCCTCATGATGATTTTCTTTTTTTTTAGAGTCTTGATGGATTTTTTAAAATAAATGACAGAATTCTATTTACAAATCTTTGTCAGTTATGATAGGTGACAGACAGCAGAAGATAACGAAGTTGCAAGTGCAATCTGGAGACAATCTACTTCCTAGCTTATCGGTGTAGTAATATTGGCAGCAGGTCGTGCATCTTCTGCGGAGGCAGATGAGTTTTATGTAACAAAAAGTTAAATACATGGGTTCAGGTAATCTGTTGCAACTGGGAAGGGAGTGATTGAGTGAGTAAGCTGCTGGGCCTTCGTAGGTCAAGCGTTATAGCAGTCTGGGTATTATCCAAATCTCATGTCATTATTTTCTTTCAATGCCCAAATTGTCTTACTTTTACATTTTCAATTAATATTAAATATTATTCATAACTATTTCTATATTTATTACTTTCTATAAATTACTATTATCATTAAAGTAATGTAAAACGTGGGAAGGTAAAAGATTAATGTAAAAATAAAACACTCGAGGTAGTTGGTTCCTGCTTTTGTTAAAAGATTTGTTGTGGAAATGGTTTTTGAGTTAGCGAAGGTGTAAACATAATATTTAGAGGCGTAGATAAGATCATTTAATTTGCCTCATAAATATTCAGCAAGTACTAAACAAAGCTTGTAGACCAGACGGTTAGAAAACGCAACCTACAAATAACAATCCAATACGATGCTTCATTTTTTCCCTGTTCTTTATTTCACAGTGATTATGAATAACACATAAATGTTTACCTGTATATTTTTAAACTATTTTTTCTTAATTTGTGTTAATTATTTATATTATTTATCAAACTTCATCTTGTTTACCGACTTTATAAAATTCACAAGAGCGTATCGCTTGTTTACGTGGACAAATGTAACGAGAAGCGAGCTTGGACATTTGTTTCCTGACCAATTTAGATAAAAATGCAGAACTGAAAGCAATGTTAGTTGCGTTAACTGATTGGCCATGGAAACACGCGTGTCCTAGGTTCTCCGCCCTTGATTTATCCATTTATCGGTGTCCCTTCCCATTACACAGTCTACATAAATGCAGTCCGTTCTAACTACAGCGTTAATTCTGTTAAATTTTCACCTGTTTTTCTTTCATTAAAATAATTACAGAGTAGCCGCACACCAAGGCATTATTTATAATTATAGTAACCACATACTCTATTATTATCGGGTCCTACATTTTATAATAATAAAGGAACAGTAATAATAAGAGGAAATAATCTTCTGTCCCCTTCGTCATGAAAGTCTTTACTAGTTGAATGCTTCGCAAACATGTCACGTTACTCTTTAACACTCTCTCGTCACAAACACAACGCTTGAACAGACACGTACAACTCCAGTACGTCAAAGGCAATAAAATATACTCTGCTTAAAGAAGACATATTCAGTGAACTTAAACAATTTTCTGTTTAATATTTAATTTCATCTAGGAAAAGATAGAAACACGACAGGCTAAAAATATTTTAAATTTAGATTACTCAGTTCATCAGGAAATACAGATCGTCTTTTTATAGTCGTAATAGTAGAACAGATAACACCTTCAATTTCACAGGCACGAAATTTCTCTGTGCACCGGGAACGACACTTAGATAGAACTAGAAAAATCCTTGTACTCTGTTAAACTTAAGTTCAAAAATAAAGTTCAACAGAATCGAACACGAAATTTTACAATGTAATGTCCGTGTGTAATGTCGCTTATGAGAGCGAAAGTTGGATATTAACGAAGAAAATAATTGAAGACTCCAAAGCGCAGAAATGAAATTGTTAAACTTAAAGTCGGAGTATGAAGGCGTGCCCATTTTTGAAACGGGAGACAACAGTTTTCTTAAGTAATTTCAGTCAGTAAGCCCTTAGAGTCCCTACGTCGCTACATTCAGTCCAAGATAACAATGACTATGTAAGAAAAACATAAGCTGGCACATATGCCCGCGAGTTCGTACACTAAATCGTTTGTTGAACCTTTGCTCTCTTGTCCAGTTTTGTTAGTTTTATTAGCAGCCATCTTAACTTAACACCAACTTTGTCACTACTTATTGCCACACTGCTAAATACTTCGTTCTTGACGAGGCCTTTCGGTATCTCCACCATCTTCAAGTCTTAAAAGACTACGATTTGTTCGTTTAAGACCTGAAGATGGTGGAGACACCGAAAGGCCTCGTCAAGAATGAAATATTTAGCAGTGCGGCAATAAGTAGTGACAAAGTTGGCTTTGCTGTCTTAGGTTAATAGCATATTACTCTACAATTATACACTCCTACGCAGACATCCATTTTAGTGTGTGTGTGTGTGTGTGTGTGTGTGTGTGTGTGTGTGTGTGTGTGTGTGTGTGTGTGTGTGTGTGTGTGTGTGTGTGTGTGTGTGTGTGTGTGTGTGTGTGTGTGTGTGTGTGTGTGTGTGTGTGTGTGTGTGTGTGTGATTTTACCAAGTGTACTTAATAACGGCAGCTGAGAGAGCGTAATAATTAACAGTATTTGCAGGTGCTGTCCGTCCACCATTTACCAATAGGCCTACTATGTGAAACTTCTGCACATTAGTAGGTGTTTCTACACCTGCAAACATCGTGTGGAGACTTCAAGTATTAGAAATGCCGTGTGTGTCTGTAAATAGTGCTTAATAGCCAACGTGGTTTGCTATCTGTAAACAACGCAGGGTCGCGCGCGTCCGCGCTTTCACATGCAAAATACCCACACACGCACGCGCGCGTTAAATATATTTACTGTAGTAACCACAAAGCAAACACGCGCACACACGCGCCCGCACACACACACGCACAAATACGAGCCTCACTAAGCTGGTATTGAGAGTTAATTATGGTGCGTTTATGAAATCGCGTCAAAGATTAGATTACACCCAAGTAATTAAGACGTACGAGTATGTTCGACACACGCGCGCACACACACATCAATATCTTACTATCTAAATTGCTGTAATTAATTTGAGGAAATTCTAACACTATCAACAAAACTAGACTAGTTACAGGACTGATCGACGAAGGGGAACAACCCGCCCTCCTGGAGCGTCTATCGACCGTGTATATCCGAGTCTGAACTGATTGTTACACGATTTCGGTAAACAACATAACTCTTACTGTACTGTTATCATAACTTCACCGGCGAAACAGAGTTGCCAACAGTGGCGTAACGACAGGGGCAGGATAAATAATAATTAATCCCTACGGAATTAATAATTAATAATAATAATAATAATAATAATAATAATGATAATAATAATAATAATAAATCCCTACGGAATTTCACTAAAAATTTCAGTGAAATTCCGTAAACTCTTATCGTAAGCTTATTTCTAATCCAGGTGTGTGTGTTAAATAAGGCTTATAAACTTTATAAATAATAATTGTATAAATATAATTATATACTTGTATAAATAATTATATGTGAATAATCTAAAATGGGGAGTCCAACCCCATTATAAATATAAATACATAGCCTATAAACTATAAATAGTTTATTTGTACTTTATTACTGTATAATAGTTTATTATAATAGTAGTTTATTATTGTATAATAGTTTATCATTGTATAAATTAGAATTGTAAATTGTATAAATAATTATATGTGAAGAATCTTAAATGGGAAGTTTAACCTTCAAACTAATCTTATCCCCCATAGTCTTATCCTATTTTTTTTTAATATATATTTTGCCAATGTGGCTCACTGGCGCAGAACATTTTTGTTTTATTACATTGCAGACTACGTTTTTCTGAATAAACGGGGTCAGGACAGAACCGTTCGGGGAATACGCAACTCCTAATCTACAGTAGCCTACAAACATGCTTGGCTCCTCTTCATGCGTATTATCTCAGTAGAAATCGGTGACTGTTATAGCCTATTCGTATCTTTGTGCTGATTCAGTCGCCACCATCTGGCGTCAGTTGTGGTATGTTATATGAAAAGGATTCAATACTTCCAAATTAAAAAAAAAATATTCTTAAACAGTATATGTATGGCATACTAGTAAGTAACTAGTTCCTAACGTTTTAATTTTATCACAGGCCTATTGTAAGCGTTTGAACACGAACTAATTGCCGTAGCTAATTGTATAACGTCTGACACGCTTTTCCAGTAACAAATATTTTCTTGTTTAACAGGTGACCTCAATTACACTTACTAAATATGACCTTCTTTTATGTTTATCTAACTTTTATTTATACTGAAGGCGACTTGAAAAAGAGAGAAAGGGGGTGATAGAAGAAGTGAGAGTGTAAACGAGAAAGATGGGAGCTTAGTCTTGCAAATTTTTTGTTCGTTAGATATTTGTTCTTATTACTTCATTAATTACGTAAAATGTGGTAAGAAATGTATGGTGACAGTTCACGCACGAGGTAATTCAAGCACTGGAAAGACCTCAGAATACATTCAAATTCAACGGTAATAGTACTACTACGTCACGAGAATTTGATAAAAACAATAATTGAAGGGAAAAAGAGGAAGAGGAAGACCGAGACTTCAATATATGAAACAGATTATTGGTGACGTAAGTTGTGATTCCTATGAGGAGATGCAACGGAAAGCAAAGAGAAGATCGGTGTGGAGAACTGCTACAAATCTGCGGATTGCTAACTAAGGAAGGAAGCAGTACTACTTTAAGAAGATAAATTAAGATAAACACAGAAATACTTTATGTATATGTGATTGAAATATTCAACGACGAATGACACCGGTTTGGTAATTACGGTACTGACAATCTATAACTATGACTATTCTTGGTTAAAGATTCCTGGTTAAAATGAACGTGAAAATGCTACGAGTATTTTTCGTGTTACTTACTATTATTGTATTGCCGTAGCACTTTCTAGGTGATGTGAAAGATTAAAGAAAGAATCATAGACATTGTGAACAGAATCATGTCGACACAAAAAGGTGTTGATAAAAAAAAAATAATAATAAAACTGTAGATAAAAGTAAAATTGAACTAATTTAAACCGGTAACTGAATCACAAGCTCTTTTCGTAATAATGAATTGTCTGTAACAACTCAAAATGTCTGTATTCTCGCGCTGACTGTATAATATAAAAATCTGACTGATTTTACTATGAAACCTTAACACGCCTGAGCAACACGAGAACTGTCGACTATCTTAATCGCAACCTATACAATTAAAAAAAAATAAATAATACTTATTTTCCTAGGTAAAAGTGCACAAGGAGTACCCAAAAATTTATTTTCTTACAGTCTTTTCTATCTCTTGATGTGACTTCGAATATTCTGCTTCTACGACAAAGTAAAGTGAACGATCAGTAATTTGAATGAATTTACGTTTAATAACTATAGACAGTCAATGCTATCATTTCGTAAGTCGTGAATTAATGTGTCAATTCGTGAGATGTCCCAGAGAGAAGACGGACGAAGTAAGCTTTAGTAAAATCCAAGTATTACCAATTTAAGAAACAACCAAACGTTCACAGTCCACAAAGTATTTCGAGGAGCGTTTGTGCGCGCCAGTAGCAAATATTCAGCCGGCTCAGCGCGTTACGTAATAACAAGCTGCCAGATAAGTAGACGTAATCCCACTTTTTACAATAGCTCTTAACAGTCCCTCTTAAAAAATGCCACTTTCATTCTTCGCTGTTGAGTATTGTATTGTGCTACTTTGTTATTGATGTTCTACATGAGTCACAAATTTTATGACATGAGCCATTTGTTAAGCAAAGGCAACTTGAAATCGTTGTTCCCATTTCTTTACCCTAGCATTCCACGTCTACTGTTTTATTAACTACAAGTTAAAACTTTACCAGCTGAGTTTCGAAGTGGTTTAGAGTCAATTATAGTTGAACTTCAACTGCAGAAAACTTATTACAACTATTTCTTATTCCTCGTTGAATATCGCATATAATATTTAGTGCTTTCCCTACAGTTAAAAAAAACTTGGCATTTCAAATACAATAGAATTTATAAAGCAAGCAGTGCATACGATTCAATATAATATATTTTATTTACTTATTTTTATAATTTAGAAATGTGTCAGAGGATCGTCTAAGGGTAAAAATTAACGTAATAACGCTTGGTAAACTTATTTGTCCCAAAATATTTCAAGGCTTCTGAAAACGAATGCAGATAGTTATCTAAAATACGTTTCAAAGATAACGTTTTCAAAAATGTTACCATAATATTTCGATGGGCAAGATAAAAACACTACTAAGATATCGTGTATGTTTCTTCTATAAATTATTAATAGTTATTGCAAATAGTTTCAAAATTTTTGACTTTATCAATGATGGACACGTGCCGGATGTAACTACTAATCTGGAATGGGGTGGTTGTCAGGAAACCCTATGTAGCGACTACGGAAACATGAAACCGCTACACAGATTGTTGAATACGTACGTAGAGCCTCAATGTAGTCAGAACATTGCCAATTGACCGCCTTGAAAATGTTTCCTTTTTCTCAGTATAAGTTACGATGACTCCACAAGTTTCTACCGTTTTTATCACTGTGAGGTGTCGGTAATGATCTTCTTTATCTTATTCGAAATGCTATTTTCCTTGACGTATGGGTAATATAGGCTTATTTTGATTTCGAGTCATATCTTATTATATAGCTGTATATATTATATATAATATATGGCTGTAAACCATATTTTTAGTAGGGTTTATACTGAATTGTTTATAATTTTCTACAGTTTAAATGTCATTCAGTGTTATTATCGAATGTGGACAAGTCTGAAATGGAATAAAATAAATGACGTAGTTTTGTGGTTGTTTCAGTGAGTGTAGATAGCCAAAGAGAATACACGCTGGTTCATATTGAGTAGGCCACACAATGCTGACTGTGACTGACATTTTTAATCAGCGTTGTTACGGTAATTCCTGATTCTGCTGGAATAATCTGATAACTCGACTGACGTTGAACACAAAGGTTTGAGTTTACTTTAAACGGCTGGAGTGCGTGTTTTTCTGTGTTGAAAAAAATCAACTGAAACAATTCGATCAGCGCTGGTAATATTTTAATCATGTAATTTTATTAGACAGTGTTGCCAACAGTCCAGTGTACACGTTGATGTATTACCAACAGTTTTATCTGTACACGGTCATTTTGTCTTTGTTAACCTGACGTACATATATATATATATATATATATATATATTTTTTTTTTTTAAAAACAGGTTTCGTTGTATTTCTGTGACAAGTGCACTACATAAATTATTCTTACAGTACAAGGTTGCTTTGTTCCGTGCATGCCTGTTCTATTTGCTTTACGGCTCTTGAAATTTTTAGTGCCGTTTCGAAACGGCACTGTTTGAAAAATGTTTCACATAAACAACTGAAAGTGTCTACTAGGGTTGACTGTAAATTTATTTTTCTAATATGGCTTCCTTGAAGGATCTAGTGAAAACGTTCGAAAACGTCCCTTTGTGTTACAACGCGTTACAGGCGTTAGTTTTCACACTATTGTGTTAAATTTCTTTTGTGTGTGTGAGGAGCAGCATGTGGTCACTGTAGCCTACACAGCTCGTTTATTTTTAAAACAGGCTAGTGGTGTTAGGCAAAACAAACTGATGTATATATGTAGGCCTATGTTATTTCTGCCATTCAATATAGTAACTATACCATGCACTTTCCAGCAAGAACTGTATACTTATCAGCGTAGATATTTTATTCACGAAGTTTTAATGGCTTGACATCTTGTGCACTCATATAGCCTATTGATGACACCTATTCTGGCCTTGGTCAGATTATCGCCACTATTCGTTACGGATTTAAAAAAAATACTGTCAGTATTCTCTCTGTTGGGGATATTCGCATCATTTCACATACACTCTTATTTAAGGTATTAATTTCTACGAGCTTTTTCATGTATCTCGTAGTTTAGTTTGCTGCTCGTAACATTTAATGCCAGGGTCTTAAAACTGAGATTTCAGTCGCTTGGAATAAGTTTAAGGATTTGATATGCGAAGTCCATGATGGTTGTAGAGTCTACTTTTTGTCTTATACTTTACCGAATTGGGCATAATTTCTTTTTTTACACTTGGCTTACTCGTCGAGTCCGTTTTATTACCTTGGGTTTCTGTTATCTGAAGGCTCACATTGTAACTAGAAGAACTTATAAGACCATTCAAAATTAATAAGGAGATTTTATAGCTTTGGCAGTGGCAATGAGAAAACCGAAAAAGATTAATTGATATCAACTAACAAAATTATTAACAAACAGAATTATCACCGTTTGGTAATCGGAATAATTTTTCTATAGTGGTGTGCAACAGTGATAATTCTGTTTGTAATTATAACCACTAACACAACTTTCTTAATTAAAAATTATTAACTACAAGATAATAAATATAAAAGTACCATGCATTTTATAAACCATGTTTTCAAACGCATACCACATGTTTCTAATAGAAAACTTGCATATATGAAACAGCGTAACAGATATTTTCATTTATTGTTGTATTGGAGTGTTAGTGGTCTCAAATATTTCTACTAGTAATTTTATACAAACCACTATGTTGTCTTTGGTATTGACGAGCGCTTTCGGCAGTGAAGCCATCTTCAGGTCATTTATCAACGACCTGAAATGGTTGGTAAATGACCTGAAGATGGCTTGACTGCCGAAAGCGCTCGTCAATACCAAAGACAACATAGTGGTTTGTATAAAATTACTAGTAGAGATATTTTCAGTGACATGTCTAATGGATTTCGATCACATTCCATTGCACAGTTGTATAAACTTCGTGTTTCGATATAATGTATTGTTTACAGTTTTACAAAGTCTGAGGAACGTCTGTGAACTAATCTGAAATGGAACGGATTTAACTAAGATTGGTTATTTAACGACCTGAAATGGTTGGTAAATGCCTGAAGATGGCTTGACTGCCGAAAGCGCTCGTCAATACCAAAGACAACATAGTGGTTTGTATAAGATTACTAGTAGAGATATTTTCAGTGACATGTCTAATGGATTTCGATCACATTCCATTGCACAGTTGTATAAACTTCGTGTTTCGATATAATGTATTGTTTACAGTTTTACAAAGTCTGAGGAACGTCTGTGAACTAATCTGAAATGGAATGGATTTGTAATGTTATAGACTGTGGTTGTTGTGATTAGACTCTGTGTTACATTGGTTACATAACTAAGAACTTCATATTTTAATTCCTATTTTGATATACAGAAAATACATAATGTATAAAAACCTAAATATGCGACTGAAGTAATCTCTGAGTGGACGAAACAATTTAAGATTGGGTTCACGCTGAGAGAAAAGTGCTTTTGTTCCGCACAAGTTAACAGAAAAACATGTTTCGTTGAAACAAATTTCATATCCTTATTGTAAACTGGCATTGAAGGATGGAGTCTGGTTAATGTATGACGCTGCTGCGAATACGTCTCAGATAAACTACATGATGAAATACTTAAGGTAACTGCCATTGACGCACACGTGTGTTGGTATTGCCAGACCTAAGGCCACATTGTACAACGTTTATTGATGTGGACGCGATGTGACTGTAACCAGTGTTCTAAGCTAGGCTATTCTGATACAGTAGTTATTGGGTTATTACATCAAAATACGAAACTCAGCGACAGCTAAAAAATACCCGACTGGACCCGTGTGAATATAACATGTGCTATTACTACAAACAGTACCCTCTCGAGAAGCATTTCAAATCGTTTTGTGCTTCCTTTTATTTTGTTTCAAACTGGCTATTTCGTTTATGATTTTGGTAGCAGTGTCTGTAATGAAATTTTACGACGTCCAAACAAATATATCGTGAATACAGACAGAATATAATTTAAACCAAGAAGATAATATACAGTCAAAGGATGTTTCAAAGTGTACGTAACGTTTTCCAGATTCGTAATTATATTTAACATCGATACACACTACTGTTTTTCCTTTCATCTTAATGACAATATTAATTATTCTTGTCAGTTAATAGATCAATTGTTATCACTAAATTATTTATTTTATCAGAGAAATGAAATTACGGTATCACTTTTTCCATCACTTTAATATCACTATTTTAATTCCACTAATTTATATCAACCGTGTGAAAAATTAGTTTTCATTAATTAATTTTTAATGCACGTAGAGTAAATGCTAAACATAAAAACGCTAGATTTTTTTGTTGAGCCAGCAAAATGCAGTCCGAGCGGCTGCTAGACCCGCATTTCTTTCTACTGGCCATATGTGGCAGAAGAAATTATGTTCCTCGTTAGAAGTGTTCAGCTCTCGCAAGATGGAGATAGCTCTGACAGGTACTAATGTGGCAACCTTGCAAGCTGTTCACGGTTCAGCTTTACATACTCGTAAGTATTCGTAAAATTTCACGTCAAAAATACCGTGCAAGATGTTTCTCTAATTTTTCTTTCATTCTTCAAAATAATAACAAATACGAAAAATTATTTTTACCCCCAAGACAAAAAGCATAGGAAATGAAATAAGGTAGATAGCAGGAAAATTGAAAAATAAGGCTTGTGTGCACATGTAGGCCTGTAGTACCATCTAAACAAGTAAAACTGAACGTGAATTTTGATAAGTTTAAGAACGATTAATGAATGTTTCCCATGTTTCACATATAAGTAGGCCTACGCTATTTTTTAAATCGGTTAGGTAGTGTTAATATAATAATTTGTACTACAGAATTACTTCTAATTCTTCAATCATTTTTGTCTCAAAGTGACAGTAAGTACATTAAGCTAAAATGTACGTTTTTACTTTCATGCGTTTTTACTTCCATGTTCCGTAGTTTGTAAGTAAAAACATTTGTATATTATAAATTTTATAAAATCCTGTTCGATATAAGGGCTGATTCTGATTGTACTACCCTCAAAACATAAAGAAAAGTAATTTTCTGAAAAGTGTCTTTCTGTGTGTCTATGTGTAGAATTTTTTCTATGGTGAACGATAACTGGCGCAAATTCAAACAGAATCAAATAATTTTTTGCATATGTGCTTGAGTTGTAGAGGACTCAAGGCATTTGAATTTGGGGAAGATCGGTTAAGGGTAAGGGGTAGTTTACCTGCAACGTTTTATGTTTTAACATAAGTAAAGTACTTGATTTTGGTAAATAAAGTATCCTGAAAAGAAGGTCATAATAATCTACTGTAGAAAGGTAGGTGAAATATCTATAACTAAAAAGAGTAGTTGAATGGGGAGGGGGTAATTTTCTATAGGTCTATCCGTACTACGTTATCGGCAACAAAGAAGTAGTTTGTTGTTAAAATTCCTTCCCGGGCTGTTTAGTCGTGGGCCAATGTTTTCTGCAAAACCAGTCGTTTCGGCAGTGCCATCGACTGCCACATCAGTGAAAATCGAGTGCGCTAACGTGAGGTGGTATACGTTAGTGACCACAGTACTTGGTTAAGGCTGAAGAAAGAAGTAGTTTCATGGAAATATTTCATTTTGAAAATGATTTTAAATATAATTCTTAGAACATGGAATTCACGTATGGTTTTCCATGATTTAACATGTTTCACCAACTGCCAATGAGATTTTGTTTGTTTTGCCTGTAACAGCATGTAAGACGAAAGTATTTGGCAGATGAGAAACTTATGTTTCTGTTATATATATAGTAAACATTCATTCTAACATAGTGGTGTACTTGTGTGTTAATGTGTAATGTTAATTATTAATGCGTTGATGTTAATGTAACACGCCTGGAAATGTGTGTTAATGTGTTTGTGTGTGTGTGTGGACACGCGCGTGCGTGAGTGTGAACGCGTGCGCGCGTTTTAAGAAATTATTTAATGTTAAATACATTGTAGGCCTATTTGCTGTGTAGTAAATTTCAATTCACGTTATAGTTAGGCCTACTTCTTTTTACGCTACAAGTAATCATAAGAATTTAATAGATATGTACGTTCTGTGAAGAGCTGACCACCGCTAGAACTTAACATATCCAGAGCACTTAGAATGCCACTCTTAGGTTGAGCGATTGTGGTGACAGACTCAGTAATTAGACGAGTGTTGAGTAAATGCTGCGGCTGAGCGCGGACGTCGAGGTAGTTCACGCGAACTCCTAACGTGACGTGACCGACAAACGTGATTCGTCACGAAACGTCTTTGCATCACAGCTTTAACAAATTAACTGGAAATTACTTCCAGTCTCGTTTGATTTTCTTAAACGTTTGCGGAAATGTGTTAATGTTAACGTGATGTTAAAACTAATCATAACTTTTTGTTCTAAATTATAATGGTTTCGGTGAAGCTTCTCACAAGTAATTTTACACTGCCAAAACTACCACGCTGAATTCTTTAACCTACTTTTATTTCTTTAACTGTCGCGTTGTCGACAGGTAAATCGTGTTACAACACATAATTTAATACATCTGTGGCATTATTTCAAATAACAAATACATGTAACTTAATCTCTTATGTATCTATACATCTCCCACTTATCTCTAATGATATTCCACAACAAAGTGCCAAGCTACAGCGAAAATAGACAGTTGCTGTGGGAAACATCAGAAACTGGATTATGACAATCCAATAGTAAATCATTTCATGTGTAATCAAACTATACGTAGAAAACCTCATACAAAAATACTGCCTTATTTTTTTTTACAGAAAGTCGACATCAGTTACCTACATCATCTGAGAAATAATATATATCGTAATGTATAATGCCATTTCTTAAACTAAATTTAAAATTAATAAAACGTATGTATCTGAATTTTGAATTTTATGAAATTGTTTATTCCAGTGATAACAAAATACTGGTTTGTAAAACGTTCAGTTACTCTGTATTTTTCAATGTGTATGCATCATTGAAAGATACGGATTTACATTCTAATAGTACGAGGCAAAGTAAACGGGAGTTTTCGATATTATGGAGAGTAAGAAAATCAATCTTGGGAAGGAAGTTACGAGAAGGTACGCTAGTAGGTAATAGATAAGAAAATAGGTGAACTGCAGAAATAGAAAAATTAATACCCTCCATATATATATATATATATATATATATATATATATATATATGTAATATTTTCGCTGCAGATGCGGTTCATGAGATGTAAAGATAACTGCATTTCATTATTGGTACTTCTTGGCAATAGTAATATCTAGCACATCCCTAACCTAGTTAATGCAATCAATATTAATTAACTAGCTAATTCCAATTAAGTAACAAACAGTTAGCTTCTCTTATACTTTAGTTTGAGTGCAATATTTTATGTATTTCGTGTTATCAATGTCTTTCAAGTTTCAGTGACACTCTTCTTCATTAGAAGCTACAGTGTCTACTCATTGCTACGGTCCCTTTGTAAAGTCAGTGTAAGGCTTGTAAACTTAATTGCTATTGTTAAGGCTTGACACAAAACAAACAGTTTTCTCTGCTCAGATCAGTGTCGGAATGCAGCAGAGATACTACCTTATGCAGTTACCTTTGTATCGGCGGCGTATCTCAGCCTTGTCGGCGCCCGGCTGTTTCGTCGTATCATGTAATAAGGTGGTATCGTCGAAGTTAGTGCATGTCACAAGGAATGAAGTGGTTAATAATGACTTGTTAACTTGACGGGTTATCACGCGCACGGGCACATATCTGGTTTAATATTAATAAAGAAGTTTATTATTTAATTCTTATCAAGCGCCGGATAGAAGTATTTTTAACCACTTGTTACAAAACACAACTTATTGTGAAACTCGTAATTAAATAAACAAATGTTTAGAATTTAAACAAACTGTATCATAATTTAATAATTAAGCCAGTATATGGGATTAATAAATTGATTATTAGCATGTTACCAGGTTTACAAATAAGTGTGTGCAACTTGTTCACATGTATCCAAACATAAATTGTTAATAAATATGAATTTGAATACTATTATTTTTTTCAAATATATTCCTAAACATTGAGACAGGTAAATAAAATACTCAACATTTACAATACGGTATTGCTGATTTTCTCAAGTCATCACTGTTGTCTGAGCGTTAATAGGAAACTGTTTGTTTTGGGTCTTTTGTGAGATTTTGGGGACAATTGTGATTTATTAAAACTTATTGTTTATTGAACACGATTTATAAATATATTTAATCACACACTTTTATCGAATTTAGTTGGATTAATTTTACAAAAAACTGATAAATGTTTACTATTTATGAATAAACACATAACTAATTATGGCGTTAAGCTGAAGAAAATACATGAACCAATGTAAAAGACCATAGAGTATTCTTATCTTTAAATATAAAATTAAATTCCACTACTGTGTCTAGCCTTGCATATAGATTTTCTAATAGTTAAGGAGATATTTAGTTTTTATAATTAGCTTTACAATTTTAATACTGTATTGTGTAAAGGGTATATAATATAATCTTGGTCGGTCGTTTGAATCGATGAACATTACGGTCTTGTCTGGTATACATCATTTATTGTGCGACTTACTTGTGAGCTTGGAACAATAGTATTGTTTCAGTCTGTAAATACAGTTAATGCCGCTTGTTTTATTTCAGTAATTACGTTTCTTTCCATTAGGAACTGTCGTTTTTCAGGAAGTCGTGTGGAGCAGAACAGCGCTGTAGCCAAATGTTGTGGGGCACGGCAGCTTCTCGTGACTGCCGCCAACAAACAAACCTCATTCTGTTTTGTTTTGTCTCTACTTCACCCTCTAAGTACACTTCATCATCTCAACAAAGGACATATTGTAGACAGAAAATGTGTAGTTGCTTCTTCGAATATTGTAATACGAGTAAGTCATAGCCTCCCCCTTATAAACAATTTAAAAGAATTGTTAATTAATCATATCGCTGGAGTCAAGATGTGACTGTAACATTAATTTTTACTGTTTTTGTACGGCTTTGTTACAGAACACGCTACACTTCAACACGGTATTACGTCTTTTATTGTTAATTCAAGACAACACATGAATGACTGAAGTACTGCACATGTCACTATTGACTTACTGATAACAATTTGATAAGTTGTTTTTATTATTAAAATTTTATTGAACCATTCATTTTCAAAAACAGTTCAAAAAAATTTACAGGCATTGCACAAATGCAATGGACAGAGAAGGGCATTGAAAATGCTTCAATAAATCTAAAAAGTAGATATATATTTATGTTAATTCACCAATCAATGAATTCATTCTTCATTTACCAATGTACAGATTATAAGTTAAATGTAGTCGCATTCAGAAGCGAAGTTTTATATATGTACTACGTTATTGACAACAAGGAAGTAGTTTCTATGGAAGTAGTTCCCATTTTCGATCACGCACCAGCGGTCGTTTTCAAATGTGCGACACGTCCTTATAAACATTTTCAATGTTAAAATATTAGAGATAAAAGAACAAGAAATACGAATATTGTCTGATATAGACTTGTATACAAAAGACCTTCGTTGAAATAATTAAAAATTAGGGCCATCCACTTTTTAATGGCAATTAAAAAAATTAAAATTCACGGTACTTATAAAATTCAGAGTAATGCAGTAGCGTGGCGTCCATGTAACCGCTGTAGCCGGCGGCAACAGTACTAGAAATAAGAGAAAATAATATTAATTATATCACAGAGTAAATACTTTAGTTATTGAATAATTTGAAATCCGAACAATATTAGTAGGGAAACTTGAAGAAAAGCGTAGTAGGCCTATTGCTTTCGAAGTGCTGGGCACTTACACCGTCTGTGTTGCCGGCTCAGACATTGGCAATGTTTTACTGCATGTGGTCATTGACCTCCTAGTAGTTGTCACTGTACAAACTGTGGAGGGGGCTCATTCGTCCAATTAATGTGTTGCCGCTGAATAAACCGGCAAAACGCTCAGTTAGAAGCTATGTTCGTTTTGGAACCAACGTGCAGCAGTTACTACCTACCTATTTGTGTTTTGTTCATTTAATTATGTGTTTACCTGTTTGTCTTTATTATTTTTAATCCCATTATTTGTGTTCTGATTTATTCTGTGTAAGTATAATGAGAGTCAGATCCCGTTGAACCGGGACTATCTTCTCCTCCCAGCGAATGATGGAAATTGCTCTAAAAAAATATTTTTGCTCTAAAAAGAATATTTTTGCCCAAAAAAACCCTTGGTACTAGAAAAAATTCGAATTCATTTTTAGGTTAAGTTTTAGGCCTATCACAACCGACAACAGGTGTTGTGTACCCACGCCAGTCACTGGCGCAATGTATAATTTTTACATCATTAACACATTTACATTTGTCTATTTTGTTTTATAAAAATTCCTCTAATAAGCTTCGTTTTCTTATTAATTATTAAACATTCTCGATTGCAGAATCTTAAGACTCGATTTCTGTAAAGAATAATTATGAAAATCAGAATATGATTTTTAGGAAAGATGGAATGTATAAAGACAATATTTTTGTTAACACTCCTGTCTAAATGAAGCTGATGTATAAATACAGATAGGTACATTTGTGAACCATGATATTCGTTCGATAGGACGAGGAAAGCTTCATAGAAACCAGGGTATTATATCTTTTTAGATACATGAATTCGCGTCGGTTGATGTAAGAAGATATTCGGCTGTTAATAATGGCGTTGCTGAATATTTTAATTGTTACGTTATGCAATTTAAATACAAAGGAAGCCTGTAGGTCTAATTAGCCTAAAGGCGAATAATATGAAATAGCTGGTAACCAACGAACAGTGACAATCATAAAATAGCTACACGAATCGAAATGGAACTGTGTCTTTCAATATATAAGGCAGAAAAATGAACAGACCATAAGAAAGACAATTTTAAGCTAATGCAGGACGTCTCTAAGTATCCTAATAATGACGGGAGGTTACCTGTGTTAGTTCACAGTGTGGAAATGGAAAACAGTATAAAAATGACAGCAGGATTCACGTGCATTAAATATTATTTAACATTTAAAAGGGTAATTTAAACTAAAATAGATAATGAAATTAGAAAGTCTAAAATGTAATGTTTGTAAGTAAAGCCATTAGCAGCTACAAGTGGACAGAAACAAGACAGTTTAATTGTTTTAAAACATGGCGACTTCGATGACAGCTAATCCTTAGTTGGGAACAATGAAAGAGAAACTAAACTATGATATTTTGAATATACATATAGTTCTACTTTCTAAATAAGGCGACTGCGTCTTATTGATATATCGTGAGGATAAAGCCGACTTATTTTAAGAAACAAAGATTAACCGAACGAAATATCATTCAATAAAAGAATTCACGGCACAAAAATTTTGAAAAAACGAACAAAGAATATTAGGACCACCCTTCTCTTAACAAAATAGAGAAGATTAAGCTTAAAGATAGTTAGCCTCGACACAGTGACAGACTTGGCTAAAGAACGGAAAGTTAACGGTACTATAAAAAATTATTAAATAATTTAGAGATACTGTGAAAACTAGAAATGCTTGGAGAACTTTAAATGTCCTGTTGCGGTAAATGTGAAACCATTTCGACTACAAACACGTTCAAAGTAGACAAAAGTATTATACGTACTTCTATATTGTATATTATTTCTTAAACTTCAACGTTTAGTTATTGCTTGCTATGTTTCTTAATAATAAGTCTTATTATAAAAAGTAACTTAGAATGAAAAATACAGTTAGGTGTATTGAAACTGAAAAACAGGCGCATGCTCTTTCAGACGTACATGTGTTACGTGTAAATACGTTTTACTGTATATGTACTCCTGTATTGTATTCGCCATATTATATCTCCAGACAACTCAAACTGTATGAAAGACCTCTCCACGTGGGGGCCAACGTGAATAGAAGCATATTACTTTAGAATTTCATTGAGTTAACAGTGTTCTAACTTTGCCCTGTTTTGCACTCAATGACAAAACAATTGAGTGTAAGCAAGAACTAGATTATAGGCTGTGGAATAGGGTCAAAGTTAATATGTCTGACACATTCTCATACCCTTAGGCTTACGTGTGTAGGTGACTGACGAAACGACCATTATTCCTTAGCATGTTATTCTTTTAGTTCCTAAGTAGTAGTAGTAGTAGTAGTAGTAGTAGTAGTAGTAGTAGTAGTAGTAGTAGTAGTAGTAGTAGTAGTAGTAGTAGTAGCAGTAGCAAGTAGTAGCTTTCCACCAATATTCTCAGCTTGCATGACGCGTCCATTTTAATATAGGCATAATACTTTAGTTGTGATGACTTCATCAAATTACCCTTACACAGACTTACTCTATACATGAACCTACACAATTACGTAACCTGTGTAAGGCTGACGTGTTGTACCTACAGTAAGCTATATTATGAAAGAAATATATAGGCTATCTATATAATAGCGTTAAAAATGATTAGTACAATAATTAATCTGACCTGTCTTATAGATATGAAACAGCAGTGACATATTACTTTCTTTAGTGGATCGTCCTAAGCCAGTGTGGTCCACTTGGCGGCCCGGATAGGCGGTTTGACCTGTCCTCGAAAATTTTAGAACTTACTAAAATATTAAACCAAATAACATGAGTAAGGGCTGCTTGATGTTAAGCTGGTGTCAGTATGATTCACCGTCACATTTCCGCAGTGAAGTTCTGTTCTACGTTTGACAGTACAGGCCTATATTTGCGAATGTAGGCCTACATTTCCTACCATGGAAACATTACATACTAAACGGAGGAATAAGTTGTCACAGCAATTAGTTGAGTCAGTACTTCGATTGGTCTCTGCACAAATTATAATGGACATTCCGTATTTAATAAGTTAGAATAACACTCCTCATGTTCTCATTAAAATTTAGTTATAATGTAGTTAACAACAAAAATACAGTTACAACAATTATGAAAAATACCTATAACTGCAAGTCTTGCTCCCCGCAGGTATGTTTGGTTTTTCCTTATAGTTACAAACAACATTTTGAACCCTAAATACAAATTAACAAACATATTGTGAAATATTTTGTTTGTCTGGAAGTTAGGCCTACAATAAGCATGGCATTAAAAAGTTCGTGTAAAATTTATTAAGCAGTTACATTGCTTGTTAGCTTTTTATGAATACACAACAAGTAAGCATTATATCTACGTATGATGGAAGGGGTTTCATTGACCCCGGCCTGCAAACGCATATTGAAATTACGATTTGGGCTAAAAGATGAAAACAGTTATAGACAACACTGACCTATGCTCTGTATGATGGTAGTTGGCGTGTGGACCCTTGGCCTACCTGCTACCTCTCCCCCATTCTAATACTTCCGCCCGGGCTTGACAGCAGCTAATTGCCGCGTGAGTCACCTCACTGTGCGTCCAGTATGAAACAATTTTTTTTTTTTGCCTCGCCCAATACTGGTAAAATTTTGTTATATTTGAAATCAGCGAAATAATACGATGAAAATGACACCAAACACGACTAAAAAATATTAAATTTAAGGTGTTTCAAGGTAAAAGGTCATACAATGTAAATAATTATGCAAATCTTGTTGCATAAATTAATTACTCAATCAATTATTAATCTTGGAGACAGTGATTGACTAATTTTATCACTTTTATCTACCAGGATGTATTTTCCATTGCCCCATGTTGGGCGCCATATACAATGTAAATATGCCACGCGTTGGCAGCCATATACAATGTAAATAATTATGCAACTTAGTTGCATACATTAATTACTGTTTAATCAAATCAATTTTATTTGTTTACAAAAGTGATGCCTGTATGAAATTTATCATATCTCTCTGCTTTATTTAGCCCCGCTGTTGGACGTCATTACAATGTTAATATTTATGCATATTTTATTGTTTGTATAACTTAATTGTTGTTTAATTAATAAATCTCGATCAAATTTATTAAATGTGTAATCGGCAATGCTATCAACTAAGAATAATTAATGTTGCCTTCTCCTACCAAATAAAACTCCAAGAATTAGAATATTTATGAACATGGTACTTGTTAAATCAGATTGAATCTAAATCATTAATTGTGGATCCTACCTTTTAAAAAGTTGTCTTGTAAGTCAAAGTCAGGTCTTAAGATAAATTAATTCAACACTATCGAATCCATTATAAATTACATTTATTATAATATGGCATTTTGCATGTATACATAGTATAAAAGAAATCATGTAATAAGAGTATCTACAAATATTTCCAAAAGATAATTAGATTCTATGACATATTTAAAGTAATTGAAAGAAACAATCAAATGTTTACACTTATTCGTGTATGGTGACGTTAATAACCATCAATGTTGCGTGCTTGAGATTTGCACTTAGTGATATACTTCTAAACGTATTTAAAACACTTACACACATGAAATAACCATATACCTACAGTAAACATATTAAACATATACATATTTGAATAAGCATATACCTGCAGTAAACATATTAAAACACATACATATTTGAAATAATCATATACTTACACTAATAAGAAAATACATGTGTAATATTCTATGACATTTTTATTCCTAACTATGGATTCGTATTATATTGACTCTATTCTGGAATATCTCAGGCAGTTAGTTCTAAGTGACAGGTCAGCGGTATTACGATAAACTAGGAATTATGATAAGTGATTATTTTGGTACATTACTCAAGTCGTCGTAGTGTCTCGCTCCCGTTGCATGTCCATTTGGGTCCATTGGTGACGATTGCTGTTAATCCTGGAAACACTCGTAACTCGCACTTCCACTCGTTATACGTACATCGCTTCGGAACGCTAGTTCGCACTTCACGACATCCGTTATGAGTTTTATAATATCATTACAGTTTAGTCGCGGTACTCGCACTAAGGATTCATTGATTATTCGTATCGCGTCAGTCTATTCATGCGATTTTTAGTTCGATACTGCCGCGTACTTAGTTATCTTTCAAATTACGTGTTCGACTCTTCCCTAACGCCTAGATTGATTTCAAGTTCATTTGACGCATATGAAACATTATCAGCACTTGACTCTATTCTACGAAATAATGTTGTCTCACAAATTAAGTTTTATGTGATATACCGATTCATCAGCACTAATTGTATTAGCGTAATGCTTAGAGTTTTATAAAGTTCGTTAGTCGCGCATCATAGCGAACACCGCCGTTTCGGCTTGACGGTCCAAGTCTTACTCCCGAACTTCCACTAATACCGAACTCCACTTTGAATATATCTCCAAACAAAATCTTTATAATACTGAGATAAAGGGTACCCCTGGTTAAGAGGGGGAAAATGCCCCTTGAAACCAATCATTTTTTTGACTATGTAGGTTTATTACAATTGTAAAAACATTACATTACACAAGGTTCTTAGGTTCCCATCTACCCCCTCTACAGAGGGAGGGTGAAAAATTGACTTTTTTCAATCTTTATTTTTTTTCTCAATTTTTATGAAACGTAAAGTTTCCAAAAAATTTGATCACATTTTTGGCATCAAAAACAATAAACTAAAAAATTACGGTCCCCATGGGATCATGGGATTGTTTCTAAAAAAATTCGAAAAGTTAAAAAATGTTATATCTCAAGTCCCAAAAGAGCTACAGGCATATTTTTTGTTTTAAAAAGTGTACTTTAACAATCTTTGTATACTCAAATTTTTTCAGATTTTTTCGAGTGGTGGGCCAAACTCAAAAACGCAAAAAAATACATTTTTCGGCTATTTTTAGGGGGTTTTGTTAGCCTGAAAGTAGCTAGTACTCTAAATAATATTAAAAATGTAAAATTATATATGTTCTTTCATAATATATAATACAAGGTCATTTTTTTAAACGAATAAATTGGAATTCATGAATTTTTGTTATTTTTAAGCTTATTTTTATATTTAAATGAGCTACAATTTAGTAATATTACTCTTATGTGTGCACACATATACATATACACACTGTGTGTGTGTGAATATATATATATATATATTTATTTATTTATTTGACATTTGCAATTCTTATATTTAACTCATTTGAAGCTTGTTTTTTTGTATTAAATTAGAAAAGTATGCAACATACTTTAGTTTCAAATAAGGATTTTTTTTACGCTTAATAAAGAGATTTTTATTTACTCCGTGCATTCTTAAATACATCAATTATTACTATAGCAACCATTTAACAGAAACAAGAATTTCATTTAACAACTCTGGTTGTACCACGGCTAGGCTAGATGGCACAACAGGTCATGGGCCTGATGCTTCAGAGAAGAAGAAGTAGTAAATATTGTGATGAAGAATTAAGACGACATTTCTGAAAAATTAAGACTCCTTATTTATTTATTGTTTATCAAAAAAGACATAAAACTGTTTGTTTCTTACATATAATAAAGTTACTCATTTTTTAAGACATTCAAAAAGTATTATCCTATTAATTTTGAAAAAAAATATTGGCAAAACTTTTGACAGTTTCTATGCCAGTAATGAGAATTACTCAGAACTACAACTGTAGAAAGTTAGATCTTTAAATAGTTTAAAAATGTAAGGCAGATTTATATTTATTACATTCAACAAAATAATCAATATTTAAAACTACTATTAAGTTGTAAAAAAGTTAATCTTCATCACTATCTTCCTCAATAACTGGTTGCACTTCCTCAAAATGAAATAATTTTGTAAGAACTTCTGCAGGCCGTATAATTTTTGACAAATATCTGCCGTATGATAAGTAATAAATAACAGCAGCGATATGTGAACAACATCCAATTGTTCTATTACCATTTGCACAGTTACAACAATAACGCTTGATTCCATCCATTTCACTACTATTTGGGTTATAATGTAAATAGCATTTATACGTTTTGCTGTTTATATGTCTTGACCTCACTTCAAATCGAACAATCTCTGGTTTAATATTTAACGTACTCGCAGGGAATGAACCATTTTCATCTATAATTTCTGCTAAGTAAGATACAGATTGGGAAAGCTGATAAGATCCTGTGAAAAAAACTTTTAAGTCGTCTAATGACATTTCTGGGAAATCAAGCAATTCCTCTGAAGATAACAACTTAAACGGTGTTACTTTTCTATTCCAGTTATTATTTTCAACTTCTACACCCAATGTATTTACATCATTTTTGGTAGCATTCATCCAACTGATAATTTCGTCAAGTAGTCCTTTATCTGAATTTAATTGTTTTCCAAAACGATTTTGAAGGAAACAGGCTATTCGACAGTATAAACCGGCATCAGGAAGAAGAGAATTATGCAACTGATGATGCAAAAGCTTATATTTCTGTCCAATTATTCCATGTACAGCCTCAATGACCCATCGAAGTTTTGGATTCATTAGATTCTTTTGCTGTTAACTGATTACGTTTACCTTTCAAAGCAGGCATCAGTACAACAAAACCTTTTTCTTTTAATATGTCTCTAAAGCCTCTATCTAAAATGAAAATATCACCTTCTTTTAGAATAGTGCTTAGTCCATTTTCAGTTGATAATAAATAGTCTAAAATTTTGGTATCGTTCTTTGTAGGAAGAAAGAGTCCAGGAACATCAATAATATATCCATCTGTTGTAGTTATAGTGAAAGGCTTACACAAGGAGTTTTTATTTGACCGCTGTAAGATTTGCGCTGATAAGTGTTATTGGCACTCTTCTGATGACGTATATAGGAAGCATCACAAATAATAGCCAGACGATTACTTAAAGTATGGAGTTTTTGTGCAGCTGCAGCAGTGTGATTTTTGATGAGATATTCCCTAGAAGTAGAGTGAAGACCGAAATGTTTAGGTAACACGTCCCTTTTGAAACATTGTAAAACAGAGTGAATGAATTCGGAAATCATCTTCTCATCTTCAACACCAAGTATAGCAGAAACTATTTTATCAGAATTGCCAGTTCTTAATTTGCATAAGAATGCAACAACAGCTTGAGTTACATTGCGATTATCAGAATTTCTCATAGATGGCATCATATTTCGAAGTGGAATGATATTTTCCCAAGATTGTCCTGTAAGAGCATAAACACATTCCTCTGAAATAGAAAAATCGGCAATCTTATCGAATAACTGAGAATCAACTTTAACAGACAGAACGTCCATAAACTTTGAAAGTTCTGTAATTTCTACTAGGCTGATGTTTGAATAAATACAAATTTTTCCTACTTCACTCTCATAAAATCGATTTTTTATTGTATGGATAGAACAACATCTGTTGCGCTTTGGAATAAAGATTCTTCTCTTTACGAATACTTGTATCCTTGCTTCAAAAGTAACATCATGAAGATCACTTTTTGATTAACAAATAAAACAATATCCGTCACTTGAAACCGAACGTGCAAATGGCATTTCTGCTACTTCAATAGTTTGTGGTGTAGCTTCTGATGTATACGAAGGATCATCATTTGAAGTCTGTGAAGAAGTCATAGAAGCTTGCGAAAAGAGGTAGAAGAGAGTGCACTCAGAAGGTGTAGTCGATAATATATCTTGGCTCGATATTTCTCTGCCTTCCCCATGTTCATTTTGATCCTCTTGATGTCCTATGCATGGTAGTTCTAGTTTACAAACGTATGTTTTACCAGCGTCTACAACAGTTCATTCACTATATGAATGTTCAAATATTTTTTTGTACAGTAGTAATCATATGTACTTACAAGTAATGATTTTGGCTGTAGTTCTTTGTGCAATACTCTTCTTAAAGTTTTTCTGTATGCGTCCACATTCAACAAATATACTTTATCTACTTCTTAAATAAACGATTTTAGTTTATTTAGTTGTTTGAAAAGAATATAAAAAACTATTGCAATTTACAAAATTGAAGGTTCGAGAATAAATAACTTCATCACAATATTTACTTCTTCTTCTTCTCTGAAGCATCAGGCCCATGAACTGTTGTGCCATCTAGCCTAGCCGTGGTACAACCAGAGTTGTTAAATGAAATTCTTGTTTCTGTAAAATGGTTGGTATAGTAATAATTGATGTATTTAAGAATGCACGTAGTAAATAAAAATCTCTTTATTAAGCGTAAAAAAAATCCTTATTTGAAACTAAAGTATGTTGCATACTTTCTAATTTAATACAAAAAAACGAGCTTTAAATGAGTTAAATATAAGAATTGCAAATGTCAAATAAATAAATAAATATATATATACACACACACACACACACACACACACACACACACACACACACACACACACACACACACACACACACACAATGTATATATGTATATGTGTGCACACATAAGAGTAATATTACTAAATTGTAGCTCATTTAAATATAAAAATAAATTTAAAAATAACAAAAATTCACGAATTCCAATTTATTTATTTAAAAAATGACCTTGTATTATATATTATGAAAGAAAATAATATAATTTTACATTTTTAATATTATTTAGAGTACTAGTTACTTTCAGGCTAACAAAACCCCCTAAAAATAGCCGAAAAATGTATTTTTATTTTTTTGCGTTTTTGAGGTTGGCCCACCACTCGAAAAAATCTGAAAAAATTTGAGTATACAAAGATTGTTAAGGTACACTTTTTAAAACAAAAAATATGCCTGTAGCTCTTTTGGAACTTGAGATATAGCATTTTTTAATTTTTCGAATTTTTTTAGAAACAATCCCATGATCCCATGGGGACCGTAATTTTTTAGTTTATTGTTTTTGATGCCAAAAATGTGATAAAATTTTTTGGAAACTTTACGTTTCATAAAAATTGAGAAAAAAAATAAAGATTGAAAAAAGTCAATTTTTCACCCTCCCTCTGTAGAGGGGGTAGATGGGAACCTAAGAATCTTGTGTAATGTAATGTTTTTACAATTGTAATAAACCTACATAGTCAAAAAAATGATTGGTTTCAAGGGGCATTTTCCCCCTCTTAACCAGGGGTACCCTTTAGAATGGTACTGAGATACAATTAATACTGATATACTGAATCACTGAGCTAGTTTTAAAATGATACTGAAATACTGGGCTACTGAGCTAATGTTATACTGAGCTAACATTTTTACTGATACTCTGAGAGCGCGTCTCCTCGTGCATACAGTTTTTATGCCCTTCGTTTTCCCACTCTTGTTACTCCTACGAACGCTTCATTTTCCCACCAAAATAGCTCTGATAGGACAGTTGTTCGGATTTCCCTATGTCCTCTTGTCTCTAGTCTGTGATTCTTGTGAATTCTCCACCCAGCGCCGTTTGGAGAGGGATGTTCTTCCTCGGGATTTGTTCTCTGGCCGACGGTTTCTGTCAAGACCATCCCTTTCAGTTACTCCCTTCTGAATTCTCATTTCTAATTGGCTGGTTGGCTTCTCTACTTGAATCTTACGTAGTCCACGTGGACACGACGAGTTGCTGTCATCAGGACGTTACCACTTTCTTGGAATCTGCACCAAGACCTGGCTACTGAAGTCACATCTGCCCTTTTGGTGTAGCGTGTCGAATTAATGTATTGTTCGGACACTGTCGACTTCCTCTAGCGAACTTACGGGTGGCAAACATCTGTGTTCGTCGCAGACGCCTCTTCGTCCCATGCTACATTGTCCGTGCTCCAGCTACTGTTTTTTCTGTAAGTTGCACATATGCTTGAAACAATGCTCTTAGCGATGCCTATATATTCTTCTCGCTACTGAGACGGATGCAAGGGTAATGTTCCTTTGTCATATTTGTAAAGTCAAGTGTTCCCACGCATGGGCCAGTTCGTCGCAACATGTGTTGTAGCGCGTATTGTCTCTTAACGGCTTTTATGTCATTTAAGTGGAAAGGAAAGGTTTGTTCCTTCCGTCGCTCACCCTTGAACAAAGCTGACTCGTGTCACTCTTGACGGGCTCTAATTGCTGGCGTACCTCCCTCGGAATACCAAAAAAAAAAATCAAAAAAAATCTCAAAGTAATAAGTACGTTATAGTCAACAACTACTTTAATACACATCTTCAGTCCATACTGCTCAAAGAATAAATTTAAATGAAAAATACGAATAATTGTTTAATTCCCTTGTTTAATTCTTTGATTGAAAAAGAACACACATAATATTTCGTGTTTAAGCGCTGGTAGTGGACAGAGAACTTCCTGCTCATTTCCTATAATGTGGTTGCTATGAGTCATCTCGTGACTAGTGCTGCTTGGTATCTATGACTCAGCCTCATCCCTTCTTCAGTTGCTCACACACAGTTGAATAGTTTAGTGTCTACTGTTCGTCGCTACTGTCGATCGTGAGTTTACGGAGTATTAGTTTAATTAGTTGAATATTATAAGGTTACATTTTGTTAAGTTAAGTATTTCAAGTTTTATTAGTGTTTTTTTATTTTTTTATCGAGATGTCTTCATCTAGTAAACGTGGTAAAGTGTATTGTTACGACGGTCTACTCGATCGTCGTAGGTACAGTGGAAACAAAATAAGTACAAGACACCAATTAAGTCACTAATCACACCTTTAATTGTTACAGTAAAACAGTTCGTAATTAACAACACAGTCTCTACAACAAATCAAATGAAAATTATACACACGCAATAAAATGTCCACAAATATTAAAACTCAATTGTATTACAATTATACCGTCTTATTATAAAACGCAACACTTCAATAATAACTACTTGAACGTACACAGTAATAACTCGAACCGCTCTGGAAATATATCGCACTAATACTCTCGAACCGCACTATCCAATATCTCGCATGGAACTCAAAACTAGGGCCGCTACCCGATGTATTTATAGTCACGCTCACACACCAGAAGCTTCCAAACTGCGTCTTATCTCTCGTGAACTACGTAATTACTACGGCCTTGACACAGTCCGAGCGCCCGTGCGAAGCCCGGCACAGTCGAGAAGATTCTCGCAAAATGCGTCTAGTAGCACGTACACCACACGCTTACATCGAGATCCTTCTGGCATATTCGATAAACGCGTAGATTGTTCTGTGCTGTCGTAGCACTATCATTCTCAAGCTAGAACAATAATCGCGTCGGTTATGCAGTACTTTGAACAGGAGCGTGACAATAAAGGCCCGTTAATTGATATAAAAAAAGTGCGTGAGAGAGTTTCGGCAGCGTGTCAAGTGTCTCTACGCACCATTACTAGAATAAAAAGTGAACTTAAGGAGTGTAAGAACGATAGCTTTGTTATAAGCGAAGATAATGAAAATGACGATGTGCTCCCAGATGCAGTGAACACGGAAAATGCTAGTGTGCTCCACACGCCAAAAAGAACAAAACTTCTCCCATGCCCAGTGACTTATATTGATGATTTTGACAAATCTGCCATCCAACGCCATGTTGTAGATTATTATAGACGCAAGGAAGTGCCGACCCTCCGAAAATTACAAGCATCTCTCAAAGATGCGGGACTATTCAAGGGATGCTTACAGTCTCTGTCTAACGTATTAAAGAATATTGGTTTCAAATGGAAAAGGTTCGATAAAAGAAAGCTACTTATGGAGAAGCCATCGGTTGCTTTATCAGGATGCCGGTTTTTGAGGAAAATTCGTAATGTGGACATTAAAAACGTGTTTTTTTTTAGATGAAATATAGATTAATAGTAATGTCTCCAAAGATGTTGGATGGACCGACGGCAGTGTCAGCTCTACTCTGGGTGCACCTCTAGGCAAAGGACAGCGACTCATAATCTGCCACGCAGGTGGCGTCAGCGGATGGATAAATGCACCCCCGCTGATTTTCAAATCTAAGAAAACGGTTGACTACCATGAGGAAATGAACTCTGAGATATTTGAGTGCTGGTTTTTTGAAGTGTTGCTTCCTTCACTACCACCCGGTTCAACAATAGTGATGGACAACGCTCCTTACCACTCAAGAGTAAACAACTCGGCTCCAACCTCATCCTCAAGGAAAGGAGAAATGGCAGATTGGCTAACCTCAGGAGGAGTTCGTATCAAGGACGACATGCGTAAGCCCGAACTGTATAATCTCGTCAAGCTACACAAGCCCCAACTGACTTCTTATGTCATTGACAAGAAAGCATCTGAGCTTGGATTCCGGGTTATTCGGCTTCCACCTTATCATTGTAATTACAACGCTATTGAAAATGTCTGGGCTCACTTGAAGAATTACGTCAAACAGCGCAATACAACATTCAAACTGGACGATGTGCAAAATTTGTTTTTTGAAGCTGTAAACTCCTACCAAGCAGATTCGTGGAAAAACTGCGTTAAACACGTAAAGAAAGAAATGGATGAAGATTGGCTGAGTGAAGGACTTGATGACCGCAGTGTCCAGGAAATGATCATTAACTTGCCTCCAGGAGATCCAGATGATGACGACAGTGACTGGAACTCTGACGAGGAAGAAGACTTGGGAACATCTCCATTGGAATGACTGTTTTAATGAGAGTAAGTAGACTTGGTATATTTATTTAGTGTTTTTTTTTTGCCTTATATTTCAAAGGTCAAAATGTTTGAGAAACGTTGTTCCAAAAGATATTATAAAAATATAGTACTATCTAAACAAATATTATCAAAGTAGGGTACTATTATGAGCTAAGTCATAATAGTAAAAAAAGATTAGTAAAAAAAAATTTATTTTCATAAGCTAAGTCATAACTGGTCTTATTTACAAATAATTATTTTCAGAAAAATGTTAGCAAATGTTTGTTTTTTCCATAGGTTCTCTGGTGACTCGGGTCGATCTCGTTTACCAGCATCAACTTTGACCTGCTTTATTACATTCGCTAGCATAAGTCATTGTAAATATGTAAAGTTATTGTAAATTAAATAATACAAATGAAGTCATTGTAATTATTCAGTCATTGTTACTTTATAACGCCCAATTTTTAATATTCCTTAGTCGTGTTTGGTGTCATTTTAATCTTATTATTTCGCTGATTTCAAATATAACAACATTTTACCAGTATTGGGCGAGGCAAAAAAAATTGTTTCATACTGGACGCACAGTGAGGTGACTCACGCGGCAATTAGCTGCTGTCGAGCCCGGGCGGAAGTATTAGAATGGGGGAGAGGTAGCAGTTAGGCCAAGGGTCCACACGCCAACCACCATCATACAGAGCATAAGCTATAATCTCCGTTTTACAAAGTCAGTTCAGTGTAACCATAACCTTCCTATATTTGAGACAGAATGTAATTCTATCACAAGCACTTCTTCAAGCGTTTATAATCTTCAAGACGGATTATAGTTCTGTGCTTTCAGATGCTGTACATCTACCACACTGTATACTTCACACAAGGTTTTGTAGCTTACATTAATTTATTCACTCATTACATTCCTTGTAGAACATCGGCCTCCGCAGCAATGGCTTTACCTTCTTTCCTGTCTTTGCCCGTTGTCTGGACCTTGTGAATCCCAGTTGTCTGAAGTCGCTCTCCCACCTTATCCAACAATCATCTTATTCTTAGCTTACCTCTCAGGCATCTCCCACCAGTTTGCACAGCAAAAACCTTTTTCCGGACTCTTCCGTTCTCCATCCTTTGAACGTGCCCCATCCACTTAAGTCTTTTGCATTTAATACTTTCCACAAAGTCTTATTCTGTCATTGTAAAGATTTATTAATTCTAGGTTAGTCCTAATCCTCCAATTATTCCCCTCCGATTTTTTTTTTTTTTTTTTAGACTACATACTCCTAAATATTACTACATAGTTTTACATTACCTCCTGTATTCCTGCTTCTTGTCTTTGTTCAGAAAACAGTATTCACATAGAAACGTAAAAACTATTTTGAAACTTTTTATCCACGTATCGAATATAAATTATGACGATTTTACACACATGTGCAAGCTTTAGTGCGAGTTCTTACGTGATGAATGGGTTGTTCTAAATTTGTATATACGCAAGTAATATAAGATAAGATTTTAACACTTGCAATATTAACTTTATATTGCTAGTGTATGCCATCCAATGTACTGCTGATTTCGGCTTGTTTTATCTCCGCTCTGACATAATGACGAAATTACTGTGTTTTGGTCAAACAATAAAAAAGATAATAAAACGTTTCTCGGAATCCGTAACACAATGCCTTCAGTAGGTTCGCCTAGCTACTGAGAAACGCTTAACAAGTTTCCCATGAGCAATTAAACGATATTTTTACAGTACTTTTTTCTGATCTCTGTGACTTTTACTGAAAACATAACAGTTAATGGCCCTCAGCTGGTTATTTCCATAGTTCCACATGCCGATTGCTATTTACCATATAATTGTTGTTGCGGAGTTTAATCTCTACATATTCAATTACTATTCAGTTTATATATATAAAATGACACCAATCTGCTATTTGTAAGTTCCGTATTTCATTAAAATTGCTGTTATTTTGAGATAATGTTATTTCACTATGTATATAGACTGAAATTCCTAGGTGGCTTGTTCCGTAATCACCGATTTCCAGGAATAAAACCACTAAATACCACATACGTAATGCAAAGTATAACGATTTTTTCCGATTAAGTATATGGCCCCTGCTTAAATGAAACCATACATAGTTTCGCTTGTATCCAGTATGAGAGAAGGTGAGATAGTTTTATTTGTAACTTAACGTAAAATAAATGAAAACCTAGTGGTACTTTATTAATATAGGCTGTCGTAGCATTCGACATTGCAAGTTTAAACTACGCTAACAGAAATGTTTTAATGAAAGCATTTTTTTAATTCGTATAAACTAAGTTGTATATTAAATAATTAGTGAAAATAAATGCAATAATAAATAACTGAAGAAATGAATAACTTAAATCACTTCGCACGCGTAGTGATATAAGTAAGTTTGGCTATCGGGCAGACTGCCAACAGCTTGAATACATGACAACGGTCCCTAGAAAGAAACAAGTTTTAACTACGGTTTTATGATGCTTACTTAGTATGCATTTGTAGTCTCTAGTAACAAGTAGAATTGAACAAGCAAGAGTAGCATTTTTCAAGATAAGATCTCTTCTGAGTCCAGAAATGTGTTCTTGGAAACCAGAAAGAAATTCATAAAACGTTTTATGAGCATATGCAGATGTGGCTCAGAAACCCTGGGGAAATTAGAGAGGACCTACCTTGAAGCTTTGAGTTGTAATGCTGGAGGGGGGGCGTTAAGAATACGATGAACAGAAAATATGCCTAATGATGAAGTTTTGAAGAGAGTGGATGAAAGGAGGATTATGACAAAACCACTGGGGACACGAAAAGTAATACGGTCGGTCATGTGCTACACTATTCAAATTTGTTTACCACCCAGATCAAGGGAATCATTGAGGGGCGTAGTGGAAGGAGAATGCCCAGACAGGAGGAGTATATGGGTGAGATAAAATAAGAAAGAGGTGTGAGGTGATTAAGAGACTGTTTTCGGAAGGGAACAAATTGCAAATCCACCAGTCTCTGGGATGGGATGAGTATTAGCTTAGTAATAATACTGTTAATATTTCTTCAGTTACTTGTTATTGACATACTGAGTAAGATTTTACTTGTATCTACGCAACACGGCAACTAGACTTAACACATTTATGTTAAAACTGGTTGTTACTAAGCTACTTGTTTTTACAAGTCACTCACTTGTGCTTGCCAAGTAGTGCAGTAATTTCTTACTTGTTACGACTAGTTCTTACGATCAATTAATTAGAACGACAAACTACCTGCATAATAAATTTAAAAATAGGCTAACATAAATCACATCGGACTTTATAAACATTTAAACAATCGTGTTTAATGTTAATTTAAATACTAATTTAGCGGCTCTTTGCGGTAATTTTTTTTTCTAAACTATTTATTCAATTCGTTATATTGAATTAACTTGAGAAGTGTAGAAGTACATCGAAATCCTTATCGTGAATTCAGAATCCATGAGCGTACGTCACCACATTGTAGCTCTATGCAATTAAAAAGAGGACGGGGAAGTGTACTGTGACACTTGCTGTGAGAACTGAATACAATCTGTCAGCCGACCCGACGCTAGCGAGGGGCTTACAATACAGAATAATAGGTTATGGAGAGACGAGGGTTGGGCGATCGGTTCATGCCTATACACCGTCAGCTGTTTGGGAAAACATCCCCTCCTATAGGATATTGAATTTTTTGAGAAGACCTTTGATGAGTTCCATATGTAGAAAGTGGACGTCATACAGCCCTTCGCATGCATTTCAAATTGTATTTAGTATTTAACTACCAATATCCTGACCCAGCCATCTAACCGTCTGATCTACAGATAATTTTACAAAACATGTAAATATTATTTTATAGTTAAGGCATGTACGTGCGACACGTGGCAAACGCGTGGAAAAAACGACATAATTGCAGTAATATAACTTACTTACGTAAAGCGATATATTTTCTTGTGATAAACCTATATTGTAACTAAGAAAAATGTGGGTAAAAGGAATGTTTTAGTTTCTTCTTACACTGTATAAACAACCTTGAATATTTTTACTGCCACAGTGATAAATCTTCACAGACATTTAACAAAAATTATTTATTAAATATTCCTTTCTTTGTCATTTGAAAACAAGTAAAAATTAATTCCTTGTGGCAACCAAAAATAAACATTATTATAAGAAGAACAGTTGGATAGAAAATATCAAAATAGACGAAAAAATAGAAGTCATAACTGGTGTCTGTAAATTATTAAAATCATTGCCGAAAATTCAAAGAATACATTAACATTGTCGTATAACATTCATGCCATAATTATGGAATTATAGCTTTGTTTTTATTAGTAGTCGAGAGGTTATCCAAAATAATACTTAAGGAATGGGCGATTTTATTATTTCATTGTAATGATAATGGATTTAGAATAATGTCTCTAATAATAATAATAATAATAATATGTAATGATATCAACATTTTTAATATGTTACAGTACATTAATTTTATGTTGATATTTATACATAGGCCTAATGTAAGTACTCTAGACCGCGTGTAGTCGAATGTTTTGGTAGTAGTAATAGTCTGTTGACGATTGTTATAAAAGTAATTCTGGAGATTTAACTCATTAATTCTAAATACAGACAAAATCGTGTTGACGTGTGTACACTTTTAAAACAAACGAATGTTTAAAAAATCAATAACGAATTGCATTGTTTAATATTATCAGTTTCTGAAAGTAACTAAAGAATGAAGCAATTTTAATTCTCGAAATTAACCATTGTAACTGTTTAAATTTTAATCACAGTTTAACAGCCAGTAATAACATATAGCTAATCTGTATGAAGGTAACACAGTTATTAACTTAAGGAGAACACATTTTTATGGAGAGTTTAGCTAGTCGACACAAATTTCTGTTCTTTACTACGCTGTTAAGTATCGGATTAACTCGTGACAACAGTAATTTTGAACGTAACTAACTGATTCGAACAGGCTTTTGGCGTGTCAGCTTTCAGTTTATGAGCGTCTCTCACGCGGAAAGTTTGCCAGCCAGATCTCAAAACCACTTAATATTTTATTATGCCTTTTGGTCACTTTTGTGTTATCTATAATAACAAAACTATTAAAATTAAAAAATATATAGCATTTATGGAGTTTTGCTCTTGTAAAACATGTTTCTGAGATCTTCAAAAAACAAGGTATCAACATTTTGCTAACTAAATAATCGGACCAACTTTGGACCAGACAGTCGTGTACGGTTGGACTATGTCTTAATAATCTGGAATGCTTATAGTAAATGACATTGTGATTTTATGAGATCTTCTGAATATACGTAGGAGTTATCAGCTTGATATTTTTTTAACGAGGTCACCATGTCATCATGTCAAAATATAAATTGTGAGAGAGTTGACACTCTTCTCCTCATGCTACAGATAGTCATGACCGATGGTATGTTTTTTTACTCTTATACATTCTCGTTAATTCTAACACGGATTATGATTGAAATTGTACAAAAAATAAATACTATTATTAATCAAAAATAATAATTAGTAGCCTGAATAAATAATTAGTAATTTGAAGTAATAACTGAAATTAGTGGCTACGAAAACAATAACACGTAAATTGTAATGGCAATGGCACGAACGTAATACCAGAAATATTAATTAGTTGTTGGCATGATGATACGTACATTAATGTGATTCCCGTTTTTCGTACAGACAATGCGGTGTCTCTGTCATAGACAGTGGTTATTGGCTTCCATGTTTGTTTAATAAATATTGTTTATTTTGTTCAATAAAACAACAGTTTCATCTACCATGCACTCGGTGGGCACAAGCAAAAATGAATACTGATTTAATGAAAATTTATAGCTTCCCATCAGTAACGAAATAGCAGAATAGTAATTTTATAGTTGTTTGTGTGCTAATCGTACGCGAAGGAAGGGGTCGTTGTGAAACGAGTGGCTGGTAGGGGTGAAAGCTACACCGAACACCATCCCACCCCATTTCCTGTTATCAGTTATTTTATCCAGCCTCAGTAAATGATTTATGCGATCTTATTTATGATAAACCATAGGTTACATTAAATTATATTTGAGTGTCTCCTATAGGTTGGATTATAAATAACGATCAATTATAATAATAAACAACCTGTATAAAATTTCTGTAAAACTAACAAATCGACTGCGATTTTTATCTGAAATTACCCATTTGTAATACCTGTGATTACCCATTTTTGATTACCTTCACTCCTCCTATATTGCTAGTATGTTACTTACAAACTTTACATTTACCATATGATACAGTATTCAGGATCATTTTGTGGGACCATCGAGCTGCTGTCACTTTCTTACACAAATTGGAGTAAACACTAAAATAAAATATACACAGCAATTCACGCGTGCTGATACAAATTTTCCTTCTCCTTCACAAAATTAGAAAATGAATACAATTACAGCGATACATTAAAAATTTAATAATTTGATTAAATTTTATTTAAGATTTAGTTTATGTAGAGGCTTAAATTTATAAATATTTCTTAATGTATATTTAATTAAGAAAGTTGTGGTAGTGGTTATAATCACAAACAGAATTAACACTGTTGCACACCACTATAGAAAAATTATTCCGATTAGCGCTTTCAAGCTTCACAGCTCATCGTCAGATCGGAAATGAATTTGTTAATGCAACAGTGTTAATTCTGTTTATTTTTTGCTGATGTGTACTGTAATTGAAATTTTACAGAAACACATGTTTAACTACCACTACACGTTTTGCACAGTGTATTTACACAAATTGTTGACATTTAAATACATAAAATAAAAAACACATTTAGACAGCTGTCTTTCCTTGACAGGTGAGGATTGTCTGTACTAAGGCAAGCTGAAAAAAATCATCGAAATGTCGATGAAAAAAAAACTATATGCCGCTCAGCTTGAACAATAAATGTTATAAAAAATGTATTCTTCTACACAAAAACCTGACATAAATTACGCCTATGTGAATCCCTTAGTGTGTAATAATTTATGTGTACTCATGTAACAGACCACGTCAATACTCTCCATAAATTAATAATGTGTCTAAGAGAACTATAAATATTTTCATTACTATCCAGTGGGACTAGAAATTGCGGAGTTAAGCATGGAAACGTACTTTCCACTCTCATCTTAGAAGCTGTTTTACGGAAAAGTTGAAGCGGAAGACTTAACATAAGGACTACCCAAAAATGTCTTCGCAAATAGAATTTCGAATAACAAATAAGATTTTGTTATAGCGAAGGCGAATTTGTTATAAAATTTAGGGAACTTTTCCGAGCAGGTCACATTTAATGAATTAAAAATAAATTGTAGAGCATGATAAAGATCGCAATGGAGGCAACCAAATAATTTAAGATTACGACCACATATCTGACCCTGAGCTTCCTGTGCCTCGGGAATGTTACTGAAAAAGGGATTAACGCCCCAATGTGTAGAGTTAACAGCTGCTACCACGTCTAGGAACATTTAAAGGAAAATATGAAACACTTGACCGGCAACTTAGACTTCAGATTCATAAAAGTGTTATTATATCACTATGCTTAAGTAACTATGTAGTTTTGTGGACTTCATTACGTTATGAAAACAACGTCGGAGTCTCCGAGAGCGGGGACAGCGGGGGTCTTCTTTAAGAAAGATCCATGCACCAGTGTAGGATAACAACGGAACCCGGAGAATAACGAATTACTAGAACGACACGAGGTCGAGCAGACATAGTGAGATTCGTGAAAACACAGATTGGACTGGACATTTGGAAATGAAAGAATAGAATAGGTGTAAAAACAACACCTGGAGATTTACATGGTTAGGAAAAAGACCGTTGAAAAAGTAGTGTAACCATAAAACCATACATAAAGAGGAAAATCCTGAACAAGACAAATGAATGGTTTTCTTTAGACATTAAGCAACGGAACTCGATGATTAGAGGTATAAGATCTAAAAGGGCAGAATGCAGAGGTTTAGTGAAGCAGGTAAAAATCCACTACAACGCTGCTGAAAGTAGGTCGTCCTATTTATGTGCTCAGTATATTCTGTACTTGGTATTCAGTGTATATTAAGTATACCCTTCGTATATTCTTCAGTCTATTCCCTTTCTTGTGCTGTCAGATACAGCCAGCCGTACTATTTCAATTTCAGCCTCCGTGTCTCCTACCGTGACTTTCACAAAATACTTCATTCTTATTATAATTCAAGGAATGCTAATGCTCTTGCAGATATTTAACTTCTTCCCCAGACCTTTATCCGATCTTTCAATTTTGTTGTTCAATTTCTATGTGGTAATTAAAAATCAGGTAATGCGTCTAAAGCTGTGAATGTTTTGTTAATGTTTTCCTTTCTGAAACAAGTTTCCTAAACACTCCTATCAAGATTCCTAGCCTGGAAGAGAAATCTTAATAAATCGTAGAATAAATATATACAGACTATATGAAAAGTACCAAGAGATTCTAAAACATAACGGTAAGTATGGAAAATAACACAATGGAATTAGTAAATCGAGAAAAGGAAAATAATCTTACAGCAGAGAGTAAATGTACAACAATGTACATTACACAGATAATCTGTATTTTTTACACACAAAAATTCAGAGTTTTTTAAATCAAATGTGGACAAATTTTAAAACGTGTTATGGTAAAATGTGTACTCTGGTAAAACGTGTTATTCTGGTAAAATGTATTCTTCTTGACGTGTTACAACGCCCAAAAGTAAGTATTTCTCCTGCATTAAAAGCTCAAATTAATAAGGTCCAATTTTGTTGTAGTGACAAAATACAGGCCTCCGTTAGCTCCCACAGTCCCATTTTGCTCCCTGACTCGGATTCCCACTGCGGTTAAAATCCAATTTTCATCCAGGTTGTTCAGGTACACGAACATAATACGTGCAGTTGGGAGTGTCTAGGCTATGAGATTTCTCTTGGGGGATCTTGTATTCTGGATCCATTCCCCATTAAGACACTAACTCTCTCTCTCTCTCTCTCTCTCTCTCTCTCTCTCTCTCTCTCTCTCTCTCTCTCTCTCTCTCTCTCTCTCTCTCTCTCTCTCTCTCTCTCTCTCTCTCTCACACACACACACACACGCGCGCGCGCGCGCGCGCGCGCGTCAAAACAGTAGTAGTGAAGATTTTATACAGTCCACATTGATAGTGATAATTATATTCATATTTGGGCTATTACTTAATATTATCATGATTTATATACTTTAAAGAGTAATTAAAACATTATTTTTCCAACTACCATGTCAGGTATAATGAATGCAATTATACGAAAAATTAGATGCGTTTAGGAAATATTAGAGAGGAGTATAATTAAACGTCTCTGAGACTTAATTTATCCTCACTATAACCAAAATAATTATTATTTCAATGAGGAATGGTATATATTTCGATTAACGTATTCAGTAGAGTACCCATATGACAGCAGAAAGTTATGTAGAAATAAAGAAACTGGTTCACAAGAAATAAATAATCGATGCACGGATTACAGTAATGGAGATGTACAATTTTTTAAAACTCTGTTCAATTCTTATTTTAAAACATTGTTCGATGAATTTCGTAACAGCAAATTAACACATCAGTTATTATTAGTAACAATATTAATAATATATTAAAAACATCGGTGAGAATAATTATAGTCTCTTATGATTAAATACACCTTTCTTGTTTTAAAGCGTCCGTTAATTGATATTTTGTTTTTGCAGATGTAGTAATTGTCAGGTATACAGAAATCAAGTTCATTTCTCTGATTGTTCAGATTTATAAGTAAGGTTTAATTATAACTGCATTTTCTAAAATATTATACTTTATTATTCACAAGTAACATCTATAGGATATTATACGCCTTCTTTTTCCTCCTTCTTGCCATCTCTATATTGTCCACATAGACTGCGCGAATTGTGTAACAACAGAGTATTCTTATCCAAAATTTTAGAAATGAGAACTGTTTCGGTCAGATAAGAGGAAGAGGGACTAATTTGCTGATGCCCGGTCTGACCGACATCATCGTCTACTGGAACTATTTTTCAGAAGGCTGCTGCAATGCGCGTATCGTGTATTTTCCAGAAAGAGTTCTTACACATTTGTCAGGTCATGTGTTCGTGCGGACAAAGAGAAGATGGAGAGACAGGGGCGAATTTACGGTGGGGACGAAAGGGACCGGATCCCCCCTCAGAGGCTGGAAAAGTTTACGAATTTTGTTAAGTAATCTCTTAATTTTTAGGCTGTTTTATTATTTTTTCAGATGTGTACGTTAATATAGTAGTAACAACTCATGTTGAAATATACTAACAGGTTTATTACACAGCATTTGGGTACACGTTTGAAACATGAAATATAGAAAAATCAATTCAGTAACTAAGTACCTTGTAAACAATGTTTTAATATGCGCATTTTTATATCATTACTGTTTACTTTAATGGGACTGATAATCAACTTTAATGGGACTGACAGTAATATTGATTAGTCTTTACTTGTTTTTTCTTTTGTATGAAGCCGACCCGACCCCGGACACCTCCCCAGGCCAAATTCTAGATAGACCACTGTGAATGATAGAAAGGTCGGGAAAACAGGTGAACAGGTATACAGAGTACGCCATGTTACATTGTTACCGTGTGTAAAATCAATTGAGAGTGCAGTACCGGTATCTATAATACCGTTCGTGTAGTAGGAATAATTAATTAATCCGCTCAAAAGAAACGTTCAATTAGAAAGAAAGGATGTGGGCGGAGCGTAGCGTGATGCACTGCCGTGCAGGCTTTGTGCCAGAGAATGCTGTCTAAAAAATTGAACACATCAATTGTGAACGACACCACTGTTATTACAAGTTCGCTCTCATAAATTTTTCCATCGCTTTCTGTACGTTCGTCAGCGCAGAAATTAGTAGTTTAACACAACATTAATGAACTCTTAAACTCGCTTCTTGAAAAACTAACCTCACCCTGCCGCTATTTGTGTTTACGTACATAGCCTGCTTGTTTGCCTGTCGGCATCTTATAGTCTCTTTCCTCTCTACTCTACGATTATTATATAGGCTACCACTCAGCTCGTTTATATTTTAATCATACGTTTTCCTCAAAACGTACTTATTTGTCATTCTGTTAATTCCCAATTACAAACAATTACTAACCGTAATTACACAGTGCACGGTAAGAAAAATGTTACCTGACTTACTCCGACATTCCTATTTGTTTCTTTGCAGCAAAAATGTGTGTGTTTTTGTGATATTTGATATTAATGTTTGCATTAAAACGCTGTAATTAAATAATCATCATTACACAGCGATCGAACTGTCGATAGTCTCTAACGAACTGGACAGATTAAGTCACGGGACGTTTGTTTACAAATTTAAACACAGCGATTTTCGACAATTTAGTTCTGACGCAACCTTACACGTATTAGTGTTGTGTCATAAACAACGACCAGTAAAAAAAGTGGGCAGTGACAAATTCGGTCAGTTTAAACAAAAATAGACGAAATAGTTAAACTTAGTGAGCTGGTCGAGGTTAAGTCAAGGATCTCGACAAGGATTACCGATTACAGATACGATGTAGCCTGTAAAATGTAACATTTAAATGTCATAATCTGAAATACTTCTCCATCACTGCAGTATATTGTGATTAACTGTATCGCCTCAGATTCTCCCAGCCTTCTAGCCAGAAAAAGTAGTCTTGTTCTGACTTTAGGGAATATTCACAAACACCTCCTGATGTCTCCCGATTTTCTTATAGTTTTCTTATTTCGCCCAACTTGGTGATCGTTTCTACTTTTTTCCGTTTTTATTTGTTTATAAAGAATATCTACCGTTAAATGGAAAAGTAACAATTTCCGTCTTTTCTGTAAAGCAAATAATAAAATCTGAATTACTTTATCACTGCCTCACAGTTACTGTAAGGTTCAACAGTGTAAATCGCAACGTCGGGGTTAACGTTTCGTGGCTAGTAGGCCTACTCGTTCCTGTTCTGATCGTTTTTGCTGGCCTTCTCTATTTCATTTGAGGTATCCATAGAAGGGAATTTTCATATATTGAAAATAACCTGTTTACTGTTACTTGAAAAGGATACACATTTTGTACCAATACTTTCAATTACTTCTGAGCTAACTGGTAGTTTCCAAACTACAGTATTTGATAGGTGATACTATGATCACTGCAGAAGCGCTGACTCGGAGATCGAAACATAGGCCTTGAACTGATGTTTTTGTCAATTACCTTTATTATGTTGTTAAAAATGTGTTCTGCCCCGATTCGTATTCTGTCAGCTAACCTCTACTTTGTACGTAATTATATCAGACGGATCACGTTTTGGGAAAACTACATGATCCACGGTAGGCTACAGTGGCGTAACCACGTATGGGTGATTAATTCCACCCCCCCCGGAGATATTAAAAATCTTAATAAATTCCATTCCTTCCATTCCAACTTAACAGTTGTATTAGTCAAAGTAAGGCTTATAAATGATTGTAGAAGTAAGAGAATGTTTGTATGTATTCAAAATAAATATTTTTAAATTAATAAATTTATGCTTTCTTAATAATGTCAATCACTCAACATTTGGTAAATAACATAGTACGTATGTGCATCTTTACGTAGCACATATTTCATAAAATGAATTTATAAAATTATGTGGAAAGAAATCTGAATTTCTTATTTGTCCCGTGGAAAACGGGGAGTCCAACCTTCAAGGTAGTCTTCAAGTTACTCCAGGAGCAGCCCTTTTTTACGCCACTCGTAACCTATAACAATATATGTTCAATATATTGACAATTCTTACCTCAAATTCAGAACACAAGGTAAAAAAATGAGCAATCAGAACAGAAATTTATCTTTAAAATGTGCAATCAAGTCGTTGTTCGATCTGACTGTCACTCGTTATTTTCATTTAAATCGAATATAGGCACAAGATATAAAAATGAAGAAATATGAATATTTCTGAGTAACACTGAGAAAAGTCCTTACTTCCTTTGCTTCGAATGATTTGTCCAAACTTAATGATAAGCCTATATATTTATATATAACATCAGCCACCACTTAAATTAAATGGAGCAGTGATTTATTTTGTTGATTAAGGCGTTGATTTTGTTGATCATCTTAGATCTATCAATAAAAAATTGATGAGCAAGTAGAGGCTAATTTCGTTATACTAATCATATATTAACAATAGAGAAACATGATTTCGGAATAAGATTTCCACGTCTGAGGAGGAAAATGTAAGTTGTGCTTTCGTACCTGGTCATTTATGAGCTGCCTGCATCGATGACTACACGTACATACATCTATAAGTCATCGAGGCAGGCAGCTCATAAATGACGAGGTACGAATAGCACAACTTACATTTTCCTCCTCAGACGTGGAAATCTCTACACGTACCTACATCTACAAGAGAGAGTTATCCCGCCACAGCCACCGTACCTACATCTACAAGAGAGAGTTATCCTGCCACAGCCACCGTACCTACATCTACAAGAGAGAGTTATCCTGCCACAGCCACCGTGCCTACATCTACAAGAGAGAGTTATCCTGCCACAGCCACCGTACCTACATCTACAAGAGAGAGTTATCCTGCCACAGCCACCGTACCTACGTCTACAAGAGAGAGTTATCCTGCCACAGCCACCGTACCTACATCTACAGGAGAGAGTTATCCTGCCACAGCCAAATGTTGTAAGAATAGCTTCTTGTAAATATTTAATTAGAAAACAGTATAATTTCAATTTCCTATAATTTCTGAAATTGTAGGAAACTTACAACTTCAGATAATTTTAACACACGACTTGTTCACTTAATTACATTGGACAGAAGCAAAACTGACTTCAAGGAATACTGCTAAATTCACATAAGTGAATAGACTATTATGTTCATCAATGAAAGAAACAATTTACAAATCCTGTTATGAATACAATTTAACGATTGTTAAACCTTCATTGCTACATCAGCTTGCTATCATAACTACCAATAACAACTAGATGACTCCACGACCAAAGGTCGCCTTCGGCATGTCATCACGACATAATACGTTGTCGGAAATGTCCTTGGCCGAAAACGATGCCGCCGAAAATGTTGCTGTGTTAAAAGTCTCTATCAAACATGACGCTTTAGTAAGTAAAGTGACAACATATGAAGAGCACAGGGGAAAAAGGATGAGAGTCCATTTTTTGTCAATTTTTAAATGTGGATATAATAACGTGCGTATTTTAGAGTAGAATTCGGTAGTGTATTCATATATGGGAAAAAGAATGAGGGTCGCAAGTTATAGTGATTTAACTAAAAGCCGTGCAGGGGAAAAAAGATGAGGGAACCAGCGGTTGTATGGAAGAAGGATGAGAGTCCAATGTTTCGGAGTCGTACTGTTGGCTGCAGTGGGTAAAGAACCTTTAACCTAGTATTGTTTTTCACCCGTGCGTGCAAGCAGCTGTTGCCTGTAGGTCTTGTTTCTGTGTGCGATTTTGTGAACAATATTGTGGTTGAAGTGAGTGATTGAGCTGTGAGTGAAGTTAATCCATTAATTGAAAAACATTCAGACATTATGTCAGAAGAAATATCAGACAATGAGGTGTTACTTTCATCGAGCTCTAGCCAAAAACGAAAGTCATATGGAAGAATGAAAGACGTTGCTAAGAAATTAAGGTTATCTACCCACGAAACCGGTGCTGACTGTAAGTGTTTGAAACTTAAATGTTTTGAAAACATTAATAAAAACGAACAAGAACAGATTATTTTAACTTTCAACAAATTGCCAACTTATGATGAGCAATCCAGTTATTTATGTGGTTTAATTTCCTGTAAACCTGTATTACGCCACCGACCCAGGAAATGCGAAGCTGAGGCCGAAATGCATTCCCATTCTTACAGTTATAAAGTCAGAATCCTACGGGATAATAAATTATTTGAAATTGATGTTTGTCATAAAGCATTTCTGTCACTACATGGCATAACTGCTAAACGGTTACAAATATTACAGAAGGGATTAAAGGCAACAGGTACTGCTTCTAGAGACGGTCGCGGTCGCCATTTTTCAAGGCCTAACAAGCTGTCTGACAAAATTTTAGAAAAAGTCAATGAACACATACTTTCATTTAAGGGACGGAACTCCCATTACAGTCTGTCAAAATGTAAGAAAATCTTTCTACCGGCAGAACTTAATGTTAAGAAAATGTACTCTATGTACACTGAGAAATATCCTAATCATGTTTTGTCGTATGAAAAATACAGGGAGATTTTTAACACAAACTTCAACATTAGCTTTGGCTACCCTAGATCTGACACGTGTAGTTTCTGTGATGAGGTGAAGGTGAAGGTTGATGGGTTACAGGCCGAGATTAATACAGTACAAAAAGATGACATTACAAAAAGTGCACAATTGAATTCACAGCTGAAAGCCCTTCTGCTGGAAAAGCAACTGCACTTAAAAAAAGCAGAAACCTTTTACAAGCGCAAAAGATCTGCAAAATATGAAGCCCAAAAATATAACTCTAAAGAAGCCATTGTGATGGACTTCCAAAAAAATTTACAAGTACCAAACATAACAACAAACGACATTTATTACAAAAGACAGTTGTCGTTTTATTTATTTAATATTCATGTTTTGTCCAACTCAGACTCTTTTTTTTATACTTATCCTGAAACTTGTGGCAAGAAAGGAGCTGATGATGTTGCATCCATGCTTTGGGACTTTCTTCTCAATCATTTAAGTGTTGAAGTTGAGGAACTGAAGATTTTTTGCGATTCTTGCTGCGGGCAAAATAAAAACTTCACGATTTTCAGAATGTTGCATTATATTGTTCACCAAGTCAAGCGACTAAAAACTGTTCGGGTAATATTCCCTATCCGTGGACACTCATATCTTGAGTGTGACCGAAACATGGGAATTATTAATCAAAAATCATTAGTTGAATTGCCTAATGAGTGGAACATTGTCATCAAAGATGCCAGGAAAAAACCAGGTCCATACAAAGTTATTCCATGTGACGATCAACTGATATTTAGATCTTGGACAAACTTTCTATCTCAAATATACTTCAAAAAATGCCCATTCGCTAGCCGGCCTATTAGGGAATTGAGTGTTACTGAACAGCATCCTCGAATGATTATACATCGCGATACGTACAATGGACACAGTACGCAAACTGTAATTCTACCACCAAAAAGAAAAGTGCCAGCCTTACCGGAAGGACAATTTCATCTACCGCTTTTGGCTTACGAGGGTAAGCTGCCAATTTCCCGAGCTAAGTACGAAGATTTGCAGCATTTAAAAACATTCTGCAGAGAAGAAGCACAAGAATTCTTCGTGAACATACCATTTGAAAATCGGTAGACAGAAGTGGTTAAGAAATTTACCTAATAGGTTTTATAAATTGTTTTTTGTAGTTTTAAATATTTAAATACTTTTCATATTTTTAAAAATGTTTTCATAGAATAAAATAATTATTTTTGATAAAAGTAGATTCTCATTTCGTTAAATTCAAGTTATATAAATCATTAGAATTAAGGTTTTTCTATTTAGTGTTCAGTGGACTGTCGTCAGTGATAATTAATATATTTTTTTTTATTATTATTTTTATGTTTTGTAGTTTGTAAATTAATTTTAATGTTTTTGTATTATTAATAGTTCATTGCCTAATATATCAGTAAACTGGTAATATACTCACCAGTCACAAAAAATTATTTGTAAATTAGATGTAGCGTTTCTGAATTAAAAATCTGTTTTTCTCAGAATGACGGCAAGTGGACGTTCATCCTTTTTCCCCTGTGCTCTTCGTAATTAATAATTATTTTTATGTTTTGTAGTTTGTAAATTAATTTTAATGTTTTTGTATTATTAATAGTTCATTGCCTAATATATCAGTAAACTGGTGATATACTCACCAGTCACAAAAAATTATTTGTAAATTAGATGTAGCGTTTCTGAATTAAAAATCTGTTTTTCTCAGAATGACGGCAAGTGGACATTCATCCTTTTTCCCCTGTGCTCTTCATATATTAAGTAACGATTAACGCTTTTCTTAGCGCTTGGACATCTGTTTTTGGCCATTACGTCATTAGCAAGTGAATAAGTAAAAAAAACTCTATATTTAAATAAATAAGTTACAATTTGCGTAATAAATATAAGTGATCAGAAATGGGCGTAGTTCTTCAGAACTGGTCATTAGTGCGGTTAGAAAGCGGCGTTTTGGAACATTTCCGTTAACGGCTTAACGGAATATAGTTGACATATTTATGAATCTTGTTGAAAAGGCCGACAAAGGAGTAACTGTTATTTATAAACTTGACACCTTGTAACGTTATAAACATTTACCCACTACTCTGTAGTAAATTTAATCGGAAATTTTACTTAACTGTCTCCGTGTCAAAAACGTCGCTTCTAATGGTTTTACTTTCATTGTTGTGAAACGCTGCGGAAATTTCCAGCTACCCTGCTACCTGCCTTTGACTAATCAAACACCAGAGTATTTAAAAACAAACCGGTTCAATATTCATTCTGTTGGTAATGACTATTACTGTTTCCAGCTACCCTGCTACCTGCCTTTGACTAATCAAACACCAGAGTATTTAAAAACAAACCGGTTCAATATTCATTCTGTTGGTAATGACTATTACTGACAGTGTACTGGGTTTATTAAAGTTGCTTCTGTAAACAAGTCACTGTATTCATGTCCAGTAATCATTTCATCTACTAGAATATATTTTAGTTAGGTCAGAAAATTCTAATTTATGATAAATATCTAAGTAAAAATAAAAAGATCGAAGGATATTGGAAGGCAATGTGGAATTGTATAGAATGTGTAAGTGCCAAGTGTGAAGGAACAATAACAATTGTACAGTAATAGACAATGTGACGTGAAAATCTCACAATCACAGTCACCTACCATAGACTAACCGCACTGAAGAGAAGAGTTCTTCGTCAAAAATCACGGCATTTCAAGCCTACCAGATCTTGAAATAAAGAAAATGACATAATCAGAAACTCCAACCCAAGTACTGTATTAAGACTCCAACCCCCAAGTATTAAAACGGTTTCATTTTCCGTTTCTATGAATCTTTCACGGGTTCAAACAATGAAGACTACCATCGAGATAGCAAAAGAACACCACGCATTACGCCATCGGGGGAACATTCCATCGCCTTTATGTTCGCGTACACGAACGTGCCAGATAACATTTTGAGGACAATTTCTTGCTAGGATACCTAAGTTACGATAGTATTACGAGTACATTCCAAGAATAATCATATAAAATTTATTTTGTACATATTCCAGTTAATGCTTGTGTCATTTTTAATGGGACCAAAGGTGAATTAGCACTTCTAAAAAAGTCTCATGTCATTCAAAATTAATTAGAGACTGAAGTGACAGAACAAATTGTATATTTTAGACCGATATCTTATCTCTTACAACTGCTACAATCAAAGTCAAATTACATAGAAACGAACGTTTCAATTAAACATCCTTGTGCGTCACGACGAAGAACTTGGCTTGAGTTATATGTAGAGAAACGAAATGTATAATGTCTACAACGAAATGTCTCCCTCGCCCCACCACCGTAGGAAGACATCAGATTACAGTACAATAAACAGGGTACATGGGTACATGGATGACGCAGGAGGGCACCAGGATCTTCTTTACGCACAGATTTACACTTACACTTTACACTTAAAATTAAGTGTACATACTTTGCAAATTGCCTGTATTGAAATTACATATAAATATAAATGTAAAAAATTAGTTCTGTTCTATAGTTAAACCCTCAATTGTAATTTATCGATTAGCTATTTTTGTCATGAAACTATTCAGATTTTCGCCTACTAATGTTTTCGCTTAGACTTCCAATCAAGCGGTCACCAATTGGCTTCCGGATAGGGCTGACACTACTACACACGTTCTAAGCTATTTTCACATCGTCCTTGCATTCACAAAGTAAGCCCAATACTTGAACGTTTCTTAATATCATTGCGCGAAGTTGCGGAAGCAACTAGTTATCTTCACAGTAGGGAAAATCTTTTCCAGCGACTAGATTTTTGCTTACCCAAAGTAATTGGCTCAGGGTTCCATCCAGGCTTCCGTTGTGATATTTCTTTTGTTTTGTTTATCTCTTTTTGTTTATTTCTTTTTCCTTGTTTGATAGAAGGTGTTACTCAATAGCAATAACATTCTTCTCTACATCTACCGATTTTAATACCTTTATACAACATTAAGCCTACATACAACGGATTTTTGGATGTATATTATTGATTTGTTTTAGTATGTTCTCTAAACAAAAACACAAATGCAGAGAACATACTAAAACAAATCAATAATATACATCCAAAAATACAATTCACAGAAGAAAAAGAAAAACATAACAAAATCAACTATTTAGACATAACCATCACAAGAAACAACAACCACATACAATATGCAATATACAGAAAACCAACTTCTACCAACATCATCATACCTAACCATTCTGACCACCCACCACAACATAAAATGGCAGCATTCTATTCGCTATTTAACAGAATGTACAAAATCCCCCTAAACAAACAAAAAACAGACAAAGAAAGAAATATAATATACCAAATTGCTCATGAAAATGGATACAATAAAAATACTATAAACAAAATAGAAAATAAAATCAAATATAAAACAAAAACTGAACAATTAAGAATTAATCAAAATGAACAACACATAAATAATAATAACAACAAAAAATGGGCCACATTCACATACATAAATAATAAAATGACAAAGCTAACAAAATTATTTAAAAACACAGATATCAAAATAGCATACAAAACTAATAAAAATAATTTACAAACACTAAATAACCCACACAACAAAGATAATACAACTACTAACGGTAGACTATATACAAAATTGAATGCCATGATTGCAATAAATGTTACATAGGACAAACAAAAAAACAGCTGAAAAAACGTTATTTTGAACACCTAAATGCATACAAAAAACCAGAAATATATAAATCCAATTTAGCCACACATGCACTAAACACGGGACATGAATTCCCAGACATAACCAATATGACACTAATAAAACATATACCACACAAAGGGACCATAATGAACATTTGGGAAAATTTACAAATATACAAACATAAAACACAAAACAAACTAATACCCGAACAAGTACAAATCAATACAAAACAAGACACAATTTTCAAAGCACTCAACATCGAAAATACACAAAATACTAATACACACACAAAAATACCACTTTGAGATATCAGAAACCAACAGGAGACCACAATGGTGACAGACCAACACATAGGTACTTCACTAGAAGCAGAATCGCGAAGGCTGAAGATGAGAGCACAATAGCTCTCGAAACATATTCCTAGTAAGGAAAATAAAATATCTTGAGGTAATTCCAATATAAATAATAAATATATTAATTTTTTTTATATGCTAAAATTCATACATACGGAAAACAAAGCGTTTTTCGATATATGTTTACTGGACATTTTTCTTTCAGTTTAATGAATAGAATCATTTTTCGAAGTCCAGCACCGTCTTTTGGAAACACTCTGTATACCCTTACCTGAATGTCGTTTTTGTTAACGTATGAAAAATCTTTGATTTAAGCTGTTAGTTATCAGAAACACAAACGAACACAAGTTTTCCAAGTTTAGGAAACAACGAAACAACGCTTTGCACAAAAAACGTAACGCACAAACGTCTGCACTCCCGCACGATCCTAATACACAAAACACAAAAATATAGCCTTCATAAACATCATGTGTTTCTGTAATGAATGTTAGGTATGTTTATACAAGCGTGTACAGTAAATTAAAATTGCAGACGGTAAATTAAATTAAATTAATTTGTCTACATGCTGACACAACTGATGACTGATCGTTATTTCTGTTACTAGCGTAATGTGCAGAGAAAATGGTAACTAGTAGATGGCTAAAGGCTCCTCTAACCCGATTATAAAAGTTATAACGATATTCGGTAACGTTGCTTGAAGTGGATTGATTTTCCAATGCATTCCACTGTTTCTTCAGAAGGGTCGTATGTTACAAAGTTTAATCAAAAGTTTTCTTTTAAGACGTCTACAGCATGTGGGCACATTGCTTTTCATTTATTTTATTGTTATTCTTTTTCTATACCTTTAGCTGTTAGGCATTAAACGTTTTTGAAATATGTATAGATAAAATGTTTTGCTCTTACATTTGATAGGCCTATTTACTTTTGTCTTCAAACTAAAGGAAACTGGGTCACCATCTTAATGAGAAACCACAGGTTTAATAATACTCTTCTTAACAACTATTGTATCGTTTTGGACTCCCTACAAGTAAGTGCATACTTGTGAGTTACTCCTTGTAAATGGATATGTGATCGCTCTATCATATTGATCGCTGACTGAAAGCCGAACAGTTTATGGAAAAAATATTCCAGTTGTAGAAATAATGGACACAGTTTGTCGTTAAGAATTTTCTTGACATTTTCAGCTATGGATGTGTTTACGCATTAAACAATACACGTTTTCTGAAGTTATGCAACTGTGTTATTACGGGAACAGAGTGAGGCCTCGCTTTGTGTGTGTGTGATGTGGGGGGTCGAAGACAAAAGTGTGTAGTTTAAAAGCAAGTAGAGAGAGGTGAACCCTTTGTTCTCTAACAAAGCGTATTGTACTGCAGCACTTGTGTCCTCTCTTTGTCAGTATCATGACGAAGCCATCCTTGTCTACCTTTCATACTACACAGCTTCTGCTAATTATCATAAATTAAGAAACTTATTTTTGCGTATAATGTTTCTACATCTTTGAAATAATAGGAGTTTTCTCTACGAATTTAATTTATGAAAGTGATTATAATGTGTCGACAATTATTAAAACACTTAGTGTATCAGTTTGACTTCTATAAGACAGAATAATTGTTTTATAAACTTTCATATAACAATAAGACGGATTTATTTTGTCTCATAGAAGATTTTACTTTCAAAATGATTAAACAATACTCAAAGATTAGGGTTTTTGGGCTGAGTATAGCTTATCAGTTACCCCACTCATTTTACTCTTACTTGAAATTACTGGAGATTGCTCTTCTCTCCTACTTTTCCCTAGAAGCAATTGTTTATTTGCAACACTTTATATTTGAACATAATGTCAAGGTGACGTATACAAGAGTCCTCTTGCGTTATTCTTTATCTTAAGTGGAATTGGCATGAAAGACCAGTCGGTCATTAACGAGTTGTTTACAGTGATGTAATTGTGAGCTGTAATTAATGGAAACTGTATTGAATATTAATATTGCGATCTATAAAACTTATTGACTTTGTTGAGTGTTATTGTTACTGTGAACAGGGGCTAATCTCTTATATATATATATATATATATATATATATATATATATATAAGCGGCTTTGTCCTGACTGACTGACAGAGAATCAACGTAGAGCAAAAACTACTGAAGATAATGATCTCAAAATTTGAAGATATATTCTTATGGGGTCGTAGATGCTCACTATAAGAAAGGATTTTGCAAAATTTGAATTTTAAGGGGTAAAAATCGCAAGAATTCGAGGAAACGCAACGCTTCGTATAGCTAATACACAGAGAGTATACGAGTTCGCTCTCAAAAGAGAAAGTACATCTGTTTTCTATTAGTACAGCGTATACAGAGTGTTATTAAGGAAGCCGCCCATGCCTGTGTTTTTTATTGAACCAGGTCTTCTGAAATCAACAGGAGGTCCTCATGGCACAACAGAGAGTAATCTCTTTACCTATTGTTTGGTCACGTAATTTGGCATCTTCGTTTTTGAAACACAAAAATAAATATTAAATAAAAAATTGGCGATTGTTAATAATAATTATGGGTGACATGTTACTATTGCATACTGTACTTTTCATCTGTGTTAACAGTAGCAAGAAACGACGGGGTGCGGCTAATCGACTCCCTGGCCGTTTGAAATTGTTATATTGTTTTTACACATGGACCTATACATGTATATTGCATCTTTTGTTTTATCAATACAAGGTTACTACTTATCATAAAATCATTTGGTTTTTACGTGTATATACTTAAAGTTTGGTTTTTACTGAAGCTCTATTTTACATTGATCTTTTTTTAACTTTCATTTAAAAGAAAACGTATTCCCACATTGTTATGTACGTCATATATACACGCTTAATCATGCATTGTGCATGTTCAAAAAACCGGTCTGTCAACCGCTCCGTGTCTATAATTAATACCATGTCAATTATTAATACCGTGTCATTATCTTCAATAGGTTTTGCTCTACGTTGATTCTCTGTCAGTCAGTCAGTCAGTCAATCAGGACAAAGCCGCTTATATATATAAGAGATAATTACCTAAATGTTCAAATGAATCTATACAATTTGAAACTACAGATTTTAGTTTTGTTCGAGATTTCGTTCGAAACACATGAATTTCGATGTTATAACGTTGTTGCATTATAACGTTGTTTCATTAGAAATATATACAAAAATCTTATTGCTGCAATTATTAGTCTAATTTTATTTATTGTATTACTTAGTGCAATACTGAATTATTTAAATTAAATTATTCATTACACAAATAAGTTACATAATTAGGTAGTGCAATCGTAAATTAAATAAATTGTCGTACACGTGAAATAAATTATTGTACTTTTAAAACGTAAAAATAACACGGGATCAGTGACGTAATGTGATTATAATCAAACAGTGCAGATTATAATAATTGGCGATCCTAATAATAATAGTTCTAATAATAGTAATAAGGGAATTTATTAACATCTGTGTGTATCGGCGCAATAGTAGACTCTAATAAGTGAATTTTTTAACATCCATGTGTATCGGTGCAACAGTGATAACAGAGTATAATTGCATTAGAGTATTAATTGCAACAGATTTGTATCGAATAGCTAAACAGCGATCGCAGTAGTTGTAAGTTTTGAATATGAGTATATGGTTTATCTTTTACTAAAGTTAATTTGATGCGAATAAGAATAATTGATTTCAATTCAAAAATAATTTGGTAGAGTAAAATCTGTAGTCAATTTGCTTACTCGTGTCCATGCTCCATTGTTAATTTCTTATATTTTTTAAATAGTTTAAGTAACAAAGAACTTTTAAGTTTTGAGTTTTTTGGATAGACTCGAGATCGAGGTCGAGATCGTGTTCGTGTTTTATTTTAATTTTGAGTGGATTATCGAGTCATTTTGGGCATTTTATAGTTTTTGTCGAAAGTAAATTTGCTGAAATATAATCTTTAGTTAAGTTGCTTACATGTGTCTATGCTCCATTGATAATTTATTATATTTTTTAAATAGTTTAAATAACAAAGGGCTTTTAAGTTTTGAGTTTTTTCGATAGACTCGAGACCGTGGTCGAGACTGTGTAATTCAGTTTAAAATATTACAACAATTAAAAAAACCTTTGTATGGTTACAAATACTTGACTTCATTTATTCTTTAGTTAATTTTTCAGAACGATCATTTGGTTAATTATTTGATTTTTTTAACTCTAATATCCGATTCATAAAAAAGTCTTATATATTTAAACTACATAATACGGCTGTTGACTATTTAAATATTAATGGTAAAAATATAATGCACGCCGTAATTCCAATTATTGGGGATGGTGCGTGTCTATTTCGATCTCTATCTTACATTATGAATAATACTCAAGAAAAATGTTGAAAAATTCGTCAAACTATCGTATTACATGTAGTAGAAAACTGGGATAGATTTTCTGCGTTTTCTGAAGATAATAACGGTAATAATTATTCCGACTCCAGTAGTTATTACACTCATATGTCTCAGCATTCAACTTAAGCTGGATTTATTGAACTAACGGCAGCAGGAGAATTGTTTCCTTATTGTTTTGAAGTATACCGCAATAATGAACTTTATGAAGTATTTGGTAATAATGACAATCCCACTAAAAGACTGCGCTTCACTGGCGCACTATCTAATGGTCATTTTGACGTATATGAAATCCAAAGTCATCTAATGTTGACACCATCACCTTCCGAGGGCAAGAAACAAGTTAAGAAGCGACGCGCGAGGTATACCAATGCAACACGCAAACATCAACTAAAATCGGCTAAGAAAACATTTTTGGAAAACAATCCCCTTGCACGTCAGATTGCTAATACTAAGTACCAGCAAAATCATTCTGAGGCTCATAGGAGTGCAGCAGCTAAATATCAGCAGCAACATCCTGAGGTTCACAGGATAGCAGCAGCCGCATATCAGCAGCAACATCCTGAGGTCCACAGAGTAGCAGTAGCCGCATATCAGCAGCAACATCCTGAGGTTCATAGGGTAGCAGCAGCCGCATATCAGCAGCAACATCCTGAGGTTCACAGGGTAGCAGCAGCCACATATTAGCAGCAACATCCTGAGGTTCACAGGATGGCAGCAGCCGCATATCAGCAGCAACATCCTGAGGTTCACAGGATAGCAGCAGCCGCATATCAGCAGCAACACCCTCAGGTTCATAGAGCAGCTCAAAATCGTTATGAAATAAATACGCCTGGAGTTCGAGAAGAAAGACGAAAGCGACCATGGACAAAAAAACTTCGTTCAGCTATGGAATATAACGTAGAAATCAATTATGAAACAGATCCATGTATAAGCATAGGTATAATGAATTCTGAGTGCCAATACTGTGGAGCTCATAAATGGAAAAATGAGACCCCTGGAATGTGCTGTAATGGTGGAGAAGTGCAATTGTTACCTACCCAGCCTCCACCGGAGCCTCTGTATAGTTTGTTAAACGATAGTCACCCCGAGCATGTTCATTTCATAAGCTCGATACGTAAATATAATGGTTGCTTTCAGATGACGTCATTTGATGCGAATCAGGTTGTAGAAGATAGATTTATGCCAACTTTTAAAGTTCTCGGACAGGTATATCATTTAGTAGGATGGTGTACTGCCATTGCCAGATCAAGAAGCTCGGTTTCTTCAAATCTACTTCGTGGGAGAAGATGAACAGGAAACAAGACTGAGGTGTAGTCACTATCCAGACGTAAAACCTGCATTAGTAAACAATTACAGCTTATGCTGCATGAGCACAACGCTTACATCAAAGACTTCAAAACTACTTTAGAAAAAGTTCCTCATAATTGTGACAAGTTTGAAGTAGTTATTCACGCTGATAGGAAACCTGCTGGTGCTCATGCAGGGCGATATAATGAGTCAACAGCATCTGAAATAGCATTAGTAATTAGCGGACAACAATTTGAAAATCGAGATATTGTTCTTCAAAGCCATGATGACAATTTACGCCGCATAAGTGAAATTCATCGTTCGTATGATTCTTTACAATATCCTCTTTTATTTTGTCGTGGTGAAGATGGCTACAGAATTAATATGCCTTACTGTGATCCTACTACAAAGTTACCACTTCAACAAAGAAAAATAACAGCTTCAGATTTCTATGCATATCGTATTATGGTTAGAAAGAATGACTTTAACTTTCTTCTTCGATCTGGATCACTGTTGAGTCAATTTTTGGTTGATATGTTTGCCAAAATTGAAACTGAACGATTAAATTACATTAGAAATAACCAAAGCAAACTTAGAGTCAATGAATATATTCATTTGAAAGATGCGATTGGAGGAAGAGATGTGAATGGTGATCAATTAGGAAAATTGGTAGTACTTCCATCATCTTTCACTGGAGGGCCACGATATATGCATGAACGGGCTCAGGATGCAATGACATACGTCCGTTGCAAAGGTCGACCTGACCTTTTTATCACTTTTACATGTAATCCAAAGTGGATAGAATTTAAAGATGTATTATTTCCTGGTCAAAAATCACAAGATCGGCATGACATTATAGCAAAGATATTCCATCTTAAACTTAAAGCTATGAAAGATCTATTAGAGAAAGGCAGCGTTTTTGGTGAAGTTGAGTGCTATATGTATTCAGTTGAGTGGCAAGAATGTGGTTTGCGCACGCGCACATTTGCACATTTTGCTTTGGCTAAAAGATCGCCTGGCCCCGAGTTTAACTGATAAAGTCATCTCTGCAGAAATACCTGATGTCAGTAAAGATCCTCTTCTGCATGAAATTGTTAAGTCTAACATGATTCACGGGCCATGTGGTACTTTGAACGTAAATTCTCCATGCATGAAAGATGGGCGGTGCAGCAAAAAATATCCACGACCTCTTTTGAAAGAAACGCAAACCGGAGAAGATGGATGCCCGAAATATAGAAGGTTATCACCCGATGATGGTGGCTTCACAGTAAAAATAAAAGGTATAGACGTACATAATAGTTGGGTTGTGCCTTACAACCCCCTTTTATCTCGCGCTTTCAATGCCCACATTAACGTTGAAATTTGTAATTCTGTGAAATCTATTAAATACATCTGCAAATATATCAATAAGGGGACAGATCAGGCAGCTTTTGGCCTACAAAATAAAACTGACGAAATAAATGAAGTCAGTCTATATGAAAGCGGCCGTTGTATCAGTAGTTCTGAAGCAGTTTGGAGAATACTTGGTTTTCCAATTCATGAACGATATCCTACTGTTGTTCGTCTTGCTGTACATCTAGAAAATGGCCAACGTGTTTATTTTACCTCAGATAATTTAGCTCAGAGAGTTAATAACCCTCCTCAAACAACACTTTTAGCATTCTTCGAGTTGTGCCAAAGAGATGAATTCGCCAAGACTCTGCTGTACTCAGAAGTTCCATCTTGCTACGTTTGGAAAGATAATAGACGGTTTGAAAGGAGAAAGCGAGGCGTAAATGTTGAGAATTGGCCAGGGATAAAGAAAGACACAGCCCTAGGAAGAGTATATACGGTACATCCAAACAACGTTGAATGCTATCACCTAAGGTTGTTACTACACGTAGTTCGAGGTCCAACATCTTTTGAATACCTTAAAACAGTTAACGGTGTAGTTCATCAAACATTTCAATCAACATGCAAAGCTTTAGGTTTGTTAGAAAGCGATGGACACTGGGATGATACTTTACAAGAAGCTGCTTTGTGTGAATCACCGTATAAAATGCGGCAAGTGTTTGTAGTGATGTTGGTGTTTTGTCATGTTTCCGACCCTTTAAATCTTTGGGAAAAACATAAAGATAGTTTAAGTGAAGATTTTAGGCATGAAGTAGAAAGGGCAGTTCAAGATGGGGTTCAAGGATTTACGAACGAAATATTTAACAGATGTTTGATATCGATCGAGGATGCTGTGATGGCGTTGGTAGCAAGCGGTTTAAAACAGTAGGCTACAGTTTACCACAGCCTACAAGAAATGAAGAATTCTTTGACAATATTGATTATTTAAGGGAAATGAACTACAACTCGGAAAAATTGGAACAAGTGGTAAGAAATAACGAGGCATTAATAACGCAAGAACAGCTTAGTATCTATCTTGAAATTATGAATAGCATAGAATCATCCGAAGGGCAGACATATTTTCTAGATGCACCGGGTGGGACTGGGAAGACATTTTTAATTAATTTACTATTAGCAAAAGTGAGAAGTAATAAAAAAAATTGCTTTAGCTACAGCGTCTTCTGGGATTGCTGCTACCCTTTTAGAAGGAGGAAAAACTGCTCATAGTGCTTTTAAATTACCTCTTAATTTGAACTATACTGAATCTCCTAAGTGCGAAATTGCTAAGCAGAGTAATAGAGCCAAAGTTTTGAAAGATTGTCAGCTTATTGTTTGGGATGAAAGCACTATGATGCATAAGGGTGGTTTTGAAGCTTTAGATCGTACACTTCAAGATTTAAGAAACACCAAATCTTTAATGGGTGGAGTCACCGTTTTACTTGCTGGAGATTTTAGGCAAACATTAGCTGTCATACAAAGAGGCACTCGGGCAGATGAGGTAAAAGCATGCATCAAATCGTCACGTTTATGGCCTCAAATAAAGAAATTATCTCTTAAAACTAATATGAGAGTTTATTTAAAAAATGATTCTTCAGCAGGACTATTTTCTGAGCTTCTGCTTGAAATAGGGAATGGAGAATATCCAGAACGTGCAGGAAAAGTTTTAATACCGGAAACTTTGGGCAAGGTAGTTAATACTTTAGATCAGCTTATAAGTACAGTTTATTCTGATATTTTTAGAATAAAAGAAAAAACTATGGAATTGTTCAGTGAACGTGCCATTTTAACTTCTAAAAATGACAGAGCATCTGAGATTAATGATCAAGTGCTTCGCTCATTTGAAGGAGATGTAGTAGAATACAAATCAGTTGATAAGGTAATACAAACAGATGAAACAGTTAATTACCCAGTAGAATTTCTCAATACGCTTAACCCTCCTGGATTTCCGGCACATATACTTCGTCTTAAAGTAGGAACACCTGTGATGTTATTAAGAAATCTCAATCCTCCAAAACTATGCAATGAAACCAGACTACAGGTAACAGCTTGGAAACAAAATTTTATAGAAGCTACGATATTCACTGGTTGTGCTCGAGGCGAATCAGTTTTCATACCTAGAATACCGCTAATTCCATCGGAGTATCCATTCGAGTTTAAAATACTACAGTTTCCTCTTAAGGTATGTTTTGCTATGACTATCAATAAGTCGCAAGGACAGACTTTAAAATTTGCAGGAATTGATTTACGAGAAGACTGTTTTTCTCATGGTCAACTTTACGTTGGTGCTTCTAGGGTAAGTTCTTCTAGCAGTTTAGTAATTTCAGCACCTGAAGGAAAAACAACAAATATACTTTACAAAGAAGTCCTTAGTACAAATTAATTATGTTTTCAGCCACTTAAACATATGTAGTATTTGTGAGAAATATTGCGAAATAATTCAATTTTTTTTCATAAGGATTTTATAAAATGAATGCATAAAAATTTTAATGTAAGTTAACCGCAATAAGTATTATGAAATGTGCAATACATAATTAATGTGATAAGAAGAAAATAAAAACAAAGTTAAACATTTTGAACGAAGTTAAACATTTAGAAATATCATTACGAAAATAAAATTTGAAAGATCGGGGAAAATTATAAATCTTTTATAAATATTTTTTGTATACCTTATTTTAATAATGATGAGTATGAATGATGAAAACAACAGATTTAAAAAAATGTTATTCTGTTTCTGACATTACTCTATCATTCATATTAAACGTAAGAGTAAAGCTACTAAAATTTGAATGAGAGTAAATTCAGTATCTCAAGATTTTGTAGATTATATAAAAATAAAAATAAATTAATTAGTAATTAGTAAATTAAACCTTCTAATCAAAATGTTTGAATTAATCAATATGCTGCTTACAGCTTAAAAGTTTCGCGGGCAAAGCCGCGACGGGGGTTGTATAATATAACACGTTTTTAATATTATGTTTTTGAAAACCAACCCCAAAGGGGGTGAAATTGGGTTCAAATGTTTGTAGGTACCTATGGGGAAAAATATCACCTCCTAACACGTATTTTTACGTATATACCATTAATGGCTACTCTTAAGTCGCAAAGGCAAACTCTTAAATTCGCAGGAGTTGACTTAAGGCAAGACTGTTTCTCCCACGGTCAGTTTTACGTGTCGTGTTCACCCCAAAGCCTGGTTATTTTGGCACCGCCCTCAAAAATGGTAAAGAACATTGTTTACAAAGAAGTTTGTTACATGCTCTACTTACATATAATTCAAAGTAGTTGAGGCAATAATTCTAAATTCTGTGTCAAAAGCACAAATTCTACGCGGACGAAGTCGCGGGAAGAAGCTAGTGCATTATATTATTCTATCCAAGGATTGTTGAATTAAGTGTGATTTGGCTGTGACTGAATGTAATAACAATAAGTTTTTGTCTTATTTAACTGTGTCTGAGTTTTTTTTAATTTTAAGTTGTTGTCTTAAAAATATCTACCTACGGACATGCAAAATAGCTATATTACATAGGTATACATAATGTTAAGTTAATATTATGTAATCTATAATCAGGATATTATTTGTACTATCAATCTGTAATACTGCCTCAAAACAAACGATGAACAGCCAGAAGCCTTTGACGTAATAACGTGTTCTTAAAAGTGAGCCCGTGTCCCGACACTAACTTTGCACACCAATCAGGTTGCATCGTTAGCAAGATGAGATTATCGTGTTCTTCAACCGCAGCTAATCATCTTCAATGAAGCAGACTCGTCGCAGTCATTGTGTTGACTGTGTAGCCTTTATTTCAGTTACGTGCAGAAATATATCAACAACGTAACTACGGGGGTAGGAGTAAACAATTAATTACCACTGATAACATAACAGTCGCTTTAATAAAATATACAATAAGAACGTATTTTACTTGAACCTACGTGTACCACATGGCTGACGATGATCATTCTGCTTCATGCTAAAAACATGTCGCAAGTAACCAAAAATATCTTGACTTTATATTTACATAATATTGCACGTGTGTTATAATTTGCATAATATTCCATTTGGACAATATCCATTAAGGAAAGTAAATGTAAAACAATAAACGAGTGTATACAAATGTAAACGTAAATGAAAATAAATATAAATAAATAAAAGTAAATATGAGAGCGTGCACACGCTTGTGTAAACTGTTAATTTTAATCGAACATCAAGCATGAAGAATGAATGACAAGAAACCCAAGAAACTGTTTATAGTTTGATTATACTTGCTGGCAGAATTTTAGACAATTAAAAATAATTGTAACAGACGAAATACAGAAAAATATAAACTGTTCTAGTAATTACGATAACAGTATTGGAGAAATTTGGAAATACCTTCCTGCCTACTATAATTAAGGCCTTCTATAATTAGTTGTTTAACTACTATATAATTAGAAAAGGCAACCAATATACCAATATAGAACTGCTATAGGCAATAGTATGTTTCCTTCGGACTTCTGTCAGAATTTTCTACTGAATTTTAACACAGCGTTGTTAAGACGTTAATTTTAATGCGCATGTTTACAAGCATTAATGCGGATTTGCATTTAAGGAGACACAGAAAGGAAAAAATACGTATAACTGGCATTTTATATTAACAAAACATACAATGACGTCTTCTGATTGCCTCCGAAAGACGCACATGCCAAATTGCTGACAAAGCTGATAACATAATGTTTATATTTTGGCATGCAGCCGTCATGACGAACGTTTCACATTAATTACTGCAGAATACTGGCGCAGTGTCGAGGAGGGTGCCGAGGGGGACATGACCATCTCGAAAAACGTGAACAGTTCATTCCAAAAGGGAGTAAAGACAAATTTTGTGAATTATATTTACTTTTAATCAGTTTGTCAATACAGCACGCACTACATGTAGAACGGTTTTCTTATTTGTTTCACGGGTTTTTATGTTTGTACCAACGACTGTGGCCCCCACCCCAATCAAATCTGGCTATTACACAGTAGTCGCATTTTGTCTCGGTATTTCCGAATACGTGCTTATTGTTTAATTTCGCCCAGTAAATAAGTCCTATTGTTATCTTTTTCAACAGGAATAGTGGGTAGTAATTAATAGACAATTCGTGTCGTAGAGTGACGATAATTGCGATCGCGTTTATTTTATTTGTACAGTGACGTGCCTGATAGACCTTGTCAATGAAGTTAGTTTGCATAATACAATCTGATGTTCAATAGGAATAAATTTTTTATATGATCGTGACGTCAATTAACGAAACTGCTCTGTTTAGATCCATACCAGTGTCTGTACTGTTCGTGTTTAACACAAGTCAATTGATTGACATCAAGAAATCAACAGGAGGTCCTCATGGCACAACAGAGAGTAATCTCTTTACCTATTGTTTGGTCACGTAATTTGGCATCTTCGTTTTTGAAACACAAAAATAAATATTAAATAAAAAATTGGCGATTGTTAATAATAATTGTGGGTGACATGTTACTATTGCATACTGTACTTTTCATCTGTGTTAACAGTAGCAAGAAACGACGGGGTGTGGCTAATCGACTCCCTGGCCGTTTGAAATTGTTATATTGTTTTTACACATGGACCTATACATGTATATTGCATCTTTTGTTTTATCAATACAAGGTTACTACTTATTATAAAATCATTTGGTTTTTACGTGTATATACTTAAAGTTTGGTTTTTACTGAAGCTCTATTTTACATTGATCTTTTTTTAACTTTCATTTAAAAGAAAACGTATTCCCACATTGTTATGTACGTCATATATACACGCTTAATCATGCATTGTGCATGTTCAAAAAACCGGTCTGTCAACCGCTCCGTGTCTATTATTAATACCATGTCAATTATTAATACCGTGTCATTATCTTCAATAGGTTTTGCTCTACGTTGATTCTCTGTCAGTCAGTCAGTCAGTCAATCAGGACAAAGCCGCTTATATATATAAGAGATAATTACCTAAATGTTCAAATGAATCTATACAATTTGAAACTACAGATTTTAGTTTTGTTCGAGATTTCGTTCGAAACACATGAATTTCGATGTTATAACGTTGTTGCATTATAACGTTGTTTCATTAGAAATATATACAAAAATCTTATTGCTGCAATTATTAGTCTAATATTATTTATTGTATTACTTAGTGCAATACTGAATTATTTAAATTAAATTATTCATTACACAAATAAGTTACATAATTAGGTAGTGCAATCGTAAATTAAATAAATTGTCGTACACGTGAAATAAATTATTGTACTTTTAAAACGTAAAAATAACACGGGATCAGTGACGTAATGTGATTATAATCAAACAGTGCAGATTATAATAATTGGCGATCCTAATAATAATAGTTCTAATAATAGTAATAAGGGAATTTATTAACATCTGTGTGTATCGGCGCAATAGTAGACTCTAATAAGTGAATTTTTTAACATCCATGTGTATCGGTGCAACAGTGATAACAGAGTATAATTGCATTAGAGTATTAATTGCAACAGATTTGTATCGAATAGCTAAACAGCGATCGCAGTAGTTGTAAGTTTTGAATATGAGTATATGGTTTATCTTTTACTAAAGTTAATTTGATGCGAATAAGAATAATTGATTTCAATTCAAAAATAATTTGGTAGAGTAAAATCTGTAGTCAATTTGCTTACTCGTGTCCATGCTCCATTGTTAATTTCTTATATTTTTTAAATAGTTTAAGTAACAAAGAACTTTTAAGTTTTGAGTTTTTTGGATAGACTCGAGATCGAGGTCGAGATCGTGTTCGTGTTTTATTTTAATTTTGAGTGGATTATCGAGTCATTTTGGGCATTTTATAGTTTTTGTCGAAAGTAAATTTGCTGAAATATAATCTTTAGTTAAGTTGCTTACATGTGTCTATGCTCCATTGATAATTTATTATATTTTTTAAATAGTTTAAATAACAAAGGGCTTTTAAGTTTTGAGTTTTTTCGATAGACTCGAGACCGTGGTCGAGACTGTGTAATTCAGTTTAAAATATTACAACAATTAAAAAAACCTTTGTATGGTTACAAATACTTGACTTCATTTATTCTTTAGTTAATTTTTCAGAACGATCATTTGGTTAATTATTTGATTTTTTTAACTCTAATATCCGATTCATAAAAAAGTCTTATATATTTAAACTACATAATACGGCTGTTGACTATTTAAATATTAATGGTAAAAATATAATGCACGCCGTAATTCCAATTATTGGGGATGGTGCGTGTCTATTTCGATCTCTATCTTACATTATGAATAATACTCAAGAAAAATGTTGAAAAATTCGTCAAACTATCGTATTACATGTAGTAGAAAACTGGGATAGATTTTCTGCGTTTTCTGAAGATAATAACGGTAATAATTATTCCGACTCCAGTAGTTATTACACTCATATGTCTCAGCATTCAACTTAAGCTGGATTTATTGAACTAACGGCAGCAGGAGAATTGTTTCCTTATTGTTTTGAAGTATACCGCAATAATGAACTTTATGAAGTATTTGGTAATAATGACAATCCCACTAAAAGACTGCGCTTCACTGGCGCACTATCTAATGGTCATTTTGACGTATATGAAATCCAAAGTCATCTAATGTTGACACCATCACCTTCCGAGGGCAAGAAACAAGTTAAGAAGCGACGCGCGAGGTATACCAATGCAACACGCAAACATCAACTAAAATCGGCTAAGAAAACATTTTTGGAAAACAATCCCCTTGCACGTCAGATTGCTAATACTAAGTACCAGCAAAATCATTCTGAGGCTCGTAGGAGTGCAGCAGCTAAATATCAGCAGCAACATCCTGAGGTTCACAGGATAGCAGCAGCCGCATATCAGCAGCAACATCCTGAGGTCCACAGAGTAGCAGTAGCCGCATATCAGCAGCAACATCCTGAGGTTCATAGGGTAGCAGCAGCCGCATATCAGCAGCAACATCCTGAGGTTCACAGGGTAGCAGCAGCCACATATTAGCAGCAACATCCTGAGGTTCACAGGATGGCAGCAGCCGCATATCAGCAGCAACATCCTGAGGTTCACAGGATAGCAGCAGCCGCATATCAGCAGCAACACCCTCAGGTTCATAGAGCAGCTCAAAATCGTTATGAAATAAATACGCCTGGAGTTCGAGAAGAAAGACGAAAGCGACCATGGACAAAAAAACTTCGTTCAGCTATGGAATATAACGTAGAAATCAATTATGAAACAGATCCATGTATAAGCATAGGTATAATGAATTCTGAGTGCCAATACTGTGGAGCTCATAAATGGAAAAATGAGACCCCTGGAATGTGCTGTAATGGTGGAGAAGTGCAATTGTTACCTACCCAGCCTCCACCGGAGCCTCTGTATAGTTTGTTAAACGATAGTCACCCCGAGCATGTTCATTTCATAAGCTTGATACGTAAATATAATGGTTGCTTTCAGATGACGTCATTTGGTGCGAATCAGGTTGTAGAAAATAGATTTAGGCCAACTTTTAAAGTTCTCGGACAAGTATATCATTTAGTAGGATGGTGTACTGCCATTGCCAGATCAAGAAGCTCGGTTTCTTCAAATCTACTTCGTGGGAGAAGATGAACGGGAAACAAGACTGAGGTGTAGTCACTATCCAGACGTAAAACCTGCATTAGTAAAGCAATTACAGCATATGCTGCATGAGCACAACGCTTACATCAAAGACTTCAAAACTACTTTAGAAAAAGTTCCTCATAATTGTGACAAGTTTGAAGTAGTTATTCACGCTGATAGGAAACCTGCTGGTGCTCATGCAGGGCGATATAATGAGTCAACAGCATCTGAAATAGCATTAGTAATTAGCGGACAACAATTTGAAAATCGAGATATTGTTCTTCAAAGCCATGATGACAATTTACGCCGCATAAGTGAAATTCATCGTTCGTATGATTCTTTACAATATCCTCTTTTATTTTGTCGTGGTGAAGATGGCTACAGCATTAATATGCCTTACTGTGATCCTACTACAAAGTTACCACTTCAACAAAGAAAAATAACAGCTTCAGATTTCTATGCATATCGTATTATGGTTAGAAAGAATGACTTTAACTTTCTTCTTCGATCTGGATCACTGTTGAGTCAATTTTTGGTTGATATGTTTGCCAAAATTGAAACTGAACGATTAAATTACATTAGAAATAACCAAAGCAAACTTAGAGTCAATGAATATATTCATTTGAAAGATGCGATTGGAAGAAGAGATGTGAATGGTGATCAATTAGGAAAATTGGTAGTACTTCCATCATCTTTCACTGGAGGGCCACGATATATGCATGAACGGGCTCAGGATGCAATGACATACGTCCGTTGCAAAGGTCAACCTGACCTTTTTATCACTTTTACATGTAATCCGAAGTGGATAGAATTTAAAGATGTACTATTTCCTGGTCAAAAATCACAAGATCGGCATGACATTATAGCAAGGATATTCCATCTTAAACTTAAAGCTATGAAAGACCTATTAGTGAAAGGCAGCGTTTTTGGTGAAGTTGAGTGCTATATGTATTCAGTTGAGTGGCAAAAACGTGGTTTGCCGCACGCGCACATTTTTCTTTGGCTAAAAGATCGCCTGGCCCCGAGTTTAACTGATGTCAGTAAAGATCCTCTTCTGCATGAAATTGTTAAGTCTAACATGATTCACGGGCCATGTGGTACTTTGAACGTAAATTCTCCATGCATGAAAGATGGGCGGTACAGCAAAAAATATCCACGACCTCTTTTAAAAAAAACGCAAACCGGAGAAGATGGACACCCGAAATATAGAAGGTTATCACCCGATGATGGTGGCTTCACAGTAAAAATAAAAGGTATAGACGTAGATAATAGTTGGGTTGTGCCTTACAACCCCGTTTTATCTCGCGCTTTCAATGCCCACATTAACGTTGAAATTTGTAATTCTGTGAAATCTATTAAATACATCTGCAAATATATCAATAAGGGGACAGATCAGGCAGCTTTTGGCCTACACAATAAAACTGACGAAATAAATGAAGTCAGTCTATATGAAAGCGGCCGTTGTATTAGTAGTTCTGAAGCAGTTTGGAGAATACTTGGTTTTCCAATTCATGAACGATATCCTACTGTTGTTCATCTTGCTGTACATCTAGAAAATGGCCATCGTGTTTATTTTACCTCAGATAATTTAGCTCAGAGAGTTAATAACCCTCCTCAAACAACACTTTTAGCATTCTTCGAGTTGTGCCAAAGAGATGAATTCGCCAAGACTCTGCTGTACTCAGAAGTTCCATCTTACTACGTTTGGAAAGATAATAGACGGTTTGAAAGGAGAAAGCGAGGCGTAAATGTTTAGAATTGGCCAGGGATAAAGAAAGACACAGCCCTAGGAAGAGTATATACGGTACATCCAAACAACGTTGAATGCTATCACCTAAGGTTGTTACTACACGTAGTTCGAGGTCCAACATCTTTTGAATACCTTAAAACAGTTAACGGTGTAGTTCATCAAACATTTCAATCAGCTTGCAAAGCTTTAGGTTTGTTAGAAAGCGATGGACACTGGGATGATACTTTACAAGAAGCTGCTTTGTGTGAATCACCGTATAAAATGCGGCAAGTGTTTGTAGTGATGTTGGTGTTTTGTCATGTTTCCGACCCTTTAAATCTTTGGGAAAAACATAAAGATAGTTTAAGTGAAGATTTTAGGCATGAAGTAGAAAGGGCAGTTCAAGATGGGGTTCAAGGATTTACGAACGAAATATATAACAAATGTTTGATATCGATCGAGGATGCTGTGATGGCGTTAGTAGCAAGCGGTTTAAAACAGTAGGCTACAGTTTACCACAGCCTACAAGAAATGAAGAATTCTTTGACAATATTGATTATTTAAGGGAAATGAACTACAACTCGGAAAAATTGGAACAAGTGGTAAGAAATAACGAGGCATTATTAACGCAAGAACAGCTTAGTATCTATCTTGAAATTATGAATAGCATAGAATCATCCGAAGGGCAGACATATTTTCTAGATGCACCGGGTGGGACTGGGAAGACATTTTTAATTAATTTACTATTAGCAAAAGTGAGAAGTAATAAAAAAATTGCTTTAGCTACAGCGTCTTCTGGGATTGCTGCTACCCTTTTAGAAGGAGGAAAAACTGCTCATAGTGCTTTTAAATTACCTCTTAATTTGAACTATACTGAATCTCCTAAGTGCGAAATTGCTAAGCAGAGTAATAGAGCCAAAGTTTTGAAAGATTGTCAACTTATTGTTTGGGATGAAAGCACTATGATGCATAAGGGTGGTTTTGAAGCTTTAGATCGTACACTTCAAGATTTAAGAAACACCAAATCTTTAATGGGTGGAGTCACCGTTTTACTTTCTGGAGATTTTAGGCAAACATTAGCTGTCATACAGAGAGGCACTCGGGCAGATGAGGTAAAAGCATGCATCAAATCGTCACGTTTATGGCCTCGAATAAAGAAATTATCTCTTAAAACTAATATGAGAGTTTATTTAAAAAATGATTCTTCAGCAGGACTATTTTCTGAGCTTCTGCTTGAAATAGGGAATGGAGAATATCCAGAACGAGCAGGAAAAGTTTTAATACCGGAAACTTTGGGCAAGGTAGTTAATACTTTAGATCAGCTTATAAGTACAGTTTATTCTGATATTTTTAGAATAAAAGAAAAAACTATGGAATGGTTCAGTGAACGTGCCATTTTAACTTCTAAAAATGACAGAGCATCTGAGATTAATGATCAATTGCTTCGCTCATTTGAAGGAGATGTAGTAGAATACAAATCAGTTGATAAGGTAATACAAACAGATGAAGCAGTTAATTACCCAGTAGAATTTCCCAATACGCTTAACCCTCCTGGATTTCCGGCACATATACTTCGTCTTAAAGTAGGAACACCTGTGATGTTATTAAGAAATCTCAATCCTCCAAAACTATGCAATGGAACTAGACTACAGGTAACAGCTTTGAAAAACAATTTTATAGAAGCTACGATATTCACTTGTTGTGCTCGAGGCGAATCAGTTTTCATACCTAGAATACCGCTAATTCCATCGGAGTATCCATTCGAGTTTAAAATACTACAGTTTCCTCTTAAGGTATGTTTTGCTATGACTATCAATAAGTCGCAAGGACAGACTTTAAAATTTGCAGGAATTGATTTACGAGAAGACTGTTTTTCTCATGGTCAACTTTACGTTGGTGCTTCTAGGGTAAGTTCTTCTAGCAGTTTAGTAATTTCAGCACCTGAAGGAAAAACAACAAATATAGTTTACAAAGAAGTCCTTAGTACAAATTCATTATCCTTTCAGCCACTTAAACATATGTAGTATTTGTGAGAAATATTGCGAAATAATTCAATTTTTTTTCATAAGGATTTTATAAAATGAATGCATAAAAATTTCAATGTAAGTTAACCGCAATAAGTATTATGAAATGTGCAATACATAATTAATGTGATAAGAAGAAAATAAAAACAAAGTTAAACATTTTGAACGAAGTTAAACATTTAGAAATATCATTACGAAAATAAAATTTTAAAGCTCGGGGAAAATTATAAATCGGTTTATAAATATTTTTTATATACCTTATTTTAATAATGATGAGTATGAATGATGAAAACAGCAGATTAAAAAAAATGTTATTCTGTTTCTGACATTACTCTATCATTCATATTAAACGTAAGAGTAAAGCTACTAAAATTTGAATGAGAGTAAATTCAGTATCTCAAGATTTTGTAGATTATATAAAAATAAAAATAAATTAATTAGTAATTAGTAAATTAAACCTTCTAATCAAAATGTTTGAATTAATCAATATGCTGCTTAAGCTTAAAAGTTTCGCGGGCAAAGCCGCGACGGGGGTTGTATAATATAACACGTTTTCAATATTATGTTTTTGAAAACCAACCCCAAAGGGGGTGAAATTGGGTTCAAATGTTTGTAGGTACCTATGGGGAAAAATATCACCTCCTAACACGTATTTTTACGTATATACCATTAATGGCTACTCTTAAGTCGCAAAGGCAAACTCTTAAATTCGCAGGAGTTGACTTGAGGCAAGACTGTTTCTCCCACGGTCAGTTTTACGTGGCGTGCTCACCCCAAAGCCTGGTTATTTTGGCACCGCCCTCAAAAATGGTAAAGAACATTGTTTACAAAGAAGTTTGTTACATGCTCTACTTACATATAATTCAAAGTAGTTGAGGCAATAATTCTAAATTCTGTGTCAAAAGCACAAATTCTACGCGGACGAAGTCGCGGGAAGAAGCTAGTGCATTGTATTATTCTATCCAAGGATTGTTGAATTAAGTGTGATTTGGCTGTGACTGAATGTAATAACAATAAGTTTTTGTCTTATTTAACTGTGTCTGAGTTTTTTTTAATTTTAAGTTGTTGTCTTAAAAATATCTACCTACGGACATGCAAAATAGCTATATTACATAGGTATACATAATGTTAAGTTAATATTATGTAATCTATAATCAGGATATTATTTGTACTATCAATCTGTAATACTGCCTCAAAACAAACGATGAACAGCCAGAAGCCTTTGACGTAATAACGTGTTCTTAAAAGTGAGCCCGTGTCCCGACACTAACTTTGCACACCAATCAGGTTGCATCGTTAGCAAGATGAGATTATCGTATTCTTCAACCGCAGCTAATCATCTTCAATGAAGCAGACTCATCGCAGTCATTGTGTTGACTGTGTAGCCTTTATTTCAGTTACGTGCAGAAATATGTCAACAACGTAACTACGGGGGTAGGAGTAAACAATTAATTACCACTGATAACATAACAGTCGCTTTAATAAAATATACAATAAGAACGTATTTTACTTGAACCTACGTGTACCACATGGCTGACGATGATCATTCTGCTTCATGCTAAAAACATGTCGCAAGTAACCAAAAATATCTTGACTTTATATTTACATAATATTGCACGTGTGTTATAATTTGCATAATATTCCATTTGGACAATATCCATTAAGGAAAGCAAATGTAAAACAATAAACGAGTGTATACAAATTTAAACGTAAATGAAAATAAATATAAATAAATAAAAGTAAATATGAGAGCGTGCACACGCTTGTGTAAACTGTTAATTTTAATCGAACATCAAGCATGAAGAATGAATGACAAGAAACCCAAGAAACTGTTTATAGTTTGATTATACTTGCTGGCAGAATTTTAGACAATTAAAAATAATTGTAACAGACGAAATACAGAAAAATATAAACTGTTCTAGTAATTACGATAACTGTATTGGAGAAATTTGGAAATACCTTCCTGCCTACTATAATTAAGGCCTTCTATAATTAGTTGTTTAACTACTATATAATTAGAAAAGGCAACCAATATACCAATATAGAACTGCTATAGGCAATAGTATGTTTCCTTCGGACTTCTGTCAGAATTTTCTACTGAATTTTAACACAGCGTTGTTAAGACGTTAATTTTAATGCGCATGTTTACAGGCATTAATGCGGATTTGCATTTAAGGAGACACAGAAAGGAAAAAGTACGTATAACTGGCATTTTATATTAACAAAACATACAATGACGTCTTCTGATTGCCTCCGAAAGACGCACATGCCAAATTGCTGACAAAGCTGATAACATAATGTTTATATTTTGGCATGCAGCCGTCATGACGAACGTTTCACATTAATTACTGCAGAATACTGGCGCAGTGTCGAGGAGGGTGCCGAGGGGGACATGACCATCTCGAAAAACGTGAACAGTTCATTCCAAAAGGGAGTAAAGACAAATTTTGTGAATTATATTTACTTTTAATCAGTTTGTCAATACAGCACGCACTACATGTAGAACGGTTTTCTTATTTGTTTCACGGGTTTTTATGTTTGTACCAACGACTGTGGCCCCCACCCCAATCAAATCTGGCTATTACACAGTAGTCGCATTTTGTCTCGGTATTTCCGAATACGTGCTTATTGTCTAATTTCGCCCAGTAAATAAGTCCTATTGTTATCTTTTTCAACAGGAACAGTGGGTAGTAATTAATAGACAATTCGTGTCGTAGAGTGACGATAATTGCGATCGCGTTTATTTTATTTGTGCAGTGACGTGCCTGATAGACCTTGTCAATGAAGTTAGTTTGCATAATACAATCTGATGTTCAATAGGAATAAATTTTTTATATGATCGTGACGTCAATTAACGAAACTGCTCTGTTTAGATCCATACCAATGTCTGTACTGTTCGTGTTTAACACAAGTCAATTGATTGCTTTCGTTCTTTGCTGGTTCACTCTGTCGACTTCTGAACGCCAGATTAACTCAGTTATAGACTATATCCCGTTTTAAACATTTACTTCATTTACCAGAAATTAATATAACATACGAAAGTTATTTTGTATAAAGTAATGAATATACGAAATAAATTTTGGTTTTTCCAAATTTTAATTATTAAAAAAAGTAATAGGCTATATTGTGAAAAACTATATACTGGAAAAATATTTTTAGTTAATAATACAAATTATTAACAAATATTAAGTGCAAAAATACTTATTTTGTTCGAAAAATTTATATATTATAGTATATATTTATTATCACAATTATATAGGCCTACATTTCGTGATCATTAAACCTGTTAATGTTTTACTTCTGAACAAGACATTATCATTTCAAGGACTTTGATTTAACGGAATTCTAGAAAAAATGGTATGGTTATTAATCCTGAATGTCCTTTAAATCTAACATAGTTACAGTGCAAATAAAACGAATGCTTCCCAACACAGATCCATAACACAAAGGTTTGTGTTTGAAACAGAGTAACAATTATATGATTATATATTATAATTATATGTTATAATTATATTATTTATTAAACAATTCAACTCATTAACATTGTTCACGTCCGTATTCAACTAAAAAATGAACGCACGAACACAAACGGTAACAGAGTTTATAGAGCGAAGTGCGTGAGTAATGTAAATTTGGTGTGAGTCACTAGTCTGTTCTGACTAACTGTATGCTTCTCTAATTCGCGTGGCAAAGTCATTTTTTACATCGGACAAACGACATGCCCAGATTTGCAGATATAGTTCGCCACACGAGAAAGCGTCATATTTAATTAACGATGCCATTCTGACGCCGCAAAATCGTTTACCGACGCGTGAAAGGTTGTTCCCTTCACTACTGTATAAGCGTCACTTCTGTCGTATTTGGAAAAGAATGAGCATCCTGTCGACGATCGACGATCCTGCCTATCGAGCTTATATGTATGTAAATAAGTCTACAATTAGGTACGTATTACTTACATAACACGCGGGAACTTGTCTCCTCGAATCAATAATTGCAACTCCTGTTCCAGCAGATAGGAAAATCAAATGTTTTGTCCCTAGTCTCTTAGGTCGAGGATCTTTGTACATAATATATTGTCTCGTTATTCTTAAGTGTTCTAATAAATGGTGCTCATCAGTGAGTCCAAATTGTACGAAAATTTCTGCACCCAATAACAGACGCACTCGCACGATAGCCTACTTCATAAGGTACCGTATGTACATTTATAATACACAAAACTGGTGTATTTCTGTTATGACGATGTTGACGAGGTGATTATGGTCGGTGTTAACCATGCAATAATAATGCTATTAATACTCTTAGTAAAAACAGAACGTTATATAAAGCGGTAAGCGTTTATGACCAGCAAATACAATTCGGTACGGACTTTCTATTGTAGGCCTACGTATAAAGGTAATCTGTTAAAAGCAGGAACGGAAAGTCAAACTTATGAAAAACATGTGTAACAATATGCACAATGGAAAATTATGTTTTTTAAGACTTCAAAGATTCTAAAATTTAGAACAAGAATTACATATGTATAGGAAGTGTCAAACGTGGACTGTACTGCATGTGTTTCTATAACAGACGCCAGCAAAATGTCAGTGAAATTTCACGTGCGAACAAAGGGGGTGATCAGGTGTAGTCTGACAAAAAGCGGGAAATAGATTCTAATTGTATAGGTCTACACATCAAACCTACAATTTAAAAATGTAGGTCGTTCGTTCGAAAATGTAGACCGTTAATATTTTCCTAACTGGTGTCCTACGTAACGATGTTCTCTACTGTACGTCAGGAAGATAAAAAGTAAGGATTAGGACAGTTCATTTACGTGGAAACAAACAGTGCATATTACATCAGGATAATGTTCAATAAATCTTATCGGCGGCGGGTTGGAAGGCGACGGGGTCATTTGCCCTTTATATATTTGACTAAGAATACAAAAAATATATTTAGAAACAACGAAGACGCCTCATAAACGGCTAGTAACTATGGACGGCTTAATGGTTAATGTAAAAATATTGAAATATTTCAATTGAAAATGTTCGTATGAAATTGGATGAGTACATAGTTTCCATCCCCTGATTAAACATCACGTTTGATATTGCTCTCCACCATCATCAGAATCAGGTAAACTTCGCTCTTGCATATCCAATCAATTACAAAATGACAAGTTTCAGTTTCCTGCCAATCAGATTCAGAAATATTCTTATCTTGAGTCATTTGGTTCAATTCGGTGTATTTTTTGTCTTGTCCCAACACGTACTAGCTCATGGTATCTACTGAATGACTAGACCAATAGACGTATCAAACATAGCAGGCTATAATACATCTGTTTCAGGCTGGCCTACATCTGTCATCAGAGACCATACAATATATAATATCAATATTAATTAACATAACTTTACAAATTATTAATTCATATTGAAACCTCTGATGATACAGATATATTTTGTGAAATGTGCTTCACGTTTTTATATATAGACCTACTGATAAAAATTAAAACACCCTTGCAGGAGTAATCTATTATTGAATAATAATTAAGGACTGGTTGTAATTAGAATCGTCTTTCTATTTGAAAATATTAGTTAAATTGACCTTGTCATAGTAATCATCTGTATAGGAATTATCACGCGCTAGAATAAATTGCAGAGTTAAAAATATAAATTATTTTTATGTACTATACAACGTGTTTTTTTTTTAAACAATGCATGGGCACATGCATATTAAATAGGCCTAAATATGCTACATAATGCACGTACACAGGTATTTACAGACGTATGTGTGTGTATGTATGCGCCCAGCGCATATTTAGGCCTATAGGATATAAAATTTGCATTTATTTAATTAGTACGAAAAGTAATGTGGAATATTTAAATTCTGTCGTATATTTATCGTGCTAGCGTAGGCCTACAGTTACACCTGTGACTAGCTCACATTTATTATTATTGAATATTGCGCACAGGCGGTGGCATTGACAGTGCTTGTAAATATGGCATTTCTCTAAGACACGGTTCCAACGCTGACAATAGTTAAACTTTTATTGCCTCCGCTAAGAAGTACAGGCTATTTGTTGATATTTACCGATACAAAAAGGAACGATTCCATACTGCGATAACAGAAGTGAATGTAGCCAACAGGATGCGACGCGTACACGTTTTGAATTGTAAAGGCGACGATATAAAATTATAATAGGGCATCACCTAGAGTCCGTGACGGGACACACGTTGCGTAGTCTACGCGGCGGACAATTTGTATGGTAAGGTATTATATTATACCGCAGCTGGCCACGGTGACACGGATACGCCACACCACACCACACTTGTGTAACCCATTCCTGTCGCCAGCAGAGAACAGAAAGAAATAAGCAATCTAGTAAAGGAGTAAGAAGAGTAAAGGTAGAAAAGAGAGGGGGAGGGATTATAGCGTTGATGGAAGTATGGGAAATTTAAATAAAACAAAAAAGAGCGACTTAAAGAGCATGAATGAGCGAATGAAAGAGAAGTGCGCAGTACGATCCTGAGAAATAGAAAAGACAGCAAGATACACGCAGAATAATCGCTCTTGTAGTATAATTACCTTCAGTTCTGTTGTTAATTCTGCTACGGATATAATGAATCAAAGAACCGATACGATCTAATATACATTTTCAGGAAATTGCCAAACGAAGAGCAAAGCATTAGTAAACGACCAGTGAAGCGATAGAGAATTAATTGGAGAAATAAAACTTTTTAAAGATTTTTACTAAAGTAAATGAGGTTCAGTTTACAAATTTAGTTAGAGAGTTACATTTTATTTACATGTTATATGTTATATGTGAAAACCGATTAAATTCCGCTTTCGAGTGGCAGTAATGGGAAAGACATCCTTCCAATTATTTGCTGGAGTTATAAAATGCCGATGTCTACAAAGACGTTGATTCTGTCACAATGTAATCATATTGTGATATACATTATACGAAATTCTTATTTAATAATATTTTTTATAGTAAGACTTTAACCCTATGGTCAATGTACAATGAAATATTCCATTCTTACAAGGAGTATACGTACTTGTAATCTAATAGCTGACTTCGAAATGCGAGTCAACTTTATTTGGCTTATTACAGGATTAAATAAGCTTATGGTTTAATATTTTAATTAAAAGTAAGTTATAGTACTTTATATTAAAATTATAACCAATGAGCCGATTTCGATTTTTCACATATAAAACATGTTAAGAAGGTTTCGCTAATAGAGAAGTGAAGAAGTGCATATATAAGAATTAATCTTCCACACACAAGTCATCAAATGTTGATGAAATATCACGTATCAACAAAAGTTGCACAGAGTTTGACAAACCGTGGGCAATAGATTCTAATTGTATACACATAAATTCACAGGCATTCATATTATCCTACCTGGTGTAGGACGTAACGGTGTCCTCTGCTGTAGGTCGGAAACATAAAAGGTAAATATTAATAAGCTCACATTTCGCTTACACAGAAACAAACAACATATTTTAATAAATTTCTATGGCATTGTCAATACTCAGTTTCTCTGTATATTGGTTATAGAATGCTTCCTAGAAACACTGTCTTAGAAATAAATTTTAAGTATTAAATTTCAGTCACTTAAGAAGCTTCAAAATTCAATTATACGGATGCAGCTCAGACGCCAAGGGACTTACAGCTCATCACATAGTTCATAATTAATACTTATCACAAATAAAGATACAGTTTCTGATTAATTATCCCCACATAAAAGTCATCTAATTTGTAATTATGAAGGTAGTTTTAGGCCTACCCTGCCTACACTCCCAAACTACTTCAGTGGTGCAAAGAAAGCCATTATCATTGTAAAAAAAATTTACTTTTTAAGACTAAGTTTGTTATTTAAAACATAGGTTTATTTATCTACTTGTACAGTTCACAAGAGATTTATTCAGTTCCGTGGCTAGAGGGATCGGGGGTTTGTAATCTTTTCCTAGACTGTCTTCTTTCACTTTCGGCTTGTGAGACCCATTTAAGCACTACAGTGAACCTTCACAGTCTTGAAAGTTGTTTTCCATCGTCACACAAGGTGCTTACCCTACAACAGTAGCACCATCATGGGTCCCAACTCCCGTTTGCTCGCAGACGTTGAGTCGCCTAAAAATAAGAGAAATGAAATTCCTCGGAAGCGTTGTAGATGAAACGATGGAATCAGAAGTGATGCAGTGAAGACAGAGCTAGTACTGTTCAGCAATTCGAGGCTTACTAAAACAGAAGAAAATGGAAAGACCACTCGGAAAAATTAAGTATGGGACGATCAAGTAAAAGAAGCGCCTCTAAAATCTGATACCTGTAGAGGAAAAAAGAATCTCAAAATTGTGAAAAGACTAGAGCAAAGAAAATTTGTATGTTTTTTAATTAGAAAAAAGACAGAAAAAGAGTTAAAACATTGCTTTTTAACCAATCAAAACAATATTATCTTGTTTCTCGTATATAATTGTCTGAAGTTTCAAATTTTAGAAATCCAAAGTGTTTATTTTTCAGATAATACGTTCACTCCGTTCCTTCTGAATGCTGTTTGTCTGTGTCTGTCTGTCTGTCTGTCTGTCTGTCTCTCTCTCTCTCTCTCTCTCTCTCTCTCTCTCTCTCTCTCTCTCTCTCTCTCTCTCTCTCTCTCTCTCTCTCTCTCTCTCTCTCTCTCTCTCTCTCTCTTTCTCTCTCACAGGCGACGCTCTATTTTTGCCTCAGGGGATCTCTGAGTTCAAAGTTCTAGTAGCCTATTGCAAATGGAAACTCAAGTTTGAATTTTGTGACAAACACTTAATTTTCCCTTAATTACCTTTATATTGTACAGGTCAAATAAATATAAAAACCTCCAGGTTTTTTCTTTTCAATTATTTTATAAACACGTGAGTACGCATCTGAGTTGATACGTTTGTTTTATTTTCCACTTCGTATGGTGGGTGTGTTACACGTCTCAACAACTCTCTCTCGAAACGTATCACTCAAATGTCAAACATTCCTATTTATTAATGTATTGATGATAACAAGATTGAAGTTTTTTTTTATTTTCCAGTACATAAAATTCATAATAAATATCAAAATCGTAATGAACGAAATTCTGTTCAGAATAATTTTTGTAGAGTGTTATGTAAATGAGAGAGTATGGTGAAAATATCTTGCAAAATCAAGTGCTTAATAAACCTCTGAAAGTATCCAATTAATTTTCAAATAAACTTCGCTATTTGAAATTTTCATTTGATGTGAAAGGGAAAGGACGGGCAGAGTTTAGAGCGTTTTATATTAAATACGGGGCATTGTAGGTATAATGAAAGACACTTGCGTCAACAGTAGTAATTGAGATCAATAAAGTGACAACGCTCATCTGTGTAACAGGCCGGGTGCCCTCTATGTCTGCCGCTTTGCCTCCTCGCCACGGTTACAGCTGAAACCGGTTGTCTCCGTATAGTGTTTCATCTTTACTTTTTAAACATACCGTATGCAAATTGAATCTACATATTCTGTGATTTATTTATACGCCCCGTCGTATAAACGGAGTGTTTATCACAGTTACCTACAGAGTAAAATCTTTTCGCAACCTAACATGATTACGATTCTAGCGCATCAAAATTAAATTTTATAGAAAACTAATAAAAAATTGTTGTTTGTATTTGCGTTTATATATTTGCTATTGCTGTCATATAAATGCATTTTATTTTTTAATCTTAAGAATATAGTTTATATTAATTTATTTACGTTTTTGTTTTACGCATTTCAGAAGCTTCATTTTTTTATTTATGATTTCTTTTTTGTGAAGATTGGTTTTCTTTTCTTTAATCTATGCTCTTTATGTTTATGTGTTCAATTGCTTACTTACCTACTTCGCTTAACTGATTACCTGTTATGAGAGATATAAGGCTATAGGCCATATAGGCATAATATGAACAGGGGGACGTAGTAGGAGTAGTAGTAGTAGTAGTAGTAGTAGTAGTAGTAGTAGTAGTAGTAGTCTTTATTCCTACTTCTAATCTCGCGTGGAACAATATTTTCTTAGTTTTGTTAAGCAGTTGTGTTCTGAAGTATTTGCGACTAAGAACAAGTGAATGAGAACGATTAGGAACCTTAAATATCAAGAGGTGAGTTTGAAAAGACTTTAATTAGTTTGCAAGATGAAAAATCGACAGAATGAGATGGAATTCATTGAGTTTGTAAAACAAATGAGTGAAAAAAGCAAAGATAAATTGTTCGAAATAGTGAATTAGAAGGGGCTGTTGTCACATGACTTTAAATGGTGCTCACGAAGATGTCAGCGTTGAAAATAGAAACTAAAACATCCACAGAATATCGTGCTTAGGGCGTCCATCGATTGTGCCCTTAACTGAAATGTTTTCCACGTCACTGCACACAAACCTGTCGTCTATGCTCGCGGTCAGTTTCACACGCAGTGTGTTATAAAAATTTCACGCTAACATTTCAGTCATAAGGCTGAAAATGGAGATGCACCAACAGGACCTGTACGGCAATTATATACCTGGAGACTTCGAAGAACCAAGAATCCACACTTATGATCCGAGTGAATATATGTGCCGAAGTATTATTTCTGTTCGTAAGACTCTAGGAAAGAAAGTACGAAAAGATACAGAATTGAAATTTTATAAAGTAATGGCGGCACCAGTATTGATGTACGGAAGTGAATCGTAGACACTCACCCAAGAGCAGAGAAAACGAATTCAAGCTGCTGAAATGAAATTTTTAAGGAGAGTCAAAGAGATCACATAAGAAATACAGACATAAGGCAAGAGCTAAATATATACTCGATAAACGACAAAATTAAACAAAATAAAGAAAACTGGATGCAACACATAAATAGAATGGGTGACTCGAAAATTCCAAAAACGATAATCCAGTATAAGCCTCTTGGAGAACGAGATAGAGGCAGACCAAGAAAACGGTGGCTGTGAAGACGAAGCAGGCTGCAAGCCTAACCTTGAAGTGAAAAAGAAGAAGAAGAATTTCTGTTAGTATAAAGAAGAAACCAAAAGAATAGTTCAAGGTTCGAAATAGCGTGCTTAGAATCGACAAACTTGTACAAAAAGACATTTCCATACGAAAAGACTTGTAGACTACATAAGACATTATTATTGTAGAAATAATAAAATGAAAGTGCAATAATAAAAAGCAATAAATTTAAACAAAACAAACAATACAACATGTATAAAAATAAAAACTAACAAAAACAAAAATAAATGCTTTCAGTCTTGAGCTATTCAAGACTTGTTAAGCGAGCCCATCGATGTATACGCCTAATATATAATATAAATATTATATATCGTTAAATGAGCCTAAGGGGCTTAATGAAGGTTCTAAACCAATTTGGGTAATTCCTGGTTTGCCCGTCCGCGGCACGGTGTGAAAATTCTTCTAATTTAACGGGAATTGCGAAGTTCTACAGGATCTTACACTGTGTAGTATAGCATAGTCCGCTGTTCAGGGATAGGGTTCTCTAGCATAGTATTCATAAGGCAACAAACAAGGCTTTTACGATGACGTCTCGTTTCTTTCCTCTTTTCTGATATTTATTCTGTCTTTTGGAAAGATATTTTAGGTTTGATTAATCGTTATGTAAAATATCTACGCAAAATTTGTTATATTGTAATGAATTTGTATTTTTGCATATGCATCCAACGATCGTCGGCTTATAGTGCACGTCACAACTCAAAGAAACTTTTATACATACAAGTAATACAATTAATCTGCCATCAAGCCCGGCACGTGTGCAAATGTGCGCATACACAGACAGACGTGCAGCTAGGCTATACGGATAACTGACAGTCGGCGCAATTGACGATTTCTGTTTAATAAGCCACAAGCGGAGTCGATGTCATTAAGAAGGGTAGAGGATTTACCCCGGCGCAATCGATAAACCCCGTGTCTTACTGCACCTATGGATTTTTATGATTCATTAAATTGGGTAAGGGTCAATAGCCATACAGCCAAAATTATGTCACAAATTACGCATGACATGATGTATAATAAAATACACATTAACATGGCGAAAGATCAGTTTGGTTTTCTTATAAAGACAGGCTGACGGAACTGTGTTGCTGAAATGTGACAGAGGTTTTGTCGGTTTGTTTGGCAATTTCACGTGGCATAGACGATTTATTAGAGGGATCTATAACAGCAAAATGATAAAAAGATTATATATGAATCATGTTAAAGTCATAGAGTGCAAACAGATGTAAGTATGTATGTGCAGAATACGATCTGATAAGGCAGGAGGCAGTTCTGTGCCTTGAACCTCTACTGCACATGTGGTATAGGCCTGCATTGTGCTGGTGGCCTATGTTTGTAAGGACGATACTTTACGGAGTAAAGATGTCTGTTAAAATACTCTCTGTGTTCTGACTTACAGATGATACCTTTTGATCCTTTTCATTCTTTTGGAAATTATCTAAACAAATCTGCTTATTACGGAATGTAGGCATTGTTAGATTGACATTAAGATGAAAAGAGCGATAACAAATGTGATGATAATTAGGATAGCATAGAAAAACAGAATGATGTTCAAATGGAAGGTGAATAAGGTAAAGTGAAGTTGAGTCAGGTAAAGACTTTCCAGTATATGCGTTGATGGAAGTGAATGTAAGTCTCAGTGAATGAAAGTATCAGCGAAGAGATGTAATGGACGATAACACAATGAAAAGCGCAGAAGCAGAGACAGCTTATACGATATTTTTGTGTCTTCTTACCCGTTTTACATTCTTTTATTATGATTTTCTAGTGCACATCAGTATAAATGTATTACCATACTAATCGTTATAAATTACAAATTACATAACTTTTAACTTTATCAAACAACATTATTCAATTAAACTAACCGATTTTGTTTTTGCTTCCATCCGATTCAAGTTAGTAAGAATGTTTAATATGTTTACAGCAAGAAACTGCTATAGAAAGCAACAAATTTTCCAAAGATTGCGGTTAGTTTAAATCTGTCTATTGTCCTGTCCAATCACCCAGAGACGCCACTGAGCCAAAGTAGGTTTTATGGAAAACAAGAACACTAAACGCAAGAAAAATTTGTCTCTTCTACAGATCTTGCTCTGAATTCTACACCATTCTTCAATAACAATATCCTGCATGACTATAATATAAGAGGAAAACGTCTATACAGAAGAAACGTTAGGAGAAAGGCTAGAAACAGGTACCTGGATCAAGTTGCTGCAGTAATAAGATAACAGAGATAATATAATTAAAATGGGGTAATTATAAAAATAATAATTTTGTATTGCAATAGAAGTGTAATATACATATTTATATTCTCCCAATAGGAAATGTTTATTTGTTTACTTAATTTGTGTACAGTAATACGTGATTGTGGTTAGTAATTTGTGAATAATAACGCCTTATAATTATTTGAATAACACTTTCTCTGTGTTTACTTTGACAAACTTATTACCTTTTTCGGGCTACCTGTATGACCCCATTTCCTACAAAAGCTTTTCAGTCTATTACAGTCAAAAATTTTAGGAGGCACTTTGTTTAAATTCCTAATTTACATTTTTTTTTACCTAACCCGAGCAATGTTCCAGTAGTTAAATTAAATTAAAATATAAGCTATTTCATTAGAATCACAGTACCATAAGTACGGTAGGTACTTGTTTCTCTCTCACTTGTTCCTCTTCCATTTATTCTCGTTTATTCCTAAATTAATTTAACTTATTAATGACGTAATAAATGTTATTTGTTATAATAAGGCTAACGTGTTATTATAAGGCGCTGTAATTTCAAGAAGATCAGATTTAACTAAAAGTTATATTAATGAAATCTAAACGTAAATAATTAAAATTGTTACATAACTTTTACTGTAAACGTTTCCATACTGTAAAATCAGACGGTACAATTTATTTCTATGTCGAGTGCTAAGCCAAAAATTCAATAACTTCGGGGGCCCTCACATAACCTTTATTGTACTTTGAATGTCTGATATTTAATTTATAATGAAAATATAATAAAGGCACGTCAGGTTAAACGCTTTTGTAATTTTAGTTTTATGTATTTATTTACATAAATTTAATTCAGAATAAGTTTATTCTATGACGTTTATTCGAAATTACATCTGTGTTTATCGCCGTAAAACAGTCGTTTGAAAATAGTGAAACTAAAATTATTCACATTGTTTATACAAAATAATTGCGCACTATTTATTTTCACTGATTTCCATATAAATAGGGTGGGACAATTAACTGGAACGACGAAACAAGTCTTACTGTACTAATCTGGTCTCGGTCCGGCAGGATGGAACACGTTGGTAGCAGGATGTGTGGTGCCGGAAGAGCTTTAGATAGGGCAACGTCAACAGATATTGACTGTATCAGTAAGATTACCGATGCCGAGGCCGAGGAGGGAGTGAGATCTCAGTAGCCATGGTGAAGGCAGCTCCCTTGTACTCTAGGGAACGTGAACGGCAGAATCAAAGCAGTCCCTCTAGTCTATAAGTTGTGCCTTGAAAAGTCGGTTCGGGAAACTCAAAACAGCAAACCCAGGACGGCTAAATGGGCTGTTGTGACAACATGGTACACAGATCCATCCATACTTATGTTCATGTATAAGTTTCTGTTAGAAAGTAAAAAAACTATTAGGCTACAAATTTAAAAAAAAGGTTAAGTCTTGATAGACTTGACTTATATACACTTAGCCTATATACAAGTTACATCTACACATTTCATTATCTCAATCAGCATCTGACCAGGTTTGGTGTATAGGCTTATTCTTAAACACCATGAATCAGGTTTGGTATGATTCATGTAAATCCTGTCGTTCATAAGTGTGTTATAAATAAAACAAAAAAAAATCAGTAAACCAAGCGGGGAGGTTTCTTTCTATGAATTCCAAAACCAGAAATAGAGGTCAGTGTGTAAATATGAATTATATTTAGATACACTCTGAAGAAGTCAAAACAATAATTTGACGAAACATATGTCAGTAAACATTCTTTTAACGCGTGAAGTAATAAATAATGGCGCTTACAGTAGGCCTACCGCTATTTATTTAATTTCTTTGTATATATTTTCAGACTATTTACTTTTTCCATTGTAAAATTACATTTTTTAATATTTTAATAATTTATTATTCCTACATTTTCCTTGAAACTAATAGGCATATGTATGTCTATTTCGTATCTCGCTAGATGCAGTATAGCAAGAAGTAGGTGTATATTAAATTAACCTACATATAGCCTATTAAATTAGGCTAAAAATATTCCCTTTCCGGGTTGCTAAAATATTAACGTTTAAATGCTTATACATACTTGAAATCGAATTTTGCAACACACACCATAGCCCTAAGTACGGATATGAATTCTCGACATCAGTAACATAACCCTAATAAAACAAAGGAAATAGCATTGTAAAGAACATTTTGGAAAACCTAGAATCTTAACAAAAAATAAATACCTGAACAAATTCACGTTACCACCACAAAACACGTCACAATTTTTTAAATAAAAAATATTGAATTATAAAACAAAAATATCCACCAAACCACCGAAGCCCCATTATTGCTACAACAACATATAGGGAAAGCCCGAATACTTCACCTGGCAACATATTAACATATTGCGTACTGCTCGAAACGTGATTTAAATGAAATACTACATATTTAAAAACTTTAAATAATTCTGATTTATTAATATATGAAGGAAAGAAACTGTACTGAATTCAAAACATACTGCAATACAAAATTTAAAGTGATAATGTATTGCAGAACGTCTGTGAAGAACGAGCATCTGATGTTAATGAGTTCAGTTCAAAAATAAGATTCCTCCGCAACGGGAGGCCCTAAAGAGATTATTATTTTCATAATTACAGATATAATAAGAAACGACAGGTTAATTACAATTGAAAATGACATTGTCGTACGGACAGATATTACTGACGACAGTAGAGAGAAAGCACGCTGAGCGGCTTAATTAACTGACAGTACAGCTGACGTCACTCAGTGACGATTACGAAACTTAATTACTTTTTGTGAGATCAAATTAATAATTTATATTTATATTGTTAGAGCCAGACAATAGTAAGGGTGAAAATAATGAAAGAAGAAAATAATCTTATTTGCAAACTACTCGAAACTACTCGCTACTCGTTCACTAGAATTCAGTGATAAATAGAAGACGAAAAGAATAATGAAGGCTACGATAAAGGCGAGCAGCCGCATTGACAAAAACTGCTTTTATTTTAATGGTTGGTCGTGCCAGGAATATGATTGCGTAGTGCGTTGTTTGCGAGCAGTATAATGCGGAAATGCGTTACTCTTCTAATATATTTTGTTCATTCTATTCCTTGTTATTGTAATCATCCCCTTTACTGAAATAATGCAATCATCGCTGTCGCGACCAACCACCTCTTTCCAGCAGTCGCCTACTGTGTTGAGAATAATTTACTTGTTCGTTTCACACTTACAGACATAGAGAGACAGACTCATCTGTCTGTCTGTCTCTCTGTCTCTCTCTCTCTCTCTCTCTCTCTCTCTCTCTCTCTCTCTCTCACGTATGGATACGTATTTCTATATAGAAACCGAGTTGAATTACTAGCCTATAAATTAGAGTTTCTTGCGGAAATAGGCCTATAGGTCTAACTTGTTTATAATCGACAAATAAAAATGGCAAATGGAGAACGGAATAGTTTTTGTAAGGTCTGTAGGCTAAATCTCTTGTCCGAACCCTGTGTGTTGTAAGTACAACGTATGTAAGCCTACATCACGATCTGAATTCGATTGCTTGCCCGCTCTCACCCCTCATATATCTTCTGCGTCACATAAAAACATTTAGTTATTGCCTAACTTGACTTATGTTGTCAGTTACGCTTACTGTTATAATTTAATTGTAAACATTCACCACGTAGACCTCTGGACTGACTCCTAACTAGGACTAATTACGTAACTATGGAGCCCAAGTTACGTAACTATTTTACTGTCGCTTATAAAAATAAAGGGATCAGTAAATGAACAGTTGTAATTAAATAATTACGAGTAATTAGTTAGATATTTGAAGGCCACAATAATGTAAAAGTAAATCAACATGTTTTAACTTTGAACATATTTTGATTGTTAACAAAAATTAATTATTTTCTAACAGGAATCGGTACCATCTCATTTCATTAGAGAGAAATCTATTTCCATAGTAACAGCAAAATTATATAGGTCAGTGTTAATGTAATAACGTTACTTTACGTTCCTTTATTCATTACGTAATAATCTACAAATAATTGTTTTATAAAATAATAATAATTTTAAAGTCAATCTCATGTAGTTGTGTTGTGGTTAACGTTTTCTTTAATTGTCGGTCCCTAGAAGAGTGCACAGTTTTATTTGAAATTTAATTATCTTATCGCACTCACAAACAGACAATTTCTTTTTAATTATTAACAATCATTTGGCGCTTATAATTGGTGTACTCTATAATTTGTGTCGAGTTTAACGATTTTTGTGTTTCAAATTCAGCATTTTTTGCTGTTTCGAGTTTCGTTTCATCAGGATTCGATGCGCTAATTAATACCTCATTCAAAACTCAGTAATGAGGTTTCGTGATGTGGAATGGGCAATTTATTTATAAATACGAATAGCTGTACTGTATATATATCTGTATTAATGGCTTAAGGCGCTCGAGCAGCATTTCAATTATTGACAGAGCACGATTTTATTAACAAATAAATATTAATACAGTATGTCATATGATAACTTTATGTACACGGCGATGATAACAATTTATAAATATTGTGTTGGATGAAACCAATCTCGTTAATGGCAGCTCTCTCTTTATATGGAACAACTTAAGGACGACTTTGCCAAGAGTAGAGAAAACTATACCCTCCAAACTAGACTCCTGAGGGGTCGGTCGTGAATACAGTTTGTTACATTTCGCCAGCCACATTGCTACTTTACATAGACTCCTTTTATTTATGCAGACAGGAAAACACAAATTTGTTAAATATTTTTTGCTATAAAAAGGTATATATGAATAGTTCCTCGTAATAAACTATAACATGTCATTATGTGTTGTATTTTTGGAGGTTCAAACTGTTAGAAAACAAAAATGATATTTGAAGTCTATTAACAACTAAATTATGAACACCATATTAACTGTCATTACAACGGGAAACAACAAATGTGAATTCGAGCACAAACGTTTTGCAGGAACGAATGATTAACAAATCGTGTCCGCCACGAAACAACTATGTTTCACACCAAGTTTGTAGCTAGTTTTGACACATTGCAGTTAATTTTTTAGCTGTAGCCTATTATTTTTAGGCTTATATTTCGTCAGACAACCCGATACAAAGTTGTAGTCCCATGACTGACACCCATGTAACACAAAAGTAGACCTACTACTACACTGCTTCTCCCCCCCCACCCCACCTTACACACACAAAACAATACAATCTGCGTTACAAAGTCTGATCATGGTCTATAAAAGTCATAAAAATGTTGAAACGCTTATTTTGAACGATGAAGTTGTTTTCACAACGTCGAAAACAGTATTTACTTCCTTTAATTAAATCTTCGTGATTCTTCTGTGAACTGAAGTGCCTAATACTGAAATCGGATTGTGGCATTGCAGCCACTGCACAAATTAATAACGTGTACTTGATTCCATTGCCGTGGAGGTATCGGATATTCTGGGTATGGTGGGTTTAAAAAACCGACACGGTGAGAAGTTATTTAAAAATAATTATCAAGTCTACCTGAGTTAATTTAATTGTGTGTGACTATCAGAAAGAAATTACTCCTTCATGAGAAAATTGCTTATTCAATAATTTGTATTTTTATAATTGTTGTAGTGTTTTATAGAGCATAAAGTTTGTTATTCCTACCAATAGGAAAGAAATGTCGGATTAGCATTACTTAATGCTAACATTAATTTATTCTATAGTAGTATAGGCCTATAATAGAAATATATGGAAACTATTAGCCTATAGGCCTACAGTGTCAAGTAACATACTTTTCGTGTTATGTAAGTAATAGGTACACTGTAACACTGATTTTTACGAACACTTCATGGCGGGATTACGTCACACGCAGAATACTTTCCCAATGACACGTCGAACAACTGCAGCGTCAGTATTCAGACAATCCTTCGACGGTACCACGCGCTTTTAAATATGCTAAACTGAACTTTCTCCCAACCCAGTAGTACGAGTCGTTTGCAAAAGCGTACAGGTTTCATAAATGGGTCGACTGGGAATAACCCTGCGTACAGAGAGGGTCACAAACGTGCTCTATTGTGAGCAGTAGTAGTGTTGTCGTGGCGAGAGGCCTGAATTGTCTTCATTAGCTTTCACGATCCTTATTTTGTTACTCGAGCTATTTAAATGTCCTCCATGTTATAGCCCAGTGGCCTAATATAGGCCTGCCTAACTGGGATGTGGATATCCGATGTAATGCTTTGTAAGGTTTTGTCACACCTAAGTAGACCTAGTTAATAAATTAAAATCTAAAGTCGATTATCAGAGACTAGTCCTATATTTGAAACCAAGGGAAATGTTAAAAACTACGATGCAGCAAAATATTTTAAGTTAAACACAGTGCTTCGGTAACAACAGTTATGCCATATGTATCGTCAGAAATGTAATCTATAAAAATGTAATGACACTGAATTTTTCCTCTGGAAATGGCAACACTTTGAAGCCAACATTTCAACAGCTGATAGGTATAACGTTTTTACATTCATAAAAATTTTCAACTTTTTAACGTTACTAGATTTGGCTGTGCCGTCATTTTTTTATAAGTGTTGTTTTGTCTCACGGCACAAAACTATGAGTTCCTTTATGCAATACATTTTTTTGTCAAATTTCAATACGGTGTAACAGAAACATGTAGTACGTAAAAAACGCTTTCGGAGATAAAACCGTGTCTTACGCTCAGGTTTTAAGTGGTATAAACGTTTCTTCATGAAACTGCTTTGGACGACCAATTTTATTAACAATTTTATACGCGCGCGCGTGCGTGTGTGTGTGGACGGCTGATGACCACGGAGGGGGGTCTACTTTGCATGTATAATTTCACTTGAAAATTAATTTGTTTACTTGTGCCTAATGTTTTAAACACGCGTTTCCCTTGGCGCGTTTTGTCTGCGCATGTAGGCCCGTGTATTTGTCTCGGTCGTTGACTATAATTGACTAACATTTGTATTCACCGTCTGTCGCAGTACCCTCTCGAACTGATTCGCAAACGTATCAAAAGTGTGAGGTCTGATCAACCTGCTCGTCGTTTGATGCTAACAATTATTGACTATTAGGCCTAAGTAAATTTAAAACGCCAAACTATTCATGAAATTTTGATGCAGTTTTTGAGTCCGGCCAGATATTGTTGACCCCTCATTGTTTCAACACGATAACGCTCGATGTCACATCTCACGTCCTGTGAACATTTTTTGGGCCAAAAAGATACTGTGGTAGCTCAGCCTATCTACTTCCCTGACGTTAATTTATGTGAGTATTTTATGTTTAAAAAAATGAAAAACCAACTGCAAAGCCGTTAATTTGAAAGTGTGGAAAACAAGTAAAATAGTGTGACAGTTAAACGGCTTGGCAGTCTAAAAGAACTGACATTTTAAGACTTGCAATACTCTTTCAATAGTGGGATGGGATCAACGTCTCCTCCAGTCTTACGGCTTCTTGAGGGACTTTTTTGAAGGGGATAACATTGTTTAATAGGCCTACTTAATGTGTTAATAGGCCTAATTGATTTTATTCTGTTAGTCTCGTTACTTTTTAGGGACTCCATATAGGCCTACTTATCTTGTTTTCAGTGAAGTGGAGGCTACGACGATCGCTCACATTCACTCACAGACTGCATATCATAGTAAAAATTCTGCATAAGGTTCATCCATAGTCTACCAATTTAACTATCTAATTTAGATCTTCTACAAATATTTATAAATCTCTGTAAAAATGAGATTACTAACTGTTGTTCACTAAACTATTATAATCGTCATTTATCATTGTAATAGTTACATATTACTAATCCGTGAACGGACAGAAAATAATGTTTGCGCAACCAACTGATATAAAATACTTTCCTTTTCTGAAGTCGTGAGAGAACACTGCTTACTTAGTGACAGGATAAATGTGCAATACATGTCAAACTAACTGCTAATAAATTGCGGATTATTGCGCTGTTGCGGAAAACAGTTATTATCTCTTATGTTAATTAAAACATAAAACAAATTTCAAATGGCAAGGCATGACAGCCCCGGTAGCTTGTCAAATATTAGTTTGCATAATGACATTTGTTTGAGACGAGCGAAATAGGAAGGAAGGACAAAGGGTTGACGAGTTACAGGATAATGAGCGAAGGGCCGTCCTCAATTATGGGAAGAGGTCGTTAGCGAACCATGTTGGACACGCACACACTTTTAAAATGTCATCCATCGATTTCCTTAGTTTCCTTTACAGAGGAAATGTAGAGTTTGTATGGTGGGAGAGTGTGTAACATTTGGATTGGCTGAGACGCTAGGCGTGGTGGGGAGTGGCGCTCTCAGCCGCTTACGCTGCTTCAGTAGAGGCCAGGCAGTCGAGCCGTGTGTTTTGTTTGGTTGTGTGTAGTAGTTGTTGAATAACAAGTGTTTTTTGAGTGTAAATGTGTAGACGTGAGTGAATGTAGTGACAAGTGTGAACATGGCGGCCACCTGTTATCCCGGCTATGAGTTGCAACAACAACAACAGCAGCAGGCAGTGCAGCCGAGGAAGGACTACAGCCGTCCGTTACATGTGGATTGCAGTGTAGAGTACGAACTGCCAAACGCCGCAAAACCTCCTGCGGGCACTCGAAACGAACCTCTGCTTATGATCCATCCTTGTTATTACCGGCGGGCGGAAAGTCAGCGTCGGTCTCCTTTTATCAACAATCTACCCGTACCCAGACAGAATCGTGTTTCGCAGGGTTATCATGCGGTAAGGTACGTTGATCCGAACCGTGGTACGCACAAAAGAGATCCTTTACTATGTGGAGTCGCAGGGGACTTCAGCTCTGGCTCGGACAGCGGAGTGAGCGCAGGACATTGGACGGATTCTGATCGGAGTCCGCTGGCACAGGAACTGCGGCTTCACACAGGTCCGGACAGCGGAATCGCAACACCCAGCACAGAGGACAAAACAGCTCTATCAGGTAGGATCTGAAATGCATCGTTATCAGAAAACGTGACATTTAACGGTGGTAAACTTCTATACTTACCAGAAACTGTATGTTATCAATAGTTTCAGAAACACGAATTAAAATTGTTATTTATAGAGTAATTCAATTACAGTATTAATATCGTAATAAGTAAAATATAAATTATGTCTCTTAATAAATTGGTTAAAAATTTGCAACGTTTGCGAGTCAGTGAAAAGTTTAAGGGCGCTGGTGGGGCGAGGTATAGGGAGGGTGGGGTAATATAGCAAAGTTAATTCAGTGGTAGGGAGTGAGTAAACCTGCCCTCTCTGCATTGTATAAATCAATGACATTTGTTATGCGATAATTCAAATTTACTTCCCTTTGACAGCTATTGAATATCTGTTTAAATTTGGAATTTAACATTTGTAATATCACGATGTCTTGAGACAAAAGCTGAAAAACACAAAACTTTGTCCTGAAAGTAGCATTGTTTCGGTAACACGAGTACATACTGATAGGCCTACATGTATCAGCAACGCGATATAGGAAATGTGTTCTTTACATTCTAAACTAAATAAACTGTTTGTTGTGTAAGAAACTGTTTGTCACAATAAGTCGCTTGTATCAGCTGTTTGCCTAAACAGTTCTTACCATAATGTTAGACTAAGTACAAAACTCAACTGTTAACGTGCTGTTATTATCTGTGATGAACGGTGGTGAGTAAGGCTGCTATTAAGTAGTCCTTAACCCACTTAATATTGTATTACGCCAATATTCGTTAACAAAAAATATATGGAAATATAAATTATGGTGTAACATGTTAATAAACGATAATCATCACAGGAATAATAAGTATTAAACACAGCGCAACATGAGTTACACGTAAACGCGCGCGCATTTATTAGAAATTATTCCATTGTTGGAAGATAATTACATAGTGAAGGATGAAAAGTGCCTGGGGTTATATGGGAGAAGCAAGGGAGGGGCCGTTAAGGTCCATTTAAAATAAACATTTCACCAAAGGATAAAATTATTGCGATTCATTAACGAAGAATTATTTGACTGTACGTCTCTCTCTCTCTCTCTCTCTCTCTCTCTCTCTCTCTCTCTCTCTCAACACACACGCACACCCATCTAATAAATTTACTTCTTTGTTATCCTTTTGTATTGAACGAACGTCGCCAATTGCTCAGTTTATTATAACACTAATCCTTCTGTTATTATTCTGCCAGGGTAATGCTGGCATATCCTGTCGTAGACAGGAATTACGTAGGTATATGTTTACGTAGATTTCTGTCCGTAGCGTAACCAAAAAACCAGCCAAGTTATTCTGCTACACTTCAATGCTTTTATCTGTGAAACTTTGCGGATTGTTTGGTAAACACAAAAACTGGGCTGCTATGACAAGTAAGAAAAACAACGCTTTGATTCCCGGCCCAGATTATCTTTTACAACTTGCGTACGTAATGCTGTTTGTTAAAAATTCGGATCCTCTTACAATCTATTTTGTTAATTGGTCGTGAGACGCGCGCGCGCGTGCGTGCGTGTGTGGACGGCTGATGACCACGGAGGGGGGTCTACTTTGCATGTATAATTTCACTTGAAAATTAATTTGTTTACTTGTGCCTAATGTTTTAAACACGCGTTTCCCTTGGCGCGTTTTGTCTGCGCATGTAGGCCCGTGTATTTGTCTCGGTCGTTGACTATAATTGACTAACATTTGTATTCACCGTCTGTCGCAGTTACGGTATTGCCGTGCTCTACAGGACGCGTGTGGCATTCGTAAGACTCGTCAAAGGCAAAGCCCGTTTAGCGATATGACCTTTCTCCAGTATAGATTACGAACTGTGTGTGTGTGTGTGAGCGCGCGCGCGTGCTTTGCAGCGTGTATCCCTAAGCTACACGTCTGTGCGTGATGTGACCGCAATTTTATCAGACGATTTCATTAATTACTCTCTCACGAACTCCTCACATGCTGGTAGCAGCTACCTCCCATGCGCGTCGGTAGGCCTGCACACGGGTAGTTATGGGGTGAAAGTGAAATGGCTTGCGAAGGATTGTTTATTGCCACTGAATCTTTAGTTTCCAATCGGTTGCTTTTAGAACGCTGTTTTTTTTTTTTTTCAATCTTCGCGACGCTGTATTTGCATCCGTGTTTCTGACAGCGAAGTTTGTTAAAATAATTTCAGCTGACGTATAGAAATGCGAGAATTGGAGAATGATGAAGCGTGTGGAACCAAATTTAGAAAGTTCCGACGGTCTGGTAGTGTGTTTAATGTTAATTGATTGTCGAAAATGTATAATGAATCTTGGGCCTTGGTTAATTGGCAATGCCAGCTCCAGCCAACTGGTTTTGTATTTTTGCAATTTTAGTGAATAGGCCTACACTCGATTTAAAACTGATATAGTCTTATTTATAAAATGTGAATATTGAAAAATATATCTTGACAAAATTTTCCTTTGTTTACACTTATGTTCTTATCATTGAATGCTAAACACCTTTTGCGAAACTGCAATCAAAATTAGTGACTTTCAGTGTAATTTGCCGATAAACAAGAGAGTAGACGCACACACCTTGTTTGCAATGTTAGCTTTGACGTGTCTCTCACCGCCGTCTATAGCGGCACTAAAATTATATCGTTTACGAAATTTAATTCACATAATAGTCGTTTCGGTTACTACTTTCGCGATAACGGTCCATTATGTTAAATTAATCACCTTATAATGTAAACAGCTGTGCTCCGGTGGGTAACAGCGCCCCACATTGCAATTAATGTGTAGTGTAAGCTGACGTCACGCTCACGCACGAGCACGCGCGCGCGGGAAACGACTACGGAACAAAGTGTTATGAAATATTACACTACATAATTATTATCGTTGTGTAGTTAATTGCTTTCGAGCCGTTAAAAGTAGCGGCATGATACGAATTGCTGTCGTGCATGGAGGAACCTTCGTTCGTGGAAACAGGAAAATATTTTTATTGAGGTTCTTCACGTCTCAAGAAATTGTCGGGAATTTTTACTTCCACATTGAATAAACACAGTTTAGATATTTATAACTGTGATAGCACGTATGTGTAATGTTAGTTCACGCTTCCGTACGCTTAACTCTTAAAATATATAGGCTAGGCTTAATCAAAAAATAAACTCTCTCTCTCTCTCTCTCTCTCTCTCTCTCTCTCTCTCTCTCACTCTCTCTCTCTCTCTCTCTCTCTCACTCTCTCTCTCTCTCTCTCCCCAACAGTTGTTTCACAAACGTTCGAACTAGTGTAACTAAATTTCTTTTAAGACTTTAGGCTAACGTTTTTGTACTTCCTGGTACAATTCATAATACGTGTAGCCTACATATTTTTTGTTAGTGTTTTAAAAAATTGTAACTCATATTTACTGTGAAAAGTTTCCTGGTTTTATATTGACTCGTGTTGAAAGATCCGATCACACGTGTTGCAAGTGTACAGCTGTGAACAACTAGCCGCGCGTTGTATATGAATATAATTTTATGTTGTTTACTCTGTCTGCAAGTGACGTGTTAATGTAGTTTCACTTTCCATTAAAATTGAAAGACATTTAGTATCATATGGTAACGTTGTGTGGAAAGGAAAACATTATAAAAAATTTAGAGGGACCAAAATAAATCTAAGGACTAGAGTTTGACGGGTACATTGTGTAGTTCCAAAAATACATTTCGGTCGTTTTAGCAGTGAGCCTTCTACCTTTTGGTTTAACCGTTATTGCTTTGAAACGCACTGCATGCTCAGACTGTGCCGCCTGAAGCGTAAGTTAAGTGGTCGTCCTGTCTTTGTTCCTTTACAGGCGTGTTTACAAAGGGAAAACTTCGTACCGCCGGAGAGAGGCAATCAGAGTACGTAGCAGGTACTTGCTAACAAGTTCAGTACAATAGCGTAAGGTCGGCGGGTAATGCAAGGAAACTGGTTCCCGACACAGCGTTTGTGACATTTTCTGTCGTGTGTGATTAACAGCGCTATTTATGTTTTAAATTTTACAACAGGGTACGCGCCCCTATACAATTGCACCGCCTGTGATTTTAGAAAGTTTTACGACTTCCTCTATACAGAAATGGCCTGTCATAAAAATCGATCTTTGTCGTATGCTTTCAAAATGCCGTCGTCAGAAACTGCACTTTATTTTTATTACCTACCGACGTTTCGTCGATATTTCAACAAAATTACTAGTCTTCATAGAGACGTCAACTATATACCGAGTTGTCATAGAAGCTGTGAGTAGTTTGCTTTGATGTATTGCCAGCGCTGGGCCTGGCACAATGATTCATGCAGACAGCCATTATACGAACAAACATGACCCTATTCCCGATGTAATTATATATTTTTGACATTTCAATTGCACGTCGTCAATTACATAGTTGATAAACATTTCTTCGTATGTTTCTGCAAACTGATATGATACTTGTAGGCCTACATGAACTGACAAAAAAACGTAGATGTTGTCAAATCCAGCTTTTTATTTGTTGGTATGTGTAAGCAACGAATGTACAGTGGTTTGACATCTGTCGTTTTTTTATTATTAATCAACGTTTATACTTGTTATTTTAATCGACGAATAATATCGATTCCCAATGCATTATTATCGGAACTGTAGATAAATTGTTTCCGCACGAACATATGAGCTCTATTTACTTACGTACCTGATTTATTTGTATTCGAAGTGTTATAGTAAAACTTCGGAAATTTTACTAACGTTATTCGTTATTTAGTAAGATACTTAATTAAATTACATCGCCATCTAGTGCCCAGAATATCAAACATTTATTATATAGGTATGTGATGGTGTGCAACAGAGTAATTTCTGTTTGTGATTATAACCGCTAAGACAAATTAATTACTTTAAATAACTTATTGTTTTTTGTTGTGTCTGGTAAACCGTACCTAAAACACAAAAGTAGAAAAGAAATTTTTATTTGATTGGTGTTCTGACTATTGTCACACACAGTTGAAATAATAAATATGTGCATTGCCTTTTAAAACGTCGTGCCCTTTGAGCGCGCGCACGCACACGCACACACGCCGACGAAATAGAGCGGATAGGTGAACACACGTCCGTCAGTGTACAAAACAGATGTGTCGCTGGCGACGAAAATTGTTTCTGTAGTGCTGCTGTTACTCATAAAAATTTGTTGTCACATGAAACAATGGCGTAGGAGCGCCCCCATGTTGCCAATGCGGGTACTCCGTTATTGTAGGCCCTCAGCACGCAATGTTCATACCAGCTGTTAGCCGTTTTAATTGCTTTTGTCTTTGTTAACCTATTGTATTCGAAAACTGAATTATTTCACAATTATTCTCGCTCTACTTTGTTACAACTTTGATCACTTTTAATATACTTTTTTTGTTATACATTTTCATAACGTGCATACGTGTACACAGAAGTGTCTTTGTTTAGCACAGTGCAACGAGTTCAAATAAAAAAGGTGACAAAAAATACAAACGCGGCCCAAGTTAGTCTTTCAAACATTAATAACCAAGCAGATGTATCTGTCAGAAGCTACAGTTTGTGTATTTATCATGTCATGAATAATGCGTTATATTTAAAGGAATGAAATTCACTCTGCAGAGGAATTCACGCTAGATAAATATTATTTGTGATATATTACAGTTGACTTTGCCGTGACATTAGTAGACGTGGCGTGACGTGTGTGTGTGTGTGTGCGCGCGCGCGCGCGCGCTCGGTTGTACTACCACGATATTACTGTGTAGACAAATTAATAAACCCGACGGTGTTTAAAATTGCCATGTCGTGAATCCTTTTTAGTTTTTTAAAAGTTAGCCTAATGAAGTTTCATGATTCATGACACTAATTGATTTAAGTCTACAGTGTCCGCCAATTAAACGGTAGTTAATGTTAAAACGGAAGAATTTTTTAAAATTTCGAGGCCACTCAATTAGTGGTTCGTAAGTGGTCTGTTCTTTTCCAGGAACGCGCGCTCCGAGCGTTGTGCGTGCGTCATACGTAGGCTATGTCACAAAATAACTCCATGTGGACTTAATATTACGAGTTACTATGTAACTGATATAATAATTCTTCATAATTATTTTAGCCTTTGTCTAATTTTACTCTATTAAAATTTAATACGTGTGCTAACTATGAATTAAACAACACCTTGAAAATTGGCAGTAAATATCTGGGCCTACAACGGGTTTTTTTTTTTTTTTTTTAACTGGAATATGTTAAAAATGTAAACTGTGTTTTAAATGCAGGAAGCTGGCTTTCATTTCTGTCTGATCACAGATGTCTAGTAATTGACGGTGTGCGTCATTTTAAAACGTAATTACCCGACATTACAACGCAGACGGTTAAACAGGCTGTAGGCCTATCGTTCGGTAAAGGAAAACTTATATTAGGATATCGTCATTAAGTAATTCAGAAAATGTTTTTGTGAGTGTGGCAGTAATTTTACTGTGTAATTCACTGTGCAAGATTGAATATAATTTTCATAATTTACGTTCTGAACCGCGGTTATTTGTAGTGTCAAAAACATGTTACGTGTTTACAGGCTTCGGGCGGTGCAAAAGTTTTGAACCGAAGAGTTTTTGAGTGAGCGTTATCCGGAAACGGCATTTCCTATTCCAGATTGTAGAGCTACCTTACTCTTTCAAGAAAAAATATTATTTATTTTGAGTAAAGTTTAACATGCAGTGTTTATGATGTAAAGTGTAAGTAAATATTATCTTACGTTTATGTGCGAAACCCGGAGAGTGAAGTACGCTACGGAACGAGAGACTTGATTAAACGGAACAGTATAAATGAGCTGTAAACAAGGCCGCTTAGACATTGTACAAGTATTTGAAATTTCTTGTCTCTTAGAAAGTAACCTAATGCGGGATTAAACGAAAGTTAATTATGATAATGTAGAAAAAGGTAAATCATGCGGGTTCAAATGATATATTAATAGTTCTATTATAACAGCGGCCGTAAATTTAAGATTTAATGAATCAGCAAAAATGTTCGCGAATATTGTGATTTATTCGAATATTAGCCTATGTCAATTCGGGAACGGCACTTTAATATTTTTTACATTAAAGTGAGTGAAATCAAAATGAAATACTCCCATTAAAACTTATCTGAAAATTAATTTCAGTTCCGAGTTGAGGTCACCGAGTAACGCCACGCTCGCGGAATTCAGTACGTCTGACTTAGCTGGCAATGTGTTCTCGTGCCAACGTACTAGATCCAAAGTGCAACAAGGAAATCGCTAACTTCTGTAACTCAATAGGCTACACCTTGCTTTTTAATTAACAATTTCCTGACAGGAACTCAGCTGTAACTTTCATTGAAAGCCGAATAAATGTAGTTTGTTTCAGAGAGAATGAATTAATTTCAGCAAAATGATTTACGTTTAATTACTGGAAAAAACTGACACTTTTCCTAACAGGATGTTCTGTTATTCATTAAAATACTTTTAAAGTTGTGTATGTTCGTTTCCTATGTTGCAATACTATTGTAAAACAAATTACACAGTTCAAGTTTGTACTGGCATTATTTCAAGTCACCATAAGACGAGAATAATATCAATGGTTCATTATTCGCGACAAACCTCGTAATACCGTGAAATCCAGTGTGTTGGTGACAATCGAACGATTAATAAAAATTCAAATTTTTGTGAACGGGTTTAAATACGAAAGACGACGAGAACGTATTTATTATTAGGCCTATGTTATCCGAATCTGTGTGCAACTATATTTAGGACTACGTAGAAAATACGTTAGCCATTCACGTCTACATTCCGACGTTGTGATCTAGCAAGGTTAAGTTCGGTTACGCTGTACGATTATAATGATGCTGTTACAAATAGTTACAGAAGCTGTAAACATTTATTCTGTACTGTAATATGTTTACTGTATATTATGTAACTTGCAGGTTCTGTAATTTCAAAGAGAATTTAATACAAAATCACGTCCGCCGGCTTGCGAATTGTGAACTGACATCTTCACTTATACAGCGGGTCACACGTTTCATTTTATTCCGCACCCTTCTCAGTCAGGCTGGGGACGTAGGGACGTTGTCCGGTTGCTCAGTTTTGTATGTCCCGCAGTTCAAAGCATTCTGTACTTTAAATTATCTTTGTTTTCTCTGATTAAGTTTTTTTGTATCGAGAGTTTTATTGAACAGTCCTGTATGACATTTTGGTAACATTAAAATGGAGAAAATAAAATAAATTTGTCAGTGTATAATGAAATGGAGAAATCCGTACTCATGAGCACATTTAATAATTTGTAAATGTACGTGACGATTATTCGTCGTTAATTTTAATGAAAACTGACAGCGAAATTTTGTTTACGAAGATTTTTAAACGAGGAAAAGTTGTTCGTCATTGCGTAGTTTACCATTTAAAGATTAGATCTTGTGTTTGAATTTTTTAATTGGTTTTCAAGGGTAAATTTGTGGCATCTCTAAATTAAATTAGGCATTTGTTTTCACAGTTTCTATGGTAACCCGTCGGTGAATAAATTGACTGGAAACACGTCAATTAAACTGAGTTTACGTTACATTTTCGGATGCGTAGCCTTGTCCATATGTGCAGTTACAATGCGCCTGCGCGTGTGTGTGTCGGGGGGGGGGTGAGATAGAGGGTGTAGATAACTTTCCTTTAGGTGTGTAAGCGTCAAAGTGTATGTGTACATTGCATAATCATTAAACTGTATTACGGAGTAAGTAAATAAATTAATAAATTATGTTGTACGCCGGTACTGTAATGTTAATAACCTTTGTGCATATCTAACTACGGTGTCATAAATTTTAATGATACCTCCTTCAATGTAATTTGTGTTTTTTTGAACATTCACGTTACACAAGGTTTTGTATTATTTACTGTTTGCAGTTTACAGTTTGTATCACGTTTTGCAATTTGCGTTGTGCAATGTATGACGATGTTAATTTACGAAGAGTTTTTTTTTTTTTAAATTCACTTTATCAATAACAGCCGCTTATATTTCCGATCAAAACACCGATTAAATCTTTCCAATTAAATTCATTTTTTCCTTAAATAACTCAATGAGATTCGTGAGTTGGAAGTGAGACTAGTGAAAAGTGGAGTTATCACGCCCCCCTGGAAGAGATTATTGCGCTTCACGGCCAGAGTAGATTACCATTGGCGTAATATAATATACCGGTGAGACAGTAAGCAGACTGTACATAATACGTATGGAAACCATACGCGCACATATCGGTAAAACGTATTGATATTGTATAACTTTTGTAAGACATAAATACATCGCAGACGTATCGTATACACAGGTGAATGTAAAGAAAGTTCACACCGGGTTTAGAGTAACGTTTCGCTAGCGAGGCTTTCAAACGGGACGGGAAGGGCGGGCAGAATCGTATTGCCAGCTTATATTGCAAATAACGTGAGTTAAACAAAGGGTGATGCAAAGCAGACAGTTAGTAGCTGTCACTGGGTAAGACACGTGTAGCGCTGTGTCGTATTTTTAGAGAGCAGAGCGCAGCTTGAGCTCCGTGTGCGGTAGGTACCGGGTATTCATTAAGTTTCGTCGTCGTTATCATACGTCCGCGCACCGTGTTTTATGGAATTGCTTTTAATGAGAAGGCGTGACTCGGCCACACCTAGCCATAGTCGCAGTCTAATTGACGATCCATGCACACCTGCAATGAATCCTACCTTCCGATCGATTTACACCCGCCATTTTTTGTTTTGTACCTCCGTGCTACAGGAAGTGCAGAGATTGTGTTTATTAACGCGCGCTCCCCCTGTCTGCTGTCGATTACGCCCACATCCGCGTTCAGTCCCCGCTGTCGTCTCATTGTTTTTCAGTCAGTACAGATTTCTGAAAATTTTGGACAACAGATGTATCAACCAGTTTTGGGACGAACTAATAACATAAGAAGTGGGCGATAAACGGCTTGATTCTTCGGTTTCCTGAATGCATACACTGTATTCACCATGAGGTATGCTCCTGTTCCTGATAATCGATTAAATTATTGGTATAATTATCAATTAAATTATGTTAACCGCTTCGTTCTTATATGAACACTTCTACAGATGTCCGCTAGATCACTTCTTGAAACATCTAAATCACATGTAGTTAGACTAGTTGTAGATTGACGCCATACAAACTTATCGCGCGTCAGTCGTTTTAGAACGAAAATATTTATACAGTTTCACTTGAAACTTTGTTATCGCAGAAAAAGTACTCACTATTTTATATCGTATTATGTGACTAGTACAGAGAATTTCTTTAATTGAGTTAAGATTAAACCAAACACACACACACACACACACACATCTTTTACGATTAACGATATTGGCATCTAAATAAATGCACGCTTTTATAGCCAATTATAAACGTAATAACCTAGAAAGTTTATGAACATCAGATAATTGTATGAGATGAATAAATAACGTGATATATAGATAAGGACAAGCTTGCACACGAACTACACTGTGCTTGTGCACGACACATCACATGCACGTCATCGTTTTGGACATGTCCAAATTAAAGAAAAAAATTTCTTCTCATTTGATTTTTGTGTACGTGTTTAAATGTGTGAATTATTACATGTTCGTTAGTATAGGCTACGTGTAGCATAAGGTAGAGTGTAAGCTTTCTTTTTGTTTAAACAGTAGTCTCCCTCGTCCTCTCCCGCACGCACGCGCACACGCGCGCACACAGGACTGGCAGCAGGTTGTGTGTGTACAGTAGACAGCAAGTTCTACTCGACAGGATATTGCAGTTCTGTGCCTTGCGTGTATAGATGTAATGTATGTAACTTTGTATTGTTTGAACTGGTCATGGCTTTAGTGATCTTCTCTCTCTCTCTGTCGCTCCCTCCCTCCCGTAACTCACGCCAAGTCGATGGGGTGGGAAAGTATTTTATAATGTAAAGCTCCTAAATCTTCCTATTCACTTTACAGTAACTAATTTCAATTCGGAATGGAACAACTACCAGCGTCCGCTCCCTCTCCGTTCTTTCCAAACGACATCTGCTCCTATCTTCTGTCTGGTCTCATATTCAAGAGCTTGAACGGGCAAGTTGATTTGTAATGCGATTAACGTATTGTTTTCTTCTGAACGCAAGATTACAGTGTTCACACTAAAACAATTTGACGGTTGATAATAAATCTTAATTTACCGTAACGATAGGTCCCGGCATGACGCGGAAGTCAGTTAGCGATACACGAGGCACACACAGCCGGCATGATTGCAAGACATATGACCAACGTTCTTACCAGACTGTTAAATATATTTATTGCGGAGCCGTAACCATAATATAGACAAACTTTTTTCTTTGAAACTATGAAAACTATGTGTGAATATGTAAATGCGTGTCGTATGTAGGCCTATTGTAATCTCCTGCCGCTTAGGCTTACGTAATAGTAATGCTGTAGTATTATTATTTGCACAGTAATATTTAAATAAAAGTACTGCTATTTTAATATTATTATTTCTTCTTTCTCTGTACATCTTCCCACTCTATGTGGGGTCGATGTTTCTGACAGATTGTCTCCATTTGGCCCTGCCGTGCACATCTTCCACCCCGTAGCTGCTTTTCCCTCGGGTCACCCTTACACAATCTATCCTCTTGGGTTTAGGCCTGCCTCTCGTTCTATCACCCTGCACCTCCATCTTCAGCATCCTTATCCCCGCGTATGATTTTTCTCTTCTCCACACACGAGCATTCAATTTTAGTCTTGTTTCTAGCATCTTCTTCGACGTCGCTACTACAATAGCGATATATCGTAGAGCGAATAAGGTTGAGACTTGTTCCTCTTACTATTGAGTTAAGTTCCTCTTACTCTTATTATAAGAGATGTTCCTGACCTTGTCCATTTTGGTTACACCACACATTCACCCAAGCGTTTTCAGTTCTACATCGGGCTAAATTATTTCAACAATGTGTAATTTAAAAAATATTCTGTATAAATAATACAGAAATCACAACTCTGATCTCAGACTGTAAAAGTGATTATAAATATATATGTAGAATATCAGATGACGCGATGAGTCAGTTGTCAAAATAAATGTTACCTTCAAAGACCGTTACTGCGAGTCAGAGAAGCGATGATTGGTGGGGATAATAAAAAGCGTGTAGATTATGCTATCGATTGAGGGTGGACGGTATTTGATGCGGCCATTTCTTAGCTCCTATGTTTTACAGACTGCACTGCCGAACGTAATTAATTGCTCAATGCTGTAGTCGATACTTGTACGTTAACAGGACAGCAGAACTCGTCCTCAGACGTTTGTTTGAAAAGAATATTTTTTTGCTTTTGTGTTTTGTTTTTTTTTCTATCTTTTGTATGTAAGAAGCGTGAGTAGAGGAAGAAGTGTAGTTTATTGACAGAGCAGCCAGTTCACACCTCCTGTCTCGCTGCCTCCCACATTGTAGCACTTATTACGCGAGCACTTACGAATCGTGTGTACGCCTACCGCAAACGAACGCAACGATGCAGTATTTTTGTCGTTTTTCGTTGTAACATGTGCTTCCCATATCGTGCATCGCTATTACTTACACATGCGTGTATAAATAACTTAACGAAATTTATATATTTTTTATAATAACGTATAGTAATAGTGTGTACAAGATGTGCTATAATAAATAATACTATATTGTAAACTAATATTTTTAGTTTATCCGAAACTAGTTTTTAAATTACAGTTTTCTCACTTCTGTATAGCTTTCTGACTATGTCCTTATCTACTTCTATTATGCAATGCGTTGAAGATTTTATTAATGACAGAATTAAGAAATTATTGGTTTAGTATAGATAAAATGCAAACGGGACATAGGTGTATATAGGATCATAGATAATTTTTAATTTTCATTATTGGAATACGCCCTGCAGGACAGTAACTAAACATAACTTAGATTTTATCTTACTATTTGATATGGTATGCCATCTAGCACGAAATGTGTCTTAGGTTTCGTGATAATTTTCATTACGGTGAACTCGTGCACAGTTCTGTACTCTTTGTAATCACAGTTTGCCGTATGAAATGCTGTAGGAAAACGTTTAAAGATTTCCGGTCAATTGTCGTTGTAGTTGCGGAGTATAAATGACGGCAGAAACGACAAGGATGCGACGGGACCGTTACAGGGATGAGAAGAGAAATGGCAGGCAGCACATAGCAAGGAAAATATAAATCAATAAGTTATCTGAGACAAGCTGCAGTTGCCAACGCGATGTCGAGTGCTCATACAAACAACATTCTACGGCCGTCTCTGCCTCTCTGTAGCTCCGGTTTCGTATCCACGTGCACTTCATTAAAAATTTTGTTCAGTTCTTTGAAACAGGAACGTTGGCGATCCTGTAATGAAAACGTATTTTAATCGATAACGTTTTTCTTCATTTATGGGCTTGTTGGCCGTCCCCGGTATTGTCACTGGATGCAAGATAATTAAACAAAGTCTAGTTATATTTAACGTCGCCTATCTGACGTGTGATCACGTCCGCCCAAACTGTGGAAACTCGTGATGCACGATCGTGACTTCAGCTTGAATTTAATAAAACAGGTTTTACACTTTTGTGACCGATAAGAATCTGATAAACAGGGACATTGTATGCTGTATGCTTTAAACAAATTTGATGTCTGAACGTTGAAGAACAATCCAAGGCCATCTTGCTGCTACGACTGAATTTCGTTATTAAAATAAACCGACCGCATAATAGAGTTGACAGCGTTGAAGGGAGTTATGTAAGTACTTGTGACGATAGCTGTGTGTCAGCTGCAGGTATCCCTGACTTAGAGATAAACCACTGGCGACTGAGGGATTGCGTGGAACGAGTAACGGACAAGCGAGAATTGATCTCGATAATTATTGTTTACTAAATTTCTGAAACAAATTTAAACGTGTCTGGAGGCTAACGTTTGGCTGCTGGCTTCGTGCGGCGCGGAGTTGGAAGCGTTACACACAGATAGATAGCGAACGTTGTGTGTTTACCCTGACGTTTATAGGTTTCGTGTTAATAGGCAATAAATGAAATTTTATCGCCGATGAATTCATTTAGGCTAATGGTGAAGGCGGGTCGGTATGGTACTATCGTAATTTCCTCGTGGGCCCCCACAAACGCTATGTACACACGAGCACTCGCTTGAATAGTCCAATTTTTTTCTGTGTTTAGTGCATTGCAAAGGTTCTGCGTGTAATGTTCGTAACTACATACATGTGTAATTATAGCGTTTCATTCCGTACAGTAAACGTTTTCCGAAACACTCGTCTGTCTCCGACAAAATTCTGTTGGAGCAGAAACTGCATAAGTTCAAAGTTTTTATTTAGACATGGTCTGCGTTATTTTTGTAAACAAATAACGTTCCCGTTGCTTGGGTATTTGCTGAGTTTGTAGTATAAAAATATCGTATACTGCTAATAACAGAATAAGCACGATATGAGGCACAATGTTATTACAGAATTATGCTTTTCCTTACATTTATTGAAACGGTGTATAACATTGTTAGGCTATCTGGTCGTCTGGTACACGGTACATTTCCTGTTGCGACAGTCCCATGGCGAGTCTATGTGTTCACTTCTGGGCGAGTCTATTTATTTTTCAAGTAAACTATAACACATTTTTTGCTAACGCGAAACAAAAAAATAATGTTATAGGCACGTGGTGGCTGTCACTCTTCGGCATTTTGACTGTGAAGTTTTACGCGCCACGCTTCTTGTAGTAGGTAGAGCTCTGCAGCTTAAAGAAAGGCTGCATTCAGTGGCAACACCAACCGTATGTAAATTTTGTATTGCTTAATACTAACTGTACGTTTATGAAAGTATTATTTTTACTAAACTTGTATTGTGACCACTAACACGCAATTATACTGTCCATAAGCGCTTTCAAGCCTCTAGGCTCATCTTCAGATGGTACCCAACAACCTACCTAGAAACGTTGTCATCTTGTGTTCCATCTGAAGACGAGCCGAGAGGCTTGACAACTCTTATGGACAGTATAATTGCGTGTTAGTGGTTGCAATACAAGTTTAGTAAAAATTAGAATCAACCACTAAATTGTGTTTATCTTTTGAAAGTATTATTATTTTATAGCTGCTAATACAGACGAAAAGGAATAGTCAGAGGAAGTTCTCAAGTGTAATAATTTTCTGATATCATGAATGTATTGATAATTTATTTATTTAGTTGTACCAGATATGGTAATGTGTGTTTGTACTGTGATATAGTGTGCAGTTAAGTACTGTTGTAATTGCTTCTATTAAAGTATGAAGTCAGTAATTGGCCTATTAAACACTAACTTAATTTCAATAATGATAATGATAATAGTAATAACAATAACAATAACAACAGTGACAGCAGCAACAATAATAATAACAACGGTATTGTTTACTTTCTCACTAGAAAAATACATGTTTAAATTTAAATTCGGTCGCTGTGAGGTACAAAGTTTGAAGGCAAAGTACAGAAATTCAGAAACCTTTATTAATATGGAGAAAAATAGGAGGTTTTTTTGCTTGTTCAGGGGTTTGTTTAAATAAAAGCACAAGAGCTGATTTAATATAGTGATCACAACGGTATATCTGAAATACCCTATACAGCCTTGCACACATTTCTTAAAAAATCAAATAAAAAAGAAATAATGAACGTCAAAGGAAATTCAACTAACTTAAAATCTGCAATTGCATTATGGTAGGCCTATACCAAATCATAATAGGCATATAGTAGCTATTTCACAGTTTATAATATTTACTGTTCATGCATAATACGCTGCACGTTAAAGAAATATGATGAGCGCGTATAGTATCGATACGTTTGAGTGTATGAATGCCCGGGCCGAGATTGTTGCACCGACACAGGAAGAGGCCTACGTTTTCCGCTTGACAAACACTTCCCGTTTGTAAGCCTTCAGATACTTAGCCGTTACAGTGGTTCACTAATTACTGTTATACAATGACTTATACGTATGTTGCGTGCATGGATGAGCCCGCGCGCTCCATTTTGCTTTCACGCACACGTTATAGTTTCCGTTTGCAGCGTTTCTGTCGTTAGCACTTGTAATGTCTCTCCGATAAGGGAGCTGACTGAACAGAAACGTGTGCACGAATATATATATATATATATATATATATATATATATATATATATATATATATATACTTCACTACGTGAGTTTATGCCAACGCGAGTTTCGTGTTTTCATGCTTGAAGAAAAAAAATAAAGGACGTTTTGAACAGGGAACACTAGCGTTGGGTTTGAACTCAACCGTGTGTTGATAAAGAATTCATAGGCACGTAGACACGCACGCGCGCGCATCGCTCGCCGTCGACCATAAAGACGTATGGTCATAAAAACCAGTCTGCATTGTGTAACCATGAGAGAACAAGATTTTGTGTAGTACACAGCCATTAAGAAAATTCGAAATTACATGCGGCAACTGTAATTTCGACATTGGTCGAGCGCGTGTCCTTGATGTAATCGGAGACCTGCTGGATGTTCTCGATGCCCCGTCATGGCGTAGCCTAGTTCTCTTAGGTATCAGCACGCATACAATAGTGTATTGTCGAACAACAATGGAGGCACTAACAATGAGCAATCAGCATGCACAGTTGAGTTTTTATGAGTCTCGGGGTGTGTGTAGGGTTAGGTTAGTCGCGTACAAGGCGTTCTCCCAATACCAATGAAAGTGGCATTGTTCTTTTGTTCACTATACTAATCATGTCTTTTCTCGTGTTTAGCAATTCATTGGCTGTGTTGTTTTCATTGCCAATAATAGTACCTGGCCAAGCCGAGCTCATGCTATTGTTTTTAAATGACGTATTGCATTGTTACCGGGCAATTTAATCTCATTGCTATTGTACTTTGGCTTTTGTCGACCTCTGCCGGATGTACATTGCGCCCGGCGCTCATACGCACAAATACGCGTTCTTTTACACTGTTTGACAGTGTTTTTATTGCCGGACTTAATTACAATTGCCAAGTGAAACAGATAAATTTGATTGCATCGTAATTTATCAATTTGTTTAAAAAAAAAAAAAACATAGTATATAGATCTATATATAGCGGACAGAGAACAGTATAGTCAAAGCGAGTACAGTTCGCTGTGCTGTAATGTAATTACACCCGTCAGCAGTATAGACCTAATGCTCGGTAACGTGTGTCAGCTGACGAGGGCTCACAAACTAATTGAAAATAATTAAAATCGCTGACGTGTTAAAATAATATTACTTCAAAATGGTAGGAAAGTCATCATTAAAAATGAAGTTGAATGAGCGTTTATTATTGAGGAATCTGTATTCTCATTGTACACATTAATGACGTACGATTGCAACATAGCTAAGTACGGTACGTTCATGTAGGCCTACTAGGCTACAGTATGCTGGCAGAACAGTGATGTCAGCGGTGTTGTTATTGTCAAATTATCGTCAGTAAATTCGTTTTATTGCTGCCTTGACATCTCATGCGTTGTTGAACGAGCGAAACAAGTTCTTAGTTTTAAATCGACCTTTTGGCATTTGTCTGTCTGTCTGTCTGTCTATCTCTTTGGGGTATGTCTCTCGAGAAGTTTCTAACGTATCAAACGATTTTCGTAAAACTTGGTATGCGTTCCAAACTGTTATCTTTCAGAATCCTATTGTTTTTGAGATTGTCTTCCCACCAAAATAGGGGTGGGAGGCAAAAATGTGAGAGTCAATATTGTGAAAAAATCGCAAAAGTCCATGTGAGATATCAGATTAAAAAGAGTTTTAACCACAATCTGAATTAAGTGTTCAATTTTCAAAATATTGGGTGGGGCGCCAGGTCTAAAAAGAGGGTGAATATTTTGATAAAATCTGAAATTCCATGTGGGGATTACATTAAAGAGAATTCTAACCAAACTCTGAATATAATTTATAGTTTTGGAAATTTCAAAATTTTCCCTAGGTCCAAGAAAGGTATTTAAAATTTGAAAAAATTGCAAAAATGCAGTCGAGTGTCAGACTAAACGAAATTTTAATCCAAATCCGAATATTTGGAATTTTTAGCGATAATTGATAAATTATCTAAAATCGAAATTTGTCTAATATTAATGTACTGCGTTCAAAATTGTGAGCGAGTTCTGTTGCTTATAGGTATACTAGTTTAGAGACTTATTTTTGTAAAACACGTTACTGTCAGTTTTATTAGAAATGTAATCACTATTGGCACACAGCAGCACTACTTTAAAGGAGACGCTTCCTTAATTATGCCAGTCCGTTGTGTTAGTATTGATTAGTGAACTCGTGTTCGAAGCTAATGACGGGTAATAAAACTGTGAGCCTTCTTTCCTTTCTCCTCTTGCCAGTCTGGGCCGGCAACGTCAGCGCCGTTTGTCATCCTGTGCTTTCTGCTTTCGCCATTTATCTTGACTGGCAAGAAAAACAAGGCTCTGTCTGCTGCAAAATGTTCGGAATACGTAATGATTCGCGAGCAATGAGAGTTGATACAATGTTATATTTAGCCTTCGCATTACCGTTCCATTCCTTGTGCATACTTATTCTTGTTTTATCTCCTCATGATATTAAAATTTATTGCGCATATTGTCCCATATATATGTGTACATGGTCTGTTTACTTCGTGCTGAAACAAATTATGTTCGGAGAGATTGCGAAACCTTGTTTGGCTGCAGTAGAGAGCTTTTTGCTACATTTGTTGCAGAGCAGAGCAGTTTAACTGTGCATACATACGGATTGCGGTAGTGGTTGTATTTTAAGCACTAGTGCACTAACAGGTGCAGCGAATGGCGACCGTGCTTAACTACTGTAACGCATTTTACAGCGAACTATTATTGTTAATGACTGAGCCCTTTACAAGGGTTTATCCACATTGTTTTTGTGATGGCTTGTGTTTATACGTGCGCATAATAAACTAGCCCGTCTTGTATATTGTTCTCGGAGAGAAATGCGGTTTTCGTAAATGTTTATTAACTGTGTGTCCCCTCATTTGTTAGGACAGGGGTATCCTTATACCTCTCTTGATTTTAAGTGTTTTAACAGAAACTAGTACAGTCGAGAACTAAAGTGTATGAACTTACGTTAGCGGATGTATCCACTCGTAAAATGTATAAATGAAATGTCCTGCTTCACGGAGACCAGGGAGCGATATTCAAGGAGGACCCTCGTGCGGGAAAGAGACCAATCCACGAATGTAGGCCGAAAGTCGCTATGAGTAAACGCCTTAAGTCTCGAAGTGTATAGTAGACAGGCCAAGATCCGGCTGTACAGGACAGTAATCCGACTTGTACTGTACGCATGTGAACGTGGAGAGTCACGAAACTCCTCGTTTTTGAGCGGGAGGTCGTGCGAAGAATCTACGGGCGGTAATTCTACAGAATCCATTAACGGGAGACACAACTGGGAGTTGGTAGCACTTTACAACAGCACGAAAATTGTAGGAATTATGCGTAACAGGAGACTCCGAGCGGCTGGACATGTGGCGAGAAAGGACTCTCACACCGGTGGACCGTGACGGTGGTAGTTTTCGTTGTCGGTGGAAAACCAACGAAGAGAGGGAGCGAGGAGGATCATTGTAGCGGTCCACGGTTCTCTGTGCTTGGTCGTGTAAAGTTAAGATGTCCTGCTCATGTCTTTGTCTGTCTCTTGATTTTAAGTACGGTAATTTTAAAAGCAAAAGAATGGATCGAGAATTATACGGCGTGAACTTGAGTCCTCCAAGCAAAATACCCTCCCGTATAGAATTCGTTAGGCTAGATATAAATTCTCCTCGTATTCTCATTTGACTGTTGATTTTAAGCAGTTTACGAGAAAACGGTACAATGTAGAATTGTGTAACGTGCGAATTGTTGGCACTGAGACAGTGTACTGAATTTATAATGTGCAAGTTCTCAACCTATTACAGTACTAACATTCGGATATTTTATAGGTGTAATAATAAATATTAGGCGTGATCTGTCAGTACTCTATAGCCAACCACAAGTCATCTGATATTAGAGAGAACAGTTTGTGTACCGTGACGATGTTGGCTACATTCTCTACTACAACCGTATCTTCCTTGTGTGTGTGAGCGCGCGCGCATGATGTGTTCTACGCACGATGGGCCAAGAGATAAACGATACGGACTGCAATAACCTACACAAAGCAGTGTATGGAAATGAAACCAACTTTTCCCTTCTAAAAAAATTCCGCTACCAAGAGTAAACTACCGTATACAAGAGGTAACAGTATACGCCGTGTTCACGGGTGTGTAAATAATTAAAACATGTAGGTTAGAGTTAGCGGGCGTTACGCCGGGTTTTCGTCATGTGGGAAACGCACACCCATTGTGTCGGACCGAACGGCATTTTAAACGTTTGCACGAAACTGGTTCCACAGTAGAACTACGTGCACTGCAGTGCCCAAACACGCACGCACTCGTAACTGCGAATCGAAGACGGAAGTCATTAATTAATTCACATATCTTTTATATTATCATTAAGATAACCGTCCAACTAATTGCACTATTCGTCTTCTTTGCAGACTGTAATTGTTACTCTACCGCGAGAATATGGAAGGTACGGAGTGTTTTGGTTAAAGTGATAGAATTAGCGTTAGTTGTGATATTAAGAGCGTTGTAATATCCTACGATATTGTTATCGTGTTAACTGAATACTGCCGTTCCACCTGCAAACATACCATAACACACAGGTTACTGAAATACAATCTAATGCAGTTAATTTTGAGTACAGAAATGGATATCACAAAGGGCATAAGAACATATCGTATATTGATGGTTGGTGATGTATTCGTTTTGTTCACTTTGTACACGTTGTTCACTTGAGAATTAACTTTAAAATCCGTTTATATTGTACGTTTATGAAGGTCCAAAAGCGAGAATTATTTTGTTCTCATTCGAGGTAATTAAGAAGGCGATTTCGTATTATAAAGCCAGCGTTTTCGAATAATATTCAAACGCTTAATATAACAGTTTAGCGCCTCCACGTTTGGCAACTATTTTCATCTTTTCGAATTTCACTTGGGCTTCTATGATTGTTTTCCCATTCAAATTCCTCCCGTTTGTCCCTCAGGAGTTTACTAAGCTTCTCGTTGGCATGGTTACTGCCTAGCGTTCTGAGTAAAGTGTGAGATCTGTTTTGTTCTTTTTTCGTTTGTCTCTTTCCATTGTTTGGTTCGTCGGTACATTCTTTCACGTTAAAAATCAAGAGTAGGCCTACATCTAGTGAAGTTTGTGCAGACAATTTCTGCCTGTCTTCACTAATTAGCTCATAGGTAAAAATCGACATATTTGATAATATAATTTAATCGTGTCGCCTAATTTCATCATCTTACCTCATATATACCAAAGAATTATTCAGTTTGCTTTATATTTCACTCAGTTATGGGATGCTAGAATCCGTTTAATTATCTGCAGCATCTAACTTCCCGTACAAGACTTTTAATCCAAACTAGAATACAAAGTTTAAAATTAGACGCATTTATTATATAGGCCTGTGTCTCTGTAAGAGAGTGGAACAAATTAAATTTATTATTAATTGTATAGATTAATGTAGATTGTGTCTATTAGTTTGACAGACGCTGTAACTTTCATACAAAGGTCATTTATCTGACTACGTTTCGACAAACTTTTACGCAAATTACAAAAACAAAACTCGTGTCATGTAATTTTGCTGAAATCAATGACGGTAAATCTCATCAGAAATGTAGAACATAGGAAATCGGTTCCGACGGCAATTTTCCCAGGAAAACGTTTCTTGCTCTGTCACAGTGTGGGGAGATAATGGAAGTTCGATTACAGCATATCGAATGTCATCATGTATGGGAGACAGCGTATGTAGCCAGACGAAGATAGAACAGGCTGCTTGGGCCGAGAATCAATAAAAGAGACAAAAACGCTTCTCTTCCTTTGTTGTTAACGGCGTTAGAATAGTTTGTGTAAAGCTCGACTCTTGTCAGTTATTAATTTTTTTTATCTGTCGTTCACACAGGACCTTTTATAAATTCAGTCTCTTCAGTGGTACCTAAATTTTAATTCTGGTTTTTGTCGCTTTTAATCTGTGCGTGTATAATAGGCAGTACTATTGGTACAGTAGGCTACTGAAGGCCTTCACGGGTGTATACAGCTCAGTATCGTGACAAATCTCCAGTCGTCCCCATGCCTTTCTTTCACCTCTATTATAAGCAAGGCTATTTCAAAGCCTATTCAGCTGCTCGATTTTGGTCGAACGAATTCTCACAATAGAGTTCCTTCGGTGCTTACAAGTTTGTAAAAGAGAGCGAGAGGTAATACTTACTTCGTGTGGAGGGGGAGGTTGGGTTGAGGGATTGAAACCCCACTTACGGTAACCCATAGAGCGAAAGGCTATAATTAAATCAGGGACGGGTTCAGCCAATTTTCTCCCTCTCGAAAAAGAATTTATTTTATAAAGTAGTAAATACTACGTTTACGATTATATCTGTGCCATGTAAAAGATAAGCCGTGTATCTGATTAAGCCGTCTCGTCCTTTGGAAATGTCATTTAAAATGCAACATATGTTATTGTGTTTTATTGGTTAGAAATTCGTATTAACTAATGGGTTAATTAATCCTTAACATTGCGGTAGTTTTATGTTATTTTCTATACCAAACTGAAGGAAATTACATAATTATGTGAAGCAGTTAGAATATAATAGTGTACTTTACATTTTTTGGTGTAACGTTTTCAGACGCGTATATATATCATACATGTACGCACTTGTAATAGGGACTAAACATCCACTGTTAGTAAAACCTCAAAAAATTAGCGGTCAAATAAACTTTATTGTCCGTGATGTGTAATTTTCTTGCTTTAGTTTATTTTGCGATCGGGACTGAATATACTTTTGAAATGTATGTTGTTCGGTCCCAGACTACTTATGTATTATTAATAATTTGTGGCGTACTATAAATTAGTCTTATTACCGGTAATGTATAACTTCGTGTTACGTTCATCCACAAATAGACTTTCGTATGTGTTTCCTGACACAATTTTCCAAACAGACTGGTTTTCAGTTTATTGGTTTACGATTGTTTATACAACATTATTTGTAACGATTGCCATATTTCAGTGTGTCAGTATTGTACTTGTTAACAACGAGTTTGGTGTATAAGTTTTGTTCGCGTCTGCACACAGCTGTTGGTTCGTCTCCGCTTATCGTCAACCAGCAACATGTGACTACCGGCCGTCTCACGCACCATATGCACAACGAATCGTTAATGTGCCGTGGTTTTCGTAACGCTGCGCCCGATAAGGAATCACTCGACGAGCAGACTTTCACATACCGTACAAGAAGGCGGTGACAGAACTCATTGGATATGCGCCATATTTCACACCCCTGTTCATTCCTCAGCCGTTCTGATTGATCTACGACTCGCCCAAAGTAATTATAATTCGGAGCGCAACGAGAGTATGCGGTTCCGTAGCGTGAATTTGGCCGTCCCTTAATCGCGGCTGACCTCTCCCCTCTGAGTACAGCAGACATTCTAAATTTACCGTCGAATACCTCTGTTTAGTCTGCTACAAAGGCCGTGCAAAATTCTAACCACTCGGCCCCACAACATGCGCATTGCGTACATTTTGCTTACATAGGCCTTTTTTTTCTTCTTTACAGAAAGAAAATCTGTTCATATTTAATAAATTCTGAGAACTTGGATTTTTAAATTACGCAACATGATTGTTAGTTTTAAAATTTATTTTCAAAAACAATGATCTACGTATAAAAACGAAGGTATGATACGTTGTTAATGAAATTCTAAGTTTCCATGTCGTCCGGCAGACTGTTTCCATAGTTCTGTATTAGGAATGAATTTATCGTTAACAGATGTTAGTACACACACAAACACACACAGAATTTAGTATAATATGATCACATATTATAGCCTAATTTTACTAACGTCACCACCTAATCATAATCACAGCCAACTTCAGCTTAGACAGATGTGTGTGGTCCGATTTTAAACAGACTGGAACTGATCTAAACACCTCTTCCTACGGCGTCCAACATTGTTCATTCTGGTTGCTTACACAAAATGTATGCATTTTATCTTTACACAGCCTTAAAATATGCCCATTGTTCTGTGTTCCAGCAGTTCTCTGTAACGCACCCAACTCTCAGTTCTTCTCCGATTTCTGATGTTTCCTGATCTCATCATGTGTACCCAGCCAATGGCCTTGGAAGCCTGTTTCCCCCTGCCCCAGTTCATCTCGTCATACTTGTTATCAGTGTCCTGATACCTGATCCATATAATAAAGTGGGGCAGCCATTATGGCACAAAACCTGAGTTAGGTAATTTTTTGTTATGAAAAGAGACGATATTGTTTTTTGTCTCCGAATTTGTATACCAACGAATTTGCAAAGAATTGCAATAATATGTTTTAATAATGAAAGTAGGAGTCTGTTTACAATTCTAAAATGAATCGTGTAATTATGTCTTAATCTTCAAGTATTTATGGCGTCGATAATATATAAACGTTTCGTATATTAATTTTAAAACCTAATTTTTTAAATTTCTTAGAAAACCGTACACTTTGATTCCCAAGTAATTAACGCTTATGTTTGTTGTATGTAATACGTTTGTGTGCACGAATTCAGACTTGACTTCGAATTTTCGGCTGTAGATAACGAAGAGAACGCTAAACATTAATGGCAGTAGTAGCTTGTGCGCCGCCATATCAGCGCTTTGCGCTAATGCGTTCGTACTTTGTTTAAATTATTTTCTACCCTAGAGATCAGCGGGCAACAAATTGATCGAGTGAACCGCTATAAATGGCAGGAATTTCTCATCACTCATTTTGCGCCGTGTCGCTGCCAGACGGAGCATAGCAGTTTAACTTGTTCCTTATTGAAGCACATAATTACATTAGTCGACCAGACCGTTTTCCTTCAAAAGCGTTTTTAATTTAAAAATTCCTGTGAAAAATTGTCAGACTTTCATTATGTTCTGTATTATATAGATTCAGTTTTTTCTGTTCTGCCATTAATCTCTTCGCTTCAAACACACGATAGTGTCATTTAAACTTTAAGTCAAGATTATTTCTCTCTATATAAATCTCTATCTCTGTTTCTCTCAACACACACGCGGGCGCGCGCGTTCCCCTTCTCCTCGTTCATGAGCTCGCGTTTGTCGCTGTTATAAAATAAACATATGTGGGTAGGGGTAGAGGTAGTCGGTGCGTGGTTTCCTTGATAATGCTACTACCCCATTTCCACAGACAATGAATTCACCCTTGGCGCCGCCACCCCTCTTTCTCACTTAAACGTGATTTATAAAACGTGTTCCACTTAAAAGCGTTATCCCGAACTTCATATAACAGTTCAGGTTAAACGGCATAAATTTTGAATTTATTTTTAACGGAACGGGGCGCAATTAATTAAGTAGAAAGCGATCTCTTTAAATCTGTGTTTCTGCGTATACGCGAGGGGTTCCAGATATATAATTTATACCGGCTGGAAAACACCGCGTCTACTGTTACGGTATTTGTACAATCTATTCCGTGCGGTAATTGTCTTTCTGTGTGTTTGGAAATGACTTGTAAAACTCCTGCGATCACGTAACTGCTTTGTAACAGTAGTTTCAAAACACGCAGAATTTAATTAGGCAGTTGTTAATGCAGATCAGGAACGGTTCAACTATTTGATGATAAGAACGAGAGAAATAATATTTGTAGTGACTGTGAATCTATCAAAATTAGCTTCATTATTTTTAATTGTTATTAATGAGATTATTAATTCTACTTTGGGCAATGCAAGACCACAATGATGCTATCAAAAGTATGATGAACGGTTGGAGACATAATAGAGTAATACCTCGTCTGATTTTGACACCGGTAATTCAGAATTATCACAATTCCTTGTTATTAAACGTTTGCCCCAGTATGCAGAGTAATAATAAAATTAATAATTTTTAATCCTAAAGATAAATGTTCAACAACCGTGTGGAATTTTCTTTGTAATGTAGCGACAAAAAGTATAATGATTATTATAGTATTGTTTTTGTTTATCACTAGCCCAATATCTGAGGTAAAGGTCGTTTAGACTTATCAGTCGTAAGAAACGAATTAAGATTAAAGAAAAAAAGTTTTACAGTATTCCATTGTATAAGTAAGGGGGCACTTCATTCTAGTCGCGTAGTTGCAACCAACGTGTGTATCTCTTTACCATTGGGAGTAAATTCGTTCAGTTTAGTCGAAGTTAATTAATTTGAAAAGGTCTTCTCTCAAACGATCCGAATTTACAGTATACGGGTAAATTTAGAGATTTTACAATATACGGGTACTGCTTTACAATGACTTGTAATAATGATCGTAACGCATTATTAATTTTTCTGTGTGCTATACATGTTAAAAACATTTTGTTCCATCAAACCGTGTTTGAATATTTAGCACATGCATTATTCTAAGTACGCGCGATTTCTTGAGTAGAGAAAGTTTATTGTGAATACACTTTTATATGATTAATAACATACGCTAATTATACTATGCAGTATAATTATGCAGTATATATTTTTTTAATAAATAAATAATGCGTTAATAAATGAGTAAAAGATTACTTGTTGCAGGAATAAGGACTTTCAACAGAATTGTTCCTTTTTAAAAATAAAAAAGCAGCGATGAAAGTCGCTCGACATGCAGTTTTCGGAAACAAGTTTTTTGAAGTCAATTTTGTATTTTACTTGCATTTTATTCTTGAATAAGTTATGTTGCTCGGCCGATGTAATTAACCTATAACAGTCTACTGTATCGTAAGTCAATGTAGTAGATTGAATTGTTACATATTTGTCGAAGAAATCATTTATCCAACGTATTTGTGTTACTATTATCACCATTATTATCACCATTCTCAACGTTGGAGTCACCATCATCGAATTGCAAACGATAGGTACTGGTACGATATTTTAATGTAATGCGGTATGTACTGTAATGTATTGCGATATTTTAGTGTTCTCTATTCCGTAATTCGTTTTGGTAGTCTATTCGCTTTCACACGTGGAGCTGCCAGTTTACAGAAACAATGTAAACTGATGTATGTAATCTGCTCGTTGATTTCACCACAAGCAGGGAATACAATGTTTGTCACTAAGGCCCGTTTTCCTAGGAGCAGGTTTTTTGCGTCGCGCGAACCGGGTAGGGCTCTATCACGTCGGCAGGAACGTATTTAATTATCACGCTGCGCGTTTGTGTTTTCCTAGCCGGACGCATTTCAGCTATTCAGTCGACGTCGGTAGTACTAGATGGTAGTGGTTATAATTCGGAGTGTTAGTGTTCCCTGTCTAAATGAATCGTTTGGAGCAAAATAAAAAGAGACTTTTTGCTTTGCTTATTCTCAGGCACATGCATATGGATGATGAAGATGAGGATTATCTCTTGTCTACGGCAAAGAACAGAAAATTAATCAACAAAATGTTCTTAAAACGCGAAGATGAAGGTGTTTTCAAAATATTGATTAGCAAACATTTACACGACGAAGAAGAGAGATTCAAGAAATATTTTCGATTCACCCGTGAGCAGTTTTGCTTCGATTTTACAGTGCACTGAAGACGACCTAAGAGGTCCCAGTTACAATAGCGTGAAGTCACCTACAACACCTATTTGTTGAGCATTTTCCCAATTTCTACCCAAGTTTCATTTTTGTGTGTGACATTTTTGAAGTTGGGATCCTTCAAGTTCCATAAGTATGCGTGATCACCCACTGCTTCAATTAACTGATCGTCATCCGAAGCACTGAAACGCACTTGAGGCATTTTGATACACAATTTTTGAAAAACAAAATCCAGAAGTCGGCCTATCACGCCGGACGCACTACGTGATGCGCTCTGGAGGAAAACAGAACCATTATTTTCTAGTGTGTGGAGAACGGCGTGTTGAGTTCGGCGTATTGCGTCCTACGCGGCGCAAAAAACCTGCTCCTAGGAAAACGGGCCTAACCGTGTGAGACTTGAATTCTAGTACGTTCGTGTATAGCTTGCACTTTTTACTAACTTACCTCGGAAAGGTCATTTCGGAGGCCTGAAAACTACCGTACTCAGCTGTCGTATTTGAGCTATCCATGTTTGTGACCCATATAAAAGCTCAGAAACAGCCGTGGGCTTATAAAACGTCAGCTGTGATTTGTTTCAAGGTCTTCCTCGACAGTGTTGCTCTTACAGCACCAAGCGCAGGTTTCATGTCCACATCCCGTATTGTCACAGTATGTAGGCTATATGCCTGCAGAACTGCGTGTACTTTCGACTTTTACGTTGTATGATGGTTATACACGGTTCGCTTTAGATACTTTTTTCCTTAGGTTGCAAAAGATTACAATGTACGTGTTAAAATTTTTAAGAAGCAATTTTTCGGATTGAATTATTTCTTTATTTAAAATGTTTGTTATCGGTAGTGCCTCTGTTTTACTAGCACCCCGACACTTTTCGTCTCTTCGTTTCTACTTTCACTTATAACTTCTGATATCCTCAAAAGCGAAATTTATTGTACCAGTTCACTTTATAGGCCGTGTAAACTTAAGTTCACTTAATTTGCTGTTCAAGAATAAATAAACGTAGGCCTATGTGTATGGCATTATTTAAGACTGGTACAACGTAACTTAGGGCTACGAACGTGGATAATATAATACTCTACAATTCCATCTAATACTCTACCTATAATGTTTATCCTACGGAATATAAGCACTAACTCATAATTATCAGACACTAGTATACCTAATTACACAATGTAGATGATGTTTTTTAATCTGTCCGTTTGTCGCTAATCGGATATTATAGTTCATTTCCATTGCTACCAGTAAATTTTTTTTATCACCTGAATTAAACCAGATTCGCAAAGCGTTTCACAAGTCAACTGTTTCTCAAAGAATACGCCAGACGATATCGAGACGGCGCGATGAACTCATAGTTGACGGATCGTCAGCAATTAGATCCTGCTCTGAGTCGGAGATCGTTTTATTCCGAATAGTGTTACCGTTAGTAGTATTTAACGTTTCGCACGTCGCTTAACAAATCAGCCCAGACAATCAGCGGTAGCGGGTCTTAACAGACGTAGCGCGATTACATCTGTAAACCTATATTAGCGGCAGAAGTTGACTGGCGTTAAGGAGGAATCGTGAAGTTGAAGTGTCGTTCGTGTACAAACGTCAGTTCGATTCAATGTCTGTTTGCTTGTTTTAAGAGGCGAACCGTGTGAAGTCTGTTCGGCTTCAAGTAGAAGCTCGTGTCTAGTGTGTTTCCTCGGTGGTTCACTCTCCAAGGGCTAGATTGATATTAGTATGTGAGTCAACTCAGCTTAGCCGCGCGCGCGCATGCGTTTGGTATAAGATGTTTATAATCTAGTTTGTAATGAACGTAGCCTATAATTTGTATAAAGTGATATAAATTACACGTTTATATATTAACTGTGACAGTATAGTACGTTAATATAGCCTATAGAAAGTAATAAACGTAGTACCCGTAAATGTTATTCCACAACTAAAGGACAAAATATTCATACTTTCTCCTTGCTAGACTTAAACAAGGAGATACTTACATATATATATTAATCATCTTTCCACAATAAAGCTTTCTGTGAGAAGAAGAGAAGTTAGTTACACAGCCCATCTGTTTAATGGTAAATTAATATTCTAACCGGAACGCCGTATTCATTCTGGTTTTACACGCACGTTAAGTCCGCCGTTTCACTAACAGCCCGTTGGCTTTTGTGTTATGTAGATTCGTCTGCATACTTAACGCATAGCGTGTGTTGTCCTTTATACACATCCGCTGTACCAAATGTTCTGTCTGCTTATGTTTGTGTCATTTCTAATCGTAGTACAGGCGATATTTTTCGTCTGTATGAACTTGTTGAAAATCTAGTTCCACGGCTACCTAACGTAAACGCAGAAAAGTGAACGTCTATTATGTAAAATGTTACGAAGATGAACGCCCCCCCCCCCACACACACACACAGAGTAGTCACTATACTTAGAATTGTAATATCTAGTCCTAATGTGTTGAATCCCTGTATCATGTTCTCATTTTTTATTTGTAATGTATGCACACTGCAAATCCATAAAGTAAATTATTTTGAAATTTGAAAAAGTGAAAATATTCATTGTTTTTGATTATACGTTTTGCCCTAATATACTGCCTGTACAGCTTGCCCTGTCCGATAGGGTCATTGTGAACAGTATAATTGAATATTCAGGTTCGAGGCCTGTGTAGTGTCACGAACGTATCCTGACTTGAAATTTGTTCATGTTTTGTCGTCCAAGATTTATAACAAATAAAAATTGAGAATAAAACTCACGATATAAATTTTCTGTAATGCACAAGGATTATTCTGTATAGCCACAGCAGACTGTGTATTCACTGAAGTCAGAAAAAGTCTTTTTATTTTTCGTGAAGTGGAATACTGGAAGTGAATAGGGTAGACCGCCTGTTTAAAGTTATTCAAAAAAATTTGCCGGGCCAGCGAGGAGGGGAGGTTTGGTACATTTCGTCCGTCCAATGTGTAGGGTGAAAGAGGATCTCCACATCACTTGTTTCCTACTTAAACGAACAAAGACACTGATTATGAAACCGACAGCTTGGAAATACGCATGTGCAGGGGGATCTGTACCATCACATGCAGGTAGTCGGCAGGGAGGGGTGAGGAGTTTTGTTCGGGTACACTACGGTTCCTATGGAAATTTACTAAATTAAATCCCTACGTGGAGCCACTCTATTTTTAATTTACAAAGGTCTAGTTATTAACAAAGGGCCTGAGATTAAGGTTCATTGTTTCCGCGAAGATTATTTTCCTTTAATTATACACAGACGGCTAATTTTATTTTGTGGTTGTCTGGATTTATATTAACGTTGATCTGTGTATTTGAAATTCAGAGGATATGCTTTTAATAACAGAAGTTTTGATAACGAAAAGTACAGCTGTAACACGGTTACTATACCTTTAGGGCAGTTTGGTACTGACGTATAAGCTCGCTTGATTATATCAACAGTGATGATGATAATAGGCCTAGCTGTCACTATTCTCAGACTAACAGTAAAAGCAATAGTACTGAGAAACTAACAGTATATTTATAATTCTAATAGTAAACTGTTGAAATAGTAACATCAGCCTGATGATGAGATATTTAATGTTATAGGGTGGCGTTAATGCTGTTCTGATAGTAACAGTTGTTAATGATAACAAAACGTAATCAATCATTCTTGTCTGATTCTTTTAGGCAGGTTATGAGAATTACCTGCGTAAAGAAAAAACACGAAACTTAATAAATTTTTTTTATAAAGTGATATTCGTGAACATTCAGTTTTATTAACAAAATAAGAGTTTAGGCATATAATTTTATGTGCATACCTTAGCGAAGTGCGTACTACTCCGCGTATACTGCAACTTGTAATACTCGGAGGAAAAAAACATTGCATGCTGCGCTGGAATCTCAAATCCGAGTAGTAATACTCATTGGTTAATTTGTTTCACATTAAAGCTGGGATAAAGTTTAACACGACGTATGGTGTTATTTAGTATAATGTATTCGTACATTATGGACGTGAGAGAGAGAGAGAGAGAGTGTGAGAGTGAGAGATAGCAAGGAGGAGGGTTAGCCCGCTGGCCGGGCGTTCCAGCACAGCGAGCCACGTCTCTGCCTGTAATCCTCAGTCACGCGGGTATACTCCGTCGGTCGCTGAACTTTCTTGATGGCGGCGACATCTGCTGCCTCACGAACACACTACACCATACGACATGCAGTTATGACAAATACAATCGATCTATCTATCTACCCGTCCATCTACACTTTGTTCACATCGATCCGTAATGGACGGGCACGGTCTGTGGAAATGTTGACACGGTTCCGCATGATCTGTGTGAGAATTACTACCTTGTGAGGCACATTCCACTGTGGCTAACGTTCCCTCCTCGCTGCGTCTTCCACAGTGTTTCCAGACCAATCCGTTTCAGTTGTATGTTGTAATGTGTAATACGATTAGCCTAGTGTACGTACGCGGTCGGCCGTGTGATATAAACTCTGAATAAAAATTGTTCTGAAAGCCCGATCCGACCAGCCAGAGAGATACCGTAAACGGTCGTTCAAGTATTTGGTTACCAACGCCTAATCCAAACGCCATACAATTTTATTACTGCTGGGATGCCTTTCAATCGGCACACAGAGAATCGTTGATCGAATAGAAATAGACGTTAGACATTACAGTAGTGTTTACAAATTTTCTGTAATGGTTAAGTAGTAAACTCTACATAAATGTCTCACAGTTCGAATCGGGTAATGAGTTTTACTAAGCTGAAGAGTCTTGGAAAGTGATTATGTAACTCCATTTAGCTACAGAACATTTGTCACCATAGACACGTTTGCTAGTGCTTCAGCGCTTCATATTTTTAATGTAAACTTAAAACGAATTGTTAAATATACAGAATGTTGTTACGGCCTGATTTTGAACGTCCTTCAGTGCGCACGCGCGCACCCAAGCTGACACTTAATCTACAATTTCTGTATTAACTCCTGTTGTATCGTCCTGAAAGCCAACACTTATGTACTATTAGTGGCCAATGAAATTAACCGGAATATTTGCGTAACTGACGCCGATGCTATTAAAAAACGCTTCCGAATAAACATGTGATATCTGTGATATCTGATATTTACAAATATTCCATCAATCAGCGAATAATTCCAGAGTTGCTAAAATTAATTTTTATCGGATAAGAATGGGAGATCGTAAATTTTGTCCTAAAAATAATTTACGAATATATTTTGAAGCTTACGACCGTTTGAAGCGTAATGTTACTCAATAAACAAGCAAACACCTTGTCGACATAACAAATGAAATGAGTGTGAGACATATAAAACACGCAAACCAAAGTCGAACACACATGCATGACATAAAAATGTCTAATAAAGAAATGCGTGAATGTTTCTATACGCATACCTATTTTATACTGTCTCGTTTTATGTACTCGATATAAAATACTTTAAAATATTCAGGAAGCAAAATAAATAAAACGATTTTGACTCTGTAAATATTTATTAACTTCGAAACCTGTTCTGCCAGAGAAAATTATTTTTAATTAAAGTAGGATGTAGTAGTGAGGACAGACGATAACAAGAATAATATTATTGCAGTTCTGTAAGGTTGACCCGATTTTACATTAACAGAATTAATTTATTTCCTTTTACTGTAGACGTATAGTAACTTATTAGTACCTTGCAACAAAACGTATTTTTAAAGTGAGTTAGACCGATCTGTGAAATGATTTAATAAATTGAAACGAAAAAATCCTCAAAGCGGTTTTCATTAATAGAATTACTGTATGCCTATTATGACGTAACTATTGGGTACATACTAGAATTATAATGTCAGAAAAACGTATTTCATTATAATGGTCTTGATTACCAGGTTCCTTGAAATTTAATAACATATACGCTTTACAACTGGAACAAGCGATTTGAAACGCTTTAGTTTTTAATGAAAACAGCGTTTATAAGCCCCGTAGTTTGTATATATTTTTTAATTTCCTTTGTTGCGAGTTTCTACGTAAAGTTTGCGCGGCGCGGAGTAATGTTAGGCAGGCCTAGCCCTAGTCCTTTGTCTATGTCTCTACTACTCTGCAATTATTTACCAACGGCTCTGTAGACAGCCACATGCAACGAACGACGAGTTCTGTGCAATAAAGAAGCACCCACCCTATGTTTACGACTCACATCCTTGTTTAATAACAAGTTGTGCGAGGGGTTTTAGACCTGCAATCTGCTCTACTCGTATAGCTGTTCTCGCATTCATGATTACAGTACGCTGTCCGTGCCCAAACCTGCTTTTCACTACACTCACTACAAAATTATTGTTGTACACTACGTCTTGCGCACTGTTTACCCAGTGATTTTTAGCACACAACCTCGAGTACCCCTGCATCGGTTTTATTTTTTTCTTTCTAACGTGATTGTTTCCATGCGATAACTAAACGTTACGAGTTCGTGTATGCCCGGTTGGTTTTGTATGTTGGAACTATTCATGTACCGCTGAAATTTGTTAGCGTCCGTGTGAATATTTGCATCAAAATATTATACGGTTAGAGTTGTAGTAATAAATTAATTGTAATGTAACTTCCATTGTTGTGTACAGGCCTACACGACATAAGGCAATCGGCGTATACGGATGGTAGATGTTTATTGTGGTAACATTCTCATTCACAGCCTCGTGTTTCTGTAACGCAACGCAAATGCGGACGAGCTGTGAATGATCCAACCTATCACTCCATATCGCACTAACCGTCTAACGTTTATAATCATAACTATATAAATACATTCACAACAGAACGTTTATTGGTTTCATAACGTGTAATATCGCATCGGCGTTTCTTCGCATTAGGATTCACTTTTACGCGAGCGAAACAAAACAACATTAAAAATTATTTCCTACATCGCTCCGCGACTGTTAAAGGTTTATTCACAGCTGGATCCGACTGCTAATGTGTATTCAAGTTGCTTCCATTATGCGTCTCACAAACTATAAAATAAAACTAAATAAAAAAAAGAGCGTTCGAAACGGCGCGATGTGTAATCTTAAAAACGCTGCCTTCAAAGCGGCTATTACAATAACTCGGCGGGCGAGAGGGGGCGTTAATAGCATGATCACGGAACAAATAAAGTGTATCTGACGTAATCTCCAAACGTCATCTAATTATGAATGTATGCTGTTAACGTCGAGGAAAATGTTTTGTGTCCTGCAACACTCCACGGTACGTCACGTACAGCACTTGGTGTTGTCTCGAGTATGTAACTAGACAGTAGGCCTACGTTTAGAGTAGCCCTATACTTGTGCGTCGTTTATGACATACTGACAGGTAGGCCTATAAGTTCGCAAACTCTCACGATCGTTATTTAGCGGTCGATAAAATTATTGACCAACTAGAGTCGTTTTAATAGTCTAATTTATTTTTATTATTGAACACCTCTGTTATAAAATATGCAAGACACGTAGCGTGATATTTAGATTCAATCGTTTTGGAGGATGAATAAAAAAATTAAAATTTTTACTCAGTTCATTCCTCGGAGTACCGAAAAATACCTGTGATAAAGCAAACGAAAACACTTATACCTGGAAATGGATTTCCTGCAAAGATGGCAAGGTAGCGTAGAAGATTCCGTTATTGGAGTGAAAACAAGGCATGATGTTACAGTACAAATGTGACAGACTTGTAAGTGACAGAATTTAACAACGAAAATTTATCGGGTGTGTTATGAAGATAAGAACAAAACAGGGAAACAAGTAATAATAGACAGTCATCCACCAAACATAGGAAAAAAAGTTACACAAAGGAAATACGATGCAGAAGGCGCTAGACGAAGGGAAGTACAAGATGATAAGAAGTTGTGATCCGTCGACAGCCTTGGATAGCTGTCCACTGATAGAACGTTTGTTTACCTGTTTATTTGTGTTGCAAACAAAAGTAGTCAAGAAATTTTATGGGATTCGTTACTATAAAGGTAGCCCATTATCGGAAATTCGTCAATTGCCCAAACTACCATTTGAAGAATGAACGCCAAATTGTAAAACCGAAGTGGCACTCATCCGTTTATTCCTTACAAGGGTGTGTAGGGTGATAGAGTTAGGCCTATAAAGTTTTCATAAAAGTTTAACAGGCGCGCCCACTCTGCGTGTGTGAATAAGGACACGTTATTTAAAAACCGTTTATTTCCATTAGGAAATCACCGTTTTTCGAATATTCCTTTTGTTACCGTTCGTCAAATATCACAAAATGACAGACGTATTTTGAACAGAAATAGCTTATCTATTCGTTACAAGAAACTGTCACTCCATTCAGATAAAGAACGCAGTTGCGAAAGACCCGCTCCGAAGCATAACAAATACTAAACATTTTCAGCCAAACAGGGCGAAATTACTGCAGCTGACAAAAATCGATATGCCATTAAATCAACAAACTGGCTTCTTTTCAATAAAATGTATTGTGTCGATACTGAAAGAAGAATGTGGATGTGAAAATGCCCTTTCATTTGGTGGAAAACTCAACAAATAACACTCAATAAAAATATCGAATCAATAAAAACGTGTTTGTTACTTTTACGAGTCGTGCTTTGATGCGAATATAAAAGGGGACGTTATGCGAAGGTAGCTTTATATAATAAATGCACGGTGTTTGGTACGGGTATTTGTTATCAATGCGGTGCTGTACTTATCTCGGCGTAATGCTGCAGATTTTGCGAAACCCGGGCGTATGAGTTATTGCTGTTGGCTTCTTTTTTATGGTGCTGTGTAAACGCGGCGCGCCTAGTCTGACGAATGTGTTTCCGCCATGCTCAAAGTTTGCTGCGCTGTCAGGACGGTCATTAGGAAAATGACAGAGCGGGCTGTTGTCATTACCGCGGGCGAGAGGAGGGTGGATAATGACGTGCCATTACAAGTAACAGACATTCTAATCCAGGCGCCACAATTGCTGCCAGTACTGCCCGAGCTACACATGACGTGAGGATTACTGTCGTACTCGCTACTTTTTATACATAACATTTAACACATACAAAAATGGAGCACCATTATTAAAGAAATACATATACGTTCTGCATAAGAAAATGTTATATTTGCCGTCTGTGTTGTGTCTATGTCACATTATTAATCTTACGTATAGATTTTGATAATATGGAATTTCGAAACTTCCTCTAATATTTTAAGTTCAGAGGCGTTATGAAATGGTTATAATTGTTAAGGGCAAAAATAACTATGACACCATTGCTCAGAAAAAAAATCTACAAAACGGAGACTAAAATATACATTCATTTACTTGCGACGAAGCTAAATTCTCTATGCACGTATTACGGTGAAGGAAACGTTGTCTAAGAAATTAGCTTACTTCCTAGCGTGTAAGTTAAAAACAAATTCTCTACAAGAGAACTTCTACAAAGATTTCGTGTAAGGTGTAAGCTAGGAAAAGCGGGTAATAATCTTAAGAAGATAATATTTTATTGTTACTATAAAACATTGTGGGGCAACAAAAAATAAGCGTCTGAAATGATTGCATTGGCCCCGTCCTCACTCTACAATAAACGGCTTATTTGGAGAGTGAGTCGTGTTTTATTATATCGTATTATAGTAGCCTACGATTCATCACTATAAAGCTATAAAACACTAATAGAATGAACTAGAGAAAAGCATGTGAAAATCTTATATAAAATTTGTTTGTATTATGTCGTATTGATTGATATTATAGAATACTGTTGACGATGTATAAAGAGAATTAAAGCTGCATGACAGAAATCAACTTTCTGAAATTTCTGAGTAGACTACATATTTTAGTGTTTTCTTGATAGGCCTACTGTTGCTGACGGTAAGTTGTACTGTAGACAGATATACTAAAGAGCATGTCTACTATTTTCCAAAGAAATTTCGGGTATGTATAATTAGAATTACTGGCCGCGGAAGCTGATTGTACGAGGTGTAATAATATTCGGATGTTATTACACCTCACTTAGAAGGTCGACAGTCGGCATCAAAGCAACTGTTATCGTGGTGATTAATTAATGCCATCTTGCATCAGTGTAGTCACGTTGATGGCACATGAGTGGGTCGGTTCCATTGAAGGCATTAAGCTGCCGTTGATGAGTGGCAATTGTTAATTGTGGCAATACAGCGGCAACGTGGATGCAAAACAGTAATCTCATCTTACTAACGGTGCAATCTGATTGGCGCACAGAAACAGTTCCGGGAAGCGCTGCACAATTAAGAACACATTATGACATCACAGGTTTCCGAATTTGATCTTTTGGGTGTTTTAGTAATACCAATCGCGTCTTAGCAGTAAGATTTCAGGTATAGGTCTACATATATTGTGGTTACCACATGGTTCAGTTATGTTGACTACGGACAGGTGTGCAGTTGTGACCCAGCGTGGCATTAATTATTATTACCACTAAAAACGCGACTAAATGGCATTACTGATTATATTGCTATGATTATGATCTATCAGTAACACGTTTAACAATATCAATTATTGTATTCTTTAAGAAGAGAAGTTATTGATTTTAATTAAAGCTATATGAGGGTGATCAAATAATAAACTTGTGTTTGCTAACTAGTTCCGATTTAATGTTCTGCTTTGAAGACCCATCCTAATCACGCAGCATGCATGTAAGAAATTAATTACTGTAATCTATTAGAAAGTAATAATCCAATAAATAAAATATAATTAAACAAAGCTGTCGTTAAAATGTTTGATTTGTATTCTTGTATTGTGACATCCATATTTTTTAATTTTTGACTTGCAAGTAATGAAGGGACAAAGCAATTCATTAAACTAAATGACAAAGATATTTAGATATTGGGAGCCACTTTTCAGGTTTTGGAAAGGTTACTGAACAATGTACGTTGCTTAGATGGAACTGCCTTATGCACGAATTCGAAAAAATTTTAATGTGTATATTGTAACAACGTAATAAATTCGTTTACAAAATAATAATTTGTTTGGTGTTTACCAAAAATAAATAATTTTGGTGGTTTTGTTTTTTGAAAAATATTGTTTAATTGGTTTTTGTTGTTTGTATTTAGTAAATTAATTTTCGTAATTGATTAGTGTAAAAATTTAACTCTTTTGTTTCTGTTTCTGCTAATTGTATCACTTTACCTTTTTATAATTAACTTCCGCGTTAATTGTATTATCTCCAGCACTAATCGATAGACGGTTCTTCTTCTTAAATGAGTATTATCCTTCCTTTTTGGTAAAGGCCGCCTTTCGGATAGTCCGTGATCTCAATTTATCTTATTTTTAATTCTATTTATTAAAATTATAAATAAATAGAAACCAAATTGCAGAAATTTTAGATTTATTAACAATTGTATAATGTATCGAGTGTTAATCGATTATTCAACAGTAGTATCGACTCGTTCTCAGGGCTGTCGATTAATTCTTTACATCTGTATTTTCTATTAATTATTAGGTTCTTTGAACGGTTATTTTATATATAGTCAGAGAAGGGTAAGGTCAGGAAAGTATAACACTTACATGTAAAAAGCTTAAGAATTAAAAATTACAAGTTATTAGTTAATATATAATGTTTATTAAATAAAAATTCGAACCATTGAAGACTGTATGATTATGTTGGTAAAGCTCGCTTTGAATTGTTGGGAGTCAATATGGCTGCTCCCGGACTGCATATGTTAAACCGTAGTCGACTCGATGAAAATTTCTTCCAATAAATGGTGCCTTTTCAATGTTTCCTCGTCTCCGCAGTTGTGATTATTCCTTCTGGTGTTAGTAGAATGGTTCTGGTTCAGTGTTTTGTGATTCACTTCGATTAAATATGTGTGATAATGTTTAATATACTTTGTTAAATAAGGTCGAAACTTGCACTTCTCGTCTCGTTATTAAGAATTATTTATTGTATAGGTTTAATTTATTATTTCACTCATTTACTGTTCCGTATTACTTTAGTTTAATTGTGGTATTAAATGTTCTCACTGAGTTTAAGGTTTAAGTTCAAAATTTAGTAATTTACGATTTTTCTTTGTAGACTAGGCTTACAGACCGATCGCCATATTTGTCTGCTATATAGGTCAATATAAGCAAAACTCTCTTTCAAGTGTGCTCGACAAGGTCCAATAATTAACTGTTCTCATTTCCTTTGTCTCCTGAACGCGTCTTAGCCAATTTAATATTAGCAATACATTGTTTTAAATCTGTTTGGCTTCCGCTACATTCGGAAAATTTACATTATATTACTGAATATATTTTTGCTATTATTTAATTTTATGAAATACTAAATACATAATCTCTTTCTTTAGTTCATTCTGTTTGATTTGATACCAAATAAGATAGTTTTACAAAGTTTTTTATCTAAAATGCTATATTTCTTTCATTTTGAAAAAGTAGGCCTTAGAATTTACTTCCTGTCCTTCCCCAAATGTTTGCCATTTTATATGTTATATTTATGATTGTACTAAATCTCAGATTGACATAAAATGTTTATCTTCCCTTAATTTCTTGTAATTTTATTAATTGGTTATCCTTTTAAATATTATTCAATAATTTATGACTCCCCACTCTGAATTTTCAGTTATTACATTTGCATTTTTTCTCATAATTCTTCCTATCTTTTTACAATATCTTTTTAAAGTATAATTTACATTATATTATTCTGTGACTGATTTACCTTACATAAATTTCATCAGTTTACCTAGTGTACTGTACTTGATTCTTCAATTATAATGTAGTTTAGATTTACCATTAGGCCTAGATTTTATCTGGTTTTACATACAAAGTTTTTTTTTAATAATATAGCTTGTTTATACCCTTTCTGACCTTCTATTCTAATACAATGTTAATTAACAATTCCTTACTTTACTACAAGAACATTTAGTATTGAATTCTAACTAATAATACATAATAATTATATGACATGAAAAACATGGTATTTAATCTGAGACATTCTAGTCTTGATTATTTCTAGTAACTCATAATAAACATTTTATAATAAAAGAATGGTATCCACACTCAGACATTGCATTCTTGATTAAAACTATTAAACATAATAAACATTTTAGAATATTAGAACATTACTCTCTATTTCCCACATTTAGGTATAGAGTTCATTTATTTTAATAGGAACATAACACCTCTGTTCCTTAATTTTAAACCTTTCTTAAAATTACTTGTGTGCAGTCTTATCTGTTTTTTATTTTATTTTAGGGATGCATCCCTTGTCACTTTACTTATTAATTACCTGCTCTCTATTTATCTTACTCATTTCAGTGAATGTTATTAGATAAAGAGTGGCAATTTATTAGAAACATTAGTCTTTGCTCTTCATAATACTATTCTGTCAATGTATTCATGAAGTTAAATTAAAACTTTAAAGTTGTTTAAAGGTACACTTTTATTAAGTTTAAGCATTTAATGCACTTTCTTGAAGTTTATTTACTATAATATAATAACTTGCATTTGTCCCCTGTTATTTCTTGATACTATCACTAATCAGTTTTATAGTTTTATGTTATCAAGAATTTTATTTATAGAGGACTGTTAAGATTTGTTTTTTATTCATTATACAATATCTTTCCTATGTGCACTTTTACTTATAATTCTAAACACTTTTGTTTACATTTATTTTACATTAATTCTGTTTTGGGTGTTATACTTTCATTTGTGACATTTAATTTCCTTTGGGGTTTTTGTTTTCTCCTTGCTGGGTTTCCTTTGAGTATTTGTTGTAGTCTTCTCCTCCTACTAATTTGTATCTTCAAACTCGTTCCTGTTTATTAGGTATTTTGGTTTGTTCTGGGTATTTTCCTTACTTACTCCTATCCTACCTGGGTATTTTCTTACTTTATTTTAGTTTTTTAATTTATTTTTCATTACACATATTTGTTGCATAGTTGTTTTTTCTGTATTTTTACTTCTTCAAGTTATGATTGTATTTTATGGTGATACTTATTTGTTTTCATTTGGACTTTACTTTGATAGTTATTTTAATTGATATTTATTTATGATCATATTTCATTCTTTATTAAGTGGATAATCTGTCATGCTACAATATGAAACGAATCGCATTTATACTTTCACTAGATGAACAGCGTGTTATAAGACATTGTTCACAATAATCGTTCCTAAATTTAATAATTTTTCTGGGGGCAAGTAGCTGTTTCTGTGATAGAAAGCAGAAGTACCATAACGTATAGGAAACAAATGGTACGCTACGCTGGATGACAGTTCTTATGCTGTCGCCGTCGGACGGTTTTGGAAACGAGCACACAACTGGCGCTTAGTAGAAATGACATGCCTTCCAGAAACGGCAGAAAGATAAACGCTCATACATAAAAACGTAAAGAAAAACATATGGCCGAAACATATGACTGTAAGGGAAGATAGCGGAGACAGAAAATCAATGGTGGCCGTTGTCAAGTAGTAGAGTTATCTCAGACGCAGGCCTGGTTGTCAGTCTCTGATGTGAAGTGGGTGCTTCGAACAGCTGTGCCAATCCACAGTACACGTTTATGAATGGCTTCCATAGTCAGCTACTCCTTTGGGCAATGCATAAAGCATACAGCCGTGAATAAATCAGATGAATCCTGCAAACCGGCACCTAAGCTGCAGCCGGCTTTGCTTTGCTTAGTGCTGAGTATTTTACTCCAAACACTGCTCATTAAGAATTGAGTAAGATGAGTGCAGTACTTCTGCAGACTGTAGCCTGTTCCATCAGCTGTGGTTTTATGAATATTTAATAAATCGTGAATATGATTTGTAAAAAAATTAGTTCGCTTTGTCCGCTTCATTTATCTAAAAAGTTACATCTCAAAACTGTTCAGCTTCATTTTTATTCTAATGTTAATTGAAAAGTGGCATACTGCTCGCTTCTCCAAACTGATAAAAGCTTAGTGCTAATTATACGAGTAGGAAATACTTGCAGATTATATATAATCGAAGTGCGCTGACGTTAAGATAGAGTTTTAATTAACACGCGACTTCCGTAATTTACTGTCATAACGTTCGTGCAGTAGACTTAGTTTTATAAAGATGAAAGATGAACTTGCAGAACAAAATTTAAAAACGGTTCGAATAAAGTTAATTAGTACGAACGGGAATTATTATTTTGTGATTATTATTATGGTTATTATTATTATATTCTTACAATAATGCTTATATTTTTATATTATTACTTTTGTTCATCATAAAAAAAACTAGTAGGCCTAACCGTTTTAAGGAAGTTGGTTATTTATAAATACTCGTATTTTTTTAATGAAATATTAATCCCATTATGCACAGTCTACGCAGAGAATAAAATATGACGGTAAATTAGCAATGCTATGTGGCAGAGAAAGAAAATCACAGTACACCAACGAACGATGCAGTAATAATAATAATAATTTAAGAGGTTTGATATTTTTTAAACATTTGTCGGTATCTAATTACATGGATGAGGCAGTTAATTTGTTAAGGACGGTCGGAAACTTGTTTGGCCGACAGCTCTATTTCTGCCTACGGAGAACCGGTTTCCACTTTAAACCTATTTCCCCAGTTACTTTCAGACACTGAATTAATTAGAACCATTGTAAACCTGCTGAATGTCAGCTTCCTACTACCATACATTTTAACAAATGCCATATTAATTAAATTAGTTAATTAATCTTGTTTTCTATCTACAGCAGCGATTTCATTTCGTTAACTTTGGATGTTTTGCTTTCACGCGTAAGGAGCGTGACGTATGGAAAAAATTGACTCTGAATGTCGTGTGTTTCAACTCCACAAATGAAAGTGTGCAGCAGAGGCAGCATTTTACAGTTTTAAAGTTGAAGTTCGGCTTTAGTCTTTCGATAATAAACCTTTATTTTTACTTAATAACAGTAATATGAACAAATAATTTTTTATCATGTATACGGGTGTTGGTTGTATTTAAATCCAAAGCAAGATAATACAGCACATTAGTTTTATCGTCTTTATGTTGTAAAACTCTTAACTTGTAAGAGCTAATTTTATAAGACATTGTGATGTTTTTATAACTTTTTTGATGTTTTATTGAACCTTTTAAGGTTAATTGCCAGTAGTCATTCAGATAAAAACATCGTGATGTATTCTAAAAAAAAACTGTCATACTTAAATTATGATTTTAGCAGAAATAGATAACGAGCATAGAAAGGATACTGAAATAGAAAGGAGCACTTGAAGTTCGGTATTATATTTCGAATCCACTTTGAATTATTGAACAAATCTAAACTGAATACAATGACGTTTCTTTAATTAATTATGTTAAATAAGGTTGCTTGGTAAGTCAAGGCAATAACCTTAGGCCCGGGAGTCATCCCCTCTTAGTTGTGTAGCAAAATGAGAATTATCAGCACTGAGAGATCGCTGTTGTCGTAACTTTGCTATTTTAATGGTCTGCAGTAAAGACACAAACAAATGTTTTGTTTAACTGTGTAAGTACGTTTCTGTACCCGCCAGTGTGGTGTGCGTTTGTGAGACAGATTGAAAGCGAGGAAGACAGGGGGGAGAGGGAGAGAGAGAGAGAGAGAGAGTGTGAGTGAGTGAGAGAGTACAATGCGCGCGCGTGCTTCTTCAGCTTCAGCGCTGCGTTTCGTCGACTAACAAATTACGTTTAAGTAAGCTTCCGTTTAGGCTACTGCGCCTAATAGCCTCTTGAAAATGTGAAATAATGTTAACAAGACGTTAGGCATTTCCATCAGAATGTATTATTCATTCTGTAACGTACTTGTAACAACCACGCGGTCTTCAGCTTTCATCAAATTCAAATGTGGATCAGCTGAATTGTGTACCGTATTTATACGCTGAGACAATAATATTATTAAAATAAATTCTCGCATTGTTTTCTTTTCATGCGGCGCGACTGTTTTGAATGAGCTCTGAAACATCGTAAACTGCCTTTGAAAGTCTTGAATAACGTTGTTGTTTAGTATAAATGTTTCGCCATGTGTTCTTTTTATTTATTTAGTTCATCTTCTTTCAAAAACGTCGAGAAAGAAACACTTTACAGGAAAGAAATAGGCGGCGAAGAGAGGGGGAAAAGCTTTCTGAGTTGCCACAGTGAATTCTTTAATATTTATCCACCCATGAATTTTCTACAGTACGCCATGACGCTGCTCTGTTCAGCTTTTGTTGGAATCCTTTTTTTCATTTGTTCGTTATAGAACTTTTGCATCCGTAGTATAAATTTACGTGTGCTTATAATACTTGAACTTATTTTCAGAAAGTCGTAAGGCATATTTAGTGGTGATGAAAGTTATACACGCAAAACGTTGGGTTACTAAAAACCGACGTTTATTGATAAAATCTGATTTTTACCATTGGTTTCATATATTTAGTCTATTATTGATCTATTATTTTATATTCTGTTTTATATAATATTTACTATTAGTTTAGATTATTACGTAAAACGGCATTGCCTAATCCTTGAAGTGTAGAAGAAAAAGATGAAGACATAAAACGGTTAGTAAATTACTATCGTTATAAATTAATGTAGGACCCATGTAACAATACATCAGTATAGCATGTTAACATACAAAAATATGTGTAGATAATTATAGGCACATAGAAGTATTTAGTTAATATAACAAAATCTTCACTCATTTTATTTAATTATCTACCGTCATGCAAAATTGCGTTCAGACTATCTGTCCTATTTAAAGACTATGAAAATACTCGTAAAAATGGAAGTGTGTGTGTGTGTGTGTGTGTGTGTGTGTGTGTGTGTGTGTGTGTGTGTGTGTGTGTGTGTGTGTGTGTGTGTGTGTGTGTGTGGTAAATCCTTACACTGCTTGTTAGATCAAATAAACTTTATTATGAACACATTTTTAATTAATACGTAATAATTTTTGGTAGTAGGCTGGAACTTAACATGTGCGCGAATTCAAGGTTTATTAAAAAAAAGACGATTATTAGCAATTTCGTGTACTATCCGTTAAAACACTGTAAATCATGCAGATAAAATAGTGTTATGAAAGGATGTCAAAACTGAAAGTAATTAGGAACCATACAAAAAAAAGTTTTGTTTTGTTTTGTAAATTCCTTGTGGAAAACTGGTTTCAAATGTTAGTTTTTATTTTTGTACGCAGTTACTATGTACCAAGGACTTAGTCTTGTCGGATAATTATTTGTTAAGTAAAATTTATTAAATTACCAGATCAGAAATTAATTTTTCCTGCGATTTTATGTCCACGTTTCTTCTTAATCGTATCGTAAATAACGAAGTTTTTACCTATATTGATGTTCATTATTTTTCTGTAGTTAATGTTTGCTAATATTAAGCTTCCTTCTCGTCCAAATGCTGGATCAGAAACGGTGTAAAGCTTGTTCAGAAGTGGTGGATAGAAGTGGAATCGATAATTCTCCACAGCATCTGAAAATCACGCTTATTTTGGACAAGTAAATCAAGCGTAATCAACTGTAACAGAATTCAAGGATATTTGAAAACAGGATATTTGTTCAGATTGTAAGTGTAAACCCAATGGAAAGTAAGTCGTGAAGGACTACAGCTGAGACGCTAGACAGTCGATATTTATTCGCCGAGAAATCCAACTATGTTTAGATGGAAACGGTGATCAAGACAGTTTACATAGAACAGGACAGTCGCAAACATATGTTTGGAGAACCGCTTTACATGTTTACAATACTTCCATGATGAAATTCTCTTCAAAACTCAGCAGTATAACGTTTACGTGTATAGAAAACGTGCAAGGTTTTTGTGACACGAGAGAACACGGTAACTCTGTCCACGGAGTAACGTGGAATAAATCGGCGCGCGGCGAGCGAGGACGGGAGATGTTATTACATGTTGCACGTAGGCCTAACATTATCACAGCATAACATTAAATCGAGTCACAACTGTACGGTAATTACTTGTGCGAGGGAAAATGTATCCAGCCAGGCTAGGCTAGATGGGTAATTCAATACGGGCGTTTCGCTTTCGTTTTTGTTACAGCCTGTACAATGGCGCGGTGAGCATGCAGCGTGACGGAGCGGTTCCCAGTCACCTTCACGCCAACTGCGACACCGGCTTTTTGGAAATTCGAGATGGCTTCAGAAATCCGAAACGGACACGTAACACACGCACGCCGATTGGACGATGGCCTGCTCAGAGTTTCTTTTGGAAAACGTTTCAGCTAATTAGAATTCGCCGGACGCCGAACTAGTTCGTGGAAACGAATTGTTCGAGAAGTGACACAGCGCGTTACGTAAATCCTTGAAATGACCCATTCCACTGAATAAACATTACTCATTCAATTTTCGTCTGAGGAAGGCAGCATGTTCTCTCTACGTGATTCAGTTCTAAAATTAACGACAAGTAGGCTATATGTTATATAACTGACAGCTTAATTGCTTTCCTCTTCAGCGTGTGTGGCATTCTAACATATGGGTTTCGCAAGTTTGATGTACACACGATGACAGTATGTCCGTTATCGTATTATTTGTTACCAGGGAGAATCAAAACATACGTTTGCGGACTGTCCGTAAACTCCGGATTAAGTTTATCTATTTTGTCCGTTATCGTATTATTTGTTACCAGGGAGAATCAAAACTTACGTTTGCGGACTGTCCGTAAACTCCGGATTAAGTTTATCTATTTTGCCACAGTGCTTTCTGACAAGCGATAATTATTGTTAGAGTGATGTCTGTTAAGTTTTCGTTACTTTTGTTTTTTTAGATACGAATTGCCATGTCAAAAATTTGTACTTAAAAAAATGTCTTTCCACTTATCGTTTCTGTTATAAATTAACACTGCTTACAGAAATAATACACGGTCAAGTACCACGTGAAGATATTGGCTACTTTTTTCCTAATAGGCCTACGTTTCGAAATATAATTAATTACATGATTATCACCAGATGGTTTGGTATGTATCGTACTATTTATGTCAGAATCCGTTTGTCGTGACCAACTTGAGCAGGGGAATTATTATTAATGTGAAAATGGGTTTAGCATATGGTTTGTTACATGTTGGTTTTTAATATATCAAAGTAAGGCCATGAAATAACGAGGACATAATATGACCATATTTATTAAACATTAAGTAAAATATTCATTGAAAAATGAAAGTAAGCTTTCACGGCCGGTGTTTATATTATCAGTTATTATAATCTGTGTTTCCCCGTTGTTACTGAAGATGTCCGTATCGGTATGGACGAAACGTCTGGTGATTAACGAGCACCCTAGACCACGGCCTAACAACCCGGAAAACTGTGATATTAAAATTTTTATTATTTTTTATAGCAGTTACGGGCTTAGTATTTTTATATTTATTCAGATTAGCAATGAAAAAGACGGTTGCAAATTTACAGCAATTCTTGAGAAATTGTGCTTCACTTGAGGGTAAAATTATTTTACCAGATTATGGTAATCGATAGCGCCTAAGAACTGCTAACAAAATAGTAGCATGCTAATAAAATGAAAAACTTATCCATTTTTATTTTCATTTTAGCTGAAAGCGTAGGCCTATACATCAAACGTTTTGCATGCACTCAAAAATTCCATTAATACTCCACTTCACAATACAGAATCAATTTACACTATAGGCCTATAATAGTAACAAAAATAAGACGAATATTAATATAGAATTCACAATATATAATAGTTAATTCGAAGCGACAGTATAAGATTTTCATTTACTACGTGAAACTTTTTTATGATTACTGTGTAGTAGAAATCGATATCAATGACTGGTAGCAACGAACTGCGCGGAGCTGAAAACGTTTCCTTTCGCTGAAGACTGTATAAAGTGAGAGAACAGGCTTTCGGTCTGGCGGAAATTAGCCCTAGTCACGTGATGGGAAGCTGCGCACAGTTATTAAGAGAATAGCTATTTCGTTCGGAATATTAGAATAGGCTGTAGCACTTAATCCTGACATTGCTTGTCATTTTTTTTACCATTATTAAACGAAGTTTAGTGAAACGCTTGGTTTTCAGCACGCAACACTAGTTCTGTGTCGTGTTTCGTTCTGTAATTACTTTTTGTTCGGCGCTAAACGTTTAATCGTTCGGTATATCATTGAAACGTTACTTTTCGTTTGCTGGCGCACAATACAGTTTCCTTGTCGGTCGTAAGATCGTTTCTATTGTTACAAGACCGTATGTACGCCCATTGTACCGCTACGTATGAATGTTTTGTACACCTTTTTAGACCAAATCGACGTTTTTAACTACGTTTGCCAGAATATTGTTGTTTTGTTTTAAAAGAAACAAAACACTTGTAAGAACAGGAAAGACGCTAACCCCCATTGTAGTGTGTGATATTTTGGAAACAGCATATGTTGCTGAATGTCTGTTAACGTTAGAACGTCTTTCCTTAAGAAATGTGAAAACAAACTTCGTTTTATCTGTCACGATTGCGTTTCCACTCTTGTGCATCATAGTGGTGACAATAGGTGTTATGAAAACCAAGATAATGTTAATGTTCTTTTGTAACGTTATCACGAATTTAAAAACCCAATTGTTCCATTAAAGAAAACAGGATTCTCTCCCCATACTTTTTAACGACACTACTGTAAAGATCCGGTCTCGCATCGGCAAAAGAGGTGTGGAATACAGAATCTGAATAAATTTAATTATATAGATACCGAATAATCAGGTTTAGTGGAAACGAAGCATGCGGGAAAGGTGCTTGTACTGTGAGATGTACAAGACTCGTTACAGTGATAAAGCTTTCGTTTTATAAAAGGCACAAGGACGCAGACGTGTGTGCTAAATTAAACTCAGTTTGGAACTGAAGGCGATCCCTGGATGGAGGTCGGAGGGACGTCAGTTAAACAATAATTATGTCGGCAACATTCCAAATGCGTTATGTCCGATTGACAGCTGTCCGCGGCGGCCTTCGCAGTCCGCTACACGTGACACTTTGCTGAAGAAAAGTAAATAAAATAAAATTAGAAAAAGAAAGGCTTCTTTGACGAAGGAAAGTGATTCTAATTTGTTTATGGTTGTATTTTGGGTAGCCAAGACTGCACGGAGAATTTAGGTAGAAGCATATAGGCCTAATGTTCGTTTGATATACAGTAGGATATGTGGTGTCGAATGTCTGCGATAAATGTTCACTTTAAAGAGCTTACAAATTCATACACTGTTTGTTTACTAACTAAGGGTTTGGTCAGGATTTATTTCTCTCATGAAATATAAACTTAGTAATAATAAGTGATGCAGACTATGATTTCACCAAGAAGATGCTAAATGCTCTTACATTCAGTTACATATAAGGCTGTCATTGGCAATAACGCCACTTGGTAACAATGTAATATAACTTGGTTTCGTTTAAACTAATAGTTTCAGAAAGTTTAAGCAACTCACATTCAGAAATAGCTCTTTGTTTTAAATATATAGTCTAATATTATACTAGCTTCATTCACTGTAGACATCTTTAGTAATAATAACAGTTTCATTTAAAATTTACTTAGTTTTAACGTCTTCAGCCATTAATAACTTACAGTCATGTATTTACATAGATTGTTAAAAAAAAAGAAAACCCTAGTTTATTATTTTAATCTGTAATTTTTACGGCTTTAATGGTTTACAAAATTTACTGTACCAAGACAGTGTGCATTTGTTCAAGAACTAGTTCGATAAATTGGAAATATCAACATAAGAATGTGAAGCTTACGCATAGTTTTAAGACATTACACACAAAAATATTAATACATTATGATCTTTAGTTGTCGGTTCATTGGAGGCCAAGAAATTATTTGAGAATTTTATATAGGTCTACTATGTTGTAAGGACCGAAGGACCCTCAAATGTAGAAAGCTATACACTTTTTACTACTTCAAAGTTAAGTAGCCTTTTTTTTACAGGCAGAAATTACTCTGTCGTACACCACTACAAAAAAAATTCCGATCTATGCAATGATTCTATAGTGGTGTGCAACAGTGTAATTTCTGTTTGTAATTATAACCACTAACACAACTTTATTAATTAAACGTTGATTTTTTTTAGTAAGCTCCATATTACACAAAGTTTCCATATATTAGGCAAAGCTTCACAGCGATACATTGTGACCGTCTGGAGTGTTGTTGGAATACGACGTTGGAGCTCTTTTATGTTCAAAACCGTCATATTTTTTCAGGTGGTGTTACAGAAGGGCATAAAACAATTTGGTTTTATAGTTTCTAAGTATTGTATATTATAATGTAAACGCTTGTTGGCGACGAGGCAGGACGGCGTTATCAGGTTATCTGGCTGTCTCCGCGTGGAAGCAGGTTGCGCAGGATAATCAGTCACAGAGGCACCACAATGTACAATTTATTACGGCGTGCCAAGCCGTGGGCGTCTGACTGGACCCTTAATTATACGGTAACCTTGCAGTCACGAAGTTTCGTGTTAGGCTTTAAAATGTACTGGTAATGCTAATTGTCCTTGTAAGCGTGGACAATGCGCTGCGCGCTCCAGCCTTGCTCGCAGCTTAGCCGGGAAATCTTGATTGAACGCTTGACGTAAATCCAATACCATTACTAAATATAATACGTCAATCGTGATCGCATTACGACGTTCATCTATCATCTGCTGTACGCGGAACAATGTGCGTCACACTATAGGAAGTTACCTGCTTTTAGAAGAAGAAAAATTAATAATCATATGACAGTTTCAGCCGCAGACAGTGACTGATTGTAGGGCAGGACACAGACGCATGTTCCATATAATATTTTATAAATGCTGAGAACCTTTTCAAAAAAGCAGATGTTAAAAGGAAAATGTCAGTTTCTTAGAACCTATGTAGTTTATAAAATTGTTCTAGGAAGGCGAGCCGAGGGCATCCTGTGGAAATATTCCAGCTGAGCCTGCTATTTTACCTGTAAAACTGTCAGTTAAACTGTAATACATTCTATCATTTCAAATTGGCGGAGCTTCTCTTATTGTATGGCATTCGATTTTTATGAAGTGTTGTCATTTGAAAGGCACGTTTTTTCTGTCGGCGGATATGATTGAGAGTTCACGCGTATACAATTATTTCTGCTTTCATCGGCGCAGTGTATCCTGCCCTCCGGGGAAATTAAATTAATTTCGCAGTCAAATAAGCGGCGCATTATTCAGCCTGTGTAACATTTCCGCCTGTGTCCCCTTTGTGCACTGCTTAACATAACTACCCACAGTGAAATATTAATTATTCCGTCCACCCGTCTTCCGCTCTCTAAGGATATTAAGTCCCCTCTTCAAACATTATTAAAATTTCAAATTTTACCTTATAAATTTTCAAACAGAGTGCTGTGTTTTATTAATGTTTACTGCGCGTCGGTTGAACGAATGCAAGACAACAACATTATTATTGCAAGCGTACAAATAAATACAACACGCTGTTGTCAATTGTTTAATTTAACAATTCAGCGTCAGATTTTGCAAGAGGCGTAGCGTACCTTACTTAAACTTTAAATGTCGTACGGCATTGTAGCCTCATTTACGAATATATAGAATAATATTGTAAATACAATACGCTTATATAAAATAATGTCTTATTTTGTTAGTAAACAGTATACCGTCTTAATGGTAACCGTTTCTAATATCTCACACATTACTGGTTATTGTTATTAAAGTTAAGACACCCATTCTGACTAGCCAACGAAAAATGCAATATCTGAAAAAGTTAATATTTTTTAATTTTACATCGATTTTGAGATTTTATCTTGAAAAATTCAATGGACCTATACAAAATTGCGTACTTGAATTTCTGTGACGTAAAATTAGAATTTGCCATGTCTGTTTCCGAAACGTCTGTTATAATGTTTTTCTTAGCTTCAAGTACTGACAGGTTTAGAATTATCGCTATTTAACTTATTTCAGTAGTGGACAAGTAACCACAAACGTGATTCATCAAAACTTTTACTGACAAAGTTTCTGTTTCTGCAATTTAGGTGTTCACGTCATGAGAAGAGAATTGGTGCCGGAGCCAAGTGTTTAACCGATTTGAATATGCATGCGTCAGAGTTCGTGTGGCGTCATCGAGTAAAACTTTCAGTGTTCTTTCACATTCGGATGAACTTTATTCTTGTTTATTGTGACAATATTTGTGCCGTGCCGCGTCGCTTAACGACAGTGTATACATTTTCCACACAGTTTATGTAACCGTCAATTGTACCCGTTTAATATAAGCACACTTATAATCGCATGGAACACTTACCGAAGTAATAACACCGTTGGGCCGTATCTTTAAATTACTTCATAAAAATAACGGCGCGTAAAGAAACGGCATGATTTTAAATAGCACGTAAAGAAGAAAACAGCAGCGACGGACGGAGCGGAATTTGCGCCCGTAGTGTTTCGACTCGGCCGTTGCATACGTGCCTAATGACCGTACATACCGTAGACGATGCGACTGCGGAACACAGCGTTATCTGTCCTGTGGAACTTGATAAAAATCTTATTACGGGGAGAACTGCCTCGGTCTGAGAGCAGCGGATGTCACAAGGGTTGAAGCTGCTGTAGCACACTTCAATGATTGCGGTGGGGGAAACTACCATCACGTTGCATTCCCCCTTTTATCATATTGATACACCACCACCCCTCGTGTCACTTTTACGCGACACAGATGATGATGGATAGGGTTCGGAAAATAATTGTTTAAAATTAATATGACTCCAGTACTTATTCGAATTAAAAGTCACGGTTTTTTAATAGTGCGTTCACTTTTAGGTTGTTTAATTTTATATTAATCGTTAACGCGACATTGCGGCTCCAGTTGTAAAGTCAACCAGGGCACAAGAGTGGATACAAAATCTGGATTGATTAGCACAGAGCGGTTTGTGGGCCGCTGTAGATTAAGACAAAGTGTAAGATTATCAACAGGATGGGCAGACCGTTTTCAAATTATCTGACTGTATGTAAACAGTGACTTTAGTACAAAATACCTCGCGGCTTTCTCTATCTTTTCCATTTACAGGTAGTCCTGGATTAGATTCCCGGGCATCATCATCTTCACAATACGGCATAGGTAAGATGCTACCTTTTCCGCCTTCAAAGATCATCCAGCCCTCTTCCTGGGTACCCACATACCTGTCTCCTATAGGTTTGTACTTCCAGGCTTGTTTTGGTAGTCTGGAATCTGACATTCTTTCTTAGTGTTCTTTCCACCATTATTTATAATCTTTTTAATTTTTCATTCAAGTTAAAAACTTGTAACTTTTCTCTTATGGCCTCATTCTTTATACGGCCAAGTTTAGAACACCTTTTAACTCCTCTTAAGAGCGCCATTTCCGAGACCTGTATTTTACAGTCTTATTTCTTGGTTGTTGTCCGTAATTCACACCCATAGGGTAATACGGGGAAAATTTTGTATCTCGACGTACCTTCACCGTAAAAACTGCCTCGTAGTTGGGGCATCAAAGGCTAGGGGAAGATAACCTTGAATAAAATTAGCGTAAGTCATGGCCCGTAAAGAGGCAGTGCCTCCACATGACTTACCCTGTAATGGGGAAATTAATTTACTCACATGTTTTAAGGATCACAACCGGACGGAGATGATGGTTAACTGCAACCCATAAAGGACAACCGATTTGGAATAATGAAAGATTAAATTGGCGACAGGGAGTGTACGGAATAGTCTATTAGGCCTATTAAAATAGAAGAACTGTGCAGAGAATTAATAGAAGGAAATATTAATATTGTCACCATAAAATCATGGAACGTTTTCCAGTTCCTGTGTCGACCAAGTTTTACAACTGTGCGTGGCGCATAATGGCAACAATGAGCGGCTGAAGCATAGTGTTATATACGTTAATATTCACTGTATGCCGTGCAGCTCAAATTGCCAGCCTGACCTGCGTTATTCCCAGTTACTTCAGAGATATGGAAATTATTTATCTAATGACGCGCGCGCGCGTATGTGTGGACTTTGTGTAAAGAGTATGATGCAGTGATACAAATAAATCTTGTTTTATATTAAAGACGTATTCTTGTTTTTTGAAACTTACTTTCACAACAAAAACGTATTCACGATATTAGGATGACTACTCAGTAAGCAGATTTTGTCAAAGCTGCTTTCAAGAGGCGGCCGTATGCCGTGCAGTACCATTCGGTTACGTAAAAAAGTAGGGAAGGGAGTATTCACATTAAATTTTCGCCCATCAATCTGCCGTTGTCGATATTTTCAGTAGGCCTACATAGATTATACAGTTTCGTCTATTTTGTGCGGTCAGATAACGTAGTAATGAATTTACAGAAAATGGAAAATGAATTTCATTAGTCACAGGTACAGTGTTCGTATGCGACCATTGATATGCTGTGTTCTATACGAACGTGTATGGGCGTACGTTTTTGAAAATACGTAGGAGAGCGTGGATTATTTTCTCCGTATCTTGTTTTTTATTTGTGTGTAATCTACTGTGAAATAAAGCACCGGTTATAATAATAGAGGTAACTAACTTCTGTGCGTAAAGCCGTTATCTAATCTAAATTAGTTTTAAAATGAAACAACGTATCATTGATGCGAGGCGTAGCGTAGTGAAAGTTGCATCAGTGTACTCGCCAGGGCGCGCTCCGCGTGGGAGGTAAATTAAATTGTGAATTACTGGCATTTATTACGTTACCGTCCTGGAAATCCTGGCGTAATTAAAGCGACGAAGGAACGTTAGCTTTTATATCGATCTAAAAGTAATATTGCCGTTTAATTAGGATCGTTATGTAATTATAGTATTCGCATCCACGAATTCATTACGTAATGTGTGTACTCGTAATTATATAAACATGCACAAATGGAGGGAGCGTACATTTGACATGTCGTTACGTTTTTGTAATGTCGATAACATTGCCGGTTTTCTAACTTTTTGTTGGGACTGCATTCGAACAAATTCCTTTTCCTGTTATTTGTTCCAAACGGTTTCGAAACTTCACACCAATTTTCATTCAATAACACAAACACCCGTAACAAACGCAACTAATTGCACGCCTATAAATCAGTCATACAAAGTACAATGATGTGACCATTGTTTATACTTGGAATAATGTAGCCGGGATATTATGTTTTGTCCGCCCCCTCCCTCCCCACCCTTAACCGTACTATATACACTGTCACACGCCCGCTCACGCGCTCTCTCTCTCTCTCTCCTCTACTAGATCCTACGTAACGAATTTACGAAACCATAACGTTTCGTTTTTACTTTTTTTAATGACAATGTGAAAAATGTAAAATGAATAAAATATACGATGCGTATAAAACCGTAAACAGTAATATACGTCGAACAAGCACAGTTAATTTTCCACATTTGCGTTTCATTAAACTTATTGTTACTCTTCCTTTGTTCAGCTAAACGACAGATCGATTTAAAGGAAAAAATAATTTTAATTATGAGATACAAAATGAAATCAAAAACCGTTAAATCCAAAACAGTATTATATTCTTCATAACAATGATGGAAAGAACACGCTGCACGATTACATTACGTTTAGGCTTGCTTCATTTTAATTATAATTTTTAATCTTCCATTGCAGCAGCGTTCTCATTGAAGTATTCATATATTTTCCATTATGTTTCGGAGCGCGTATTATCTTTTGGCATCGCGCTCGTTACTGTATGCATGCAATCGTGCAGCACCCGGCTTCCCAGTCGTCACGTTCCACTTACACTGTTTGAATATTCACAACACTCGTTTATGGCAAAAACAACATAAAGATATCTATATAGCGAATGCGAAACACGGTGGTGGCCCCAAGCATAGGTGATTGTCGTTGTCCGTCCCATCTTTTGAAGCATTTTCAATCCGTGAAATACGGTGAAGTAGACCTACATCTGTTTTTTACGGTATGGTTGATATTGTTAACCCCAATTCGGCGGAGCAAAATCACTTACGCTTATTCTAAATTATCAGGTACACTGGCGTAATTTTTTAACTTATATCCGTTAGTGAATTAAAATTATTTTAAAAGTTACACACGTTGTGTACCAGTTGTACCAATATTTGTATAATTAATTTTAAGGTGACCAGCGTCCCGATATATCGCATTTCATGTTCGAAACGTCTACGGCCTGTCGTTCGATATATCGGACGTTTTTAAAATTTGCTACAGGAATCAGTTCCCAGATCTACGAATTGGTCATGCGTAAAACAAACACTTTTAGTTTACTGTCCAAACATCAAAAAAGTATTATTTTTAGTAGTGACATGATGTTATGCCTGCGGTGTTGTTTTAGTGTCGTTTCCAGGTTATGTTCGTGTTTGCAGAGTTAACGTTGTTTTTGGCAGAACTTTTTTTTACTTGTACGGATTTTTTATTGACGCTTATTTCGTGCACTTTTATAAATCTTTTAGTCAAAACGAATTACGAATTTTACTGTACACGTACGTAAACATTTGGTAAACTTGGAAGTTGCGTAGCGTTTACATTTCGTGTTAGAGAGACTTTTTACACAATTTTGTTGTTGTATTTCTTAGTTTTTATTTCATTATATAATAATCGGGGACAAGGTTATTTTGTTTTTGATCGATCTCTAGTCATCCAATGACAAACAAAAGTTTATGTTGTTGCGGGGTGTAGATAAGTACATGGTATTACCTTGTTTTTTGTTACAAATTTATCGTTTATTTTTTTCATATACTTAGAACAGTATTTGAGAATTTTACAAAGTATCATGAAGAGTCAGATTTTTTTGTCATTTGGGAATTGGTTAAATACAATTTTCCGCCAAAAATGGATATTGAATAATTTTGTTATATTTTTATATTAAACATTAATTAATATAGGCCTATAACAATTTACTGTATTTTGAACTACCAGATTATGATTTAAGAACATCACCATTGACTCCAATACATAAGATAATATGTGCAAGAGTATGAAGAAAGTTTACAGCCAATATAAAAAAGCAAAAACTGCGTGAGCGTTTTCGCACATAGCCTACATGTGTAAATAAATAATGCTGGTCCCTAGAGGGTTAAATCCATGCCTAATTCGAGTGAGAGACATAGGCCTAGGCTTAGGTAATGGATGGATATATATATAACATTACTGATTGTGATCAATTTGTATTGTACTGATTGTTATCTTTTGTTTGTGATACGTAGTACCGTAGATAATTTTGTGAGTAAGAAGGTGCAAAGCTGACGCCTGCAGCTTATATAGTTACATCCAAAATGAAACTGGATAAAACTTTTAACATCTTTTTTATTGTCAGCCTTTCACAGAAATACCATATCGCTGCAGGTTCAGTACGAGAGAGAAATTTTAGTAGTTCACTTTTTTACCGTATGTCGATGGCGTTCAATAAAACGATTAACTCCGTTCAAGAAGGACTCTGTATTAAAGATTCTGATTCACACAAAATTGTGAACCACTTAATGTGATGTGACTTTTACGTAATAAGTTGAGGTTTTTGATACGTTTTAATTATATTGTGCCAGGTTATCGCGCACAATGGTGCAGCACAACATTATCTCCGGCATAGTTACGTGTAGGCGTATCACTTTATTGTACGTAATTAGTGCACGCGTTCAATGTGTACCAGCACGCACGTCATGTACCGAGCTTGCACCTCATCCGTGTTGGATGTGTCGAGTACTTATTGCATGGTGCCACTAAACAACACAACAACGGATATAAACCAACATGGCAAAGAGATTTGGCAAATTTAACTAGATTTTGTAAATCTCAGAGAATGTAGGTAACCTAAAAGTAAACGATTTCGATATAGACGTATCCTGTGTAATAAGGTTTAATAATCCCCTCCCCCAATATCGATGCAAGTCTTGACCAGATACCGGGTTGTGTATCTCCTTTAGTTTTATGTGATGCTACCGCAAATGTTTCTTCACAGTACAGATAGAGTAGTAACTTATAAAATAGATTGTCGGTAATTCAGCAACCTCAGTTATTAAGTTTTTGTATGCAGGCTACTACGTTTTTAGCATGGTGAGATGTTTAGGCTGTAACCCCCCTTTAACGGTCTAGTTTTATTTGAGAGTTTTTATTCGGAATAGTTCAATTAATACAATATAATAAAAATTACAGTATACTGGAACGACTGGATGGAAGTTTTCTGTTTAAAACCTTGTGGAAAGGAGAAGCAGTATGGTTGGCTACCTACTGCGCCACTCATCGTCTTGATCGAAGAAATGGTTGAGGGTCGTAGTAGGAGTGAAAGCTCAAGACAGGAGTATGGATGAAATAAAAGTAGGCAGAAAGTAGGCCTATGTAGTGATTAAGAGACTGTCTTCGGAAGGGAAGAAATCCAAGCCCACCATCCTTGGGTTGAGAGACGAAAAAGAATGCAAATTGTAGTAATTGTATACTCGTAAATAAATACCAGTAATTTTGAAGCTGTCACTTTATATCGCTACTAAACCATATAACGCTCTGTAGTTTTCGTACCAAATAAAACGCTAAGCAATAAACTGGCGTCCTCGTTCTCTCGCTTTGTAACGTTGAGCGGGAGAACCATAGCCTACAAATGTGTATCGCTGATAATGTATTGTAGATTACGGAATCATTGTGTCATGAGAAAAGATAATTTGAAATAAATCGCTTTACGCGGCGTGTTGATGGAAATTAAATCTTCCATTCTTTCGTTCGTCAGTTTAGCTCGGCAATTTTAATGAGAAATATATTTCGCAGGGTTTTTTTTATGAAGAACGGCGGTCGACCCAGTTTTCTCACTTCGTCATGTTTACTGTACATTATGAAATCCGTAATGGCAGTGTTGTGTACTTCCCTTGCAGAGGTGGGAACGCAACACATAAAAATGCCTCACTACAACGAAAATACATTTGTTAATTCACCGCACACCGCGCACGTTCGCAGACGCTACCGCCCCCGCCCTCCACCGCCGCACATGTATATTATTTAAACTGAAAATCTCATAAATGGAATTAACGTAGACTTGTAGTCCGATGCACTGTTTTGTGCTGCTCAACACGTTGTGAACAAATTGTTAATCGCGTCTTCAAAAACTAAAACGTTATATGGGCATGTTGAAAACGGGGGTGGGGGTTGTATAACGTAAAGAGTGAATGGACACACTCTCAGTAGTATTTTATGGGCATTTAATGTTGTCGCCTCCATGTACACACCCTGCAATGAGAAATAAAGGATTTTAAATTAATAGACACGTATTTAGCTGTTAAAATACCTCTGAAGTCAGAATCTGTTGAAACTCGAAAAACAGCAAGTATATTAATATAATTTGTCACAGTCTGAACACATAATTGGTGAAATTATATTACGTTTCTTCATTAGAATATTAAACGATACTGAAAAATCTCAAACGTTTGATATTGATCGCTGTGTGCGTGCTTCTCTACTGTCTCTCTAGTTTGCCCTCGTGCTTGTGTGCATGTTTGTGAAAAGTAATTCCTGCTCAACTTTTATGAATCAGTGCTGGGATTCATTAATCACAACTAAAGCGTTTAAACGAAACGTATTAACTTCTGTTTATCAGTTTTTCTTTTCATGTTGTGTAAAGTATAACGTATCTTTCACCTATTGTGTGTAGAAGCGATATACGTATTGTATTAAACGTTTTCGGCTGTACGCTATTCTGAGAATGTGATAATGTAAAGACGAACTAGGTTTCCAATGCCGTATACGGCACATTTGTACAAACGGAAAGAAGAGAACAGACACTATTGAAGCAAAATAAATGTTCATTTGTTGTGTTGAAAACGACGGGAAGAAAAGCGTGATTCAAAATACAGCGTTTTCCTGCAACACAATAGATTTACCAAAGCCATATTAGACAGCTTTGTCATTATTCAGTTTTAAAGTAAGTTATTGGTTGACGGTAAGGGGGAGTGACTGTTCAAAGAATGTAATGTATTTTCAAGCTCCACCCCACCAGAAATGGCAGTCCAACCTTTATGTTAACTTTTCGTTTAAAATATGTATTAACCAAGAGTTCGGTACAACAAAGAAACATAACTTTGTGTGTACAAGTTTCCCCGCGCATTGTTAATACACGCCCTGCCTTCTCAACCATACACTTTGAACATAAAAAAATGCGTATCTGATCTTTCGAATTTTATGAACGATAGCTGGCAACAAAAGCGGGCTATCGCTTATGGCGCTGTTTCTTTGCCTAACAGTTAAAGCATACAATATTAATCTGACTTTTACTGTCATGAATGCTCTTACGGCCTTATCTTTTGTTTTCTTAAATCCCTTCTGCAGACATATTGCTGCTTATTCGTTCCTTCCCCCTTAAACCAAACGCATATAAAGTAATGGCCGTTCCTTTTAAAAGGGTCGTTGTTGTCCCTGGGTGAGCGATGCTTAAACATACATAGAATAAATTACGCATACAGCGGACGTGTACAACAGACCCAACATGCCCGTTTTATATTTCTACAGTACTGTCGTTGTTTATCATATCACGTTCTGCGAATGTTTATTTGTATTCCGTGTTTATTTTATTGCTGATATTAAACGCAAATCTATTATTCACTGCATGTTTTAATAGGGATAACCAGCTTAGTCGGAATGTATGCGTCTAACAGCGAATGGTTCATCACTCCTAAGCAATTGTGTATTTTACTAATCACTGACTGTCTTGAAATTCATTCAACAGCATGATCATCTGAGTCAAACTGATATACGCTTTGAGGTTAATTAGCATCTCAACAGTAATCCACAAATAACGTACACAGATATGTTTATACGTAGGCCTATGCGTTAAATAGAAACCTCACGCCCTTTCTAGAGCAGCGGACTGCGCCAAACCATCCAAAGACTTAACCCCCACTTACAAGCGTATCGTAAAGTCTCTGTCACACATGCTTCAATGTTCTCGCTAGCTTTGTTAGCTTTGTTGCAGTACAAGACTATTGTGCGCATTTGCAAAGACTGGAAATTTTGTTAGCCTCGCAACGAGATGTTCGTTCACTGCGCACCTCTAAGCGATTGTTCAAAATCTATCTACAGCTCTATAATAAATTAGGCCTATTTGAATAAGAGATCCAAAGACGTTGTAGGTTAAGCAGATACATATATTATCCAAAGCATACTACTATTAGTAGCAATTATTAGATCTAAAGTTATAGTATCATGTATTACGTCTTAGAAACAATACTGTCTCATAGGCCTATGTGAGTTTCCGTGTAATGTGAGTAACACGTTTATCTCGTTATGGGTAAGCTGCAGTTTACTTGACTGAAGGTTCTGTTATTATTTTATTGATTTAGATCGAAAACTGCTCCAAGAGCGGAGTTTGCGGAACATTTTCTGGTAAAAATTGTATCAGCAGTCGTGCCACTGAAGCAGAAACATATTCTAATTTCAGAAACGTCACAGTATGTACCAAATAGTCACGTTATACTAGCCATATCCGTACACATAGAACTATCAGACTACCCTATCAGTCATATCCATTAAGGCGCTCTTCGTATAGGACATAAAAAGTTACTGTCTAACATTAACAGGCCATCACAAGGAACAAAACAAACGCTTCGTCACATCGTTACTCGTTGTGTACGATTATTGGGTACTGGCAGTCACAAGAAAACCGGTTATTAGACTAGCATTCATATGTTAATACAAATTCAGTAAGCGGACAGTGAAATATTTGGCTCTAATTTCTGTAGAATGTTGTATAATAGTAAAATTAATGTTATGTATCCAGTAACATCTGTGAACGGGGAACAATAGGCTTTTGTAATAAAAGGTTAATTTTCTTATAGCTGTTGGCTACAAATCGGTGAATAGTTTAGTGAGGTAACAAAAGAAGTATGACGTCGCTGGTACCGCCCTGTGTCCAGTTACTGCGGCCGGCCCGGCGTATGCACTGTGGGTAATTCATTATGCACGGAGGGTAATGCATACGTGTTGGCTAGCAGACTAGTCCTTTTGGTATTATAATTTACCTGCCCCGGCATGTCTGTTCACATGACGACAAGCAGACACGATGGAAATTTGTACGTGTAATAAAATTTCCGTTGACCTCTGTACTAGTCTGCTCGCTTGATAGAAACGTTTTTCCTGTTTTGTAGCGATTATACAATCTGCACCTGTTCACGTGCGTTATTATCCAATGCCTATACGACACACTCATTTGTACTAAATACGTCTGGCAGTAAAATAATTTCAATATTACGAATAAAGAACTTAATAATAGTTTTAATAATGTGTATGTGGTATTTAAATGGTCTATCTTAGAAAGTAGAAGTTTTCGCTGATTTCCAAACACTTAGAATATGTTGTAATAGGAGCCTTTATGTCATGCCATTTGTCTCCTAATTTGGGCAGTATACAATTTGTGTTAGTGTCCCAGAATATAAAATTATAAAATTGTAGTTGAATAAAATCCCCTGAATTTGGGAACTAAAAGTCCTTCTTTAAACTATTTCCCCAAACTATGATAGGATAACTATTTCGTCTGAGGTCGAGGGGGTGCGGAGGGCAGATCCCAGCCTTCGATTTTCACTTCACATACACTTTACATTTGATTCCTGACCGTGAAAACAATTTTTGTATTTAGAATTTTGTAGAATGTTAAATGTTTTTCCATTTTTTCCTGAATTTTCCCAGTACATGTTATATTTAATAAACTTATTTTTCCGAGAAAGACGCTTTCTGTTCACATTTTGTGTTATGATTGTGTTTGGTGAAAAAACAATTAATTTTCAAAAGACAATTATTACAAACTACACCGTGGTGATATCAAAACAGTAAATTTAAATATCCTAAAATATTTAAATTTAGACACCAACGTGACTAAAGTAACATGTTATAAAGCACGCTTGCACGACCGCGCGCATAATCACCCATTATCGCTGATTAGTATTCAGTTTACGAACAATGACAATTTTGGGCGCCAAGAAAACTGTAGCACAGCTGTTTTCATTTGATTGCGCGCTTAGTCTGTTGGCTGTAAAACGTTAAAATTTCGCAAACCGGATTTTGGGTTGAACACATCAGAATGGCTTTCTGTTAAAGTGTGTGTGTGTGTGTGTGTGTGTGTGTGTGTGTGTGTGTGTGTGTGTGTGTGTGTGTGTGTGTGTGTGTGTGTGTGTGTGTGTGTGTGTGACTTATTTATTAGGAAAGTCGTATAATTAATCACCTTTCGATACACAATGTTCGTGTCACTTGACTGACAGCTGCCAACTATTGACATTTTTTAAGTTGGCTTCAATTGTGTGGTTACAGCTTAAAATTTTTATACAACAGATAATACACTTAAATTCGAATTACCAGTGTCTCACTGATCACTATATATCTCTGGAAGATATAAATTTTTCACCATAAATTTTTCAGGAAGTGGTTCTTAATCCCTAGGCGCCCGCTAAGAGAGATTAAAAAAATCGTCCCCCATAAACTATGGGGACTGAACCTCGAAATAATTAAACTTCCGGATATTTGTCTCCTTGAAGATTTAAAAATTATCGTGCGAGATATCAAATTAAATGGCATTTCAGCCTGAAGTTGAGTGTGTTGTTTGTGTTTAAAATATTAAAAATCTGAATGCAGCAGGTGTAAAAATCTATTCAGATTCGGAGGAACATAAATTTGAACAACGATTTATTATATATTAGTTTTATATTCATGTACCATTAATTTTTGTAAATGGTTCCCCGACTAGTGTGTTGGGCCAAATGTAAATATTCCATTTTAATTATAGGGTACTGGAGTCGCCATTAAAGTATTCGGGTTCCGCAGCGAAGCACGGCCATCATGCTAGTTTAATCTAAAACTGTAGTTGATTGTAGTGCTACTGTGCTTATCATCCGCGCCTGAGTATTTGTATACTAACTTGTTCATGTTAAAGACCCTTGACATTACTAACATTTAGTATAAGTAATATTATCGGCTTGCATCGTTTCCAGCTTGCATCGTCTCCAGTACGGACAGCTGCAGACGCATTACGTAAGCACCTAACGCGATGCAACTCTAGGTTACAACGGTCCTAACACCTTATTGGGTATAGTGTTCCGATCAGATTGTTGCACGTTCTGATTGTTATTAAGATGGTAGGACTTCAATAAAGAAAGTTCTTTTATGCGTGTAATAACGGAAAACGACGCAGTGAACGTTACTCATATTACTCGTAAGAGGGAATACAGATTGATTACTGTTAGAAAATTTAATTAAGATAAAAATGGGAGCTTATTAAATCACCGTGGGTGCTGTCACTTGGTGACAAAAGCTTTACCGTTTTAAGTGCTACTTAAGTAATGGGAACCACGTATCTTTTAAATTTGATTGAGTAGTGTTGAAGGAATGCGATACTGGTTTTAAACAATACCGTATCAGTACAACTGTGATTAATTAAGATAAATAATGACAGCCGATACTGTTTAAAATACCGTAATGTTTTACGTAAAAGTTTCAGTATTTTCAGACCTACTGTACTTCTAGCGACTTCGGCTTTTTCAATATTAGGATTTCTGTCTCATTTTTAAGTATTTCTGCTTTTGCACAAATAACTTTTTTGGGCCAGACTGAACAATATGATTGAATTTACTGTGAATATACTAACACGATTCCAAAAGTAGACGAGGGAACTAAGCTTTACAGTGATTTATTAAAACTGTTATAAACGATGCACTGCTTTCTGACGTAATATGGATACACGAGCGTGAGTTAAGAAAGATGAATGTTTAACGTACTCCAATCAAGTGTTGGGAGTGTCGAGAAATATTGAGGCATCTTCTTCCAATGGAACTGATGCCTATGAATAGAGGAGGTTATGAATAAAGCGTAGTGAGACTACCATTAAATGTAAAAATAACGAAGTAAATATGCATCTACAGACTTCTGTAATTCAGACGGTATGCTACAGTGAAATTCATGCTTCCAATACGAACTCGACGTGTCTTTAAAGTTCGACGATGTGCCGCTAAGAAGGGACTTTTGTTTAAAAACGGCGCCAGTGAATTCAAAATATTTCCGAACTTTTGTGTAGTCCGTATTCTATCACGTATCATTTGTTACACAACGACTCTGAATGGTGTAAAAATGTATAGCCTAACACTTGGCAGCATTCACATTGCATATAACGTTGAGTCACTGGTGGTAGGAAGTGCATTGGAAACGTTATCGCAACAAAGCGATACGCTGTCGGTATATAACGGCGTTACAGTACGTTAACAGATTATCAAATGTTTGTACAGCGTTATGTAAATGTAAATGGTGGACGTTTGTGATGATTCTCGTAGCCAGAAAACGTTCGTTAATACAATACGCCGCTGCTGTCGGAGCTGCCGGGGAAAAGTTATTGCAAAAATTCAGGTCACTGTAAGTAAGCTCAATAACATTTTGAAAATAAATGACGACATTTGGCTGTCAGGGGAATGGCTGCTAGTTTAAACCGGGCACATCAATCAAGACTAAAACGAATGACCTCTCGCCTCGTTCTCCCGCCACTGCCTTCCTGTCTGAGTCCCCGCGCTAACACGTGTACCCAGTATAAACTGTATTTCATTGCTTTTCACTATTGTTTTCCATTAGCGCGATCCCCGACTGTCAGTATTGCGCGCGCATTGAAATACGTTTGTTTGCTGGAAAATACTGTTGTAGATATAATGACGCCGCGCGTTCGTTACCTGTTGATGACTACCGGTCAGGCCTGCCACTTAGTACAGCGAAGCGGTAATTTAAAACCTTACGCAATGTCAATTATAAATCCGAGTTTCATCCACATCAGATAACGTCTGTAACGCAGTTACGATAATGGTCATTGTTAACGTTTTAATGAGCGAGCTCGCCTCATTTTGAAACTATGCCTTTATGTAGTGGTGGATAATTAAAATAGAATTTTACGGTTTGCGGAACAAGCATGTAGGTTAAACACAATCTAATACTATGTTATACTGGTATGTCAGTGCGCGCGCATGTTACGTGCACGTACGGGTAAATTATGAATATATTGTTTCAGCCTCATCAGCCTTTAATTCACCCTGTATTTACGCAACGCTGTACAATGAGAATGTAATTGGTTTTAATTGTGAAGCTTTCAGACACACAAGCTTTCAGTGTGTGTGTGTGTGTGTGTGTGTGTGCGCGCGCGCAGAAAAGAGGGGATAATGAAGGCCTACTCAGAGTTTTGTTGTAAAAGTTCTCTGCAGCTATTGTAATGTTCTTGTATATTATACAAACATGTTTTGTAATCTTTCGGTATTTGCAGTTTCAGCTTAAATTTCAATTTAGACAGACGATTCAATCATACCCTGGACTTTAGGTCCATTTTCCTATTAAAAGTGAATAAAGAAGCCAATGTTATAGAATATTATAGTTGAAGCTAATTTCAATCTAAGTTACGTAATTTGTAAAACAATTTCAAATTATTCATAAATTTACACACATGTAGTCTGTGTAATACCAAATTAAAGTAGGCCTAATAGTATCAGTAATATCTACAAGTAAAGTTATACTCAAACAACAAATTACAAATTTTATTTTGTAGTTTTCATAGTTAAATCTATTAAATCTTTCTGTAAATATATTATCCGCAATATTTTAATTTAAATCATTGCAAAGGTACTTATGTATATGTAGTAGTTGTTATCAAGTGTATATTGTGTTTACAGGTACGCCCTGGCTGGTTCCTGAGACGAAGCAACAGTCTTGCAGTCGTACTTATAGTGAGTTTCTTTTTGTTAATTCTTATGAATAACCGAATAATGTTATTTATGTACCTACAGTATCGTGATTGCATAACTTACAGTTCTTTGTTACAAGAATTTGATCTTAAAATTATTAAAAATTTATTAGGCTATTGTTTTTCTCAACGTCAGTTGTTTGTGTTGACATTTAGAAGTCATGTTATTAGAACAGTAACAATAATTGTATTGTTTCTATTAGGGTAGGCCATAAGTTGCTTGACAAACAAGGCTTTGTTTTTAATGACATGTGTAATCGACATATGTGTGCCCAACTCTGTATTTTTATTACGATATTTTGAACAATAAAATTATTATAATTATTTTTAAGCGGCTGTGATAATCTGTATTATGTGTTCTGTCTATTAAATATATTTTTATTTTAACAAACGGATGCTGTTTGTTCGGCTCAAGTTTTAAAATTCAGCCCGATATAAAACGAATTTACATTCTGTATACATGAGTACAACACTGCAGCGTAATTTATGTACAGTATATGCAAAACGGATACTTCATAACAGTAGGCTTTTTGCATCCGGTTTCCAGACGTTATATAGAATAGCAGATAGGCCTGTAATAGATAAATTTATTGTTCAGTAGTTGTTGACGAAGCATTTCGAGTTGCTCTTGTAATAAAATTAAACGCTGTGAAGAAGGAAACAGCTTATTGAAGCCGTTTGGAGCGGACGCAGTGGGATACACGATGCTGTGTGACCGTCGTGTCAGCACGGTTTACATCATTGTTTGGAATCCTATTGTCGTGCGCCTTTGCCTGTTATGTAAATTACGTTATTAATTGTAGGCAATATGCTTTCCTTAATTAAGAAGTGTTAATAACGCCCCGCGTGAAGCAAGTCGGGCTCGAAGCGTATGTGCAATTTTGAAAGCTTACTTTCACATGCTGTTACCAAAGCATGACGGTTCGGAGCAGTTAAGGAAGACTCTCTCCTTTACGCTCGCGCGCGCGCGCTTGTGTGTATGTCAAAAGCAATTATATTACCTTTGTAAAATGTTTTCATGTGGCTGGTAGAATGCTAGCCAGCTAGCCAAGGCCCTGATCTTATCGATTCAAATTTGTGGGTGGGCCAATTAAAGTTTTAATTGAATTTACATTCATATTGCATACTCGTGGTCAGATTAATATTGGTTTAACTACTATTACAGAACGAAATATTATTTTAGCTGTTAGCATATACGGCACCTGCAAATACAGGATAATGTTAGTTTTGCTAAGACTGTTTATTTTTTCACTTTTTCTTCACGTAGGCTAACAAGTAGTGTTGTTGACCGTTGAAGGATTTATTAATTGTCGTACGTGATTTATACGCATGGTCAACCGCTGTGCGGAACTGCAAGCAAAGTTTTATTCTAAATTAATTCAAGTGGAGTGTGCTAGTCAGGAAACAAGGAAAAATACCTACTAGTTATTATTAAATCTGTAATTAATGTTAATGTGGCGTGGTAGTTGAACCTTGCAATATTACGTCCCTATTCACTTTAGAGCGATCTCTCGAAAAATCAGAAGAAGGGCTTTTTTTGAACGTTTCCCTCTCGTTTAAACGACTTTTCCAGCTTATCGTGCTTAACGTCCTTGTCATGGCAGGAGCCATGAAATAGAAATAGGGGCTGGCTACAGCTGTTTCGCACGTAGTTGAGAGATCGTAACTCATGACCTCAAGTCCTCTGCACATGTTTGCGTTCACAGCAAAAGCGCATTCACAAGACCACAATCATTTGAAAGTTTCTGAGAAAGTTGTGCAAGTTTAAAATGAAATGAACACTGTCTGTCATTACACCTCCCTCCGTCTCCTCTCAGTCCGTCCAACCGTCAACGTTAAGCGAACGTTATTATTGTTAATCCTTTTTTGAGTAGTTTCTTTATAGAAGGGAATTTTAAAGACTCGTACGTCGACTTTACTGCAGCAAAACAGACACGTGACCGTATAACAAGTGTCAGGATTGACTACAATAGGAGCGAACACAATGCCGAGTTCAGATAGTTGTCATTTGTGAGTTGAGTGTAACGGCTGTAAAGAGATACAAAAGTACTACTAGTGGTGGATAATATTTTTTTTCTGTGAGGTTATGAAATAGGCCTAGATATTTTTAGAGGATAAAATTTCCGGAAACTGTTATTCGCCATTGTTGGAAGTCGCCAAAAATATGTTATTGAATTTTAAAGCGACGATCCGGATTATCTTTCACACGAAGGATTTTGTCAGGTGTGTTCACAAAGAGTTAACTGAAGTAAATCTGTGTCCGTACGATAAATTGAGTCTAATTACTTGTAAAAAGGAATTGTTTTTAGTTTGTAATTACAATAGGCTTTAATTTTTAATGTAGATAAGGTTTAACTATTTTAAAGACTGCTAAACGTATAAGGAAGGAATTACGTTACTTACGGGTTCTGCTACGTAGGCTGTACTAAGGCTTAGGACACGGGCGTGTAAAATGTGAGAGGATTCGAACCTACAAGGAACAACTTTGAATAGTGTTAGTTACTCATTACGGACTTGGCTTTCAGTCTCATTTCCACTGTTTTAAAAAAGACAAATAAATGCTAAGGTTTTTAAAAGGAAGAACAGGATGAATAATGCTTAAGTTGAAATAATAACGCGGTCTTGGTACAGTTTAAAAAATATTGCAAATATATTCAGACTCTCCTTAATTCACAGGATACCTCACGAAGGAACGGAAATAATTAAGAGAATGCTCCCCTACTGATGAAAACAGTACATTGGCAGCATTGAACGACTACACACGGACGTCGACGCAGACGATTTTGGTTTTCTGTGACGCGCTCTCTTTCGTTTTATTTTTCTTATCCATAGCTGAATCATTGAACATAGAACTTTTGATCGAAGAAGTGAAGAAATACAGTGAAATTTTGGACGCGAAGTGTGAAAAGTATCATGATAAACACGCCAAAAGAGCAGCGTGGTTAAAAACGTGTGCAAAAGAGAAGGAAGAAATGTGAATGACAATTACAGAAGATTTATAAACAAACGCTCGAAGTCTGGGCAAGGAGCTGATGGTGGGCGCCAGTATGTATATTCCCTCCAGCTTTCCTTTCTTACTGAATCTTCAGACCCGGTTGCCACTGAATCATCCCTACAGGAGGAGGTCACAGAATCTCAAACAGAAGGCAACAACGAATCCTGTGTAAACACCAGACCATCTCCACAAAATATCAGAAAAACATCCGCTGCTAGGCGACAAAAACTGGAGGAGAGTATAATCAAATTCATTAACACACCAGCTCCGTCACAACCACAAAAGCCAACAAATCCTACTTTAACTTTCTTCGAATCACTTCAACCTACTCATTCGAAAGCAGTTGAAAAATTTGTCTTCATCAGTTGCACAAATCAGTAAATAGGGACGTGAATGTACCTTTCAAAAGCCTAGCACTAACCAATGGATGTACCCAAAATCGCCTATTTTTTTTTCATAAAGTATCTATTAACAACTTATGCAAATGCCACCTTCTTCTTTTGATACAATTCTAACTCCATTGCACTTGAAGAATGATGACTGACGGGAGCGACTTGATGATACTGGATTCGAGCTGTGAAGGGGATAGCAAAGTCGCGTTGACGGTGCTCTACCACCGCTCGTGTGAACTAGCGGTAGCTCGACGTTGGCCGAGCGGTAACGTTACGCCCGTGTGTACCTAGCCTAAAAAGTAAACATAAGAGAGGAGGGGTTAGTGATAAGAATTTGTAGTGTCTTAAGAAATTATACGATACAACCGATATAACCGTGTTATAAAAAAATGTGTCACCTAAGGAATTTTAGTTTATTTTCACTCAGTAATTTTTTCAAGTATCAACAGGATTTAACTTTTTCATTTAAAAACTAACATTTTTGTGTCACATCTGCGGTTTTGTTCTACATGACAGTAGAATCTGTTAAATTTTTGTTTTCAATTGATTTTTCTTATACGTGAGTCTTTGTAAAATTAAATGCTTCAAATTGTTTTACAAAATTGTATTTATTTGTTGGCAATTTAAGAAAGTAAATTTATGCCAGACCCCAAAAATTGTTTTTATCTATTCATAATAATTGGTCTTCACAACAACAAATAATTGGTCTTCATACCTTATACAAATACTGTTCAGGAAGCCAATCTTTTTTTTTTAACTTAAAGGTTAAAAATCAATTAAAACGGTAATTCTGCCCAAAAATAAGTGTGCTACGAACTTTGTTACCGGTACCCTCATTATTCCATCGGTACAAAAAACTTAGTGAAATTTTTCACTAACCGTAACTCTAAAACAAAACATTTGGAGACATTTGTTTATATAAAGTTGTTTTTTGTATTTAAACCAGTAGAGCATGCTTGAAATATTTCCATTTCTTCGTGAAACACTGTGTATAATAACAAAAAAAAAGCAGTATGTAAGGGAAAAACATTGAGAATTATGGGGTTAAACAATGTAATGTGTGCAGACGATTTGAGGCCTAACGTGAAATGGTAGTACGTGCAAACAAGAAGATACGAGACAATATAGTAAAGTGAGTATAAATTACGGCAGCGAGTATCAGGTGACAGAAATGTTAATTACGTCTTAACAAATTAAATAAAAAAATGAAGGCCAACAAGTTATTTGTTTGATGTGTTGTTTCCTTATTCGAGTTCAGGTGCGCGTATGCGACTTAAAAGGATTATTTGCCAAGAAGAAAATATAGCCCGCGCGTTTGTCAATAGAACTAATACCCTCAAATGTTTGGCATCGTCTTTATCTGCTGTTAAATGTAATCAGACTCATTACTTTGCCAATATTAACGACGTCTGATAATGCTGGGTTTGCATTAAAGTGAAATGAGAAAAATTTTGTTGTCACACTTGTCAGGAGTATATAGGCCTACCTAGTATCAGAATCCCCAGGTCGCTGTTAAGGTCTCGAAATGGCTTTGTCCCGGCATTAGCAGAGTTCTCGGCCATTATATAGCTGCTTGCCTGCTGCTTAATGATACTCTGTAAATGTCAGTGGAATTTGTGAACAGTCAATAAATCATGCCCGTTTTATTGTATCCAGGCAAAGTCAGGTTTTATTGTTTACCGCGCGATAAGATTAAGGGCGCATCTGCTGAGAAGGAACAACATTGTGTGACTCATATTGTATGACAAGTGTGCTCATTACAGCTGCTTACAGTTGTATGTACTTTTGTATACGAACGAGATCCCGTTTCTTGATTGACTTCGTCACTTTAGTTTAAAATTATTCGGATGAAAATAATAGTAGTTTAAAATCGTTGACTCAAAACTACGCCAGACAAGTACAAAATAGGATGGATTTCTATCTTTATTAAATTCGCATAAATTCTCACAGCCGCTTTCCTTTGTATAAGCCCGCGAGTTGTTGACAGAAACTGTGCATCACTATTATATATGATTAATGTGTGTCACTACGTTTTCTACAATCGTTGGAATGTGTGCGACGTTTTCTAATTCGAACGTAAACGTACACGCTTCCCCGTGAATAATTTTAATGCTTATTTTAAATACTAACAAGATTCGAGCTCCAGTTGTAATGATTATATTATTAGTAAATACCACTAATGACAATGAGGAAAAGTAAACATTAATAATACGAAAGGAGTAAGTACATTGGAGTATGGAACCCATAAGGGATAGCATACTGGCGAAGCAGTGACAGCAGCGTGTCTGCCATAAATGCCAGAGCGACGTGTAGAGGGGACGTCGAACGTAGAATTTCGTAAGAATTAAATTGGAAATAAATCAACGGTTTTTACGAGTCGCGTTATTATGTAAAGTTCAAGGCAGCTGGCACGGAGACAGCGTGTGCTGCAGATCTTATAAATAATAAATGTCTTTTTTTCCTAGCATCTCGTAAACTCATCGGATGCGCGTGAGTTTAGTAGTGGACACAAGAAATTTAATATTCAGAATTGTGATCCGTTGGAACATCAGGAACCGGTACTGGACGTGCGTGACCACACAGAATCAGTTTCCAACTTCACCGAACGCAATCGAATTTTCCTGTTAATTGTTTAATAAAACACGTGTAGTAACTTTAATTACGATTTACAGTTTTCGAATACGCTTAATACGGTTCTGTATTGGGAAATTTACGTGCGCTAATTAATTGCGTGTGGGGTGATCCCACGATTGTCGCGACCTGTGAACGTTGCGACTACCAACGCGTATAGGCCTACTACTAAAGTGCACACATTCATTCTCACCCTTCCACTGATGATTCCATATCTACTCATTCACCTGTGCTTTCCCATAAACAGCCCTTCGATTACGCCCGCTGCATCCCAGATGAAATTAAAAGTTTAATTTTAAATTTCCCTCCTGTCGAACATTTCGGTATCTGGCAAGTTATTACAAAATATACAGAACAAATTGCCTTACACCGCTTTTGTTGGGTACAAAACGCATTTATAACCGCAATGTTCAGTTATGCTGTATAATTCGAATACTTCGTTGGCTTTTATAATCGTCTCGTGCTTTGTCGCAGACGGTACGAAGAACCGTTGTAGAGATTAAATTAGGGAGTTTTCCGCGCCAAACGCAATTAAAACAAAACTTTTATGCCTTCACTTAATGGCCCGCAATAACGGCGTCCCGACAAAATTTCATAATGAAAATGAAGAGGTTTTATAACGGTTTTATTGTTTTATTTATTTTTTATCCCAAACGTAGCGAGCGTGATTGCTGTCGCTGTAAATATAACAAGTGTAACCTCTTTGTTGTACTGAGTTATGGTCGTGGTAACTGCAACACGACTGCACATAAAACGTAATGGATATCTGCCGCTGATGATAATAATCAGCCGGTGTATTGTAAAATGCTGAACAATGGCGGACGATGCGGACAATGCTGTGTATACTTTGCCTGCCTGCCTAGGAGTCAGGCGTAGAATGCTGCAATTTAGGGTGTCTTCTGATAGGCAAACCGAATAATGAATACTTTATTAGTATTTCGTGAGCCGGTAAGCACGCTTCCGGCGGAGAACGTATTACAGTGTATTTCAGAAAGCGTCACCGGTTACAGATCGTGATAGCATTACTTGCTATTTGTCAACGCAAACCTAGTTCCGTTGTATTTATATTTTTATTTATATTTTTACGGTCATAATGAGTGCGTGAAATATATTTATTATTTACGTCATATTCGCAGTTGGTTATGTCATGCAATTTTATTATAAAATGTTTGTTCAAGCGCAAATTCCCGTAATCATTGCAATTACTGTGCTCTGTAGGAATGTGTATCGGCGATTTCTGTAATGTTTTCAAGACACCCCCTATCAGTAGTTCCACAATTTTATCGCCACGGATTTAATAATTTTATCGCATAGTTTATATTTGTGTGTGTGTGTGTGTGTGTGTGTGTGTGTGTGTAAATTTACAGGTCTAATAAATACTGATTAGCCCTTATCCCCCCTCTCTCTCTCTCTCTCTCCCCCTATCCCCCTCCCTCACTCCCTCTTTCACTAAATCTAACACGTGTATGAACACACACAAATTAATACTTTAATCATATCGTTTTATATTTATGTAAGTTGTTTTTCCATTTCTGCAACTATACTTAATTCAGTTCTTTTTTAGTCATATAACTGAAGTATAGGATATTAAAGATTTTCCAGTGTTATTGTCTATATAGCCTACATTCACGTGTTCTCATGCAGGCAGATGTAGGCCTATACGTGCGTTTATTTTGTGCTGACGTCACGACCGGGCTTCCGTGTGACTTTTTGTAAGTGCGACCGACTTCCCCGCTACATTCTACTGTTTGGCGTCAGACTATTATTCGTTATTAACCTCCCACGCACTAGGTTGTACAACTGATGTGGTTGCTAGAACATATTAATTGAGCTGAAAAAGTGATGTTTTTTTTAACGCACGGGAAACCTTGAATATGTCATCGTCGGTTGTACTCGATGACATAGCACGCCCAATAAAAATTTTCTGTCTGCAGAAAAATAAGTGAATTATGTTTAACTGTCTGCGACATATGAAGGTCTGCTTAAATTTTTGTATGTCACGGATCCGACCGATGATTTTGTAGACACTGTGATTCGTAATTTTTTTACTTTAAGAGTCGAAAGAAATCAGTTTCGCGTAGCGTGTAAAACTTTTATAAACTGCCGTTCAGGCAGCGACGCGTTTGTGTAATGTCGAACGTACATACCGGAGGGTTTCTTTTTAAATTAAAATATTTGGAACCAGGCGCGGGTAAAACAATACACCTCCAACCGAAACAACGTTAATTTGACAATAGCATAAGCTTTGTTACCTGCTTTGTCCTGTTCCTAGTCGGCGGGGAGTGGGTTTAGTTTATCTTAGCCGCACCCTGGTAGGGCGGAGTTTTCAATTTGGCAGCTATAGTATAGAGGGTGGTGCTTCCCTACGGTTAGGAAAAATAAAGCATCACTATTCAGGCACTCCCTCCATGCATGGACTCCTTCCTACTTTCCTGCTTTCGTTTCAACGCTAATTATACGTCCACAAACGCGTTTGGATAGTTTCCTGCTGTAAATTACAGTTTTTGATAACGCGTATGTAGATGAAACGATTTTGTCAATCGCCATGGTATTTCAACTTTGTACATTGTAATTGTATACAGAACACATAGGCTACGGCCTCTTTTGTAACTATAGATCTTTGATTTCCACATTACCATTTAGCCTAATTACATCAGAGTCGTGTAGCCTATGACTCAAGAGTACTAAATAACTACTTAGGCGAATCCACGTGACGCTCGTACAACATATTGTAGACAAGTAATTTTTGAGCCCTCAAGTTAAAACATGTACGACCTTCGAATAATAACTGTGTAAGACATAACTTTATATTAAACATAACATTGTCATAAATTTAATAATTTAGGAACAAGTGATGATGTAACTTGTTATTGGGCAATAAGTCATTATAACACCTACAGTTAAGTAACATAAATAATCCCAGCGAAATGTAGCCCTCTTTAACTTCTTAAGCTACAAAAAGTTAATGTTTTAAAATGAAAAACCTTTAGCAATCGACTATGTGGTAAAAAACTATGAACAAATTCAATTTTGGATTTTAAATAAGCAAGCCTATATTTAGTTTGATATTACATCAATATCACATTAATATTTCATACTAACTTCGTTAGAATTCCACTAATTGTAAAGGCTCTGAGGTGCATACTAGACCGTGTCATGTCATTGTATGACTGACGTCTTGTACAATGTGTAATACATCACGAAGATTATCGCGACATTTACAAGTATTATTAATAACGGCACGTTATCGATTATGCGTGGTCCGCCCTGTTGTGCACGTATCGATTTTATCGCAGACGTTAAGAGTTTAAAATGGCATCAGCGAATCAAATAAATACAGAGTAAAGTTTTAATACTTTCTGATAGTAAGCTTTGCGGATTATTGCGAATACTGGTTTCAGACTATGAAAGGCTTTTTGTTTTATTGGTATTTAACGGGTCAGAACGGATCAGCACGCAGAAAGTGCGAGAATTAACCCCAACGATTAAGGTTACTGTTAAATTTCCAGCATTCAATTTGTTAATAAAGTGAGTCAAATGTAATTTTTATGTCGGTGTTTACCATTTGTGTACCAGTTAACGAAACTCTCCTTCTTTCTCTCTCCTCACCGGGCAGCTCATAGAGCCAGCCAGCATTCCCTGCTCTACTGCTTTTATTGCCTCAAGTAGAATACAATTTGCGCGGAGAAAATGTTATTTTCAGTAATAACACTGCTATTTAGAAAAGTATATTCTCCTTTTTATTTCGTTATTTTACCGACAGTGAACTGTGCAATACGAACGAATTGCCGAGTATACATTGTGCTGTATTAATATTCAGTTGGGTTATGGGTTACTCTTTCAATTATTCTGTAACGCGTCCCGTAGGATGAATCCAAGTTCCTGTTCATACTTCATTTACATATTAAATAATCTTTACTTTACTTTTGTAACTCAATAATTGATTGTTCAAACATCATAGCAAAAATTAAAAATATTAGGCCCGTATAGATTTTCTAATTGAAATATTGTAGGCGTGTAAATGGCCACGCAAGAGTTTGTAGGCCTATGCCTATATGCGCAGAAGTAATTTCAGACGAATCTGATATATTAATTCTGGTAGAGATGTCATTCAGAATAGTGAGTACCCACGCAATGTCATTAGCTTTCTACGTAAATTTTCTCTAAATTGGCGGCTGGCTTCTGTAATGACCTCTGGGCTGATTCATATCGTAATTATGGAGTCTTTGCAGTGTAACTTGAATGGTATTTCGGTCGCTGCTTGTGAATGTGAATTATGTGAATATATGTAGTGTTAACACTTTGTGAACCACAACATTAAGAAGCTGTTCTGCGCTTAACACGTACTTTGTTTACTAACTCGTCATTCCATTATAGACATCAGGAAGGAGACGACAGGTAGGCCGGATTCGACTTTGCAAGAAATGAAGAAATGTGTTCTGAAAATGATGTCTTATACGCACGTGTCAGAACTATCGGTGAGAAGTCAGCCGAGCAAGAAGCCAACTTCCTTACTGTTGTGTCATTGTGTAGTAGCGAGGGTCTGGTTGATGACACAAGGTCATTGCCAGGTACCGACTGATTGTTGTGTTACTATCAAACGTCGTAATGAGCCAGATGTCGGAAGTGACGTCTAGAGGGAAACAATGTTTAGGTTAATTCTGTTCCCTGGGTGTCTACATTTGTCGCCAGACGAAGCGTATTATGTTTATGAGTAATAGCTTTGTCATAAGTTAAAAGACTACAATTTCCTGTATCAAATATTCCGTTGAAACAAACGTCTCAGTTAGTTGTATTAGCTTTAGCTTGAATCTCAGGTTTTATAAAAACCAAATTTATTGTGTGAAACTGTAGGTAATGCTTAGTTGTGCGTAATTTATTTTGCAAACTCTATTAACTGTCTTTCGGTTAATTTTTTTTTTTTTTACGGTGAACCGAAGTAAAAACAAACCTGTCTTTGATAACCCTCCATTCGTGTCGTGTGCGTGCGTGCGAGGCCTCGACGTTGAACTGTGAATTTTATGGCTGGGCGCACTTTAATGGACTTGTATTTTAAACAAGTAAGTGGAGTGGAACAGCGCACAGTTGGTTGTCCACGTAGATGTTCGTTTGTCTGCCTTGCCTTGCCTTGCACAGACATCGTATTATTTCATGTTAATTTTGTGTACGTGAGCACACCGTTTCTTCCTTGATATATTACTTTCACTTACTTTGAAATGAAAATAAGTTATTTTTGTTGTTGAAAATGGTTACAATTCGTTTACATTTACAATTCTCTACAGTTGAAAAGGTTGCAGTGTGTCTACAGCAACAATGCAGTTACCTAATATTTAGTTCATACAACAAATGTGTCGCTTATGTGAGTGTGAGTCACTGGGTAATTTGAGTAAAAATTTAAACTAATCAATCTTAATCTTCAGGATCCGTTTTATTCAATGGAATAATTGAATTCTCTGAAATCTCATCCCGATTCAAATATTAATCACATACGACAATTGTTAACAAGGTGTATCCGCATTGGATGTGTCCTTGTCCGATCGCCATCTTGCTTGTACTTTCACTCAAAAAAAAAGTTATTTTTGTTGTCACTAAAAAAAGAGGGATGACAGTAGAGTCCGTTGCGACGGATCTGGATTAAGGTACATTTTGTTAACTTGGATGTAACTTCGGTTGGTTGAAAATATTTATTTATTATTATATAATAAATAGTTAATATAAGAATATAAATAATTAACATAGTAATTAATATAATTTATTAATATAATAAATATAAGAACACAGTAATTATGTAACATTGAATAATTTTATAATTATTGTTGAATGGCAATAATATCATTGAACATGAAATTATTTAAATTATTAACAATGGATATATAAATGAAAAATAACATGAACAATAATTTTTTCGTTTTATTTATAGGTTACGAATAAACAATAAATAAGTTGGATAGACGTTGCAGTCCTATGATTTGTCAATATTTATAAACATTTATGTAAAACGAACTAAATGAATAAACAGTTGCATTAACTAAATTATTATTATTTTGTGTTCGTTACAAGTTGTTGTAAAAAAAAAACAAAATTTAAATGAAACAACTAAAATATATTTACCTGCCATTCTAATTTGAGTGATAAAATTAATCAGAAAAACAATACAAGCAATTGTGCCATTTCTTAATACATTTTAAATAAGATAATATACTAAATGCTATAATCTATAAAAAGCTAAAACGTTTAGAACGCACAATTCCTCACTAGCTGTCGCAAAGTGAAACTTCATATTTCCACCGTATGTTAAATACGATTAGACTGCTAAAAGATCGAAATTTTCTGTGAATTTGGAAATAGAATTATAAACTACAAGTGCAAAAATAGCTCCTCGCATTTCGTACTGTATGGCTCGTGTAACGATTATGAGCTGAAAAGCCGCTGTTAGATTTCTAGAAATAATGTCAAGTTTTTTTAAAGGCACAATGTGCTACTTAATTATAGCCTATTTTCACACTTATGTTTTAGTGACACTATTGGAACACGTAATTATTTAATTCCACGTCCTTCAGTTGTTGATACGGGCTACAGATAAATCTAAATGTTTACTTTTTACTTGCGCACAATACAGTTTAAAATTATATTAGATGACGTAAAGCACATTTGTTTTCCTGACGTCAGAAAAAGTAGGAGTATTAAAAGGCAACAGACAGAATCTCAAACAAGGCCAGTCGTGTACGAAAATGATGAAAAGAGTAGCACGTTGTAAAGGAGTGGAAGTGTAGCGGCAGAGTAAGTCAATAAACATGTGCAGTATTACGCAGCCAGCGTTAGCCAGCATAAAATCTTCTTTTTGAATTCTTTTTGTGCTTTTGTATTTTGCCAGCGACTCCCTTCTTCGCTCGTTTTGTTATGTACCTCGTAAAAAAAAAAAAAAAAAAAAAAATAGCTATCCAAGAAATCTTTAAAAAGCTTTTTTTAATATCTTCACCTTCCCTCCCGCCCCCCTCAATTCTTTGTTCTTTTACCACGGGAGGGCGGAACGTGGTGTAAAGTACAATGGGCACAATTAATGGATGAGTTTCATTGTATTTGAAAGATGGATTCTGGCTGTCTGGCGTCTACAGCATTTCGGGCTAATTAGTAATTAAGTTTCTTTGTGGTGTAGCGTGGTGCAGTGGCTTGGCTGCCAGCCATCCAATAATTACGTATGCCTGAAACACAATGGCCACGCTGTATACCTTACTTCAATCTCTCGGGGATAAACTGATTAATCTTCTCTCTGCTACGGCGAATGTCTTTAAGCAAATGAGGCTAACGTTATCGCATCGCTTCTCTACATTGTTACGTGAACTAGTAATCGATGAAAACGTTTGCTGGAAACTTTTGAAGGTGGCGCGCGTTTGGTCTGAATTTGTAACTCCACTACAAAATCATCGTACAAATGCAATAATTGGAATTAGCAACTTATATTGTTATTGAACGTGTTGTTATGAAAACAGTTGTATTAATTTAAACCACAACCCACGCCGAGATGTTTTTCTTATTTGTAGATGTTGATTTGACTAATAACTATGGTTGACGTCAGCTTCATTATTAATACAAGCTATAAACTACTTTAGATTACAGGGCAGACGAGATTATGATTATGTTTGTACGAACACAACGCTGTTATTTTCCCCTTAGTAACGAAACTTGCCCTATTTTTGATAGTGATAAAAACACTATACTATCTGTTAATTTTGCTGGTAAATTCTGTAATTATTTAATCACATTACTATTTAAAACAATCTGGTGCAATAGTTTGATGTCTGATTATTATGCCACTGACGTCAACGCAGAGGAAGGAATCGACGATGTAACCACATCAACTACGCCTCGTGCAGCTTCCAGCCTCGTGAAACATGATCATACGGTCTCCTCTATTTATTACAGCAAACCCATTGGATTTGTGTTAAGATTAATTTCATATGTACTGTCAGCAAAAACTTGATTACTTTTGTGTTTACAATATTTTAACTCTGCATATATAGTAGACAATATATAGACGTATTGTATTACGGTATCGCGTGGTGGGGGCAATGCGCTGTGTGCATTCTTACAATTACTTAAGCAATTTGTTCTCTAACGTTTAATTTTTCAATCACGTTACCCTTATGATATCAATTTTGCGTCAATCTACAAAAGAGTATGTTTTCTGATGTTGCCTTGGAATCGCCCAGACACGAGGATAAGCTTCTGAATATTTTTAACGATCCAAATTCCTTGAACATTAACCAATTCTATAACGTAAAATTTCTTAGAACAATAGGCATACGTTATTTGTGGTTAGAAAACTATAATTTCGTGTATGTTAGAAAGGTTTATTAGTCTACTCTACTTCATATGCTATGATAAAAGGACATTGTATCTGTAATAGCCTTCTAAAATTTAAATTTTACAACATTGAAACCCCCCAAAATGTATAAAACATCCTTTTAAGTTGTTTATGATATCGTGTAATTAGATTTCCGTATCTAGCCTACGATTTTGAAGTTGAACATGCAGACCTATGTTGTTTTATGCAGGACTCTTTATTATCGGTAGTTACTTTGTTTTCCAAAATATACTTGTAATATCATCATATACTCCTGAAAATTCTAACTTGTTGCTTTAAAGAACGAATTAAGTTGGATACAAAGCAAGAGTTTGCATAACGTAACACCACAAGTCACCATTAAAAGAGCAGGACATTAACGCTTGTAAATTTAAAGTTTTTATAAATTAGCACTGTATATATTATGCAAATAAATCTTTCACATTATTTGATCAGACCGCTGTAAATAATGAAAAATATTATAAATCGCTATCTTTATTTCAATACTAGTTTCATATAACACTATGTTTATGAATAGATAAATTCATAGCTTTTATTACACATGTTGTATGAGAAATTATTCTGAAATATTACTAGAAAAGTATATATTACCCATTCACGTTACCCACGAAACTTATACAAATAAATAGCCTACATTGTATTTATAATTGATTTTCGATGTCTAAAATTTGAAATAAAATAATCTCAATAGAGCTCAATAATCTTTACGGCTTAAAGCTTCGAAGACGTAAAGATCTCGTAACAAGACGATAGACACATTTTATAACAAAAAAAAAAGAATGCCTGGGAGGGAGGGAATTGGTGTTTGTAACAGAGCTAACGTTACATGATTTCTGTTGAAAGGATTGTTATTTATTAATATTTGTGGTTTTTAACGTTGTTAAAACATAAGGAATCTTTAATAGCAGTGCAAATAAGAAGTTAAATCATGGCGAAACTTTGTCTTCTGATGCGGACAGTCAGGACTCAGTAAACGTGAACTAAACGGTGTCTCCAATGACGGCCTCTCCACTGGAACACAAGGTCTGCTGTTTGTGTTACACTTCGAGAAAAAAATATAACATTGTCTCGTGGCGAATTTAGTAATAGTATTTCTTTCGAGACATCACATAGCAGCTCGACAAGCAAGCGAGGCATAGGCTAGGCCACATTGTTTTCTCGGCCGGCATTCCTGGATCCACATCAGATAATGATCTCACCGGACTGTAAATAGTTAAGTTTTTAACATAGCGCTACCTATGGAGTAAGTCCATGAAAAACTGAAAGTTTTCTCAACTAATGTAAATTTGATGCATGAAAAACTGAAAGTTTTCTCAACTAATGTAAATTTGTTGCATTTAACTTGAGATTCTATGTGACAAAGAGGACGAAGTGAATACATTTTTATAAAACAGTGTCAGATGAAGAAGATATCGCATAATGTTCAGAATTGACCAGGACTTTCTGACTTTAAATTACCGATAAGAATAATCTTTCCTGAACTGGTTTTCGTGGAAGGGTTCCCTAAGACGTACGCATTATTTCAAGGGGTTGTGCGGAATCATCTAATTTGTGAAAGACCGTGGTAATTATGCTGCTATGTACGTTTTCATTTCCAAATAAATAGAATATATATATTATTTTCATGAATGGTTACAACATTCATTTCTATTGTAAATTCCCGTATGAATGTTATGAGGATGCCCAAAACTATATTAAGTGGAACGATATTGGGCAAAAGAAGAAGAGGCAGGCCTCGAAGAAGATGGCAGCAGGATGTGGAAGAAGATCTGAGAAAGATGGGCATTAGGAACTGGAGACTGAGGGCAATGGACAGAGATAAGTGGAGACGGGTCGTAGCGGAAGCCAGGGCTCACCATGGGCTGTAGTGCTGGAGAGTAGTAGTAGTAGTAGTATTGTAAATGTGTATAAATGTACAGATTTGGCTCGCACGCAGTTCACTGAAACAGACGCTGTCTGCAAATACAAACTGGATGAGACTTGTTTTGCAAAGTTCAGATAGGAGAAATTTGAATTCATTTGATTCACTACTTTATAGGGTTAATAGGAAAAGTTATAATTGACAACAACAGTTGAACAATATCAGTATCTGATCACGCATATATACATTTCAGCTCTGTAAGATCCCTATCCCTTAAAGACAAACAAATCTGACAAGGCTTAGAGAAATATGCTCGTTAGGAAGATTACGTTCCGTCATTTGTTGTCTGCCTCGCTCTAGGACAGGCAACCGAGATCGATACGAAACGTGAGTGTTGCTCCATTTACATACAAAACTATGCTTTACTCGTTTTACGAAACGACGCCGACTTCATAAAAACGTTTCATTATTGTACAGTTTAGTAAACGCTGTTCTCTTCTCCACGTGTCGTTGTCGGGTATCGTGATAGAACCACGAAGGGTCAGCTGAGATCCTTCATTATTTGTTGAGCAGTAATCGATCAAATTGATTTCCCTGTATGAATTAAAATTATGTTATTTTGATTAATGTGAACATGTGATTTTCATTAAATAACTGATACTTGCTTTGTTTATTAAATTGTACAACTTGCACATACGTAATGCGAACACCGGGGCCTGCTAATTTTATCAGATACGTTTTCAGACTTATGAGCTCCAAATTAGTCAAGATTTACTAAGTTTATTCAAACATATCCCTTGTTGATGTCCCTTATTGTGGAATATTAAATATTCTCTCCTGATTTAATAGGGAATTAATAGGCGTACTATGTTGGCCCGGTAATTAACAACAGTCCCATATTCTTCGTTAAATAAAGAGATATAACCGCCATAAAATATTATTTCAAACAATAACTACATGATATACGGCGACTCACTGAAAAGTGGAAAACATCGTGTAGAAGTGGTGCGGCGAGTAACGTCTCTACTAATGTTTCTGCTATGCGTCGTCCCTGTCCCCTGACTTTCTCTCAGGCGCCGCGCTTGATCACACTTTGATTAACTACTCATGTAATTAGAGAAATGATTTATTGGAAATGTAATAACGATGTGTCGGAACTGGCTGCTGATGGGGCTGAGCTGACACTTGGCGGAACAGTCGTCCGTGTCCAGTTTATGCCCTCATTAGGATGTCGTTATCTGGTTGTTAACTGGTGACGGCGACGTTATCGAGTTCGGTAGCAGTTTCTGATTTCCTTCGTTTAGTAACAGGTAACGAAGCAAAACATGAGAAAACATTCCATACGGATATTTGTTCCTGTCAGTAGGCTACACTATGTCTGTGGGAAGACAGCCATTACTTAGTTTCGTCCATTGATAAAGTGTTGTTTAATTTGATGTGCTAAATACTTTGATAATTTATAATATAATGTTACTACAATTATTATTATATCATAATAATAAATTTGTTGGCATCGAGGAAAGCCTTAAGCAAATGAGGGGCTGAGAGAGAGAGAGAGAGAGAGAGAGAGAGAGAGAGAGAGAGAGAGAGAGAGAGATGAAGGGAGGGCTGGTAGAGAGCGAGCGAGAGAGTCTGAAATAGGACGTGAAATAGTATAATAATTTCAGATTTTGTTTGGTTTAGCAACTTAAAGTTTTTCAATTACAGTGGCTGATTTTATTTGAACACTAACAAAAATAAAGTGAGCCACTGTGCTGGCCAACGTGCTCCGAGAACATGGAGTGGAAAAAAGAGATAATTGTTCAAGTGTGTATAATGTTTAAGGTAAAATTAAAGTAGAGGAGACATTAATGTAGAGAATAACAATTATACTGCAGCCACTCACTGTGGATCAAAAAAATGTTAATAATTACAGTGAGCAGAGGTAGTGCGCACGTAGTTGAGCGGCCTATTTCTCTGTCGTCGCGTTTTTGCACGTTGCAGACATAAATAATTTTACATGTAGCGCTCGAAACTGCGCGGAGATCCTTTAATAAATTTCGCTCGCGTTCCTCCGTATACAGAAGTGAACGCTGCCCAACAAAAAACTGGGAAAAATGTGTTAATGGTCGCTGCCCAATGTGATTAGTGAATTTTGTTAAAGCGAACTTCCTGTTTTAATTGGAAAAATAGTTTTCTTTGCTGTGACTGACGGGCGATTACGGTTTCCTGCGACGCAGAATTGTTGAGTACTTTTTCATGTAACGCTCTAAGAGGTTATTAGAAAATTATCTCTTATTCATAGTACAGAACTCGTTGTGAGTTATATTGATTTGCTAACGAAGATGAAATAATGTGCCCTTCATCCTGTGTAGTTTTAAGGTCACATGTATACGTATTTGGTATTTAGAAGTTCGCTTTCTTTGTTTCGCCTTTTCATGTAATTCTTCAAATTATTTTTAACACAAATTAGGTATTTTAGTATACATCTTTGAGTTTAGCGTAATTGAGGTACTATGCTAGCAATATAAATGTACATTGGACACATAGCAATACTCTGAAATCAGAATCCTGTTGAAATAATTGAAGCATCTGATTACGCGATCATCAGGTTTACGTTTTTCATACTAACACTAACAAATCATCTTACATAATCAGTGAAACTGAGTCTCGTATAAATTCTAATTGTCCCGAATAATTAGACAAAATTTACGTACGTTGCTGGTTGTAGAGTTTATGCATGAAATGAACATACGGGTACGCTAAATTCACATCATGTTTTGTTTTCCCAGTCCGAACAATAATATTGAAATGGATAAACGAAATTTTATTTTTATCGAGTAACTAAGGCAAAGCTTCTCCGGTTTTTTCCCCTAAGGCCACCTAACTCTCATGCCAAGCGTAAGTATACGTGGTATGTTACCGCTAGTTAGTGCGGTAATAACAACATGTACACATGTATGGGAGTGATGCGAGGGGACTGGTTATTTAGGCGTACGGGTTTAATATAATTTGTTAACTCCATTGTGCCTTTTCATTACTCGTAGATTCTAAAACGTTAAAACCTATTTTCCTCTATTGATTGGAAAATTTCATGTTTTTTGCTGAAATTCACAGTTTTTAGAACGGCAAATGCATTTAGGAAGTTGAAATAAAGATCAAATTCAAGTAACCATAAAACACACAGTACACGATAACAATCAGATGTTGAGAAGACCTACGAATTCGCATTGCGGCTGATTCGTCATTCTCCCCCCCGCGCACCGTTTCGAATTTGAAAGTAAACTCATCCGTGCGTAAACTGTTTACCCTTTACTAGCGACCTTTATCTTTTTACCGCCAATTGAATAAACCATGAGAAAGTTTAGCGAGGTTCGGTCAATTATTGAACGCGGTTTTTAAAATATTTGTGTGGATGTGCCAGCGTTTTGTGTTGTTATATGTAGGCCTAATGGAAGCGTCGGCAGAAATAATTTAAAACTGTACAGTAATTGACCGACCGAACCTTGTTAAACTTTCTCGATTCTTTCTTTATAATATTTCCTTGTAAAACGTTCTTTATTCTTTTATAATAAACACCAATTTCGTTGTCACGTTTTGCGTATATGAAACCAAGTACTATTACTAGACCTGATGAATGCGAAATACTCGTCTAAATAAAACTACAGGTGAAATCAGAACTTCCACGGTCACATTGACTTGAGCAGAAAATCATATTCCGATATTACGTTTTAAATTTAAAATCGTAAATCGTACGTTAATTTATTACGTTTTAATTTTTCGTAACGTAAATCTTTTGAGTGACGGGTCACATACTTGCAGTCTTGTCTGTTAATATAACTATCGTCTATCAATCTAATCTGCTAGCATGTATTGAAATTTTTTAACACCATTATGAAATTAATCAGTACATTTAATAATTTTCACATTTTATTAGTGGCGTTTGTAAAGAAATATTCGAATATCGTTTGCGTATTTGAATTTAAGGGATCAGATTTTGAGATGTAATTTGTTCTATTATGAATTTACACTTTACGACCGATGCTCGGGGAGCGTGAAATATTTAATGATATCGACGTCCACATCACAAATGTGACTAAAGGTGTTGTATCGGCAAACAATTAAAAACAAAAATATTCATTGCTAAAACGAATTACGTGTCCTAAACACGGTGTACCGTCGATAACTTCTTTACATTGACTTCTAATAAACAACTTTTTTTTAAGTCTAGAGGAAACTTAAATTGGTTTCAAGCAATTCTTCTTTCACAGGGAGATGGATGCAGAGGGAAAATAATAATTTTTCTGCTTTCCTATTGTCATGAGTTATGGTTGTAGAATAATAAGTAGGCCTAATAAAAGAATAATAGTAAACATAATAATAAATAAAAATAATAATAAAATAGTAATAATTAAAGAAAGTACTTAGCATAAGGTAGCGTTGGGGGTGATCGTGAAGGGTTAGCAAACAAATATTGTGTTGATAAAATAGCCTTGTAATTTTTTGAAATGTCTATATTACGGACAATAATTACCATAAAATGTATTAGTAGTAACGTCAGAAACGAGAATACTCACTACTCAATCCTTTAGGTTAAAATAGTTACAGATCAATTTGTATGTCTTTGTTTCTTTGTATCAGCAACCTTTGTATCTTTCAGGCCATTACTGTTAATATCAAGTTACCGGTAACAGTCCACCTGGCAACCAGTAAAAAGTGGGACCTGGCAACCAGACAACAGTCATACAGGGAAATACTTTTATAACTACGGAATGAATTATTGTTATTTTATTTCAGTTCATAATGGGTTGAGACAAAGTGAGCGTGTCAGAGAGTGAGAGACATAGTTATGTTTTTTGTATCAGTAACATAAAACCTTACCCTTTACTTACGTGTACACTACAACCGTTCAATCTATAAAACAATACGTAAACAGTCTTATTTGACAGAATGTTGAACGCTGCAAGTAGGATCCCTTCCATACTTTCACGTTGTAACTACAGGAGTAAAAAAAATGACAGAAGCTGTTGCCCTAATCTCAGAAATCCTCGAAAAATTGTGCAGGAGACGACTTGGAAATCTCTGAATTTAAATTAACAAAAATGTTTGCAAAGTTAATCCAGTAAGTGCGGATCTTTTATTGTCTGTACGAAGATTGCATAGACTATATGTTTCTGCTGCGAATCTAACCTCCTATGTTACCATGTCAGGCCAGTTTTGTTAGTAAAAATGGGAAATCATGAATGATACCCCCCCCCCGCACTACTGGCTGGTCGGCTGAATGTGAAATTTTATAGTTTTCAATAGTTGTAAGAAGCTTAGTTTGACACTTGTGTTGCGTATGTCACACAGAATATTGCCGTTGTAACTGTTTACTTCTGCAAGATGTGACTATACATTAATAATCGTTTTCAGAGGAGGTAGGTCTAACTGTCTAATTCCGAATCAGTAACAACTGCTTGTCGATAATAGACAGCGCGCAGTTATAGCGTGTATGCATATGCGAGAAATGAGTTTCGGGTCGAATAAGCCGACGCGCATCGTCGTAATGATCTGTGAAAGTCTTAGTACCGCATTAGGAGGTTAATTGTCACGTTGAAACTTTGCAAACCGTTTTGCTCCTGTAAATCCTTTGACCCAGTTTCGCGAATTACCGACTTAACGACGCAGTGACAGCTGCGAGAATACGATCAGACACCTTGTCAAATCTTTAAGGATGCTCTAATAGCTTGTGTGTGCTGGGCCTCGTATTGATCTGGTCGGATTGCCCGCGGCCAAACATAATGTTTGCTCACCTTTTAACGTCTCTGTTTGTCTGTTCATCGTCCGTGGCGTGTTATAGCACTTAGCAGCTCCCTGCCCGTTTCTCATTAGCCCTGTTACGTTATTGTTTGCTTTCTGCTTTGTGAGCCAGCTTTGACAGGAAACTGTGTGTTTGTCGGTGGTCAGCACATTTATTCAGTCGCAGGCACGATTTAAACTTGATGACGTGTTTAGTGAAACTATGGAAGAGATCTATAAAAAAGAAAAAAAGTGCTTTTGGTTTTTGCGCATAATTATGGTGCTTGTTTAAATACGCTTTTTAAAGTTACGTACTTTTAATGTTTTCATCATAAATCACTAACTGTGTACAAGCTTACATAAGACTGTATGTTTTCTAAGACATGTGTACACGTCTTAACGTGTGTGTATACCGTGGGCTTTAACTGTGTGACAAATGCTGTAAAGTACTACACGTAGAAAGCCTTTTGAACCCTGAAAATCATAAAAAAGTACGTGGAGGCGCACTAATTATGTAACGACATGTTTTTCAGAAGGTCGGTGGGAGTACGATTGCTCACTGATGGAACCATTACCGGACGCTTTGTAATAAACACTCAAGTAATGGAGCAAGGACGTGGCTCTAATAAATAAATGGGTTCTAGATGTCTCCGGTATGTCACGACCAAAATTAAGGCAGATGTCAAATCTAATGACAATAAATGTCGGTACCGGACGATGTTGGTATTACTACATGTTTGTTCGGCACATTACTGCAGTTATTGTAACCTTTATGTGTAGGCTAATGTTTGTATTACAAAACGATGTTAAATATTGTAGCGTACTGAACGAGGTATCGATTGACTGTTACGATGGAAGATGTTTGTTGAACGCAGTGGTGGTTAGATTTTGAGCGTATTTCGATGATTTTCAACTTGTTATATTCGATCCAAGTCGATACCTAACACAATCTGTTACAGAAGAAAACTCTCAACACAATTTGCTTTTGTCCGCGCTATGTTGACACAACTTCAACCAACTGAGCCCCTATCTCACTCTGTAGTTCAAGAAAGCACGTCTGGGCGCATATATTTACGTGGATTGGTGTTCTGGCAGTAGAGAACACATAAATAATGGTGTACCACTTGCATATATTGTGTCTGAAACTTCACTGACATGAATGTCCTGAAAGTAGTTTAAGGACGATGTATTCCTAATGTTAAAGAAATGTTTAAAGTTATTTTAATTATACAACTCCTAGGTGGTAGGCTAATAATAATAAAAACAGTAACAACAACAACAACAATAATTCATAACTCAGAAAACTGATGTGTTAAATATATATGTGAGAAGGTCATTAAAGGAAGCGTCTGGATTATAAAGTACAAAGTTGTGACAAGGTTGTCAGTAAAAAGTTTAGAAACGTAACTTTTAATAATTGAATACATTGAACTTTCCTCTGTTTATGTACATGCTTTCATAAAATAGCACAAAGAAATCCTATCTGATAAAATTTCAATAGCACTTGTTGGGATATCTGGCAGTCTGGGAGTTCACGAAGAACGCGAAACTGATTTTTTGAAGGTGTTAATAGTTAGCAGCTTAAATAATTAAAATTATCTTAATTTTTAAATTGCAATACTCTTGTTGTGTATTTGGCCTACACATAAAAAGTTGTAAGAGCACTAAAAACTTATAAGCTGAGCTGTAATGGCTTAAAAAGTGGAATTGACTCCATTTCACCAGGAATGTTTGATTTTTTTTCATAAGTAATTCAGTCGTTGGAACGTTCTCCAGAAAATATTTTAAAAAACTATAGAAATTTACTTTTAAATGGATGTAAAATGTACGTGAAATACCTTTTGTATTTTCCAGATGTCTAAGCATCCAGTAGCGAATCTAGAATTTGGTCTTGGAGGGGGGGAGGTCTGGTCGAGTCGGCTTCGTACAAAAGAAAAAACAACTTAAGTCTAACCAATATTACAATCTTTAAAATGGCTGCAAAACCTGTAATAACATACTAAAATCAATCCCATTACAGTAGTAACACAAAAATAAGCGCTTATAAAAAAAGGCATTTTAACAATGTTCGTTATTATTGTTTTTATTTATTTATTTTGTTTGAAAATCACCATTAACTCGTATTTAATTATCATGTACTACTATTATTTTTTTAAAAATCGCACGTTATAATATAAATGAACGCTGAAGTTAGACAAGATTTTTTCGTGCAATGGTGGAAAACAAAGTTAACAGACTTGTAAAATCAGGCAATGATGTAAAGATGAACTAAGTGCACAGAAGAAGGGAAAGGGAAACAGAGTGTTAGGAGCCGGTATTGGACAGACGATAGAAATAGTGCGCGATTCTTTATCTGCCGAGTCGTGCAGTTTTTGTAAGCAGCTTTTCATCCATTGTTATGGTGAATTCACCCGTATCGCGCGCAAATTCTTTTCCCGCGTACCTTTATCTAAATCTAACAACAGAACATTTATTTCGTGAAATGCAACGTTTGAATTGCCTTCTGAGCATGACAATAAATTAAGTACGGTAATAGCGATCTTTTTCGAACTGGCTGCGTACTCTGTTCACGCGTCTGGCTCCCGCGCGCGTGCTCGCGCATCGGAAACAAGTGTGAGCGGATAATGAATGTTAATATATGCACAATCTTTAAAATATGAACTTTACTTATCATACCGGTTATAGGCTTGCGTTAAATAATAGCAGGAAAACGTTTGGTTAAACTTACGACTTCGTGAGTAGAGAATTTTAAACTGTTAATTCTCGTGTCTTGTCGTCATGTACGTACGTACATTTACAAACGCGTACGTAAGACAGGAGTTTTGCACATGTAGGCCTGTACTGGAGTAACTGTTATCTAGGCCTACACTTTTAACCATGCTTACATTTGTTTTACGTTTCTTTATGTAAAGCTACTTGTTGGCAAACTAGACTTTGATGTACTGTCTTGTCTAACACACAGTCGCAATAAAAAAATTAAGTTTGTAGTTAAAAAAAGACGTTAAATAAATTGTTTTAAATAAGAAAATAGCCTATTAAATAAGTAACAGTTTTCTTTTAATATATTTAAATATTTAATTTATATTTACTTCACTGTAAACATGTGCACTTATATTTGTCTCAGTCAGGCGTGTAAATGAGGTGTGCGTGGTTATAACAGATACAGCAGTGTGCCTGTTGTTAGTAGATTTGGGTTTTACTCGCGCAACAAAATGTAACTGTAACAAATATCTGAACCGAGCAGTTGAATGTAGTCCCGTAGCAGACAGCTTTACTGTTTCCCCAGCTGATGCACGTAAGGAATTTCTGCATAATAGCAGCGTTCTCGTATGCTGTGAGCATGAAGTTATTTTAAGTGCTGGCGAAATAGAGTCGCTCAATGCATGTTTTGTCCAGCAGAAAACACGAGTGCTTCGTACGTTGTACCAAGACTTTAATAACACGGTTTGATGTTCTGTAGTGAACCAAACGCGAAGAAGTGCTAATTTGGACAGTGCGTTTTTGACAGTCGAAAGCTCACATGGCGTGACGCGTTGCTCCAACAATAGATTCTGTAACAATAGGAAGGGCTACGAGATAAGTTATTTATTTTCATTGGCTGCTTTATTGGCATGCCGAAGGCGCCATCTGTGATCAGGTGTATTGTACTAGTAGATAATGGAGATTGTTATCAAGTTGGTTCGACAACGCGTTTATTACACTGCCATGGAGATTTCATCTCTGTACAGTGTACAATGATATATTGTGTTCTCTTCAATGCCTTTTTTTCTCACCTACGTTTTCAAACAATACCGTGTTTCCTTTTTAGGCATTTGACAGTACCACTAGAGAAAACATTGCTTTATTCTAATTTATGCCCGACCTCCAGACAAGCGGCAACTAAAAGAATTCTATAACTATTTTTCTAATCTAATGGCAAAGAGTAAGTGTAATTGTAAAACAAAGATAACACATTGATTTAGAATAAACAATTTTGTTTCGTTATTAACTGGTATTGTATATAAATGTATATATCTTCACTTAAATAATACGTTACGAAATTTAATAAAATTAATCAACAGAGAAAAATGTGGCCGGGACAAGGACAAATATATAAAAGCATTATTCCACTCTAATAGTGAAACAATTGGAGCTGATGAGATGGGGGTAACCCTGGTCCTACAATCGGTCGAGCGTTCGTTTGGTTTGTATTGAAGGGAGCACACTGTAGAATTGGCTTCATTCCAGGCTTTGATTTATTGAAAACTAAATTTGAAAACCTGAATTATTTCATACGCAGTCATATTTTTATTATCTAATGTGCATGTTATTTTTTTGACGGCTGACATAAGACAACACAGAGTATTAACGTCTGAACTGTTATTTTGCAGGTACGTCAAGATATCAGGGCGGATGTGATTGGAGCAGTCATTCCTTATGTGAGTTTTACCTTTTGTCTAATAAAATTGTAACCTAAACGGGCACGGGCAGCTTGTTTAATATCCAGGCAATTAAAAAATAATAATTCATTCCACGAACCAATAATAAACTGAATTACTTTTGTTTCACCGTCGTATTCTTTCTCACTAAGTAATTGACGGTTTTTACTTCTAATCATTACGGTTGTAGGCCTAATTATAAATTAATTAATAAACCATAAAGAGCGGGATAGTGATACAACAGTGATTTTATATGTTTAATTTAGATTAAGTTTAATTGTTACGTGCTAGTGAACAGTTTTTATATGTGTATGCGCGTGTGTGGGGAGTGGAGGGACGCCCGCGTGCCCGCGCGGGTAGATGTATATTCATATTACAATTATCACATTGATAAATCATAATAATGATACAATATTAATAATTTCGTAATAATAAAAACAACGTCAAAAGAAATTCGTTAGTTTAATGGGCTGCAGCAACTGGACTGAGCAGGGGTTGAGGGCTAACCACCATTGTCGATGATATTAGTTAATGTTACAGCTCTTTGTGATAAAGGATTATATGAATAGGGTACACTGAATGAGAACTGAAAAAAACTATAGTTTATAGCATTTGATGAGTATTTATTGTTGTATATTATGTTCTGTACTCTACTGTCCGACTGAATAAAATTGTAGTTTATAGCATTTGAAGAGTATTTATTGTAGGTATATTATGTTCCGTACTCTACTGTCGGTAATCCGGTAACCTATAAGTAGGCCCACGTGTAAAACCTGGTCACTTTAGTAGAGCCTATGAAATTCAAAACGATTAAATTTGGCTGCCATTTGTTTGTGTGTGTCGTGTATCATCTCTACATTGAATCTCCATTGTCTTTGTTTTCGTTTTTAAAAGTGCACACATTAGATTTGAGTGAATAGATATTGTGACGGTTTGTCTGGAATCGTCCTTCAGCTCTTGGGCCACATGTAGGACATAAGGCGCATCCCACTTCGCTCTGTATAAATATTACTTGCACCAGATACGTTTCTATACATTTAATTGCACGAAATAAAAGGCGGAAATTGCACTAAGACACGGAAATGGGTGCATACATAACGTCCTGTGTGCATGATGATGATGATGACCACGACGATGAAGTAAACTGTATCGAAGCAGGAGACCGAATTATCTTAGAACAGAATAATTCAAGTTATACAATTCTAGGATGAGAGAGGAAGTGCCCCAAGTCTCGTGCAGTTTATAACGCGTCCGCTTCATTCTGTTCTATTTCAGTCTCTCGTTCTCTCCCCCTTCCTGTGATCTCTCTCTTCTGTATGCCTACATGTATTTCTATACTCAACTCATATTCTCACAAGTATTTTTTTAATAAAACTAAACGGTGTAATGATTAATTTGCGTGAATATTGCAAGCTTAAACAGACGTAAATAGGCATTTCATAAAGTCGAAGAATTAATTAACAACGTCCATATCCTATTACGGTTTCTAAATCGGTAAAACATATAGGCCTATAGCCTATACGAAGAGAATAAACTGGAAAAGCTATGAAGAATATTAAGTAAATATTAAATCCGAAAATATACACACATTAAACAAAGCAGTATAATGGATCTTGTAAACAAAAATAACATCAGCATGTCTTATATAAGTTTGCTTGGACATTTAGATATTTTTATAGTAGATTTAAATCAGTATATTAATTTAAACAATTATGATTGTAATAGCGTTGGTAAAAAAAAAAAATTGTTCAACAGCTTTGAACTTCATTAAAAGTGTACGGAATGCTATTTTATCACATTAGCAAATGTCTTGTTGGGGGTCCTCAAATAAGAGGAAATGTAATAACGTATTTAACTACTGCAATTTTATGAACACATCCGTACAGACGGCCGTGAGTAAACTCCATAATTGTAATAGTGTCTGATGCGTTAGTCATAAGTTGTTGGTCACGCGTAATGTCGGTGTTTCGCCGACTATACTGAGAATAATAAATTTGAGGGACTGGGAAGTTTTAAAACGCGCGCCCGTCAGGAAGTGTGTCTTGTTTATACCTTGTGTTTTACGATCGGGAGGGGGCGCAGTAAACAGTTTTATGGTACAGTATTTCCGATGTACAGCAGAGAGGACACACTGGCGTACTCTACATTATGATTACCGTCACGAGAGACCCGGCGTGCCTCTTACCCTCGCTGCACCCATCAATTAACGACAATCATTAGTTTTTTCCTTTCTCTCTCGGTCACGCTAAACAACATTTCATCCGGTATTACTTAATAGTTGCCTGCTGAAGACAAAATGCAAAATCGAGCTCTTTTTGTTGTACACTTAACATAAATTTGTTGCAAAGTATTTTTTTTTTTTAAATATTGTAACTGTTACGTACCGGACAATATATTACGGAAACTTACCTGTTGCAACACGGTGTCGTATATTATATAAATTCCGCATTTCAAGTCATATTTTATAGTTCGTATGTCACAATAAAGTCCCTGAGAACTGCAACGTGGTACGACGATTTATTCGACGTGGTTTCGCATCCCGTACTCAGTTAAAACCACATGACGTCTTTCTGTATTGGTCACGCCTATTAATTTCCAGTATAATACATTCCGTGCACGCTTAATTGTAGGTTGCATGAAATGACGTCACGTTCAGTCAGTTATTCTTTACATTGAATTAAATGCGCGACGGTGATAGCAGCGAGTCTCGTAAACCTGAATGACATTCTCGGCCGTTTTGTGTCTACGTGGTATTTAGTTAATTTAAAAGCATTAAGATTATCTCTCTCTCTCGTTCGCTCGTAGCACGACACATACGTTCACACGTCATACACGCACACACACCATTACTGTTATATAAATACACGCGGAGCGTGTATATATATTAAAACTATTTGATGTCTTTTATCTTTTTGTGTGTGTGTGTAAATATAGACTTTCCTGGTTAGACAAAGTAGGCCTACATGTGTGTGTGGACAGATGACGTATTCTGCTCGCCGACGCGTACCTTATACCTCCCGGTACCATAGTCTATTGTTACCGTATTGTGTGCAAGTAGTCGTTAGGCTCTGGTAAAATAATGGCCTAGTCATGTTGATTACAGATAATATTTTTTGTCTGACCGCAGTGGCGTGGTTTGGTCGGTTGCATGGAAAGCAATTCCAGCACTCGTGCGTGCGGACACTCCAGCTGTTCACAAAAAAAAAAAACAACCTGCAGCTTCTAGTTGTAATCCCACGAACACAATGCTAGATCCGATGTGGTCTGAGTCACTGTGGCTTTCCAACTAGTTTAGAATTAAATCGTGTTCTCTGATACTGTGAAACGTAATAAGGGGGTAACCTGTCGAGGCTAGCGGAGAAAAGCCAGCCCGCTTAATACGATCACTAGTTATAATTATTATGCTATAGAGTTTCACAGGGTCCGGACATGCATGCGTCTGTGGGTATTAATGAGTAGCTGTGAATAGATTTTAACGTCGACTGACAGAAAGTGAGTGTTTAGGCGTTTGCGTGCGTGAGTTTCTCGTTAAGCGGTACGGATTATTTTTCGCAAGCGTTTCGACGCTAATGGGTTCCACCGTACTGTGAACACTAGGTAAAAACAAAACAATAAGTACGTCTGACATTTCTTGAATATTGTAGCGCGGTTTGGTTGCAATCACGTAGGCCTACAGGCGGATCTGTGAGCTTCGTACGTGACTCGGACGAATTTAGTACAGGAAAGAACGTTGGCGCCGGAATGCCAAGAAGAAACATTAAAATGCGCCGTGACTTATCATAATTTTCGGGCAAACTGTGATGGAAGCGTAACGCTTCAGATTAACACTGTACTTTTGACTGAACTAATTAATTCATGGAACATTCAGATCAGTAGCGGGTGGTTTCTACTTTACGGTGTAGATTTTGAGCGGTATTTTGTAACGCCGTATTTAAAGCAATGTTTTTTTGGCATTTTCACAGTATTTACCACTCACGGACGACAAAATGTATGTATACGTTGACTCAGTCGACTAACCGCCACGTTGTTAAGTACTATTGTGGTCTGTCATTAACAACACACAAATAATTGCTTGCATTTAAATATTTGCCAGCTAATTGTGTGTAATGAATGAGAGAAGGGTTTATATGTGTGAAGCGTACTCGAACAGATGTAAAATTAGGAGAGTTTAAAACAATGACTATTTGGCGAAGGCAGGAAAACAAAGAGAAAGAAGTGAGCAGGAAAACCGTTTCAGGCTAAGCTGGATTGGAGCGTGTGATATTATCTTCAGTCTGTAATTATAAAGGAATGATGAGGAATATCAATTTCTGTAACTCTTAAACATACAGACCTAGAATTTGGTTTACTTCACTTTAAATTCTGCAGCATGCATAAAAGTGTGCTTAGAATAGTATTTAATGAGCTATGATCATTTGTGGTCGTGATTCAAAATATAAGTAAGGCTACTACTAGGCCCCTGCATAGTTTTTTTATTATTTATTTTCCAAAATACCATTTTCTTTCCGGCGTTCGACAAATACTGTATATAAGTAATAATTTGTATTATTTCACATATAGCCTATCGTATCAGCTGATATTTATTTTTGGGCGGTGTTGTGAATAATTTCCCAACATCGGAAGCAAAAAATAAATAAATAAATAAATAATTATCTTAATGTCTTTCATACTTCGTACTTACTAAAATGCAGGTGGGCCATAAGTCACTTGGCAAAAACGAATTTTCCCTAACATCGAAAATGTTTGAAAGGTTTTGTAAGGTCTTGTTACGGACTACGTACAATTCTTAAACACTCGTACCGACAAAATGTATTGACAACGTCAGGGCTTGTATATGTGCAGTACAGAAATAAATAATTATTACATATAAATTATTATGAATATCAATCAATAGGCCTATTACAATTAGGCCTGTATTTTGTGAGTATTGTTATGTTTTATGTAGCACACACACATCCATTCAAAAACACTCGTTCTATGTGTAAGCCTATTAATTATTTCTGTATTGCCCGTATCTGGATCCTAATGAAGATAAGCAATTTTGTCGAAACGCAGGCATAAACGTTTTAAAAGTGTGTCTAGTTGATAACCGAAGGTCACAAAACCTTTTTGTCGTTTGTTAAGTCACGGTAAAGAATAACTAGTGTCAAGACACTCATGACCCATTCTGTACAATCATGCCATTGTGATTATCCTACTTTCAGGACAATTGTTACCATTGTTTTATTTTCCGTGAACTTTATTTCGGCCTTATACTCTTGAAGGGGATATATTTTTTTTTTTAACATAGGAATTAATTTAAACAGTATTAACAAACTGTAAATTACCCCTTTGCTAAATAATTATTGCATAGCAAATTTGGCCGAAGGTTAAAGAATGTTCTTGCTATTGACGGGGCTATTGGTAGGCCTAAGGTTCTGACTGAAAACTGAAGAGAGATGGTCGTTGTAACGTTTACCAGTATTCCGTGATACTTGTTTATTAAAGGATTTATGTCTTGACATGCCAAGCGACTACAACAAGCAAACACGCTAATTCTACTCAGTTTTCTATTACTATACTTCTTAGACAGTGAATTAAATTTTAGGTACCGCGCTAAGAGGGGGAGTTGTGTTTTACAAAAATGTTGTGTGTTTGGTTTGGAGCCCGAGCCAGCTGTGCGTACCTCCTCCAGGCCCAGACCTAGACCTCCTGCGTCATATTTTATCCACATCTTGCGTGTCGAGACCAGCCTGTAATTTGCTGTATAAAACTTACTTATTATACGCGGTACACATAATGTTTAGGAAGTCCAATTTGTACCTCCAGATCACGCTTGATTTGTGTATTAAAAAAGGCTCTTAACAGCATTCCGGAATTCTTGTGTTTTACACTTGGTGGGCGGAACTGATACACTCTGATTATTGTATTTAGCTGATTCGATTTGAATTTTAAAAGGTAGCCCAACACATCACGAACCGGCGTGGAATATAAATTTAAGTTCTTTGTTTTTTTGTCTCTTTTGTTTTGTTCTAAAACTTTTCATTTCATACATGCAGTTTTATAATCACAAACCGTGAGGACAACAAAAACTTTATTAGAAATTCAGTTTTGTGTATTATTAAAATACGGTTTCATTATAATTCAACATTTTAGTTCAAATGATTATTTAATTCTTAAAATATTACTATTATGTGGTGTGGTTATTTATCTAATGTTAATGATTTTCTTTATTTAAGTGGTATAATTTTGTTATTACTGTATAGTAGTTTTCTTTAAAAAAAAATCGTTACATAATTTAATGTGCAATTACTATTAAAAATGAATACTGTGAAATAGGATGACATCCCATAATTATAACATACTAATTTAAATAGTTTACAACATAATTTGTGTATAAAACTACTATTCGTGTGTAATTGTGTTTTGAATTAATTATATAACTGATAACTTCGTATATTTTAATAACAATAAAAGTAACAGGTTGTATATATATAACCAACAGTAAGCATATTTTGGATTCGCATGGAATAATCCGTTATTGATTTTCCTTAATTAATTTCCGAGTGCCTGGAATGCAGAAACCATACACGAATGTGTGCTTTATTTTTAATCAGCCTAACGTAATCGGGTTCAAGATTACTATTTTCCTGTGAATCCATAAAAAAACTACAGGAGAGGACACAAAGAGACTACACACGTGGCTGCGCGCGCCTGTGATTGTGCGTATGTATGTCACGGTATAATAATAACCGTAATAATTGTTTATTTTTCTTAGTTACATTGTTCACAAAACATAACATGGTTACATTCAGTATAGCAGAAAACGTTACACACACTTTGCAACAAAAAGACATTGTTGATGAAAACAAACGTTCTCCTTAACAACATATTTTTATAGCATACAAAATAATTTACATTTAAACTATTCTGAACAGCGTGCGGCTAAAGAAATGGATTTTCTTTGTTTTACAAATTGAAAACCTGAATGACTACCGTATTCAATTGGCGTCTTTGAATGCCCAGCAATTGTTTCACAGCACTGAAACCTAATTTCTTATACTTAGACTTCTTCCATTTTTAACACTTTTGCCTGAAAAACTTCTCTTTCAATTGCTTCTTCTGGGTTTATATTATTTTTTTCTTAATCCTTTTTGACTTCTTTAATACAACTTGATGTTGATTTCTTTCCCCACTGATATTTGAAGTTCTGTTTTGTTAACCTATTGTCGTCTATTCTATATAAATGTGAAAAAATACTAGTCCTATTTTTCTCACTGTTTCTGTTATATTTTCTATACTTTGATATATTTCATCTTTACTTCTTAATTTCCAACCTTCTGAAGTTTTTCGTGGGCCTAATATTTTCCTAATAATTCGTCTTTCAAATATTTCTAGTTTGCCTAAATTATAATTCAATGCTAGACATTCACTTGCATATAGACATTCTGGCCTCACTACTATACAAAAATACATTTTATTATTTAGATATTTCATGTTCTCAGGCAGGCAGATGTGGTGCTAAACTGAAGGATTTAGTTTAAAAAATTTACAAGATCGTGGTATACCCAAAAATCATTACAAATTCTTAATGTTTTTGTGATTAATATTTCCGGTGCTCCCAGTCTTTCTATTTCTGATACCTTCCATTATAAAATACCTTGACAACTGTGTATAGGCCTCCGTGTCGGAATCTTAAAAACAATATTTTGCCAAAGCTCGCAATGATTTTTAACATTGAAAATGTTTATAAGGACGTGTCGCACATTTGCGGCTGATCGCTGGTGCGTGATCGAAAATGGGAACCGGTGAGTTTCCATAGAACTACTTCTTTGTTGTCAATAACGTAGTACACATACAAAACTTCGCTTATGAATGCGACTACATTTAACTTATAATCTGTACATTGGTGAATGAAGAATGAATTCATTGATTGGTGAATGAACATAAATATATATATATATATATTTTTTAGATTTATTGAAGCATTTTCAATGCCCTTCTCTGTGCATTGCATTTGTGCAATGCCTGTAAATTTTTTCCAAATAAATTTTTACTTATATTGTATTGTTATAATAGCGTGTTAAAAAAAAAAAAAAATTGAAGTTCAAGACAGGAAATTATTGTCTAGCATGCGCGCGGGTGTGCGTATAGGTTGTTCACACCAATCGGTCGTTAGTGCTATTAAGTACGTGCCGCTGTTGACGGCAAACAAAAACGGAAACAAAATAAATGCGATTAAGAATGTAAATAGGAAATCTGGGGTACACATAGATTAATTGTTTGCGCCAAAGTGTGACCTTGACGTTAACAATGTCGGCGCGTGGGAAACAGTTGAGCACTGGTGTTCTTCGTAAGGCGAATTTAATGCAATGATAACTAAAAATAAAATTCGTGAATCGTAAAGAATGTGGGTTCTTTCTTGGCTTTAGTTCTAGGTCTGCCAATTAATTTCATTAAAGCGCTACCTGTAGCATTATTCAAATTCGACGTGACAACTTAAACATAATGTTCTCAACACTCATATTTAAACATTGTAAAGTATCTCTCCCGTTTATCGGCTGTGCATATTATTTTTTTCACGCTCACATGTTTACGGTTGACTTGTTTGTGTCTTTCATATTAAGAAACACTGAGGACATTCTTATATGTTTGATAGCACACGGGCGCCAAGGTAATAGGGCTCTCTGTACGTTATGTTATAGTCCGCCTTAGTCTGTTATCAAAAACTATTAGGCCTAAGGCCTATATAATTCTAAAACGCTGAAGTGTATGTTTTTTTTTTTAAATAAAAATAACAAAATATTTCGAATGACTTTTTTACGGAATTAAATGACTTTCATTACATACCATTTAGATTACTTTTTATGTTTATGTTGTTCGCTATTCAGCTTGACTTTACATCAGGTGAGTTTCGCTGCGTTTGATTGTCGTTTAAAGTATTGTCATTAAAACAGTGAGTGTGTCACATTCAGTTTAAGTGTAGGTCTATTTAAACCACCTTCAGTAAGTTAGCTTTGTTAGCAACATTTAGTCGGGGTCCACGTGTTCATCGTACCTCTACGTCTGTTCCGAGTATCACTTAAGCCTAGTACGCACTGAGAGACATTGTCTCTAGACTTGTATGTAGACGGTCTAAAATTTGTCTAAATAATGTATCGAGACTGTCTCGAGACAAAGTCTCTAGACTGTATATAGACAAAATGTAGACAAAAATGCATGTCTCTTTGTCTCCTATATGAACGGGAGACTTTGAGACAAAGTATATAGACTTTTACAAGTGCTTCACACATTTCGGGGGTAATTTCATATATCACTTGTTTCGATATCTTGAAAGTGTACATGAGACTTGTGTAGGAATTTCCCGAAGGCAAAAAACACAGTGTCACAGCTAATCTAATTTCTGCAGAAATTGATTGCCTGAAATTTGTATTTTTCCATGCTATTTAGGCCCAATCGTGTTATGTAATAATTCAAAATCAGTTGGTATAAAATTAGGAAGGTTTTAGGAAGTTTCTAAAACCTTGTCCATCCTCTAATTTTAAATCGTTTAATAGATTTTTAGCATGACCTTCATGTCTTGAAAACACTTGTCTTCGCCACCATCGTTTTTTGATTTTTTCCCATTTCTGTGGCCAAAATAATTACAGCACAGGCACAAACACCAGCAACTACTTCACTCGACATATTGTGTACAAGGACTGACAGATGTGGACGCTATACATTATATCGAGACTGTCTCTCCTTTGTATCTAGACTGTCGTGAGACAAAATCTAGAGACAGTCTTTATACAAGTCTAGAGACAGTGTCTCTCAGTGCGTACTAGGCTTTACACCATGAATTTTATGACCGTATACTTAGTGCGGCCACAAATGCTTTGTCCAGTACCTGGACACGCCCTGTACGGACTTCATGAAGACTTCATGAATTGACATTTGCTTGCAAAATTGCTAAAATCGTTGTTACACCAATTTCTAGGAACTCTGTTCTTAATTCCCAGATGTTCTTAATACTCCTATTGAATAACACCTTTTTATCTATAAATATGTTTTAAAGCTAATTTCGAAGTATTTTCAGGTTAATGATTATTATTTTACATGCATAATAAAAACTAGAAACCACAAAGAAGAAACCAATTTTCCTGCAACAAAGTGAATTTAATATATGATCTGCCTTGTTGATATTAATGAGACCTTTTCCAAAGAATTGCTGTTTTGTCATATAAGGTTTTCTATCTCTGTAGTCAGATAGAGACCACAACAGAGCTAATTTATTGTGGTCGTCTAGACAAAGCAGATACGTTCGTGTGGGAGTTTCGCTGCCTAATGGCAGTGCATCTGCAACTCGGTGGGCGTCAGATCCTTGGCGGCACTCAATAAATAAGGTATTTAGAAAGGTGTATGAATTATCGGTTCAATACGATTTCGTAAGAACTTGTAGAAATGTACACAAAACTTCGCTTAAAATCCTAAATTTATTGACGCGTATGAATAAAACATAAGTTACTAATTTTCCGTGTTACTAATTCATCGTTAACGATGAATCAAATGATTGAGTCCACATAGCATTGTAGCACGCACCACACACGCGCGCGCGCACGCAGACACACATAATGTATGGCTAACGTTTCCCAGCTGTATTTATCATGTGACTCCCACTGTAATGCGCTACAAATGTGTTATCTGAAAGCGTGTTTCTGTGATTAAGTGAACAATATAACATTAGAGAGAGAAAACTACGTAACATTTTAGTAATCTTTTTTTTTGAGATAACATTGTGGAATGTTTACGAGGAGTGTATATATATATATATTAGCCTTCTGTTGGATTTTATGGCTTTAATGGGGCAGCACAAGTCTTAGATGGGCATCTTTATGGCAGCAGACGATCTTCGAGATACGTGTAAATCCGGCGAATACGGTTCCTTGTTAACTAAAGAATATTAGAAAGAGAAATTGTTTCTTTCTTTTTTCTTAAATTCAAACCGTTATGTTTATTATATGTTCAGTTGACACTAAAAACTGTGTAAGCTTGTCAAAGGAGAGATGTTAATCTTCGGTTTTAATTGACATTATGAGTATTCTCCTTAAACAGGTTGATTACCTGTGAAGGAAAGGAAAGAGGTAAATTGTAATGGATCAGTTAGCGTTGTTATACAAATAAGAATGTAACTGATCTGTCCGTAGCGAGCGTACTGTAGGGCACAGTAGTACAATTAGCCGTCGTGGAATACGACGTTGTTTCGAACATGAAAGCGACATTTGATAGATCCCTGTGACGTCAGTCAGTGCCAGTGGGTACTAATTGATTTGTGCGTTTGTAACTCAGTTAATCTGCTTGATTAATTACCGTTTCTCGCGTCCAATAGGCTCCGGAGCAGAACACAAAGCAAAGTAACGTACGGTACAGCGAAGAATGAAACATTTTTAATCGCAAGTATTTATTTTAAAATTGCCTCCTGATTTTTGTCTCACATATGCTTAAGGTAATGTACAGTAATTTTATAAAGAACATATTAGCTGACAGTTTACGTTCAAAGGCAATAAAGTGCCTGTCAGAAACCATTTATTAGCCGGCGGTTTATTTTCCGAGTCAGCAAATTGCCTGTCATATTATAATAAGTACTGTATACCACCGACGGCGAACCGCGGCTACGTTAAAAATTATTACGAAAGCACACACAAGGCGTGCAAAAGGTACCACGCTGAAAATAGTGTCTCGACAAGCACTGTTATAGTTCGCAATCGGTTACCGATTATTGAAGTTCATTATTTCGCAACCTTGTTCGCAGATACACGTGGTTTTTACCGCATCTATGAAAGTTAGATGTATATATATATATGTTTAATGAAGTGGATGGCCTTGGACGAGTTTCTATTTGTGTGAACGAGGAAGAGGCAGCGGTGACGCTGTCGCGTTGGCAGTTCTCCAGAGTTCATTGAGACCGAATCAGCTGATCAGCTGGTTGGCGCCATTACTCGGTTTACCATATTGCTGTCAATAACTTGGTGTCAAGTTGATTAGTGACTGTGTTGTTGTTTTCAGTAATTTAAATCCGACATTGCGGACCGACGATAATTCGCGCGAGTTACATTAGGAGTGTTTCTTACATGCGTGTTAAATGAAGAAGCACAGTTTTACTTCTGCAGGCGGTGCGTGACAGTTATCTCACATGACAGTCGGTTTAGTATTAATTAGACTAACGTCTGTTTAGTGAATAGTTGTTTCGCATACGGCGTCGTTAGTATGTATTCTTTAATAAATGCTGTTGATGTCAGCGTAAACTTTTGCGTTTCATTAGTTCAATAACGAACTAGGCCAAAATCAAGGTAAGCTTTTGATTATTTCGTGTTTACTTTCCTGCCAGCAAGTAAATTAATTTTTCGAAAATACTCGTGTTTGTTGTCACGCTTATCTGCGCCACACGTCACCCGCTTTAAAACACCGTGTGTCATTAACATTCTGCTCGTGTAAATGAATAAAGGCAAAAACTATGAGAAACGTTGTTTATTCAGAACGTTGTTTTCAGTATTCCAGGATGTTAAGAGCTGTTTGAACCGATGGCAGGTCACTAAATCAAGAGAACCCAAGCTTACGTATGACCGCAAACGTTCAAGGACAGCACTTCTAGTCGAAAGCCATTGTGTTATACATTACACCTGACCGTATGTGGTGACTTTGCCAATTTTTGTGAAGTGTTAATATTTCTGCTGTCAGCGAAGATAATGTACCATGTATCTTGTGTGTTTTTGACTTTGTGAAGTTAAGTGTAGATGGAGCCGGGACGCTGATGGGGCTGTCGCATTTAAAAGTAATTAAGCAGACTAAGTTTGATTGATCGAATGCCAGCTTGTTATCGCGTCATAAATTCATTTTTAATTATCCTACCTATAATGGAGTATTGTGTCTAAACCCACTCTTCATTTTCTTGTTAGAGATGAAACGCAGTTCGCCGGACAGATCGTAAAGTGTGCCAGTTGTTTCAGTCTGTTAGCCTATGCATGATGTCGGGATACAATAGGCAATAGGCTAAATGCGAATTGAAAGGCATGAACGGTTAATTTGAAACTAGTTTTTAACTGCCGCTAGCTGTTTTAAGTGTCGTAGTTTGAATGATAAACGCATAGTAAAAGTCTGTTCAAATTACGTGATATCTCACCAAGATTGTTCAACGTCTCCGTCTCCCAAGGTGAAACATTTTAATATTCCCCGAAAATACGGGAGGTAAAAGAAATTAGAGATCGGGTATAAAATAAACATAGTTATGATTATTTAAAAGAATAGTTGGAGCTGTCCGGTGCTATTTGTTTGAAGCTGTTAATGAATTGACAGTTTAGGACTCCAGCTTTTATCCGTGTATTCACATTATATTGTGTGCTAAAAATTTGTCAAGCGTTAATTAACTCTTAGTGTAATGGATCGGGCTAGTAATGGCGCAGTGTTATTAATAACATCTCATCCATAACTTTCTATCATTGCATCGAGAGATTACATTTTAAAACATAAATTTTAACCAAAAATTAATGAAATGTAAGAAACAGAAAAATTATTTAATGAAATGATTATAACTATTGTTCTATATAAAGTGTTTCGCTCTTCTCAGTAGAGTTGGAATGAATTCAGGCTATACAATAATTAAGAAGCCAACCCTCTTGTATCTGCTTACCCCTTGTAGCTTGAAACATTAAGATAAAGTTTCTCAGTTTCACCCCCTACAGGATTTGAGTTGAGTAGTGTCAGGCGACATTGCTTAAACTTCCACATTAGAAACATGCGCACGGTTTTATCGCGCATTTCGTTGAATCACGACATTAACTTCATTAGTTTTTTGAAATATTAGTTAATAAATAGATAGGGCGGGTAATGGATGTCGTTAGTTTGCGTTCCGATATCGCCAGCCTACGTAATTCAAAACGCGCTGGCCTCAGTGAAATGAATTATGCAAATGGTCGATACAGTTTTGTGCATAGTGGAGAAAATTGATTTAATAATTAATAGCCCTAGATAAAAAGTTATTATATATTTCATTATGTGACGCAGTTAAATATTAATAACCTTTGCATGGGCGTTATATAGCATAGGCAGAAATTGAAACGGTTGTTACATAAATTAATTTAGATCGATATTAGTGTTCAGCATTGTTATCGCGTAATTATTAATTTCCACATTGGTATCCCCAAATACATAAATTGTGCAACAGTACTGACTGTAAAGTGCGCCAATGAAGATTCATTGCCGTAGCTTTTAGGAATTTTGTTGTTGCAAGAAAGCTTTTAATGCGCAAACACATTAATAAGCACTAATGTGTTACGGTTCAGTAAATTCATATTAAAATTTTGTGAAAACAATTGTTGTAATGTTTAAAAATTAAATTGTTCAATGCAGACTGTATTTACATTGAGATTATAGTAGTAGTGGGTAAATAACATAATGTATTATGCCGCAAAACATATTTTACTCCACACCTATTTCAGTGGGTTCTTTATTGCAATTGATTATTTTCATTATATTCATTGGCTATTTTGGCTCGTACGGTTTATTTCCGTTGACGTTCTCTTTTCCATTTTAGTAGCTAACGTTTGCAAAAGTTTTTTCTTGTTACATAACAACGTTCTTTATGAGCTTTAATAACCTAAGGAATGTCTTATAAAGAGATGTTTATACCTTCTGATATAATCGTATTCTCCGATCGTTCTTACTGATAAATTGTTTTGTTAGTATGTCTTTACACAGAGAATACGGATACACAACGAAGCGCTGTAGTACTGTACAGACAAATGTTGAAGGGGGAAGACGCGTTAAATCTGTGAGATCAGTCGTGGAGTGATTGATGGAATGCTAGACAATGCGTTCGTTGGAACAGAAACGGTTTTCTGTGCGTAGCTAACACATCGTTTAACCTGTTATCAGAGCTGGGATCATCTACAGTAGATGTCGCGTATCTAACAGCTGTATCCGTATTTTACGAAGAAAGCGTACTGACAGATAAGCCTAAAAGATAATAGATTAGAACGTGATACGTGATACGTTGTACGTTCTGAGAAAACATTAAGAGCGTGTAAAATATTTTGTAATATAATTGTAGTAGCTGTTGAACAGTATAAAGTTATGCGTGTTTCTCACGGCGGGGGATGGGGGGCGAATCTTTAGTCGTGTTAACTAGGAAGACACGGATTTTTGATTCTGTGGTGTTAGGAATTTAAATGGGAGTACTTGAGTTTTTAGATCTGATCGGTAATCACCAATATTAAAAAACGTGTACACTTATGTATAGTTTAAATCTCAGCATATTTTGTCCATGTTTTATTTTTACTTTTAGCAAGCCGTTTAGGCTCCGCGCTTTATAATTTTTTTCCATAATTGCTGTCGTTGATTTTGCTTTCCCAATTCGTTGCACCTTTTAAATGCACCAAGTCGGCAATTCCCGTATCCTCTCTCCTTCTACTCCACGCACAGGGTACTATCCACGCTATAAACGCTATAAACCTATAATCATACAATTAAACATATAATCTCACAATTAAGTCTAAGGAGCAAGTATATTTCTTCATCTTACTTGAAGGTGTATGTAACTACATATTAAAAATATGTTTGAATTTGTGTAAATTTGCATTACTGCAAGCAGCCAGATTACTGTTTTATCTTCATTTATGTTGTATTTAAGTTTTCTATAGCACTAAGTTGGATTCAGGTTATCTTGATTTCGATGCATCCCTCGTTTGTTAAATGTTGTATAGCATTTAGCCTCGTCTCGATAGTGTGTTGTGGTTTATCTGGCCTCGTCGGTACTACTTTGTAGTTTATCACCGAACTGTCCGATCGTTCCATTCGATACTGTCCGATATTTGTTTTGGCACAGATAACTCATGTTGTCACAAGTTGTGGCTTTCCGTTGTTTTTCCGACGCTATATTTGGATTCATACAGATGTATAGATTTGTTTCTGTATTTTAGTAAAAAGCGGTTTCACCGTGACGACAGTACAGTAACACACGGGCCTCTCGAATTTTACGGTAAATTTTGCGTCGTTGTGAACGTTTTGATTGTTATTTTCGTTCTGGTATATCGTACCGCACAATTCCTTCATGAAATTCGTTGACGTACTCTCAACAGCTCGAGAAACCGACCGAGTAAAGGTCACTTGTAAAGTGTAGAATCTGGTGAAGCCATCTCTGTGATTTGTCGTCGAGAGGAACGGAGTAAAATATTTAAAGCAACAAATTGAATATGGGGGAGGCATATAGTAGGGTTGAAACAGGATGAGGCATGTTGTGCTTAACCACATGACTGGTCATCAATTAGGCAGAGATCTAGAGAGTGCGCAAGCACGCACGCACGCACAAAGCTGCGGTGGTTACACATCATTCGTCACATCCGCCACTGCACCAGCTCAGCTCGCCCATTGCTCATTATAACTAAATAACAAATGGTAGAATTTCGTAACTAATACGCCAGCTGTGGCGTACGTAGTGGTCCCTTGATGTTTTTGTTTTATACGTTACGATTGTGTAACAGCACCGGAAAGAGTAATCTGAAACCGCAGTAAATTGTGTGAACTTCTTAAGTGTATTATTTATGTACGCTTCTAGATTACGTTCATAATGTGTTTATGTTATGTAGTGTACAACACACACGACAGAAGTATTATTTGAGAAAGTTTTCGACTTTGACGTTTTGATTCTATATAAATTCATACAAATGATTTGATAACTGCCTTTTGTTGTGAAAGGAGTCGATTCATACCGATGAATCCATTCAATACTTCGGTGCCACTGTTGCAAAAGACGGCACAAGTGTAGCAGAAATAAATATCGGTATGGAGAACCATACATGACTTCCATGTTCTAAGATTTATATTTAAAATAATTTACGAAATGAAATGTTTCCATAGAAACTACTTCTTTCCACTTATTGCTTCAGCCTTAACCACAGTACTGTGGTCACTAACGTATACCACCACACGTTATCGCACTCGATTTTCACTGATGATGGCAGTCGACGGCACTGCCGAAACGTTTGGTTTTGCAGAAAACATTGGACTACGGCCAAACAGCCCGGGAAGGAATTTTAACAACAAATTACTTCTTTGTTGCCGATAACGTAGTACAAATATAAAAATTATCCTCTCCCCATTCAACTATAATTTTCATTTATAGAAAATTACCCCCACCCCGTTCAACTAGCCTCTTCATTTATAGATATTTCATCTACGTTTCTACAGTGGATTATTAAGATCTTCTTATCAGGATACTTTATTGATCAAAATTAAGTACTTTACTCTTGTTACAACAACAAATGTTTCAGGTAAACTGCCCTTTCCCTTAACCGATCTTCACCAAAATCAACAGGCCTTGAGTACTCTAAAATTTAGGGACGTATGCAAAAACGTATTTGATTATGTTTGAATTTACGGCAGTTATCGTTCGTCATAGAAAAAATTACCCTTGTTATCACATAAAACGTTGCAGGTAAACTACACCTTTCTCTTAACTGATCTTCACCAAAATCAATAGGTCTTGTGTCCTCTACAATTCAGGGGTGCATGCAAAACATTATTTGATTCTGTTTGAATGTGCGGCAGTTATCGTTCGTCATAGAAACAATTACTCTTGTTAAAACATTAAAAGTGGCAGGTAAACTACCCCTTTCCCTTAACCGATCTTCACCAAAATCAATAGACCATGAGTCCTCTACAACTTAGGCACATATGTAAAAAATTATTTGATTCTGTTTGAATTTACGGCAGTTATCGTTCTTCATGGAAAAAATTACCCATGTTAAAGCATAAATCGTTGCAGGTAAACTACCCATTTTCCTAAACCGATCTTCAAAAAAAAAAATAGGTCTTGAGAACTCTACAATTCAGGGGTGTATACAAAACATTATTTGATTCTGTTTGAATTTGCGGCTGTTATCGTTTGCCATAGAAAATACCCTTGTTAAAACAAAAAACGTTTCTGGTAAACTACTCCTTTCCCTTAACCGATCTTCACCAAAAACAACAGGTCTTGAAAACTCATCTATTCAGAGTTGCATGCAAAAAATTATTTGATTATGTTTGAATTTGCGGCTGTTATCGTTTGCCATAGAAAATACCCTTGTTAAAACATAAAACGTTGCAGGTAAACTATCCCTTTCCCTAAACCGATCTTCACCAAAAACAGTAGGTCTTGAGAACTCTACAATTCAGGGCTGTATGCAAAACGTTATTTGATTCTGTTTGAATTTGCGGCTGTTATCGTTTGCCATAGAAAAAATCTATAGACACACAGACACTTTTTCGAAAAATGACTTTTTTCATGACTTTATATTCAATCAATATAATTTTTTTTTACTTTTCAAAGTAATCTCCAGCAACATCTATGCACTTGTCCCATCTCTTTACAAGCTTTTTTATTCCCTCAGCAAAGAATTCTTTACCTTGATGTCGAAGCCAGTTTTGGACTTTTTCCTTCACTTCTTCATTGGTATTGAACTTGGCACCACGCAAAGTCTCCTTGAGTGGGCCAAACAAGAAAAAGTCAGATAGGGCAAGGTCAGGGCTATATGGGGGATGAGGCAGGATCTCCCAACCTATTTTTTTATTGTTTCGAGCGTCAGTTTTGCCGTGTGTGGGCGGGCATTATCGTGAAGAAGAATCACACCTTTCCTCTGCCATCCCGGACATTTCTTCTTCAATGCAGGATTAACTTTGTTCACAATCATGTCAGAATAGTACTGACTATTGATGGTACGCTGGTCTTGTAGGTAATCACAGAAAATTGGGCCTTGGGAGCTCAAAAAGATGGTTAACATCACCTTACCACCCGATGGCTGGGTTTTGAATTTCTTTTTGGCGGGTGAACTGGAATGCTTCCACTCCATGCTTTGTCGCTTTGACTCAGGTTCAAAATAGTGAATCCATGTTAGTGGTTATAGTGGTCCCAAATAGAAAAATCTTATAACAGAACGCTGTTCTTCGAAACTACTGTCCTCAAGAGAACACGCCATCGTAAATAAAACTGTACTGGTTATGTTTATGCAATATATTATTGAACAGCTGATCAAAACCCACAACGACGTTGCCAGGTAACACTCCTGCCAGTTTCAATCAGCTGCTACAATTAATTTATTTTCTACAACTGTTTGTCTGTTTACTTATTGAATGAGCCTCGTATTTAAGACAACAATAGAAAGTAATGTAACGTGTGGTGCTGAGAAGTGTGGAAAAGTACATAACATATGAGGGAAAACTTACGAGCCATGGAACTGCGATACTGTAGACTTACATTGCAGGATAGTATTCAAAATGAAGAAATACGAGAAAGAATGAATATAAACCAGAGACAAAATTGATGCAAAAAGATTTTTCAGATGGTAAGGGCATGTGTGTCGTATGGGCAATGATAGATGGCCAAAGACATTACTAGAGTGCGCACCCCCTGAAAGAAGAAAAAGAGGGAGGCCACTAAAGACTTGGGTAGAAGGTATTAGGAATGCAATGGCACAGAGGAATCTGAAGGAATGATTGGAAAGATCGTAAAATTTGGAAGCTAAGGTAGGAAATACGACTTTAAATGTTGTGTTCGAAAAGGCAAAAAGAGTAATGGAGTGGAAGTAAATTTAGTCATCACTGCCACTGAGATTGAACAGTCCGAAGAGCTTAAAAAAGCGGTCACAATTCCTCAGCGGATGTAAAGTTGTTATGATGATGGCGATGATAAAAACATATCGATTTTTCGTGTTTTTTTTGCCAGTTACATGTTAAATGATGTAAAAAACTAATTAGAACGCTTAATATACACATCAGCTTTGTTTGGATATGACTGGGGTCGGTTGAGCGTGTTCATTACGCTATAAAACGCGGTTCAGTTTTTGGCGTGGCGTGGCGTGGCGTGCAGTTGGTTAGGTTTTAATAATTTCACTGTTGTGTAAGTGCTCCGTGCATAAAGGAACAGCCTCAGCCTCAGCCTGTATGTATGTAAAGTGCATACACATACCGAGTAACAATGGCAGCGTTTTGTTCCCTGCCTTGAATTATTGAAATCCCCATGTCTGGCAGCGCTTTGTTCCGTCTTAGCTTTCCCACTGACATGAAATTGCATTTCATTTTCTCAACCGACGATGCCTGCCTTAAGTAAAGAAGGCTTGATTTATCACGGTGGCTCGTTTACTCCTTCGGAATTCGAATCGCGTCGCGAAGGTATAGCAGTAAGATTTTCAGGTCTTTATACAGCAGATTGGCTTAGTTATTTACAAATTTGAATATCTAAATTGTAGTTTTAGCATGTTGGATTAATGGCGATTGGTCATTTTAAGCGCTGATGATCTACTTTCTTTGGACTACTTGTTATCGTAAGTCGACGTTAATCCTGTGAACGTGAACCGTATAGTGGTTCTAATAGAGTGACATGCATGGTATTCAGAATTGTATACTCCACGTAACTGTCGAAGAAACTGTAATTGTAATCGAAGGTGATGTTTCATTCGAAATGTTAGAGCCACTGAGAAATGCGAATGTATTGTGAGCTGATGCCGTATGTGGATTTGGTGGTTGTACGTTTGTCCGATTAAATCGCGCGTCGCAATAATAAAAAACGCTCTGAATTCTCGAATTCAAGAACTCTCTTCAACAGCGAAACCGTTTTTGTCTAAAGCAACAGTACAAAGTAGACTGAAACATTTTGAAAACGTTCCAACAAGTGCGGAACACAAATAGTGACATCATAAAATTTACTTACAATTTATCGCAATACAGCCCGACTGTGTGTGTTCAATACAGAGACACTTATCGGCGTCGCCATTGGCGTTGTAAGCTATTGTTTAATTATGTGGCTTATGTAAACAGCGACGCTCTCAGTTTGGTTTGCATAGTACAAATAGTTTTCAAGTGATGACACACTTTGTTTGCTGGCTTCAAAGAGCCGCTCTTCAGATAGCAGCACACAAATAACTTTTCGTGGTAAAAGTTATCTGACCGCGTTTAGAGGGGAAGGTTCTCTGATGCCATAAACACAATTGGCTTGGGCGTTGTACAGTAGACGGATCCTATAATGACGTATGGCCGCGTTTATTGGCACGGGAATCCTGCCGACTATTTCATATATGCTGCAGTTTTTTTTTTTTTATTGAACCCCAGAGGGTCGTGACTCCTGATACGTGGTACCGTACGTGCGAGCGGGAGTCTATAAGTGTATTTCAGACCAAAGAATTATTTCGCTCTTTGTAAAACTTGTTACTGAAATATTTTCAGACCGTAATTAGAGAATTGTTTACATCATTATTCATGAGGAAGAATAAAGTTTATTTTAAATACGTGTTTTGCTTCTCTGTGCTAGGAGGAGATTAAAAGATTAATTTAGTTTTAAGATTTTATTTAAAGATAAAATTACAGATTTTTGTTTCGTGACTGTAAGTTTTTTGGCACCGAACCAACTTGAGCGAATCAGAAGGAAATTACAATTAATTAATTTGGTCTGTACGACCAATGAGGTGTTCAGCAAAACGTGCTGTGTACGTCTGCTGATTTCATTTACTAATTAACTACGATGACGGTGTTCATTGTACGGTGGCTAGGGCTGAGCTGAGGAGTGGTCGTAGCAACTGTTATTTTTTAAATTAGTTCTCCGTCATGAAGCGAACGTAAGCACCGAACACGCGCGTCCGCAGACATCAATCCATCGTTGCTGTAATTAATTCTCAGTCCGACTTCAGCAAGCGGTATTAACTTGCCCATCCAACTCATTAAATTCTGATGACTTACGTTTGTACTCCATGTAGGATACTACACGGCTGTCGCTTGCCCGCAGTAGGATGTCCCGTCGTCGTCAGTGTGTCATACAATTAAATGCATTTCGTTACAGCCATACTTCAGTGTACACTTCTTGTGAGCACATCAAAAGCGTTTTACGGTCTGTAAGAAAAAAAAATAGAGCATGATAAATGTACTGTACAGCAAGTCGTTTAAGAGTAAAAGAAAAAAATAAATAAATAAATGTACGTATACATTGTGACGCCTTTGTATTTCTAAAGCTGTGCAAAGTCTAAAATAGAATTCTGTGAGATAAGAGAAGTGACAGGTATGAAATCAGATATGCTCCGTCGGAATGATAATGGCCACGGAAACGTTGCCAAACACGAACTGTACGTACGACTATGACTGACAAGAAAATTTAGCTCTTCAGAAATATGCGTTCCACGTATTCAGCGACGTTTGTTACTGATTTACGAATGTCTCACAAGTTTCGGATAGCATACATGTTTCCAATTCAAAACTTTTATTTGGTTAAGTACAAAGCCAAGATCTAAACTTTGGCGTATCTAATACTCGGTAAAACCATTGGTTTCATCTACAAAAACTGTGGCCCTTTTTTGTCTGTATTACTGAACGGGTTGAAAGTAATTAACGCATTTATTGATATCGTTAATGGTTTTCTGTTACAAACTGTCCGTAAACGTGAGCTGCCTTTAAGCCGATTAGTGTACATTCTTTCCGTAGAAGAACACGTTTACGTCCAGTAAGATTGAACGAGATATCGTCCTTTTACGGAATTTCTTTTTTTTTGTATACATAAAAAGATGTGTGGGCTAACAGAACAAGAGATAAACCGCATTCAAAATGAACGGCTGGCGAAGTCATTCATCTGGATTTAGCTAACAGACGTAAAGCCTTCACAGAACTACCATATGTTACGTCCCTTCTCCCCCCCCCCCCCGAACATTCTCCCTCGCTTGCTTATTCTCTGTTTTCTCTATCCAAGTCTCTCTTCAATCTATGTGAGCGGCCTCGAAAACACACACAAAACGATCACGCACGGAATACAAACTACTTTCATTAAAAGTTGAATCTTTATTCCTAACTAGGCATTAGACTACCGAAATGGCTCTTTCATAAAACTAATTCACAACTTTAATCATATCAGGAATCCAGGTGGATTGAGATATCATAGTGTCTTTGTCTGCATAGTGGGAAACTTACCTTTAAGTCGACTCTTCTTATAGAAAGTGTATTTATACCAAAGAAGTATTTAACTAGTAATTAACTAAAGTATACAACTATAATTATTCGAGAAGAGATATACAGATTTTATTTTGAAAACACAGAATTCGTATGTGAAGAAGCCGCGTATACGGTGCACCCATTGCTGGACCGTCAAGTAAATTGTAACATAGAAATCGTTTCAGAGAATGGTATAAAAAATTGTATAACATCGTTGTTTAGATAAACCGGAATTCGTGGACAATGCTAGGACGTTTTTAAGTATTTTGAAACGCTGGTTTAATGGACCATGCTGACGCCTCGTTTGGTATCCAATGTTCTGACGCCATGTTTCCACTCTGTCCTAACTGCTAGCCAGCGATAAGGTACAAGTATTCAGTGTTGTGATGATATCTTAAAAAAATATACCGTAGAACGTAGTTTGCACTAGCCCGTTTGTAAACATATCGCTCATTAAATATATTTTACTAGAATATGAAATTACAGTATTGTAATAATTTATTTCAACGTGTATCTCTCACATGATAATGTAGTATTCACTTTAACACGTTAAGCAACATAATTCATGTTAAATCAAAGAGACATGTGTTGGCTGAGTTTTTCTTTGACGGCAGTGGTTCGCCTGTGTCTCGCGCAATGTTTTATTCATGATTAGCTCCCGTATTCTCTACACTAAATTAGATCAGAACACAGATAGAAAGTAAAAACAATTATTTTCGAAAATATCGACAGTTTTTTTTTTGAACTGAAACACAAACCGCGTACGTAAAACTCCTTCATATCATAATAATCATTATTATACAAAAATATAATTACTATTTTTTAACGCGTATAAAACCAACTAAATTTAATAAGCAATTAGTTTTTCAAAAAGCGAGAGAGGGTGAGGGGGATAGTGAAATTAATGAAAACTTTATTAGAAAACATCATTTATTGTTATGATATCACATTATTTTTTGTGCATTAGTTTTATTGTCTTTGTGAAAAGTATACAGCCGAATCGTTTTTGATCATTTAGGAGTACTGCATTAGGCTTACAACAGGAATACACAGATATTTTCATTGATAGGCCTAAATAATAAGGCCAGCATACAGTCTTATACTGTGAGGTGTTAAAGGCACAAATAGTGAATAAATCGTAGAGAATCTGAATTTAAAAGATTAAATTTAAATTAATTCAATCTGCTTGGTAATGTGTTATTAATTCAACGCATGTTTCATACAGTTTAATGAGAGGTCAGACTAGCACAGTGTAAGACTTTGTTATACAGCTTCCATGTACAAAACTATAAAGCACTGTATAGTAGCCACGGTCGGAGCGCTTTGATGTATAATACTGTGTACTTAGAAGTACGTCATATCGTACCACCTCTGTACGCCATATCGTATTGTCCCGTTAGTAAAATGATATCGTCACACTCAGTCCACGTGGTCGCGGCGTTGCCAATTAGTATTCTTCAAGTGTAATTAATTAATTATATCTTCAATGAGATCGACCCGTCATATCGTCTTCTTTCTGTTGTCGGTGTAGGCCATTGCTTAAGTGTACACAAAAACATGTTAACAAAACAATTTTGTTAACTTTAGAGGTGGAAAAAAAATCACTGACAACATTGCTTTGATTGCCGTCGTTAATGGTTAAAACGTGGCAATAATGCGAAATAAATAGCGTAGACATAATATGTAATTATTTTATTGTCTGTAATGACAAACTATAATATACGTTTTCTGTTGTTGTAGGTGAGCCGGCCAGTCAGACCAGTCGACATACCTGGGACATTACTTCAGGTGATTACTTACGCACTGGTGTTTTTATTTTTACATTTTTTCACTAACCTTTAATTAATCTTAAGTTTAGAAATTAAAGTACCAGTAGTTGTCCTTCGAATTTGAAGATGAGGCGCATGGAGTAGGTCAGTTAGCGATAAAGTGGAAGTGGACTACGTTGCCCCAACAGTTGTCATAAAAATGCATTTAATTTTGTACGTTAGAAAAGTTCATATAGGCTATGTGACGGGTAAAAGATAGGACAGTTGACGTCAGTTTTTGTAATTGTGAACACAGTGGTCTCGTCTGTTTTGTGCAGAAATTTCCAACACTGAAAAAAAAGTAAAGGAAAATATAATGATGGAATTATTCAAAGGGACAGTCGCCAATATTTCAGGGCGCTTTGTGGGCGGTAAAGCACAAATTCTTCTCTTCCCCCAACCCTAATGGCAACTGTCAAACCCTCGGACCCTCCTGTTTACCGTAAGCAATTTTTCTCATAAAGTAATCGAATGCCATGTGTTTGCATCGGTGCCGTTACCATTAATTTTATCCTAAATTGTAGTTTTGGCGTTTCTATAGTGTTATAATTTTAAGCAATTTGATGTAGTGTGCGTAACTTTGTATGACCGTTTAGTTAAACCGTACTACACTGACATTTGAGGTTAACATATGTTATTGTTTGCACGATATTTCGGCATGCCAGTCACTGTTAATAAAAATTTTAATTATTACTTAGATTTATTAAGTTCACATAGACATATTAGTACCTTTACAATTTACAATTATATATATAGGCTACATAAGCTCACAACATTTAAACATAGTGATAGGCGGATTACATGAAGTAAAAATCAGTGCCGAAGCTTTATTCACATCATATCCAACGATAGCTACGATTGTAAATTGCACACAGACAGTATAAATGCGCTTGCTTGTGGTTGCCAAAATTGTATTCCAGTTAAATGATGGAAGCAGAAACACGAAAGAAAGCCCGTTTACGTGTAGTGTGTAGAATCGAGGTGCGAGACGGCGTGTTTCGTGTCTGCCAATTCTTGCTCATGTACGAAGTTTGTTGGCTAGCCAAATACTTGTCGCAACCAGTATTAATATGCTGTTTCCTATAAATCTGTTTTATAAAGTTTTTGTTTAGTATCGTGTAATTCACACAAGCGTTCCTTTCATTTTGTTGTATCAATACAAATTGAAAGTAACAAAGCAAACAGGTGTGGTGGAGGATTCATTGGAGTGGTGGGGTTTTCGCGTGCACACCGAACTTACTTATGCTAATCTCAGTTCGCCGGGATGCTTTATCGTGATTTATTCTTCTTCTATTTGATCTTTATAAATCCGTGCTCTTATCTTTCGCTCATGTAGTCTCGCTGTTGTGTGTAATATTTCGTGTTGTTGCATATTCATATGCAAATACCGCTCTTGCGTATTTATTTATTTCATAAGTTTCTATAGGCCGCTTATGTAAGTTTAGCCGGGCGTTTGCTTATTTATAGTTTTTGTATACTTTACAAAAGGAACAGATTATTGTTATAAATAAAATTAAGTAACATGTTCATAAAAGGACTGAAATCTTTGTTATGAGATTAGTTCCTACGCGTTTTAAATTCAGTAGCATTAGTGGGAATATGTGAGCGCGTCTGGGAGATGTTAATCTACCCTTTGTGTTACGTTACAGTTACTTTACATATTATCGCCAAGTTTTCTACACTGGTGCTTGTTGGAGTCAAGTTTCGGGGGCTTGGTTACTAAAATCTAAGTGGGTTTTACAGCTTCTAGATCTACTGAGCCTAGGGTATCCCTTTCCCCAATAGCATACAATAGTGTCAGCCATTTTGCCTTCCTGAAATGCCGTAGAAAGGAGTATACTATTTACTTGTTATTAGTTACCTTCATCAATGATTGATAATGGGTCAAAGTCCGAAACACGTCGGTATTGAATCTTCCAAGTAGTAGAGGAAAAACATTTTTTGATAACAGTTATTTATAAATTATACAATCAGTACGGTATGCAGTTCTTATTTACCAAAAATTAATTTTAACTTTTCGTTTTGCGTGTGTTTAAAATATGCAGAAGTCCGAAACACGTCGGTATTGAATCTTCCAAGTAGCAGAAGAAAAAACATTTTTTGATAACAGTTATTTATAAATTATACAATCAGTACGGTATGCAGTTCTTATTTAACAAAAATTAATTTTAACTTTTCGTTTTGCGTGTGTTTAAAATATGCAGATTTACTGAGCCACGAAAAGAACGTCGACCCCCACATAAATGTGTTTATTTAACTTAGTGTTACGTTATGATCTGGACTAATTTCATAAACGGGATTCGAACGAGGTACAATTGTTATACGATACGGCGTAATTGCACGCTATTACATGTAATTGCGATGCGGGTGCTGCGTAATTGCTGTGTTATTACGACCGTTCCCTTGTAATACTCTTTCCAACAGTTATAAAATAATTGTAATTAAGGAAAAATTACAGACCGTTTCGAAAGACCTCAATCAAAGATACGAGGAAATGTTAAAACGCGATCGCTGTTCCCAAACGACGTTCGCTTCCCGAAATACTTCGGGTGGAACTTCTTGTTTTTGCTGAATACGTACGAACCAATAACAGTGCATTGTTGCCAGGTCGGTTATTAATTCGGCCAACAGCTGTTATGTTGATGCGCCGCGCTGCTGTATATTTTATGTTGTACTCTGCGTAAAACGATGGCGTTATTAAAGTAGTTTTGGGTCGAGAACAAACTGCAATCGTATACGAAACGAGCGTTCTTTATGTGAGCACATAAATTTTGTTTTACAACACAGTATGCCTGCGAGAAAATACATTCGGTATAGAAGCGTGAAATATATAAGCGGCCGTTGGATACGCGAGAGAACGTAATGTTCCGCCCTTGAGGTGTAAAACCGTAATAGGGGCTGAAGGCAGGTACGCTGACCGACCGGATCGTTATCGCTCAATTCCTGCGATGCTCTGATGAAGAAAAGATTACACATTTAACTACTCGTTAACTATTATTAGGTCAGAACGCTATGCTAATTTTAATAGTGATTTAATCTGAACTGTTCGCTCGGGGGCTGGGATCTTGTCTCGGGCTAATGATCGGCTGTGCTCAAACTCTGCACTTAGATAGATAGCTGCTTTTCTTATCGAAACACGAAATTACCTTCAATAAGCCGAGCTGTTACTGCTTCTAAATTGAGAAAATTAACTTTAGTCGGACGTTTTGCATTTAAATGTTCATTATATGTTACTAAACACAGCGGAGAGATAACGCTCGCTACGGTTTGTGTATACAAATCAGTGCTAAATGCAGCCCAACAGTATGTAAACAAGCCACTGTCTGTTCTATTTTGTTTTAAAGACTACTCGCCTAGATTTATATAATAATAAAAATAATACAATATAATATTATCGCCTGTTAATCATAATAATACAGTTAGATTGACTATATATCATTAATGGCTAATGGCATGTAAGGGTTACATTTCACGTTAGTATTAAATAAATAATCACTGTCAAATTAACAAATTTTTGACTGTAACGCCGTGTTTACCATACGGAACATTGCGGAAATAACACGATTTACATAAAACCAATGCTGTTTTCACTAAATAAGGTAGCTAAATATAGTAAAATTTGTAGAAGTTAAAATTTTTTAAATAAATTTATCAGGATAACCTGAAATGTAAACGAATTTGTCAACAGAATGGAAGTCTGATGTAAGCATTATAGTGTTATCGATAAGCCCTGTGTCGGGTAGTAAAGATTATTGTGCCCGTGAACGGTTACCCAGTACAATTGTACGTATTCACGTCAATACGCCCCGTTAAAAATGGCGACATGGTAAACACTCTTCTGTATTCACTGCAGCTTTTACTATGTTAAGTACACAACATTTTTCTACTGCCTTTTGAAGCAGACAAAAACGAGTACGCTTTTTTCTAAGAGCGCGAGCTATGTCAACAACGGCTCGAGTAATGAAGGGCGCGCAAACGTCTTGTGTGTGTGTGTGTGTTTGACGTAGGATATTTATATTTGCCAAGCCGAAGTGACAGCGTGCGCTTGCCATGCTCAGGATGGATGCTTACGTCCACCGATCTTGTAGCCACACTAATCTTACATGAATTATGAACAACAAAACGTCGCCTGCATTCAATGCTGTTTCGAACACGACTCGTGCTCATACACTGTGAATTTTAAAACGGCTTAGCTTCAGCTCTGCGGCGCACGTAACGTAGCTGGCACAAAGCACTTCTGGTAAAATGTTTTGTAATAATTTAAACGAGCGGGCGGGGTATTAACTTCGTGTTCATAAATTACTCTTTTTACGTCTGTTAAATATTAAAAGTGCTATTTATTACCGTATTAATTACGAAAAGGATTACCGTATAATTTTGTCAGTTTCTCGCAGAAAGTTGTAAATATAATCTCTGTTACAATAATTGTATATGTGCCTAGTTGTATACATGAAAATCCCATAATTTTGGTTGGTTCGTTCATTCGTACCCACCCACCGACGATACTCCGAGACTTCCACGATATGCAAATAAGATACATAATTATTACAATGCACACACAGTTATATCTCACATATACTGAACACGCAAAATGTCTCCTGTTGTTTACTGTATTTGTATTTATATTTTTAAATGCTCGCACGCGTTTTAACGCCTACTTCGTAGGCTTACTTATACTTTATTTCATCAAATCTTAAGCATAAAAAAAGAGTTTGGTTTCTATGGAAACCGATAATTTTACCTACACGTTTCTGTTGAAACCACACATGCTTAGAGTTTCATATATTTAAAACGTTTGTTAAAATAATTGACATGTTAACCTTTGTACAATTATTAATAACGATTAACAAAAATATCGGGATGGAGAACCAACCATACATAACTTCCATGTACTAAGATTTATATTTAAAGTCATTTACTTGAATTCGATTCGATAATTTCTAACAAGTTAGGTGTGTTCCTTGTAAATCGAGTTTTATGTTTGACAAATTGAAATGAAATATTTCCACAGAAACGACTTCTTTGTTCCCGATAACGTAGTACACAAATAAAAAATTATCCCCACACCCTTCAACTATCATTTTCATTTATAGAAAATTACCCACTTCCCTTCGACTATCCTTTTCATTTATAGATATTTCACCTACCTTTCTACAGTGGATTATTATGACCTTCTTTTCAGGATACTTTATTTATCAAAATTAAGTAGGCCTACTTTATTCTTGTTAAAACGTAAAACGTTGCAGGTAAGCTACCCCTTCCCCTTAAATGATCTTCACTAAAATCAACAGATCTAGAGTCCTCTACAACTCGGGCGCATATGCAAAAAATTGTTTGATTCTGTTTGAATTTGCGGCAGTTTCGTTCGCCATAGAAAAATTCTACATACAGACACTTTTCGGAAAATGACTTTTCTTTATGTTTTGAGGGTAGTACCAGTGGCGAAGCTAGTAGTTAATGAATGGGTAGGCAAAAGTCTTACCTTAAATTTTTTTTTGTAGAGTAGTTCAACACGGTGAGTTTTCTTGCTTGCAAAATTGTCAACTACACGGTCTTTGAACAACTGGTCACTCATCAATTCCTTCACAAATTTTTTTTCAATAGCAATGGTGCTAAGAGAGTTAAGTCTTTCATTAGTCATCGTATTGCGCAAGTAGTTTTTTATTCTTTTCAAAGTACTCATACTCTTTTCTGAAGAAGCTGTGGTAACAGGAAACGTCAAAATCAAACGAATTAATTTTGAAACTTCCACGTACACTGGTTCTAAGTCATTAAGAATTATAAAATGTAAAAGTCTTTGAGGGAACAAATGTTTTCCAGTATCTGAGTAAATGTTTTTTAATTCATTTTCCAGTCTTTCACTATTGAAAAAAGGGTATTTATTTATAAGGCTGTTCAGTTTAGAAGAAGGAAAACTCTCTTTGTAAGAAATGAAGTGATTTGGATCCAACAACTCAACAAACTGGATACTTTCGAAATCACTGAACCGTACCTCCAGCTGCATAATCAAAGTGTCAAGAACTTCATAAGTTAACGTTTTCAGCAGGTTCCTGTTACTGTCATCTATATTTACCTCGCTGCTTATTTGGTGACATTTTTCAATACAAGACGACACAGTGTTTTCTGATCTCATGTCCTTGAGGATAGCAGTAGTTTTCTTAATTTCAGTGTTGCACAGAATTATATCGGAGATAGTTTTGTGTTGCAGTAGATAAAAGAGATGGTCAGTATAAACGAATATTTCCCTATAAAAACAAAGTAAGTAAATGAAATGGGTCTTTTTGAGTATGTTAAGCAATCCAACAGCAGAATTGTACGAATCACTATCCCATCCTTCATCATTCTCTGTAATGTCCTCAAAAATTTGTCTCAAGTCACCATAGTGGGAAAAGATGGTATGAACTGCTCTGGAATGAAAGTTCCAACGGGTAGTGGATGCTTGTGGAATTTTAAATCCTCTAGATTCTAAAAGCTGTGATCTCTTTGAGGATCTACAAAAAAATGTGTGAAATGCTGTCAGATTGTGAATGAAGAGCCTAACCGATTTTATTGTTTTAGTGCAATGAAGAAGTACGAGGTTTAACTTGTGAGCATAGCAATGTAGAAATAATGCTCTTGGGCAAGTCTGTTTTACAAAGTGCTGAACACCTCCATGCTTTCCAGCCATTACAGAGGCTCCATCATATGTTTGACAGACTACCTTCTCAGTTACACCCCACTTTTTTAAAACGTCAACAATTAATTCTGATAAGCCTGATGCAGTCTTATCTACTGAAACATCATAAAACCCAACGAACCTTTCTATTGGACCTTCTTTTGAACAAAATCTAAAAATTATGCTGACTTGAGATCTACTTGATACGTCTAAAGTTTCATCTGCCTGAATTCCAATAAAATCGCAAGAATCTAACTCCGCCTTAATCTTCTCTTGAATTATATCAGTTACAGATTCAACTAATTCATTCTGAATATCGTTTGATGTACCTTTAAATCCTGACGTAGACTGGAGATGATCTCGAATGTACTGCTCCTGCTTAGAAAGAAGATCTAACAATTCTAGATAATTACCCCGGTTGACTGAGTCTTCCCCTTCGAAATTACCTCGAAATCCAAGCTCCTGTTTCCCGAGAAAATACACAATATCAACAAGTCTTTCAACAACAAGCCTATTTTGTTTCACGACTTCATTATGTTTAACAGCTTGAATTCTAGCCCCTTCAGAGAGAGTATGTTCAATCCTCACGCGTCCCAGCAAACGGTACCGCTCTTCATTTTGAATATGTTTATTTGAATTCTGGTGTTTGTCTGCCTTTCTATGAAAGTTTTTTGTTACCGTCACTCCATATAAAATCCATTCTTTTCACCAGAAAACAAGATACATGTATAACAAAATAGTCTGTTGATTTCGGAACAGCCTGTCAACCACGAATATCGCTCGTACCAAGAAAACTGAAATTTTCTAGATACTTTACCATCAAAATGTTTAATTTCTAAATTAGGCGTAAATCTCTTGTTTTTAACACCACATTTTTCTTCGTAACTCCAAGAAGAAAACGGCTTACTTTTTAATAAGTTTAAACGACCTGACAAAGTATTAAAAGGACCGCGTTCACGCATTTCGGGCGACACGCTTATATTCATACACAATAATATAACTAATTGAACTTCCAAATTTATAACTTGATTAACTAATTGAACTTCCAAATTTATAACTTGATTAGTTTCTATATATATGTTTAATGTCACAAATAATTTAAATGACTGTGTTGATCGTCTGTTAGTTCACCGGAATCACAGGCACACTTTTAATAACAGCACAAAATAAACACGATTATAAACAACACAGCGCGCTTTAAAACTCGCACAACAGCAGTGAGACATGCCTCAACGCTATAGTGTGTGGAGCGCTGGTCAACGCTCCCCGCACTGCCAAGTCTCGTCCAACACATTGGTTACATACGATGTATACAAAAACTCTGGGGCAGGTTCACGTTGCCTCATTCGCTTTAAACTACTGTAACTATGTCTGCTGTCACTTGTCACCGTCTAGCGGTCGCTGAGTAAAGCATGTAATTAGTAAATTCGACAATTACACTAACAATGTATAATCTTTACGTTACATACTTCATACGTATTTATAATGTTTATTCTACAGAATTTTTTAGGGTAGGCATTGACTCAATTGCCTCCATGTAACTTCGTCACTGGGTAGTACAATCAGAATCACCATACTTCCATTTCCTTACGGAACATGGAAGTAAAATTAATAACACTTATTGTGTACATAAGCGCCTTTGTATAGATTACGGATTTGATTTCCATCATTGTGTCAAAAAGCGTTTATCAGTCCGCAAGTCCACTCAACTGAAAGATGTGGGGACTGAAATGCCACTAGTAGTGGCCGCACTATCATCCGTGTATACTGTACGGTTTGTGTATAGCACCCTATCCGCCCACTTCACAGCCGTTAAAGCTGTACTGAGAGAAGCCTGTCGTTATAAAAATAAATCAAATTAATCCACGTAATGCTGATCGTTGGAAATTTAAATATCACACTGTGAGGTAATAATTAAAATATAGTTATGGTTTCGGTACAGGGACAAAAGACATTTTGTGTTCCGTTCAGTAACCGTTGTGGCAGTCGGTAAGACCACGCCGTTTCCGGATTGTGTATTGTTTGCAATGGAAAACAGTTCCCATGACGCTCGCCGCGAGCAGGACATTGCATGCTTCACAGACAGTACTGTACACACGCAATTTGCTATTTAATGCTTCCGTTTCTTGCATACAGTGGAAAGTTTGTGCCACTAATGTTCAGACGCGCTTTGCTCTTCGCTATAACTCTTGTTTTGGAAACTTAGAGCTTTCTTGATCGCACCTCACGAAAGGAGTTTACAGAAAACTTGTGTACCCAAAATTACCTAAAAACTAAAGATAATTACAGTAGTTTATATCCATGGATTGTATCAGATTTGTAGGTCTAATCGTTTACTGTCATATTTTCACATACCATTCTCGCCTAGGACTGTCGAAGTCCAGATCAGAAATGCGCTGCTGAATTATCAACATGCTTGTCACCTATCCCTCCGAGCAATGCTCATATAGGGGGCTTTTGCACTGAACAGTTCAATTTTTTTAGGTTCATGTGAAAAAATCGGTGTATGGGCTACGTTCATTTCAGCTGCTTCTTTCCTAACTTCCTCTTCCCTCAGTCTAAACGACACCGGTCTTTTTTGGGGCTTTGCCTGGAAACCTGCAGAGTTAATTAACATTCCCCGAGCGGTAAACGTTCTTTGGCCTCTTGGGCAATATGGAGTTCATCTATGTCATTTTCGTTTCTTTAATCCATCTATTAGCCATTTTAATTTTCCATAGCAATTAAAGAGACTTCATGTGATTCTGTTGCGATTCATTTTTTTTATTTATTACTTTTATTATGTACTTAATGGTCGAATTCACAGGCGGCATTAGTGTGGGTCTACGCAGTACCTATAAGCGTATGCTAAATCTAAATCCTGAAGAGGTTTTATTTGCCAATTTTTCCGGGCAATGACAAGTGCATAGTATACCTAGAACATCCTAGTAACATTGACATCTTGAATATTGTTACAGCGGTCCACTTGCTCGTCGTAGGTACAGTGGAAAACAACAAAATATAAGACACCAATTAAGTCATTAATCAAACCTTTAATTTTTACAGTTGAACAGTTCGTAATTAACAACACAGTCTCTACAACAAATCAAATGAAAATTGTTCACACGCAATAAAATGTCCACTAAAATTAAACACAACTGTATTACAATTATACCGTCCGATTATAAAACACCACTCTTAACTAATAACCACTTTAACTAATACAGTAATATCGCTGCTATAATTCTCGAACCGCACTGTCAATATATCGCACTAATACTGAACTGAAGTCGTTGAGTACTGGTATTTATACCGCCCCAAATTACTTGATTATTCCCTAATGCGCGATAGTGCCAGTATAGTTACGAGGTAATTACGTGCAGCCTTGATACAGTCCGTGCGCCCGAGCGAAGTCTGGCACAGTCTAGAAAATGCGTCAACAAGCACGTACGCCACACACATTACATTCCGGATCACTCTGGAACATTCGATAAACACGTAGATTGTTCTGAGATGTAACACCACCCCCTCCTTAAGCCTGTTCGTCCCGAACTGGCAAACCGTCTCTGAAGTAGTACTTATCCAGGCGATCTAGGTGGACGACCTTGAACTTTCGCTGCCCTTCCTGTTAAATCCGATAAACAACATCGTTGATTCCTTTTTTCACAGTGTAGGGTCCTTCCCAGTTAGACTGAAGCTTAGGTGAGCGACCACGACGGCGCTTTGGGTTGAACAATCAGACCTGATCTCCTTCTTGGAAACCACAACTATTGCTGCGAATGTCATACCGAGTTTTCATTTTATCACTGGCAATCTTCAGCTGTACTCTTACCAAGCGATTCACTTCTCGCAGTTGGTTTTCTAATTGCGAGGAATAGTTCTGTGGCTCTTGGGACTGAATCTCAGGTGATCCGAACATTAAGTCCCCAGGAAGACGAATCTCCCTCCCAAACACCAATTTTGCTGGAGTCATGCCGGTTGTGTCGTGTACTGGTAATGTATACGCCATGAGGAATAGTGGTATACGTTGGTCCCAGTCTGTTTGGTTCTCGTCAACAACCTTCGAAAGATGCTGCTCAAATGTCCTATTGAATCTCTCAACCATCCCGTCCGACTGAGGATGCAGAGGCGAAGTCTGGCACAGTCTAGAAAATGCGTCAACAAGCACGTACGCCACACACGTTACATTCCGGATCACTCTGGAACATTCGATAAACACGTAGATTGTTCTGTGATAGCGAGTTAGAATGATTAATTGTATAAGTAGCTCAGCAGTCTGACCAGATGTACGCACTGACCTTGTCTGTTAAACACTTTAGGCTTATATGAGATGATGGGATCTGAAAAATCGTTTGTTCTGGGACGGAAAAAATAATCTACTTATTTGTTAACAACGTGCTGAATTCTTTCTGCTAATGTAACAGTAGTTATATTTCGAAAATTGAATTTTCACATAGTTTAGCTTCGGTTACAAAGTATGGATCATTATATTTAGTTAAGGGGAGAGGGTGTAACGGTCTGCATGTCGAATTGATTTTTTGTCGAGATCAGCTGTTGCGAAAGTCAGAGACGTGTGAACTGATGTCGACCACGCCTCTCTACTTGATTAGTACCGCTCGTAACGTAATATTTCCATAAAATGTACATTTCACGTACTTTAATGATCGAAACCTCAATTTAAAATAAATTACAGTATCTTTAATTACAGTACTGTGTATTCGTGTCGTGTTTCAGAACAAAATGTATGGGCAGTTCATTACGTTATGGTGAAAATCCGTACGTTAATCTTCGTGGTACTGGAAGTGTACGATTACTACGGGCTGGGGGATTAAATTTTATGACCTGGACGTCTTAACCTAATTAGAAATAAATAGCACTGTATGTTTAATGATTCATTAAATACAATTTTTAATAAGATTTTTTTTGACCCGTAATAATAGTCAAGAAATTAAATTCGCCTGTCAGACTGATTTTTGTAACTGTCATACGTTATCATTGTATGTTAAATAAATGCACATTTCCCATTAAAAAAAAAGTTTAATTCAGGTCTCTTTAAATTCAGACGGTTTAGGTAACCCGTAAGAGACAAATGTAGGTTGTAGGGCCTATAACCTGGTCATCGTTGACGTCGTCTAGTTTAGGAAGCGATCAAAACGTCTAGTAGAAAATAATATTCGCTAACTAAAGTACTCGGTAGAGGTGTACGTAAAATTGAGGAATCTGCAATGAGCCGGCCATGTCGTAAGAATGGAGTCCTTATAGCCGGCCATGACCTAAAAAAAAGAGTCCGTATGGGGAGTTTGGACGGCAAAAGACCAAAAGGTCGTCCAAGGAAAAGGTGGGAAGATGCTGTCGCTGTGGATACAAGAGAGATGTTTGGAGTGCATGGGCTACTGACACAGAGCGATGGAGGGTCAGGATAGAGGAGGCCAAGGCTCGACTACGGGCTGTAGCGCCATAGGAGGAGGGAAGTGTATAGGCTACTATTCTAGTTACTTTTTTTATAAATCAAGTGGAATATATTTCACTGGTTTAGATGTAATTTTGAAACGATGTTCATTCTCAGTGTCGAAACTCATTTTTTAAATCGTGTCAGACTCTTGTACGCTGTTATGCGTACATCCAGAATAGTACTCTTTCATATGACGTCCATTTTTGTACACTTTTTGTGTTTCTTTTACACAAAACATGAATGCTTAGCCGACTGTAACGCGTGACTGACATCCAGATAGTAGTCAGGTCGTTTGCATGCGCGAGCTCGAGCGCGGCCATGTGCGTGCCAGCAGTCGCCCTAAGTGAAGTCATGTATATATATTGTACTGTATGATCTAATGTGCGTGTTTAGCAACCTTGGATGAATTATAATGTTAAGTAAATACGAACGAAATCGATTTATGATAAATTCACGACTGTGTCATGTCAGTTTTATTCTGAACGGTTTATTGTCTGTGTTACATGCAGCGTTACTCTGCATAACAAAGTTGTTTATCGACTGCATCTGCGAATACAGTACACATCGTATCGTTACTTTTCATTTACATATTTATATATTTTTTTATGTTCCGTGTAGGACTCACGTTGTAAACTTTTCCCGTTTATTACTTCACTTAAATTTTTTTGTGACGGATGTTATGTAATACCTTTTATCAAGGAGTAGATATTTGATGAATGATATATTGTGTCCATACCCCCACCCGACCTCAAGTTTCACCATCAGCCTACGGCTCAAATTAATTCACAATAACTGTTGTAATTCACCAAAGGAAATTTTTTTTCTTTATTCATTGAAAAACTACGTCACATTTTTAATCAATATCAATAAGCCTTAATTAATACTGTCTCAGAATTTATAAGAGCTGTATAAAACAATTCAATTAAATTTGAAAGTAAATATCTTAAATTCTTGACCATTTTTTTCAGCTTTCAATGCGAAATTTTATTTTATTTTTTACAAAGTTTAATATTTTATTATAATAACTGATTTTTAACAATATTTTATAAAAATACATTATAATACCTCAAAAATTGCTCAACAAAATTTATGATGTCGCAACTTGTCAACCTGCGGGTACCGCTGGAATGATGTTATCTACTGCTGCAATTGGTACAGCGCGACGACTGAGATGATCAGTTGTCAGTAAGTTTAGCCCTGTTCGCGATTGAAACAAACTTAATTTCTTAACTGTACAGTTAACGATTGTTTACTTTCGTCGTTCATTTTGTCGATAAGCTGGACGAGTATGTGATTTTGTGATAGCCATCCCTTGATAGAAGCAGTCAGATTATTAAGCTAGTGAACCTCGAAGTACAAAATGCGTTTTACTGTGTTCTCCAACACGTGTGAAAGGGTTTATGTTGGCAGAAAACATAATAAAAATAAATTAACTTTTTTTATAATTGATTGTTTTTGTCTTAAACGTCTCCCTGTTATTTTTGCAAATTAACGATTATAAGTTTTTCTTATGCAGCAGATAATTTACTATTCTTTTAATGTTTCCTAAGGTTGCTTTTATGGTTTGTACTTATAAATACTACAATTTAAACAATACAGTTACTATTCTGTTATGTTACGGAGAGAGGTTCATCACGTTCTAAGCGAGAAGTACGTGCTTGTCTTGGATATATTTAATCCATGTTTTGACAGTACAGATATTTTTGCCCTTTCTAATGTTAATTTTTATTTCTATTTAATACATTTTAATTTTATTGCTGCATTTGTTTGCGCGCGCGCGTGAGCGTGTTTACCATAGAAAATCTGGTTGCCAACTGATGTGTTGCGTTGGCACGTCTTACTGCACGCAGAGCCTGAATGCTGCTGTAGACGTGGCAGTTTCGCTATACTCCGTTGCATTATTTCGTTTGTACAGTACAGTACTGTTTTGTGCAGCCGTCTCGGCAAATCATTTTGTTTCAATAAGAGAGCGGAGCGGAGCGCATTGTTTTATTTGAAACGTTATATCGCACAGTGGTGCGCTGCGGTGCGGCTGTCACGGAGTCACGAAGCGCGTGATGCTTCCACGATCTTGTTAGTCTATCTCCGCTCACTCACCCCGCTATTAATTCCTAATACATTTCAAAACTCAAAACGTGTCAGCATGCACAGAGTTGCACACAATATATCATAAACCACTGTTAACGAATGTTTTCGTTTTCCCAATACGGCTGGATGTCGACCTTGGTTAAACAGAAGAAGTTCGTACACTGTTTAACGGTTTTCTTCTCCTCCTTCTTCTTCTTCTTCTTCTTCTTCTTCTTCTTCTTCACGGCTTAGCCTGTTTAGTCTGTTCTGGCTCCAAACTGGTCGGACCATCTTTTCTTCGGTCTTCCCATTTCTCGTCCCTTTCGGCTGATACAGTAAGGCTACCTTGAGGAATCTGTCACTGTCCAAGGTGGTGTTTAACGTTTAACCGTTAGTGTTTGATGGTTAGAAGGTTTTATTGTAGCTCAACAAAGTGAGTCAGAATTATATATATCTGACTGTATTACGGGAAAACATATTTTTAGTTTTCCGATAAAATGAAGCGAACATTACCCACGTGTTTGACAGTTAAATAAACCGAAAAGTCAACGTTGATTTGGATAGGTGTGTATTGCCTGACTGAAAAAAAATTAACTCACATAACGAACGGTCCAAGATTTCTGAGCATTGGTGCTCTAAATATCTACGTTATTACACATCTGTAGTTATTACATTCGATAAATCGTGTTGCGATTTCTGCAAGAAAATGAAAGCTCTAAAAATTATTATCTTCACGTTTTCTGTTAAGCTGCGTATTAGAGAACAGAATAAATGTTGTGTTATTGTTGATAATTAATATTGATTTTTGTTTAATTGATTATACTGTCACGAGATATTGATTTTTTTTTAATTTAATCGACATAGTAGGGTTTATTGAAACTCTTTTGAATGAGACGATTTGATATGACGTCACAACTGAGCCAAAGAACGATTTCGTTAATTGCCACAAAATAAAACTTCTAATGATTTCCAAATAAAAAAATACAAGTCAAGGAACAAAGCTGGTTCATTAGGCGAGTGCGCCGAGTTTCTTGACGGAGGTAGAAAACCATTTAAGCTAAATGACATCTGTGCTGTCTGCCAGTAAATCTAACTGTGCCTTTCACGTTCGTTGCTGTACAAGTACTTCAATATCGAAGTAAGCCGATTACTGCCACTGTTTAACTACTGGCAAACATTCCCTCTACACGACTTGTACGATCAGTTTTTAAACATTTTGTTCAAATGTAATCAGTATTCTGAACGAAAGTTGATTTAACTCACGAGTCTTGAGGCACGTACTGCTTGTCTATTTAACTCTGCTAACGGATTTTAATGTCTGTTTAAATCTGAAGAATCACTTGCGCATGTTCAGTTAGAAGTGGACAGTTTATGTGATGTTACAATTAGCCTATTGCATGCGTACAGGTGTTAATTTCTTTGCCCTGTTAATATGTTTTTAAATGCAATAAATACGTTTGTTTAACGCTACGAATGCTTAGTTACTTCTGGTGTGGTCTATAAATGTTTGTAATCGCTGTGACGTTATTTTAGTTAATTTTGGGTGTGGTCTTTAATACAAAAAAAGAATAATAACGTAGAACACATGGTAACGTCTTTTCTAAACGTGTAAATAAATTTCGACGGAAAGGTTGGGCGATCAGAAGCGATGGTTACTAATGTTCAGAAGGAAATTTATGTGTGCAATCGGTAGTGAATAAACATTAGGCTTTCGCTGGCTGGCAGTGTCACGGGCTGTGGGTACCATCAGATTGGCGCTCTCCCAGAAACGACACGTCCTACTCAATTCCTGTTCCACAGCTGTACGCCCAATTCGTGTCTGTCGGTTACAGCAAATGTTGGCATATGGCACAATGTAGTTATCGTAAGAAATACGTAAGAAATATCACTGTTATGCGATACGGAAGTTAAAAAACATACTCGCTTGCTGAAATACAACTAGATGCTATTACATGCTCGTTTATAATGACATGAAAAACTGACACGAATTTCTTTTATCCGCTTCTCTATACACTTAAAAGCTGACACTAATGGTTGGTACGTTTTCAATTTACGCTTAATATTGTTAAGTATAATTAAAAAGTCGAATATTGTAGGCCTTCTGTATTTTTATGTACAGTAAAGTCCAGTGCGATTATACTTCCTGTTACCGAAACCAGTTGTGTTTAATCTGATCATTTTCTGTCAATGGTGTATGATCCGATAGTGGTTCCAAATCGTTTTTATTTCTTAGCTATTTTAGTATATAAAATCTAAGTGTTTGGTGTATAACACACTTATTTAAATTTTTTTTTGTTATATAACGGATCTTTACAGCTGTCGCCGTTTCTCCGTCCCCAACTTCCATTGTAACCTATCGTAGCATGTAAGTTCTAAATTTCTTGCAACCATTGCTTCCGCTACGTCATCTCGCCAACTCCTCCGTGGACGTCCTCTTTTCCTCCTCACCGGTGGTATCCATTCCAGTATTTTGCGGGGCCATCTGTCATCTTCCAATCTCTTCACATGCCCAAACCAAGTCAATTGTCTCCTTTCTATTTCATCTATTATTGTCCTGTCAATATTCATCTCGGCTCTAATAGTCTCATTTCTAATCCTGTCTAATTTTGATCTTCTACAACTCCTCCTGAAGAAGTCCATTTCCGCTGCCATCAGTTTTTTCTTATTTACGTTTGAAACGTTCCAAACTTCTGCTCCATAAAGGATTAAACTTTGCACCATGCTATTGTATATATGTTTCTTTGTATTTCTGGTTATACTTCTTTCCCATAGAAGCGAATTCAGCGTTCTTATAACGGTTCGCCCCTTGTTAACACGTTCTTGAATTTCATCTTTGCTGCTTCCCTGTTTGTTGAAAATAACTCCTAAGTAGGCTATTTACTTTTTTCAACACCTCTTATCCTCTCCACAACCAATTTTAAGTCCTTAACTTCTTCGTTGCCCACTATCAGGTACTCACATTTTGCCATGTTCATCGTCAAACCAGGTGCGTCATATTCCTCTTTTAACTTTCTGACCATATACTCGAGGCCTTCGTCATCCTCTGCTACCACAATCTGGTCATCGGCAAATTATAGAGTGAACAGATTGTCATCTCCTACTCTCAGCCCCATGCTTTTACACTTCTTTGTCCATCTTACTAGAGATCTGTCTAAGTATATTTTAAAGAGGGTAGGGGACAAGCAGCATCCTTGTCTTACGCCTTTTGTAGTTTCGAATGGGAGAGTGAGTTTGTTTCCCAGTTTGACCCTGGTGATATTTTGTTGATAGTATCTTCTGGTGGCTGCAATCAAATTTGCATTTATGTTCAAATGCTCCATCTCCTTCCATAACTGTGAGATTGGGACGCTATCGTATGCGTTTTATAAATCTATTAAAGCTATATGCGTTTCTCTATTATGCTGTACTCTCCTTTCAACTGCTATTTTGATTGTAAAGTTGTCTACCGTGGATCGCCCCGCTCTAAAACCTGATTGTTCTTCGGGCTGCTTGGTGTTGATGTCTTCTTCAATTCAGTTTTTCAAAATCCTTGAATATATTCTCCCTATGGTCGGGATCACAGCAATTCCTCTGTAATTTCTAGGGTCCAACATTGAACCCTTCTTATGGACTAGTGAGATATACGATGTTCGCCACTCCACTGGCACTTCTACTCCATTTAGGCATCTTTCGAATAATTTTCTGAGCATTTCAAACAGCTTGGGGGGCCCATATCTAATAATTCTGTGTTTATTCCTCCCGGACCTGGGGATTTCCTCAATTTTGTACCTTTCGTTGCCTCTTGAACTTCTTCAATACTTATTGCAATTTCTCCAGATACTTTTATTTAATGGTCATTAGGAATTAATTTATTCCTTGTTTCAACCAATAGCTCCATAAAGTGTTGTACCAATTTTGTTTCAGGTATGTTGTTCAAAAATATCTGTGTACGGTTTGTAGTTTTAATGGCTTTAATTGTCTTCCAAGCTTCTGAGATTTGTGTACCTCCCAGCTGATTATCTATGCATTCACATCTTTTCTCCCAAGCATTATTTTTCTTCTTCACTACTTGTTGTTTAACTTCTCTATTCATTCTTTTATATTCTTCGTTAGTCTCTTCATCTTTAGTTTGTAGTAGTTTCAAATATGTTTCCTTTTTATTTTTGATTTTCTCTTCTATTTCACTATCTCACCAGAATGATTTATTTGATTTCCGATCCTGTCTTCCTAGGGCTTCCTCAGCCGCTTCTCTAATACATTTCTTTATATGCTCGTATTCTTCTAAAGTGGATCTGGTTGCTGTCATTAACTTTTGTTCTAATCTCCACGAATACAGCATTCTTGTACTATCGTGCTGAAAGCTCTTCAAATTATATTTTGCGTCTTCAACTTTCGAGCCAACATTTTCTGCTCTTTTTACATGAGCTCCTATGAAGGGAATATACAGTTTAGCAACGACTAATCTGTGATCTGACCCACATTTAGCTCCCCTGTGCACTCTCACATCCGCACTCTCAAACCAGATCTTTGTCTCAATTTAAATAATCTATTATAGATCTTAGACCTCTTGTGTTCTGGTACCACGTATACTTATGGATGTCTTTGTGAGCATAGAAGGTATTCATTATTTTCAATTCATATTGTTCACATAAATCGATTAATCTCTCACCATTGTTATTAACTGTCTCTTCTCCGTGTGTGCCAACTACTTTACTGTTTTTTTGTTTCCCGACTCTTGCATTAAGATCTCCTGCAAGGATTATTTCATGACTGTTTGGGATGTCCTCTATGATTTCTCTCAGAGCTTCTTCAAAATTGTCTTTGGTTTGAACTGTGGCGTCCTCAGTTAAAGCATATATGCCAATTATTGTAATAATTCTCCCTCTTAGCTGAATTGTCATTTTTAAAAACCTTTCATTAATGGGCTCCCATGATTTTACCCGATTCCGGTATTTTTTATGAATAAATATGGATACCCCTGCATGAGTTCTTTGATCTTTCTTTACACCCGAAAAGAAGTGTATGTATTCTTTTAGATTTTCATTCCCATTTCCTTTTTTCTTCGTTTCCGAGAGGACAATAATGTCTATTTTCCTTTTCAGGCATTCTTGTAGTATTTCTTGCTGTTTATTTCTGATTCCTTGAATATTTCATATAGCCAAACTCAAAGTCCATTTCCATTGCTGTGTTCGTCTACCAAAATCCCTGTCCACCATCCGAGGCTGGTTTTTGTTGGGTTTGTTAGCATCTTATGGCTTTTACAAGTGTAGGTTGCTAGCCTAACGACTCAACCCCCATCCTGGAGGGCCAGGGTTTGATTTCAGAGTGTCCTTCTCGTAGGTAGGTTGCCTTCTCTGCGGCTGAGGAGCCTTACCTACCCCGCCTGTTGGTCCGCGGGAGGTATTTTATTTCCCTCCTACCCGCCGATCTAACAAGAACCAGATCGGTTAGGGCATTCCCCTATCCGCCACCTGGGACGCGCCCTCTAGGGGTTACAGGCTCCCCCGAGGGATTATTTAAAATTCTGTTACATTAAAAATCTTGGAAAGTGCTTGGAGAAAGCAAGATTAGATTTTAGGGCTATAATAAGTAAATTTATATTACGTTAATCGACTGATGGTAGGATGCTTGCACTAACTTCATCATCAGTAGGCCTATTTTTCCCTCAAGACTGATAATCCCATGATGGTGAATGATGTCACGAATACAGTATGTGTATCAGTTTTAAATAAAATCAAAGGAGCTGTTATAAAAAAAAGACATCATAAACATTGAAAATTCATAAAAGATTATAGGCCTACTATAGTAGTGGTTTGGCTGATCGGTTAAACAAAAATCGTGTACCATGTTCTAAGTGCGTAAGAGCGCCAATTTCCGATTTTAAAAGTTCCACGATTTAAAACTTGTTTATTCTTGCACACATACTCTAGCGACTTTAAAAACGGGAAGTTCAAGAAACATCGAAGCGTATATTTGTAGCAAAAACAGTTGTAGATATTTTGAGTCGCTTCTCTATTACATATTGCTGAAAAGATAATAAAAAAAATTAAACTAAAAGCGGGAAAGGTTTTATAATATTTATAACGTTGCAAACTCTTTATGGTCTATGTGGGCTACTATTTTTTGGATAGAAAATTAATTTTTTTAGTGTACATCATCTTTTGACAAACACAACAGTTTGCTGATGGATATACTGATTGCCTTAACGATGATTGTGGATATTTATTAAAGTACACGGACAGCTATGTTTCTCAGACGGGGATAATTTTAGTAATTTATTACTTACTCAGTGTAATGAACAAGAAAGCGTATTTCATAGTGGTCGTTCGGTTAACCGATGCAGGCATTTATCACACTCTTATTATAGGCCTATATATACTGTTTTTTATTCAGTGTAAGAGAGAAACGATATCTTTTATCAGACTGGAAAATATAAAATACGTCACACAGATGTGAATTTTGTTACGAGAATGTAACATTTAATTTTCACGTGATTCTGAAGTCTCAGAATAATATAGATGTGTTCAAAATAATATATTCACAATATATAAAAACTGCGTATGCATGCGATATTGTTATTATTTGTAAGCAGATTAGGAACGGCTTCAAAATGTATAATGAAACGTGCATATAATAAGAAAGACGATACGGACATTCATGAAGTTAATGTAAGTTTATGTAATTCTGGTTAATGTAATTCTGATACATGATGTTTCTGTATACTATTGTGACACCTAATGTTCATGCGTAGCTCATTAACAAGGTAATCGTATAACTAACTTATACTGTTAATTGGGATATTAATGTGGAGTGTTTAGAGAACAATTTTAGGAACATGCTGTTTTAGAGAACGATATTCTGTACATACTAAAGGCTTACAAAAATTCTATTTCGTTAAACACTCATTTACAAATGGAAATAATTTTTCGTAATCGATATAAAGGAATAGTCTGTTTTAGCGAACTGATAGTGTGCGTTTTATGAAATCGTAAAGGTGTACACAGGTAACTACGGTACAGAGGGACGTGCCTGTAAATCAGAATGGATGGAAAAGAGAATCGAAGCACAAGAACAGCGATTTTCACGCATTTGTTTTTTCATGAAAGTTGGTTTCAGTAAATGGGGATTCTCTTGTTCTACCTTTAAACATTTTGTAACTGTTTTTATGTGATCTAGGCCTCAGTAATTTATAAAAGGACTGCTGGGCCACTGGCATTACTGATACTCTAATTTTTATAACGAAAGCCTTGCATCACTCGTTACTCAGTCTCACGTTGCAGTTACGAAAAGCACACAAGGCGGGATCTAGGCTTTACAAAACAAGTTTCCGGAAGTGTCAGAATTGTTGTAAATTGTACTAACATTTTACAGTAGTTGACTTGTTCTGGCTGTAGGAGCTATTCGATTAGCATTCAACAAATCATTTTGGCATTCCCCTTTGCGAACGAAGTAAGGGAATACTACTTTAAGAATGAATTTGCAGTTTAATTCATTTAATGTTATTTACTTTGGTATGTGTCATTCAGTTTATGGGTTCTTGATGGTAATTGTATGACCGTGCAGAATGACAAAACCATAAAAAGTCGAATTAAGGTCAAGAAAAATTATTCCTCTATGCGCATGATTTTTTTTTGTATTTTTCTGGATTTTGTATTTAAATCAAGGATTCCATTATTATTCGTCTTGAAATATGTTCTTTTTTTGTTGTTGTAAGGTCCTTTCATGTACGAAGTTCGTATGCGCGAAGCTTTTAGCATTCCTCCGTATAAAGAGCGTACGATCTGATTTACGAACTGGTTTTCAGAGTACAACAACAATAAACGAGGAATGTCAAGTTATTCGGTGATTTCTTACTGACGTTTCCTTGTCAAGGCGGAATTTCGTTGTTAATTGTGATTGCAAGCCGCTCAGCCGTTTCATTGTTACTTGCAGCGTAATGTCAGAGACAACAAAAACGCTGTATAATACTGACATGTGTTCTACGCGAGAAGCATTTGCTACAGGGGTGCATACGGCCGGCTGTACATGTGCAGGAGTGGTTATGAAGTAGTGTGTGAAGAGAGGAGAGTGAAACGAAGGAGGTGGAGGAGAAGGAGGAGTGTAGAAACCTCAAAGGAATAACTTGACGTCAAGCAGCTCTCCAGACCCCCTCATGGCCGCCCACAGAATGAAAATAATCACTGTGACTTTTGAAGGACGCATCAGTAGACTAGACTACCATCAAGGAATCGATACTATCGCGTTCTCGACACATGTTTTTGACAAACGCCCTGTAACATTAATATGTATAATGCGTGCAGGTTTCTTAATGTAAACGGACTCTCAGACAGATAATTTATATTAAAAGAAAAAAACTAACTAAAATGCGATTTCTTCTAATTGTGTGCTTCATTTCTCTATTTTGTCAGTTGTGATACTATAAAAATAATAACTCAACTCTGAAAATACCGTTATTTTCATAAAATGTTGAGAGAAATGAATCCGTTGTAAAATATACAAATTCTAGTTAATTTTGAGCTAAATACATCACCAATAAACGTTTTCATAAACCAATTATAAGTGATAGCCTGTATATATTCGACCAAGTATTAACGTTGAGTTGGGAAGAAATTTTATGCCAACCAGCTTCAGTAAACAGCTTTTCATTACGTTTCATAGGTAAGACAACTTGACGCTAGTTCCCAGCTGAGAAGTTATTTATGGCATGTGCGTGCTTGCAGATTGCTTCATTAATATCACGTGAAGTTTCTTCTATTTGTTACTTCGTCCCAGAGATCGCAACATTGATCGTCAGGAGGCAGTCGAGTGGTCCAAAAGCCTTGACGTCGTCTCCTGCTGTAAACGTCTTACCCTCAACACATGCTGCACCAGTTTTGTGATACAGATAACATACGGCTTTATTTTTTACAATTTATGGTTTTCTGTTCGCCGCTGATAGACTGGGGCGTGTTTGTCTTTCAGGTATTTACCCCCACCCCCATCTCGACTCGAAAAACACGCACCACTCCACCATCACTGACATAAATATTTACAAACACATAACCTTTGTTACAATATTAAAGGTTAATTAAATTTATTGAACAAATATTATTTGTCTTAAGATTATGATAAGTTTGTTTGGCCTGGAATATTCTTTGGTTAAAAACGCGCGTCTTGAAGGCTACAAACAGCGTCAGCATTACAAAGTGAGATTAGTCCATAACTACTTGAGAGCAACCTGTTCTAGAATTACGGTGACTGTATCTTGCGTTTTGAGATAGTACATTTTTTGGTGAGGATTAAATGAATCTTACTTTTATTAATAATTCAATGAATATACATTATTCATGAAATTTTTTGTAACAAAAAATAAACATCAAATTCTTCGCTTAAAATTTTAATGAAATCTGTCTACAGTCCTTATGTAAATGCTTTTTATGTACATTAAAGAAAACATGAATTTAAATAAAGCTAAATACGCTGAGTCTCAATTAATAACTTAAAAAGATTTACAGATTTGATATGTAAAGCGATTTACGCATGCGCGTGGCGACCTCGTTCTACTTCTTTGTAGTTAGTAATCAATATGCTAATTCGCACCTTGTTAATTATAATACCATTATTAAACTTTAACTTTCGGATATCTGATTGCTAAGGAAAATTTTTACATGATAATGTAAATTGTTGCAGCCTACTCATTAGTAAGTGCCTAATTGCAGTTTTACTGAAACACGCACTGTGCTGTGCGCTAATGACAAGAACAATCGTGTCCCATTTTTGTATAAATTCCATTGTCGTTATTAGTGCTTACTTGTTGTGCTGTCGTATTTGTTGCTTTCGTGTCTGTTGGACCACTTATGAAACGTGAGTTTGCGGTTTAATTTGAAGGTTCATCCTAGTAAAACGCTGTTTGAGCATAACATTATAATAGCCTAGTGTAAATGACGTGATGGTATGTGTCGGTCAAACGTTCGATAGCGCATAAGTAGTAGCAAATTAACAGCTTAACTGCAGTGACACTAAAATTACATGCAGGCCTACAAACTAGGACAGGTACCGTAGTTTCTTCGTCATTGTGTGTTTGCATTGTCAACGCTAGTGATGCTGTGCAGTGTTGTATTACATTAGGTACTCTAAACGCGTGTCCGCCATTCGGCCTGTTAATTTTGTATTCCATATGAAAAAAAGAAAGCTTTCCACATATATGGCCTACTCATGACTTGGAAGATCACGGTGTAATTGCGTACCGAAGAACATATTGCTTTTGAAAACAATACGAAATAAGAATCTCTTCGATTTTAAGGTTTTTAAGGCGCTTTTGACATTTTAAACTCGATTTTCGTGTAAATAAATATTCGTATATACTGTTTATTGAAAACAATTTTTTCGAAGGCCTGACCGTATTCCGCTTGGTACCTGTGGGTTGAAATCTATTACGGTAATTTGTGCGTTTTGATGAGAGTACCTATTAGGCTACATTTACATGTGAGTAGATGTACGCAATTTTTGTCAACAAACTGTAGGCTATAACATTTTAATACGTTTTAATTAAGATAAATTAACGGTAACTAACAAATCACACTGTACAGTTCATAAGAACGGGATTGTATGGCGCGTAGGATGCATTGAACTTTGCCGCGAGACAACTACGTCAGTATGTGTGTGTGTGTGTGTGTGTGTGTGTGTGTGTGTGTGTGTGTGTGTGTGTGTGTAAATGACGGCTCCTTGATTCACGTTACTTTCACCCGAGGATCCATTGGTCTGTTATTTTGTTAAATAATTTTCTCGCAAACGATGGTTAGCTTCTCTCGTCTGCCTGTCCCCCTCCCCCCTAATCGCGTACGGGCAATTAGCGTCGAGAGCTCGTGTCTTGTAATTACGCACTGCTGTGCAAATGTACGGTGTCAGCCGTTATTGGCGTCCATTTGTTTTGTTGCTTAAGGTGATCGGATGCGCGGGATACCCATATGTGGTCTACGGTATAATATCTGTGCTTAACGCAAGCTAATTGCTTGCAATGTCACTCATTATATGACATTTAATGAGTACATGGTCGGTTTGTCGATACGTTTCTCCCACTAATAATGATTCGCTGAAGATATGCAATACAGTTACGTTTTACAAAATGTAAAACGAATCTTTGCGACTTATATTTAGTAATTAATAGAAAACTTAAAAAGTAATTTTATTTAATAGGACCATGCTGTATTATAGAGATGATGATAGTTTTAAGAAAATTGTGTATAGGCCTAGTTGTGCTGAAACGATATGTGTGTGTTTCTGTGTTGCAGAACTGTTGGGGGTTACGTGCGGTGGTGAAGTGAACAACAACACACACAGCCATCACAGTACAGCGACGGCGGTGGCGGCCGTAAAGGAAGCGCCGAGGTTATGTCAGCCGGCAGTGGGGGTAGCAGCTGTAGCGGCGTCTTGCAAAGCTTGCCATCCTCAGGGCGGAGGTTTCTTGCATCCACAACAGCGAGCCGTACAGCAGCCGTGGCCGGGGGTTACGGCTCCGGCAGTGGCCAGCGGAGGCAGCAGCGGCAGGCATCGTACCAGAGCTGTGGAACCGGGTCCGGAACAAGCCGCATCTTCCTTACACCGACGTGCCGCACCGTGGCCTCCCGCGCCACCGCCACCGGCCAAACGTTCGCGCCTCTCGAATCCTCAGATATTACCGCCACCCAGCGACTGCTGTAAAGCGTGCCAACAGTGGAACTACCCGCAGTGCCGCGGCAGTGAAGACAACTCGAGAATTCTATGGAATAACGAGAGCATGCTTCGGCTGTTTCAAGTCTAGTGCCCTCAGATTATTTGTTATTTTTGCCAAAGTTTTTTGTTAGTTATTGTTCCGGAGATCTGGTCTCTGGTAATACCGCTTGTAACAAGTTATATTTCAGTATCAAACGAATGTTTAATAAAGTTATTTATAATATATAAAGACATTATTATTGCGGGTATACGAGAATAATAAAAATAAAGATTGGCCGGTAAGTGCCGGGCGAGGCATTTTAAGGAACCGCCACATTGAAAAAATACAATTAAGAGAAAACAGTCATAACAAATATAGTTCCTGTTTTACCCTTCTCGCCCAATCTAGGTTTATGACAATTGATAATAATTAATATAGGACCGGATGGACATTAGCAAAGTGGCCGTATGTGTATATATTTATACTGTGTGTGTACCAAGAGCAGAGCTTCAACTAGACATTGCATCTGCTCCCTCACCGTTTCCTATTCCTACCACGTACCAAATTTTCAAACCGGGTTATTTGAAGGTACTTTTTGAGTTTACAGCAACAAATACAAAATTATGTTAAAAGTAGTGTTTCTTGTATTTGTTCATATATAACGCAGATTGTAAAAATAAGTTTAAGTGTAAAAAAAAGTTGTTATACAAATTAAGAAGTATATAAAAATATAGGCACACATGTGTATAGAGCTTTGTGTGCATTTAGTATATATGTATTATATATATAAAATATATATTGTATAACTAAATTTTATATTATATGTAATACATGTTATTTCTTATATAATATATATAAACAAATAATATTTATATATGGAACAGTAATTTTGTGTACTGAAGATATAAAATGGCATGACATTGTATTATTTCGCAAGAAGATGTTAACGCTTATGTTTCTAACTCTTAGTACAGTTCTTATACAATTATTTTGTAAAATTACTATAATTTGTAGTATAAAATATATACTGGAACATGATTGTATCACTAAGATATATATTTAACATGAATATATACTAGTCCTGTATTAAATAACCCGGTTTGATTTATTAAACATTTATAGGAAAATCCCTTTAAAAAAATATATTTTTCAAAATATATTATGGAAATCTTGGGATTTTTGACAAGTATACGCTTTTAGATGGCTAAGTAAGTTCCACCTGTCTGATGTTTACATATCATAATGTGAGTGAGCTGACCCATGAATTTTTGTCAGTTCAAACCAAATCAGGTTCTTTGCCAAATTAAATATTGTTTCTAAACATTCCTGACTGAATTGTATTTTATTATAGATCTGTGGTTAAGTAAAGAAAACATATTTAATTAAACCCATTAATTTTTCCCAGTTTGCTTCAAGTATACCTTCCATCAGATACAATCAAAGAATGTATTTTACAAATAAAAGTTTATAATTTAAAATCAGTTTTTGACTGTGTAAGTCTGAAATTTTTATTTTGAAACAAATTTACTTTTATCTTAAAAGATGAAACAGATAACGTTCGTATTTAAAGAAAGCGTAGTTGTCTAAATAAAAACTAAGAATTTAAAATAACTTTTGATTATTTTTTCCATTTAAATATGATGATCAAGTTCATTAGGCTACAAATACATTATCCTCAAGTACAGCCAACCCTAGGACTTGGTTTCAAAGTATGGGGACGTGCCAGCCACAGTTCTGCAACACTTTGCTTATAAAGTAGTCTGACCAACATTGACCCTAATCTCTTTAATGGAATTGAAAGGGAAGCCTTTCTGCATATTAATAGAGATAATTAGAAGAGACTGGCAAAATTAAGAGAGTTTTCTTGTTTTTATGTGCCTTTTTACAAAGCATACTTTCATATGCATTGAAGAATGGAAAGCTTATACAATAAATTGTCCAATGAAGAGTAATTTTTTTAACAGTTGTCATAAATATAGTTTGTAGCAGTTGTCAGAAATACGCATCCAGTCGGATGTTACATAAAAGGTTATCATCACTCTCTTTCCCCAAAAGTGATTAATCTCACTTGAAGTTATGGCTTCTGGTAAATTCATTTGGGTGCCACACATTTTTCGAGTGTGGTAAAATATCAATTTTTGTAATAAATATGTAACAGCCAGTTGAGAGGTAGAAGTCTGAGGAGATTTTAGATATTGTAACAGCTGCGCCCTCATACGTGAAGAAGAAAATTGTTAACAGTTTATATTGAAATGAGATATTTGTAATATAGTGTTCTTTTGGTGGGTAGACTGAAGCAGACTAAGGTTTGTAATTGCTGACAGAGAACGTGTTTACATGACTGAGTATTGCTTAACTGAGCTGCACAAAATGTCTACGCTCTGTCTTGTCTCCGCATATTACAATTACGAGTGGTTTAAAATGGTAAAGCGTTAAGCGTTAATTGTCTGTGGTTAAAGCATTAATAAGGAAGTGGTCGAAAGAACTATCATTTATTACCTTTGGGTTTTTTAAGTGTTTTGTGCAATATATATACATCTCGTGTTGGATCTGACATATGTATGTATCATTTGAGCCTTATTAGCAATTATTTTGTGTAAATATGTGTTTAGTTACTTTGTAGGTTAAAACTTAGGGATGTTTTGGACAGCTCAGTTAAGCTAAATCTTACCACTTGAATGTAATAGATAGACTTATATCTAATTTAGAATATTTATTATAAGGGTCTTAGCTATATACTGTTTCATTTTAGAAAGGCTGAAAAAAAAACTATAAGGAGATGTAAAGTTGTAAAAATTATTATTATCGTAAGACAAAACAAAACTAGTATGCCTTCATCTCCTTCATAAACTAACAAGAAAAATATTTAGAGACTGTTGTTTGGTTAGGACTGATGTGCGCATGTCTGTGGTACCTGCATTCTGTGTGGCCTTTCCAGTGTTAGTACATGCCTATACTTTTGTAACTTCCACATAATTTCTTAACTTGTATGCTTTTTATGAATATTGCATCTATTTTAAACAGACGATATTGTAATAGACGGTAAATACTGTGTCAGTACCAGTGAAGGAGTGTCTGCATGTGCGTACTACGGACCTAATACTGTATTTGTTAAGTTAAAGCTTGTGGAACTTTCTTGACGCGTTTTATTCTGTAACAGGAGCTTTCTAGTTATGCTGGAGAGCTTAAGAGAACCGTTTAAACTCGTTGTGCCAAAATTAGTGTCATAGTGTCAGGATTCCAGAGTCGCGCGTACTTCGTAGTGTGAGGAAAATTAAGTGGATTTCTAAAAATCTGTTCTTTAGTTTCTGATTTCATGTCGTTGTAACCAAGTAGTCATGGATCTGTGTGGTTGTGTTTTACTTGATAACGCGTGGTTCACTGGTACCGTCACAGCTACTGTAATGAATTTCACAGTCAGTTCACACAACACGGCGAGTCCGACGATATCGAGAGCAAACTGCAGTGCTTGGTTCGTTCAGCAAACGAAGGAATTTTAATATTTTTTGGTCAGTATTCCATAACCGATGGTTTTGATTAAAACAAAAAAAATAGTTTTTATAATTCTGAGAACATCAATCGTGCACAGTTAAACACAAATTGTTTCGTTCTGTTAACCGTGTCATTTTGTTGAATGTGGAATTCATTATAATTTATAACTTAGTTTAATTAGAACAATAACTGTATTATATATACTGTACATATGTATTTAATTGTGTATGTATTGGGTCTCACTGCGTGTAGTGCCACACACTGGGGAGGGGACAAGTGTGCGCAGGGAGCGACGACTTCGTGTTGGATTTTCTTCATTCAAAGTGACTGTGATAACGAGGGAAGATTAATGAGAAATAAAATTATAAAAATTAAATTAAAAACTTAATTTTGTCGTTTTATTTCACAGCCTGTTGTGCGCCTATCCATGAAGTGCTCGAACGTTTTGTGCAACGATGTGATTGTTATATATAGTCTGGTTTTGTGAATCGATTTCGATGCTTGTTTATTTCAATTACACTTAGTATAAATTTGTATTTAGAAGGTGTTACTTTCACAGACATACATAAGCCTACACAAAGATGTAAATGGCATAAGAGTGACATTGTAATAATCGGGCTGAGAGTGGTATTTCTTGCAAGTCAAACTGGAAGTTTATAAAATGAATACATACCGGAATCACTATAAAATAAAACAACCAAGAGTTTTGCAAGTATGAGGAGGCACGTTATTCAGGTGACCGAGCCGAGTCAGAGAATGTAATGCAGTTTCGTATTCACAGACCTTTTTTTATTCTCTTCTGTATCCAGGAATTCCTTGTTTTCTGCTACTGATTTGAGTGGATCATACCTCATCTTTTGCTTACATTCAGATATGTCATCTATATGGCCGACCTCTCCTTATCTTCTTCGGTAGCCTTACTTCAAAAAAGTTCTGACAAATCTATTATACCTGAATACACGGCCTACATCACGTTTATCAGTCTCTTCATTTGCTTCATTCAGATTCCAACACTCTTTTCCTTTCTTTCAAACTTGACTATGCTACCTTTTTCTGCAATTACTTTTTTCTTCGGTGCCTCTAGCCGGGTTTCTTCTATCCAAAGATTCAGGTTTCAACTCCATAAGTGGAATAATACGGCCAGAAGTCTTCAGGTCTTGTAAATGCGTATGATTCTTTGTGAGAAAAATTCTTTTTAATCTGAAAGGAATCTTAGCAAATCCTACTGTTGTTTTCAGTTCTGACAAACACCTGCCGTATTCTGTAATCGTACTGCCCACGTAGCGAAATTGCTTCATTTGTTCAAATCTTTGATTATCCAGTTTCACTCTTGACCTCTTTCCCTCATGACGTTTATCTACAATTATCAGCTTAGTCTATTTGACATTTAATTTTGTTTTAGATTAACGAGCAAGACCGCTGCATGCTACACTTTACTTTTTTCGAAACACGTAATATCAGTGACATCTGTAATCCGAATGCAGTGTACTCTTTAAGTCCATCAAGTTTTACTCACTTAATTATGTAGTTATCCGTGATGAAATTGACAGCGTTTGATATAATTGAAAAACAGAAACAAAAAATTGCAAAGCGAGAAAAGAACAAGATACGTTGATACGGAATAGAGTATAATCGGAACCAAAACGGGCTCTACTTCTATACTGACAGAGCCGTGAGCCTTGCGGAAAATATGTTAACAAGCATTTGTGTTTTCCAAATATCTAACAGTCCAGTAATGTGTGAACTCGTGAATATTTGTACACATTCGCTGTTTATGTTTCACCACAACTACGGATGTTTAAAACTACCATTCATTCCACTAACGTATAAACGATAAGTTTTAAAATGTAATTGTAAATACGTTCGACTTTTGCAACGATAATCTATTGCACATCGGCAGACAGCTGGCGCTCCGACGCACGCCACCGCTCGCTGTTTTGTGGTTGCAAGCTTGTGTGTATGCGTGTTGTAAATTTGGCAGAGTGAAAGCTGAGTACAGTACAGTACATCACAGCTCCGACGAGTACGCTTTTGAAACAAGATTTATTTGTTGAAACGACTTTTATCTTTTCCATGCAACTGGCTAACAACAGTACAGAGAGATGACCTTACAGCCGCCACGTTACGTAGGCCGGTGAGGTATGTTTCCATTAGTCACGCACGGAAAGCGTTTAGACCAGAAGACATTTCTGCAGCACAACAAGACGGTCAACGTGATGAAGCAAGCCATGTTGGAAATTTGTTTTAAATTAGTCTTAGAAAGTAACAGACATATTGAAGATATACCGACGTTGTCCATAGTCGGCGAACCGCTAAGCGTCCTTTCTGCGTCTCCAACGTTATCGAACCGACCAAGCGGAGTCGCCGAAAAGACGTGAAACAATTAGCGTTTCGGCAAATATCTACAACGACAGTGCTGAGAAAATAAACTTCACTGGTGTATAAATTAACAGTGGGCCTCAGGAGCTTCAAGATGTAAGACGAATTTTTTTAAATTACAGATTTTCTCAGTTGTTGGGACACAAATAATTGTTCGTTAGCCAATAGTTTTGACAGACAACTTTAATTTAAATAATTTGAAACAGAAAAGTAAAAATGAACAGTAATTGTACCTGAGAAATATAGTCGGAACAAGGGAAACACATAATGTAAACTAACAGTGCTGGCAAACAGTAGCAAAATTATACCTAAACAGAATAAAATATGGGACGTGTTAATTTAAAAACAGTAGGCAGCAGCCATAATATTTAGTCCTTCTTGGGACTTAAAACTTCTCTTTTTACCGATTTTTAAGTTTATTATCACTTGTAATTACAAATTATAAATTTATTTTATAAGAATCTTTGAGACAAAACTTTATAGCAGCTTGGTGAAAAATGATGTAAAACAGCATATTAATATTGAAGAATATATTAACATCTGTATACATAAAAAAAAATTAGTTTACTAAAACCATAAACGTGACATGTTTGGTTCATATGATGACAGTTTTTTATGCTGTAGACATATTTAGACGTCTCTTTTATCAGAAAACAATTTTTTCATTATTTGATAAAAGTTAATCAGTGATATTTTATAGTACAGATTTTTAACTTTATTTAATAGGAGTACTTTAATGTAAGCATACTGAACTTTGCAGAAAGAGTAAGTAGGTTCTAAATAGACTAGTTACATTGTGACTTTTCTAAGTTACACAATAATTTTAATTTCTAAACGTGATTTTTCCTAGTGTGTACACAGTCCCAACTTATAGGCTTTATTTAATACACCACGTCATATTATTACACTCAAATGCTGTATCACGAATCTACAGTAATTTTGTTACACTTGTCAAGTTGAACAGTCTATTGTTTACAAGAAAGTCACTCGGGAATATTTTTTGAACCAAAATCTAGACTAGACTGCGAAATAATCAGCGAGTTTTGTAAAGGATTTTTTCCAACTCCTGACAGCCTGATAAGGATTAATTTAGGATTCAAGGCTGTTCATAGTATATATTTATGGAAAAATAGTTCTTTTATTGATACATGTTTGATATTGCAACTAACGTTTTTAACTGAAACTAGCTTTTATTGGGTATTGAAAATGGTAAACCAGTACCATTACTTTTTGTTTTGATAATGGTACTGGAGGAATTATATTATTAACAAATGAATTCTTTACTCTGGAGTTTCAGATATTTGAAAATTGCATCATTAATGTTATTTCTTTGTAAGTCATATTAAAGATATGTCGTTTCTTAATATATAAAGAGTGCTGAGTAGGATCAGTAAGGTCTTTTCATTAGTAGTTGCTCAAAATTATTTTCGCTCCTCGTTTAATGCAAAACTCCAGTTTTATGGATTTTTTACTCATCACTTGACTCATTACTCCGCCTATATACAGGCTTCCTTGCCTGCAGATACTTTATTACACAAAATTCCGTTAAATATCAGTAACATATATATTATGATTTGGTGGATAATACACAAATAATCGTAGAGAGTGTGGGAATCGTAAAGGCTTGACGAAAATATTGAGGATATTGTGACTTATCCTCAAATATTGAGGATAAAAAAATCGTAAAGTTTTGAGGATAAAAATCCGGCCTAAATGAACGCTGAGAGAGGTCAATTTCAGAAATCGAGACAACTGTCTGGGAACTGAAGATTGTGGGAGAAATAAAAGCAAAGAAATTAGATGGTTGGGGCAAGTGATGAGTATAGCACCTGGTAACACGGTGACTGCAAAGCGTAGAGGCAGAAGAAAACAAGGAAGACAACGAGCCAGATGAACTTGCTTGTGCAAACTGAATATAATTAGATGGAAAGCAAAACGTCACTCAAGAAGCAAGTAACCGCGTGAATATGCCTCTTGGGACAGGGAGGATATCACGTGCTTCATAGTGTAGTATATTAACAGATCACAAAAACTGGGTTTTTTTCAGTTTTAATAGACTGTCTTGCGGAGTATTGTATGCGAGACGCGTTGGATTCACAGGGGGCATACAGTTGTAAGACAACAATATCACTTGCTAAAGCTGAATTTTAAATCGTTCTCTATAATTGATGTTTCATGTCTATACTGTTAAAGTAAATTCATTCTGCTTTAGTTGAAACAATTTGTAGTTTTTTTTTTGTAATTAGGTGACTACATTCAGTTATTTATGCAATGCCGTGTTAGCGACTTTTTGAAACGTTTTGTTTTCACGTTTGCGTTTTATGAACATACTTCGATGTTTTATTAACGTCTTGTGTAGCGAAGGATTTCGTAAAGCCGTAGACGAAGCAACATAAACGTAAAGTCACGTTGTAGGCTATATTGAAACGATTAACATGACTAGCCATTGTGTTGGGCGTATTATGCAAAGAGCAGTTTAGTATAGCCGAGCGCATAACTTGCCAGGCCAACCAGATTATCAGCGGGGTTGCGGGTTGGCAATGCAAGCTGCTTTGGCATAGGGGAAACCTATAAATTAGTTGTGGCCATTAGAAACGTTCGTTTGAAGGCCAGGATACCTATGGGAGACGGAGAGCTTGATTTGTTGCCATATCCAGCAACCCCGTATTGTTTCAGATAAGGTCACAGCCCGATACTTTTCCCTCGGGGAAGCGCGCAAAATTGTCTGTTAGTATAATGAATATTGCTGTACACAAAGTACAAAAAAATGTACAGTGTTATGCTTCCATACACAGTTGAGTAATAAGCCCTCTTAAAATGAACAACTAGAATTGAAATTGTTTCTGAACCGAGTGGTAGGCCTATTTGTGTAAATTACTTCCAATGTTTGTGACACGTCTTAAAACTAATATATTAGTGACATGCACTGTCATAGTAGGGTTGGAAACGAAGTGCGTCATAAATTTAATCTCAATAAAAAAAATAGCTGGGTATATAGACAAAACAGCAAGATTTGTTTCAAGATTAAAGACACTGGCTAGGAAAACGGAGGACACAGGACATGGTTTACCATCCTCATAAAAATGCAGTATGCTATAATTATTTTATTTCTAGCTGTATGCCAGACAGATTTCTTTATCTGTCGTTAATAATTTTGGCTATTAAACATTTTATAATGTTATGTAGGCCTACATTATTTATGAAACATTTTGTCGTAGTCAAAGAGAAAATGGTTGTAATACGTAACATTTGGACGTGAATGTGTGTGTGTGTTTGTGTGTGTAGTCGCAGCCGTCCTAATAAGCCTTACAAAAACAACGATGAGGCTACCTAAAGGGAGATATAATTAATTGACTTTAATGGTTTAGGGTGTTGGATAAACTAGTTTGACCAGTCTGTTTTGTACAGGATAATGGGTATGATTGAATCTGGGTAATTCCAGTTAAAGAAAACACTGGCACACACTGGGCAATACGACTCTTAAATCTAAAGGTCGACAGTGCGCTTTATCATTATTTACAAATTATAGGCCTATTATTACGGGCATCAGCCATTATGTAAAACAGAATAAACATAACGTTTAGACTCCTAAATTTTAGATGCCGTCTTCAGGTGAACAATGAATTAGTTCAGTACAATCTCTCCACAACAGACATCGTCACAACATAAACAAAAAATTGAATAATAGGTCTAGTAACAAAATTAGAAATTGTATTTTTAAGAATCTCTTCTGCTGAGCTTAACGGCCTTCTTAAGAACTTGAAAAACATGTTGGAATAGTATCCAAGTCACTTATTGACAAAATTATATAATACGCGTATTTACCGTATTTCTTCCGTCGTGTGACTTCGTAATGCGGATGGATATATGTGGAACTGTTTTCAATATTTGCAATGTTAATATTTAACGACCTCACTTTGAGTGATTTTTTATTCTGAAGACGAAACATATGTTTCGAAACGCGTAAATCAATCGAACGCAACACGAAGTCACACGACGTTAGAAATACGGTAAATATTATATATATCTTCTTAAGAAGTTAAGATTATTAATTTTGTTACTATTACTATTATTTAATTGTTTTGTTTATACTGTAACGATATTAGTTCTTTTGGATAGGTATTGGGTTATATTGATTTATTTTTCTCCGATAAGTCGATCTCTGATGTTTGGGGACAGAAACGTTCAAAATGTGTTCAATTTGTTTTACCACGATGGCTGATGTACGTAGTATTAGCCCTATACTAATGGATAGGAAGGCGATAGGTTTTTGTTGTTTCTAAGTGAATTAAATCTTCACGTTGTAAAAACGTTAGTAAACTTCGATTTCCTTGTCAGATTTGTGTTGTTTTTAATTTTAGTTTGTGATAATTTGTAACTGAAATACATTGCAATATTTTGAAGTATCGTGGTTTGGATACATTCAGTGTACGTGTTTTCGAATTTTACACGATGACGCAGGCACATATATAACTAATATTCATGTTACGATTATATGAATGAAATGACGAGAAATAATCACTACGTATTTTCGATGAAAGTAATACATGTGTTACGATTAATATCTGGCAAGTGTACTTACGCAATGCTGAGGTATGTAAAATACGTTTCACAAGCCTCTGTGTTTACCGAATAGTTGGGTATGTCACGTCGTGATAATTTTTTAAATTGGAGTCGCGGGTTGGTGGAGTAGCGCACAACGCGACAATCGATAGGTACTCGTTTTGGCAAGAAACACGTGGCGTACTTCAAAATTCTTTTCGTTAATTATTCATCTCAAGAAGCCATTAGATTCTAAATGATCGATAGAAAGCGCATTAAGTGTGTCGTACGTTATTTAATTTATCTTATGGATACGTTTGAATTTAAAACTACACGCTGAACACTGATTAAAGCGATGAATAAATTCGTTAACGTGTGAAGTAAATATCTACCAAAAAATAAAACTAGTCTCCAAAGTAATATTAAAAAATAACTCAATAAATAATTTTGTATTTTATGATTTTCAGTTCACTGAAATATTCGTACAAAAATTAATTTCTAAGTAAAAAAGTTTTCTTAGTCGAATATGCAGTTTACTTTTGTTAAATAATCAAACAGTAAATGCGTATGTAAATTAATAAATAAATAACACATATTTTCTTGAGACAAAATGAATAAAATTATTAAGTTCATAGTTGACTGCGGTCTGATAAAACGTGGTTTATGTACTACTGTGATTTTGAAAACCTACATTATTATGGAGCTAATGCGGTAAAGCCATTCGACTCTGTTCAATTTAAAATTTACTGTTCACCCTTGGTAATAGGAACCGAAATTTTAACAAGCTGTACCTGTAAGGAGTATCTTGGGGATAGAACGCTTGGTCCGTACACTACGCGATTTGGATTCGATTGCCGTTGCGAGAACAGTGTTATCCGGCTTGTAGACGATCATTATGCTTTAGAAAAATATTTTTACAAACCATATAGTCGTATTTCTATAAGCTACAAACTCATCACCTCTTCATAGATTTCAGAAATGTATACGACAGCATTGACAGAAAAGAACTTTACACTGCTCTTGAAGAACTGGGCATACCAAAGAAATTAATAAGATTGTGTAGGATGACAATGCTGACAGTGAAGGGAGGGCATGGTGAGTATTCAGAATGACTTATCAGGAGAGTTTGACTATGGAAAGGGAGTCCTCCAGGGCGATGTTCTTGCTTGCCTCCTCTTCAATCTTGCCTTAGAAAAAGCTATGAGAGATGCTGGAATAGATTCCTCCGATGACCTAGATATAATCGGGAGGTCCCTTCGAGCAGCCACTGAAGCCTTTCTTGCTCTTGAAGGTCCCGCAAGGAGGCTGAGTCTCATAATAAATGAAAGCAAGACAAAATACATGGCCACAAAACAGGAGGCTAGAGAAGGAGAGCACATCCAAATTGGCATCTATTCCTTCGAAAAAATCAACAACTTTGTTTTTTAGGATGCCAAGTTAACGCTAATGGGGAAACAACAGAAGAAATAAAGCGAAGAATCACCTCAGCTAATAGGTGCTTCTTTGGTCTCAGACCCCTGTTCCAAAGCAGAATAATTGCCAGGAGCATCAAGCTGCTTTTGTACAAAACACATCCGCCCAGTTCTCACCTATGGTTCTGAGACCTGGAACATTTCTAGAAAGTCTGAGTCAAGTCTGCTGGTTCATGAACGCAAAATCGTCCGTAGTATATTTGGTCCAATATGTGTAGGAGGTGAGTGGAGGAAAAGAACCAACCAAGAACTGAACACTCTTCTGAATGAACCAGATATTGTGAAAATTATAAAACTTGGTAGACTCAGGTGGGCTGGACACGTGATCAGAATGTGGGAGAATGAAATATCAAGAAAGGCACTCCCAGAACAGATCTATGGCACCAGGAGAGTTGGTAGACCCAAACTACGATGGGAAGACGGTGTGAGCTACGATACGCGCCACATCCTTGGGACCCGGAACTGGAGAGCAGCTGCACTTGACCGGGACAACTGGCGGAGTCTGTTAAACGAGGCACTGACTCAGTAATGGGTTGTTGCGCCGCTGATGATGATGATGATATAGTCTTATTTCTGTTAAGTGACACGTTTCTATGTATTCGTTAGAGCCGACGTAAAATCGTTGCTCCCCTTTATACCTGTGACAGAGTCTACGAACACACACACAGACGCATGTCACGGTCTGTCACATGGACAGTCGTAGAAATTCGAGCAAGAAAACTTTTTATGAATTTCGTATTCAACTTCGATAACCACATAGGAATATGTGTTATAGATCAACAATGGCCGTAATTTAATAAAAAAGCTAACCTACAGTTGCTACAATAGAGCTTATTAGGCCTACTCTCCGTAAGCAATCAACCCTTATCGAGATATTTCCTCACGTGTATTATACGATTCTTCATTCCCTTATAATGAATCAGATCGAGTTTCTTGTAAAAAAATATTAAAATTATTAGTTGCGTGAATAACGATCCATGGGCCTTCTCGCCAAAATTTTTAATAGTTCCTAAACATCCATTCTCAAATTAATGGGCATATATAAATTATTTTGGAGATTATTTCAGACAAACACGTATTGCGATAAAATAGATATTAAAGATTTCGAATACACCTTCAAGAGGTGAGACGAAAACATAGAAGGCTGTAATGTAAAAAATTATTTGAAATATGAAAAAAAGGAAAGTACAATATCAAACTTTGGAAATTAACATCTTGATTTAACACACTTTAAACCAAAGGCCTTCTAATTTTGTAGGTTGTGGCCTACTATGGGAGTTATTTAAGCTACAGTTTAGAATGAGGAGTAGTTTAAATTGGCATCATTCTAGATAATGCTCTCATGAGGCCCGCATGCTAAATGGATCTACTTACAATTGATGTTTTGAGATAACGTAGACCTGTAAAAGCAAGAATAAAGGTTTGCTCGTTAGACTAAATATTTGCTCCTCCTGTCAAGATTTAAAAATCGATATTTAGATAACAGGTAAATTTGGTTTACAGATGTTTACACTAGGAACCTTTATCATTTACAAAAGTATTTGTTTAGGCTGAAATAATTTCCAGAACCTCCTGAAGAGTAGGGACACAAATTTAAAGTTTTGTACGATATCACTGTTGCAATATTACTATGAAACTGATAGCCCTATTAATTCAGAAGATGAGAAAAAGTGGTTGGAGAGAGAGAGAGAGAGATTAACGCGACTGAAATGAAAAATTTTAAAGGCAGTTAAGGGATGTACAAGAGCAAATCATGTCGTGAAATGAGGATGTCAGACAGAACTGATTATATTCTCAATTAATGACAAGTCAGCTTGTATACAGACCAACGGAAATGATGGACAATACCCGCATTTTGTTGTTAGGCTACAGTTATTAACCCTATGGGAGAAGTATGGTGGCGAAAGACATAAAAAACCAGAACAGGAGAACTGATGATGACTGTACAGTACTTACTAGTGTCCCAGCAGTATTAAACTACGTGACACAGAAGGTTGTTCAGATTGCAAGAAAGAAAAAAAAATTGTTCACTTGAATTTGTCAAAAATAAGAAATATGCACGAATTAATTTAAACTTGATAAGATATTGGCGGTTATGCAAAATAATATGTCTACTAGAGTAAATGAGACATATAAATTGTATTGAACATTTAATTCTTTATGTATTGCGTAATTTGTTTAGTTACACTTAGGAATATTTATGAAACTCCAGCCAACACATTCTGTATCTGTGTCATTATTACAGTCAAGTAAACTAGATGAATTCGTGGTGTATAAAAACCTAATAGCATGCACGAACTGAACTGAGAAGAATACCGTGAAACAAGAATAAGGTTAATACAGGAAAAAGTACAGCCGAATGCCGTTTTCTGTATAATTAATTATACGTTTATATCGTGTATTTAAGTATTCTGTGAACAATTAAATTTTACTGTATTTAAATACGACACATAATTAAAACGTAGTATTGTTTTAATTCACATTAAGACTGAATCTTACTTTCTAATTTAGAATGGCCGCGTTTCCGTGGCGAGCTAGTTACATTCACCAGATACTTGGCATGCTAACACGTTGATCGTGTTAACATCCATCTGATTAAATTTATAATATCTAGTAAAAATGTAATTACGCATTTTATAGGCCGGGCGTAACGCTAGTGCGTTCCAACGCCATAGTCAGCTTCGCTGGAGTCATGAAACGCGTGTTCACGTTCTCAACGCGACCCTCGGATTCACAGCAGTTTTAATTGTACATGTTGTTATTTACTTGGGAAATAAATTATTTCGACTGAATTGATTAAACACACTGTGAATATCTGGTGTCGAATGGAGCGGATGTTCAACACTCACACTACGTCTGTAACAGTGTATCACCGTCAGACTCTGAATACCAACTATTGTTGGGTGGGGTGGGGGTGGGGGTGCGTTTGGAGTCTGTGACTTTACTGTATTCTTGTTATTGTTGTTTGTAACGAGTCAGTCCATCAGATTAGCAAAAAAAATGTTGAGATATCAATCTGTTATTCGTAGTAAAATTTAATTAAGAAAGCAGTGTTAGCGGTTATAATCACAAACAGAACTATCACAGTTGCACACCACTATAGAAAAATTATTCCGATTAGCGCTTTCAAGCTTCTCAGCTCATCGTCAGATCGGATATAACAACAACAACAGAATAAAACAAACTTTTCACATCCCCACCCGGTGCGTGTGTGGACAGTGGCGGGTGGGGGTGTGAAAAGTTTGTTTTATTCTGTTGTTGTTGTTATGTCCGATCTGACGATGAGCTGAGAAGCTTGAAAGCGCTAATCGGAACAATTTTTCTATAGTGGTGTGCAACAGTGATAATTCTGTTCGTAGTAAAATTGACTCAGTATTTGGTTAAATTCATAGTAAAAACTTAGAACAAAATTCATTTAAACTTCATCTGTTGATTTTTACTTTTTAATGAGCGTGTTTATGCTAGTGTGCTAGGTATGAAATAGCAGTCTTAGATTGGAAAACATGACATTCACCGTATATTGCAATGAGCCGTAGGAAACAAAGCAACTTTCCAATTTCGTCGTATGTGGATGGTCAAACGAGCCAAGTAATAAAAAAACATCAAAATTAACTTTTTTCACCGTGCCGGATAGTGCAGTTCGTCTATTACCTTAGAAAATTGTCTATCGTAAGTTATATGGTATTATTTCTGACCACGAACGGAGAACTCGGTCAGTGGTGCAACAGGGATCCGTCTCAGTTGACACACGGTTGTTCTTGTGTTGGAAAGAAATGTGAGAACGGGTTTTACATATTTTTTTTTATTATAACGCTCAAACTGCTGCAGCCTTCTCTGGAATAAGAGAAAATTCAATAAGAGCAAAGACTGGTTTTCATGAAAACAATGTGCATGCTTACCTGCATCATAAATATTTCTTGGAGTTTACAACGTTTGCATGTTTACAATTTTGCATTAAACACGAGAGCGCACGGCTAGTATCTTATCACTGAGCGATCTACATGTCGGGGAGAGGAGATAAAAAGGACCCTCTTATGTCTCGATATCGTCTTGTAAAAAACCTAAGTTATAGGTAAAACCAGATTAACCATTGTGTTCCTACGATAAACGTACAAGAGCGCGTTTACGTTCGGGACATTAAGACTTCATAAGAAACTAACGAACGACTTTTCAAGGAAGTACCGTTTCTACTTGTCAGCGTTTTCTAGAACGGCACAGTGAAAGATATACATGACGTCTACTGCACTGTCGTTGTGACCAGAAACGCGGGGAACGGTGAAACCGCATAAGGGAATAATTTGCCAAACGGTTTTCTTCGTATAGACATTCGTGTCTCTGTAAAGACAGTGGCTCTATTAAGTAACGTGCAGTAGTTTTCAAACCATTTAACTGGAACTGTGGCATTTTCTCGGCGATACGGAAAGGTTTAGCATTAGAAATTGGCAGTTGAAACGTTAAGTGACTGGAGAACAGTATAAGAGTATGCGGACTGAAACCGAACAAATTAAAACTGTCATTGAATGTGGAGGAAATCTACAGTTTCGACGTGACAAAATTTTGTTGCAAAGCTAGTAGGCCTAATATCACGTACAGGTAGGAGAGCGTGTCAAGCACGTTCCGCTGATGCCGTCAGACGTAGTTCAGACGTCAGTTATCGCTATTGAAAGCTTCGTGTACGATTCCCGCTTCCGTCTGACAAGCTGGCTTAAGTTATCAGCAAAAGAAAGTAGCATCGGCAATTATGGCAATTAGATTGTGATAAAACAGCTTCTGGTAATTATAAGGCGATTGTTACATAATAGGTTTTTTGCCTACGTCTGTACAAAATATGCACCAGACGATCGATGTCAATTATATATTTCTGTAGGTATCCTGAAACAAGAAAACACATGTTACAACACGAAAATAACAAAAAGCACTGAACCGGAGTCAAACTGTTCACTTTCAGGTGAACAATGTCGAAATGAGTTTCGGTGAAATCATGAGTTACCGTTACCTGAATTTTTTTATACGAATGCACATAAATCTACAGTGTCGTGTGTGTACGTCTGAAGTTTTTATGTTATAATGTATTACTTGAATTTAATATAATGAAGTATATATTAACTATGCACATAAAGCAATGCTTAAATCAACTTAATAATAACATTGCCAGGTAATTATTAGCTGACTAACAAGTAACCAGTAATTACTTAGAAAATGAACAAGAGCGATAATATAAACTGGTCGTATATCTGTTAGCGTCATTGCAACAGCCTATCTGTTCTTTAAAGGTATGTTTATAAGCATTGCTTTTTCTGTATATATTGGTATAAGTAAATTAAGTTAAAATAAAAAGTAAACAATAAAAGTTGATTTCATTGCACCGTGCCAGAAATCGAGCGGTTTTACATATGGACTTTAATTAATTTTCTGTATCTGCATTTCCCAGAAGAATTAAATTTGATCTGCATCGTTACCTCCAATATTACCTCCAATTTCTTACCACGCGTATAGAATGAGGTGAGCAAGTCATACTAATTTTATTATAACAGACTCGTTATGTTACTTCGTGTAGCATAAACCAGTGAAAATTGAGTGTATTACGCCACATTTAATTTTTTCCTTTAGTTTTAGCTTCCAGTAATCATTTTGTTACCTTGTTACGCTACTTACTCTTCTGTTCACATACATGTAACAAAATTTGGAATCGAATCTTCTTTGCTCTCATGTCTATTCTTACGAATGTAAAGGTCTCCGGCTGGTCATTCGTGTAGGTTTGTATCAATGCATGTGGCGCATGAGTTTGTAAGAGGAGCCACAATTCTTTACCCACCATAATCGTACCCTCGTGTTGTAGCAAAATTTGCACACCATCGTTTGATTATTCTTAAATTTGATAAATAAATACTTGGTTTAGTTCTGCAGATATTTTTTATTAGTCCTGATAATTGTTTCGATAGTTACGGCAGCTTCAGAGGTAGATTTGAAATCAACGAGTTATAAACGTAACAGTCTAATAAACAGTATTTGTAGAAGTAAGCAAAGTGTTATTTGGATAAGAAGGGTTTTCCGGGCTGTTTGGCCGTGGTCTACGGTTTAATGACAAACCAAACGTTTCAACAGTACCACTGGCTGCCATCATCAGTGGAATTCAAAGAAATCCAAGACCTCCTGAACGTAGGTTGTCATCGTCAGGTCCACAGTACTGTGGTAAAGGCTGGAAAAATAAAGGCTGTGGTTTTTTTTAAGTGTTATTTGTTGAACTTAAATATTATTAAATTGTTCTACCAAGTGCCGAGGCGCAATTCTATTCAATGAGTATTCAATGAGGTACAGCTGTAGTCGGTTTAGCTGACCGAGAAATTAAAACAGTAGATTCACTGCAACGTGTTGTTGTCGATTGAGGATGCTTGTAGACCATAATGGAATGTATTTTTTTAGTAGTAAAAGTAAGATGAATGGACTCATTTTCATTTGTTTAAATCCTGTTGCAGCTGTACTGTTACATTTCGGGGTGTAATTCGCTGATAGAGTATCACCCGCTAAGGTGGAGACCACAATTAATCTTGAATTTGACATATCGGCTGTACACTCATCCCAACACGCTCATTTGTGACACATCACATACAGTCGGTTTTAGTCGTCCGTATTCACTTTGCTGTTTGTCGGAAGCATCTTTTGTCTAAATATGATTTTAATAATTCATGTTCACGACAAATGAAGTGGCGATTTTTCAGCTCATAAACAGTTCTGTGTATTCATCAAAATTCGTCATTTTGATGTCCCAACAGACTGGTGTCTGTGTTGGGACACCAGTATAGAAATGTAGTAAACGCAGGTTTTTTCTGTAACGCATTTTGCCCAGTTACTATTGTTATTCTTAGAGTTGCTATACGGATGTAAGGCTCTTTAAAAATTTTGAATGGGTTATATGGGGAAGAATGGGTTATATGGTAGCCTATCTGACTGTAGCTATTGGGGTTTCTAAATATTTTCGTATCCTTTTATTTTTAGCTTTACATTATTTTCTTTAATTCCTCGGTTAAAACATTTAAATGTTTTACCGATCTGTATAGTAATAAAAAGCAATAAAAATACATCAGTTTACATAAATATTTTAAAAATAAATTATTCAATTACTTTTAATGAGGACTTTACTGTCTATAATTATATAGGCTATCTAGACTTTTTCATTGTACGGGGTCGATTTCAATTAGCATTTCTTATAACAGTACCAATATATTTATACTATTTATTTATTAAACGTTTTTACTAATCATGATTGGTGTTTCGGCGAATTCTATTTTTCGTTAAATATGATTTTAATAATTCATGTTCACGACAAATGAAGTGGCGATTTTTCAGCTCATAAACAGTTCTGTGTATTCATCAAAATTCGTCATTTTGATGTCCCAACAGACTGGTGTCTGTGTTGGGACACCAGTATAGAAATGTAGTAAAGGCAGGTTTTTTCTGTAACGCATTTTGCCCAGTTACTATTGTTATTCTTAGAGTTGCTATACGGATGTAAGGCCCTTTAAAAATTTTGAATGGGTTATATGGGGAAGAATGGGTTATATGGTAGCCTATCTGACTGTAGCTATTGGGGTTTCTAAATATTTTCGTATCTTTTTATTTTTAGCTTTACATTATTTTCTTTAATTCCTCGGTTAAAACATTTAAATGTTTTACCGATCTGTATAGTAATAAAAAGCAATAAAAATACATCAGTTTACATAAATATTTTAAAAATAAATTATTCAATTACTTTTAATGAGGACTTTACTGTCTATAATTATATAGGCTATCTAGACTTTTTCATTGTACGGGGTCGATTTCAATTAGCATTTCTTATAACAGTACCAATATATTTATACTATTTATTTATTAAACGTTTTTACTAATCATGATTGGTGTTTCGGCGAATTCTATTTTTCGTTTAAAAAGTTTCCTTTTAGAAAATTAAGTGGGCGTTATTTCTGGTATTAACTGCGTCAATATTTCAATGTCAATCAATATTTAAATAAAACGACAGCTATTATTAACTATAATAGCCGTCTACGTGGCGAGAAAACTTGATTTTTACGAGTCTCATAATTTTTGCCAAACCTTTTTTACGCTTTAAAAATAATGTACCTAAATTTAGGCCCGTGCTTTAAGCACAATAGTTTCCGTTTAAATTATTCGAAATTTTCCTGTATACCGATTCAAATTTTATTATTGCTTTTTTATTCCATCTGTACAATTTATCGTGTGATGTGATGAAATTTGATTGTCGATTTTAATGGATAAATGTATACACTAAAACCATTTTTTAACCGTCATATGATTTATGAGTTCTTCTTTGTTATATTGATTACATTTTTATTAAAATTTACTGACTGCACATTCTAAACAGATTATAGCTGCTGGAAGGCTTGAACATTAGCTGAATCAGAGAAGAGTTTGTTTACATTTTGTTAGCGTTAGACACGTTGCTAGCCCGAATTCCGTATTTTGTTTTACTAAACGTCTCAGCATCTCACGCTGCCATTATAGTTACTCACTTTTCAGTGGTCCTTTTCTCTCAGTTTGTGATGCCGATAGATGGAACAAAATTTCTGTGAATTTGCAATGACTTTTTTACTATTCTTTTGAAATATGGTACATTATAACAGCCCACTGCAGATAGCAGCGTTTTCACTAAATAGAGGTAGTGCAGTAAAGTTTACTCACGTACAATATAAGCGTATGCCAATGTCAGAAGTTCAGTAATATACAAGGAGATACTGTGGAGATCTGAAAAATGAAATGTGTGTCTCCAGTTAATTGGAAACAGACGACGTTGAACAAATTGGTAAATGAAAGGACAACGTTTCATTCAGTTTAAGGTCATAAGGAATCCCGGAGAACTGCTTGTGTTTATAACTTGGGCCTCATATAGAAAAATCTCAAGTCTTCAAGTATGTTTCAGTTTCCTCAGTGGTAAGTGTATAAATTTCATAAACATCGCGCGCCCAACTATCACGTCAAATAAATCCATATAAACCGAGGGATGGACGTCAATTGCACAATTCCTAAAACGACTTACGTCCTCCAGTTAAATAGTTATCGGTGAGCTGTTTTACTGAGTACTACTAAATCATATTGCCCATTAATTATTTAATTCAATATCGATGCTGTTTTTTTATCAACTAGTAGTGTTATAAATGTTAATTATATAGTGTTATTGTAAAATGTGTCTGATTTATAGCTTAAGATTAAATTACAGTCATAAATGTTTTGGGATGTGTATTTAAAAGGTTGCGTAATGGTTTGTGTTGGTTGAGCATGTACGATTTGAAACATAATAAAAATAAGAGATTAAAAAGTGAACTGTATTAAAGCTTCAGTTTTTAAAGTCTCGTGTAAAATTTTGTTCCGTTAATTTTCGAAAATTTAATCGTGTCGTGTAATTAATTTAGAAAGACTTTTTTTGTTTCTTGTGTCGTTGGATTTTGTAACTCGTTTTATTAATTTACAAATGGTAAACATTTATTAAATTTTCAGTTTTTTATAAGTAATTGTTTCATATTAATTAATTAGTTTTCTTCCAGTTTTATTTTATACGATTGCGTACGCCATCGTGTGATTAGTTTCTAATCTTTGTAGATTACAGGACGATTAAAAAATTATCAGTTAATACATTTATAATTTTTTGCTTCAAAGCCTTATGTGGGTTGCATTACATCACCGTCTGTAGGATATCCCGAAATCTAAACACTGGTTAGGATCTATCTCTTGTGAACCCAGTCACAGAAATGCTACAAATGCTTTTGTACATTTAATAAAGTATCAAATAATCCTACTGGCTGAATGTTATTTCTTTTTAGTGTATTAATGGATACTATTTAAAGCTTTGTCGAGCAATACAAATTTAAGCAGTTGTACCTTGTGATACAAACTTTAAGCCACAGTGTATAAAATTTGAATAGGCCTACATTTTTTACTGTCCAGATAATGTGAAACTAAGTTTTAAGTAGGGTTTTTATTGTATTCTTGTGTTTGTGTTCTTACAGAATTTTTAGTATCAGAAAAGATTATGTCTGTGTTTAAATTGACTACTAGAGGTTCAAGCATTAAGAACTAATTGTTCCATTAAGGACGGATTTAATTTGAAAATAACGGGTTTATAATATAGTGTTACGCCACAAAACATGTTTCGTATTGTAGATTGTTATCTAAATTACTGTTTTATTTATCCTTGGTGTCCTTGTTTACTGTTGTTTATAAAAGACAAGCAATGGGATGTTTTTTTCAGTTACATCAAAGCTCTTTAATTACATTGTTCAACAGATTTTGATTAAATGAGGACCAAACAGCTTCAAATTGGATTCTTCACATTCGTTTGAGCGTAGTTTCAAAAATATGACTATCAAAACAAATACTTAGCTCCAGTTTTGGAAATAAGTACTTCTAATTAAAATGTCAAAATACGTATTTTACTAATCGACAAATATTTAAAAAATAATAAAATGAAGCAGAATTATCGAAGTTTGAATTGAATAATTGCTGAAATTATATGACCTTATACCAGCTAATATATTGAAATTAATGTTTCATATGTAAACAGAAAACTGTTACAAAAATTCAAACTAAATACAGAAATACATGTTAATTTCCCATCCAATTAAATAAAGAAAGCAAGACAACTTGCTAAGAAAGTCATAGATTAGTCAGGTGTTCATAGATTAAGATAGTCGAACTAATAGAAAAATAAACCACACCTTTATAAAAGTACACTACACATTTTTACAGCCACTTTCCAACATAAATATCTCAAAATGACACATTTTGAGACTTCGTTTAGACTTCGCTTCGCTTATCGTTTATAGACTATCTCTGGAGCATCTCTGGTAATAGTCCAGCAGTAGTCTGACAAAATATCAGGGCTGCATATGCCTTTTCAGTGAACAAGAACTGTGAACAGACACTCTTAAAACTTTTCCATGCAGCCTTCTCGTCGCCCTGGAGGAACTGGTGATCTCCAAAAAGCTCACGAATTTGTGCTCCTATGAAGATGCCCTCCTTGACATTGGCTTCACTTAACCGAGGAACGTTTTCTCTTAATTATTCTTAAGCTCCACCTCTCGGTTTATTTTCTTTACCAGTGGGTCATATGTGACTTTATTCAACCCTGGTGTAAGAGCTTTTCTGAGAGGCCAATCAGTTTTCGTGCAGTAAGGTGCATGAGCCCTGCTAACCCATTCACAGATGAAACAACAATTTTATAGCCTAAATCCGTACGTGGTATCAGTGAAATAACTTTCAGATCACTTCATTTGCCATTGAAAACCAGGGTACTTAACGGCATGTTGTCATAAGACTCTTTCATTTGAACAATGGGTTCGTTCATTTCAATCGAACTGGGATTGAATGAAGCACATTGTCAATATAGAGAAACATTGCATTTACTCTCACACTCCAGGATGTTAATAAAAAGTCTCCAGGGTTGTTATTAATTCTAAGAGCTTCCTTTAGACCACTTATAACTACACATGTGGGTTTCCTCCAGGTCATGAGCACAGCAAAGGGTTCTCATTAATCTGGTACCTTAGATTGCTGGCACAAGTGTTGCAAACAATATGCGGTGCCTGGGTTTTATCCTGGTCTCCAGACTTGCAACCAAAGTAACAATGGTAGACTTTTTTAATTAATGGTGTTATTTCCTTCCTTTTAGAAGACAAAGTCATTTGCTCACAGCATAAGTTATCTGCACTGTTCACACAACCTCGCGGCATTTTTGGTCAGATGTAACAAAAATTACTAAAACTATCTCTCTTCAGCACAAGTGTCACCACAAGTCTTAATTTGACACCCAGTAACACATTTCTGTGAACAAAATAAATAACTGAAAATATTGTCCTACTAAAACAGAACCACAAAAGCAAGACCTGGAACCTAAAATGGTTTCCTGTTAATTGTTAACAACTAAGACAGTATTGCGACTCCAGTGTAGAAATATTTCTTAACCTAGCATAACTTTCCCAAAATATTATCTAATCTAATCACAGTCTCTGCCTCATCACTGGGGTAAAATGGCGGACACAATGATGAGGATGGCCTACGATGGTAAGGCCGAAACGTCTGTCAGCATAGACTCTTAACAGCCCGGCCAATAGTGTTTCTAACTATCATCTGATTGTTACCAACCTATGTAAAATGAAAACAAAAGCTAATTTTCAATTTTATTTTTCATATTCATTATCAGCACCAAAAAATCTATAAGAATTTGCTAGTTTGGTACTATTTACGTTTTCACTGTTGTACAGTGTTATTATAAGATTGTATTCTTAATATTTTAGGTCGCTTCTGCACTATTAATTTTCTAAAAATTTTGCGTACCTTGAGTCAAAGGAAAACACTTCAGCTAGATTAGTTTCAATAATTTGATAATTTTAGTTATATTTAAGTAGTGTACGTTTAATTTTCTGTTTGTAAATAATTAAAAATACAGTTGGTAACCTTACTCGATGAAATACAGAAAGCTGTTAACGGTAAAAACAGCTGTCGTCGGAAATTATTGTGGATTAATTTACAACACGACTTGCACAACTGTAATTAACAGACATCGAGCACTGCATAGACACAGTATACACCTACACGCAGGATGTATTGAACTTAGATTAGATTTCTTAGTTAGATTTCTTTTCCTTAAAAATCGTAGCCAAAGGAATTGCTGTGCAACGCTCTCAAACGTAAATCACGACTCGACACACGCACCGTACTCTGTTAAAAATATTTTACACTGAACACAGGGCACAGCACTATCGACATCATTCAGTAGTCAATAAAGATAAAACATGAACTTGTCAACACTATGTCATCAGACCGTTACATTTCACATTCCAGTCGAGGTAAGATTTATTTATAAAAATGTACTGTCACATTTAATTATATTTCGCGTCAATTAAGATATATATGTTTCAGCATTTTATTGGAAACTCAAAATAATATTTTTTTTTGGATACCGTTTTCCGACCATTTGGCCTTTTAACAGTGTTAGCATGGCGCCTATATTAAAATGGCAGATTTGATGGTTTTACCTGTATTGCCCAACAGTTTTCTGATTTGATTAATTACAACTGTAGGCCTATTCAACTACTGCCTATCCAGCGTGTAGTAACGTTATACTGACTGTAAGTTGACTAATAGCAAAAGCATATAAATCGTTACCACTGGATCTTCTGTGGTTTTCAAGTGGGTAACAAAAGGCTTTAGTGATTCACCTTTGTGAAAACGTTGAAGGGTTTTGCCTTTCATCTGAAGTAACACTTCCTTTAGCAGCGGTTGTGCTGTGATTATCGCAAATTTTATTTTTCTTCTGTGAGATATTGTGCATATACAGTAAGAATGTTTAATCAAACTAACATTAAGCAAGCATTTAATCAGGGATGTTTGTTGTATTATCCCGGTGGGGAGGATTCACCGGATGTCTACCCATTTAGTCGAATAGTCTTGATGTAGGCTAATGGATAACTACAACCAGTTTAGAACGAAGTTTTAACGTACACAGAAAATGTAGAATCTCTACGGTTCGAAGTTATATGGTTGTATGTGGATCCCAACCATTTTAGACTACCCTCCCCTAGGATAACGATTTCAGAAAAGTGGTGGTTCCGCGTGGACGCTGGAACGCAATGTGTTACGTTTGTTAAACATATTACATGTTTAAAATCCTCTCTATCACGATGCATGACCTATTATGATATTAAATAATGCTCAGAAGAGAAAGACGTACTTCTGTAAAACTTGTTAGTTTATTAGATTCTGAGGACATGTCTCTTCAGTTTTTTCTGCCATGTGGGTACCAATTAGTGAATCTGTGTGACCAGACAATCGATATAATTATCTTCATTAAATCTTGGTGTCTCCTGTAGGTCTACACAAAATGAAACATTTGATTTGATTAGTAAACATCACGACCCACTCATAAGAGTCTTAGAATTTTAGAATGGGCTTTTTTACCAATAGCGAGATCCATCCATGTTTTAAAACGTGTTGAGAATGGTACGGTTAGATTTACGTCCTAATAGGTAGCACCTATTGTTGGAATTTATCATCTAGCTTATATGACAGTTTGCTAGAATTTAAAATAGTTTGAAGTCTACTTAAAGACACTGAGCAAGGTAGGCCTACGTAACAAGATAGCCTCAGTAGGGTGTCTGTCGTTGTAGCAAGAAAAATGGTTGTCTTGGTATTTCCTCTCCCCTGACCTGAATTAGTTTTGTTTATTTTGCTTTTAGTTTGACTAACAAGTTTTTAGATATTTAAGGCGATTCTCTATCGGTATATATGGGTCATTTGTTAAAATATTGCAACATATATTTGCAGTGCCAGAGTGTAGTTTAGAAATCGTTCGAGTCCGCTGTTGTATTTGATCCATATTCGATTTTATAGTAAGGAGAACTTGTATTGATTTCAACTTTAAAATATCGCTCTGTCAGATAAGATCTCTGAATCAGATAATATATGCGTGATAATAAATTTTAAGTTTGTGGAATGGGCTGCGTTTCATACGTTATCATAGAAAATATCGTATTTATCAACAAATTCCTCAGTACAAAATGTATTTTCTTGTAATATTTGACAGCGTTGGTTTTCACGCTGGATCTGGTCAGCTAATCGCTGCCAAGCATTTTGGGTTCGTTTCAAGGTTGTCATCATGTAAAGGAGACCACACCCGAATTGTAAAGATCATCGATCCCTACCCTCGTGATGGAACGCAACATCCACTGAGGACGACTGCCTTACCTGGTTCCAGAATAATAACTGATTTAATGTGAAGTAACGTGACCCGAATGTAACAATAAAGTTCCCTAATAATGCTTTATGAACCAGAACCTCAGAACCAGTTAATTTAACAATGGTTTGCTTGGGGAGCTGTAATGGGAATGTAGAATCGCTAAAGTCGTGTTATCATTGTGTAGGAAAATGGGACATAACATGTATGCTTAATGTTTTGTTAAATATGGTCGAAAGACAATCACTTTACGTGCAATTAATTGTTTTAATATTAGCCAATGTATTGTCACATGCTTTTTGTTGTCTGCAATTAGTGTTTGAAGATTAACTGTGTGCGATAACTGGCTACAAACAAACACATAATTCGTCACTTCCTTCTGCTTATGAGGTTGTACTGGTTGGAAAATTTCTGGCCGAGTGTTTGCAAATGCTCGGACATTCGTTAACTGGCTTGTGGACCCCTTGGTCTACGAATTATTCGTGTAGGCTTACTTCATCCACGTTTTACATTTTTTACTTTTGTTTTAAACTTCGACTTATTCCAGTGGTTTTCGGTAATGTAAAATTTGATTTTGTACGGTATGCTTTCATACTTATGTGTGTCTTCCGAATCTCATGGTCGTTCTGTCATTTGGACAATTGTCTCTTACGTAAAGCAGTAAACAGATTGATCTGACGGATTCTGAGAAAGCTACTTGGTCTAGATTTATAAGCTTAACTAAAGTTCCTTTCATTAAGGACGTCACTTTCTTCATTTATTTACTTAAAAAAATACTGGTTTCAACTGCAAAAAGTGAGCGATTCAAAGTAACGATTTAAGCTTTTTAAAGGAGCCCCTTTCTAAATTTACTTGTGCTTCATCATAACAGCTTGCGAGGAAAAATGAATCAAGCTCTATCCGAATTGATAAAAAAAATGTTTATTCATTAGGATGATACCGGCAATGTTTATAGAAATGGATGAAAAGAAGTGGTGTTTAAGCAACTACCGGTTGCTAGGTGTGAGCGAAAAAGAGAATTTAGGAGAAGGGGCTTCTGAGAAGAGTTCACAGATATGCAGAGAATAAATAGCTTTTCGTAGAAGACGTTCTTCCTTCCTTTTGGTCATCTGGTCAACAACGAAGTCTCTTAGAGTCTCTATCAGACTGCGAATCATAATTCTTGTTGAAGGGGAAAACATTAAAGCAACATACCTCTCGCAATTGTAGGTCTATGGTAAAATAAATAACATTTTCTGTACATCTACAAGCATATTAAAGGATCCATTAACCATTAAAACACAGTAGCTGTAATTTCATAGTCTATTTGTTTGAGAGTTATTTCGTTTTTATAATTAATAACTGTAATTCATAGCTATTTTAGTGGGTGGGCGCAAGAAAGTAGGAAATAATTTTTCCTGTCAGAAAGAATATTAATGTAATCATCCAGAGAAACAATTTTACGAGCCGGGGATTTCCTCTATTGCCCCCGTTAATTCGTGCTTTGGTCTGGCACATGTTTTCAATTTTCCTGGACCTAATCATTATTAATAATAGCGGACCTCGTGAACCCGAATATGGGGTTAGTTATTTACTTGTTATATTTATCTAAATTTAAGTGTAATTTAAAGTTTCAGTCATCGGCATTGTACTACATTGCTGAATTTTCTTGTTACACAATATTTTGAGAAGAAAACTGAAAAGGGTGATATCGGTGCCAAAGGAAATGGTTCTGTGAGCCAAAACAACTGGTAATAATTATTCTCGTAAGAGAATATACTGTAAAGTTATTTTGATAGCATGTGATCTGTGCATCCCCGTTAGCATATATCCCTTCTCCGTGCCAAAGCTTTTGGAATACACTCCACACTGCTGCAGTTTAGATAAGAAATATGTCTGTAGTACCCATAAAATGATCCCTCCATTATATATCAGATTTATCGCCGTTCAAAAGGGAAGAATTGCCTTCTACGAAAGCTGAGCTAGATGCTATGAACTATTATTGTCTCTTAACGTCTTCAGTCTTTACAATATAAGGGCAGTCAGCTAAATTCAATATGGGAAAAAGAGAATACACAGAGGAATATAAATCAAAGTGCCGCGTACGGGATATAATAATGATTTAAATAACTGAACCTCAGATGAATCAACCTTAAAGTTAAAGAAAAATAAAATTATAATCATGGACAAAGGCGAAAAGGTGACCAAAGACCAGAAAGTGTCCTACGGATATTTTAAATTGTGAAGAAGGATGCTGGCAGGTTATGAAAGGTGCAACAATTAAGAAAGCAGGTTCAGTTGGAAGAAAAATTGATTCATCGCATCATATTACATTTTTTGCAGTGTTAGAAACAAGTTGTCAGGACGTTGCTGGAACTTACTGTAGGTTTAACTATTAGACACACTGTTGACTGAACTCGGTTCACGGCAGCTGTCATGGAACGTTACATGTATTCCCCTGGCGAACACCGTGCTCGTCATGCTTACGCATCCCTCTCGGCGATGATTAATGATTAAGTGAAATATGATGTACGCTATTTTGCGTTCTGCAAGAAAATATTCCCAATAAGAATTATTGCCATAAGCGATGTACAAGTATAATGACAACACGAAGCAAGTGAGTAGTGAGAGATACCCACGATAACGTTACAGATTTTCTCCTATATCTAGACGAAAGAATTACGAATAATAATAGTTCTTAGAATTGTAACGAATAAAGCTAATATTATTGACAACAATAAGAAAGACATTGGTTTGAATTTGTGCCGCTCTTGGTTGGTTAAAATATTCCTGCCTTTACGTAATGGAATTACTAACTCGGAATCAGTGAAAAAGTGAATATAAAATACATGTAAATATACATAAGCTTACTGAAAGCAGTAATAGAGAGGTTTATAATAAAGAGGATAATTAAATGTTGTACTGCGTTATACTACGTTATGAATAATGAAGAGGTGAAGTATAAAGAGGTAATACATATAATTGACACGAATTTGATCTTTTACAGTCTTGAGTTTAAAATAATTCATCTTACTGCAACCATTTGAGATCTCAGTTTCTCCAGATCACTGTCATGTATCCGTTCAATTCGTTGATTTATCATGTGTAGAATAAGTATTTAGTACTTTACATGTACATTATACTGTACGTGTACATACAAAACATGCAAGTGTATGAAGCTAAAATGGTCCGTATGCTTGCATGTTGACGGTAACACGTGCCCTACTGACAGCGTTGCCTACGTAGGCTACTCACGGTGTTGTTCTGACGTCATTGCGAGTTTCGATCTGTTGAATTAAGCCGTTTATCTATTTACGCCCTGGCAAGAATCCTTTCTCATCCTATTCGGATTACGTTGGCGTGTGTGCTCTGCATTGTGTCTACCGAAATAAGATGAAAATAGTAAATACAGTTAGGAGTAAGTTAACAGTTTGTAATTAAACGCTGGTGAACTGTGATAAACGACAACATACGAGCGTTAATTATTTTAAAGGGCATATTGGAAAAAACCTTGTAACGATACAAATGGAGGAACTACATGTACATTTGAGTATGTTCTGCAGACGGGCATGTGTTATAAGGATACGCTAAAATGAAGGTTTCTTTTTAACATTGAAAATGTTTATAAGGACGTGTCGCACATTTGCGGCCGATCGCTGGTGCGTGATCGAAAATGGGAACCGGTGAGTTTCCATAGAAACTACTTCTTTGTTGTCAATAACGTAGTATACATATAAAACTTCGCTTATGAATGCGACTACATTTAACTTATAATCTGTACATTGGTAAATGAAGAATGAATTCGTTGATTGGTGAATGAAGAATGAATTCACTGATTGGTGAATAAACATAAATATATATATTTTTTAGATTTATTGAAGCATTTTCAATGCCCTTCTCTGTGCATTGCATTTGTGCAATGCCTATATATTTTTTATTTGGAAAAATCTCGGTATTGTTCTCAGAGATTAAACAAAAACAGCGCATTCTCTGAAGGAGAGTTCTTTGAAATAAAAACTCATAAATAGTGACGTGGTTCTAAGCCGAATTCCTGCCGTTAAATTGTTTCATGGTTATTGTCACCATTACCGCTGTCTTGTCGTCGATAAATACGGATTTAACAGTCGAAGAATCTTGACGTCAGCAGCCTTGAAACCGTATTAACCGCTTAGAACGATATCACGCAAGAGGAGTCGCATGAAGTTGTCTCTGCATGCTTTAGAATTTACAGTACTTTTTGTTTGTTAGGTTGACAACGAATTAAGTCTGTAGAAAGACATATGAGACAATCATGCAATTTGATACATTAATTATTTAATTACTGTTAATATAATCACTGCGAACATCTGTAGACTCACTGCGTGTTTACAAACAGTATATTTTTACAATTGATATCACTGACGTCACAAACGAACGATTGTTTTATTTTTTATATACTACATAAGAAACTTACGTTCTCAATACTTCAGAAGATGTTTCTACAGTCACTGCAAATTATCTGTGAATTATATACCAATGTTTTAAAGCTAGTAATACAAACTATTATTAGTGCCTTACCTTCGATATATATTTAATTTTACCGTATGATTGAAGAAGCAGAATGACAGCGTTTAGTTTGCTAACGATTACTGCAACAGAATCGAGTCAGTATGAACGCTATGTTCTCATTTACACACAGCGACGACTATTGTTTTAGTGGCGAAACGATTTTTTGCGGAAAGGTCAACGGTTTCGTTACACCGGATGTCCCGCGTACATTTAAGGATCTTAAGAAAGCTCTCAGTAACAATTTAATTCTGAGTTTTTTATAACAAAGCTCTCAGCGTTTTATATTTATTGCCCTATTTCTTTTGTTTACTGAGAAGACACATCTGTATTGTCTGGCTGCGTCAAATCGAGGACAAGTATCTGCAGAGACTGGCACTCGACACCTCAATAAATATTCCTTAAGGCCGTTACTATTCCCAACGGTTTACTTAGTCTCAGCTTTAGCGTTTAGCTGAGAATGAAAAAAGCTATGGGATAATTAAACAAAACTGCACAGTGAAAACGGGTCTAGTAAACGTCGTATTGTACAAATAATTGCTTATAGCGTATTGCAACGAGATACTCGTGGGACAACAACACACCAGACTATGTACAGTTATACAAATACATACAAAGTTATATAAAACCGGAGAGTGCTGTCACAGTACATTAATTTAGATAGTCTATGTATATTTTATGTCGTTTGTTTTAATAAAAATTGCTCGCGTGTATAATTCATTTAGTCAAGTCATTACTGAAAGTGTTCAGAGAAAAATGTTTTATGTACGGTTTGAGTACAGCTTTACTGATAATGATGTACGAAAAGTATTCTTTATGATTTTTGTTTGTTTGCACTTCAGAGCACTTCAGACCTAAAATTGACGTCACAAATTTACTTACGTATGGCATAGTCTTAGCGCAATTCGAATTACATAATCGTATTCCGTAGCTATTTTATGAATGTTAAGTTTACTCTGTTATGGACGTAAAGTATTAAGTACACAGGTAAATATAAATTCCAAGGTAAATTTAAACGTAAATGTAAACAGCTGAATTTCCTTTGTCACATCTGAAAACATACTTACGCGCGTTTCTTCCATTACAAGTCACAAGTAACCAATAAATCTGATTCTAATTTTAGTAACGAAAGGTAATTGTTGCATCAGTCACATGAGTTCAGTTTTGGATGCCAAACATGAGTTCAATTCTGGATTCCAATATTCTGCGAACAGGAACTTATGTTTTCGTCATTTGTCTTTGCAGTACAACTGATGCAATCATTATACACATCGTTTTACGTCAGTGCCATATTTATACACAGTAACAATAATACTGAAATCACGTCTTGATTTGTTTAAAGTGTAGTTAATTAACATTTTTTCTAAGGATTCTCCAAATCGAAATAAAATAATTCTGGGCAACATTCAGCTGAACGTTTCCTCATCAAAGTAACAATACGTACATAACTGTAGTCATTAGGTTGCCTACAGAAGCAGGCCGAGGTTTATAAGCCATCCTTTTGTTATAAGGGTGTTCTGGCTGGAAAGATGTCTAGGAAGAATACGTTTTGCTTTTTCTACAGTAAAATTTCTCAAAAAAGGTAAGTAATGTAATAAGTACAAAAAGCCCAATTTTAATCAATATTTTAAGTCACATGTGTATGAAAACAAATTGTAGGCCTAATTGGCATACTGAGGAAAATTGAAAAACGTATGGAAATGGAATGAAATATTGTGAGAATCTCTCGTTTATGTTTAATGGCATATAAACGACATTTGTGTGTAATTTTGATGGTGCTAAATAGTACAATATACTGAAACGTTTGTTTGTGTTTATGAGTAGTTTATGGTGACAATCCAGAATTGGTTAACACATTGAGACATACGTGATTTCAGATAAATATGCTTCATACGTTAAGACACTGTATTTTTGGAGATATTTACTATGGAAACAAATGACAATAAAATTTGTACAACAGACAAGAAAAATACACGTTGCTACCATTTATTTGCTACAAGGCAGCTACTTGTATTTGTAGTAATATTTCTCAGCGAATAAATATATTATATAGCCTACTCTCCTAGGACCGGATATCACATACGAGTTAATCTAATTAATCACCTAAGACTCGTATTTAATCAAGTTAAAGTGATATTTCACAAAATTGTTAAATCATGGCAATCATTTGGGCCTTTAGGACACTTAAGAGAGCATTGTTATATGAGGAAAATATTTTATTAATGACAATAGTTGATTATTTATACAAAGGATAGTTATTCGTAAATAAATATCGTTTATAAAAAATAATTTTTTGTTATACCTACTAATGGTAACTTACAGCAAGGATCAGCTGTCTGCTAAACTGAAAGTCTACATAACCAAAATACTGTTAATGGAGATACATTAGAATTTAACAGTTGTTCTGTAATAATCATTTTTGTTTCTACTTTCTTAACATTTTTGTTACTAGTCAGTTTACGATTTTGTCGTTGTTTCTACAGTGGTGTACCTTTGGCGTAAAACTGACTGAGGAGTGATTTTCAATTATCAAACGTAACGAACAGCAATGATTCCATTAATGTGCAAACAAACAAATAGGAAACCAGATATCCAGTAATCAGGAAACAACATTCATATTCCAACATCATGTCTTGTTTTGGGGGAAATTCGGTAACTGAAATTACGTATCGGGGTCCAAAGGGGGTGTGACGCGAACGTATGCTTTCATAGAAGAGAAATGCAACAGCCTTTCCACCCCAACTCCACTCTCACCTTACACGTCGGTGGACCCTGTTACGCTGAGCAATCCACTCCAAGGTTGTGGTAACCAATTCCTTCGGTGGAGTGGATCGGTAAGCAAACGAGAGATGGGAGTTCTGTCAGGGTAGTCTGGGGGTATCCTGGGCCCTGGCCTGGCAGGATGGTGCACATCGGCAGCAGGATGTGCATCTAGTGTAGAGGCGGAGGAGGCTATAGTAGTAGCCCAATGGCTGCACACATGGGCTAGTCAGTTAACCTACTGCGACCGGGCAGAGAGAGCTCGTCAGCTGAGGTGAAAGCAACTCTCTAGGGGAAGAGCACCCAGAAATCAAAGTTCCTGGTCCTCCAGGTTGGGGGATGGATCGGAGAATTCACATATCCCATCTGTGAAACTCTTTTATGTGCAGAAACCTATCGTTTCTCAGCCAGTCAGTTGTCTGCACTTGACCGGGACAACTTGCGGAGGCTGTTGACTCAGTAATTGGTTGTCGCGCAGCTGAAGAAGAAGTTGCGTATCATCAGAATCACTAAACATGACGTATCCGATTTTCATTCAACAATATGAAGAGGTCTGACTTTATGTTTGATATTTTGATGTTCAAGCATTTTTTACAAGACGTAAGTATAATAAAAATAAGTATTATAAAATATGTTAATATACGTATTATAAAATAAGAGAACAAATTCGTTGTAAAGGCCACGTCAGTAGGTGCGCAATAAACGTAAATAAACGTCATTTGTGCTGACGCGTATACAGTACAAATGATATTGGATTTTTAACTGACGACGACCTCCTACGAGGGATGTTTTATGATCTGATGATAAAGCATTTGCTTTGAAACGCGTCATCTATATAAAACATAAATCAAGGCGGACCACAAGGCGGACTGAAAAATGTTATTTTGTGTATGTAAGTTTATCACTGTGCAGAAGTTAGAAATTTAAGCAAGGAAGCGATAGGTCTTGAAAATAAACCAGGACAATAAAAAAAATATATGAAGATAGGTTAGAAAGGAAGAACAAATAACAGTGATGCAATGAAGAGCAGTAAGTCTGAGATAAATATAGGAAATTATTTACAATTTTTGTCTGTACATGTAGACAAGCAAACGTAGGACACTATACATCTGAGAGGGTAATCAATTGTAAATATCTCTGTACAACAGCAGAGGACAAATTAAATGGCATTGGGAATAAATCAGAGATTACGGGCAAGCCACAAAGCATTCTGTATACATAAAATGTTCATGGAAAGTGAAGGAAATAATAACACCGAAATGGAAATATACAAGGCAGGTATAGGATTGGTGGTGTCATAAGTGGCGAAGACCATGTGCTAAACGAGGGTAAGTGAAGAAAGGCTCGAACATTCGAAAGAAAAATTATGAAGATTAGAAGATTCAACTCCCCCCCTTCTCCCACAGGAAATAAGAGACGATCAATTGGAGAATGACAAATTGTGAAGTAGGCCTAGAAGGAACGCCGAAAAGAAAAGGTATAATAAGCTAATAAAAGGCTTAAATAATACGCTAGCATGGGCATGTCTGGAGGAGGGAAGGAGAGAGAGCTTTAAGGAAGTCATCAGCTGAAAGCCAACCGGAGTGAGAAGAAGACGAAGACCAAAAATGTCTGAAAGAGGACTAAATAACAAGGGAAATTATGAAAGTTGTTAGATACGGAACAGGTGCGTAAACAAGACAAGTGCGGAACAGGGAAAGTTGGAAAAGAATAAATGAAGAAGCAAAGGAGTACATAAATCTGTAGTAGATTAAAGGAAAGAAAATGTGAAGTGACTCACCACAACAAATGGGTCTAAGGAACAGAAGAAATTTATTAAGAGAGGTATAGCCTTATTTTTATTATATATAAAATTATTAATATGGTTGGTCATAAAAATGTACAACTGATCTTTCTTCAATTTATTTTTGCTTGGTAAGATGTAAAATTTACTATGGCTCTTAGTTCAGCAAAGCAAATTAAGAATACTTCTCCTGATATTGTACAGTTTAACAATTAATAGTTAAATAAATTAGCGTGTCTCTTAATTCATTAAACAATATCACGTCTATAATAGAATTAATTACATTCCGACAGTGTAGTTACATTCCGACACTGTTTGTCGCCATTGGATTCTTCATGCTTGCTTCTAAAAAATGACTATAAAAATCAGTTTTATGCCGCATTAATTCTACGGTCTTCATTCATTTTCAAGGTCTCGCTGCTATTCGAGATGATTTGTGTCGCTAATCATATCGTTAAATCTTATGAAAATATCTTTTGACATTTGTTAATAAAATTCCTTTCCAGTAGGTCTATGCCATTAACGCACACTTCAAAATGGGATACTCCCCCCCCCCCCGGCACGTCTTTCCGGTTGTGTACAACCTGGCTACCCACGTGTGTGAAGGGACCCCACTAGCTAAACTATTTTACTGTTAATGACTTGAATCCTATTAAGCAGCAACACAGATTAGCCGGACTGATAAAGCCGACGACCGGTATTTATTTATTTATTTAAAGTAGTTTTTAAATAAGCTGTTGAAGCTCATATGTTGTTTGCTGGGATTAATTATTTCCAATTGGAATTGACACAAAACCGTAGGATTGGTTCAGCAGCGCATTGATAATCATTATTTCGTAATTTTCAAGGGAGGGTCGCCATATTTAATTAAAATATACTTTCGTCCGGGCTTAGCGATTACAGTTAGATACAGCCCACATGGACGCTGTGTTCTGTGTTGCAACAATGCTTGTGCGCGCGCGTGTGCGCGCATCGTCGCTTTACATGTTTAACATAATAAGTAGTGTTCAGTCATATTTAACTGTTTACAGCATCAGTAACGCGTACGTTTATAACAAGGCGAACAAGAAAGTTCAGAGCAGTGTTAAAAAATTAATTCCGGATTCATAAACGCTGCTAGTTAATAAATTAATGTGCTCCTTAATGAGTTCGTGTTCTGTATTAACGACTGGTGACGTCAATCGCAATTTAATACAATTTACCCATAGTGTATAATTAATCTATCAGAATGTTAATTGAATATAATATTATACCGTGTGTTCAGAAATGTAAAAACACTTCGGAATTTACGATGACGTGTACGATGGTTTAGTCATAGTTACATAAACATTTGTGTGTACGCGTGACGCCGTATAGGCTATACTAAACTGGTCGCGCTAAGGTGCAATTATAACCCTCCTAGCGTAGTTAGCAATGAAGTCAGTTCCGTATCCGTACCCGTGTGACTAAACCGCATACGTGTTACGCCGTATATATACTGAAGTTATTTTCGTAGGTAGTTTGCACTGTATAGTTTTTTTTTGAGCCAAGTCGGTCTGTGTACACAAGATGGAGGAGAGTAATTGAAGAGTAAATTATTTGATAGTGAATAGAGCCCTTCCTGTCCGTGTTACAGAGCACAATACAGACCAAATTACTTTTAGATGGGCTATTCATGTCTCAGTTGGCTGCGCAGCTGATGCATCTGATGAATTCAGACTGTAGCGTTTCAGCCAGATAAGGTCCAGGCCTTGTTTTTCCTCTCTGTATCGAGTTTCGATGTGCCTTTTCGGCGTAGGCAACCGACCGTAACAAGATTGTGCTCTATTCAACGACAGTTGACAATTTAGTCGACATTACCCAGCAGCCCGGAAAAACGATTGCTTAACATTTCACTACGTGTTGATTTTATAAAAACTTAATTATTGTTCAGAGCACGTAAAATATTCGTGGAAATCGACAGCATGTCAATTCTGGAAAAAAAATTTTGTGCATGCAGTGATACACAATCATTAAAAATATTTTGACATTCTTTAGTTACGTACCATGATTTGCGAAAATATTATAGTTCAACTGGCAGTTTGTTTCTTTATGTTATTTCATTTTCTTTTTGATCAACTAAATCATTTTGTTTTAATACTTTAGGGATACAGACTACAGGAAATATGTGCATGAAAAAAACGTTAATTGTTTTTCTATATATCTGGTGCTTGTTTTGAATTTATTTAAAAGAAAAGGAATTTGCAGTTCTTTCGTTGTTGTTCGTAGTTGTATGTATATTAATTTGCTATTGCGCTTATTAGGTGCTTATTCTGCTATAGTGCTATTAATTATCTGTGACTTATATATCCTCACCAGTTTTACATTTTACGCGTTTTTGAGTTTACTTACTCGTAATTAACAATTATAAAGGTGACGTCAGTGTTTTCAACTATTCCAACTACCTAGTGGGAATGATGAAGATGCTCATATAATTTATTTCTTACTTTCAAGTATGGTTAAATCGTGTGAATGCAGACATGCATGTTCATAGTACATTATTTTTAATCAGAATATTGGGCGAGAATGACAGTAATGAAGTCAAGTACAAAATTTCTAGACATTCGTGTGATTTAAAGAATCAGGCAAGATATGAAATTGTATTGTAGCAAATGAACTTAAAGAATCATTTTTTTCAGTTGAATAGTTTTTAAGAATTTGTGAGAAGCATGGATATACTTATAAGAGAGAACGTGGTTCATGATTAATGAATATGTAGAAATAGATGAGTGTACTTTAAAGACTAAAGAAAGTCTAAGGAAAAATGTATTAGTGACCCACTGTGTTAACCCAGTGTGTTTTGTCAAGAACACATTCGGCCTACGCGGTCCACCTTTATTTAGCTATGAGACAGTTTTCTTTTTATGTTACATGTCAAATTCTAGTGCTGAATGAAGTTTTCATATCAACACTCCAGAAGAACGTACGATAGATATGAGGCGACAAGATTAACGGACATGGGAGGGTATCATTTTTTTATTTTTTGATCAGGATAAGACGCATATACGACGTATTGCCTGATATTTATTCCATATAACTTATTTGATAACTTAGATAGACAAGTTTATAATGTTTAGATAGACAAGTTTTATGTAAATACGGAATCTTACAGATTACAGAATCTTAAATACAGGAAGTTGCATGTAAATGCAAGTAGCAAAGCACCATGGTTGAAACATTACGCGAAAGTAGAAGATATTCTAGCACACCAAATGGTACCGTAGGCCTATGTATTATTACACCTGCAGTTTGTTAATAGGCACTTGCTGTACACCAATTCTTTTTTATTTATTATGTATATTCAGAGAATGTTTAAATGTATTCAGCATTGGCCCAATGACGCCATTTCTTATTCGTTGCATTGTTATTAATCAAACCATGTGCGCCCCGACCAGAACTTTAATTTGGCGCTCTTATAAACTTACAGTGTACGATGCCTTTCGCGCGACATTGATTCTGACCAAGGTGGTCAGAAGGTGGAGAGCCACGATTTTTTGATGGAGGGGTTATTGAGTAAGATTTTTCCATGGGCGTTACAGACAAGGAGTTTTCCATGCTGGTGGGATTTTTCCCAGAGCACGGCAGTAGTAGGAAATACTCCACTTGAAGTCCTCTGTGTATGATACATTACGGCTGCACTACTAACATTTTACAGATGCATCTATGCGTGTAAGTATTACTGGAATTAAAATGTAAACTCAGTTGGCTTATTATTACCATTATCACTATTATTAATTTAATCACTGGATGTTTATTTGAGGCGATGGTTTGTCGTTTAAAGTATAGCTGGCCTTCACATTTTTCTGCTGTATAGTGCTGATTGAGTCAAACCTATCACTTGCAGAAAAAATAATAATATTTGGTTCAAATACATATTAACGAAAGTCTTCCCTGCCTCACATACACCGACACCAGTTAGCCTAACTCATGATTCTGGTTAGTTGCCGTGGTCGGTGTTGGTGCGGTTAACGTGTGCACTTGTGCACTATAAATCCAGTTTCTGTCGCACAGCCAAGATACCAAAACAAATTGCCATGCCTTTCGATAGTTAACAAAGTTAACAAATGTAGTAGTTTTAACGTCAAATGATGTCCCACTTCTGCAGCTGACATTTCAAGTTACTGTTGTGTTTTAAGTCTGAACTCATAATTTATTAGTGAAATATTTCACACTTCATCCAGAGGCGTGTTTTGTTACGCTATAAAAAGATTTAGCTGCAAGTGTTAATCTGGATTGTCCACTAAATTATTTGATCTTATTTTCACAGCTTAATTTTCACAACTTTTCCTTACACATGTGTACAGCTTGTCGAGATAAGGACGTTCTACAGCTTAGTTATGTTGCGTTGTGTGTGTATATGTGTGTCTACTTCTGCAGACAAACTTTTAGTAATTTTTAGTAATTTCGTTTTCTATGTAGTGATTTAAGGAGTCATATGTTTTCATCATGATGGCCGTTTTAACATACATTCATGAACATATTCGATAATCAACACCAGAAATATTTTGTATGTGTACACTTCGATCGCACGTGGTGTACACGATTCTGTTTCGTAAGTTTCGAAGAGACTATGGTTGCCTGGAGGCCTATGTTCTACCTTTGACATAAAGAATGAGTTACCATTAGTGAGAGGCTTTCAGTATTTCCCGTGTTGTTTTCACCACATTACCTGGCGACTTTTCCTTTCTACGTATTTATACATCATTTTTCTGTCCTTACGAGGCCACTATATTACAAGGCCTTGAATGGCGTTTGTATGCTCTACTGTTCACTGTTCACTGCTTTTTTGTAACCGAAGAAAAGATAGTATCTTTTTCACAGTACTTCTATACACTTTATCGAGAGACACTTGAATACAAGCCAGCTCTGACTCCACTAGACGTCCAGAGGTAATTAATTACTTCGAATGTGTTCAGTATTTCAAATGGCATTCAATGTGGCTTTTATTCAAGGCAAGAAACAAATAAGTTACACGTTATCAGAATTAACAAACTGATCTATGCAGTGAATTTCATTCCGAAACTCGTCTTTGTATTTGATTTATAAAAGTTTAAAATAAAAGTTCCTCTATTGTGAATGACTTCTGCGTACGGACTGTCACTTTCAGTATGTGACGTATAGGTTTGTGAAAAGCCAAAGTAAGCACAATTTGCGTCAGATTTATTAACTGAAACAGTATGGGTTGACAACAAGGCCAGAAATTTACTGATCGGTTTCAAAATACAAATTTGTTTGACGCGTTACAAATTGATTGTCAAATACAGCGAGAACGATTTCCCAATCAGTCCACAACGAATAGCTTACAATGAGGCCTGTGATTTCATAATCATTTCACCAATTTCGTTTACACTATTGTTAGTGTGGAGGATTGTCGGTTAAAAAAATGAATAACAGACGAAACAATAATGACAGTCGATTTGGTAATTAGTTCTGTAATTACGAAAGCGTTTGTTTTTTATGTTATTTTAAATGTTAAAATATTTTCAAATGTTCATTTAATTGTTAACGAAATTAGAAACCGTTTATAGTTAACACAATTCAAGGAAGGCGTGTTTGAGTAATTACTGCAGAAGGGTTACAACCGATGACTCGGAATTGCTTTCAGAGAGCGCACCCAGGATTTAACCTATTTTCGGGGAGGCTGTTAGGGAACTTAGAGACGAGGTGCACGATTTTCATTTTCTTTATTATTTTATCTACAAGCAGGAATCTTTTTCGGCGAAACGATGGTACGCAACTTATTTGGGAGTCATGTCGCACGAGCAGGAGATAATTATTGCTTCATACAATTTCTCTCATGTACGTTCCACTTATAATGCCCAAAACAAGCCTTCATACATCTGTGGCATGAGTGCAATCTTTGTAAGAATCATGAGTCAAAATTATTTAAACAGAGGCGCTTACTAATTTGCATATTCTTACTGAATAATAATTAATTAATCAGTCGATACTGACATTATTGAGATAATAACACAATAATAAACAATAATATAGGTAAAATAATCAGACATGGGGCAGTCGCGCATATTGTAGTGGGAATATGGCTAGGACAGTGTAATATAGGCCTACGTAATGAAAAGCTACATTTGAAAATATTAGCCTTCTCCTTGAGTGACGAGTCGACGTACGTAAGTTATGATTGCTATTTCGATTTCTACACGACCAAACAGTACACATGGACGTTATGTAAAACGAAACAAGCATTAAACACAAGGGACAACAATATTAAGATTTCACTTAGTAATGATCAGTACTGCAATTATTTTGTAAGCAGTGACATGGCATGTTCTGTCTATCACACTGTTTCTCAGTCGACCCTAGACATCATCAAACGTTGTATGTTTTGGAGTATGTAATATTTTGTGTACAAGTACGCTTCAGGAAGAAAACGTAGTAATATATAATCAACAGTGCAGTGGCGTATAGGTTTGTTTGAATAAGTAACATAAATTACAGGCTCGTAAGTGAAGTGATTTGTGTGTGTGTGTGTGTGTGTGTGTGTGTTTTAAATAAGATGTAACATAAAGAACAGGAGAGACAATATAACGCAACAATTAGACTCAAACTATTTAAGTAATATAGAGCACATTTACTTACACGCAATTACAAACATTTGGCTCAGTTCTTCCACCCCACTAATGTTTCCTTCAGTGTTATCATTTTTATTATCACTGCCACGCAAATCGTCTTCACTGCTGCTATCCCGTCCTCCATTAATTTCAAAACGATCTGTTCCATTAGGCCTATCCATTCACTGGTGCGACCTCACGTAATCTTTTTCAATTTTCATGAGGTGGTCATATCTTGATGTCCAGTCTGTGGGAGAATACGCTCAAATTCCTTTTTTGCTAAGTTTATAACACTGTTTACAGAAAAATACACGTTTCTTTAACACGCTGCTTCACGATGGCCCAAATCATTTCTAGAGGACTAAGATCCCGATGATAGTGTGGAAGTCCTAAAGTGTGCGATAATTTGTTTTTTAGAATTTGTTTGAATTACTTCTAATGTTGTCTTTGGTTTGCCAAAATAGTATCTATTTGAATAGTTTTTTTATCTTGGTTTATTTTGTTTAATTAGTCCATAGAGTTGTTAAACATGGATGTACTACAAATAATGCCATGGTTCACTAACCAGTTAATCATGTCTACCTCTTTTGTAAATGATCTTGGAGGCGGATTTATTCGTACATTACGGTAGGAGGCATTATCTGTTACAATCGCACAACCATTCCAGTCATCCACTTTTCATAATTTTCATAGTTCAGGACGTTGCGATAATCGCCATTTTTTGAACCCGGTTTAAATATTAACAGCGCATTAGGTACAAACCATTTTCACCACCAGTATTTACCACAACCATCCGCTGTTCTTTGTTTATTGGAGTTTTCAGCCACTTTTGTTATTGTCTGTCCACGTTTTTATAACTGACGTTAATGTGTGGAAATAAGATTCGTCTGTGTATACTATGGACGCCATTCTTCTCTGTGTGCCATATAATTTTCTTATATAATCAACTCTTTAAGTTTCTAATGTCGTGTGTTTCTATTAATGTTTCCTACTACTTTCGGTACGTTTCCATCGAAATCTGATTTAACAAATAATGTGACGACTCAGACTAGATACGCTACAGTAATAATTAATTTGTTTTTTAGAATTTGTTTGAATTACTTCTAATGTTGTTCTATCCCCTTCTGTAGACTGACATTCGTGAATAATTCGTCGAATAGTACACTTGTACAAATCGACTAAATCAGTTTTTATTTTCTTTGATAAACGTTTTTTATGGAGTGTACTGAAAGATTTTGTATCGCCCGTAACACTGATGCCCCTTTAATAATTCTAGAAACACTATTTAGAGACATACCACATGCCTGAACTACCCGTCCTGTAACTTTCTTATCGATATTTCTTTACCTTCCGATTTCATAAACTTGTACACGTTATAAATGATTTTCCGACTCTATATATGACTTTCCTTTACACTAAAGTCAATGGCAATCCAGACTGATCCATTTCACTCCCCAAACAGGAAAATATAGCAATAAAGTAAACTGGCTTTTAATGAAAACTGGCTGCTTTTTGAAAAGTATTAACACAGTAATCTCAGCGTTTTCTTGAGAAAACTGAGGTGTGTTTTAATGTTGAATGCTAATTGCTACATATAGGCCTACCATGCTGCGGTGACATGGAAATATTTGATTCATGTCTGGTAAACTTACCTATACTGATTTTTAGTTTATCATTTAGTAATAGTAAAAATATTTGTTTATTTGTGAGAATAAAGTACTTACTATATTCTTGCTATTTGTACGTACGTTGATTACAAAATTCGTACAAAATTTTAGGGGGTTCTAACTCCCAAACCCCCCTGGGTGCGGCACTTGTTGCATTACAATCCGTCTGAAAGACTGTTGCATCTCATCAGAGAAGGTAAAAGCACAATTTTAGTAGAATATTTGTTTGATAATGATTTATTTTATTTATTTTTTCTCTCAAGACTTAGTTACACGTTTCGACCTCTGCTGACTTCTACTGTGTCCTCATACTATCGTTTCCTTTTAGGCGTATAATCGAATACTACCTACAGGTTTCCATTCCTTCTCATTTTGCTAATATCTCGTCTCTACTTTTGAGATTACACTTTAGTCAATAAAAATAAAAATAAAAATTTGCGTTTCTTTCATTTTATAATTGCAATTCCGATGTCAGTTTAACCCCCCAACATTTTTTTTTAATTTAAAAATGTTTATTTCTATGACTTGAACACAGTGTTTGTCATTAAGTGTACGTCACATCCGTAAAGGACCACCATTAGACCTTTTTGAATAACTAATAACTTATAAAAAAAAAATTATACAACAAAACATTATTCAAGAGAACAGTTAAAATAATCACATATAGGATAGTTAATGAGAGAGAGAGAGAGAGAGAGAGAAAGCACACAAGGGATTATATAACCAGTTTCTGAATGTTGACACTGTAAAAAATGAAAGCTAGCATGCGGGCATAAATGTATCCTCGTCTATGAGACAACCACTTAAATGGGACCAATGCAATATTATGAGTGCCTGGAATCGATGGCACTATACTATTATTTCCAAAGGTTAGCGTCACTGGAAATGGTGTTGATGGGAACTCGACACTGATGTATGGATAAACAGAAATTAATTTAAAACTTAAAAGTTACAAAATAAACGAATCGAATTAAAGGAGAAACGAACGGTTTGATATACAGTACGGGTGTAAAATACGTGGTGAGAATTCATAATATAAATTTCTTACTGATTTTGAGGAATTAAAAAATTACGAGCTCAGCGAATTTTCACTGGAGGTCGTTTCCCTTTAATTCGTTTATCCTGCTTCGGCGGGTTGCTCGTGGTAGTCATGAACGTTCTCTGGAAGTAGCTTTCGCTACTGCTGATTAATTGCAATAGTAAACTATTATTTTATTAACTTATGAATTGAATAACCGTGTGCTTCTGGACCCGTGCAATATAAACGCGCGCGCACACACACACACAAACTCATTCGTACACGTCGTACGTATATAACATTTTTGTACACATAGTCGAAGTAGAAAAGATTTTTATCTATTTGCGCTGTATAGTAAAAGGAGAAGGCAGTAGACTACATAGTCAAATGCAGGTGAAGTGTCACTTTAACCCGTGCTTTTTACGAAGAGACAGGTCATGTTGGAGACTTGTGGCAAGAGAGAGAGAGAAAAAGTGAGGGACAGAGAGGGAGAGGGAGAGGGAGGCAGAGAGAAAGGAGCGTCTAATTAACACTACAGTGGGGAATACATGTGGCGTCACATGTCACAAGGTAGCGAAACAAGAGTGCAGTCACCTTGTGCTCCAGTTGTCGCTCACCATCCCAAATATCGGATAACTTCTCAGTATCATCGGTTGTAAGACACTAATATTTAACACTTACTAAAGTCTACTATATTTGTATTTCGAGTTCCTATTTTGTAATAAAGGGGAAAAATACAAAAATAATTTTCATATGAGTAAGAAGTGTGGCAGTTGCATAGTATGCAGTGTAGTGTGTAGTTGACACAGTTTTTCTACTCATACCTACGTAAGCTCACTTGTGCTAAATTGCAGTTTTCTCAAGAACTCATTGTTCTACGAGTCAATGTTTCCTTTTTTCAGCATTCTTCCTACCTTTATTATTCATACGTTAGGTGCCTTTGAACGCTGGTCCACAAAGTTCAACCCCCGTGGCAGTCCATTTAGGAGTCAACCCACACGTAACATTTTACACAATCATATAGTCATGTAGTCAGTATATTTGCGGTCGAAGATGACTACAGAGTGTTATTGTTAAGTATGCGGTACATATTCCACATAAACTAAGCCTTAAAACAAGTGGATCTGCCAAATTTTTAATTAGTGAAGTAAGATTTAGTATATAGTAAAAGTATAGACTATTATATAATAGGTCTATTTGTATGGCACAACGTAATTTTAAAAATTTATGTTTATATTCATTGAACTGAAGAAAAATTATTTTGTATAACAATATTAATAAGTTATAATTATTATATTACTGTTAAGATTATATTAAACATTAGTAATCATTATTTAAGGATTATTAAATAAAATAAAAATTATTAATTATATAAAAAAGAATGTATTATTTAATAAATTAAAATAACTAATAAATCAATTAATTAAATTAACTAAAATTAATATATTATGTTAACGAATTAATTGATTGGAAGAATAAGATTTAGTTTGGTCTTTATTTAAAATCGTAATTTACTCTTAATAAATCCATTCACAATAACTATTTCAAATACAGCTTTTGCTGAATATTGCCACTGCTGTCACAAGTGTTACCTCTATACGGTTGGTAATAAAAATGCAAATCAACTAATGATTCTTTGGTGGTAAAATAATTTAATGTCTAACAACAATAACAATCAACAACAATCAACAACAATAAAATAGCATTAATTAATTTACTTATATTGCGCATTACAGAAATCACAACAAAGACAACGACTGCATTGCTGATGCGTCAGTACAACAATGCTGTTAAAACTGAGCCGAACGATGATTGACACGACAGATTGCAAATAAAAATGATTTACAAGTATTGGAATTACAACAATTATAGCGGCATGAAGACAGATGACGACGATGCTAGCGCTATCTATGTCACAAATACTGGAGCAGACCGCGTCAGCTGCAATAACAACAGTACGCAGCGGAGATCATAAATAGAAGAGTTCTTTATGATTTAATAATAAAAGAATATATTGTAAGGTTAGAAATATTTTTGTTTGTTTGCTACGTTTTTTGAAATGGAGATTTTTTTTATAATCATTACACAAGTCTAAGTGTATGTGTGGCAACCAAAATGTGAAAAGCGACAAGAATATTATTACTTGGAAATTGGCGACAAACTTAAAAATACACAGATTGTCACAGGAAAATTTATGCAAACTCAATAAAACAATAGGGTTAATAGGTAATATAATATTTATAATAGGCAACAGTAAAACTATCACGTATTTACTACCATAGTAACAATACAGTGCGATAATAATCTTTCAATATGTCATTGTTATTATTATTTTTATTATTATTGGCATAAGTGATAATACTAATACGTTAATATTATATGATGACAGTTTATATTAATATTTCATTACAGATAAAATGTTTATCGCCACTTATGGAGAACATACCCGTGTTTAACGCATGCCGCAGTTCGCCTAGCCCAAATCTCGTATTGTAGAACTCCCTAAAATGAAAACGCGTGTAACACGACTTCATCATTCTGAGTCGTTTGGATACGCCTACATGTGTATCCACACCCACAAGAACATCATACACCAACGTGTAAAAATAACAGTTTACACGCAAAAACTCGTAACTATTTGCTTAAATAAATCCTTAAATTTTTAGTGACCGTCAATCAATGAATTTTTTAGTGGATGGTTAGTGAGGATCGGTCAAAAATAACACAAATTTTAACTATTTTGCGTCGACGTTTCGACAATATTTATTGTCATCTTCAGGACCTGTGTATGAAATACAAAAGAAATGTCAAACACAACGGAACAATTAAATATTTGGGTGAACGTGTTCGTGTATGTGTGTGTGTGCGTGCGTATGTATGTATCATTGTATATGTGAAGACTTATGATAGTTTGTTTACATCTTCAAATTATCTTTAAGAAAACGAGCAAATTATAGTATGAGAGAACTTAATTTATACAGTATTACAATTTAAATTACTAAATGTAATGATATTTTAATTAATTAAACAAACAGTAATTAACAATTGGATATTAGATTGGTACATAAATTGTTTATACCTACAGCAGTCAACATATAGCAAAGTAAAATATATTCCTATAACTAAAACAGATTAGGGGATGTTCACTACGTAATTATTAAAAGTTATTTTCAACATGTTTCACTCCCTACTGGTATTAACAAACAATCATAATTTAGAAACATACAATTTACACAGTAGCTGTAGAACATTACGACTTACATCAAATAGTTGACAAAGGTTACAAACAAAAGTTTCTGGTAAATTTTACTAACAGGTGAACTTGGATAATAATTGTAATCGTATTGTAAATTATAGTCAAGAGTACTATAGAATAATGTAATTTATGTATGTGTCCACAATCACACCTTCTCTCTCACCCATTCTCCCCGTACTAGTCCTTCTCACTCTAACCTGAAATCGCTCTATCACTCACTATCCTTCCCACCCACTCTCTCTCTTACTACATCTCACTCACTGTCTCCCTTCTTCCCTCTCACACCCTTCTCTCTCTCTCTCTCTCCTCTCTCTCTCTCTCTCTCTCTCTCTCTCTCTCTCTCTCTCTCTCTCTCTCTCTCTCTCTCTCTCTTCTCTCTCTCTCTCTCTCTCTCTCTCTCTCTCTCTCTCTCTCTCTCACTTGTCTTTGTCCACAATTGGCACTCTAAAACACTCACCATTTTATTTTTATTACACTATCATCCTCATATAAAATAGAGAATTATGCACACGATAACAGAATAGATTTACCAACTTTCATTAAAGGGTTACATACTTTTATAACACAACATTATAGATATATAGATAACAGATCTATTATACGAAAATGGTTATTACTTAATATTTACATTTTGTACAATGTTATTTACCTGGAACTTGGTCTATATAGAGTACCATAGTCTCATGTAGTTCTTATATATGTCGGTCATAATCTCTCTCTCTCTCTCTCTCTCTCTCTCTCTCTCTCTCTCTCTCTCTCTCTCTCTCTCTCTCTCAGTCTTGTCTCTTTCTAGACTCATACAACACCTTCTCACTCACATTAACCACTAGGGCGCTCTGTCTCTCTCTCTCTCACTCACAATCTAAATAGCACTACATAAGCACACACACACACACACACACACACACACACACACACACACACACACACACACACACACACACACACACACACACACACACACACACACACACACACACACACACACACACACACACACACACACACACACACACACACACACACACACACACACACACACACACACACACACACACACACACACACGCACACACGCACACACGCACACACACACACACACACACACACACACACACACACACACACACAACAAAACACCTCACAAGCCAACTACACATTCGAGCATCCATACATAAATATAACACTATTTTATTCTCTTCTTTTTATCATCTAAGTGTAAATTATGCACAACGGAGATGCCCATTGTACTGAGTTTAAAACTGATCGAATATGTGTCTATAAGAATTGTTATATGTTACTTAGCTAATACTAAATAATATGATCAATGAGACACAATTGTTGCTGACGTCAAAGACACAACTGTAAATTTGCCCGAACCAACACTCTATTTATAAAACAGAACAAACGACCCTTGTACATTTGAAGGAAATGAAAGTAACATGTGTTAGGAAGGCAGTTGAGAAAAGATTTGCACTTGGGGGAGTGTGACACTAATTAATATCTGACAACGAGCTGGCCACAAATATGACCAACACGTCTTGTAGGGAGACTACTGATTATTTCTTCGAATTCATGTCTTGACGGTGTGTATAAATTGAGCATAACTGGACGACAGATTTTGAGTATCAGTGCGAAAATGAATGGAGTGAGGGTCACTTTTTGCTTAAAATATTATCTTAATATTTGCTTAAAAATATACATCGTAAGAGTTGCCGTTTCCCTGCCACCGTGTCTTTATCATGTTAATCACGTTTTCTTATTAGTGTTTTAGGGTCGCACTGCACCATGGTTAATAAGTGCTGTCTGTTGGAAACAACTGGTTATTTATCGGTATGGCAAAGTTGCTGTGAATAAAGACGATTTCGATCATTATTCTTACTGAAGTGCCAACGAATGAAGCGGAAATGTTTCGTAATATGCATTTAGTTTAGGTAGCGTGCTACATCACGTGCGCATAGACGACTCACTACAACGAAGAAAAGGAGACGTTTCAATGATTCATATCAATTTCAAGGACGTTCCGAATGTTACAAGGATTTAGCAACTGAAGTTTTGTACATTTCCTTATCGCCACTTCTTCATACACAGTAAGTACACACAAACGAAAGAAACCAGTCTAAATGTTGCTGACTGGCCGTTGCCGTCTGAGGGAGTCAAATTAACTTTTTAATTTTTCGTGCAATTCATTTTAATTCTTTTTCGTGCAACGAAACTTTTTAGTACTCACTTTAATTTTTTACAATTCAAAACGTTGTAACATTTTTTATTGAGAGGATGACAAAGCGAAATTTGATTGTAAAACAAAAAGCGAAATTCGCAATTTGTTTCCCCGTGCACTCCTGTTGTAGACAGCCCGAACTACACGACTGCTAACAGATGTGTCTATTCGGGCATAAGCAGGTTTATAACTTGTAGCCGTTGAAATAGGCTACTACGGATATATACAACACATTCAGCTGTATGTGTAAAATTTAAAAATAAACGTTTTACTTTCTTTTACTAGTCCATTATTTTCGTCGATTCTAAGAGATAATTTCAAGTAATCCGTTACCGTTAATTTAGTACAATTCTCGCATTAATTCCACTAGTATATTATTGTTTATTATCTGTTAATTAAGTACAATTCACGCCAGTACAACTAGTATGCTGGTACAATGGTATACGACTGATTTTGTTTTCTAGGTTTTATACTGTAAAGACGTAATTTCTCTGTTATGTACACCTTTTATGGTTGTAAGGTGTTATCTAGTATTCTTAAGTCATTATAGTTAAGAAAAAGTTAAACTTTAGGTCCAAAAATTAGATATAATTTTAAAAAATTATTACGACTACGGGTCTCGCGTGTGAGTGATGCAGTAATTATCGGAATTGTCTCTGTGAATGTTAGAGCTGCATTCATTTGATGTTTAACAAATATCTTGATAATTGGCTGATAGGCCTATAAGGATTCAAATTAAAAGCAGATTTTTTTATTAAGAATGTTTGTTTTATTTCATTCATCAACACTCTTTTTTGTAATAAAATTAATTTATAACAAACACATGAATTTTAATATTAATTTTCGTGTCTCATGATTTTCAGACTTGGCGTGGTTTTATCAAACTCTTTCTTTGCTACTACACATAAGTTATATTTGTGTATATGCTAGAAGGCCGATGTTACAAGTCCTTTCGGTGTGACACACACGTAGGCAGCTACCATAAATAACTATAAATAAATGGCAATCATAAATTAAGACGTCTATAGGACACTGGTATTTGGGTAGACCCAGGAAGAGATGGCTGGAGGATCATTAGAGGCGAAATAGGCAGCACCTTGCCCATGCTGTGTTGTGAAGATGATGATGATGATAAGAATTAAAACAAAGTTTTAATATTCTCAAAAAATTAATAAATATGAAGTATTTTTATTTAGATTATCAAATTCTGAGTAAAAAATGTCATTTTACAAAAATATACTTGAATTAAATACTTGAATTACTTATGATATTGTACAACACTATCATAAGTAAATTATTGGTAACAGTCAACTTTAATTATCTTCCTCTTGGGACAGGGTAACAATTATGTTGATTGGAACTTAGTTTTATACTGTTTCTGTATGGTGTCGTCCAGACTGCGTACAGTCCTGATCGCGTACACATCAGACTGCGTACAGTCAGCTACCCGGAGAGAATCAGATTGTTTCGACAATCGAGGGGTGTTTCAAATTGTGAAGAAGCCAAGGTCGTTATGTGTTTATGATTCATTCTAACATACTTAGTATTAACATACCGTCTTAAGTAAAGTTAATAAAACCCTACTTCTAAAAAAACAATTTAGTTCACTGAAAGAACGAAAAGATCTAGTTTTAGCGTCAGCCAGTACTGCGTGGCCTCTTCTCAGTGGCCCTGTCATGAAGCATTGCACAAATTTTGCAAGACAATGTTTCACAACAGGGCGTCAAAAGACTCACGGATGTCACGGACTCGCATTCGGCCTTTTAATTTAAAGTCTAGTCCAAACAATACCTTTATATTACCTTCTCAATTTATTTAATTTATTATTTTTTATTTTTTAGGCTATGCAGAATTAACAAATACACATACGCATGAGCTAATAATACGGTTTTCTTTGTGTTTAATGTACCTTAAGAACGAAGTGGATATACTCTTCAAATATCTACCTGCTTTTCCACCCCCTCATAATTTTTGTAGCTCTTCCAATTATTTCGTTAACTGTGAGTACTTCTTTTTCCTCGTGACGTCATCTAGATTCAATTCCATCCTTAAAATATGTAGGTTTTATTTCTCCGCTTCGCATTAGCCTAAGTCAGCTGATGAGATCCATAATTCTTGGGCGGGGTCTTTCAATCGACCTATTAATCTTGTAGTCCCACCTTTCACCAGCGTTTGTCGTTAGTCGCCTTAGTTGACAGCAGCTCCATAACGTCGGGTATACTGATGGGTTATCTAGCGATTGGTCTAAAATGTAACTGAAAATCTTTTTGACGTTTTCAAGTAAAAATGTACTCTCTCTACGTTTTATCTTTGCGTGTGGCCGGCTTTGTGATAGCTTCCACACGTTGTTTCTTGTTAACTAATACACTTTCAGACATTAACACTGCCACATACCAGATGTCGAGTTGTTCGTTATTCACAATCTGGACAAATCTTCTCGTATACGCAATCTGGACAGTACGCAATAAGGACACAACCTTCTGTACCATTACGGAATAGTACAATTTTGTAACTAAATTTTAAATAAAGGGACGTTGACATTTCAAAACGTGTTAATCCGACCGTCCGATAAACCGGGCGCACCCCAAATACGTTATACTTAATTTACTGAGAGATGCAAATTAAACACAGAACGCACATAAATCAATTAACAAATTTTAATTAAATTTATATAAATTAATCAGTAAAATAAAAATTAATTTAAATTGAGAAAAAATCCATTGTTCAGGTAGTAACACGTACAGAATAGAAATGGACGATCAATACTGGCAGAAAATATGAGAGAGACCGTTATTTACAGGCAAAAACGAAATGTTTGTTTACAGATAACGAGGTACGCCATTAGCTATTTGGCGATACCAGTCCTAGACATAACAACATACATTAATACACAAGAGCAATGTTTCAGCTAACCACTTAAGCTAACTTTTACAAATTTAGAAATAAAATATTCAAACTGTTCCATTGTAAACTAGTTAAAGGTAAAAAGTGTGTAAGATCTGAAAAATTGAATTGCTTTTTATATATTAGAAAAAATAATATTGTGATCTACTACATACAAAAAAGATTTTCTTTATCCGAAGTTATTATGCAGCCTTGTATAATTTTCTTATACCTAGTTACCAAAAGATGAGAATAGCCACGTGATAAAATACCATCAACCGAGCAGCAGTAATAACGTTTCCAGTATACTGATGTTGTTATGTCGAAGTTCCTTGCCTAACTCATTTCTTCTCTACACAAATTTTATCATTATGCAAAATGCAAGAAACGTGCTTTTTACCATCAGTAGTGATCGTATCTTATTTTCAGGTTGTACTTTATAAAATATTTACTCTGGTTTTAAATTATATTTTTAACTTATAAATTGATTTTCCTGTCCTCAGCTTACGATGTCTATTCGGTATGATATGTTATGTGATTTGGTCTCGTATGGCTCCCGCTAATCTTATTCACATTAACGTCAACCAATCAGATTCATTTTTTAGAATACATCTATTCTCACCGCTGAACAGAATGTGGTTATAAAATAAATTGTTTTTTTGTTTTTGAGTTACATACAACAATTTGGATTTTAAGTTTTGAATTTTATTTTAGTACGTGACAGTAGAATTAACATTAATTTCCCGTTATTCACCTTCAGTCTCGGTCGTTTGGATGAAGTAGGTTGCTACCATACAGTTTTATCACCCTACTGTGGTATATAAACACACACACTTTTAACATTCATAAGAACACTAAAAATGCGAAAGGTAAGTGGCGTTTGTGGAAGGAATGTAGCAGGAGTGTTTCACGTCGGAGTTACGTAAGGGCATCAGCGTACTGACAGTAGACGGAAGAGAGTTAAACAAAGTAAGTGACACGACACGGCAGGTGTTACGCGTCAGTGTCACGTCACTGTGTGGTATGTTACACTTGTACGGTTTCCTGTCATGCTCTTATGGTTTCAACTGTCATTTACACAAGAGCTGTCCTTTGTGTCTACTGTTGCGTGTACACGTGGGTTTGGGTTTACAGTTACGCTAACGGCTTCGTCAATGACGTACTTCACTGGCGTGACATATTTACGTTAACACCCCCTTACACTAGCGTACTGATTGCTTGCAGCAGTTTATTGCGTCAGGAGATCAGTCGACACTTAATGAAGCTTAACAGAGTGCTTGTGTGTACCCAAGAAAGGAGAGAGAGTTTGTGTGAGAGAGAGAATGTGATTGAGGGAATGTATATGTGTGTGCGCGCGCGTGTGCGAGAGAGAGTGTGTAAGAGCAGAGAGAGCGAGAATGTGAGAGGGGAGTGAGAAAGGTGAGCAGGAGTGCAAGGGGTAGGTAATTACAGGAGTAATTAAAATTCTTAAACTATACAAATATATAGGGTTGGCAGAGCCAAACCAAACTGTACGAAGTTCTGACAGCAAGCGCAGTGGGAGTACTGTATTCGATTTATGTTATGTTTCCCCAATATACCAATATATATATATATATATATATATATATATATATATATATATATATTTATGGTCCCAAATTAAATGATATTTCAACTAGGTTGTTAGTGTTTTAATTTTAATTATATTATTATTAATTAATGAAATTATTCCTATTTGATTGTTAAAACTATCCGGCTATTCGTTTTTATTTTGTGCTTTTTGAGACTTCTCCACAAGGACAAGTCTCTGGCTGATCTGAGGCAAACCCCCTTCAGCCAAATGGAGGAAAGATGTGGGGAGACGCATGCCAGTGCAGGCCGGAAGCGAAGAAGATGGAGGCACTTTGGAGGTAGAGTAGTGTGTGTGTTTGTGTGTGTGTGTGTGTGTATTTGTGTGTAGATGTAGTGTGTGGCCATATAGGTAAAGGAAGTGGGTGATGGAAATGCCATAAGGTTATACGTGGGGGCGGCCAAGATAGAGACAACTAACGAGGAGGAGGCGACAGAGAGGCGTCAAGGTAGGCGGGGGACACAAAGAAGAGGGCTAAAGACTAGATAGGGGAAACTTAAATTGTTAAGTAATCAGGAAGGATGGCAGGTTGAGTATGTTTGAAAATGGAAGTTAGGTGTTTCTATTTCTTTGACGCTGGCGGCGAGGAGTTCTGGTAGGAGGTCCATCGGCTATGATAAGGAGGCGGTTTATGAGGAAGGAAGGTCTGCGGTTATTGCGGGTAGTTCTGTTGATGAAGGTGGCAAGTGCGTTGTTTTGCAGTTTGTGAGTATTTCCAGTTTATCTTGTACAGGAAGGAATCGAGATTTGGGAAGAGTTTGTTTAGTGCATACAGAACGCTACTGGAGGTTTTGGTAAGCTATTCGTCTGTGGCCCGATGTTTAAATCCATCTCTTCTAGTACCCCCACATTTCGGAACTGACGGACTGACGGCTAGGTGGTAAGTTTCTTATTTTTGTTAAGGAACTTTTGGGAAACTTACCATCATGCCGACAGTCTCGTCTCTGATACTGACGACGCTTCAGGAGTCGAGAGGTGGGGGCATTACCAGAGATCGAAGTTTAACATCAGATCACAGACGAATAGTCAGATAGTTTTAACAAGACAATAGGACTGATGTAGTTCATGAATGTCTTCGACTTTAAATTAAATTATTTTTAGTCAAATAAATTACTTATATATTTATTGGACAACTTTGTTAGTAAAACATTCGTAATGAAGTTGAATGGTTATCTTGCATTCAGTTCTTATAATATACACGAACACGTGTTCAGATCACTTTTATCACGTTTATATAAAATTTGATTACTGAATTTTGACGTTGGTATTCGTAACGTACTTCTGTATTACAATTTAATTAAGTATGATGAAGTCAGTGTTACTATTATCGTTACTGAAGAAGTAAAAGTTGATTTAAATATTTAATAATAATAAGAATAATAAAAATGTAGGTAAAGGTAAGCAGACAGAGCAGTTTGTATTTGGGCAAAGAAGAAAGTATTACAAAGTATTATGTCTATGATATGAAATTTACTATATTTATAGTTGACAGCTTTGCTGATTACGTTTCGTCACTGTTATGTCTTTCAGGAATACTTTTATCCACACTTCGCTATACACAGCAAACATTTTTTATAACATCCGTCGAAATTAATTTTATTGGGTGTTAGTTTTAAGTAACTTAGTCTATAGTCGTCAGATTGTAAATTATTCGGAACGTTTATGGCAAATGGCTACAAGGGAGAGTGTAACCGTCAGCAAGACAACAAGAGTAGGTAATATAGAAACAAGAGTGGGACTCATTAATCATTGTCAGAATGTTCGTGCGTTGATAATGACTCGACAGTCAGGTACGGATGACATGCAAAATAGCCTATTGTCAACCATTTGCGTCAGAATTTGTGTGGCACATTATTTATACACTTTAATTAAACGTATATAGTTTATTTTTAATTAACAAGTATTATTTTGTTGCTTCCTAATTTAAGTTCAATATAGTTACATCATAATAGGTTGCAACTACCTTTTCACACACAGTTTCTCTCTTTTAATATAAAGACGGCTAGAGAATACATAAGATACTGCGGGATACCCTCCCCCCCAAAACAGTCCCCCGTTCAGGTCATGCATCTTTTCTCTCACATATCTGATACATGGACATTACAAATAGAAGAATTTTTAGAATCTCTGACGAAAAAAGGTTCAATTACTGATAAGTAATAACAAGTAAGGAATTATCTTGACTTGCCCATTGCTAAACATTACATTACACAAACTGTCTACACTAGACGAGTAGAGTGTAATGATCCTTTATTGACATGCGTATAACTTTGCCTTTTCGAGCAAATTCCGTGTTTGCCCACATCTTGTATGACATCGGGATAGCACTTTTGTCGTTAAAAACCTGACAATAAATAGTATATGGAAGTGCAAACAGAAAATAATAATTCTGTTTTGACTACATTTTGTAATTGTAAATTATAATAATTGGCGTGTTATAACATCTTCTCTTGTGTTATAACTTAGGGAACCCGAAATAATTGGATCTGCCAATTATACAGGCTGCCTTAGTTGTGACGAGCTGAAAATAATCACAACAAATAAAACAATTCTTATAGCAGGATATTAGGAAGGGGAGACTGTTGATTTATGCACTCAGTTTACTCGGTACTCAGATGACATCTCTTTATTACATTTGGTGATTAAGTTCTCTATTGAAAGTTCTCAAACAATATAGTTTACTATATGATTATATATAGATATTACTCCTTTACAAAGGGCCCTCAAAATATGATGTACTTCTATTTTATTTATTCCACGGATCCGGGATTGAATATATTAAATGAATAATGGTCACCTTGCCATATACAATATTGAAAATTTAACCATTTGAAGAATGGTTTTTATTAAGCTTTTAAAACAACAAAACTTTTAGTTTAAAGTTTTACTCTTTTGCTATAACCAGTGTTATTAGATTTCAGACTACATGTTACATATAATGTCTGTCTTTTAAAGTCTTTAATGTTATTACATTTAAAACAGAAGTTTTAAAGTCTTTAATATGATACGTTAAATTGTCTTTTGTGGATTATAATTTTTGTAACTCTTAACCATGGAAGACAAGCCTCCATGTCACCTGTGTGTTTCCTGAAGTTGCTGCAGAATAGGTTCTTCGGTCCTCCGGTGTTTCCTGAAGGTCGGTCGTTACCTTACCATCCTGTGACGGTGAAGTTCCTGAAGTATGTCAAATCATTCCGGGGGCGGTACACTCATCTCAGGCGACTGTAGTAATTCTTAGTAATTCTTGTAGTTAGAATAAATAAATAGAAAGTTTGTTTCACTGTTATACACTTCACATGATTATAGATTAGTTGAATATCACCTTCTTGTTTGTAGTACTGTACAAATTACATAGTTTGTTATTTGATAATAGAGAGAGATGTCATCACCGCACAAATTTACTAATTTAAATAGTCATTGAATCAAGCCTTTCACATTTTTATATATACGTAGCGAAACAACGCTTTACGCTGCTTACGGCGTGAGCGCTCCATTGCAAGTGGCAGAAATATTTAAGGGGGAGAGTAGTAATCTCAAGACGATTACTAGACAACATAAAAGTAGTTCCGTGTTTCTAATTTAAATAAAGGACTAAAGTTTGATTAAGTTATTAACTAGAGATATTCTTAGTTACAGAAGTTATCAAAGTACGTAACAGTGGTTTTATTTAATTATTTAAATAATAACAAATTTACAATAATACTTAGTTTATTTAGGGGTCAGAAAACAAGTTAATTCTGGTCAGTTCCTGTTTATGCAGGAATAATTAATAAGCTTTACCCTTTCTGTACAATTCCATTCCCTTTTATTTTATTATTAGACTTTATATTAAATATTATTATTATTTAATGATTGCAATAAGATTTAGTTTACAATGTGAGATTTTATTAAGAATTTAAAATTTATCAGCTTATACATTATCAACTTAATTAATTAACATATTTTTTATTAATGAAATCGTCACAGTGTGTAATTCTAGTTGTAAGAATCGAATACCCAAAATATTTTAGTTTAAGCGTAATGCTCTTGCATGGAATGGTGATTCATATATTAGACAAAGAAAAAATCGATTCAATAATTATGACACTTTACAAGTGAATTAAAAAAAAGGAAAAATACTTATATAAATTCATTTAGCCGAGGAGAATGCCAGAACAGATAAGTGGGAAAATATGTTACTGAGAAAGTTTTGTCTACTCTGAAAAGACAGTGTAGGCCTATCTGTTTACTGGCTCACTAGTATTATAGCCGCCAATGTTTATATCAGAGTTTCTAAATAATATCAAAAACTCAATATTTATCAAGTTTGTAGCATCTTTTTCTTACTTACAAAAGTAATAGTTATGACTGATGATTTTTATTTTTATTTCACAAGTTTAATGACAACAAATTCTGTAAAACGCTACCAACTGCCGTGCTGTAATCAATATGTTCTTAAAGTTTTAGTTTTCAACAATTTCCTATCATTTGATGGCACATAAATAAATAAACGCACGCACAATAAATAAACGCATCTTAATGACACATAAAGATTACACACGTAAGATAATACTGACATAATATGTAGAATATAATTGCGAATAAACTCTTGACAGGAATTTTTTTTATTTTTTCTATTTCATTTATTTACAACAGTTCGATAATTTGTTGATGCTTACAACAGAATAACGGAAAACCGTCATGTTGACTTCTGAACATTTCACTCAGCAAAAATTATGAAACAACATGAACAAAGGTACATTGATCTAATTTTTCTTTTTAATCTCATGTAGGTTACTGTAAAACATTTAAACTTATAAGTTAGGAGATCTACTTCTTTATTTGAATGGAGGTATAGAAAAACTGGTGCCAAACAGTATTTAACTTAAAGTTATGGAATTACTGGTGACAAATAGTTTTTAATTTCAAATTATGAAATTACGTTAAATGTACATCAGTATTACTGACAAAGAACAGTGCATCCGATTTTTTCATGAAATGGTGCTTTTAGCTTTTTCTGGAAGCCAGTTGTTTATTCTTATTGTAGGTGGTGATTGTACTGTAGTACAATAAATAATAGCGCAAGGGAAACAGACCCCTGACTTAAAACATGTGCAAACACCTACAAGAAAGACGTGTGTCCTTTTGGGTGATACTTGGTGGCTATTTAAATACTAATTAAAAAAAACTGTTTAACTTGAAGGAATCAAATTTTTGTGACTACTTCTATACTGATAAGTACATTTTTCTGTCAGGTCGATCCAGATTTGGAGCAAATTAGGAATGTGAGACTCACCAACTCATTTACGTGTGACTGAGAAAATGTGCGTGATTTCAAGAATGCTAAAACTTTTAGTTTTATCCACAATCACTAAAAACGAGATCTGAACAATCGTTTGCAACAGAAGCTGGCGAGGCGGGACTATTATTTACAAAGTTTTGACCCTGCGCCAGTCGTACGGCAAATTATTGAGTCAGTTACGTCCCTTGTAACACCGGTCTAATGTTCTTTTCCTAGTAACTAAAACAAGTTGTAAGATATATGATTTTACTTCAATAAGCATTGTTGTTTCCAGATTACAAACAATTGATAGCCACTTATTAATCGTTCTGATGTGTACATAGTTTCAGTGATGGGGTCAGCTGAGTGCAGTTGCACTAACCATGGAAAGAAGTTTCTTCATTTAGTGTGTAATAACCCGTGTGGTCCTATATATTATTGCTCTGTTAAGTGTTTAATACCTCGTTTAGACACAAATTTGTGTGTATATATATATATATATATATTTATATTGCAGGGTAACAGGTTCGAGCCCAGACCAGACTTGCAGAAAAGACTGCACAATTAGTGAAAATTTAATACATTTATTGTTCCTTCTTGTACAATTAGTATTAAAATGTTCGTTAAACGTTTTATATACAATTAACTTGTTGTTGTTAAAATTTTTACTTGAAATGTCCTTTAAACAAAAGCTTTCTTGCTTTACACAAATTTATGAATTTATTTAAATGCTCAAAAGTCTTCTTTTATTAAACAGAATTATTTCAAAATTAATGTTCTTTAAAGTTTTACAATTTGAGAATGATTTAATTTTTGCTTCCCTGTTTGGTCGTCCTCTCAGTCCTCCCGGTCGACGATCTCGATCCGGCCTCCAGCGATCCGTCGTCTCGGTCCACGCTCCAGCAATCGCCTCCAGGTAGTGCCTTACTGAAGGTCTCCGTATTCCAGTCGCTATGCTTAGCAAACGATGCCCAGGAACGGTAGTTGATTATCTCAAACTCCGTGCTAGTTACCCGTTAACAATCGCCGCTCACTCGACCTTACGGACCCAAGGACGTCTGGAATTAGCGTCGTCTGGAATCGCTTCCCACTGCGACCACCTTCGCTGACGAACTTTCAGAGAGACTTCAGAGAGTTATCACAGACTTTCAGAGAGAGTTCCAAGAAGACTGGGTGCTCCTTTTATAATGCAGTGGAATGTAAAGCACTGCGTTGCTGAGTAACGTCACCGGCGCTATGCGCGTAGGCGTCGTTTCAATTACTTCAATGTATTTAGTCTCGGCCATGTGTTTCCAACTACCTCGGTATTGAATGTTCTAGAACACACCTTGTAGCATATGAATATATTTCCCTAACATTCTATTCGTTATTCACACTACATAACACTTCACTCATCTGTAAAATTATATATTCATGGTTCTACATTGTCTTATTTTCTAATTTTCTTCTATTAATTCTAATTATTTTATTAATATTATTTATTTTCAAGCATTCATTTACTCATTGGGACACTTATAATAGCTGAAACTCATTATTCTTTATATTGTAGCATGACAGATTATCCACATTGTTCTAATTTAAAAAATAATCATGTATAAAATAAAAATAAAATGACATCAAGGAAAACTACTATAAAAATTAATCAAGGACCACAGTGAAGTGAAATCATAGTTCGAAGAGATAAAATAAATTAAAACCAACCATGCAATATATAAGAAATTATAGAAAAATAATGATAGGCCAATGTATAAAGTAATTATACCCAGGTAGTATAGGAGCAGGTAAGGAAATACCCCGGATAGACAAACATCCATAATAAAAGAATAACTATTGGAAAAACAACCACATATAATAAAATTAGAAACCCCCAAAAAAGATGAAAATAAATAAGAAAAGTACAATGCAATAAAATAAGCGTAAATGTAAAGTATGTGTAAGTAAAGGTTCTAGATATAAATTTAAAAATGTACCAGTGCAATTTAATTTTATAATTTAAAGCAAATCCTGATGATCTCATATAAGTGATATTCTTTATCATACAATACCAGACAAAATGACAAAAAATAATATAAGAGTATGCAATAAATAGTGAAGTGAACAAGGGGAAATCCCTAAACTAAAACCAAAAACAGCAAAAGACTGCTTAAAAATTAATTTTAATGAATAATTTAAATGAAGAAAGAACAGATGTGTCTTATTTATATTAACAGTTCATTGAACTCAAGGCTTGAATGTTTGAGATTGAGTATAATTTTTTTTGTTATAGAATATTTATTATGTTTTAATGATATTAATTAATAATAAACCTTACTGTAATTAAATACGGGTAATTTAGTTAAGATGTTATAAGAATTGTAGGTCAGAGAGGGTATTAGCAAGCTGGAATAATAATAAACATTGTAAATGAACCAACATAAAATCTAGGCCAAATGGTAAATCTCACCAACCTTGTAATTAGTAAATAAGCTTAGGAAATTAATTAAATTGATGAAAATTGTGTAATGTAAGTCAATCACGGTGTATAATAACTGTAACAACAATTAGTGAAGGTATTGAAGGAATATATAAAATATTATTAGAAAAAATGCAAGTGTAATAACACTGGAATCTAAAGGAAAAGCCTAAATTAAAGATAATATTCAAATTATTTAACCAAATCAGAAAATTACTGAGAATTGAAGAAATCAACCTATAATAAGACAATCAATGATCTTGTTCAATGTTAATTGGAATCTAACAGAAATTGTAAACCATTTAATGTGACAGGAAGTACAGTTTAAAGCCTACATCCAAATATACTGTAAATATGATTTTTTGAGTTAGAAAATACTATAAAGTATATCATGTTTGATATTAAATAACGCAGAATTAAATAAGGAAATTGATTATGTAATTAGTATTTAATAAAATTAAGTAATAAGCAAAATGTAATTAACCATATAATGTAAAAGTCAATTATTTTAGTTCAACATATCATTTAGGCGGAAATGCCAGATGATTAAAACAATGTTATTCTAATATTAAAATCAGCCAGGACCTTTTGTATGGAGAAGAAAGAGAGTTAGTTGATTGTTACACGTTGAGACGTACACAAATGAATTCATTCTAAAAGATAGAAGATATAATTTTGAACAGCTAAACCTATAAAAATATAAAAGAATAACTTAAAAAAAATGAGTAGTCAACACCGAGTTAACGTTGAATAAACCAAATTAAGCGATTTATGAAGATTTGAAGTCGTAACCCAAATAGTAGAACAATATAAACGGGAATTATAAAATTTTATCGATACGAAATTGGACATTGTAAAACCTCACCACTAGTGGAACAAGAACACATTTGAACACTGATTGCCGTGCCGAACAACTGACCACTAATCCCGAATAATTACACTATGATGAAGAAGAATTAATCACTACTGCTTGGAAGAGGAACACACCAATAACCAACATTTATTTGAAGGAGTTCTGCAGTGAAGACGCCTCGTACATATACAGCACGTGGGCGGCCATTTTGGAATACTCCCAGCATCCTCTGCGGTGACGTCAGAACATCAACCTGAGTTTGGTTCGAGAAATCTAATTTATTAACATTTATATCTTAAATAATATTTCTATTTTTTATAATTAAGAAGTTTTTTCTGTAAGTGTTGTACTTTTCAGCTTTGCCTTTTCTCTGACTATTAAAATAACAGCTAAAAGAACCTGTAATTTAACATTAATAATTTATATAACGAAAGCAATCGCCCTGAGATATGGGTTTGTGAGCTGTCGATCAGCCGATCAATTCAAAATTGATTAGTCTCGATAACATTAATAAATTCGTTGAATATTATAATTTTTGCGTTTTATTTATTAGTAAACATATGTGCCGTACTGGGTTCGGCAGCGTATTATAAGTTTTAAAACGAGCGGCGGTGACGTCATGCACTGCCATACGTTTGTTGTTGTTGGCCGGTTATGCACACAAACGTTGTGCAGCTACGCAATTCAGCTGGCGCTGCCAGCTGTTTCTGTACATTCCTGCATCCAGAGTTTACTTGGCTAGGCCGAAACATTGAATCGGCCTCATTTCTGTTCTATCCTCCAACCTGGTCATCTGCTCTCGACTGGCGGCTACCGTTTGTTCTGGACTTCCTCGGCTATCACTATGGTTGGCTAGATAAAGTGTAGCTCCAGGTATGTACAAGTTAGCGGGTTCTGAAAATATTCTAACCCCAAATATATTTTTATGTTTCAGCCTCTATTATAAATTATACTTGTGTGTGTGTGTGTGTAGAGCAGTTTTCGATGTGTGCGTTAACGCAATTACAAAATTAAATTGATATGAGTGTAAATGTTGTGGGCTAAATTGACTTCAATAAAGAAAATGCTAATGCATCTCGCACTCAGCTGTGTTTGGTGTTATTAACAGTTATGAAATACGTAATTAATTAATTGTCATATTTCAACGAAATACTTAAAAGGTAGTTGGTACATAAGTGAAATAAGTCACAGCTGAGGAGCTTAATACTGTTTAATATGAATTAGTGGCGATGTGTGTGTGTGCTGTTGATGTTTAAAGTTGGTGTTGGAAGTTAATGTGGACGGCCTATGTGGCGTATTTTTCTTCTGACACCCTCTACAACCTATTGTATGTCCAGGTGCTCGAACAAAGGCGAGATGGGTGTCGGGTGTGACGAAGAACTGTCCACCCTACTGGCAGAGATGATCTTCTAGCCACGATTGCCGTCAGTCGAGGACAACTGTTGGGAAACTCCTCCAAAGCTACGCTGCCCCAGGACTTGTGATACGACCGTTACATTACTGATCAGCGCCAATATGGACTAAGTACACCGGACAATCCAGGTGGGAACATTCTAATTATCTATTTCTCTCTCCACAACATGGTGAATGCACAGAAGCCGCCAGAAGCTCACTCGTGAAGTTTTGACCGTTATACTCTAGCACAAACTCTCATGTTCAATTATGTTATTGCATGTGTGAACATTACAGCAGTAGAACTAATGAAATATCTTATAACTGTTCATAATGTGTAAGAAATTACACACATACACACATATCCGCAGGTTGCTGTAAGATCTAACTTTTCATCTAATTAAGACCATTAGGGAGTTAATTATCTTGTGCTATCATGTCATCTGGTCATGGCCGAGTTTTAATCACGTAACGGGGGCTGTCTGATGCTTTAGATGAGAAACTATTTTCTTTCCCACATATACTTAGCGCTTTAACGATTAAAGTCAGGGTCGTTTAGCAGGTTGAGTCTGGGGGCGGTCACTTACATTCTCTGGTGTTAATTACCAAGGCAAATCTATGCTTAGGAGCTGAGATATTCAGATTAATCTGTCATTTATATTTGTACATATATATATATATATATTATAACTACACTACTATTATGCGTTATTGTAATGTAATGTTGTGTGTGAGTACCCACCTGCTGTCTGATCTTGCAGATTCTTCCGACTAGGGCGTGTGGATTTTGGATTTGAAGTTCGCAAGCTAGTAATCTCAAATTATTACAACAACACACATAATGGGTTACTTTAAAGGGGGAGAGTTTTGTGAGACTGGTAGGCTTTATCGTACAACAATAAAACACTGTTATATGGGGTAATAAAACGTTGTTTATTACACCAACAACACACAAGAATAGAATGGTTATAATCTTATGAATTTTCTTATAGTCTATACAATGAATCGATGTTTTTCGATTGTTTAATAGTTGAAAGAAACTGAACTCGTTCTTTGCGAGTTAATTGCAATTTAAATTTGACTTTATGAATTGATTTGAATTTAATTAAATTTATTTAATTAATTTGAATCTAAGTGTTCATTAAACAAAATATAAAACTCTGAAATTAATTAGAATAATTAATTAAAATAAATAGACGTGACAGTCTAGTTCACGTTATTTCATTTCTAGTGATTCTACTTCTGATCTACTGCAGTATGATCTAAGATTAGATTGTCAGTTAAGATTTGTATAGCGCTTTTTATACTACTTCTATTTCTTAACTATAACTTACTAAAACCTTAAACTGCTATACAGATTATCACAACGAATTTACTTTTTAATTACTAGAGTCTTTGCTTTTTGTTTGGCACCTGAATTATTTGAATTATAGTGTTTTAATTGAAAAATAGAAAATTTGATCTGAAAAATAAATAAGTGGATTTTGCTTTCCTGTTACTGAAGAGGATGTCGTCCCGATTTGTCCCTCGTCGATTCGAGTCCTTGGTTAGAGAAAGTAATCTGCTTAGAACTGCTGGATTCGGTCGTGGAGTTCAAAATTCGGCAACACTCTGCTTCCTTGCTGTTTGTGAATATTTTAACGTCTGCTGCTTGTCTGCTGGAACCGCTTCCTGTCCCTCGTCGATTCGCACGTTGCACGTCAGCGTGTGTGTGTGTGCTTCGTTCGAGTGGTCGCTCTGCTCGTCAGCTGTTAACCAATAATTTAGACGGCCTCTCTGCTGTATTCTTGAAGTCTGGTCTTGAAGTCTGGTGGATCTCTTGCGTGCTTATGACTAACTGGTAGTACACAATAAGCTTAGTTGATGTCCTGAAGAGTATCTCGCCTTTACGCAACAATTACGAGCTATACAGATGATCTGTACTTAGTGTGTTCGTAATTGCGTGTGTGTTGACCACGTAGAGTCTTCTTGTTGATCTTCACCACTTTGGCTACTAGACGATCGAAGGACTACGTCTTAACTTCGTGAGTACTGACAGAAGAGTGATTTTTCAACCATAAAACACCGCACTAGCCGGGGCTGCATGAAATGATTTCATTGGTCGACGCACTCTCCCTACTACATAAAATTTAGAATTCCCTTGGTCCGTGAGAATGAAGTCTGGTTCCCACAGACGGAGAATAGAATTATTATCTAACATAATTATCTGGCGGAACCAATTTGTCGCTACGGATATCCTGTACTTATTTAATTTTGCAATAACTTGGTTGCAAACCAAGTTGTGTGAAATCTAAAATATACAATCTGTCAGAAATTATTATCTTTATAACATAGTAAAATCTCATTACTGTAACTCTATTTTGACAGAAGTTATTCAATTATTTTAATTAACTCTTTCATTTGTTAACTATATTGCATCAAATTTGCACACGTCATTATTAATATCTCGGCAAACATTTTGGCTATGTTAGATTTCGCCTTTATTTATTAGTTTCCGAGATATTAATAATTAACAGTTTGGGTGTGGTCGCTTCCTTGTACAGCGAACTGATTACATAACGACCACGTGTGCGTTGCTTTACACAGCATTATTTTCAATGCTCTACATTCAAATGGAGTTTTGACTGTTACTTTTATTTAAATCTGGTTTCAGTATGCGGTAAACATATAACCCCAAATAGTTAATATTTGGTACTGTTATAATATATATATATACATATTATGGTGCATTCATTTACGGTAGTTGGATTGGGGTTTATGAGGAATTTAGTACTGATATGAGGGGTGTTGTGTCATTCATGTTGTATATGTGTTTGTGTGTGTAATTTTACTATATTTTGCTGGGGGAATATGCAATGAATTTAAAAAAGAGAAAAACCATAATTGTGCTTACTAAGACAACAGGCTAGCCTATTTGAAACTATACAACACTTATAGATTAGTTTTGCTTTTATGAATGAGATTATTACTAACTTTGACTCATACATAATCAGGCAGAAATTTTGCAATTGTGTTAATATCAAATTCACTTACTTTGTGACATTATGAATATTAATTGATATACATATGTATATATAATTCTGCCCTTAATGGTGTGCTCACACAATCAAGAACTTGTCATTTTATGTAACATCTTGCAGGTTTAATAAAGCACACGCTTGTTGGTTAAAAGACTTTTTCATTTGCAAGTCCTGTCATTCACCTGGGGGGACATGTCTGTAATTGTATTTGGGCCTTGCACACTTTTGCTTCCTCTAGGTTTTCCACCTAGTTCTGAATATGATGTCTCTCCCCTTTACAAAAAAAAAACTTAATAAAAATAAAATTAAATAAAAAAAAATTCAAAAAAAAATTACAAAACCATTAGAAAATAAAAGGGAGCTCTGCAAACATATAGACAGAAGAATTTCAGATAATATTTGACACCTGGACTCCAAGAAAAGAAGAGAATAACATCATTGAAGGAGTACACTCATTAAATAAAGGAAGACCACCAATCGATTATTACATTTTATCATCTAGTTAACGCGGAAAAACAATTCTTGTTATTCTAAAGTAATAAGTTAATTAAATTAATAATTGAATAATTAATAAATTAATAAACTATAAAAAATAAAATAATAAAAAATAAGTAAATTTTTTTTATTTTTCAAACAAAATTTTTTTTATTATAATTTTTGTAACCCCGAAACCCGATCAATCACGGTTTGTTACAATATTCATGTATACTGAGACCATTTGTCACGTTGCAATATATATATATATTGTAACGATACAGCCATATGCTGTATTAAGCATTGATTTAAATAAATGTAAAATTTGTAAAATTATTATAAGTTTGGGGTAGATGGACATGTCTGGGATTGTAAAAATGTTTCATTGTTATACTAGGGGAGAAATTAACCTGTTCCAACAGGCAAGGAACACCTGCTCGATTGTATGTGTGTTACGCGTGTATCTTGTGTGTGTTAGTGATGCATGTACAGACAGGAATCCCAGCAGCAACCCTCCCCAATTAATTACTAAAATAATTATTTTAATTCACTATGTGAAAACTAATTAGTGTATAAACAAACAAAAGCCACCATAGTGTGTGTAAAGTTTATAGTTATCCACAGTAAGAAAATGACGTTAGTAGGACACACTACGCGAAGTCAGTGCGAAATAAGTGTGCCAAAAATACGCAAATTACACTAAGACGCTCAAATTAATTCAGTGAGTGCTTAAGCAAATTATCTAATGATCTGTGCTATCTCAATTCCGTACAAAACATTGCCATTTGCAAAAAATTGCAAATATGTGAAAAGGTTCGGGAGTCGGGGCTATCATGTGATCTGCAGGTCTCAACAGGACAATTTCGGAACCAACAGGTGCGGAATCTCGAGAGGGTATAAATTAAGGGTTCGACCGGAAGCCCTTCTCTTCATTTCAAGACACAGTTGCAGTCGGACATGCTGTCCGTCGGCAGAACAGTTTATTTTGTTATAAGTCTCATCTACGAACGAATAAAAATGTTTTCAGTAATTATGTTTACACTAGTACGGGAAACGTAGAGTACCGGGACCGTTTAAGTCAGCAAGAGTATCTACAGAGAAGCTACAAAGAGCGACGCGAGATGCTGGACGTTAGGAGATGCTTTTTAGACGCCTAACAGCCGAACCAGATCCACCTCGCAGCCGATATTAATTCTCTGGGACGGACCACAGACTGCTGGAGAACGACGCTGGACTATGGACATATCCAGGACCACGCCAAGCCAGGAGTAACGGAAACCCAACTCTGGACAACGCTGGACCCCGTCAAGAAGTCGTGAGATCATCAAAACTCGAGGTGACATGCATAATGCATTTATAAATTATTTTTTTTAAAGAGCTCATAAAGACTATATAAAGAGACAATGAATTAAAACAAAAAAGTTTATAATTAGAAAGAATGTAATAGAGTCTTATGTAAATGTTTTAGTCGTAAGAATGAGCGATCGCATATAGATAAATATAGAAAAAAAGAGTTTAATTTTGAGATAGTATATTTTTTATCAAAGAAAAATAATTGAAATGATTTGATATTTGCATTTTGTAGAAAAGAATAATTTAAATTTTGAATAGGAAACAAATGCCAGCCTAAGAGTAATTAATATCATTTTAAATTTATTTTTAAAAAACATTGGTATAGACTGAGCAAGCTGAGGTCAGATCGGATTTAAATGAACTAAAATAAAACTTAATTACATTTAAATTTTATTTCTTTTATTAAATCAATTTGAATAAATGTCTAGATTAAGATTATTAACATGTCTAGATGTAAGAGGTTTTAAATGTGTGTAACACCGTATAGCTTAAGAGATAAACACTTAATAATGAGTGCTATATTGATCGGAGATTATTAACAACGTTTTATTATTTATAATGCTTTTGAAACAATAAACATGGAATTTTAACTACTCATAAATTTACTGCTCTTATTATAGTTACACCTGGTATCGTTATATACGTTTAAACACCTGGTATCGTTATAACTGTTTACACCTGGTATCGTTATAACTGTTTAAATACAAGGTATCGTTATATAAAATTGGCGTCCCAAGAACGTGGGCCACATAAAATACAGTATATCAAATTTATGTTATGTATCGTTGTTATAAAATTGTCGCCGATTAGCGTGGAGCACGACACGCCTACATTTAATACTTAATGTATGCTCTATCATTACCAGTGTTTGATAATTTATATGATATACCTATTATTATATTTTAATTATTTTTTTATGTTAGTTATCTTAAATTTGTTGTGTGTATTGTATTGTAATAACGCAACTGGCGCCCACCCCAACAAAGAGATGTAATTGTAACATGAGTAGATAAAAATAAATAAATAATAGTAATTAAACAATAAATAAATAAAAGCTCGCTTACGGTTCACCAATAATAAATTATAAATAAATATTTTAATAATAATTCATTATGGCAGCACCAGAAAGCTTGAATTTGGAAGCACTTCAAACCGTGATGCGTGCCTGGGTGGACGAATTAAGTACAAACCAAAAAGAAGAAAATAAATAGCAAATAGAAGAGTTAAAAGAATTTAATACAAAGCAAATGCAAAAGAGTAGGGAAGATTCTAAATCTGAATTCAAAGAATTAAAGAGGTCTAATAAAGAATTTAGAGCTGAATTAGCGAAAACTAATGAACAAATACAAAAGAATAGCGAAGAAAGTAGGGCCGAATTTAAAGATTTTAAAGAGGAACTGACTACAAAACTCGAAGAAACTAATACGAGAATAGAAATATTAGAAGCTAGAGTAGAACAGTCGTTAAATGAACAAGCTACAAAGATAGAGAATAGGTTTAAAGATCAGAAAACAGAATGGTCGAAAGAATTAAAAGAAAGTATTAAACAATTAGCTGAACACTGGAATGACAAGTTTAGAGTTTCAAAGCAGGAACAATATATGAGGATTAAAACAGTTAGTGAACAAATCCGGGAAAACATTAATAAAACGCAGAAAATAGAAACCCGAACGACGACGTTGGAAACTGCTGTAGTAGAGTCTGCAAAATCCACCAAGGACTACTCAGGTGAAATGAACACACTTAAGGAAGATCTACGTGGAGAAGTAGAACGTCTGAGAACGGAGATCAAGAAACGACCGGCGCAGACAATGATGTTCACTGCACCCATAGAAGAAAGAAGTAAGATAACCTTTGCAGGTAACAAAGGGGAAAATAGCATGGAATTTTTGGCGAATGTCGAGAGAGAAATTGAAAAAATTGGAAGTATGAGTGACGACGAGGAGAAAGTGAGTTTTGTCACCCGTCATTTAAGAGATTCTGCAAGTCAATGGTACTCCATAATTCGAGACAATATAACCACGTATCAGCAATTCAGAGAAGCATTCGAAAATAGGTACTGGAATATCCACACTCAAAGCCAAGTACGTGACCAATTGGAGTATGGTAAATATAATCCGCATGGACGCCAGAGTATTGAGCAGTACACTATAGCGCAGATTGAACGCGTAAAACATTTAAAACCAAATTTTCTGAGTATGAGATAGTGTCTAAGTTGTCTTACCATTTCCATAGAGATATTCAGTTAGCTGTATATACGCAGGGTGTCAAAACGATCGAACAATTCTTAATACTTGTCACTCAATCATAAAATATTAACAAGAGTAACACTTCACCACACAATCAACAAACACGCATTAATTATCACGCTAGTTACGACCGTAGTGATAAAGCACGAGAACGTGACGATATGCAAAACCGTGATAATTATAGGCGAAATTATACGCCGCCAACGCAGTGTAAAGCAACACACAGCTGTGAATAACGCATGCGACGCAGAGAAGGAACAACACTCCGAGAGAAACGTGCGCGATACAAAAGGGGGTTTGGCCTGGCCAAATTTGAAGAAAAAGTTTAGTAAACCATATGATCGCACCGTATCCACAATGCAGAGAAAAGAGAAGAGAGAGGGGAGCTGTAGTATGGGAAGCAAGAGAGAGAGCGCAGACGAGGAAATAAAAGTGAGACAGCAACAGGTGCATGTTCAGCCATCCTTTTCACGCGACACAACACAATGACGGAGAAACAGGACGTGGTGTTACACAATAAACAATATATATCCGTACGACGTTAGAAATGAGTTATTAGACACTGACAGGAATGTGACACCAAATCAACAAGAAATAAATTGTCCTATAATTAATGTACGAATTAATGGATGTAGAATTAAAACGTTAATCGATACAGGTAGCCACTTGACTGTACTAAACAATAAGTGGGTACAACAAAATAAAAAATATTTTAAACAAACGGCTATTTTACCTGTCAATAATATAAATATTATTACAGCCATGAATAAGAGAGAAAAGGTTAGACAGCAAGCTTATGTAACTTTAAATTGTAAGGACTTAGAAATAACATATCCTATGATCGTAATGTATAAACTTATATATGATAGAATTATTGGAATAGATTTATTAAATACTTTAAGTGGAAGGATTGATATTAATAACAATAAGATTTTATGTAATTATAAGGCTGTTCTATATGAATTAATTATGAATGAAAATGAAGAAAATTGTGAGGTAAGTGGAAAACCTATTGTCGTATCCAAGCTACGTATACGATATGCACCTACTCAGCATGCTAATACAGCCGAAGAAAGAATGTCATCTCAGGAAGAAGCGAAGTTATTTAAATTAATAGAAGAGTATAACGAATTATTCAGCGATGTACCGACGCAAACCACAGTCTACGAACATGCTATTATGGTAGTATCAGACCCTACAAAATTTGTCAGACGAACGTATCCAATACCCATGAAGTACGAGGGAGAAGTTGAACTGGAAATACGACGGATGATAGAAAATAACATCAGTGAGCGGTCGAACAGCAACTTTCTTAATCCTCTAGTTGTAGTAAAGAAGAAGAGTGGAGAAGTACGTTTATGCCTGGACATGAGGAGCGTCGTTCTACGTGAATTCGATTGTGCACCACCTGCGGACGAGTTATTTGGAAAGTGTGAAGGAGCACGTTATTTGACTAAGTTGGATTTACGGTCGAGTTTATGGCAAATTCCAATTAGAAGAGAAGATAGAAAATACACCGCCTTCCTATACAAAAATAAATGCTACCAACACAGGGTAGTTCCCTTTGGTTTGAACACGAGTTTGGCTGCGATTGTAAAATGTCTGGATAAAGCATTAGGACCAGAAGTGGAGCCTTACACCATAGTGTTTGTGGATGATATCTTGGTAGTATCAAAAACACTTGACGAACACATTGAACATCTTAATACTATATTCCACAAGGTTAGGGAAGCCCATATATCCCTTAACCTAGACAAGTACGAATTCATAAAATCCTCAATCCAATTCCTAGGTCATATTATTTCATCTTCAGGTATTCAACCCGATCCCATAAAGATATCCAGTATTATCGATTTCCCTACACCTAAGAACATTAAAGGGTTACGAGCATTTTTGGGACTCACAGGATACTATTGAAGATTCTCACAACAATATGCAGAAAGAACACAACCGTTGCTAGAGTTAACAAAGAAAAATCACAAATGGAAGTGGGAGAAGAAACATCAAGATGCCTTCGACCAAGTCAAGAAGTTATTCATTGAAAACATAATGCTTCATCATTCACAGCGAGATGGAAGATTCGTTATCTACGCAGACGCTAGCGACTACGCGTGTGGAAGTGTACTGTATCAACGAGATGCTACAGGAGAACACCGTGTCATTGCATATGCCAGTAGAGTATTCAAAGGGGCAGAGAAGCAGTACTCTACATTTGAGAAGGAGATACTTGCTATACGACCTGAAACATTGTCGATATTATATTTACGGAACGCATTTTGAAATACATACGGACCATCAAGCGTTATCATTTCTATTAAAATGTAAAATAACCAACGCTCGATTATTACGATGGATCCTAGCAATCGGTGAGTATTCCTTTACTATAAAATATTGTAAAGGGAAAGATAATTTTATAGCCGACACATTGAGTAGATACGTCACAGAAGAGTGTGAAGAGGTCTACGAAAATAACCATATTGAGTTACAACTGTTACCTAATAAATTTACTGTTAATAATGATGTTAAACACATGCTGAAGAATCTAGCTCAACAACAAGACTTAGATGATGCTACGAGAGGATTTAAGCTACGAGATCAGCTACCAGACCATTACAAGGTACAAAATGGAGTCTTATATAAACTAATGAGGCAAGATTGGAAGGTAGTATTAACAAATGATATGTTGCATAAATTGATTCGACCAACACACGAAAGTTTAGCTCATGCTGCTGCACTTAAATGTTACTTAAGCCTACGGGAAGATTTCACCATTAATAATATGTTCAGGAAGATTAAAAACGAAAGTAAGAAGTGTTATGAGTGCCAAACAGCAAAAGGACCGAATCTACACACCTATGTGGAAATGCAGAGTATCCAGAAGGACCAGAAAGGAGAGCTAATTGCAGTGGATTTTTTGGGACCACTTCCAAGATCAAGTCGTGGTGTGAAACACATACTTGTTTGTATTGATGTATTTTCCAAGGCCGTCCATCTGTATCCAATTATGCGACCCACAGCTAAAGTTGTTTTGAAAATACTCTTGCAGAAATACATTCCTGCATATGGTAAAATGAAGAAGGTACTTAGCGACCAAGGAGTGCAGTTCCAAAGCGATGTATGGGAGAAGACTCTTCGTGAAAATGGAATCCAACCTGTACTCACATCAGTACGACACCCACAGGGAAATCTCGCGGAAAGAGTAAATAAAGAGTTAGGTAAATATCTACGAATCTACTGTCACGACCAACACAACAAATGGGCAGAATATTTACCTTTCTTTGAAAAAGCAATAAATGAAAATTATAGCGAAGCAACAGTTATACGCCAATCGAGCTAGATGAAACAAAAAACCTATTAGATTCTGGACCAAATATGTAAGCAAGCCAGAGAATCAAAATGTACCTATTCCATTATGTGTAAAGGTTGCGTACGCTAAACAACGCATCATAGAACAAGGTAACAAGAGGAGAGAAAAGTTCAATAGAACACATAAATTACAACGATTCGACGTAGGAGAACAAATTCTGTTGAAAACTAATCCCGTCGGAAAACACATTGACAACACAGCGAAGAAATTCTTTCGGCTGTACAACGGACCTTATACGTTGAAACAACGCGTGGGAAGACACCGTTCATCGTATACGACGAACGGAAGGAAAAGGACATCGGCAAATATCATGCGACGTCATTCAAGAAATTCTACGTATGAATAACGAGAAGAGATAAAGAGAAGAACAATGCCACTGCGCCCGTCCAAGGTCAACGCACCGCTCAGCTGTTATAATTGGGGGTGAATATATTGCATACCACCACAGGCGAGCGTTATACTGACCTACTCATTACTATGTGTCATTTAACTTATGTAAACTAAGGTTAAGCTAGTATCATATTATTTTCATTTGTCTAGAACAAATAGACAAAAATTTAATAAATAAATATTTATTAAATTTTTTTTTCAAACAGAGGAATAATGCAACGATACAGCCATATGCTGTATTGAGCATGGATTTAAATAAATGTAAAATTTGTAAAATTATTATAAGTTTGGGGTAAATGGACATGTCTGGGATTGTAAAAATGTTTCATTGTTATACTAGGGAGAAATTAACCTGTTCCAACAGGCAAGGAACACCTGCTCGATTGTATGTGTGTTACGCGTGTATCTTGTGTGTGTTAGTGATGCATGTACAGACAGGAATCCCAGCAGCAACCCTCCCCAATTAATTACTAAAATAATTATTTTAATTCACTGTGTGAAAACTAATTAATGTATAAACAAACAAAAGCCACCAAAGTGTGTGTAAAGTTTATAGTTATCCACAGTAAGAAAATGACGTTAGTAGGACACACTACGCGAAGTCAGTGCGAAATAAGTGTGCCAAAAATACGCAAATTACACTAAGACGCTCAAATTAATTCAGTGAGTGCTTAAGCAAATTATCTAATGATCTGTGCTATCTCAATTCCGTACAAAAGATTGCCATTTGCAAAAAATTGCAAATATATGAAAAGGTTCGGGAGTCGGGGCTATCATGTGATCTGCAGGTCTCGACAGGACAATTTCGGAACCAACAGGTGCGGAATCTCGAGAGGGTATAAATTAAGGGTTCGACCGGAAGCCCTTCTCTTCATTTCAAGACACAGTTGCAGTCGGACATGCTGTCCGTCGGCAGAACAGTTTATTTTGTTATAAGTCTCATCTACGAACGAATAAAAATGTTTTCAGTAATTATGTTTACACTAGTACGGGAAACGTAGAGTACCGGGACCGTTTAAGTCAGCAAGAGTATCTACAGAGAAGCTACAAAGAGCGACGCGAGATGCTGGACGTTAGGAGATGCTTTTTAGACGCCTAACAGCCGAACCAGATCCACCTCGCAGCCGATATTAATTCTCTGGGACGGACCACAGACTGCTGGAGAACGACGCTGGACTATGGACATATCCAGGACCACGCCAAGCCAGGAGTAACGGAAACCCAACTCTGGACAACGCTGGACCCCGTCAAGAAGTCGTGAGATCATCAAAACTCGAGGTGACATGCATAATGCATTTATAAATTATTTTTTTTAAAGAGCTCATAAAGACTATATAAAGAGACAATGAATTAAAACAAAAAAGTTTATAATTAGAAAGAATGTAATAGAGTCTTATGTAAATGTTTTAGTCGTAAGAATGAGCGATCGCATATAGATAAATATAGAAAAAGAAGAGTTTAATTTTGAGATAGTATTTTTTTTATCAAAGAAAAATAATTGAAATGATTTGATATTTGCATTTTGTAGAAAAGAATAATTTAAATTTTGAATAGGAAACAAATGCCAGTCTAAGAGTAATTAATATAATTTTAAATTTATTTTAAAAAACATTGGTATGACTGAGCAAGCTGAGGTCAGATCTGATTTAAATGAATTCAATTAAAATAAAACTTAATTACATTTAAATTTTATTTCTTTTATTAAATCAATTTGAATAAATGTCTAGATTAAGGTTATTAACATGTCTAGATGTAAGAGGTTTTAAAAATGTGTAACACCGTATAGCTTAAGAGATAAAAACTTAATAATGAGTGCTATCTTGATCGGAGATTATTAACAATATTTTATTATTTATAATGCTTTTGAAACAATAAACATGAAATTTTAACTACTCATAAATTTACTACTCTTATTATAGTTACACCTGGTATAGTTATATACGTTTAAACACCTGGTATCGTTATAACTGTTTACACCTGGTATCGTTATAACTGTTTAAATACAAGGTATCATTATATGAAATTGGCGTCCCAAGAACGTGGGGTTCCTCAAACACAAATAAATTTGTACCGTTATATAAAATTGGCGTCCCAAGAACGTGGGGCTCCACAAATTTAAATATAACAATATGTATTGTTATAATATATCTATATATATATATATATATATATATACACACATATATATAATTTTGTGGTATTATTCAATATAGTTTCTTCTGCAAGTAGAGTATTGCGTTTTTGTTTTGTCTATTAGGTATTGAAACGACAAAAACGCGATACACTACTTGCAGAAGAAACGATATTGAACAATATCGCAATACTATACAATTGCTGCAAGAAACTGATTGTAGCAAGTATACGTATATAGAAAATGATATATATATAAATGCAAGGAGTTAAGTTAAAGATTAAAAAAAAATACTCATAAAAATATACCCATAATTTTTACTTGCAAACCTCTGTTGATGCTGATATGTTTCAGTGAAACGTGCATCAACTATTGGAACGACAAAAACGTAACACACTACTTGCAGAAGAAACTATATTGAATAATATCGTAATATCACACACACACACACACACACGTGCTTGTGTGTGTGTGTGTATTCAAACACTTTTTGCTACATCTGTTTCTTGATGTATATGGTATATTTAATATTTATAATGAATTTACCTCAAGATATTTTTCCTTGTTAGGAACATGTTTCGGGAAGCATATATATATATATGATCTTCTGACACAGAAGAGTCAAGATTCAAAGTAAAATCTTGTTCGCATAACACACGTTTGAACACGCGTGTATAAACACCATCGCACACTTGTGCAATGTTATCCTTGGTTACTAATTCTGTAACTGAATCTGACTAGTAACTAACTGAGAATTAAACAGTATCTTTTAGAAATAAACAGTTTAAATAAATAGATTCTTGTATTTTCGTAAATGGCCCCTCCAAACAAAACAAATGTAGAAACTAAACACATATTATTATAACAGTAACATAACATAACATATAATTCTAAACTTTTAACAAAAAAAAAAATCAAGTAGGTCGATAGTACTGTGACGCTTAACTGCCTATAATTAAGTTTGTTGAGGCGAAGCCAGCTTTGCTCTGTACAGGTGTGTACAATAAGATAATGCTTTCGGAAATGTTTCAGAAGGGAGTGTGTCTCGAGAGCGCCATCGTTTTGTCGAAGCTATTTACAAACTAGTTTATTTGCCCATCGATTTAACTTACTTTCGGCAAAGCGTTCCAGTTTACCACTTACAATCATAGTCAACTGGGCGCCACATCCTACCCGTATGTTAGGTGTTAATTTACTGCAACTAGAGTCAATACCCGAGAAAGATACATAATCAACTTTTTCGAATTTTAAACCTATTATAATCTTTAATCCTCAGAAAGAATAAAATAACACGGTGTAATGCTAATTGACAACATTCTTCCTATTAAACGTACTTACTCTATATTTTGTTTAGATACTGCTGGAACGTTCATTATATTGATCTCACCAGTTTTAATATTATTTTAAATAGTAATACGCGTTTAGTTATTTTTGATTTTTTTTAATCACACTAACGGCTGATTCGATAATGAACTATACGAGAGGTTGATAGTACGAAAAACGGATCTGTACAATGGTTACACAACTTCATCTCTGAATTTTTCAGCCAGATGGTCAGCAAACAACAACAGCATGATGAAACTACCAGAACATATCGTTTTTTCATAGGGAATTATTTAAAGTGAATAATAATTAAACATAACATGTGAATAAAAATAATTACTTATTTACTTAAGATGAATAAAATAAGAACAGAGTATTTAAAAAGCGTATTTACACAGCGCACACGAGTATAAAACAAGTTAAGACGTCTCAAAAATTTAAAAAATCAGGAAATTAAAATGCAATATAAATACGAGACAAAAGTTAGTGTAGGGTAAGTCGTGAACATGTGTATATACAGTTGAGATCGAAGTGCACGAACAACAGAAATCGATTTTACTACTCACAGCACAATATTGTCACGCAGACGCAAACAAATAAAGCGAAACGCCAAGCATTGAAACTACTTTAATGTAAATAGTAACGTTTTAGCCAAATGTTGAAGGTGATATTTATGTTGGGTCATCAACAGTTGATGACTAATGGACATACAGTTGACGTAAACATTACTATAAACAATATCAGTATTCTATTACTTATAAATTAATATTATATACTGTAAGAAATGTTGATGTTGCGATAGATATGATGATTCATTAAGAAACGCTGAACTGAAGTAGGCTTTTAAGAAACGCTGAGCTGAAGAAGGATTAAAAAACGTATACTTGTAGTAGACATTAACAGTAAATACGTATAATAAACAGATTAAACGCTTAAAAATCAAAACGCGATATTATATCTAATCGCATAGAATAATTGCAAGCTTTTAAGAAACGCTGAGCTGAAGTAGTCATTTAATAAAGCATACTAGTAGAACATATTAACAGAAAAACGCATAATAATCAGATCAAATGCTTAAAAATCAAAACGCGATATTATATCATATCGCACAGAATAATTGTAGGCTTTTAAGAAAAACTGAGCAGAAACGCAGAGCTGAAGAAGGCTTTAAAAAAGCACACTAGTAATAAATATTAACAGTAAATACGTATAATAAACAGAATAACGCTTGACAATCATAGCGCCACATTATATCGTGTCGCACAGAATAATTATAGACTTTTAAGAAACGGTGAGCAAACGCTGAGCTGAAGTAGGCTTTTAAGAAACTCTGAACTGAAGAAGTCTTAAATAAAGTATACAAGTGGTACATATAACAGTAAATACGTATAATAAACAGATTAATCGCTTAAAAATCATAGCACCACATTATATAGTGTCGCACAAAATAATTGTAGGCTTTTAAGAAACGCTTACGTCAAGCAGGCTTTGAAGAAAGGATACTAGTAGTAAATATTAGCAGTAAATATGTATAATAAACAGAATAACATTTGAAAATCTTAGTGCGGCATTATATCGTGTCGCACAGAATAATTGTAGGCTTTTAAGAAACTATGAGCTGAAGAAGGCTTAAATAAAGTATACTAGTACTACATATTAACAGTAAATACATATAATAAACGGATTAAACGCTTAAAAATCATAGAGCGACATTCTATCGTGTCGCACAAAATAATCTTAGGCTTTTAAGAAGCGCTGAGCTGAAGAAGGCTTAAACAAAGTATACTAGTAATACATAGTAACAGTAAATACATATAGGGGCCTAATAAGCAGATTTAACGCTTATAAATCATAGCGGGACATTATATTGTGTCGCACAGAATAATTGTATGCTTTTAAGCAACACTGAGGTGGAGAAGGCTTAAAAAAGTATACTAGTAGTAGACATTAACAGTAAATACGTATAATAATCAGATTAAACGCTTAAAACTCATAACGCGACTATTATCGTGTCGCACAGAATAATTGTAGGTTTTTTTGAAATGCTAAGCAGAAACGCTGAGCTGAAGTAGGCTTTTAAGAAACGCTAAGGTGATGAAGGCTTAAAAAAATATAACAGTAGTACATATTAACAGTAAATACGTATAATAATCAGATTAAACGCCTAAAAATCATAGCGCTACATTATATCAATTCACACAGAATAATCGTAGGCTTTTAACGAACACTGAGCAAAAAAACTGAACAGAAACGCTGAGCTTAAGTAGGCATTTAATAAAGCATACTAATACTACATATTTAACATTAAATACGTATAACAAATTGACTAAACGCTTAAAAATCATAACGCGACATATATCGTGTCGCACAGAATAATTGTAGGCTTTTAAGAAACACTGAGGACAAACGATGAACTGAAATGGTCATTTAATAAAGCATACTTGTACTACATATTAATAGTAAACACGTATAATAAACAGATTAAACGCTTAAAAATTATAGGTTCACATTGTATCAAGTCGCACAGAATATCTGTAGGCTTTTAAGAAACGCTGAGCTGAAGCAGGATTTTAAAAAAGCATACTACTAGTACATATTGACAGTAAGTACGTATAATAATCAGAATAAACGCTTAAACGTCTGCAACAATACAGCCATATGCTGTATGGAGCATGGATTTAAATAAATGTAAAATTTGTTAAATTATTATACGTTTGGGGTAAATGGACATGTCTGGGATTGTAAAAATGTTTCATTGTTACACTAGGGTAGAAATTAACCTGTTCCAACAGGCAAGGAACACCTGCTCGGTATGTGTGTTACGCGTGTATCTTGTGTGTGTTAGTGATGCATGTACAGACAGGAATCCCAGCAACCCTCCCCAATTAATTACTAAAATAATTATTTTAATTCACTGTGTGAAAACTAACTAGTGTATAAACAAACAAAAGGCACCAAAGTGTGTATAAATTTTATAGTTATCCACAGTAAGAAAATGACGTTAGTAGGAAAGTCATTGCACTACGCGAAGTCAGTGCGAAAAAAAGTGTGCCAAAAATACGCAATTACACTAAGACGCTCAAATTAATACAGTGAGTGCTTAATCAAAGTATCTATGATTTGTGCTATCTTGATTCCTTACAAAACATTGCCATTTGCAGAAAATTGCAAATATATGAAAAGGTTCGGGAGTGGGGGCTATCCTGTGATCTGCAGGTCTCGACAGGACAATTTCGGAACCAACAGGTGCGGAATCTCGAGAGGGTATAAATTAAGGGTTCGACCGGAAGCCCTTCTCTTCACTTCAAGACAGTCGGATACGCTGTCCGTCGGCAGAACAGTTTTATTTTGTTATAAGTCTCATCTACGAACGAATAAAGACGTTTTCAGTAATTATGTTTACACTATTACGGGAAACGTAGAGTACCGGGACCGTTTAAGTCACCAAGAATATGTAAAGAGAAGCTACAAAGAGCGACGCGAGATGCTGGACGTTAGGAGATGCCTTTTAGACGCCTAACAGCCGAACGACATCTACCTCGCAGCCGATATTAATTCTCTGGGACGGACCACACACTGCCGGAGAACGACGCTGGACTCTGGACATATTCAGGACCACGCCAAGCCAGGAGTAACGGTAACCCAACTCTGGATAACGCTGGACCCCGTCAATAAGTCGTAAGGTCATCAAAACTCGAGGTGACATGCATAATGCATAAGAGCTCATAAAGAGTATATAAAGAGACAATGAATTAAAAAAAAAAGTTTATAATTAGGTAAATAATGTAATAGAGTCTTATGTAAATGTTTTAGTCGTAAGAATGAGCGATCGCATATAGATAAATATAGAAGAAAAAAAAAGAGTTTAATTTTGAGATAGTATTTTTTTTTAGCAAAGAAAAATAATTGAAATGATTTGATATTTGCATTTTGTAGAAAAAATTAATTTAAATTTTGAATACGAAACAAATGCCAGTCTAAGAGTAATTAATATAATTTTAAATTTATTTTTTAAAACATTGGTATAGACTGAGAAAGCTGATGTCAGATCTTAAATTAAATGAATTTAATTAAAATAAAACTTAATTACATTTAAATGTTATTTCTTTTATTAAATTAATTTGAATAGATGCCTAGATGAAGATTATGAACATGTCTAGATGTAAGAGTGTAACACCGTATAGCTTAAGAGATAAACACTTAATAAGGAGTGATATCTTGATCGGAGATTATTAACAATGTTTTATTATTTATAATGATTTTTAAACAATAAACATGAAATTTTAACTACTCCTAAATTTACTACTCTTATTAAAGTTACACCTGGTATCGTTATAACTGCTTAAACACCTGGTATCGTTATAATTGTTTAAACACTTGGTATAGTTATAACTGTTTAAATACCTGGTATCATTATACGTCATAGCGCGACATTTTGTCGTGTCGCACACAAAACATTTGTAGGCTTTTATGAAGCGCTGAGCTGAAGAAGGAATAATAAAGTATAATAAAGTAATTAATAATAAAGTATTAACAGTAATTATTATAATAAACAGATTAATCGCTTAAAAAGCACAGCGCGACATTAATCGTGTCGCACAGAATAATTGTAGGCTTTTAAGAAACGCTGAGCAGAAACACTGAGCTGTAGTAGGCATTTAATAAAGCCTACTGGTTCTAGGTATTAACAATAAATACATATAAGAAACAGATTAATCGCTTAAAGATTATAGCGTGACATTATATCCTGTCGAACAGAATAATAATTGTAGGTTTTTAAGAAACGATGAGGAGAAGCTGAAGAAATCGTAAGAAAATGTATACTAGCAGTACATTTTAACAGTAAATATGTAGCCTATAAGAAACAGATTAAAAGCTTAAAAACCATAGCGCGACATTACATCGAGTCGCACAGAATAATTGTAGGCTTTTAACTAATAATTTTTGTGTAATGAGTTATAAACGTTAACTGTGGCACATTCGAGAAACTTATCAAGCGATTTCAGACGGCACCGTGACTATCACATAAACGTGATTTACTTATGACCTCGACTGAGACTCTGGAAACGTAGATGAAGTCAGTTTTTTGAAGTCGATTTGTTTGTGTGTCGTGACTGCAGCGAAGTGATATTAATTGTTAATTGCTTTTAACTTTAATTTGGAAACTTTTTGTGAACAACGCGTAGTTGGTTTTGGCACTTCTGATAAAAAATTATTGAATTAATTTTAATTTGGTTAAAAGGGTTTAATGAAATTTTATCAATTATTTATTTGTCAAGTTACATTCTACTGACAATTTTATGTAGAATAATAAGTAGATTTGCTGAATGAGATGCCATGATTAGAGAAATAATCCAGCGACAATACTCTTGCAGAACCTATGTGGCGTTTGAATGGATTTAATTTTCTTGGTCTGTGCCGGCTGTAGGTCAGATAGCCAGTGCTTTTTCAGTCATGTTTTGTTTGGCGGAGTGCTCATTTTTGATGAATTTGAAGTGGAGTGTAAAGTTGGAGAGATTACTAATTTGCATTAGTTGTTCATCCCAAATGTTTCGGTTATAAGGTTTGTATAATTTTTGTGTTTTATATATAATATAGATGACTTAGGACAACCTCCACACCTAAAATTCGTAGAAACAGGTTGCATCAGTAGAAAAGTGTCAGTATAGGATGTAATATTCATTTATGCATTTATATTGAAGGTTTTATTCTGGAAATAATTCTGATTTTTGACTCAGCAGCCAGGATATATCTCGTGGCTTTAAGTTTAGTTGCTGACAGTTTGTTTTAACACACATTGGTCATGTTAATTTTTGGTCTAGTTATAAACCCAAGTATTTTACTTCAGTTTGAAATGGAATCACAGTCTTGATGTAATTGTATTCTTGATGCTAACCGTTGATGGTAACATTTGGACAAATGCGTTTCTTGGTGAGAGTAACTTGTACTGTTTTGTTTCATTTACTTTGATTCCATACTTTCTAAAATTAATAAAACTTGTTATTTTACCGTCTTTGCCACCGTCTTGTTATACTATTTGCTACCGCTAAATACACACATATTTACATAACATTACTATAAAAAATACAGCCAGTTTATTTAAAATAATAATGAATGTTGTGTTCATGTGCGCGTTAGTGGTATGAAAGAGATAGTGGAATGGGGAGAGGGAACAGGCAAAAGAGAGAAGAGGTTTTTAGTTCGAGTAACGACTTTCGAACTTAGTGTCAAATCCTTGTTCACAGATAACATGAGCGTTAATTATGTAAGTTTAAGTTGTTTGTCCTCAGGAATTTTGCGCGAGTTCAACACTGAGCACGGAATGTTTGCAGCATTCACTGCCTACTCTATTAATGATGAAATAAAAACGCAAATATATGTTCCGTAGGTACCTTGTAACTACATCATCAACTCTGTCCACCTGCCCGGCATGGCGGAGGCTCGTTACCACATAATCATACTTAACGCTTTGCTTGTAAATAATTAATTTTAATGTATCATTTTAAACGTATTTGTATAGTTTATTTAAGTACTACAATAAAAACAAGAACTGATAAATTAACCAACAAATACCATGTTCAAAGTCATCATCCGTATTCCTTTATTATTTACGTGCAAATTAGTAACGTTAAATTTACGTGAAAATTATATACTCTCTTATCATAAAAAGCAAGAAATTATTATGTATATGAGATTGTATGTATGTTGGATATCTGTCGGCATTAGTCTATAATCTCTGTACACTAATAGTGCTAAGTTAACATACTAATGCTAGTGCTAGGTTCTTATACTAGTAATGGCATTTACTTATGGTACTCTGTGCCACATAACAACAATCGGTACAGCCTGTACCTAATGTAACATCTTAGTGACCTTCTAGCAAACCTTCAGGTAGCGAACTTCTAGCAAAAACAAGGACGGGCTCACACATTCAGAATTCTCCCCCAACGAATGTTTGGACTTTATTAAATCATGTTGATATTATAGCCTACTCTTAGTATTTTTAGTATAATCTTAGTATTTTTAAATGTTACTGTAAAGACTTATGTAACCAGCTATTTATTAAATAATATCATTAAATGTTAAATATATATAATATTAAAATGTTTAATATAATTTATTAAATAATATTAATTAATAACAGCTATTTAATTTACAGTTAATTTATATGGAGCGAAGTTTTCTAAGTGTACCGTTCATATTATTAAAATATATTTTGTGTATGTGTGAGTCTGTTTATGTGTGTGTGGGTGCGCGCGCGTGTGTGTTTGTTTGCTGGTCTCTTCCCTGAATCGTCCCGATGCACTTATTTAAATTGCTTCTTCATCGTTTATTACAGAAAGTTGTGAGATAAGTTGAGAAGAATGGGTGATATTACAACACGCAAGGCTGGTAGACATCGAGCTTATCAGAAACGATGTTAGGTTTATAATCGGGAAGAAGTAAACAAGATTCTTGTTTGTCTCATTTAAGAGAAAAAATAATGCAGCTGATGTAATAATATAAAATATCGGTATGGAGAACCATATTTGATTTCCATGTTCTAAGGTTTATATTTAAAATCATTTATTTGAATTCGGTTCCATAATTTCTAACAAGTTAGGTATGTTCCTTGTAAATCGAATTTTATGTCTGACAAATTGAAATTAAATATTTCCATAGAAACTACTTCTTTGCTGCCGATAACTTAGTACACGTATAAAAAATCGGTATGGAGAATCATACATAACTTCCATGTTCTAAGATTTATATTTAAAATAATTTACTTGAATTCAGTTCGATATTTTCTAAACAAATATCCCCCACCCTCAAACTATTTTTACTATTTATAGATATTTTAGTTATTATGGGGTAGTCGTTTAATATAATGTTATTTTCGAGTCACTTTATCTACAAAAATTAGGTACTTTATTGTTATAAAGAAACTGAACTACGCAGATAATCACGGATTAATTACATATTTATATAATTATGTAATTATATGCTGGTTGTAATTATGCTAGGCCGTGGTTGCAGGTTTTGACCCGTAGATGATTTAAATTGAAATAAAAAAATTTACAGGCATTGCACAAATGCAATTGAAAAGAAGGGCATTGAAAATGCTTCAATAAATCTAATATATATATATATATATATATATATATATATATTTATGTTCATTCACCAATCAATGAATTCATTCTTTATTCACCAATCAATGAATTCATTCTTCATTTACCAATGTACAGATTATAAGTTAAATGTAGTCGCATTCATAAGCGAAGTTTTATATGTGTACTACGTTATTGACAACAAAGAAGTAGTTTCTACGGAAACTCACCGGTTCCCATTTTCGATCACGCACCAGCGGTCGTTTTCAATGTTAAAATTATAATTTTATTGCCTGGAAAAAATTATCTTATTTTTAACAAATACCATTGTTTGAAAAAGTTTAAATGAATGTTCAAGTATTTTTACTCTTGTTAGAAACGTAAAACGTTGCAGGTAAACTAGCCCTTCCCCTTAACCGATCTTCACCAAAATCAATGGGCCTTGAGTTCTCTACAACTCAAGTAGGTATGTATGCTCTGTATGACGATGGTTGGCGTGTGGACCCTTGTCTTACCTGCTGTCTCTCCACCATTGTAATACTTCCGCCCGGGCGCGACAGCAGCTAATTGCCGCGTGAGTCACCTCACTGTGCGTCCAGTATGAAACAATTTTTTTTCCTCGCCCAATATTGGTAAAAATTTGTTATATTTGAAATCAGCGAAATAATACGATGAAAATGACACTAAACACGACTAAAAAAATATTAAATTTTAAGGTGTTTCAAGGTAAAAGCTTAACAACTACTTTAATACACATCTTCAGTGCATAGTGCTTTATAACGCCCAATTTTTAATATTCCTTAGTCGTGTTTGGTGTCATTTTCATCGTATTATTTCGCTGATTTCTAATATAATAAAATTTTACCAGTATTGGGAGAGGCAAAAACAAATTGCTTCATACTGGATGCACAGTGAGGTGACTCACCCGGCAATTAGCTGCTGTCGAGCCCAGGCGGAAGTATTACAATGGGGGAGAGGCAGCAGGTAGGTTAAGGGTTCACAGGCCAACCATCGTCATACAGAGCATACAAAATTATTTGATTCTGTTTGAATTTGCGGCAGTTATCGTTAGCCATAAAAAAATTCTACATACACACACATGCGCGCGCGCGCGCGCGCTTTTTGGAAAAAGACTTTTCTACATGTCTTGAGGGTAGTACAATCAGAATCAGCCCTTATCTCGAGCACGATTTTTTCGCGTGTTCCTTACGGAACATGGAAGTAAAGACCATTATCAGTATGAATTAAAAGTCGTTACAAACAGTACTGTTTATGAAGGCAATACGATGTCGTCTTGAAAGACTCATATGAAAGAAGACACTAGCCAAATTACCTTGTTAATTGTAAATTTTGTAAGATTATTTAATATTGTAACGTGACCTACGATAGCACAAGATTTACAGGTATAATTAATGGAAGAAAAGATTGTATACTAAAGGAAAATAAAGAATTATTAAATGAGAAATGATAGAACAACCCTACTAACTGATTTTGACTTAGACAATGACGATGACTAGACCCAATAGATTGGATAAGGTCAGACAGAGAAAATAATCCAAGCCACAATATAACAACAATTATAAGAACCTAAGTATTAACAAGAATGATATATAAAAAATAAAAGTACAAAATTAGATAGGAAAATAAATAATATGTAACCTATAGGAAAGATAAAAATAAAATAAAATGTAAAAACAAATATACTAATAAAATATAAAAAGAATGCTAATAAATCAAAAAGACACTAATATAAAATATACTTGAATAACAATAATTCATTGGGAAAATGGTAATAAATAATAAAGATTGATAGGACCCAGTGATCATAAATACATAAAATGTAGAATAAAATGTTAGGAGGTGAACTCCAAAAGTGATAAATGAATAAGAAGGTTAATAATCAATAATAAACCATTATAGGACCCAGTGATAGTAAATGAACTACATAAAAACACTAGTTAAGAAAGTGAAGTGTAGTCAGAAATAAGGTAATGAACTTGTAATAATAGATTATAAGTAATCTATTAACCCAATTATAATAATTAAACAGTATAAATTATAATGGACAGTTGTAAGTAATCGTGGGCCTAGAGTAATGAAAAAAGGAAAGAGTGTATTGAAATATAAGAATATTTGTGGGAAACAAACCATTGAGAATTGTTTTCCATTATATTAACGAAGTTTGTTAGTATAGTATAAGAATGATAAAAGATATATTGTTTTAGTGTTAAGGAATAAAATTAACAAAGTTATATTAACCATATTGAAAATAAGTATAAATATCGGTATGGAGAACCATACATGACTTCCATATTCTAAGATTTATATTTAAAATCATTTTCAGCCAAACAGCCAGGGAAGGAATTTTAACAAAAAAATACTTCTTTCTTGCCAATAACGTAGTACACATATAAAAAATATTATCCCCTCCCCCTTCAACTATAATTTTGATTTATAGAAAATTACCCCAGCCCGTTCAACTAGCCTCTTCATTTATAGATATTTCATCTACGTTTCTACAGTGGATTATTAAGATCTTATCAGGATACTTTATCAAAATTAAGTACTTTACTCATGTTACAACAAAAAATGTTTCAGGTAAACTGCCCTTTCCCCGTAACCGATCTTCACCAAAATCAACAGAAATTGAGTTCTCTATAGCTCAGGCACATATGTAAAAAATTATTTGATTCTGTTTGAATTTACGGCAGTTATGGTTCGTCATATAAAAAATTACCCATGTTAAAACATAAAACATGAGATTTATAAAACATATCTAAGATTTATATTTAAAATCATTTTTGAAATAAAATATTTTCATAGAACCTACTAACGCTGGGGAAATCTGAGGAGCCAATCAGAGTTGGGCCTACCTGTCACTCTGCTGAATTTGGTGGAAAGCCCTGTCACTGTCGTCAAAGTATCAGCCTTGACAGGGTCCTCTTTTTCTGCAAAATGGGAGAGGAGGCTTGAGATGAAGTGAGTGACATGGTCCCCACCTCAATGAAGAACCCATTGTTTTATAAAAATATATTTAAATTTTGAAAACTGAAAATTCTTTTCTTGTTGTAAATATTTATATTTTATAATCAAAATGACTTTATAAAAAAACAAACATTATTTTTTTATAATAAGTACTTACATATGTTTCTTAATATGCTTACTTTTTCTTCAATGTTGATGATCATTTCCAAACATTCTGACAAAATTGTATCTACAGAACAGTTAACATTCCCCAGGTTTCCATTTCTGCTAATTTCTCATTACACCTTCCACTGACGTATTATTAACCATTTCATAAACTATCGTATACCCCTTTCCCTTAACCGATCGTCACCAAAAACAATAGGTCCTGAGAACTCTACAATTCAGGGCTGTATGTGAAACATCATTTGATTCTGTTTGAATTTACGGCTGTTATCGTTTGCCTAAAAAAAAAAATTTCCCTCGATAAAAAAAAACCGTTGCAGGTAAACTACCCCTTCCCCTCAACCGATCTTCACCAAAAACAATAGGTCGTGAGTACTCTACAAATCAGGACTGTATGCAAAAAATTATTTGATTCTGTTTGAATTTGCGGCAGTTATCGTTTGCCATAAAAAATACGCTTGATAAAAAATGTTGCAGGTAAACTACCCCTTTCCCTCAACCGATCTTTACCAAAAACAACAGGTCTTGAGTACTCTACAAATCAGGGCTGTATACAGAAAATTATTTGATTCTGTTTGAATTTGCGGCTGTTATCGTTTGCCATAGAAAATACCCTTGTTAAAAAAACCTTGTAGGTAAACTACCCCTTTCCCTTAACCGATCTTCACCAAAAACAATAAGTCTTGAGAACTCTACAATTCAGGGCTGTATGCAAAACATTATTTGATTCTGTTTAAATTTGCGGCTGTTATCGTTTGCCATAGGAAATACCCTTGTTAAAACATAAAACGTTACAGGTAAACTACCCCTTTCCCTTAACCGATCTTCACTAAAAACAATAGGTCTTGAGAACTCTACAATTCAGGGCTGTATGCAAAACATTATTTGATTCTGTTTGAATTTGCGGCTGTTATCGTTTGCCAAAAAAAAAAAATTTCCCTTGATAAAAAAAACCGTTGCTGGTAAACTACCCCTTTCCCTCAACCGATCTTCACCAAAAACAATAGGTCGCGAGTCCTCTACAAATCAGGGCTGTATGCAAAAAATTATTTGATTCTGTTTGAATTTGCGGCAGTTATCGTTTGCCATAGAAAAAAAATCTACAGACAGACACACAGATTGACACACAGACACACACACAGACACTTTTCGGAAAACGACTTTTTTTCATGTTTTGAGTGTAGTAGAATCAGAATCTGCAATAATCTCGAACACGATTTTTTTTGCCATCACCATACTTCCATTCCTTAAGGAATATGGAAGTAAAAAACTAATATGTTAGATTGAATAGAGTAAGGGGAGTTAGACACTATATTCTCTAAAGTGAGTTTATAAGGAAATATTAGTGCATAGTTAATGTTCAATTTTATTTTAGGTTTCTTTGATTGTAATTAACCAAAATGTTATTATGTTGAAAATAATGTTAAACAAAACCGTTTAAACAAATGTAAATTTTAGGTACAGGCATGGGCCTAAAAAGAGTTATTAAGTAGTTATATTATGTTATATGATGATTAAAAATAATCAAATGTTATGATTTAAGTTAGATTGTTACAGTAATTATGCTTAGTAACATATAAAATAACAAATTGACTATAAACAATTGTAATGAGTATAGGGTTGGTGAATTATGAACTCTGCTAGAACTGATAAACCAGAAATTTGTGAAATTTAAGATGAAGCAATAGCCATTGATAAAATAAAGTGTATAATCTATTTAGGTTTCATAATAATAGTGTAGGATACAAAACTGGATAGAAAATAATTAGTTTAAATGTAATTAACAAAAGAAAAACCAAATGGAAAAATTAGTAATCTGTTATAAGTTGACCAAAAGTAAACTTGTGTGGTATCAAAATAATTTGTAAACAAAAAGCAAACTAATGTTGTTATTGTATTTAAAATTACAGGTAGTACAAGGGAGTTATAATAGGTTAAAATTTTTTAATAATTTCGTATAGAAAAACGTTAGTTTATATAACAATGTTATAAATTATCAACCAATGGGAACTAGTGTTTAGGATGAGAGTTGCCATAACAACCAAACCTTGTTAGAAAGAAAGCTTAATAAATTGTATCATTCCATTATTAGAGTTTGAGTAGGGCAGATGTATTAAACCCACAAAGAATAAAAAAAGAAGTAATTCAACAAAATTTATCAAAATAATGGTCAAGATGATAAATTAAATCACAGTAGTAACAGTAACACTGATACTAAACAAATTAATAAATTTACCAGAAAAAATTAAAATTTAACCTGGAGGAATTGCAGAAGAAGCCCAAGTGAAGGAATAATAACCAGCTGAAGGAAGAAAATATATGAACACGTAAATGAACCATGGAACCGGCCTTAACCAGGATGACTGAGGGAAAATAAACATCGTAACCAGAGAACTACGAAAATTGAACTTGGAATTAACCGGACCACCCAAGGAAGGACAAGCAGCAGTATTTGGGAGAATTATTACCCTGGATAGCAGAGAAGAAGGATTGTTAAGTATATTTCAAATACGACTTCACAGTAAAAACACCAGAAAATCAACTATAAGTGAACTACACTTTCCACATCACTTATCACTTTTAATAAACACTTGACTTTCTTTTATTTAATGAACACCACAAATTGAATAACTATCTCTATCCAACATTGATTTTTTAAGGAATATGTTTTAAAAACGTAAAGTTTACTAACCGTAAATAACCTACAAATGCTAATTCCCATAGCTATAATTTACCACTGTAATTATAAGTATATCACCTGTTCTATAATATTTATATGGTATTTGTAAAATTTTGTACTTTTATTAGTCCATTTAACAACATTTTCTGTAGTCACAAGAACTTCGACCTGAGATTAAAAATAAACGAAATTGTCAACAACCATAGCGAGAATCTCGATACACGGCTGGACAGAACAACCAACTGCGAATAATTAAACATGCCGGCGCAAAAATAAGAATTATAATTTGAAGTAAATTGTAGAATTTGAAGCCTATCGATAATTGTTAATAAACATAATAGAAACATTAACCTGTATGTTTGATTTTATTAAACTAATATTTAAAATTGAATACACAATATCCTAAAATTAAACTTGACGATTTTGGGTTTGCTAAGAAGTGTTGGCCAACCCGACGTTGAGGCAGAAAATACGAATTGTACGGCCGAACTGGTGAGAAGGCACTCTCCCATTAGAAACATTATAAACTCGAATTATCGATACGTTACAAACTGATGATAACAACGAAGGAATAAACAACCATACTTTCGTCTAGTTACAATATGATTTGTTGAAATGTTATTATATATTTAATATTTACAATGATTTAATTATAGTTGTCAGATTATACATAGTATTATAATGAATTATTGAACTTATCATATTTTGATAAATTAACATCTGATTATAGACAACTTAGCCCAACGGAAAAGGCGGTCTGAACAGAAGTGGCCAATTGAGCAAGAGAAACTGACAGAAGTCTAATCAAAACCATTCCCTTATCGTAGCGGGATTATTTTATATTCGCTTACACACAGTTATACTTGTTATACTAGCTGTTACCTCCAAAATGATTGTAAAAATTGTTGGCGTATCTTTTCTAAATATTATTTACATTACAGTAAAATGTCATTTGGCTCTAAATTATACGGAAATGAGTATTATATTTACGCAAATACGTATGGAGATTAACATTCTAATCTTTGTTCACCCGCAGCGTCTCAATACTCAGGTCTCTTGGTTGTCAGAGGTCTATCTATATTCAAACTTTGTAACTAATGTAGATTCGAGTATGATTCAATTTTTAAAAACTGGATATTGATAATGGGGATGACTGCAGGAAATGAATGTGCAATTCGTACGTTTCCACCACCGCTTTCCTTGTATTGCTTTATTTCAAAATAAACTGTGTCATACATTAATTAGTCATCATTATTAACTAAACAATTAATAAAATTGAAAATACTATTTGCATTTACCATTATACAACTTGCGTTCCTATAGTGCTGCAGCCAAAGTTACAGGAAAGAGTACTATAGTACGAGGTTTGTTGAAAAGGTTACTGCAATTTTTGAATTTCCCGCTCTGCAAGTGTCCGATTAAAAAAACTGTTTTTGTGTAATGTTGGTACACATCTTTGTGGCAGTCGTCTAAAATGTTAGCCTTATTAGTTGCACAGTTATGATTTGACAGCGATTTGACAGCTAATGAGTAAGTCGAGCTTGGTGTATTAGGTGATTTTTTTGGGATTCTACAACGCAAGATTGAAGAACGTAGATTAAATTTTGTGTATAAGGAATAAGCTGTTCAGTCGTGGTCATATTGTTGCAGAAGGCATTTGGGGAGCATTTTAGAAATGGCACAAAAGCTTCAAAACTGTCGTGAGTCAGTTTAAGATCATGTTAGTGAGATGAAGAATGTGGTTTAGTGTTTCATGAATTTTTATCACTAGTGCAAGAGTAAATAAAGAGAATTATTCGGACATTTTACGTCACTTGTAAGAAGCTATTTGTAGAAAATGACCAGACTTACGGAACGATTGGCTATGGAAATTGGATCCCGATAGTGCTCTAGGACTTATGTCGTTGTTTGTTCAAGAAATTTAGGTATACAACATTGTATAATAACACTGCAAACGCCGTATTCGCCAGATACTTCCCAGTGCGATATTTTCTCCTCACGGCAGTAAAAAGTGTTATATAAGGACAACGTTTCGCGACTATTGAAGACGTAAAACAAAGTTTCTGAGTGAATTCAAGGCTATACGAAAAGCGCATTGGAAATATGTTTTGAAGACTGAAAAAACGTTGTCATAATCGTGTAATATCCCACTGAGAGTAGGCCTACTTTGAAAGGAGGCAGTATAATGTAGATGACTTACGGCATAATTTTTCAAAGAAACAAAAACAGCACGAACTTTTTAATCAAACCTCGTACATCACGAGGAACACTATGATAGTCTATGTTACGATTGAGTGTATGTCGTTGTTCATTATCTTCACGAGTCGCGCTCCGTACAGCAATCATGTTATTTCCCAAACGAACGCCACTGAGCCAAATGTTGGGTGTGGTTTGGCACACAGACGATAACAAAGTACACAGAAGGGACTTTGCAATTCAGTCCAGCACAAAACTGCTTCGCGTCCTTCTCGGTTTAATATTATACAAGTAATCTATCACATTCTAGAATGAGACTTCTTATAGTCGAATTCAATTGAAAAGCAAAACAGTTATATAATGTAACTGCGTATAACATATTATATATTGTTCTTATTTATAATATTACGTTATGTATAATTATATTGTTTAACTGTTATATTATCTATTATATACTAAAGTTATGTAATTGTAACTCAGATTATGCAATTAATATGATAAATATTGTTCAAACAGCGTCTAGGCAATCTGAGTAGGGTTTTCAGCGCACACTAGTAGGCCCTACTTATATTTTTAATGCATTATGACGGGTACACATGAGCGGCCATTAATCATACCTTATTAAACATGACTAGTGTGTATTTTCATACCGTATTTCACTTACTGAATTTGAGTTTCAGATTTTGTTGCTTCTGTTACAAAAGTTTACCGATTTCTGATATCAGGAAATTGTTATGTATATAGTTTAATGTATTCTGTATTAAATTATTACTCCAGTTTGACTTGAGAAATCGCAACGTTCATTCTGACAGCGACTGAGATAAGTAATTACTAAGTTAGGCATTTAGTCCAGTCGACGAAGGGGTTGTAGAGGAGATGGAGGGGGAGAATTTTGCTCTTCGGGAGTGTGTTGGGGGTAGTTAGGAGGTAAACATACTAAAAATCCCCACCCCTACCCCTTCCGCTTCATTGGTGGAGGGGTGGAAAGGTCCCTTTTTCGGTTTTTTGCCCATAACTCGAAAACGGTGTGTTGTACAAAAAAATCACTCTCTTAAAAATTAAAGAGCATTAAATTCCCTACAAAATGGCTATATTAACGTTCTTTCTATGTGTTAAAGGTTTCGAGATTTTCGCCAGCGAAAATCGACCATTTTTGAAAAAAAAATGTTGCTTCACGTTTTTTGTCAAACTTATCTGCCTAACTCTTCAGCCTTTTGTTTTACAGGAAAGTCGTCAAAGAAAAAGTTGTAGAACATTAAATTTTCTTTAAAATGTATATATAATTATTAATTTATCTTCAACAGGTCAAAAGTTACAGCAATTTGAAGTTTTTATCTAAATTTCCCGATTTTTCACAAAAACTGTCCTTTTTGTTATTATGTTATTCAAAAGTTACAACTTTATAAAATAAGCTAATATATTATATATTTATACATAAATTGAATATACAGCTATATGAAGCATACATAAAGTATGGAGGGGGGGTAATGTACGTACTCATGTACAAAAAACGGCATGTTTGGTATACTTGTATATGTTTTTCGACACGCTAATTCCAATGAAACCACTTTCAGAGCTCTATTTCTCATCGCTATGGCTATACAGTATGTGAATTTTATTAAAAGTGTTTTTAAAAACTGGAATTTAACCTTACCTAGCGTTTTAACAGGATATCATAACCAGCAGGATGTGGTACGTAGTCATACTTCGATAGAAGTCAGCACCAAAAGATTCGTAATAATCCTAGTAATGGGCAAATTGAAATTCTATCAATTTGAATATGTCAGGTTAATTTCGAAATTAGAAAACCGGGGAAGAATTTTAAAGTTTCAAGAATAGCAATTTTCAAGGTAATTTCAGAAAACTGAAAACCTGGGAAGAAGGTGAATTAATAATAACGATTTGTACAAAAACTACATTTATTAAAATAAAAAGGCATCGAAATACATTTACTAGAGATTTTAATAAAATTTACAAGAAAAATTATGTACAAGTTAAAACCCCGACCCATGACTACGAGATAATATTTACAAAAAAAGATGATGATATGCATACAACAAAAGAAATAAAATTTAAAATACAAATTTTGTTTGTCTTGCTCTCTTGGGACGAGAGGGTCCGGCTTCTGGCTCCACCTCCAAACTTTCCTCTAGTTCAACAGTTTCCATAATGTCGGATTCAGTGTCCGCCGGTAATGTGGGGAGGAGTTCCATGTCTTCCTCATCTTCATCCTCGTTCATTAAAACGGGCACACCGTTCAAACAGTTTCCCTGACAGTTGTGGCATAATGGGGAACAATTCATTGACATCTTCTTGCAGCTACATCTGGCACTGCTGCAATCTGTTGCGCATCTGCAAAAAATCATGTCCAAGATTTCTTTTGGTGCTACCGGATCTATGTGAAGACCAGAGCTAGACAGTTTGTCTTGAGCTCCCAACCCCATAGCTCTGGAGGTAGTTGGTTTCCTAACCAGAGCTGCACCTGATGAAATGTGCGAAATGAATGTTGTTTTGTTGTCCCCTCGCTTGGTGGAAGTGATGAGAGATCAGGTCTGATACTTGCCACTGATTTCAAAAATGAATGGTATCGGTAGGTATTGAGGGAGCTCTCTTTTGCTGGGGCGCCGTACCATTTTAGCATGCATAACTGTCCAGCTTTCTCAACTTCAGCATGCAAGGAGGAGGGGTTATGGAACACTTCGGCTGCTTTTCGTATTTCAGGATTTTTTTGGTAAAGTTTTATAAATCCTTGCTTAATCCTCCGGAATGTTGCCGATGTTGAATCGCAACCAGTGAAAGCATGCAGGAACAACATTTCTTTCAGTCCCAGCTGCTGCATTTGGTGGGTGGAGTAAACATTGGTTTCCACTTTTCCTCTGCCAGGTTTCATGAATAAAATATTGCGGTCAGGTGGAGTATTTGCGATAAGAATCACTGCGAGGTCAATATCTTCCCCAATTACAGCCACATTGGATGTTTTTCCCATAGATTTTTGAATGGCAGTGCTCACAATCAGCACGTCAGCATCGTCTGATGCTTGCTGCGTTGTGATGCCGTTTTCCTGGAGTCTAGATCTCAGTAGGTTAATAAGACGATCTTTATTGTGGTGATTGGAGAGAAATAATTCCTGACTCACAGTAATTTCAATATCAAGAGTGAAATGGATGTCTAACGACTTTTTCATACGGTAGCGTCTTCCCTGTTCTGCCGTCTTAGTGCTGTTCGGTGAGATGTTATATCCATCAAAAACAACTGTGCACGTCCTCCCTGGATAGTGGATCTTGATGAATTTAACGTATCCATCACAAATCACAGAAACTGAGGATCCCCTTTGCCAGATAACCTTATGTAGGAGGAATCCCCCATCAATAACCACGTCATAGTTTGGTAGATGCACGTTCTCGTTTGTTGGTTCAAACAGGTTGAACAAAACAGATTTTTTGGTTTTCCTCATTCCATTCTCATTGAATAAGGCCAAGGGAAAAGGGGCCAATTCATATCGCAAATACTCCTTTAAGTTCTCGTCACTTTTTTTGCTAATTGATATTCTCTGGAAGAGTAGAAGTGGGTATATTGCAACGTTTTCATCATGGAGCTTGATGTAGGAAGTAACTGAGGATATAGGGAGTGCCCTGTCTTTGCGTGACAACTTGACATCTGAAAATGGCAATGTTACCATTTTATTCATTGCTTGCTTGCCACATGTTACAGCGTCATAGCAGTTGACTGTACCACCACCTCTGTGGCTATCGACATGATGTCAGTGATTTCAAGAAAAGGAGGATGATTTTCTAGCCATGTTGTGAGTTTAGCGATGTCAGTCATATCTTTTGTTATTCGTGCTTCTCCAAAATCCCTATGCTGCTCACTCGAAGTGAAAAGAACATCACAGAACTCTTCCAACGAAGTGCAGACGTCATGAGTTGCACTCATCCCTACAACCCACTTGCTGATGACACTGTCAGTGACACCCCGCCCTCGCTTTACACCGCCTTGGGTACTAAAGCTTCGCATCAAGTTTGTCTCAATTGTCATGTCCGACCAAACACCTGACCAAAAGCGATCGGAACGTCGCATCGTGAAGGCACCCCCATTGACAAATTTTTGGTGTTCTTCTGAAGTCAATCTTGAAGATAGATTCGTCATATCCTGAACATACAGGTGGGAGGATTTGGAGTATGGAAAGTGGCCACATGCGTGAAAGTATGGTAGCATTCTCTTGACACAGTTGAGGTGGCCATCCCAATCACCTGACCTCTCGGCATGAATATATTCTTTCATCAAATTGACCATGTGAAAGTATTGCACCCAAAGCTTTGCAGTTCTTCCCTTCCCACTGAGGTGCTGTAGTGCTTCCCCAAATTTTTTGGCAAGTGATTTCAGATTAGGGTTTTCATTTAACGACCCCAGTGGGGGAGGCTCATCCCAGATAGTGGACATTATTTCTCTGGCACATGCCTGCTCTTCGTCTGTTATGTCAGTGTGTTCGAATATTATGTTTGACAATGCAGTTTGCGTTATCAGATGACCTCTCACAGCTCTGGCAAATGCATGGCCTTGAAGCATTTTTTCAACCGATGTTGGAGCATAGACCGTACTCAACAGTTCCTTCAAACCACTACCACCCATTAGATATCCCATACATCCTATATAGGACATAAGGAGGTGAAATCCACCAAGACGTACGACACACTTGGATAGACGAGGGTCAGATGCAGAACTTGAAACTATCTCTCTAGCTTTCCAATAGAGAGGCTGGTCGAATGTGATAATCACATTGTGTTGGTTGACTCATTCACACAACTCGGCTGCATACATCAATGCCGTGTAAACCGTATCATAATCTGATGGAGGAGCGTTAATGAAGGGGAGGGGAACGACCTTGGTCTTTTCGCTATAATCTCCTTTGGTCACTGTGTTCATGAATCCCTTCCATTGTGGAACTCGAATGCGTAGCTTTTGAGCAAACAACCATAGGGTGTCATGTGGGGGAGGATGTGTGGGTTCCTCGGGTACTTCTAGGTTTTCCACAATGATATTTCGTAGACCACCTCGCTTAACTTGGAATGTTTCCAGAGGAATTACTCCAATGTTTCCAGTTTCAGATGATGTGGGCATCTTCATCAAGCGTGCTATACTTGCACCTTTTTCAATTGAACTTGCTGGGGTGATACACCTGATTCCACCCATTGAGTGGAAAGTATTAAGTCCATCAATTGTGCACACATTAAAGTCTGCATTGTCGAAGACAAACTGATTGAATGACCCCCCTTTGAAGACTGGTTTGGCATTAGCAATACATGACATTTCTAATACCTGGGCTTCGTAGTAAGAAGAACAGAATCCCAGGCTAGCAAGAACATCAGGTGTTCAGAGGCAAATCGTCTGTAGAGTAGGAGGGATAGACTGCTTAATACTGAGGATAAGAAGGTTCGCGGTCGAACTACAGATGTGATTGCATGCCCAATGGCGATGCGTTTCCTATTGGTTTCCTTTACTCTTTTGGTGTTCTTCATCATGACGTCCTCTAGGAACGTACGAAGGGTTGGGGTAACACAATACGCGTCGCGAAGAAATTCACTTCCAGGTGGGTACGTACGAGAATCGTACATTTCACTCTGCATGTACTGTCGAATGATAGCTGCAGCTTTTTTCACAATCCTCATTCGCTCGTCCGCGTCATTTTTTTTCCTTTCTTGCTCATACCAAGCATCATTCAAAACTTTGTACCCTGCATCTCTAAAACATATGACTGGAACATCGAACTGGTTGATGCCTGGTTTCACTAATATGCGGTCTTCATAATGTTCATGTAGTTTTGCTTTTATAGTCCTCCAGTCCAATTTTTCCCCTGTTACTGCGGCCATCAATTCATACATGGAAAACTGGCAGTCATTGTTCATTTCCATGAACAAATATATTTCCTCCATTCCTTTAGAAACGTGGTCTTCAGTTTCTGATGGTTTGTTCCCCTTGTACAAAGTTCTTGTAAAGGTTTTATAGCAGTCATTGAGGTATACAGCTTCTTCAGCTACTAGATCAATAATGGAAAACAGGCGCTGTACTACTTCTTCACCCCACTTATCATTCCTAGCACGACCAGCATTTATACACTGTTCTTGTACACACACTGTCCGGACACTATAGACTATTCTCCTTCCACTTAGTTTTTCTCTTTTCCATTTTTCAGGATCAGTAGGTTTTGCACAAAGAAAGCAGTTGGTCTTAAAATCGAAAGGTTGCTCTGATGAAGACCTCAAACTCGCAGTTTCATGGTTGAGATGATGTTGATGCAGCCTGCCTCTTTGCATCAGCAGCAATGCTTTGGGGTCTGGTGTACTTCTTCCGACATGCCTTGTGAATTAAGAGTGATGTTATACCTCTTAGCTGGGAGCTCTTTTCGTCCCCCCTTGCCCTACTCGCACTTATTAAGGATCATATACCTTTCTCTGCAACTCTTACCACCTCATCACTGGATTCGTCGATGTCTCCATCACAGACAAAACACTTCATCGTTGCGGACGATGATCACACTGAAATATAGGGGAAAGTACCCAAATAAGAGACACTTTTTTTCATACGCTTATAAAAGAATCCCAAATAATTTTTTTCAGCCTAACTTTAATGTTTTTGCATTAATTAAACATTATATTTGCTACCCCAGAAAAACAAAGTCAATAAAAAGTACCCATCGACATTTTTAAAACAATAAACAATAAACAAAAAAAGTACAAAATATGGCGATTTTCAAAAGGGTTCCAAATAAGAGACACCTATATATTGTAACGTTAATAACTGTTACGTCCTTCTTTTTTAATGCCTCACGTTGGAGTCGTCAATTTGTAACGGTAATAACTGTTACGTCCTTCTTTTTTAATGCCTCACGTTGGAGTCGTCAATTTGTAACGGTAATAACTGTTACGTCCTTCTTTTTAATGCCTCACGTTGGAGTCGTCAATTTGTAACGATAATTAAAATGTGAGATGAGGTTTCGCGAGTAAACAAGGTAACAATTTGTGTTGAGAAACGAGTTCTTATGCTCCACGTAGTATGCGTCAATTTGTAACAGTATGTAATATGTATGTGTAAAATTATTAAAACACACCGTCGTTGTTGTCAATCTGTAACAATTAATAATAGATAGGTTGAACGGTGACTTATTTCGTATTCTGCCGCTCGCTCCCACTAAGCGTGCAGTTCCAATGACGTCACTCAGAGTTGCCAACAGTTGCTCCGTCCGCTGTGCTGTGTTCACGTATTTCTTAAATGGAACAGTAATAATAATAACGCAAATATAACACCAAACAGATATCTTCCTTGTAACGATCTTTATTCAATGAAGCATTGACTAATTACTTCTCGTTTTCTTTTTACGGTAAATACAATTGTGACAAAATTGTGCATCTTCTTTATCAGTTGGTACAGTATCTAAAAATATTATTCAGTAGTCAGCCAGGCCAAAATAATAATGACGAAGTTTATTATTTCTATTAAAATAAATTATCTCAGGGCGTATCTGGTTCGGGGATTACGTTTAAACAAATAATACTATTCTTAAAATCAAAATACAAATTTCACAGTACAAGGATATTACAAGGTTTTGGTGTTTAAAGTGTAAACTGTCAGTCGTATATTGGTTACTTGTTATTAGAGGTTATGACCAGTTTAGGTGCGTATTAGTTATCGTTAAAGTTTCTTATGGTGTTCAAAAAGGTGTAAAACTCAATTTGTGTTATGTTTTGAGTGTTCTTTAGTGTTGGTGTGATATAGTGTCTGTAGTTTTATTTTGTTTAATTCCTAGATATTCGTGTACACAAATGTTGGTTTGACACGTAAAATAATAAATTGTTCAGATTCACCAGATCCTCTTCTTTCTTCTTCCAGGACGAAGATAGGGTCCACGTCTTCTTCGTTTCTTCTCCCCGGATCGCAAATCTTCTGTATTAAATTCTGGATGTTCCTTCCTTTATTATAATATCTTGTATTGAGTGTTTCGATCTGTTTTCCTAAGTCTGGTACGCGTTTTCACTGTTAAAATATAATTATATGAGACGTTTTATTAACGCGTCAATATTCAATGACCGTTGTTAAAGAAGTCCTATTTTATTTATCTGAAATTTTTGGTTGCTAAGGTAAAACTTGAAATCTGGTTGGTTGATTCAGATATACATTGTCATACAAATTCATTATTTCAATGTCTGAATTTGGTCAAAACTTTTAAATTAGTATAACTTTTCTGTACTGATTGGGAATTTAAAACTACTAGCATCATTATTTTGGTCTTTACATTTGTGACATATAGACACTAAACATGCCTACTTTTACTTAAGAAATACTGATGTTACATTTTTGCTATTTGAATTTTTCTTAAATAACTTAAAACGGATTATTTTGATTCCAGATTTGTTGTGTATACCATTAACTATAAATCTATCCATATTTCAACATTTGTTTTACAAAATTCTAACAGTATTTCCTAAAATTTACAAAAGTTGGTTTTACATGGCTTCATACAGTTTGCCATCCACAAAAACATTTGCTAATTCATTTATTTGTTCAAAAAATGTGACTACCCTTATGGAACTACTGCCTGTTTTGTTAGTTTTACTATTTCTTATTAATTTATAATGGTTTGTTACTTTACTGGCTATTCTGATAATTGTTTATTTATTTTAACATTGGCCTATGTCATGGTGATTCTTTCAACACCATGTCACATATTGTTTTATTATTTAGCCTGTTGGCTTGAACACTTATATTTAATTATAATCATTATATTGGATGTTAACCCATGAGATTTAAAAATACTCATCATCCTCTCATAATGTGAATACTTTAACAAAATTACAAACAGATTGACTTAAATATTATGCCCTCATGGCTGAGATTCTGATAAACATTAAACAGATAAACTAAATTCCAACAAACACAAATACTGTTTATCATCTAATAACATTAATTCTTTTTCTTTTTTTCATAATTATATAATAGTTGGTCAACCATACTATATCAGTATTGGCCTATTTCTTAGTGTGTTTGGTACCATGTTCTAATTTTACAAATTCCATTTGGCCCATTGTTTTAAGACCTTCTGGTTAATCACATGGTTTTAACATCTTCATTGCATTCTAATAACATCATTACGTTAAACAACAACAAAACAATATACAATCATATCAACTTAATGTCATGCCCACATGGCTATGACTCTAATGAACATTGAATAAATAAGCTAACCTTCATTAACCCTAACAACTGTTTAACACATAATAATATCTCTCCTCAACCCATGTTGCTCTGTTATTTAATTAATTATTCAAAGTCAATTTCACATTGTTCATATAATAATAATGTGAATAAGTGATTATTCATTATTCTCTTGACAACGTTATGTCCACTATTAATTACAATTAATTGCATGTTTCATGTATCTATAATAATTGTTTGGTTATATTATTTCATTATATCATTCAAATTAATAATCTACTAATATATCATTTTACATTGTATTGTATGTTTGGCCTATTATCCCTCAATTTGTATTTTGATTATTTTTATATTTTGATACATTTAATGAAACCATTAGTTTACTTATAGTATTGGTACATAAGCTGTCTGCCTTTATAAGTATTATTGTTGTCCTTATTTGAAGTTCATGTCATTATCGGGGTATTTTACATCACTTTGCCTAATCATTAATTTGGGTACGGTCAGTTGTAGTACAAGTCAGTCTAAAGTAGTTATTTGTTCATCTTCACTATCATTTTGAAAGATATTTTTCTTCTTGTTTAGTTTCTTATCCATGGTCTTCGTTAAATCTGGTACGATATCATGCTATGCCAAATGTAATGTTACAATATATTACATTTTATTCTTATAAAATGACAAAATTCACAATTGACATCAATAAATTTACCTTTTAAGATAAAATAATAATAATCTGGGTTACGAATGTTGTTTCGGTGAATCAAAATTTTTATATTACCTTTAATATTAGACTGTGTGTGTTTTAGACTCGTAAAGTTTTTTCATTGCTGTTTTTTTGTAATCTAAATCATTAAAATTAAATAATATTATTGAAGTTGTGAATTTCAATTATAAAAATAAGCTTCCTAATAAGAGACAGTATCGCTTAATGGGAATACCTAGGTGTCTCTTATTAGGGCTCAACATACAGGGAAGTAGCATGGCTGCCTACACAAAACGGGTAACAGTCAATTACTTAAATTTATGCGTAAAAGCTTGTACGTTTCATGTAGTTTACCATGATATAAAGTACACTTGTTTTGAGACTTACCTTGTATGTATAGTTCTTCTTGAAATTGGAGCACTGACAAAACTTGAGACACCAAAAACAACAAAATGCGTTGTACACTTCGTAACAACAAGCAGACTGGCTCTAAACAAAGGCAACAGTATCACGTGAACCTAAGTAGTAAGTTCTTGCTGTCGTCACTGGATGGCAGCTTGTCATTGACAAGAAAATACAGTATCGCTTATTAGGCTCCTATCTCTTATTTGGGTACTTTCCCCTACAGGGTGTTTCAAAAAGGACTTTACAACTTTGATTCTTCAAACCAAAACACACAGCGAGCACGCTGGGGACCAGTGAAGGCAGCCATCTTTCGTACAACTGCCGCTAGCGCTTGCGGGTGTGTGATTCGGCACTAGCGTACTACGTGAGTCAAAACTTGCGTACTACGTGAGTCAAAACTTGATGTATTTTGCTAAAAAATGACACCAAAACCAAGTCTGTAAGTCATATGAATAAATCTATATGAATTTTCAAAGTTGTAAAGTCCTTTTTGAAACACCCTGTATATAATATATATATATATATATATATATTTCAATCACTTTCTGCTACAGTCCGTTTCTTGATGTATATAATACTATAATATTTATAACTAATTTACCTCAAGATATACTTTTAAAAGTATATCTTGAGGTAAATTAGTTATAAATATTATAGTAATATATATATATATATATATATATATATATAATATATTAGCTTATTTTATAAAGTTGTAACTTTTGAATAACGATAATAACAAAAAGGACAGTTTTTGTGAAAAATCGAGAAATTTAGCTAAAAACTTCAAATTGCTGTAACTTTTGACCTGTTGAAGATAAATTAATAATTATATATATATATATATATTGTTAAAGGAAATTTAATGTTCTACAACTTTCGCTTTGACGACTTTCCTGTAAAACAAAAGGCTGAAGAGTTAGGCAGACAAGTTTGACAAAAACGTGAGGCAACATTTTTTTTTTTTTCAAAAATTGTCGATTTTCGCTGGCCAATATCTCGAAAACTTTAACACATAGAAAGAACGTTAATATAGCCATTTTGTAGGGAATTTAGAATGCTCTTTAATTTTTAAAAGAATCATTTTTTTGTACAACGCACCGTTTTCGAGTTATGGGCAAAAAACCGAAAAAAGGGACCTTTCCACCCCCTCCACCACTGAAGCGGAAGGGGTAGCGGTGGGGACTTTTAGTATGTTTACCTCCTAACTACCCCCATCACATTCCCGAAGAGAAAAATCCCCCCCTCCATGTCATCTACAGCCCCTTTTTGGGCATTGATTGACTGGACTAATTACCCAGAATGAGGCGGTGAAATTCAGTATGTGATATGGAAGTGGTAATACATAGTTATGTAATTACTGGAGTCGTAAAACAGCGCTCAACGCTGACATCAGTAGGTTGACAGTGTATCCACATTAGTCTATTCTCAGTTCATACGGCGTTTACAGCAAAATACTGTTTACAAGTTAGTACTGTAATAAATTTGTGCTAACTTAGTATAATAAATATATTAACACTGCAATTCTTCATTTGAAGAATACATTCTTCACGTGAGATATATTAACATTTATACGTCATTTATAATATAATATTTATATATTTAATATTTTATCTGCAAACACTGTTGAAGTCTGATAAAATGTATAGAGTCTGAGAAATTTAACGTGAAACTTCAACTTTCGAAGTTTTGTCTCAACTTCCTGAAACATTTTATAACAATCTTAAAAGACAGATTACGTCACTACATAACGCTGTTGTTTCCTGGAAATCAACATTCTGTAAACACCTCAACAGCTTGTAAGGGCCTTTTGATATAAGTAACTACATTAATCACAAGTGGGAATTGACTGAAGGAAGAATGTGAGATGATAGTCCATTTCTATAAGATGATGATTATTAGAGATAGTAATATTTTCTACATAAGTAACCGTTGACGATTCTTGCAGTATTTGTATATTTTGTATTTTATATCAAATACTAATTACTTCTGATAGAAACATCTGAAGAAACAGATTGAATGTGTTAAATTTCTGCCAGGTACAAAAATACTGAGAAATAAAAATAGAAAAATCAACACTGAACCTCCATCTGAAGGTCGTCTTGTCAAGGCCACAGCACTACATACTATGGCATGATTTTCTAAATCTATTGTCTCCTTCAATTTCTTCAATGTTTCTCTGATTGTTATTACATTTATCTATATTTCTCTGTACAAGAATTTGATGAAGTTCCATTTCATTCTGGTCCAGTCTCCTAACATTCCAAGTCGCAATGTAACGGACAATTGTGGCAAATAATGACTAAACAAGGTTACCCTAAACATTTGAAAAATACAATTCAAAGTCTTATGCGGTACAGTATATTTGATTGGGATGGACAGCCTCCAGCCAGAAAAAGTATTTACGGGTCAAGAAGTCCTATGTGTATGTGCGTGTGTGTGTGAGAGATAGAGAGAGAGTTCGCGCGCGCGCGTGTACATATAGATGACTTTATTAAAAAATGGAGAGATGTTGTTCATGAGATGTTGTTTCTGTGAATACCCTTCAAGTATTCTGCAAGTAACAGAAGGTAAATTGCAAGGAACTGTATTTTAACTACACCGAATGAGCCAGGAATAACATGAGAAATTTTCTGTGAAAACCAAAGTGATAGCATTCTGTGGCTGTTAATCAATGCGGACGAAAGTAGTGGTAGATGACTACTGTTAGGAGCAGATTTCCAGAATTTGGGATGTAATATTTTGTGGGTCTAGACAGAGATTTAGAGAACAAGTTGAGTAAATTTAGATCCATCTGTGGGACGATTCAGAAAACATTAAAAAATAAAGTTAGACCAGAAACCAATATTAAATTTTATACGTAACATTGTGGTGGTACCTACTCTGCTTACATCACGGACTCTGCAAAAGGACTGGTGTACAGTATATAAAAACCACCAAAGCAGGAATGAAGTTTCAATGAATAGTCAGAGGTGCTCACGATTACATATACGGAATGAAATTAAGGTTTTCCGATTATTTGAAAACGTTTGTGAATATAAGAATAGATGGAGGGAACACGTTCTTGCCATGGGAAAGGGTTCTATACAAAAGGCCACATATTTTTATGCTCTACAGAGTGGTAAAAGGCTCAGAAAAAGATGACCTGATTTTAATTTAATTTAAAATAGTTGTAAATAATAAAAATTTAATTCTCAATGTACGAGGGCTTTAATTCTCAATTCTCGTATATAGGGCTTCTGAAACCGGGAGAGGTGTCTACACCTAGTCCAGTAGAGAAGAAGTAGTAGTAGTAGTAGTAGTAGTAGTAGTAGAAGAAGAAGAAGAAGAAGAAGAAGAAGAAGAAGAAGAAGAAGAAGAAGAAGAAGAAGAAGAAGAAGATGATGATGATGATGATGATGATGATGAAGAAGAAAAATAGAAATATACACGTGCAGAAGTAATTATTATTTGATAATATATAACATATAAACTTACTTATTTAAAATATTGTTCTGTTACCAGTTGTTGTGTTGTTTGTTATTGTAAAGAACATTTGGGAAGCAGAAGTGTAAATAATTTTATAAAATCTTGTTTCGGTGTGCTTGGTATAGAAACGCCGGTTCAGTGATTTGAGTGTACGTGACCACTCAAAGAGGAAATGATAAACACGGAACTATTCTATGTAGAGGAAAGATGTCGACCGCAGATTGAAAAGAAGGTAGAGAATCCATTTTTACATAATTCCATTATTAACTGGTAATATTGAGAAAGTTTATCACAAGTAATACAGACAAAATTATTTTTACCAGCCAGTATAATTTATTTTGTTGCATATTCAGCAATTATGTGTTCGATTTATAGTACATAAATTTATTAATAAAGTTACTCGGTAAGCAATTTAAGCTGTAGTCTAGATTGTCTTCTTGAGTTTCTTGTGATCATATCAACGTGAATTATTTGCTCAGAAGAGAGAGAGAGAGAGGGGGGGGGGAGAAAGAGAGTAAACGCGTATGTTACATCTGAGTGAAAACAGGGAGGGAGCAGGAAATAAAGAGCTTCAGAGAGGAAGAAAATAAAAACAATGTATACGTAACTCTGAACGTTTTATTCAGTGGCATGTTTAATAAGAATAAACAGAACATCCTTTTATAGGCTATGAAGATATAAACATCAATACAGAGAGAACATTTCAATTACCTAAAGAGTTTGCTAAAGAGCAATTTATAAAACGTAAATTATTTATTTATATATATGGAATCCACATTTTATAGTAACAGCCTCACAAAGCAAAGTTTACCAATATTATAATGTGTTCATTTAAAGTGAGAGATTGGTTAGCAGTTCAAGTTTTTATATTCAGGTGATTTGTGAGCTTATGAGAGAAAGGAAAAGTGCTATTTCTGTCAGAACAATTTTACTTTAATGGCCTGAACTTTTTCTTAAGATACTTTAATACATTAATGTTTGTTCCTAGAATATAACGGCAGTAGAGAAATCTGTGTTTGCTAACATCTTTAATTACGGGCGTGGTGCTTTTATTGAGTATTGCCTGTTCCTTAAATACTTCCTGGTATCAATCGTTACTTGTCGCTAAATTGATGAGCATAGGTTTTTTTTGCAAGGGGATTACAAGGCGTAGGCTTGCAAGTTTTTAATTTTACTGGGTAAGAAATACGGAAATAAGAATTTTTTAAAGCAATTCTGTGATTTATGAAAAGGCGTAGCTAAAGTAATCGGTACGATGACATTGTTAATAGCCTCTGAATTGCATTCTAAGTAAGCCTATATGCTTTACGCATACATTAGTTTCAACAAAACAATAACATTCACTTAATTGCAGCACAAAATGTAAGCAATTCCAATTAAAACTGTCATAAAATTTAGCCGCGGGATGAGAAGACGAATATAAATGGTAAAATATTTATAATAGGGAATCGGACATGTGGCATGTAAACTGTTGGCTCATGTCGTAAATAAATCTTCGAACATAAGTTAGTCGGTTAAATATACGATCATAACGGAAGTTTTATACACCACGTCGTCATTCTGAGCACCTGATGTAAGTCAGTGACTTGTGAAATATCGAGTATATTCACTGGAAACAAAGGAGTTGTTTTTAAAGGTTAGAGAGAAAATAAGAAAGCGTTAATCACATACGCAGTTATGGCGAGTTTTATGCATTCAACAGGTGTTCAATCAAATTTCGATTATGCTGGGGAGGATTATTCGTTTTGTCGATTAACCGTGGCAGATAAAAAAAAAGTAAGGAAATGAATTACGAATACTACGGAAGGAGTAAATAGCAAAAATTATGGAAGAGCAGGTTTTTTTGACCGTGGATCACTCACAAAACTGGAGCGACTTCCTGATTATTTGGGCGAGCATCAAGAATAAGAAGTCAGTCGGTTAGTCGATAAATTAATTTTTGAAAAAATTGCGGACGCCAATAAAAAAAACATTGGTAACAGAATATTTTATACAAAGTATAATTGCACATCATTCTAATGTTTCTTTGTTTTTTGATAATGCGTGTTTAATAATAATTATATATTAATTTACAATAATTAATAATTATACATTATAAATAACAATTTAAATTATTCTAACGTAGTAACTGTTTTCTACTGTAAACCCGCTTACTGTAATTTCGTTTGTGCTATTTCAGAACAGAATAACATTTTGTTTAAAAATGTTTCGTGTAATATTGAATGTTCAGCAGTGAAATCATCGCCTTCATTAAATATGAGTACTGAATATTTATTAATAATATTTATCTGCTGTTTTAAATTATTTACCATAAATTTTGCCATATTAGAAATTAGATGAATGTTATGAAAATGTTCTCGTGTTATCCATAGTTTAGATTAATACTGGATTCCTTCCAGTAATCCAGATAACATAGAATCGACTATATTTGTAATCAATAAATATTTATTGGTAACCATTTATAGTTTTCGTACCATAAGTACAAAACCAGTATGGCTATTACGTACTGACATTGTTGCAATTACGTTATACGGTTGCCTTATTAAAACGTATTTATGATGCTAATTATCCTTCAAATATAAATTATTAATATCCATTATGTAACATCAGTTAACTAATTATTATAAACATTAGTTGTGTTTCAGCAAAATAATAAACATATTAAATTTACACAGTTACATAAGCCAGCATACTAATTATTAAAAAATATGCGAGTGCACGAATGAACGCATCGGAGTATTTATTTGTATATATTATACAGGAACAAACTCTTAGTTTATGCGATTTAATATAATATTATACGAGTGTTATACATCTAAGTAACATGTATAGAATGTGTGTGTCTTACCGTAGGAATTACTTTATTTTTTACACTATATTCAATGTTACATGTTTGTGATAATATACTGAATCTTTTGTCTCATAAAATAATACTTTATTTTAAAAATTGTCGCTACACATTTTCCCGTCACGAAAACTAGCTCTCTGTGTATATCGTAATTCCCTGCGCAGAGCTGTTACAGTAGTCCTACTCAAGACTATAACATTACAAGACTACTAACAATTCAAACCATTTACAAATTTCTATCACACACACACACACACACACACACACACACACACACACACACACACACACACACACACACACACACACACACACACACACACACACACACACACACACACACACACACACACACACACACACACACACACACACACACACACACACACACACACACACACACACACACACACACACACACACACACACACACACACACACACACACACACACACACACACACACACACACACACACACACACACACACACACACACACACACACACACACACACACACACACACACACACACACACACACACACACACACAGAGAGAGACACACACACACACACACACACACACACACACACACACACAACATCCAAACATAACGTAAATAGTCAGATGTATGAAAATTAACCGTTACTGATTTACCACGGCGCAGTTCGACTACGAATTTCGAATTTTGCAGCGGGTCATAGTCAGATGAAGTGAACAATGGCCCAGCAGTTACGCTTGGTCTGTTCAACTTCACTACTGAGAAGTCGAATCCCAGTCCTGTGTGAGAGTTCCGTAAACGACAAAAACGTTACACAACTAGCTGGACCGACAATCACGTCAAGCTGGTTGAAGCTGACTACGACCACGAGACTTGTTCGGTGACCCTTTTCCGGAGTCTGCCATGGAATAATTGAATATCATAAGCAAGGCAGAGAGAGTTGTTTCAAACCTTATTTTTTTAATTCACGCTGTATTATGTAAATGCTCTAGGTAGATACCACATTAGGAAGACTCTCGGTGTCTTATTCCTAAAAAGGTGTTACCACGACTATTAGCTTCTTAAACATGTCGCTTGATGTTCTGTAATGGCAGGCTGCAGAGCTCGTAAACACAGGGAATTTACTTAAATCAATATGGGTAATCAGCTCACACTTTACGTAACTGTTATCATATATTTTTATTAATTTTATGAACTGGAATGCTTATCAGTTGTGTGTATATGCATAAGGTAAGTAGTCATTACTATTAGATTAGGACAAGGGAAATCCTTGCAGATATGGGAAATATAAGTAGTTTTTTAAATTATGCAAAGTGTACAAGAACTGTAAAGAGACACAAAACAACTTAATCATAAAAAATGTCATTATACCAACGTGACTAAATACATTTGCGTAAACGTTTTCATGGTCCGTGCGCCAACTACTATATTACACTGAGTCTTCTGCTCTACCGGATACAGGATTATGTCGGCAGAATTTCTAAAGCCATTACTCATAATTTTACAGTGTAGTGCCGAAAGCTTACCTAGTACGTAAAAATCGTAATAATTTATTTGCCGAAGTTACAAATTTAACATAGTCTTGTAACAGAGGCAGTGAAGTCACTATTATATCTGATTGAAATGAACCTTAAGAAACGCATTAAATATTTTATGTAATACCAATCGTTTCTGAACGTTTAAGAAACTGTAACAACACTCCTTTTATCATTGTTGACCTTTCTATTGTTGTTGTTGTTGCCGTTATTATTGGTATCTTTGGTATTAGATTTTTTTTCTGAAGCTGTTTACTCCGAAGGCAATAAAAATACCTATTTATACCGTTTTGAGGAAAACAGAACAAAATTGAATGCCGTAAAGGGCCGTAAGACATTTAGATAAAGTGAATGAGATTGTGCATTACATAATATTGGAAATACTACTGCGTCAGTTCGTAAAGAATGAACCTCGTTTGTCTAAATCACTCACACGCGACGCAATCTTGAATATCCACAGTCAAAATACTGTTTTCTTATATAAGAGTATGTGTGAGGCGTACATAATGGATGATGTGTAAAGATATTGGTTTTAATAATACTACATATTAACGAGCTCATATACAGGGAAAACTGAGAAGGGAAAATTATTCTTAATAGGTTATATATAAGCATTCAAGATACAATGTGATAAAATTAAGGGGATTAAAAGGCCAGTGCGTGCGGCACTTTTGGGATTCAATTTCTGAGCAATACCATAAAATCAAAAAGCATGTTTTTAAGTTTCTAGACCGAGTCAGTCTGTTGAAATGACTACCTGAGACATTTTTTTTTTACGAGGGCAGGTGGCAACATTTTCTGTATAAATGTCAAATGTTTGGTAGTGTGCACACTTCCGGGGGTCTATGGGCTTGGTTATTATACCCAACCCACTAAAAAAACCGTCTCCCTTTCCTCTTCTAGGACACTAAACTGGAACTGTTTGACACATTTCTTCGGGCTAGACCTACTATTCTTCAGCGGTAGGGCTCAAATCTGACTTGTCATTCTTCTTCTATATTTTGTTGTCCAAATCTATCTGTTTCGCCCGAAAAATCTCATCTGCGAAGCGTGCACCAGAGTACCAGGTGTCCTCCCCTCGAAGCATCGCTTAGTCGATGTTATACGTGGAGATTTCCGGCTAATATCCTCTTGCAACGATCTCCTGTATTGCTCCCATCTGTTGATGACGAAGAAGGTATGACTGGCATCATCCGCAGCTTTGGTGACTCGGCCTTTCCAAATTTCTGCAGCCCTTACTTCCACTCTGCCCACGGCTGCACCTAATTGGTGAGGCTTCTCGCCCAGCGACCTCGTCCTTCTCGCTCCCATAATAATAATAATAATAATAACAACGACAACAATAATAATAATAATAATATTACAAACTCCTTTTTGTGTCGCCAAAATAGCCGAGGAGTTCCAGGCAGGATGGACTGTAAGCTTGAGCTGTACGGCATACAACGAAGGTAGTGTGGTCGGCATTCCTTTTGAGTAGCTCCTGCAGTTACATCGTGGGATAATAATGAGCGACCAACTGGGTGCTGGGATCTCCTACAACTATTTAGGTTGTACAAGAAAGACCCTTATGTTCGTATGGTAATTTTAACTACTTCTGTTGTTTTTTAGTTAGAGTTTATTAGTTAGTTCCGTTAGTTATTAGTTACATAATCAATAAGTTATATATATATATATATATAAAACAGGTAGACGGTAGACTATTAAACAGGTAACAGTGATAAAAGTGAAATAAAAATTATTAAAAACAGTAGAATAGATGCTTGTCAAGAGGATGTTAACACAAAATCTCGTGTTATTGACTCTGCTTTGTTCATCGTACTGTTGAGGAGTTAGAAATGTTTTTTTATAGTTACCTGTGAAAACGTGTTCTCCATTTACTATGTATTAATCAAAACACCTGTATGAACGTAATATTTTCACAGCGATGTGTGACCGGCAAACACGTATCAGACATGGTTACTTTACTTTCTGGCCGTGAAATACAATAATTGAAATATGTAGTAAATGTGTGAAATTAAGTACAATAGTACAATATGCATTTTTTTACAAATGAAATGAATACCTACAGCTTTAGAAGCGTAACATTAAAACTTAAGCCTACATTGAAGATTATTCTTCTGGATTTGTCAGAAGAATAAACAACTCTTTCTCGTACGACTGTACATTTTTACGGCTGCTAGATGGACCAGTGAAATGAACACTTGGAACATGTGACCACTACCTTGTTAGAATCTACAGATACTGTGGGTACGGGTATTTGACATTGTCTGACATATCCCTTACATAATACCTCTGGGTATTACTTGACCTTGTTGTTAGTGAGAGTGCTTGCGTGTTGTGAGGAGGCTATTCCGGTGATAACGTAGCTACTGTTAGGAACTCTCAGAAAGTGAGTACTCAGACAAAGAAACAATCCACAAGAGAAGATTCACTGGTTCCGAAGACGGAAGAAGAGTAAGAGTCCGATAAGATCCAGAGGAAGAGGTAGAAATACCCTGCAAATGTTGGGCAGCAGCGGCATTTATATCGAGTGTAGGAACAGAGTAAATGATGCTCGAGATTGCTCTTGATCGAATATCTTCGGGCGCAACCTAGTGTATGGCCGGGGTAATTCGATGTGGAAAGGAAATGGGAAAACTATCACATTGTTTTTCTCTGAAGTGACTGCAGCCTGCAAATGATGGCTCCTCCTGAAGCAAAATATTTCGGAGGTAAACTACCCCGTTTGTATCTCCCGATGGGTAATATTTCAGGGTAGTGATTTAAAATAATAGTTTTGACGTGGGACCTCTGAGAGACTAAGAAGACCCGGAAACTGAAGTATCTGAAAAAGGAAATGGGAAAGTGTGGATAACGATATTGGATTTAAGTGAAACGAGAAGATTACACAGGGTGAAATCGTTTGTAAAAATTATACAATCTTTTATTCAAGTCAAAATCGTGCTGAACAAAGTGTGAGGTAGTGATGAACAATAATTTAGTAAATAGTGTAACTAACGTCGAATGTGTGAACGATCATTTAATTAATAAAAATATATGATAACAGTTACGTAAAGTGTGTGTTGATTACCCATATTGATTTAAGTAAATTCCCTTTGTTTACGAGCTCTGCAGCCTGCCATTGCAGAACATCAAACGACCTGCTTGAGAAGCTAATAGTCGTGGTAACACCTTTTATATATATATATATATATATATATATATATATATATATATTTCAATCACTTTCTGCTACAGTCCGTTTCTTGATGTATATAATACTATAATACTTATAACTATTTTACCTCAAGATGTATTTTTTCCTTTAGGGACATGTTTCGGGAGATCCTGTTCTCCCATCTTCAACCTTCGCCATCTTGCTTCTGGTGCAGTATTTGTGTGTTGGCTTCTGGATGTTATTATGGTGGTTTGTTGGTCTTTGGTCCTTCAATGTTGCATTATTGTGTGTGGTTGTAGTATCTGTTTTTGTATTTTGTGTATTTTCGATGTTGAGTGCTTTGAATATTGTGTCATGTTTTGTATTGATTTGTATTTGTTCTGGTATTAATTTGTTTTGTGTTTTATGTTTGTAAATCTGTAAATTTTCCCAAATGTTCATTATGGTGCCTTTGTGTGGTATATGTTTTATTAGTGTTACATTGGTTATGTCTGGGAATTCATGTCCTGTGTTTATTGCATGTGTGGCTAAATTGGATTTATAAATGTTTGGTTTTTTGTATGCATTTAGGTGTTCAAAATAACGTTTTTTCAGCTGTTTTTTTGTTTGTCCTATATAACATTTATTGCAATCTTGGCATTCAATTTTGTATATACCGTTGGTTGTTGTATTATCTTTGTTGTGTGAGTTATTTAGATTTTGTAATTTATTTTTATTAGTTTTGTATGCTATTTTTATATCTGTGTTTTTAAATAGTTTTGTTAGTTTTGACATTTTATTATTTATATATGTGAATGTGGCCCATTTTTTGTTGTTGTTATTATTTATGTGTTGTTCAGTTTGATTAATTCTTAATTGTTCAGTTTTTATTTTGTATTTGATTTTATTTTCTATTTTGATCATAGTATTTTTATTGTATCCATTTGCATAACCAATTTGGTATATTATATTTCTTTCTTTGTCAGTTTCTTGTTTGTTTAGGGGTATTTTGTACATTCTGTTAAATAACGAATAAAATGCTGCCATTTTATGTTGTGGTCAGAATGGTTAGGTATAATGATGTTAGTGGAAGTTGGTTTTCTATATATTGCATATTGTATGTGTTTGTTGTATCTTGTGATGGTTATGTCTAAATAGTTGATTTTGTTATGTTTTTCTTTTTCTTCTGTGAATTGTATTTTGGGATGTATGTTATTGATTTGTTTCATTATGTTCTCTGCATTTGTGTTTTTGTTATTTGATACATATAGTCCATCATCTACATATCTTATCCATATGGATCATCTACATGACCCAGATGGCATATGGATAAGATATGTAGATGATGGACTATATGTATCAAATAACAAAAACACAAATGCAGAGAACATACTGAAACAAATCAATAACATACATCCCAAAATACAATTCACAGAAGAAAAAGAAAAACATAACAAAATCAACTATTTAGACATAACCATCACAAGATACAACAAACACATACAATATGCAATATATAGAAAACCAACTTCCACTAACATCATTATACCTAACCATTCTGACCACAACATAAAATGGCAGCATTTTATTCGTTATTTAACAGAATGTACAAAATACCCCTAAACAAACAAGAAACTGACAAAGAAAGAAATATAATATACCAAATTGGTTATGCAAATGGATACAATAAAAATACTATGATCAAAATAGAAAATAAAATCAAATACAAAATAAAAACTGAACAATTAAGAATTAATCAAACTGAACAACACATAAATAATAACAACAACAAAAAATGGGCCACATTCACATATATAAATAATAAAATGTCAAAACTAACAAAACTATTTAAAAACACAGATATAAAAATAGCATACAAAACTAATAAAAATAAATTACAAAATCTAAATAACTCACACAACAAAGATAATACAACAACCAACGGTATATACAAAATTGAATGCCAAGATTGCAATAAATGTTATATAGGACAAACAAAAAAACAGCTGAAAAAACGTTATTTTGAACACCTAAATGCATACAAAAAACCAAACATTTATAAATCCAATTTAGCCACACATGCAATAAACACAGGACATGAATTCCCAGACATAACCAATGTAACACTAATAAAACATATACCACACAAAGGCACCATAATGAACATTTGGGAAAATTTACAGATTTACAAACATAAAACACAAAACAAATTAATACCAGAACAAATACAAATCAATACAAAACATGACACAATATTCAAAGCACTCAACATCGAAAATACACAAAATACAAAAACAGATACTACAACCACACACAATAATGCAACATTGAAGGACCAAAGACCAACAAACCACCATAATAACATCCAGAAGCCAACACACAAATACTGCACCAGAAGCAAGATGGCGAAGGTTGAAGATGGGAGAACAGGATCTCCCGAAACATGTCCCTAAAGGAAAAAATACATCTTGAGGTAAAATAGTTATAAGTATTATAGTAATATATATATATATATATATATATATATATACACACACTTTCTGATTACAAGGTGTGGTCTTTTAGTACATTAGTTTAATAATCTATTTGTACAGCATTCTATCTATTTACACGTTTACAACGTTCTACGACCTTTTCCGATTTTTAGCCTCTACTTATCTCTTTTCGTCCACATATCTCCTACTACTTTCTCTATCTCTTTACAATGCCTTCTTTCCAACTTCTTCACGTCTTCTTTGTTTTTGATTCATTCATGATTTTCATTCATTTGTAATTGAATGAAGGAATGGAATCATTACATGCTGTCCATTTAACGGCTCATGTCTACCTGATCATTTTTGAATCCTGCTACAGATTTTCAAGTTTATAACTCGTCACATCTAAGTATTTAGAGTGTAGTAGGGCTATTATTAAATGTTCAGTTTCCGTAAGAGGCTGAGATTAGCATTTTGACATGAAGATTTGAATATTCTGTAACGTTGAGACCTACTCAAATGTATAGAAATGTTTATTCGATACTGTAGTATTTGCATGGTGTCACTACTCATCAGTGTATTTGAATCAGTGCAGGTTCGCTACTAACTCGTAAAACTCATCTGCGGTGTTTACATATTCATAAGGGCGAGATCAATATTGCGTTTAAATATAAAATTATTGACTGTCTATATCTGTAGCTGTCTGGCAGAATCAAGTTTATATGAAGAATGTCTTATATTGTTCATTCAGTTCCTGTTTTCTTCCGTTTCTGGCGTTAAGTAAGCACATCTCTACTCTCTAAATAACGTTCCTGTACTCACAGATTACAATTCAATAATTAGTACGTAGACCTGACATTTAGGTTGTTTAGAATTTGAACTTAATAAAACATGTATATTGAATTCTCAATTTGCAAAGCTGTTAGGATTTCTTATAAGATGCTGGTATTTATTTGAAAGCGTTGTTCTAATTATAACTTCAGAAAGAGGAAAGAAGTACACCATATATTTTGGCGTACAATTGTTTATTGTTCACGTTCGTAATCTGTTTTTTTTTCTGTTAATTAACATATTAAAGGTCTACTAAAATCGAACTATAGCCTATACTGCCTTTAAACACCGCTGTTAAAGTAACGCAGCTGTCCCGTTAGTTTGTGTGAAAGTCAAAAGCGAACACAACTTGTTAAATCTAACAAACTACAAGGCGCTCTATTAGGATTACGAAGAGATAATAAAAAATAGACCTAAATCACTTGTTGAGGCTTTTAACTATTTGTAGTCCTTAATGCAACTAGTGAAGTTGGCCCTGAACAACCTTTAAATTAAAGGAATTTTGTTACTCGTGCACTTGAGACACCGTACTAAGGAGATTACATTAGCTACTCTTTGCAACAATAGTGCGTAAACTCACTGATATGTTTTGGACATTCAATTAATTATATAACTAAAATGATAAAAACTGTTTACGATAAATATACTCGAGCTTTAACTGAACGGTTGCTCTACTTTGAAGCGTGTAAGTGTCTTTGATAACGAATATATTTTTATTTACGTTGAGGATAATAATATAAATAATAAAAGGAGTAACCTCAAGGTATACAGTTCATCTTCATTAAAGATGAAGCTTCACAAGCCTTATATATCAGGTAAGACTTGCTTACTTAACGATTCCGATACATATAAATAGTAAGTTATAATTATAACTGTAGTGCTATAACAAAGGAAAAGTACTACATTAAATTAATTCTTAAACGATATTTTCTAAATCTCACATGTTGCAGGCGAAACTTTACGCAAAGCATTGGTTACGCCCTTGGCAAAGACAAGGTTAACGTCATACGTAACTTAGACGTCTATGATAAAGACTGTACCGACCACGTGTGTTGGAGCGTTGTTACGCTTCAAGACTACGATAATAATAGTCAGATTTGCAAGCTTACAACATAATACGGGTACGTGCATAGTTGCTATTCGCTTTTGCAAGAAACAAGAAAAATAATGTAAGAGGGAGAAGAAAGAGGAAAATAGAGAGAGAAAGGAGTTTACTTATCTGATGTTGAAATTTAGTATTCACTGCTAAAGCGAAACTTAACACTTTGCTGAATTGCGCTCTTCCGTTTATGTACTAACAGTGTATATTCCATTTATGATGTGGTAAAACCAAAAAGAAACAAGAGATCGAAGTAAACGCAGACATAAGATCATTAAATGTTGTCCGCCCATGGATGTCGCCGTAACGATAAAACTAGTTACTGGTTCTGTAGCGAAGTTTTAATACCATTATTCCAGACAGGCTGTAACGAGTGTACTGTACACCAGTTCTGTCAGGAAAAGAAATAAAGTGAAATTAAAATAATTTATGTACCGCCAAACAGGACGACTATACCGATTAAAGCGTAAAGCAATAGGGATTCGCATGAGTGCGCTGGAGTCAAGGCGCTTCTGTGTAATTCTAGAGAAAAGTAGATTAAATGAGGCCGGAGACAAAGATTAAAGTAGAGGAGTAACAGTGGTCTGATATTTATTTGACCGTTTCTTCTACAGTATTTAGGAAAGCGCGTATTAAAATGACTTGTCTGTATAGGTATCTGTACAGTAAAAGATTAATATATTTTTTAATTACAAAAACTGAAACTATGAATTCAGTTGTTACTCATTTTTCAGAATTTCCATTTGCACTACCATTAAATGTATTTGCCAACCTTGACTGCTTTTTTAGTTGTATACTTGTGCTGTATAATAGAGAAACAATTTTTGCGTGTTTAATGCTGAATAATTGCGCACACAAGGATTCTATAGTAATGTGCGCTATAACATATCCGAACTTCAGTGTATTAGGTTTTCACACAGATATGTACTTTCTACAATATGTTTTATTTATAATTCTTTGTACAATCGTGTATATAAAACCAACAATAAAAATAAATTATCTCTTTATGTTAAGCAATCAATTTCGTGATTCATTGTACTGATTGGGTTTGTTGTAAAACTAGTACAGAAAATGTTCCTTACGGTTTTATTTTCTCTTTAGAAATTCTGTAATTGATTTATGAGGTGCTAGCGTGTTTCTGGCCGCATGAAAAATGAGGCGATAATGTATAGAGTAACCGACATTGATAGCCACAGGCCAGTCTTAACACGTGTTTTACATAAGCGGTCATTATACTTGTATCGTACACTGCTTGATAGATAATTAACTTACTGTTCTCGTGTTACTATTTCAGTCCTTGCGGCACGTTCTTTGAGAGAATCATAATATATAATTGGATACTGTAATCTCCTCAGTTCCATAATCCCGTCATAAATTGACAGAAAGCCTAAAGAATGTTTACTCTGCTGTGATACTAAAAATTGAATTGTCAGTACAGATGTAAACGATTCATTTCTATCCCTTTCTCTAGGCGCTAAAACACCCACCTACGCGCTCGCTCGCTCGCACACGCACACACACACACAAATACAAATTGTGACTGCGGTTATAATTCTCCATTATGTGTATACAAAATCAACCGTCTTGAAGTATGGTTGGTTCCTGTTGGAAAGTCGAAGTGGGTTCTGAACTGACCGGGTTCAAGCGATGACTTACAGTACAAGTTGAGTTGTTTAATTGACCTTCATCTTAAACAACTGATTTTATTGAGAAGCTTAAAAAGATCATATACGTTTATACACAGTTACGACTCGTTAGTAGCCAGTGACATTATGCTGTCATATCAATACACATTTGTACAATTGAGGCGTCATGACCGTGATTTTCTGCCGTGCCTCTTCGGTCAAAGGAAGAGTGACCGTAACAAAACAAATCAAATAACAAATATAAATTAAAAGCGTTCTGATAATTTGAACTACTTGGAAAATCGTATTATATTTCCATGCGTTACGTTTTACAATAGGCCTACGTTACCGAAATATGTCACTTGTTAAAATCGTTTAATAAATCACTATCGTCTAATATTGAATTGGTTCTAAGTCTTAATTCAATGGGTTTAGAAGTTCATTAAATTCTGTTCTTAATGTTGCAAAAACTGTTCCAGTGTGCAAAAAGATAACCTTTTATGATGAACCTTTTCTTCATGTTATTACATACAGAGAAATTTTATTGTGTATCTGTGAGTCTATGCCTAAATTCGAATACAGAAAGCTGAAATTTTACTGTTGTCGGTAAATGCTTAAATTTACCTAACTGCCATTTCACGTCATAAAGTACACCTACTTTGAATAATCAGTTTGTCGCCACTTATTTCGAATAAACTACAACAGCGATAAACTAACGTGGGAAGAGACTGCGCACACATCGAAACTAAGTAAGTAAATTTAACATTTTCTTAATTAAAGTTTCACAATTTTAATAATTATATTATAATTCTTTTCATGATTATAATTTTGTTGCTATTTTACACTACACGTAGTAAAATGTTCTCTTTGAACTCGCGTGTATTAATTACAAAAATTTTGCGAAATCTTGTTGGTAATAAATTGTGTAATATGTTTGCGAAATTAGCGTTTATTATTAACTTTTGTATTAATTGACCGCTCTAGTTTTTGAAGGTTAATTTATGTAGCTATATTATAATTTATTTTATGTTCTGTTTAATGAAAGGTAGTGAGTAATCAGAAAAGGGAATGAATTATACAAGAAAACGAGTATGGAATAATTTTATATTAGCTTGTGATTATTAAACATATTAATTCAGAATTCAAAATAGTATTTTGTTACACCTTACCAAACTTAGAGGGCAGAAGTAAAGTTTTATTAGTGAACAGAAATGTAATTATAATTAAAAATAATTTTATCTTGCTTCAGTACATTACCTTTGGCAGAGAAACACTAATGACAACGTTATTACTTGATTGTGATGGAATCACTCAACAATAAACAATAAACGATGTGTACAACATGCACAGATGCCGACTGTGGTTTGAAAATCAAGTACAAAATCCATTTTAAGTAATAGAACTAACAATGTGTAGTACTGAGGAAGGTGAGAAAGTTATGTGAACTTCTATACAAATAATTTTTCCTGGCTGTCTTGTTTATGTTACTGTAAATTTTGGAAATACCGGTAAGTACTTGGGATATCATTTAATAAGCCTGTTATTTAGATTACACAATAAGTCAGGCGTTTGTAGCCTAAGGCCTTTGTTAGACTGTAAATGTGAGTTTCTTGTGGTCAAAAACGTGAGTTATTTGGGTTATTACCAACTCTTACTCTGATGGATGCAAGTTTTGGAAAAGGAACTGATCTACTACTAAACGAAAAACATATATATTTAAACGAAGTTACTTATTTATTACTCACTTTGTTCCCTTAATAGTTCACACCTCTTGTTACTGACACAAGCTCCCTACTTATTTCTTTGTTTTGTCCTTAAATACATATTTCGTTTTTGTTCACAATGTGTGTGTGTGTGTGTGTGTGCTTGAATATGTTTACAGTGAAAGCAGAAAAGAGGAGAAATAAAGATTGACAGAGAAGAAGAAAATAAAGGAGCGGTATGCGAGGAAAACGGTACAGAATGGTCATTCATCAGGACGTTTAATAAGGTAAGCACTTTAGGCTAATACAAAGAAATAAACACCCACAGAAAGAGTATTTCAATTTTTTAAATAGCTGAATAAACAACTGCCATAGAAATACAATGAAAACTGTTCCTTACATGGAAGCAGCCATTTCATTTCTGTAGAATCCACATTTTATGATTATAATCCCGAAGAGCAAAGATTATCGACAACAGCGCATTTTAAATTTATGTAAAACGAGAGTTTGCTTAGTTATGTATTCAAAATTTATATTTAGATAATTTTTAAGCTTATGAAAGCCAGGAAAAAATATTTACGAATGCAATTTCCTTCATGAAATTCTACTTTCAAAACATGTAACTTTAACATGAACTCTTGTAGTAAATATTTGTTCTTACAATATTAAAAATACTGTAAAATACATAACAACATTATACTATATCTTATTTACAATTTAAACTATGCTCGTGTTGTTATTTGAGTACACATTATGGACTGTTTCTTTTTAGTTTCTGGAACATCAGTCAGGTTCTTCTCACTTGTAATACGGAATTTATGAGCGTAAATTTATGTAAGAAAAGATAATTTATAGTTTACAAGGCGTCGGCGGATAGACATACTAATTTGTTGTATTTTATGATTTGGTTGTGAACGAAATGTGGAAATGGGCGTCAGGACGGAAAATAGTATTTTTTTAAATGTCACTGTATGATTTATAAGCTAGGAGTAATTGTAGGAGTAATTTCTTCCCTTCCAAAGACAGTTTCTTAATCACTTTATTTTCCCTTTTACACTCACGTCTGGGTCTTTCCCCTTACACCATAATGTATATTAAAATACATTAGTTGGTTAGCTTTCTGTTTGTAACCAAGTATACTTCTGGTGTACTATAATACTATAAATATACTATAATACTTCTGGTATTCAGATCATCACTAGATATATACAGGCCATTAAATAATTAAAAAAACAAATGACTGCTACTGTAATAAGTTCTATATGATTAATTGAACAAGTTACCTGTTTTCCACTGTGCCGTGCCTACACGGCGCTTCGTAAAAACATCGTATTATATTTCTATAAGGGGCTTTATATTAAAATATTTGTCAGCCGTTTTCGTTCTCGCTAACGCGTAAATAGGCGTCGCTAACATGTAAGAGTGCGTGTCCTACCAGATGCCAACGCACTCTAGTGACTAATTAGCGTATTCAGCTTTCTCAGCGTAAGGACTCGCCAGTCCAGATATAACCGGCGGCGTATAAGCAACTATCTGCCTGGCGGAGAGAGAGTCGTTTTGATTATTGTGAATTACTATCTTCCATGCATACTTAAGCTCTAAGTGATCTCCCGGTAAGTCTGTTGAATTTGTTTGGTTTCTTTTAGTATAAAAGATTTATATTTAACCCAAAATTAAGCTGGATGCGTGTTGATAATGTTTTAGACGTCGCCACGTGGTAGACAGGTTAAGGGCTGATAGTTCAAGTGGTTTCAAATATTAATACACACTAAACTACTGTATTTATAAGCTACATACAATATTTTCAATTGTATAAAAGGGGCGTAAAAATGGAAAATAATTATTCTGTTATTTTATTGCGAACTTTACAAACTGTCTGTGACCACGTGCGGCTGTATGGCACACGCCTGTTTGAGTTTAAGTGGGCATACCCTCGTTATTTTGTGATTTACTATATGTACATTTATGCTTGTCATGAAGATAATTCTATAATTATGTTGCGTTGAGGCCTTGAGTGTGTCAGAGTGTTTTAAATGACAAACTAGTGGTGAAAATGTTAGAACGAGTTATGGTGAACGGTTGGAGTTTGATATGCTGTGGCATGCTTTGATTACGAATTAAAGGCCAGTTAATTAATTAGTATTACGCATGTATAGGGTTCCTGATCTTGGAGGCTGTAAACCTGCCACCATGACTTAAAGAAAATGTGATTGACTGAGCTCTCGTGATTCTGGCAGCCAGGGAGAAGCTGCCGTTCATCATGTCGCAGTAGCCCCAAATCATCTTATGGACGAAAGCAGGTGACATTTAAACCTTTTATACACTCTAGGCCGTTGAAGTAGACTCCATGTGCTGTGCAGTTCACCAGTAAAAAGCAAATTCACTCAATTCAGATAACTATTGTGCTCACGTCCGTCGGGACATAAGTGGTTACGAACTTTCTCTGTTTAACTCATTATGTAATTACGCCTCAAAAGAATTGTGAACCCGGGGGCAGGCACTGTGTCTGGCCATCATTATTTTTATTACTAATTTTATTAGGTTGCAGTTGCGATACTGGGGGGGGGGTGTACAATTTTAGCAGATTTATGTGGGTATTTTTGAGAGAGATATATATATATATATATAAAAAGGGGTTGGGTTTTTTTAAGGGGTTTTAAGGGTTCTGTTGTTCGGTAACCTGAGGCCACCACCTGTTGAGGCAGTTGTCTGCATGCATTGGACATGTCATTATGTGCTGGAACTGGTGCAGGCACATGTCTGCGCCCGGGGAGATTCAGCCGTCTGTGAATTCATTTAAATATTGTTATGAAGCTTAAATTATTTATTCTACAATTTTATAACATTATTCCGGCTCTTTAATAATTAAATTCATGATTTTTTTTTTTAAATGCCAAGCTCAGTTCAGGATTTCTCATGTTTTAATATAGAATCATTATACTAGTTTCTCACTACTCCATTTCATAATTGTCAAATTATAATAACCCTCAGTTTATAGTTTGTTTACTGGTGATTATGTTCCACTTGATTTTCCTTGAAAATTCTGTATTCTCATAAAGCATAAAGAAAGTGAAAGTCTACTATTTTTATAGACCATACAGACACGTTAATCATGTGAGGGTAGTTACTATCAGGGGACAAGCCCAAATTTTCAATTATAAATTTGTAATAGTAGAGAGTGTACAGGCTGCTGGGCCAGTTGAAATTGCCGAATTCTAGTCTTTCGAATTAATCCAGTTTTTTTACTTCGATTATGTTCTTGTGGGTTTCATGGGTTTTGTTTTTTTTATGAGAATTCATATGAGGCTGTCTGCCGGGTTGAACTTGTTATTTTTGTTTGTAATGTATATGTATTTGTGTATTTATGCCTTTATATGTTGCATGTCAGGGGTTTAGTATATTAAATTATTTATATGTCCTGTTTATACGATTACTATGATGGTTGATGTTATGTGCCTTTCTTAGATTATATAGATACATATATACTGTTGAATTATATTAACAAATTTTGAATTATTATGACTATGAAAATACTTGTAAAATTAACTTTAATTATATGAAGATATATGTATACTGTTGAATCATATTAACAAATTTTGAATTATTATGAATATGTAAATACTTGTAAAATTAACTCTGATTATATGAAGATACACACACACATATATATATATACTGTTGAGTTATACTAACAATTTTTTCTTGAATTAATATGAATATGAAAAGACTTGGGAAAGGCACTATAATTGTAGGAAGAAGTATTAGAGGTTGAATTGTATGGGTAAACGTTAAATTGAAATTCATATGCAGATGTGTAGAAAATGAAGTATGCGTATAATAAAAATTGTTATTGTTGTCTTACAGCAGAGTTTCATTGCAAGCCCCGTCTCACTGGACCCAGCGCATTTTTTGCTTCTCTAGGCCTTCCGCCTAGTTTTAAATAACTAGTGGCCCCTCTTTAAAAAAAAAAAAAAAAAAAATTTTTTTTAGAGAATTTTTGTAAGGCATAAAAATTTGAAAGAGGGGTCACACCACTGTACAATACCTCCTTCACGAGGTACAATTACACACTAGTTCCATTGCTCTCCTAACGTTTTTATGCTAAAGAAAATAAATATTATATTGAAAAATATCACGTCCATCTTACACAGTTGTATTTATTTCGTCATTGCTGTGAAACACGGTTCCATTTAATATCCCCAATGAAGTTCCTAAACAAAAAGAAATTATGTGGAACGAGATGTGGATTATAAGATGAATGTTGAGAAAAGCTAATTTTTTAGTGGTTTCACAAGTTGATTGTATAGCGTGTGTAAGAGTAAAAGTACATTTATGAGAGTACAGATCTTTATGATTATTTGGGTTAACTGTATCAATACTTACATGGAAAAAAACTGAAGTAATTTTATGTGTTCATTTTCAATAGGAGTATTTACAATCAGCGTCCCTTCCATAAGCATATGTGCACCATTGCTGACAGGAATTAACAATTGTATTGTATCGTATGTACGTCTTATTAAAACATTCTTAGAAGACTAATCCTCAATCATAGCGCATTTGAATAGTTATATAACGTCGTTAAGGCAATTCTTATGCCTTACAGTTTTGTTTCATTAAAGTATCTGTTGTTCTCTTTTTGTCAGAAACGGTGGTGGCGGTGTCAGTTGCGACTTTTCACTTTGTCACACATCTGCAATTAGTATTAAACGATGTTTATACTTTCTTTTCTACATTAGTTTCAGTGTTATGTGTATGCAATATTGTTTCAGTCTGCTTTCTACATAAAAATATATGTAGCTTAAAATCGTTACGACATATTTTCTAGTCACAAAAACTTGCTCAGCGGATTTCATAATTCCCCATACAGCGCCGTTCCCTGACGCCACTCTGCGATAAAATACACGCAAATATGTATAGTCAGATTTATGAAAATTGTTTAGGTACTATTAGTTATGAAATGCGCAGTCACATATTAATTATTTTGTTTACGTATATACAGTCGGTTTTCGCCGGATCAGTGAACAGTGTAATCGTAAATCACAACCTGTCTTGAGAATTGCACTGACCGGATTGGTGGATTTTGGCCACACATGTTATTCGACGACCACGGAAATTTCTCGACTGGCCTTTCCTGGAGTCTGACGTCGAATGCTGAATATATCATTTGCCAGGGAGAGGAGGATTATATTTAATTCGATTTTTCTTCTGAATGTCCTAGATAGAGACCAGATTAAGTTTCCGCTCGGTACCCGAGCCCTAGTGCTGATTCTTCTCTAGATTATTAACTGCTGAAGGAGGACGGTTGATGTTCCGATTGAGGGACGGGATGAGTCAGCGTCTTCACTTCAGTAAAGTCGATAAGCCTTCCCACTCTGGATAATAAATAGGTTCTCTATGGAAGTGCTGTCTGATATTCTTAACGAATTTTGAATCTAGAATATGTCACATTTATGTAAAAGTAACGATAATCATTATTATTCGATTAAGACAAGTAGAAATGTATTTTCTTCAGAGAATCTGGCTGAGGTGGTAATCAAGCATTAAGTAACTTTGTAAACTATTTTAAAGTTTACAGGAACTGTGAAATCTTGAAGTACAATCATTTTTAATCATAAAGTGTATTTATTAAGGCAATGTTAATGAATATTACTGGAAACGTTAGTGTAAATCGGATCGTGTGCGTTGCTATATACGGAGCTTTCTCCGTTGGATTGGCAGAATAAAAAAAAAAAAAAAAAATGAACATGGTTACTATTCTTTACTGTAACAGCAAAAACTGTTTGAGATGTGAACGCAGATAATTTGTGAATGTTCTTGTGTCAAAGGGAGGACGATTAGACCTATTACGTCAATTCATAACTCGACTAGAGCTAAGAAATTATAGGGTATGTATGAAATTATGTTCATCAATTACTTTTTAATTCATCTTACGTAATTGTTATTTATGTTACTATTATTTCTTATCAGTATTGTTCTGAAGAAATTGTTTATTCGGGTGTTAACGAAAATAATTTTTTATACCACATTGCACCAAGCAGAGTTGATAAATAGTGTTTTTAATTGAAAATTAAGATGTAAATAATAAAATAGTAATATTGGAGTAGGTAGTACCTTGGTGCACGTGCGTATTTGCTATTCTTTCATTGGGAAGGACCGAGGATTGAAGACAAGAAGAAAAAGAATTTAGAAGGAGAAGGAAGAGGAAGCCAGAGAGAGAGAGAGAGAGAGAGAGAGAGAGAGAGAGAGAGAGAGAGAGAGAGAGAGACAGAGAGAGAGAGAGAGAGAGAGAGAGAGAGAAATCCGTAACCTAATATTGAATTTTAATCTTCACCAGTAACTTGAAACTTGCACTTTATGAATTCTATGTTGCCATTTGCATAATAGCATTTTATCTTCCATTTATGAGTTGATAAAATTAAAGGAGACTAAAGATCGAAGTGAACGCAAACAGAAGACCACTAAATGTTGTTAGCCCATGAATGAGGTCATAACGATCAAACAAATTATTGAATATTAACGATTTAATAGTAATGTTCCAGACAAACTAGTAAAAATTTGCTGAAACAAGGTAAGCAGTTCGTCAGAAAAGAAGTGCAAAGATATTAAAAACAATTTATATTTCGACACGATTAACGAGTAAAAACGAGGAGCAATAAGGTGGTCGCTGGAATGAGTGCCCTGCCGCCCTGGCGTTACTGTGTAATTGTTGAGTAAAGTTAGATTTAATGCGGCCGGACACTGAGATGGAAGAAGAAATAGTTACAGTCGCCTCATATTTACTTGTCCGTCTGTTCCGTCTGAAAGCGCTTAGTATTGTTTACAATTTATAATTAAAATGGATTATCTACAAAATTATTTATTCTCTCAGACATTCATACTTTTTAATTATTAAAATTGTGATTTTGTACCAAATTTATGCTAATGAAAATATAGTACTTTTCAAAATTATTGTTTACATTGCTATGAAATGTGTTTAGCATCCTTTACACTTTTATTGATTCGTATACCTGCTGTTACGTGTATAGAGGAAGAATTTAGTGGTGAACATTACAAACACGGATACACACGCATTCTGCACTAGTAAGCATAGTCACTTATCTGCCTGCCCGAGTTTTGAGTTTGCGAGTAAACGTATGCATGGTTTTCAACGTTACTTTATAAAGGACACCTCTTTATAAAGAACCGACAATAAAAGCAAATGAACTTTTTTGAATACATTTCGTGTTTCAGTTTACTGATTAGCTTTGTTGCGCGTAAAACGAAAGCATTAAATTGTCTTCATGGTTTCACTTCCCTTTTGAAGTTCTACATTTAATTTATGGTGTAACCTTCGTCTAGCCTCTTTTTACGAGCACTCTCTGTCTTATGTTGTCGAAACTTCGATACCCGTGATTGTTTTAGAGTTTCAATTTCTAACTCTTATAGCCATCGTATTCTAGATCCTCTAATGACATCGATTTTGACAGTTTCTGTTTCCCGATTTAAATATTCTATTAACTTCCGTATGTCACTCCCGGAAAATGGGGTCCTACAGTACAGGGTAATGGAGAATAACAACCACAGGGCACACCATGTTACTTTAGAGCGTTGTACACGATCGGTCGCATAGGGTACTAGATACTATTCATCATTGATCTTTTAGTCTTTGAAGCACTTTATTTGAGAGGATCCTTACACATAATTGGATACATAATCAACCCGGTCAAGCAGTATAAGTTCAGAGATTTAACGAGCCTAATCTTATACTTCTGCTTTATCAGGAGCCTAAGAATATAGGCCTACGCGTTGACTGGTGGTCGAAAGTTGATTATGATACGTCACCAAGCCCGGATTTCCCACTAGGCACACTAGGCACGTGCCTAGGGGCGGCAGGCTCAGGGGGGCGGCACGAGGTGGAAAATTATTTGTTAAAATTTCATGTTTTCGGTTTTTTAATTACAGTATTTGTATTGGACACTTGCATTATTGCCAAATTAAAGAAAATGGTTTTGAAATAACCTTTAATTATATCATTGAATAACACGGTATTGACACTGAGGCTATCAATAACAGTGGTCGGAACGGAGCACGGTCGTATACATAGGACTGGACACTCCGTTCAAATTCTTCTCCGCTTTTTTGCAGACTAAAATAGTTTGTTTCGATATCGCTTGGATATCGCTTTTAGATTTAAAATCAAATGAGATATTTGCAATAGAGGTAGTTGAAATGACTATTTTAAGCAACTTTTTTTCATCAGTCAAGGAGAATTGAATATATAGAAGTTACTTGGGGGTGCAAACAATAGTGCCTAGGGGCGACAGGACACCTAAATCCGGGCCTGTACATCACAAGTATACCTACGATACCTATTTACACAAGCAGTTGGTCATTGTGCTTGGTTTTGACGACCGTTCTTCAGTCGGATGCCTGTGAAATTTGTAAATGAAAATTCCGAAGATTCAACATTCATTAATTTTGTTCTTTCCATTGCCATAGATTGACATTTGCTGAATTCTAATGAGAAATATCTTTACTTTATTTTATTGCTTTGTGCGTGGTTTTGTGTGAATCTGTATTTGTATTTAAATTCACGAAGCGGTAATTTTCTCTAGCTTGTTGTTCATCGTCATAGAAACTACTCGCTGGTGATAAATAGTTTTTCGTTACCCATTATGGAACAAACTGTGACAGCGTCAGAACATTGGAACTTGTTAATATTTTTTGATGAGATGGAAAAGATGTTATTTTTGAGGCACTCTGGACCTCGAAGAGATTCGCAACAGGAAATGCGGGAGTCTGCAGAGATCTTTCGATTGGGAGGCTGGAATTGCTCCCCCACAACTGGCAGAGTGCCTCAAACCGTCCTAGGATCCTGAGGAGATGCGCATCCACACTCACAAAATAACATAATTATAATCATTCTAATAAAACGATAACTGCATCAATTGATCACGACTTTGTTGATACTTTACCACTGCCCGTTACAGAATTCTCACTTCTAACACTCCTGTGTTAATTACAAACTTTGAGCAAAATGTTGCTGGTAATAGATTTTAGAGTATATGTGTAAAATTAGCCCACCATGTAATTTTAACAGTTTATTTTCAAATTTTGCAAATTATTTAATCGTAATCCAGTGCTGATTGTAGTGTTAACAATGTTTCCCTATTATGGCTGAAACAGTATAATCTATTTTTATGACGAAATATTACTGAAAGGATACAGGCTGATATGGTTTGTAGATACCTTATGTTGGTAGATAGATTGAATGTGGCATACAGTACATTGAGACTGCTGAGTCAGGAAACATATGTGGAAGCTAAGTGTAAGGCAGAGACTCATAACGAGTACGTGTGGGATATTTTAGTGGTACTGAATAAATGAATTATACCAGTTTACAGATGTAGTAACGAGTTGTATACGTACTGATAAATTTACATCCTCAAAAGATAAACAGAGTTTGAAAAGCACACGCACACTGATTCCGTTGTCAGTAACGTAAAGGCTCGACTGTATGAATGACGTCAGAGCAGCTTGCCTCTTTCATTTGTATCATTTCAACGTCAGTATTATTTAATTACTGACTGTAACGTAACAGTACTTACACACCATTTGCAGACACAAACAGACTTCCTAACGAGCACGTATTAGGTTTTTTAATTTACTCTGTACTTTTGTTTAATTACTATCTTCCTTCGTAACCGTACTTGCCTTTCGCACAATTTCTATGATTTGAAATAAAATAATGTCATAAGAGAATTTTTTAGGCAGCTTAGATATAAACTATTACTCAAATGTAAGATCGGGAATTTTATGAATTACAACTATCTCCGAAACGATTATTTCATCAAATATAGTGAAAACAGCATCAAACAGTTTACTGACGCTTCTACGCCTAATCCAACAAATCTCCTTAACTTGTTTCTTACAATTACGACAATCCAGAAATCGATATCCGCTTATCCGCTGTTCATGTATTTCCATTTACACTACCCGATATGAATCTGTGAGCTTGACATTTACGTAAGCGAGCTAGGTCAAGCGATAGTAGTCTAGTTTTTTAATCTCTTCGTTATTATACACGCTCATTTCATTACTTTATATTGGATTATCTGGATTATATTTTATCAGTTTTAGCTTGGTTCTCAGTAGTTTTGGTATAATTATTTGTGTACATTTTCTTCACACTAGTTCAAGTACAAAAACAGTAAAATTGTTAATTAACCTTAACGTTTGAATAGTTAAATTACTTCAACTAATTTCAACACATTCAAGTTACGTGAATATAGTTACTTCAATTAAATAACTTCAATATATTGCGATTTCATATAATAAAGCAACTAGTACAAATATTCTAGGTACAATGTTGTACATGTTACCTACGAATGTGGACTAACGGTTCAAAATAAATGTATATAGTAACGAATTTTATGTCCCCCCCCCAATACCTACTGTACACTGAAACTGTAATAAAATTGATTAAACGTAAGGAAATAATCGTATCAAGAGATATAGTTTACCCCAGTATCGAGTGTATCCAATAGTTAGCGCATGACGTTTCTGTCGTTTGCAGTGAATACTCTGTTCACTTCTATTCAATTTTGCTGCCTTTTTTTCTTAATAAATTTAAAATAAAGGAAACACTGAACATCAGTTACTTATATGTAGTATTATCTAATTACACGTTGAACTAACTAACACTTCCGTCTTAAGAGTGATGTGGTAGATTAATATAAAGAAGAATATTTGTAAAAATGAAATACTGTACTAATAAAATACAATAACGGAAGTATTACGACTGATATCTACCGAACGTCCTTTCAGTCAAGTAACATTTCGATGCCGCTCATATCTGTATCGGAATCTGATCGCGGCTTGTAATGTCTACATATTACTGTCTCTGTCTACTAATGATATCACAAACTTATCAGTTACTTCATTAATAATTACGATGATTTTTTACTCTGTCACTAAGAGGTTTCCAGTCGTATTGCGACAATTCATAAAGTTTTCGGTCACAAAGATCGATCACTACATTAATTTTAAATGTAACGTTGAGTTTAGCAATATGTCCTTTCATAATAGACCCTATCATCACGATAGGCTCTAAATCGGGATGATATGGAGGAAGTCCCAGTGTAGTGATTTCAGTAAATCATCAACAAAGAACGATTTTTGTTGCTCTCGTGCGTTTTGTTAAGTATTATTGGTTCAGGTTTCAACACACTTTTCGAAAAGGGAACGTTATTATCCTTTAACCATTCTACCATGTCCTTTTTAAAAATCGACAAGTTTCTCTTGCATCTATTTCACAAAATTATCTTTATTCATTTGGTCGCGCTAATCGCAGCTCTTTTTCTCAGCTTTCCACACTATAAGAAAATCCGGTATTAAGGCCAATTCGCCTCCAGCATTAATAATTATCAGACTTTCGCTTTTAGATACGGGATACGGGTTTAGATAAGAGTAATTAACTAATAGCCCGATCAACTAGCAGCCCGATTATAAATAGCGCAATCAAGTAATAGGCTGATCAGCTAATAGAGCAATTATCTAATAGCCAGAATATATAATAGCGCAATTAACTATCAGGCTGATTAAATAATAGCTCAATTTACTAATACTCCGAACAACTAATCGCGCATTTAACTAATAGCCCGATTAAGTTATAGAGCTATTAACTAGTAGCCCGACCAACTAATAGGCCAAATTACTAACAGCCATAATTAATGATAGCTCAATTAACTAATAGCTCGATCAACTAATAGCGCAATTAACTAACAGCCCGATTAAATAATAACGCAATTAACTAATAGCCTTATTAACTAATAGCCCTATCAACTAATAGCGAAATTAACTCATAGCCCGATCAAATAATAGCGCAATTATCAAATCGCCCAATTATTTAATTGTGAAATTGACCAATAACCCGATTAACTAATAGAGCAGTTAACTAATAGACTTACTAACTAATATCCGTCTTATAAAAAGAGCAATTAACTAATAGCGTAATTAACTAATAGCGCAATTAACTAGTAGCCCCATTAAATAATAGCACAATGAAATGATAGGCCTATTACCTAACAGCCCGATTACAAATAGCGCAGTTAACTAATAGCCCAACTAACTAATAACGCGCTAATTAGCTAACAGAGCAATCAACTAACAACTAATAGCCCGATTTAATAGTAGCGCAATTAGCTAGTAACCAGACTAACTAATAGCGCAATTATCTACTAGTCAGAATAAATAATAGCGCAATTAATTAATAGCCTGATTAACTAATAGAGCAATTAACTAATAGCCCAACTAAAAATAACGCGGATAACTAATAGCTTAACTAACTAGTATTCCGATAAAATATTAACTCAATCAACTAATAGCCCGATCAACTAACAGTGCAATTAACTAGCAGACGGATTAAATAATAGAGCAATTAAGTTATAGCCCAATCAACTAATAGCGCAATTAACTAAAGGCCCGATCAACTAATAGAACAATTAATTAGTAGCCCAATTAACTAATAGCCCAATTAACCAATAACCCTATTAAGTGCCAGCGCAGTTAACCAATAGACCGATTAACTAATATAGCAATTAATTAATAGCACTATTAACTAATAGCCCGATTATAATAGTGCAATTGCCTATTAGCCCGATTAACTAATAGCGTAATTAACTAATAGCCTGATTAACTAATGCTATCTGATGCTACGATCATCTGCGGCGGGAGAATGGAATTTATGAACAGTTCTATGCACAACTCATTTATCAAAATCGTCGATACAAGTAACAGGTATATTTCCTTTATATTTCTTTGGAGTCGTAAATGAGTATCCTGGACTGCTATCGTCACCCATACACTTAGCTTCTTGCAATATTTTTTCAACCGTTCTTGAACGTCCACATGCTGCCGCTGTTCTCTCTTGGCATTTTGTGAATTGGGAAACCCTCGTCACGTTTTCCAGATTTTACATTGACTGCACTTCTTTTTTCATTAAATCATAAAAACTTTTTATCATTTCTCTATTCTATGTAGTTTTCTACCTTTAGATTTTAATATACACTCTAACATGTTTGTCACAAATACACAGAAATTAAAAATACGCCACCTGTGACACAAGACTATAACGCCAAATTTGCATGCTGTGCAAATTTACTATCAATAGTTAATATCAAAATATGTCAAAAACAGATATACAGATATAAGGTAAAAAGAAACTACCGTTATAAAATGTCAAAGCGGTATTTTTTCTAAAGAACACACCCTTGTGTCTGGCGACAGAATGTCGACACAAAATACACAGAAAAAAAATAAAAAGGCACGTAGCCGACGCACAGCAATAAAATTGTATTATGCTAAAAATTAACAAAAAAATAGGTAGAACGTCGTGAAAGTTGAGTGCTTTTAACAATGGATCCCGTTATGTGAGAGTGAGACATTTAGACAGAGAACTCATCTAAAGCGTCTCTTCCCACCACGCGGACAAACCCAGGGAACGCGCTGTTATCCAGCAAGTAAGAAAACGCGTCAGTTTTTTAGCGGTAAAATTCTAGTACTACATTGGGTAAAATTGAATATCGCGGTAACTAAGTCCAATGGGAACGTTTAGATTCAAAATTAGGCGAGGGTAGGCCCAGTTTGTGTATAAAAACCCCAGACCGAGAAGTTTAAGGCAGTCATCGGAGAAGTTACAACAGTAAAGACTCGTCAATTAAGTTATTTAGTTAAAGCATTCGTCGGAAGGTTAAAACAGTGACTCAGTTAACCGTCATCCCAAAGTGACCGTTCAATTAAAGATTGTCAATTAAGTAATCGGAGTTAAAACAGTCGCAGTTATCGTTCAGTTTAAAGAAGTCAGTTTGTCGCAGTTTGTCTAAAGTCAATCGAAAGTTACGCATAATCCGCGGAACTCACATAAAGAATCGTGATTAAATAGTCTGACGTTATCAATCAATACAATCCTTGTTATAAGCACCTAGCTTAAATTACATCTATGAACTTAGATGAATCATAGTATTGCTGAGTACAATTTTGTTAACTATATATAAAAGCTTGTGTTGAGAAGATATATTGATTATAACGGTATTTTCGTACTGTAAATAAGATATTTGAGATGTGTTATTGTGAATTTGATGCCAGTGTATAAATCAATCTGTGATAATCAATCAATTGCAGCCAACTAGGACCTCCATTAACAGCAGCCGTCTGCAGAACCATACTACAGACAACGTTCAAGTGGATGCGCCTCTTCGCAGAATAGGAATTCAATCATCAAGTAATTTACATTGAACATTTAAAATATACTTTATTCACTATTTGCAACTCAATCAGATCTAAAAGAACCCACTATCAAATAAAAGAAAAGATTAAATTTTGTGATTAAATATCATAATATATAAAAGATTAAATATTACGTCATTGTAATAAGTAACTGAAAGTGAGTTATTAAAGTAACAATTTATGATATATTTTGTGTTAATTAAATTATTTATTACCCTGAGATATTATCCTTAAAAGGATAAAAGAGTCTGAAAGTTGTAAGACACACCTACAGTTATAAGACACACTACAACTTTAAGCACATAATTCACTCTCGAACGTCTCTAGCCGTAAACTGAAATAAGATCATTTTATCTCCAATGCGTTGACAGTGGATTATGTTTTCAGTTCCAACAGCATGACATCTGCCCCCTCTTCCCGCCTATACTGGGGCTGTTTCAAGGTCAAGCTCACAGATTCAAACCGGTTAATGTTTGACCAACATTTCACCAATTTACAATCACTATCTAACAGAAAATATGGCGCCTCTACGATGCTGCATCCTCATAAATTAACACACACTGACTCATCCAGATTAATTATCAATTAATTAGAATACCACTTGACGTCCAGAATTTACAGTGACAGACCATAACCAACAAAAATCTTGAATGCTCCATGCAGCAATAGTTATAAACAGAACCAAATGTAACGTTTTGCATAACACTACGTTGAAACCTACACTTTGTCCAACAGTCACACGAGACTATGGCGAAATAGGGAAATGCATTGTTCTTATGGTGAAACCGTTGGCTTATACTAGCTGACTTGAAAATTTTATAATCGAGAAATTAACTAAAAAATAAATATAAAATACTGTCGTTCGTAATAAACATTACGTCTTTACTTTACGTCTTTTGGATTATTTAAAAAATTTATAATTACAAATATAACTATAAAAAAATAAAAAAATGCTATACAGAGGAAAACAGGCGTTTTAGTTAGTTTACAAACTTGACTCTCCATTACTCGTATATCATAGACTTAATGAATTATTTTTTGTAATATCATATGAAAAAGTCTCATATGTACAGATAGTTAAGATAAGTACAACATTTCTTATATTGTAAAATTTGAAATATTGCAAATGTATACATTTTATACATCTCATTGAAAATAAAGTATTTATTTCAGTTATCCAGTTTCTAAGTGCTTCATAAATATATTTAATAACGTCGCCATTAATTCAGTAGAACGATGTTACCTCTCGAATTATTAAAAATTTGGACAAAAGATGTAATGGAATTAGTGTTAAAAAACTCTTGTAAATTAAAAATTGTTTAAAACTTGTATTTCCAAAGTCAAATATTAGTTCACGATCTTAGTGTGGAGACGGACGATAACCAGCGATCAGTCTTAGCAGATGTTACAAAAAGGAAAGTTAACTTCTTATTAGAACTACCGTACTTCGCGGGCTATCAACTCATGTTGTTTCGTACAGACGTTTCAACCAGACGGACACCGTGTCAGAAAACGTTAAGTGCTTCAGACACTGAAGATGGCCTCCAATGGCGAGGTTGAAACGTCTGTATAAAACAACATAAGACCACGGCCTGATAGCCCGCGAAGTAGTTCCAACAATGGCGACGCCGTGCGTGAAACCCTAAGAAATCAATTAAAGTTAACTTCTGTTTAAACTAAAAAATTACGAGTTTTATACTAAAAAACTCGTAAAAGTATACACAATTTTTCCAAACATAGAAGCAAATAGTTTATTAAAAAAATTAACCACAAATGAGTATTTATAGGTGTTAAAATAATGAATAGAAAGTAAAGAAAATTACAAATTTATTTTACACCTATATTTTATTAGTCTTAAAGGTCGTGTGGAGTCAAATCTATACTAGAAGTCTGTAACCAAATCTGTAGGCCTAATATTTAAATAACTTTACAGACAAGTTTGAGTTCAGAACACCGATCCAGGAACTTACTTCATATTGTATGATATATTTAATTAAAGTATGACGCTCATTTCTAGTTATTATAGACTTGATTTTTTTAGCTTATATAATTTACGCGAAATTTATGTCTTCCTTTCAACTTTGTTTTTGTCCACATTTAACCCAAAGTATTCGATATTTTACAAGGTAATCTAGTAATTGTAAAATTATTTTAACATCTCCAATTATTGCTTTCTCAAAACTGGAAGCCTAACTGACGGAATATAACAGCTGGTAAAAAAGTGTAGTTCACGGTTAGTTGTTGGGTTTACTGGTTGTTTTCAATTTACTAGTTGAAAATCTAACGCGTTTAGTTGTTGATGATCACAAACTTAACCTGTTTATATCCAGCCATTTTGTCATACTCATTACAATTCTTGTTTATCTCCTAAAACAGTTACCATTATTATGAAAGACGTTATGCATACAACCATATCATACTAAACTTAAAATATTGTTCAGTTACTGAATTGATTGTTTACTTATAACAAAGTAGTCGTAAAGAACAGTTCCATATGACAAACCAAAAAGGATATATATAAATGTCTCTTCCTAAAATCAGAATTTAATTATGTAACCTGATAATGTTCTTCCTTAGTTTTTAGACATATTGACTAAGACAGCCTTGTAATTTTCAGGCACGACAGTTGAATTGAAACGGATTCAATAAACAAATTGTTAGTCAAATTGCGTTTGAAATCATTATATATTATTATTATCACATGAGACGTAGAATCCAAATTTGAACTCATGAATTATAAGATAGATTCTTTTATTTAATAAAAAAAATCATCCTTTGAAGTTTAATAAGATTATTCAGGGGAAATGGTAACGAATGTGTGTGGAACTGTGCACGCGTGCGTACACAACGTTGAGCGCTATATATAGATCTGAATTATTGGATTTCTGTGAGTAAGAAGTGATAATATTGGGCGAGCAAGCTACATAAATAGCTTCGAACTTGACATAATTGTCTATAAATTATTACTGCTGCTTGCATTAACGTTGCATAATGGTGTAGTGTATCCGTTAAACGCTACCGTTCGTAGCCTAACCGTAGTATTAAATTTACGTAAATTCCATTACTTTCGTTAGATTTATTTTCACTGTAAAACATTGTACCTCATGGGCCGTTAGGTGTATAATGGTTAGACATTTGGCCAAGGTGTCCGAAACCACACAGAACTATGTAACGGTCGTAAAGCACACGGTAACAGCCAATGCACTCTGCCCTCTGTTTTAAACTGCTCTCTATGCAGCTCGTATCGTTTTATTATGGCCAACTCATAGTTAGTACACCGAAGCATTTTTTGAAATGATTGCCTTTTATTGTCGACTGTAGTGAAGGCCATCTTATAGAATTGAACAGAAGGGATACAAATAGCACGCGTACATAATATAGGACAAACTGGACTACAATTAACTGTCTTGTTACGAACAGGTCTAGCCAAATCAAATCAAATCAAGTCAGGTCATCAGTCTTATTTGTACAAAAATGACTGTGTAGAAACACCAACTCGAGCGCACGTGAACATAGGCATAATTTTATTTTTCCATCGATTACCTGCGCTAACTAATGTCACTGTATACAAAGAACTATTAATATCATACACTATTATTATTGTTATGCAATTAATTACTTTCTTGTAAAAATAACTCAACAATATCAACGGTAATACGACGTCGGAATACGCCTGAAATTTCAATGAAGGCAGAAGCAGAGCAAGTAATTTATCAACGTCACACTCCAAAAAGAGCAAACATGATTTATATTTTAATTTAAAAAATAACCAAGTCATTGATTGTATGTATAGTAACCTCGAGCGCGCGCGCATTCACACACACACACACACACACACAAATTTAATATGGTAAAATGTAACTTTAACTGCACACGTCCAATCTAAGTGGCGAGTATACAACTCTGACAAACAGCGTTCATTCTCCCCCAACCTTTAAAGGAGATTATTCAATTTTTGCTGTTTCCAGTTTTTCATTTAATTCTCTATTGAACTGTCGAATGACTTTATATTGTAACATTCGGTTGTACATCTTCCATTCTACTGTTTTCTTAATTTTGTTATTCCTTGTACAGTTATTTGTGTCTGTTACGTAATTTGCCTTTTAACACTTATAATTACTGTAGCGGAAGTGCAGAGTGACTGTTTCAATCCAAATAAAATTATACTAACTAAAAATCATAGACTTTCATTGCTACAAGGTGTACTCTAAATACTTCTACTGTTGACCCTAATGACTTACCGCACCCAAGCGTGCTCCGAGTAGATATTGTCAAACAGACAAAATGTAAGAGGCAAGAGTTCAGCTTTCCAAGTTTGGATGGCTTTCGTTAGATCTGAAATATATTTCTGCTGAGTAATCTAAAGATGTTTTTATCACTGAATGACCAAAAATGAAGCTGAATATACAATAAAATGTTTTAAATCAACAGGATTTATTTTAAAATAAATAATTGTTATTTGTTATAGAGTCAGTGAAGCACAATATTAATGAACGGGGAGAGCAAATAATGATGGAGCATACTATCAGCACTTTGGTGTGTAGATTACGTTGAAATCGGCATGAAAACTTAGTGGAATCTGTTTAGTCCGCAGGGTATGTTTGAACTTTTTGATTCTCGTAGCATGGGAGGAAAAGTACTTCTTACAAAGGTAAGAGGTAAGTATACTGGCGAATTCAGTACTCTTTGGCCTACAATTTTTATTACAATGTATTCTACATTGAATTTGAAGACAACCTTCTAAAAAAGACGAAACGTCTGTTCCACGCACATTATTATATAGAGGCATATGGCCAGTTGGTTGACCATCGAACGAGTGAAGAGATTATTAAAGATTTTTACACAGCACGTGTTTTACAATGATTTGGCAGTTTCAATATTTTTGCGGCAACAAACCTTGAGCTTTCACCAAAAGTTATGTGAGCGGAATACTGGTACCTTGAAATGAAAGTGTACGATCAACGAAGTCTAACGCGTTTTAAAGTAATTCTTTATAATACGATATGTTTTACCAAATCGTTTGCGTACCAAATCGCACAGTACAAATACACGATTAGACGAATGTCCGTTTGGGTCGGTTATAATTTGTGTAAAACCGTATTCTTATTAATACGCCTAGACTGGTGACGTTCGTTTCCTGAGTTAGAGATATTTTCAAAGCGGTGGATGTTTTTTATTTATTTATGTATTTATCAGGTCGCTGCAACACCATCGGTCATTAGCGACCACAAAAATTATAAAAATTAATTTATAAATTATACAGAAATTCTCATACAGATGCAGTAAATTTACATATTAAACTAGAAGATGTTAAGCAAAGATAAACATTGCAAGAAAATACACAGGAACTTGTACGATTTAAAAACTTCATTAGATATTAGTTTAAATATTAGCAATTAAGTAGTATTATAATGGAAAATAAAATGACAAATATTGCCCTATACAACACAATGTTATAAATACGTAGCATGGAGATATATAATTATTAATTAATAACATATATTAGCGTATGTGTAATAATACATATAATACATAATAATATATGTAACAAAAAATAATATACAACAATAAATGTAACAACAAATAGTATATATAATAAAAAAAGAGTAATAAAAATCTTGACTACATATTAATCCATTAACTTAAACGGTTTAGAAATTACATAAATTTTAATGTTCTTATTAATTTAATAGTCCGGTACCTATATTTTCGTTGTCAACTGTATCTCCTTTATGAGGAGAAGTATTCCGACGATTGCAGTATTGTCGTTTTAATCTTCTTCTAACGTCAGGAGGGATATAAAAATTTTTGGTTCGCAGATGATGGAGAGCAGGGCACTCTTAAACGAGATGGAATGTTGTCAAAACCATGTCACAGTGATTACATCTAGCAGCGGCTCGTTCGTGAAGATGCGCTTGTAAGTTAGCAGCGTGTGGCCGATTCGGAATCTTTTTATGACCACTTGATTTCTTCTGGATTCTGTAGCAAGTGTGGATTGTTCGTAAATATGTTTCCTCATTTGGAATAGCTTGACGGGTGGTGACTTAAGCCATTCATCAATCCAGTGTTCCAGAAGTTTTAAATGAAGATATGGGGTGGTGGGGTGGGGTTTATTTTTTTTTTTTTGTAAAAAATAAAGAAGGCTATTTAGCACTCAAAAAAGCTACGAGTCGTTTGAAACATTGGTTCAATAAAAATAAATAACAAACGTAAAAACATTATATTAATACTGAAAAATTTAATAAATTTTATGAACCGTTTACATAGAAATGTATATTGTTTTCTGAATTTTTGCGATTTCGACGAATTGTCTATTGCTATCTGTTTATTTTCTATTTCTATATTAGTTTATGCTGAATACAGAGAGACACTCGTAATGCAAACGGGTATATGGGTATTTAATTTGTTAAACAGATCATAAAAAAAAATACTGTCGATCTTTTTTTAGAGGTATAATTATTGATTGCTTATTCACAACAATTTACGGTAACAGGCTACCAAAAATCACGTAAATAATCTGAACTTGCTTACTTAGCGTCAGTATAACGATTTCTCAGACAATTCTTTCACTAGTTTATACATGCATCATTTTAGAGCGCTTTGTAATAAACAGGGACAAAATTCTAGATTTTCTGACGTGATTTTCTATACTTTACTGTTGTAAGCGTTCTGTGCTCATCTTAGCATAAATATATTGGAAAGTTATGGGTAAATCATGAAACCTGAAGCAAGACGCTGATTGAAGTTATAGGTTGTACTTACGATTAATTTGATACGTAAGTATAAGCGATGCGCATGCACATGGGAAAGAAAGGGAGAGAGAGAGAGAGAGAGAGAGAGAGAGAGAGAGAGAAAGAGAGAGAGAGAGAGAGAGGGAGAGAGAGAGAGAATGAGAGGGGGAGAAAGAATGAGAGGGGGAGAAAGAATGAGAGGGGGAGATGCCTGACAAATAGGTGCATGTAGCTTAAGTGGTACTGGTAGTAGTTAACAGTAATTTGGATAGTGAAAACACACAGAAAGAGATACATACACACACCCAAAACAAAAAGTGCATTCATATTCACACACAAACTTGTACACTTTTAAGAAATCAATTTATCATTTAAATATACAACGATTTGTACCTTTCTGTTGATACAACGGTGTTAAAATTTGATAGTTAAAATGTACATCTTTTAAAATCTACACAGCCAATGTGGTTCACAACCGAATGAATGGTATAATTTATAACACAACTAAGAAAGAATAATCAGGGAGAGATAAATATTGCACTAACGCATACGTTTCTACACGTTGAATCCCTAGAGATATTATCTATGGCTATAGCGTTGGACAGCTCAAAAACAAACTTGGTTCAAGAAACTCAAATGTTTATTAAATCGCTTTTCTTAATCAAATTATTTTAGCCGTAAAGCCTGACTGTGTTCGGCGTAAAATCTGATTGCATCAGAGTATTTAATTACTATAATGAAAACTGTAGAACAAACCACCCTTGTGTATAAAAATATTATATTATGTGGTTTCATATTTAAGTTAATTAGCCGTGTTTATAGCTATTTATTAAACAGTAAACGTAATTAACAGTTTAACTCTTAAAGAAAACTAAAAGGCAAAGGTACATATTAACGGTTTTAGAATCACAATATACGTACCATTTGCTGATGTTAGTCGCGGTACCTGACATTTTCATTTTCATGTAGTCGTGTACGCCTAAGAAGCTGCTGTACTTTTATTTAAAACATATAAACATGTATAACATCACATGTGTGTACATCATATAGATGCTGTTATAAGCCTTGTATAACAGCTGTATTATAGAAGTGTGCATAGATGTGGTGTTTTACTGTAAAAGTTTCATGTGTACAGGGATACAATTTTTATATTCTGTGGTGAATTGTATGTATTTATGTGTTTCTTTTACACTCAGAATTTTTATGCATTGACCCTTACACACTATGGGACTGTTATTTTAACTTTAGAAAGTTTAAATTCTGTTGCCAGAAGTAATTAACAAAACACTGTTGCTTAATGAAATTCGTATAAGAACGTTTTCACGCAATTCTCGTTTCTTATGCAGTGTTCACATGTATTTTCGAAGGCTGCGTCATTAACATGTATACAGTGTACACATATGTTATACAGTATCTATGTATGTATTCTGTAAACTACCACATACAGCGTATAGATCCGTGTGTGTATAGATATACATATTCTATTTTACTACGTCATAATACTTGAAAATGTAGTGGCTGTCAAAACACTTCGTTAGACCCAGTTTAGCGACAGGTGGCAGGTGGCAGGTGAGGATGTTATTTTAATTTAATCCTAGTAAATGATAGATACTACTTCAAAATTTTTCTTTTGAAGTAAACATTTTTTAAAGCTGGTATGTGTAAAAAACACGATCTTTATTTAATAATTATAATAATGGTACAAAAATTGATAAAATTTATCTTTATAATATCAAACCTTAAAAACCATAGTAATTATGTTGAACTTTCTTTATATCTATTATTTTTCAATTACATTCAAAGAAGTGTAAACGTTGGATACCGATGCAAATTGAGTACGATTTTTATATTTACGTACACATAACAGACTTACTTGTACCAGAAAGTTAGAACATTGCTTCGTTAATAGGTTCCCCGTTTCCGTAATAGGTACCTCCTTTCTTCGTTAATAGGTAGTGTTAGTTATCCTCGTACTATATGTAAGAAAGTCGTTTACGATAGGGTATTCTGTGTTAGTTAAAATGGAATAACTCATTTCGATGGGAAAACGAACTTTTTAGCTGCCACTTCACGCTTTCGTTAAAGAGGTTCGTGATCCACACACGATGGCAGTTTAAACATTGATCATTAAACAGAAGGTCTTCTTCTTCTTCACTTCAAGGATTAGGTTTTATAAACCTGTTCCGGCACCCATCTCATCCTCGGACGACCCACGTCTCTTCTACCAATGGCTTTATAGTTCAGTGCAGCTTTCAGCAATCGATCCTCTGTCATCCTTTGCAAATGATCCCACCATTGTCTTCTGTATACTGAAATAATTTCATTTATGTCCTCTACTTCGACTTCTGCTCTAATATCCTCATTCCTTATTCTATCTTGCAATGTATAGTCTAAAGTACTTCAAAGAAACTGAATTTCAGCACTCTAAATCTTGCCGCATTCCTTTTTTTGTCATGACCCACGCCTCATTCGCAAATATCAAAGTGAGAATTCCAATTGTCTTATAAAATTTAATCCTTGTGCTGTGTTTTGTTTTATTTCTAAGATTTCTATGAATCGTTTCACAAATATTCCTAAATTTATTTATCTTCTCTTTTATATCATATTCAGACTCATAGCTTACTGCACATCCGAGCTATTTAAAACGGCTCACTTGTTCTAAAGTGCTGTTGTTTATAACTACCTTAGTCCTCACTGGTTATTTACCTTTAACGGGGATGGATATAGTCTTTTTCACTGAAATTGTCAGTGAGTACTCTCTTGCTGCTTCTTATAATTGAAACCTAGCTCTTTGCAAAACATCCTCATTTTCTTGAATGTCATCTGTACATAGCAGGGAACCCATAAAAATTGATTTGTTAAGCTGTATTACCGAAGTCACTCTGGAGTTCCATCCTCTCAACATGTTCCGTCTATATATACATTAAACAAGGTTGGGGAAATGCAGCATCCTTGCCTAATTCCCTTATTTATTGGAATGTCACCTGAGAACCTACCATTCAGACCCAGGGCTACAGATGTACTTTTGTAAAGGATCTGAACTGAATTTATTAAATGCTATGAATATCCTCTTCTATCCATAATATTCCAAAACTTTTGACGGTCTACATTATTAAATGGGGTTTCCAGATCAACAAAAGCGATATGCGTTTCCTGGTTATACTTCCGCCTTTTCTCTATTGTCTATCGTAATACAAACAATGAATCCACAGTCGACCTACCCTTTCCAAAAACCCATTTGCTCTTCAAGAAGTAATGCACCTGTAATGACTTTTAATATCTGATTGAGAATTCTTGTATATATTTTGTATGTTGAGTCCAGCAAGCTTATTCATGTGTAATTATTTGCATCTATTCTTTATATAACGAAATCACTTTTGCCCGCCTCCATTATTTTGGAATTTCGTTTACTATCTGTATGTTTTCCATTCATTTAGAAAATGAAGAATTCATAAATGCAATAATGTGACACCATATTTTATTAACTCAGCATTTATTCATTCCATTAAGTCCTGGTGCCTTCTACTTTTCATTCCATTCATTGCTTGTTGGAATTCTTCTATTGTTAACTTATCTAAACCTTTTCCACTGGTCTTACTTATATATATACATTATCATTTTCTATTGCGCTGTCAAAATATAACATCCTATAAAGGTTTGTCCATTCATTTTCCTCAATCATATTAACACGAATCTTTTCTCTTTCAGAGCTATACAATGTTTTCATCACTTTATATGCTATAGTCTGTCTACCATATAAATGTTCCATAGTGGCTACGAAGCGCTCCCATGAGTCTTGGTAGGCTTGTTTAACAATTCTCTGTGTTTCTTTTCTTATTTTCTGATATGCTTCTCTTGACTCTTCTGTCGATGTGATTTACATCTTCATTTACATCTTCTAAAGCTATCATTTTTACTTCCTGCCTTACTGCCTACTGCTTCCTTAGTTGCTTGTATTATTATTATTTTCTTGATATTACTCAATTCCACCTCTATTACATTCCACCATGTTATTACTAGCAGGTATTACTACAATACACTGATTTATTCTGTTCCGATAAAGATTTCTGGTATTTTCATCCTCAAATTCATAAACTTTAAAAACTCGTTCATTATTTTGTTGCTGTTAAAGAAAATTATTTTGTTTTTTCATCGCTTATGTAATTGTATAATTGATGTTAGAAGAAAGTGATCTGAAAAATATCATACCTCCTCCAGGCTCTTGTATCTTCAACTTGTGATACTAGATTCCTATTAACTATTGTATAATCTATAATTGGTCTAGAACCTCTCGCCAACCAGGTATATTTATGAGTATCCTTTTCCTAAAAAATCCATTTCTTATATTTAGATCATTGTATGTCACAAATACTGGAATCAAAACCACAACAGTTTTGGTAGTTCCTTATTAATACCGGTAGTTAGTTTTGGAAACTCAAAAGTGTCATCCTTTTTTTAGTTTTCTCGAATAATTATATACATGTTTAATTAGAGTTAACCAGCTTTCATGTAGGGTAGCTCACTGCTTGTTTCATTCTGTAAAGAAAAATATACCCTCAAGAATATGGAAGTTTCGAGGCATAATGGCATTGATTTTTTAGCCAAATTCAATTGCCCGTAGCTTTCTCAAAAAAAATGTATAATAAAATTATTAAAAAACAATAAAAGTAAATTTGCTTTTCTTCTATTTAAAAGTTATGAAAAGAATTTATAAGAAGCACTGTTTTCAAGTTTTTTGTAACACCTAAGTATTTGTAAATTTCAAAATTTTGAGAAAATACGCGTTTATCAGAGCAAAAACGCGTGTCAATGACTTCCGTCAGAGTCTGTAGTTACGACAGTTTATTTTTAGATAGTGTGTACTTTTATAACATTTTTCAAAAGGCGTATTTAAAAAAATGTTTTTTTGAATACTTATTGCATTTTAACAAATTTTTGAACATTCTTATTTCATTTAGGGTTTTCTCAAAATAATAAGATAAAGAATTTTTAAAGTTGTTCATAAAAACCAATTTGATAAATTTAAGTAAAACCAATTTTTAATTTTTTTTTTAGTAAAACTAAACTAATAATATTTCTAGCCGTTTCAGAGTTGTTTAAACGTTACTATTTGTAACAAAATCTATCAAAAGCAGAAAAAACTACAATACCGCTATAGCTATTTTTAGAAATATCAGTGGGTTCTTTACGTATGGTTTGGGTACTTGCGAGTCAGAAATAGTAAATACGTTTCGGCTGGTTTGATAAGGTTTTGATGACTTAGCAAGGAAGCCACAACAAATTTCTTCACCATTATCTTCACCTAAGGATCATTTATGAGGATAAATGTTTACTGAGATAAATGTTTAGGATAACTGTTGAACAGTTGCCACATTTTGGTGAAAAGGACATTAGTGTTCATACTCGAAAAAAAAATGAAAACTGTGCATCTTTGTTCATACTCTGGAAGAAATGTTTGATATTCCAAACAAATTAAGGACAACGGATGGTTGGCAAAGTTGTTTTTAATATTTAAATAATTGGTAGAACAATCAATCAATTATTTGTTGACATGAAAATGAGAATTTGTAATCCCAAAATTAATTGTTACCTAGTATTTCTAATGGTACAGGGGAGGACTCTAAATTTCTCATTTTCGTGATGAAAAATTGGGAGGTGTACAGTGCCCAGATTGCGGAGAACAGTGCCGTTAGCATTATTTATACTCTTCGTCGTACACTGACATCTGTTTTTAAACCAATAGTAATGTAATTAATTAAACATAATCAGACGACGTTTCCTTTAGAAGGATTTCCTGAGTGATTAGGCGTAAGTCAGTTAGACGTAAGGTAATATGACTAGCACTAACTTATCAGATCCATTAATATTTCATAGAGTTTCAACTAAGCTGACTTTACACTGATACGCGCACTTTATTGGATCACTTGAAAGGATTATGTATTATTTGTTACTAATGACACAGGAAATAACACTAATGCATTGTGAATAATTCATTGTGTGCATCTGCCTAAGGTCAGGCATTAAAATTCATGTGACAAGGTTTGTTCGATAATGTGAAACGGCTGTAGGTGACTTCTGAGAATACCAATATTAGTACATGACGACACCGTGTTGAAATGCAAATAGACGGTTTAATGCGAAGGAGGGAAAACGACAGTGACGTACTAAGTACAACGGGTAAACACGACTCAGTTTAAAGAAACGAAAGCATCATTGTGTTTTTAGGATATTATAAGCAACTAATAGACTGGAGGTATAGCCTAGAACGGACGTAGACTAAACATTAACAGGACATTAACAGGTACATGGCATTATGTATTATGTAAAAACTAAACGATATTCAAAGCGTAGCGCAGAACACGAAGACGTAAGGCTAATAATTCTCAATATTCTTATGAGATTAACTGTTTGCCGAACGTAGGAAATTACAACAAAGATTAAAAGAAACATACTGAACAACTAGTTTCAACGAGTGAACCAGAAAGGCTGTGGAACAGAGTAGAAAATTACACTGAGATGTATTAAAGAACTTCGTATCTGGCATTGACCACGAGAAAAAAAAAACAAGAGACAATTTACCGAAAGTAATTAGAAACAATTATTGTTAGGCCTATATTAGCAGTACGGTAGGGATTATACTCTTCGAGTGTACTCCTGATTAGCAGTTCTCAATCCACAGGCCTCGACCTGATGAGGAGTTATAAACCTATGTATTTTGAGGTGGTTTTTAGTGAACCGTTAGCTAAGACTTCATATTGGACGACTCAGAAAAATTTAGATCTTGTATGTAATATTAATACCTCAGATTCGGTTTCTGTTTGATGCTTGAACTTCCTATAAAGATTCTATATTTTTGCCATTTACTATTTTATTTCACCCCAGCGTATGCTTGACAAAATTTAAATCCAAAGATGAGACAAACTTTCAAAAAACATGACCTCACGTAATCTTTCAAAAGCAGGACGATACTTAACCTTATTTGGCCCAGAGATCATACTCCTTCAAGATCCTGGTTTTCAATGGTTAGACGATTAACTTGGCGCGATCAAGTTATTTTTACCTTGTTCGAAGAAAGAAGGTTCAGATGAGACACCAAAGAAGAAGTGCAAAACTGGTTGGGCACGAAATGGAAATTTTTCTTCCAGGTTGGAATTCGGAAACTAGTAATTTAATCCTCTGGTTAATTGGAAGAAATTTTTTTCTGAAATAATATAGAAATGTTTTTAAAGTGTAGGGCCTACTTATTTAACGTGTGGGCCTCTTGAAGTTTCATATCCTTTGAGGTGGACCTCGGATTTCAAAACGTTGAAAACCGTTGCTCTAATGATTACTAGAGACGTCCAGGGTAGAAAAGATTTCAGACAAACAGAAAGATTAACGATTACACTAAGTAAGCAGACTGAAAAGAAATTTAGATAAATTATTTAAAAATTTTACCTTCATTTCAATACCATTCTTGTCATTTTAGTTAGGAAATAACTCAGATCAGCAAGTAGTCTTTCACTAATAAATCTGTCGTACATGATTCAAGACAATAAGCTTTAATATAGACTTTTATAATAGACTCAAGTCTATAGCTTTAATGTGTATTTTAAAGATAATACATTGAGTGTCGGTAGGAGAAGATTGTCTATGAACAATTAATGTACATCACCGTGACGACATGAACCAAGGACAAAATCTTTATACAATTGTCATTCAGTAATTAGAGACAAGTGACCGCTTGAAAAAATATACATTAAATTTCATCTTCTAAGTGTGTAGGGCTGTTTACAATATATTTTAATAGCTTACTATTTACGGTGACCTAAAGCAGTGTTCTGTTGTTAGATTTTTGTTAGCAGAAAGATCTAAAAAATGTTTATAAGTGGGTAGAATATTAAAACGAATTATAATCGTTTCAACGTTGAAACTGGACAGCACACTGGAAGACCAGGTGAAGCGTCCTCTCCAGGCTTATAGCAGCGTATAGATGAAATTATAAAGCTTAATAGACAATTGATTACAGAGGAAACAACTAACGCCTAGTTTGTAAGTATTGTATATCTCGTTCTAGTATTAAAATTTGAATTAACGGCACATGCGCAAGATGGCTGCCTAAGATACTGAGATTAGGTATACATCAGAAAGGCACTGAACCTTTAAAGTTCTCAGACATCGATACGAACAGAGAGTGATGAATTTAAGTAGACGAGAAAAGTACGATGAAACTTTGTTGTATTTTTATGTTTGATACCGACCTATAATTTTGTTCCATATGTCTTAATTATGTTAGCTTAGATCTGTGTAGGCCTGTTATTAACTTACTTTCTAATGACAGGAGAGCTTCATGTTAGCCACTCATTCAGCTGAGTTTTTAGATTTTTTTTTTTTTACGTTGAACTCAGATTTTAATTTAACATAAAGTTGTCATGTTTTTTAGATAAATGAAAATTCAAATATCGTATCTCTGGTTTTACAGGTTTTCGAGAGTTTCTGAACCTATGGACTACGTTCTCTTTTGTTAAGTGACCTGTGTTGCTTGTCACTATTAAATGTAAAACCAATGACGTAAAATATTCAGATCACTGCAAGTTATTACAATTTAATATCAGATTTTTATTTGTCGATAATATTGCCGTGTCATTTGCATAGATACCAACTGAGACTCTCCGTCGAAGTTCAACTTATATCAAAATAGGTGTGCAGCATACTTTTACTCCAGACTGCTTATTATGTGTGTATTTATGACTAGAATAGAGCAGTAAAATTGACATAACCCTTTTTAGCATTTTTGTCGCCTGCAGGTCTTCACGACTGCCATATCAATCTGGTTGCGTATGTTCTCAGCCAAAACTTTTTTACAATCAACTGAAACCTTCATTTGACCTCTCCGAGAACCCTAACAGTAAATCATATTTTACCACTTGGGAATTTATTCCGTTATTTCTGTTTTCTCAACTTAGAGCGCATTCACTCCTACTGTTGGGCATCTCTACCAGAGTAATAAACATACAGGCCTAGGTAATATTTCACAGAGACCCCGAACAAAGAGAATACTTTCTATAACCTGTATCAAAATTATACCTACCCGGAATATTCTACCCATTAACGGACAGTCAGTTTTTTCCGCAAGAAATTTCTACTTGTAATTTCTCCCCCTGTTTCCTGCTGTCGTTCTATCCACGAAAAATACCGGTCTTTAGCTAGCAATCGGTTGTACCCTGGGAACGTGCCGTGGCCAGAGAATCAGTCTTGGCATTTGATTTGGTCTTAGGAGCAGTTGGTCGTTTTCAGTAGCTGCATTAAAATCCGTCCCCTATTTAAGTAATAAAACGGCTTAACACTGTATACAATTAAATGAACAGTGTTTCCAGTGTTTCCTTTTCTTGGTAAATGGATCTAAGTATCTAAGACTTAGCTGAATGTCGATTAAAAGAAGGTAAATGAATTGCTTTCGTTCAGGTTGATACCAGCTAGGAAGATAGTTAGGTCAATACGTTAGAGAAGCATGATGTTCTGTTATACCATACGTAGAGCAGTTAAATTTTGGGCCTCCTGTAAAAACCTGACAAGACCCCTTAAAATGTGTGTTTGTTGTTTGGGGGCTGTGAGTGTTTATGTCTTAATTACTAAATATTAAGTGATAAATCTGAAACTCAATAAATCTAAGTTTCAGATAAATCTGAGTAGTGAGTAATGATAAATCTGAGTGATATGACAACATGAAACTTGGAAATCACTTCCACAGTATCACAAGTAGTTTTGTGGAAGCTTGAAAAAGACAAAAGATGGTACTAATAATAACTTTGATCCTATATTGAAGAGAATGTTCGATAAAATTATAAATCTTCATAAGTTCTCATAGTAAATATCGTGGAAGACGGAGTATGACTATTCAGTGAACGCAACTATTAAAGTCAAGAATGAAGCCAGTGCAGCTAATAACTCAGGGTAACTTGAAGTGATACGGTAATGTCGAACAAGCAAACAAGCAAGAAAGTTTCCGAGTCGGAAAATTCACAGTTCTCAGCGTTCATTAAAATATTTAATTTTAATTGGCGCCTGTATAAGATTTCAGGTTCGACTTCCCTTTTGAAGCAACGTTTCCTGCTTATTATTTTCTTCATAATTTTTTTCATTCCATACGTATAATTTGCGCTTCGTCATGTTCACGGTTACTTGGGCTCTGCGAGGTTTTGCGGCCTGTAGATTCGACTCTTGTAACACAACATAACACTATACAATATAAGAGGCGATAATAATGTTCTAAATTACACCAATGATTGATATATATAATTTAAGAAGTTGTTTCCACAAGATTGTATTTCGTGGTGATGACGTTTTTCACATGTTTAAGAAGCATAAGAAACATATGTGTGTGTACAGTTAGACACAACACACACACACGCACAAGTTATATACATACATAATTTACATAAATTACAGGAGCACGCGAGTGTTTGAGAGCTACCATCTACATGTTATAATAAACTGTAATTAAATTGTTTTTGTCTTACGTAAGTCATAAGCGAGTTCCCAATAACAGCTCAACAACATGGATGTAGGATATTTTATTAAGACTCGACGAGAGCATGTAATTTATCAACGTCACGCACTGAAAAGCAAGCATGAAATATATTTTGAAAAGAAATGTAAACTATCCATAATACGTTTAACAATAAACACACGCGCGCGCGCGCGCGCATTTTATACGAAACTATTTTACGTTGCATACATACAGAATAAGTTAAAGGAACAAGTTAAATTCATCGAATGGATAGTTTATTCAGTATCTACGTAGTTACTCTCTCGCTTTACTGAAGTCTGTATACATATATCTGTCTCACGGTTCTACTACATTATAACCTTCAGTTTGTTCAATTATATTAGTTTGCTTCAAATCTCAACGCTTCAGGCTGATTACAATGAAGCAACTACTCGCTTTGAATTGTTTTGTCTTTAGCTATTATGTAATTTTACTAATTATCAGCTATCATAATGATAGTAATAATGATGATGATGATAATAATAATAATAATAATAATAATAATTTTATTGTTATTAATATTATTATTGTAACAACAACAACAAAGTGAATTTTACAGTAGTTCGTGTGCTGTTTTTTAGTAGTAATAGTGGTAGTAGTAGTAGTAGTAGTAGTAGTAGTAGTTCAGCAAAACTTGGTGACATCATCAGCTTCGTTACACTGAGACAAATGTAGAGACATTTTAAACTGTTAGTATACTGAAATTTGAAATCGTGATACCTGGGTAGAGGTCAGTACTACCTTTTCAATTTGTTTTCGATTTTCTTGAGGCAACTCTGTGTTATATTAAGACATTTCTGTGTTCGTACAACGAAAGGTGGTGCCCTACAAAGCCTGTATCACAAAATTAACTTTGTAACAGTACCTAAATCTCACCTACTTAGAAGACGCCTAACACTGTGAAATCTCAATTTATTCTTTGGAGTAAAGTATACAATGATTATTATGCGTTTTATTTGCATAAATTGATTAATTGTTAATTATATAAATTTATCGATCTCTCACATGTATCTAGCTCCGAAGTTGGACGCCATTTACTACAATGAATATTATATTAATAATGATATTAAATCGATATAATTGATTTATAACGTTCTACGTACTTTGGGTACCATTTAATAGAATGAATGTAATATTAATATTTATTTGCAATGGATAATATGCAGTTACTTGCATTAATTAATTACTTTTATGCTGCGCGTTATGCAGCCATTTAATATAATGTATAACTATTCAGATTATTCATAAACAAAATACTTGATATCATTTAATAAATTAATCTTGTCAATTCATTTACTTTACTGAGCAAAAGAAACTCTTAAAATTCTACTTTATATTTCCTTCAAAATTTAAGTTAATATCTGGGTTGTATTTGGTAATAATAAACGCATATATAGGATCAACTTAAATTACTAGTTTATTTATCATTCACAATAAATTATAATTGTACATATGATACGTCGATGTACCTGTAATACACACATATTTTATAAGAACAAATTCATGTTTTAATATATGCTGAAACAAAGAAAACATACATACATATATAAATCAAATAAGATAACAATTCATATTCTACTTATTAATGCGTTCATTAATCCCAGATAGTTTTTTGTTAATATATTCATTAATTACGTTTTAATTCTGATTTATTCATTGCGTTCATTAATAATTTCTCAGGGATGAATTCTTTGAAAGAATCAGGTCAGTAGAAGTAACTAAATAGTAATGATTAAAATAATGGTTACTTGATTTATGAAATATCCATTAGTCTTTGGTGAAGTCCAGTCCCAGTGATGAGGATGACATGAAGACACATCTCGTTGAATGCCGTTGTTATCACAAATACTTGCACACACTCTTCCGGTCACTCGCGTTGGCGTAGGTTTATGTGAATAATTGATGTTTAGTGTTCAATTAAATACTTCATCTTACGATGTATGTTGTGTGTTCGTTTTAACGTTAATGTACATGTCTAGTTCCACTTCTATCACTGCTTTATCAAATATTCGTGTGATTGATTAATTAGTTTAATGTTTCATGTTCTTTATGGTGTTAATAAGGTGTAGTAACACTGAATTAAGTTCAACTGTTTGGTATATTACATATGTGGTGATACCTGTTCGTGTAACGATCTGATTGTTCACTTTGAATAATTCTTATCTAAGTCCGTTACATCGCACTTCTAATTTCACTATTAAAAGTTTACCAAGTCTTCTAAGTTACGAGTTGACGTACTAACTCCCGAACTCGAGTTATCTCTCCGAACGATTAATATACTCTTGTGAACTTAGAGTAAAACTGACTCCTAACAATTAAAGTAAACTGTTTTGAAAATTGAAATAATACTGGGTCCGAATTTAAAGTAAAACTAGTTGACGATTTGAGTAAAACTAGTTGACGATTTGAGTAAAACTTATTAACTGCAGGTAATACTGGCCTCCGCCGACTTGGACAGATAGTTTTATTAATTCGTCCCTACTCAAAATTTTGTCCCTGGCGCTGTTTACGCCTTCTTTATTCGTGATTGGTCAGTTTTGAGTTTTCTTGGAATATTTTGTCCCACTATGTCAAGATCCTACGTCATCGTTCTTCCGATAGGCTCTTCGTTTCTGTTGCTATGGAAACAATCCTCTCTACCAGTTTTCTCCATGGCTTTAGGCATCTGATAGGTTCTTAGACATCCCCCGATTTTGCTCTGTCGAACGTTGACCCTTTTCGTAGAAACTATGGCTATTACATTCTTTTCCATCAACCTATTGTCTGAAGTAAACTCAGTGTTTCTCTAGATTGCCATTATCTGTACTTTCGGTTCTCCTGGCGTATTGTCTTGTGTCATACCCCTTTTTTGTAGCTATTAATAATTTTGGACACCTGCTGGCTCGTGAAGTCACCCCAACTTTCCACTCGTAAATTCTGTCTGTCACTTAGACGATAACTCCAGCTGCGTAACATGACTTGAGTTTTTGTCTGATCTCTCCCTTCGTATTGTTTCTTAAGGTGCAGTGCATCCGTTCCATTGTAACATGTAGTTTCACTCTTTTTGTCGTCTATCGTATACTGACGTATTTTTGGTCGAACATCTGCCACGTTTCTCAGTACAAGTGTGAATGTCCTCGCCTCTTTGTTACAGCTGTAGTGAGCAATAATTCTGAACTAAACTTTCCCTGTCATCTGGTGCAACCAATTTCTATAGTCGGATCGAACTTAACGTCTTTCTATTGTCAAGTTAGCGACGCTGCTCTGACATCTTCTCATTACGCTTTATTTATTGCGTCAACTATAAGTCGTTGACACCGCCTCGTGTGAACGCACTCCGTCGAGGTGAAAATTTAAAAAATTTTAAATTTTTTGCTCGTTACAGTGTCCTCAATTTTGATTTGATGATGTGACCTCAGGGAACAACTCAAATCCAAATTCTGCGCCCTGTACGTCGCCTCGCCATGTTCATCTTCCTCAGGGAAGGGTATTACATGATAACCTACTTTTAAAGACTTATATTACAATTGGTGTACCCCCTTTTATTTTTAATTGGATCTCTGAATTTATTGCTAGCTATTTGGGATGGCTGAACGCATTTAACATTATCGTATTTACATATCGATTACATATAAATACCTTATCTCTCTAATTACAAAACAAACCATAATTCAATAAGCAATGAATTAATTTAATTAATTGAATAATCTTTTTACTTTCTAAAATATTATTCTCGCAATATATTATCAAACAAATCAATTGGTTTAACGTAACGCTTTACATGAAATCAGAGAAGTCTCCTATACATATACATTTTGTGCAGTACTAATAGTCCTACCAATAATTTTGTTCTTAAAATGTTATTTAAAATTATATTGGTAATTAACATATTCGCTACGTTAATCGTAATTATATTCATATTATTTGATAATTCATACATACACGTAATACATTTTGCTAATGAGTTATTTACTTAATTCTAGCATCATTTACAATCCTAGTCTATTAATTATATACATTCACTTTAACAGAGTTCATTTACGATATAGTTTTTTGTATAATATCACTCATTTAATTTTAAGTGTCCTATTTTTTTCACTTTGTCCCAATAATTTATTACTATGTGAATCAAGTAATAGCAACTAAAATGTCCCTTGTATTCACTACAATATTTCATAAAATGTCACTCAAAACGTTAATTCATCCTTATTATCTAACATTTAATTAGTGATTAATTAACTAAGTAAACTCTTATGTTACATTTGACATTTAGAGTACATAATTTTTCTTGGTTAGGCCAGCTTGAATGAGATAAGCGCGTCAATTACCCTAACGCAGATGACTCATCACCATCAGCTAACTTATTATGATATATTCTTCAACTTCCTCCTCTTCCTCCATCTTCAGTTTTCTGGCTCATGATATTTTTTCATCTGTCTGACATTAAATTTCCCGCGGATTTTGCTTTCGTCATCGCAATCGACGAGTAGGTATGTAGCTTCTCCAAGAATTCAATGTACTTTGTATGGTCCGCAGTACAGTTCGCAAAATTTCTCAATCCTTTTCTGGATCGCGTCCGATTGATAATAGGTCCTGATTAACACCTTCTCACCAATTTTGAATTTTGTGATGGTCTTGGTTTCATTACACAACTTCGCTTGCTTTTCCCTCTTCTCTTTCATTTTGACAAATATTTGGTTGTGGTCAGCTCCTTTAACTTGAAGTATGTCCTTGTCTAGGTATTTTTCCCAAACTCTTGTCGGTTTTTTCCCGAGCTGTGCCTCATAGGGTGTTACTTCTATAGTCTCGTGGTACGTCTCGTTAATGCAACTTTCAATGATAGGTACATAACGCGACCACTTTGTGTGTTGGTCACAGACAAAGATCCTGAATAAATTTCCAAGTTTTCTGTTGATTCTTTCAGCCAGATTCGCACATGGGTTTCTTATTGCGGTGAATCTTGGTTGAATATTTAATTCGTTTAAACCGTCTAACCATTTCCTAGAGGTAAATTGCGTTCCGTTGTCAGTGATAATTATTCTAGGACATCCTAACTCTTTACAATATTGTTGTATTCTTCTTAACGTGGCTGCGGTCGTTGCCCTCCTAAGTGTAAATAGTCGCACGTATTTTGTGAAGTTGTCTACCGTGACGAACAAATACCTTACTCCAGCGGACGAGACAGGTAGTGGCCCAAAATAATCAGCGCTCACTAGGTCACCCGTGCTTAACGGGATAATGGCTTTCGTTCCCCCGAACAGGTTTTTGTTGCCTGAGTCCTTCCTCTTTTGACAAGTGTCGCAAGTCCGTACGTAACTTTTCACCTTTTTCAACATACCGTCTATGGTAAAATGCTCCTGTAATAATTTTATACATTTCTTAGCTCCAGGGTGTCCATACATCCGGTGTATTTCGGCAATTACTTCGCTGGATACACTGTTCGGTATGTACAGTTTCCATTCCCTCCTACGTAATCTATATAATTTCTCATTGACGTATCTATAAAATTTACTTAATTCCTTATCTAAACACTTTTCCTTAATCTTATCTATAATGGTCTTAAGCTTAGTATCTTTAAATTGATACTTTCCAATATCCATAATTATCTTGTTTACCCTTTTATCCATCTTGATCGTCAGGTGATTAATTAAGTATTCGGACATATTGTCGCTAAATTTCTTCTAACGTGGAATCTTCTGGGTTTCTGCTTAGAAGATCAGCAATAATATTGTCCTTGCCCTTAAAATGGACAATGTCGAATTTGTACTCTTGGATACGTAAAATCAAGCGTGGAATTCTCGAGTTGTTTAAATGACATTTGTTCATAAAGGTCAATGCCTTATTATCTGCAATAATGGTTAAAGGTTGCCCTAATATGTATATACGCAATTTTTCAAGACATCGTACGATACTCAAGAGCTCCTTTTCCGTGGTGTAGTAATTTCTTTCTGCACCCTTGAATGTTTTGCTGGTAAAAGCTATAACTCCAATTTTTCCTTCCTCGTCCAGTTGATATAGTTTCCCGCCATATGCAAAGTTGCTGGCATCGCACTGCATATAGTATCGTTGGTTTATTCGAGGAAACTTCAAGATGACTGTTTCTACGAATAACCTTTTAACTCGTTGAAAACATTCATTTAATTCCTGTGTCCAGGTAAATTTATGTCCTTTCCGTAATAATTCAAGTAATGGTTTGGTGTTTGGTGGTTTCAGCGTATTTATCTGTAAAACGGTTGTAGAAATTTGTCAAACCCAAGAAACCCTTTAATTGCTTTTGGTTCCGAGGTGTTGGAAACTTCATAATGGCATCAATCTTCTCATCCGTTGCTTGTATTCCTTGCGTAGTTAATCGATATCCAAGGTACGCAATTTCTTGCCTAAAGAATTGCGACTTATCCAAATTGATGGTTAAATTCGCTCTTCTTAAGTTGGATAATAATAAATCTAAATGTAATAAATGCGCCTCTAAATCTCCTGAATAACATAGGCAATCGTCTACATAAATAATGGTATTTTCCTTAACTTCATCGTCCAATACTGTGTCCAATCCCCTGGTTAGTGCAGCAGAACTGGTACTCAGTCCAAACGGCGTAACTGTGAAGCGATAACATTTGCCTTCGTACATAAAAGCGGTGAAGTTCCGGCATTCCGGCTTCAGTGGTACTTGCCAGAAACTGCTAGTTAAGTCTACGGTAGATAAATATTTCATCTCACAACATCTAGCCAAAATGTCGTTTATCGGTGGGGCACCGTCGTAGTCCGGGATAGTCACGCTGTTCACTTTCCTCGCATCCAAACACAATCGTACTCTACCGTCCTTCTTAATTACAGTAACAAGTGGGTTGATATATGCGCTGTTGCATCGCTCAATGACCCCATACCGTAACATTCTTCTAATCTCATCATCCACCTTCCCTTTATATGCTAATGGGACAGGCCATCCTCTCTGGAAGTACGGTGTCCGGTCGGTGACTTGGAACTCGTGAACGTACACTTCGATCCTTCCGGGGCACTCTCTGAATAAACTTCTATTCCTTACAAGAATCTCCCTTAATCTCTCCAACGTCCCTTTATCTCCGCAGTCAATACATTCTACTTTCTTATCGATGTTCCTTATGATCTCTTCTTCTTCTTCTTTGTCCACCACTTCTATATGCATCATTGGCACCGTGCACGCCGCTTCGTCAGCCTCTCTTCTTAACTCGACGATCCTTTTTCCCATGTCAATGAGACATCCTGTTTCCTGAAGAAAATTGATTCCTAATATACAAGGTTTTATTAAATCCGGTATAATGAGAAAAACACATTCATACTTAATTCCTTCGATATAGATATCGCATAATATTTGCTTCCTTATTAACTTTGATTTATTGCCAACCGCGCTAACTATTAAAGTGTTAGTCATCGGTAAAATTTCGTAAGGTGCTATGTTATGTTTGTTTTGATTAAACCATGATTCGGACAATCCGGCAATAACGGATCCAGTGTCAAACAACGCTTGTACAGTAACATTATTGTTAAACTTTATATTTATTTCTGGGCACTTTATTATTCGTTGGGTCAACTCCTCGTCATCATTACATAATAAATCGCTTCGTAAATCTGGTAGAATTATGTTAGTCTGGTAGTCATTCGTTTTATCGGCTATCTCCGTTAACGAGTAAAGGGATTTTTTTTTCTTCTTCTTGTTGACGAACCCTTTTGGGTTCAGTGTTCGATGTACCGGCAGCAGTATTTATGAATTCCATTGTGTTGACTGCGCGCCGGTCCCCGGTGCGATGTTGTTGTGTATTTACAGCCGGTCTGTCACCCCATGCTTTCTTCTCCGTTCCACTTGTTTTGTTCGAACCGCTTTCACTTTCCTTGTAAGAATTCCTCCCCTCGTTTGCCGTCACATAGCTTGACTCCCTATTATTTCTCGGTTGTATCTGTGTATATTCTATGATTAAAGATTCGAAATTTGGGATGGTCACAATTCCTCTCGTGACCACAGCGAGCTGAATCTCGCGCCCAAAGTGACGAGATATCTTGCGTATCAGTTGATTATCAGTCAGAGTAGGTGTTAACTGCCTACTCTCCAACAATATGCGTTCTATATACTGGATCGCAGTAATCGGTCCACGCCAATCAAACCTACCATATTCCAAATGGTCCCGTATGCTGTCTTGTCGTTCTTGTCCCCAATATTTCTGTGAGAACGCTTCCTTGAATTCTTCAAAATTTGATATTTGGTTACGTATAACCCGCCACCAAATTCCAGCGTCTAATTCTAAATGTCTACCTATCCACTTGATATTGTCAGTGGGGTAGTACAATTCTTGTATTTCAGACAATTCCTTAAGGAATTCCATAGGGAATCTGTCCGTGCCATTATATTTAAGGTCATTGTGGTTAGGTCCATTAATTCGGTTTAATATACCACACTCACCTTCCATTAACTGTGTCTGCAGTCTCTCCTGGTTTTCTCTTACTTTAGTCAAATGTCCTTTTAACTCTTCGATCCGCGTCGTCTTTTCTTTTGTAGTCTCGTCCAACTTCTGTTCCGTTGAACGTTGTCTACCGTCAACTTCTTCCAACTTCTGTATAATGTTATTGTTTGTTCCGTCTTGCTCCTGTTGTTTCTGCCGTATGGTGTCATGTCTCTCGGCCTTGAATTCTTCGTGCTTCTTATTGGAATCCTTGACGTGAGCATCGAAGTTGTTATTAATCTTTTTAACACTCGTTTGGGTATTGTGTATCGCTACCATCCATTCTTGACGATCGTTTTCTCGTGTTTCTTGTATCTCTACGTACTTCTTGTTTGCTTCTTCTCTCAAGTCTCTCACGATATCATCTTGTTTCTTCTGTAGTTCGTTGACCTTTCCTTCCCAGGCCTGCTGGTATTCACGTATCTCGGACCGTATCTGCATAATCTGTTCCGCTGTCTGACGTTTAATCTCTTCTTTATGCTGGTCGAGCTTTTCATTTTGTTTTTCTAATTTTTCACTAATTAATTTGTTACTTTCTTCTTGTTTCTCACTAATTAACCTACTGTTTTCTTCTTGTTTCTCTAGTTTCTCACTAATTAATTTGTTACTTTCTTCTTGTTTTTCGCTCTGTTGACGGATGAACTCCATCAACATTTGTAGACTTACATCTTCTGGTTTTGACGTCTGTCCTCGCGCCCTATCTTCTGGACTCTCTACAGCGCTACTTGGTTCGCTAGGTGTGGTATTATCTTCCGTATTTACCGTACCTAACTGGTTATTAACGTCGAATTCTACGCTATCGGAATTGCTCGCCATTTTTGCCTTCCTACGCGTAATCATTCAAACTGACTTATAACACTAATACTTATCTTATTTCTGATTCTATAACGATACTTTATCTACTTCTTCTACTGCCTGATCTTTGCCAAAGCTGTACGTTTTAACTATCTTTGTTACTACGTATCATGCCGTGCGGATGGGCGCCATTAATTTACAATGATTTAAATGTAAATGTAATTTACATTTGTGACAATTAATTATTTAATTGTGTTTGCCGTGCCCCACGATCTTGGAGCGCCATTAAACACAATTATTATTATGCGTTTTATTTGCATAAATTGATTAATTGTTAATTATATAAATTTATCGATCTCTCACATGTATCTAGCTCCGAAGTTTTACGCCATTTACTACAATGAATATTATATTAATAATGATATTAAATCGATATAATTGATTTATAACGTTCTACGTACTTTGGGTACCATTTAATAGAATGAATGTAATATTAATATTTATTTGCAATGGATAATATGCAGTTACTTGCATTAATTAATTACTTTTATGCTGCGCGTTATGCAGCCATTTAATATAATGTATAACTATTCTGATTATTCATAAACAAAATACTTGATATCATTTAATAAATTAATCTTGTCAATTCATTTACTTTACTGAGCAAAAGAAACTCTTAAAATTCTACTTTATATTTCCTTCAAAATTTAAGTTAATATCTGGGTTGTATTTGGTAATAATAAACGCATATATAGGATCAACTTAAATTACTAGTTTATTTATCATTCACAATAAATTATAATTGTACATATGATACGTCGATGTACCTGTAATACATACATATTTTATAAGAACAAATTCATGTTTTAATATATGCTGAAACAAAGAAAACATACATACATATATAAATCAAATAAGATAACAATTCATATTCTACTTATTAATGCGTTCATTAATCCCAGATAGTTTTTTGTTAATATATTCATTAATTACGTTTTAATTCTGATTTATTCATTGCGTTTATTAATAATTTCTCAGGGATGAATTCTTTGAAAGAATCAGGTCAGTAGAAGTAACTAAATAGTAATGATTAAAATAATGGTTACTTGATTTATGAAATATCCATTAGTCTTTGGTGAAGTCCAGTCCCAGTGATGAGGATGACATGAAGACACATCTCGTTGAATGCCGTTGTTATCACAAATACTTGCACACACTCTTCCGGTCACTCGCGTTGGCGTAGGTTTATGTGAATAATTGATGTTTAGTGTTCAATTAAATACTTCATCTTACGATGTATGTTGTGTGTTCGTTTTAACGTTAATGTACATGTCTAGTTCCACTTCTATCACTGCTTTATCAAATATTCGTGTGATTGATTAATTAGTTTAATGTTTCATGTTCTTTATGGTGTTAATAAGGTGTAGTAACACTGAATTAAGTTCAACTGTTTGGTATGTTACATATGTGGTGATACCTGTTCGTGTAACGATCTGATTGTTCACTTTGAATAATTCTTATCTAAGTCCGTTACATCGCACTTCTAATTTCACTATTAAAAGTTTACTAAGTCTTCTAAGTTACGAGTTGACGTACTAACTCCCGAACTCGAGTTATCTCTCCGAACGATTAATATACTCTTGTGAACTTAGAGTAAAACTGACTCCTAACAATTAAAGTAAACTGTTTTGAAAATTGAAATAATACTGGCTCCGAATTTAAAGTAAAACTAGTTGACGATTTGAGTAAAACTTATTAACTGCAGGTAATACTGGCCTCCGCCGACTTGGACAGATAGTTTTATTAATTCGTCCCTACTCAAAATTTTGTCCCTGGCGCTGTTTACGCCTTCTTTATTCGTGATTGGTCAGTTTTGAGTTTTCTTGGAATATTTTGTCCCACTATGTCAAGATCCTACGTCATCGTTCTTCCGATAGGCTCTTCGTTTCTGTTGCTATGGAAACAATCCTCTCTACCAGTTTTCTCCATGGCTTTAGGCATCTGATAGGTTCTTAGACATCCCCCGATTTTGCTCTGTCGAACACACAGAAACTATGACCCTTTTCGTAGAAACTATGGCTATTACATACTTTTCCATCAACCTATTGTCTGAAGTAAACTCAGTGTTTCTCTAGATTGCCATTATCTGTACTTTCGGTTCTCCTGGCGTATTGTCTTGTGTCATACCCCTTTTTTGTAGCTATTAATAATTTTGGACATCTGCTGGCTGGTGAAGTCACCCCAACTTTCCACTCGTAAATTCTGTCTGTCACTTAGACGATAACTCCAGCTGCGTAACATGACTTGAGTTTTTGTCTGATCTCTCCCTTCGTATTGTTTCTTAAGGTGCAGTGCATCCGTTCCATTGTAACATGTAGTTTCACTCTTTTTGTCGTCTATCGTATACTGACGTATTTTTGGTCGAACATCTGCCACGTTTCTCAGTACAAGTGTGAATGTCCTCGCCTCTTTGTTACAGCTGTAGTGAGCAATAATTCTGAACTAAACTTTCCCTGTCATCTGGTGCAACCAATTTCTATAGTCGGATCGAACTTAACGTCTTTCTATTGTCAAGTTAGCGACGCTGCTCTGACATCTTCTCATTACGCTTTATTTATTGCGTCAACTATAAGTCGTTGACACCGCCTCGTGTGAACGCACTCCGTCGAGGTGAAAATTTAAAAAATTTTAAATTTTTTGCTCGTTACAAGTAAAAGAGACGCTTTTATTTGTTGCAGCAAGAGTTGTTAATTCTTGCTTTAGGCAGCGTCCTCTAAAACACGGCTGTAGAAGTCAATACGAATTATATATAAATGTACGAGTAATCAGAAAAATATTGAGGTATGTTTCGTGCCTAACATGAGAATATTGGAATGAGAAGTCAGTTACTGTCGGCTGATGTAGCAGAGAACGGTAATAACAAAATGGCACACCGTGCTGTACATAAATGAGATCGTTTTTTGTCCAGTCTTGCACTATAATTACGGCTACGGTTTTGCATATCGTAACTATTATGCCTACATTCAAAATTAAAGAGAGGTTATTTTGATTATGGGGACTATGACGTCAGTGAATTTAAAGTTCTTAGAATAGACAAGTATTACCAAAGTTTATTTTCCTTACGTGCTTGTAAATGTTTGAATCCGTTGGCATCATGGAAAGTTGTAATTTATGCTAATTTGTTGTGGTTCTTAAGGATTCACATAAAACTAAAACTAATACAAAGTGGCCTGCAACCGTTTCTCAGTGGTGTTTCGGTACGTTGCATGTAAACTTTAATGTATAGTTTTTGCGGTTAATCAGTGCACAGTTTAGGTTCGCAAACTATTTTGAAACTACCAAAGACTGCATACTAAAATTTCGATTGAATTTACATAAATCTGAATTTTATTGACTACAGTTGCAAAACAATGAGCTATTATGTAATAAATTCAAAGTTAATCCTGCTTTAGCAAACGAAGAATATTAATCACATTTTTTTTTTTTACAGAATCCATAAACAGGACAAGATCAGAAATAAACTACCAGGACATATCGACATTCAGCGCATATGATACACTTTCTTTCAACGCATATAGGCCTATATTATTATTTTTTAATTGGAGTAGCCTACTAACCAGATACTATGGAATATAACTAAAACTTCGAAAGAGGATTCTAAACGTGGTTTATGGAATATTCGGTTTATTTACTAAAACAGACATGTAAGTTTGTTAAGGTTAATGACCTTTACTAAGTTTGCTTGACGATTATGTACACTTTATTATCTTAGACATAGGGGAAACAGTCATACGAATTACAAATGAGTTTTCGGTTTGAGATGCATTTGATAATCCAAATCCATCTCATAATATTACGCAACAGCGTCGATTATATTTGTTACGTTGAGGTAGGCGAGAAATATCGCCCGGCTGAAATAGCCCAAGTAATCTGTCAACGTCACAACCCGAAAAAGGAGGTATGATTCATAAAATATAGAAAACAACCAACCCGCTTATTTTACGTTTAATGAATTATCTCTTTACAGCACACACGCGCGCGCGCACACAAACACAAATTTTATACAATACATGAATGAAAATTTACACAAACATTCACTTTGATTTGCATTTAAAAGTTTAGATGAGTAGGATTAATTCGTTCGCAATTGACCGACATTTTAGTTTGTTCAGTCTATTTGGTGTATATAAGTCATCCGGCATTCTTCGTTCCATTTTTATTCTGGCCGCGATTATAATTTTTACTATAAAGTATTTACTTTTGACAAAACTGCGGGAATTATACCTATCAGGAGACTACAATAGGCTGGACATGCAGTGAGAACAGGCTCCCACCGATGGCCAATGAAGATGTTGGATTTCGTTAACGGTGGAAGAAGACCCCTGGGTAGATCGAGAAAGAGGTGGGGGGATGGACTCCGTGAGGATCTTATACAGATCGGTGTAGGCATGCATGAATGGAGGTGGAGGGCAGGAGACAGAGTCCAATGGAGGAGCATCGTTATTGCCTCGCGCAATAATGGAGGACCAGTTAGTATTTCGAGAGTATTAAGTAGTATTTACTGTCTTTCAAGGATAACTCTTACCGACAAGATGTGTTTGTGCTTATCACCACCTTTAAATCAAGAAAAATCCATAGGCAGCCACATTCGCATATAAAATGCGCATTATACGACCAAGCATATCCTACATTAGTGAAATCTGAACATGAGTTAAAAGAGGACTGCACTGGATATTTGAGCAGAAATCCTTGAAGCGAATTCTCGGTCTCATACATGGAAATGTGAAGTCGAAGATACGAGGTTACCAAGGGATGTGCTGTCATTTCAACAAGCAAACAGTAGGAATGCACATAAAATTAACGAACCTGCAGTCTCTTGGCCATGTTCTGACAATGGATAATTGTATAACAGCAAAAAGATTCCTCATGGGAATATGGAGGGCAAAGAACTTAAAGACCGCCCAAGGAAAAGACGGGAGGCTGCTGTGGGGACACCAGGAGTGTGAAGAATGTGGGTCCTTCGCTACTGATAGAATGAGGAGGGTCACACATAGGAGGCCAGGGCTCGATTCCGAGTTATTAAAGAAAGTGTACACCCAGACAATACATGCTCAAGCTATAAAATTTTCACTTGTTGTTATTTCAGTTGGTATCATTTAATACAGTATATGGACCAGTGTACTGATAAGATTAATTTTATATTTCTGTGCAGGAAATAGGATTAATTTTGTATATCGTTCTTGTTTATGTGACAGATAAAATAAAATGATAACAGAGTTAACAATAAATATTCGTAATGATGATTTAGAATGTGAAACGTTTTACGGACTCAGTATACGTACATTGCACGCTGTGTAACAGTAAGTGGCCTGTGTAACCATAAAATGATATGAGCTGGATAGTGTGCACGGTCCAGCGTGTAGGCTTATATTACGTATATCCACCGCATGTGGTTATGGACAGTTCGGCCAAACGCTTGACCATTACGTCTCAATGCTTCGGTTAACCAATTTTCTGCCACGATTGTGAACCTCATTGTTAGAACGAGATTCAGCGTTGTTCGATAAATCTTTGTCAGCCAACACGACAATACGCTTTCTGAACATTATAAATCGGAAATTTATTTATTTTGTGTTATTTTTATTCAACAATAAGATTTTAGTCTACACTGCTGATTTTATTATTTACTTCAGAAACACGTTTCGAAGGTTTCGCCTACCTTCTTCAATCTGTAAGAGTGGAGTGCCGATTCAAAACTTCAAATGGATCGAAAATTCAAATACGATAGTGGATTTGAAAAGTTCTGATGATCTCGTGAGCAACAAATGTGACATCTCGCAGGTTCTTCTGTGCTAAATTAAATCAAGCAAACGTGAACCAATTTCGTTAACAAAGTGTAAAGCTGCTTCAAGCTTAAGAGAGAAAGTTTTTGTGTGACCCAGGAGATCAATCTGATAAGTACATAAGAATTTGGAACACATTTGCAACTTCAATCTGAAAGGCAAAATTTCCTGCGATTAGTAACTTTCACAACTCATTGGGAGAAATCTAAGTTTGGTAAACATTTGCCGCAGCTTATCGCCTTTCACACAAATTCCCAAAGTATTTTTAGTTTCATTTAACTTGTATGTGGTGCACTGGACGCTTATGTTGGCTGTACATTTTAATGTATAGAGTTTTGTGCCAGGCAATCTTCCGACAAGACATTTGAAATTAAGTACAGCTTATTCGTCTCATATTTTAAGAAGTGCTACAATAAATTCCGGATATTTTTTATATTCGCTTTCACGTTAGTATCATGTTAATATTATTCACTAATATGCCTGATAATATAAATATTAATAATACTGATGACGATGGTGATAGTAACAAGTGACAAGAACAAAAACAAGAAGTAGAAGAACAACAGCTACAAAAACAACCATAATAATATTTTTTTTTTTTACAGTGCTTTATGCACCGTCAGGGGAGCCCGTGCTTCCTCTGGTGTGTGGAACTCTCAACCACTAAAAAACCCACCTCTATTTCAGGCATTTATATCCATCCTGGAACCACTTAGCGTATTACTTCAGGATGGAGCCTATTGCGCCCTTACCGAGCTCCTTCTAGTTGTTCCTCATCTTCTACTGTCCGTTGATAATAATAATAATAATATTGTTATTATTATTAAAAATATTCCAACGTATATCGCTGAAATAAGAACTGCCGATCTGTTGCTTGACAACATGGAGATAAGTTACAACATTCTAAAAAACGAAGGTTCGAGGTAAAGTGGCCAAATTTATTCCCAGTTTCTCAAGGACATAACTCTTGCGTTCTGGTCGGGTAATCACTATTGGCCTCACATAAGCTGGAAACTAGAGTACCGCAAGGATCTCCGTTGAGCGGTACGCTTTTTGCTATAGCCATCAACGGGACCATTGAGGATACAGAAACAGCTGGGAAGTGCTCGTACATTGACGAACCTGTGCCGCTCTACTCGGCTAAAGCAACAGAAATGATCAAGCGGAAATGCAAGGAGCTATCGATAGTTTGGTTGAAATGCTAAAAGCTTAGGCTTTTCTTACTCGGTAACAAAGACGACCTGTGTTCCACTTCTGTCGAAAGCGAGGAGGGCACCCGAAACCAATGGTAACTATAAACATGCTCAGGTGCAATACAAAACAGAAATAAAATTTTTAGGAGAAACATTCATCAGACACTTGACGTGGAAGTCGCATGTGGAGCATCAGGATGCTATGTGCAGATCATCGTTACATGCCATTAAGTACCTCTCCCATATGAACTGGAAGGCTGATAGAGAGGGTTCATTACGCTGTCCTCCGCATGTAGAAGCAAGAAATTGTCTAATGCAACTGAACTGAAACTGCTTTTTGTATACGTCCCAGAGAAGTACGTTGAAGATCATAACATCGTGTACACCGACAGCTCGACGACGGAGAGCAGATTGAATAGTGCGTTTGTCGTCTAGGCGCCTCCCACGCATAGATACGGCCCAAGGCGGCGAGTACATAAAATGCCGAATTGTATGCGGTGCTGCAAAATCGCATTGACGGTTTCCCCTCCAGTCTTAGGCTTCAGTCTACTGTACCAGCACTATGTCTATCATCTAGCAGTCATTGGGCTCGACCCAAATGTGCAATCCTGCCACGCATGCAGACACCCCGCTACAACGACGCGACGCAACGGAACGCACTGCCGCAAGCTCTTCGCTGCTGTGAACACCGAGGTAAGAGAAAATTTGTTACCTGTACGAATATTCCGGTATTATTTGTTTGTGTTCGTACTCAGTGTCCTCTAGTCATCACCGTAATATGGTGTCCTTAATAACATAATTAATTGTACTTGTAATGTACTAATAACTTGGTATGTTGAAATGAATTTGTCTGCGTTTTAATATATAAATTTCTATACGATAGTTTTACTGAGAAAATTAAGATTTCTTCTTTGTTAGTTTTTTCTTCTAAAAATGATTTTCGTATCTCCTGTTATGACGTTTATATAATTATCTACATCCACACGACTTATATATCTTTGAATGACGTCTGACGATGTTTTATATATTTTTCAGGGACTTTCAGTAGGTTTGTCATTATCATCGTCCTGCTACTTTTGTGACTAGAATAAATATTGAATTGTTCCGGAATATCAACCCGTTAAAGTGAATTCTTATGAAACTGTAATCAACAAACCGGTCAGAAATGTGCTTTAATAGTATATTAAGTTAACACATTACTCTGAACAAATTCTATAATACTCGTAAACACTAGTCATTTAAATTACCGTCTTGCTACTCACTATGCGAAGGAAGGTAAATAAAAAATGATTTTTTTCTGTTTAATAAACATTGTTCCTTTTACATGTCTCAATTTAATGTACTTAGATCCACATCATCACATTAATCAATTATTAAAAATTCTTGTAAATATTGGTAATTAAAAAGTTATAAGCATACCAGTAGAAAACATGTGCCACACTATGCTACTTCACTAGCGGCTACTAAATAGCTACAACTGCATTTTCTGTTCATTTCTATGTCACACTGTTTTTAGGTAGCCGCTATTTAGTATGCGGTGCTGCAAAATCAGATTGACGGTTTCTAGTTCAGTGTTAGGCATCAGTAAGGTAGGCAGCAAAGTACGTGGTTGCGCATATTGGTTGAGACTAAAAGTATTATGCAAAATGCCATCTGTGGGTGTGCGACGTGAGGCTTAGATAGAGCATAGATATGATCTTGATAACAAACTGGAAATACCGTATTTCCAAGTATTCCAAAGCGCACCATTTTTACAGAAAAATGCTTTGTAAAAATGGGCGCGAGGGGTTTTGAATAAACTACGTAACGTAGATAGTTTTCATCGGAGTTATCGCTGACCTGAAGCTATTTCTATTCTTTTTCTTCAATCAAGACTACTGAAAAACTAACTTGGCAAAAGAAGTAAATTGGCATTTATATCATAACTTACTAGAGAATTTCCTTCACCGTAAACATACTGACATCATTCCATATATGATTATTTTTGCCGCCTTTGGGAAGTTTAAAATCCAAAACTTTTAAACTTAATTTAGATTAGTTTAAAGTGCTATATTGCACGGGAACGTGTGATACCGCGAACATACGATAATGTTAATGCTCAAAATTAAGTACAAAACAATACACAAATTGCACAGAAAGCAATATCGATTATTATATTTTCAGGAAAGAAGACAAGTTACTTGGTCAAGTGTATATTTGTATTATTATTATTTTAGTACTGTCACAAGTGGCAAATATTTTTACTATGCAATGGCTCGTCAGCACGGTGCAGACATTGTCAATCGAATGATGTCATGATTTCCTTTGGAAAGGTGAGTACTGTGAAAAAAACTAAAATAAATAAGTTCTCGTGGGTCATAAGAGTCGATAATGAACAAACAAATGGTACAACACACTTGCAGTCAGCACAGAGGAGCTCGGAATGGAGTATCCTCGATATAAGAAGACAAGTCAGGAAGACAACTGAATGGATACGCAAAACAAATTAGCATGACGTGACCTCATTTATACACTTGTGCTAATTAAGAAAATTAAACGTAGGTGGGCAGGGCATTTCGGTAAGTGAAAAGCTGGCAAAAGACCTCGACGTGGCCACGACGTAGGTAGACTCACGATAATGTTAAGTACTGTGGTACACTTGCACTAGATGTAATTGCTTACTTGGAATTGCTGTTTCGAGAACGAAAGTGGCCACTAGATTTGGGATATAGGCCTACGTGATAATGATTGTGATTGCGTATAGCCTATAAATATATAAGAACGTACCAACATATACATATGTAGCCTACATAATCACAATTTTAATATTATGTCCTAAAATGTTTTTACACCATGGAGGTAACAATTTAATGTTCTGATCAAGAAACAAGAGACAAGATAAAATAATAAAGACACCCGACTATTATTGAACGTGAATAAATTTTTTTATATCACTTGTACATAAATAGAGGACGGCTCATATTTTTGGTTGGATTTAACCTTCAATTATGTAAAATTGACCGTATACAAATGAAAACAGGATTCTGTAAGGAAAGCTGCTATAAAATTTCGTTTCAAAAGTACGGGACATCGGTATGGTAACAATGGCGTTTTACTGACTGGGTTGGGTCTACACAGAGCTTGCTGGAACCAATTGAATTATGTAAACACGATGGTACGGTGCACGATTGTGCCGCTTTTCACACTGGATTATAGCACTCCCTACTAAACGCACGTGTCATTTTGCGACTGAGTTCTCTGCAGATGATTTATTTCTCAGATTACGGCTTGTTTACTATTATATTTGTGGCGGGACATTTGCCATTTAAAAATGTATGCACTGATTGCAATTAACATGTGGTAACGCAGAGACAAAGTTTAATACAGCTTTTGCAGGAAGTAAGTGGTGTTCGTACACTTTTAAATTTAATATTGTATATGAAACGAGTCGCTGACAGACACGCAGATATGTACCAAGTAGGTACTACCTGGTACTTAATAAAATATCAAACAATTTGTAAAGTAAAAATATTTTGTAATCTGTTTTGCATGAACCAGCTTACTCATCGAACATTTACCCATACCGAAGTTGAGGTGCAATTGTACTGAACCTGTAATTGTGCTGAGGTAATAAACTGAAAGTGTAATGTCCACTGAAATGTGCACTGACAACGATTTAGAAACTCTGGAAATATAAAATTGTGATTCAGTAATATTTTTATTGAATCGATTGAGCTCTAACATATTCGTTTGTATATCTCTCTCTTTCTCCGTCCGTCTGTCTATCTATCTGTCTCTGTCTCTGTCTGTCTGTCTATTTGTCTATCTAGCGGCTGTTCCACGAGAGCATGGAGAAGTTTGGTTCTAGCCGAGCTCCCAGGTACTTCACTGATTCGGAATATGGAGTGATAAGCAGAGGGATTGACAAGTTCTTGTGCCAGTAAAGAAGATCGCTTTGTGCTACTTATACAGACAGTGTGGAAGAATGTGCAACTGCTCATGATCATTACGCTCCTTGTTTCAGGGACGAGTACCTATAATAGAACAGCATAGCATATTGTCTTAGCACTCTTGAGTGTACGCGTTGTCCGGGTTGCAGCCCGGTGAGAAAGCAAGTTGCTTACGTATTGCGCGGTGTCTGTTGTACAAGTACGTTAGAACGCAGATTCCCTTTCCATGATTTAGCATGCTGTTGATTTTGTAGTTGAAGCTGACTGATCTCACGTCTAACGTACGCCTCCGTGGATCGCTTAAGCGTTTAACCGCAGGCCGCGGCATGGATGATAGGCTCGGCTGCCGTAAGCAGTCAGGCTAGCGTGGAGCTGCCATACCTATTACCACACACACACACACTCTCTCTCTCTCTCTCTCTCTCTCTCTCTCTCTCTTACTCACCACGCTACCTTATATAATACACCATATAATGGAATCGTTCAGACCTAGTTGCTTATAAAAATTTTAAAGCATAGGATTTACTTTTCGCAAATCAGTTTAGGCCTATTCAAATTTATGGCTACATTTTCGCCTTTTATCTGAATGATGTGTAATTAACACCTATACGTCTGTACGACTTGTTTTATAAATTTCATTTTACACATATTTCTTAACATGTATTGTAAACACCTCTAAATTGTTTCGCTAGTTATGAATTTATAATCGAATTACTAGTTCTCGTTCTTCTTTATTCCTGCTGATCAGATGGTAGACTTCTCTGGTCACTGATATTCTATCCTTTTCATTAAGTATTTACTCTCACCGAAGGATAACTCTAGCCAACAAGGAGCAATTTACGCTTGTTATCACATTCAAATCAAGACAAATCCATAGGCAGAAAAACAGTGCAAAATAAGACCATTATACGAATCATCCTATGCTATGGTAGTGAAACCTGGGAATTAGCTCAATCAGCAATGGAACGGTTGAAGATATTTGAGAGTAAGATCCTGAGGCGGATCCTAGGCACCCAAAAATAGAAATGGGTAGTAAACAATACGAGGCACCCAAGAGATATATTGTTGTTTCAGCGAACTAACAATACACACGCACATAGCCTACAACTGAATAGGCCATGTTGTGAGAGCGGATAATAATAGAATACGAAAAAAGAATCCTCACAGGAAGTATTGTGGGGGGGGGGGGCGGAAACATAAAGCCGCCCAAAGAAAAGACGGAATTATGCCACAGATGCGAGAGAAATGTTGGGTTTGCGAGGGTGTAAGTCTTTCGCTACAGATGGAGTGAGGTGGAGGATTCAGGTAGAGGAGCTCAAGCGCTGTAGATCTGTGGGACGATTATGATGATGATGATGAAAATGAGGAGGATGAGGAGGAGGAGGTTTACTCTTTCGTTTTAATACTTTGGATCGACACAATGTGTCAAATAGTGAATGGCGAAATTCTAACAAGCCATTTAATTTATGTTATCGGGTTATTAAAAAGTCAATGTACACCTAAAAAGTGCATGCTCAGTGCAATACTACTTTCACTTACTTTTATTACTTAAACTGATGCCACTTAATACAGTATACGAAGTCACTGTACTGATACAGATTAATGTTACATTTGTGAACTTATTCTTTTTCCTTACGTGACAGTTGAAATAAAACAGTAATAAGATTTGTAGTCGATGTTCGCTAATAATGATTTAGAATGTTGTATTTGAAGTAGTGAAGAGTGTTACGGACTCTGAAAAACCAGTATACGTACATTGCACGCTGTGTAACAGCAAGTGGCCTGTGTGACCATAAAATGATATGAGTTGGATACTGTAGACGGTCCAGCGTTGTATGTGAACATGGTTCCACCGCATGTGGTTATGGACACCTCGGCAAAACCTCATGCTGCAGCTAACAGACTCACCGTACAAGATTGTGTACCTTACTGTCAGAACTAAATTGAACACTGTTAAATAAATCTTTCTCTTCCGATACGACAATATGTAATTTATGTACTCTTTGAACAATACAAACTGCAATTTATTCCTGTGTTATTTCGATTCACATATAACAATAAGATTTTGGTCTACGCCACTGATTTTATTATTCACTTAAGGAACACATTTCAGACTTTTATCTTCAATCTACTCGAACGGAGAGAGCTGATTCACAACTTACAGTTGATTAAACATTTCAGTGGGTAAAGGTATCAGAAAACGTCTTATGATCAACTAAGTAAGATATTTCCAATGTTGGTGGTTAAATTGTACTTCTTTAACAAATTCCAAACCTGCAGCATGTTGAAAAGGAAACGTTTTTATATAAATTCAAAGGTCAAGACTAAAAGTTTAGACTTACTCTATGAAATTAGAACTAATAGATGCATACGAAATTGAAACACATTTACATCTTCAACCTTAGATGGAAAATTTCATGCGATTAATAACTTTTACAACTCATTGGAAGAAAAGTTTGCTAAATTTTTGCGCTAGGTTATCGGTTTTGAATAAACTGCGAAAGTAGTGTAAGCTGTATGAATAGTAGTAAGCGCTTATTTGGGTGATAATTTTCAATGCTCAGAGTTTTATGCCACGTAATTTTCCAACAAAATACTTGAACTCAAATACTGGTTATGTGTCTTACTTTTCAAGACACGTCGCAAGATATTTTTATATCCACTGTTATTTTATATTAGGTTTATATTATTCTTTAACAAAAATAGTAATATTTAAAATAAAAATAATAATAATAATAATAATAATAATAGTAGTAGTAGTAGTAACAATAATCATAAAGCCCAGAAATTCAACCTTACGTCCGAGCCTACAACATCTTAGCCTCAGAGATGAGGGGCAACAACTGTTACTCTTTAGCTGGCAGAGTTCCGGTAAATGAGTTCGACAAGACTGTATACCGTTTGTTACAAACCGTAACCCACGGAACCGACCGAACTGGTTGGGTGGAACCGATCGTGCCACAGGGTGGATGGCTCTACGTTAGTGAGTCGCGAATGATGGCCTCAGGGCACTAGGACGCACCCTGATGTATAGCTGTGGTACCCTGACGGCCCTAGCCGTGGTACTCGAGGGCTCTGCCGTGATGGTCTGGCTACTTCCCCGGTACTCGTGGGGCTCAAACGTTAAGTTCTCAAAGCAATTCTGGGGTTAAGGGATCCCTTAAAAACCCTCGTCCAAAAAAAACCTCCTCGGAGGATGAAAAAAAGAAGGCACTGCACTACGTAGGTGCGAAGTTTTTGGTGCCGCCGATGCCTAAGTATATCCTATAGTTTTAAGGAAGGACGGGGACTTCACGAAAGTGAGCCTTTTTTAATAGAAAAATCTGTAACTGCTTGCGCTGGATCGTCTGTAGTGAACTTTAGGAAAACCGCTAAAGTTTCGTCTAGGAAACCCTTTAGGGTTTCGTCTGTTGATCGAAACCCTAATCGACCAGCAAGGGACACGACTACTTATGTTGAAGACGACCGGCGAGATGGAAGTGTGCCCCAGGACACTCTGAATACCACAAAGGGAGTGGTGGTGTGCCGTAACTTGCTGAACTGCACTGAGGAGGAGGTTGCAAACTGAACTAGCGCTTCAGGGATTTATAGTATGTCGGGGGCTGACCGTGAACATGGAGGAACAAAACTACTTTCCGCCTTCCAAGGTGACAGAACACTACCTTGAATTTAACAACACAAATTTGCCAGAGAAAATACGAACACATATTTATCGGCTGAGCGTGAGACCTTTATTCCTCAGCCGATGCCTACGTTTTGGGAACACGGCATTCAGATGTGCCTAAGTAAAGACTTGTTTTGCAGGACGTCGACCCATGGCGATGAACCTTGTGCCGAGCCGATGAAGTGCATTAACTGCAGTGGTTAACACTCTTCAAAGTCACGCAACTGTCCTGTGTATAAACAAGAGATAGCTTCAGGAAGTGAAAACTTTAAAGAAAATAAGCTACCTCGAAGCTAAAAAAGTTGTTTGTCCGACAAACTAGGGCTAAGTTAGATATGTAGAGGCTATTAAGTCTACTCTGACAATGACATCAACACCTATAGTGAAAGAAATATTGCCGGTAGTTAGGCGCTTCATCGAGATATACTTAGTAGAAATGCAGTCGACATCACAAGTAAGTGCAGTAGCGTCGAGTGTGAATGCAGAAAGTCTGTTACGAGACTTACAGTCCGCGTGCTAAGAAGAGCGGAATCAACCACTGTGGCTGCGACCACAGTAGAGGTGATACGGCCGTCCACCGTGACCTCGGTGACCGGGTGGAACTAGGCAATCTGCGGAAAAAGAAAAAGAAAGTCTGGCCAAGAGGAAAGCCAAGGAAGTAAGCACGGTCCTTAGCGATTGATTCTTCAACAATCAGATTGGAGAGTATCGTTCAGTGGAATATCAAAGGTTGCACTTCGCTTTATTGTGAACTAAAAATGCTACTGACCAGGCATACACCGATGTGTGTGTGTGACTGCAGGAAATACATTTGAAGCCACAAGAAATTTATAATATGAGAGGATATGATTCCTTCGCTGTGACGTGACACCAAACATCAAAGCTAGAGGAGGCATTGCTATATTTCTTAGCAACACATATCTCGCCAGACGCATCCCTGTCACTACGCATCTACAAATAGTAGCTATCAATTTACTACAGCCACTGAAGATAACGATCTCCTGCATATATTTACCAGATTCCGAGTGGTGGGCATAAGATCTGCAGGATCTAATCGAGTCGTTACCATCTGCATTACTCCTTGTTGGAGACTTCAACGACCATAGTCCCACTTGGGTTTGTCATAGGACGAACAGCGATGGATTAAGAACTGAAGATCTACTGCTTTACAACGCGCGTGTCTTTATAAAAACAGACACGAGCACACATTTTAATGTTGGAAGTGGTATTTTCTTGGCTATTGACCTTTCGATATTTAGTCCGAGCCCTGCTCTACATCTGTCGCTGAGAGTGCTTCCAGACCTTCACAGAAACGATCGTTTCCCAGTCCTGATATCAAGGCGAACGCTAAAAAGCTTTATACGAACGCCGAAAAGATGGCGAATGGACCATGCCGACTTTGAGAACACCGAGGTGAAAGAAACTTTGCTATTTATACGGATTCACTGAGTTTTGTAACTGACTTGGACAACCCGGGCATTTAAGTCTGTAAAAAGCGTTTAGTTTTTGCAATAGAATATTCCAGAACGGTCCCATTTAATTCATGCGTAGACAATTTAAATAAAAACTCTCAATTTTGGGGCGATGACGTTAGGACAAAGAATACGTTATTAAGGAGACTAAATGAGGATTCAAAAGAATTTATCTGATTCTTATTTGTAATGTTAATTAGATAAGTTGTAGCTTTCATGTATATTTAAATGAAATTTGCTAATTACTACATACCTGTAGCTCTAGCCATTGTTGTGTTGATATATATTTTTAGGCCTACCTCAAGAAGTGTAATTGTAGTTATTAGAATGTACTACAATACTCTATTTAAAGTGTTATAGAATATATTTGCTACTATCTTGTATTAAAGGAGAAGAATAAAAAATAATTTACATGACTAGAGGAACTAAAATTTTAAGGAATAATTAATAGTGTAGTTTCGGACTGAAACAGGTTTCACATGTTAAGTTATAATTTCCCTTTTCCTGTTTTTGTAAGGATTACGTAAATTTGCCTTTGGAGTATAAAAAAAATTACCTTTATTTTTAGACAATTTTGCAGATATTTTGCTGTTTTGCTTCAGTAATTTCTACTACTCCATTATCTGCTTTAAAACTTTCTTATTCTGAAATAAAATAAATGAAAAGTATACATACAAGTATAATAGTTAGTGGAAATGTAGTAAAGTTAATGCGAGCTTACTCAATACAGTACTAATTTATTCTTAAATCTTTGTTGGCATGCTGATGACCAACAGACTCAATCAACGATTATATGGGATACATATGACATATTATACGGAAGTACAGCACTCCGACAAAAAGTATTGTATATTATAATTATATTATTCAGAATACAATTATTCCAAATAAAAACAATGTTACAGTTATAGTTTTTTGTTGAAGCACAGATGTTACGTATTTTTTATCAGAATTCAAGACATAATATTTTGGTCTACACTGTTCTCATTATTTATTTGAAGACCTTGCATTTCGTCGGTTTAGACTGGCATCATCAGTCCAAGCAGGTGGACTGCTGACTCGCCCACTTAGGCTGAAGATAATGGTCTGAACACTAGAATGTGATAACATTAGGAGCGTTTACCAAAATGATGATTGTTGAGTAATTATATTGCTAGCGATGTCAGTATTTTGATAAAAAACCAATGGCGTTGTTTGTTATTGGGAAAATTAGAAATACATGTTGGATTATGTCTTTTATTTTGAAGAGAATCTAGAAGTATTAAGAGTAGATTAATTTCCATAAAGGCGAGTTCAAATATACGAATTAATCACGTTTATTAATAATTCCTCAGGTTTCGGCTCTTCAGAATATACTTTATTCTGAACAATCTGTAACATTATACATCATTTCTTTTTTGTTACTGGAATATGAAATAATGCTAATGCACTGTGAATTATTCATTGCGTGCATCTGACTGATTGAAGTTTTCCATCGTCGGCCTTGTTCGATAGAGTGAAACGAGTTCGGTATCGATATACGTCTATCAGAGATAATAAAAACGTCACGAACGTTATTCAACACCTACTCAATTAAAGAATTCTACTTCACATTCAGTAATCCATTATGCAGTATTCACATTTACGAACTTATCTGTCAGCTAATCATCTACGCACTAACTCACATTCACTAAGAAATAGTCGCATGTATTAAAAATTTGTATTGAATATATATAGATAATTAATATCCGCATTACCTTGAAAATTATCAGCAAACGATAGAATCTTCAGTTGCGCTTCCTATAAGGACCACATACTTAACCACGCACGGCTAAAGTTAATGCGAGGTTTAGTGAGCCAGCCAATAGTTATTGAGATTATCTTGCTTAAGTTAAAATAAATTTTTTTTATTGCTGTACGGTATAAAATAGATTAATACGTTTTATCTAATGAAATTACGATTTATTCTTTTTTTGGCCTTTTTGTTATTCTAAAACTGATTTGACTGTTAAGTTACAGAGTTAAAATTGTAATATTGATTTACTTCTTCCTGTTATGACTTTTGTATTATATTTCATTTTCACACGACTTTTTTGTCTTCGAGTTACATCTGAAGACGTTTTTAAATGTGTGACAGATGGTTCGAGTAACTTTGCCATGTTATTTCTTTGAGTAGAATAAACATTTGAATTATCAAAGAATGTCAAGATGTTTATCAAGCTGTGACCAACAAATCGGACATAACAGCGCTGTAACAAAATATTGTGTTGATGTATTATTTAATACATCCTATAAAACACGTAAATCCATTCACATGTCATTTAAATATATTTCACTGTGTTGCTACTTACCATGTACAAATTTACTTGGAGCAAGGCAAAACAAAAAATCGAGTTTTGTCTGTTTAAATCATTGTTCCTTTTATTTTTATTTCCATTTTATATCTAACATTTCCCTTTATTTCATCAGCTTACACGACGTCCGAGTAAGTATACGTAATTAAAACATTATAAGCATAAATAGTATAAAATGTTTAGTCTGAAAGTTGTTTCTTTCACAGCTGCAGCAGGTCCGGGCATTACACAGAAATATGGATACTGAAGTGCTTTTAGGCGTATTATTCGTTACGACGCCACCAATGAATTGTATGTTTTCTTCTTCTTCTACACTTCAGGGATTAGGATATGTGCCTGTTCCGACTCCACATTATCAGATCCTTTACTTTCTTGGTCTTCCTACATTCCTTCTTCCAGAAGGCTTGTACTTGTTTACAATTACTGGTATTCTATCTTCATCCATGCGACATAAATGCTGTCTCCATTTTCTCCTGTATTCTTGAATTTTCTCATTTAGATTATATATTGCAACAGTACAACCATATACGGTACTGTGCATTGCCAAAATAATTAAAATAATGAATAAAAATAAATAAATATATGGTTGATAAACATGATTCAGATTGCAAGCTGGATTGTATAAAAAAAGGGAACAGCACAGTTCATGCATGGATACGCATATCTGGCTACCGTCGCTAGCTGTGTGTACATATGTATTTAGTATGTGTGTGTCAAACCTGTCCGTTCCCGAACAGTAACAACACCTATTCAAATGATGTTAGATTTTAAGTATTATTTTAATTATAAGAAATATATGTACAATAATGTAAAACAAAATACACCAAAGTGTGTAGGAAATAAAGCTGCACAAATGGTTAAAAAACCGTGAGAAAGTGACGTAAAGTGAAATTACAATGAATTAAAAAGTGAATAACTCTCTGAATAATTACAATAAAGAAGTGTAAGTTACATATAATAAACATATGAAAATTAGCGATCGATTGAGCATCGTGTAGTGTAAACCAGACTTCGCAATTCGCGAAGATAGGCGAAATTAGTGAATTGAACAAGAGTGGGATTAAGGACGCGTTCGACAAACTCTGACAAGACAAATATTGTTCAGACAGGAGCTATTGCACGATGTGGCTATAAATACCAGGTCGCGCTAATAAAGCTCTCTTCTTCTTCATTCAACCGTTGCCGCAGTAGGCTATGTCAGTCAGCAACGCTGTCTCGAATCTAGAGTAAGCGTCACAGGATGGACTGGAAGTCAAAGCAGAGGTTCTATGGATACACCTACAGCCCATGATGTGAGGAGAGACAACAATTAAGGAGAACATGCAGTGGAATCCTGTACGAGGACCCGAAGGACACGGACCGAGGACCGAGTGGAGGACACGCCGATAATGTACCACATCAAACGAGGTGATAAAAAGCCATATAATTACCTACAATTGAAAGACAATAATTAAAAACTATAATGAGAGACAGTCGAACTGTTGCTATAAGTAATTAAATTGTACATAATAGTGTAAAGACTGATTGTTTAATTTAGAATAATATTTCATTTATGTCAATTAGGATTTGAATATAACGTAAATGTTAGAAGATCAATATTTGATTTGAAATTGAAATAATTTAAAGTAATTCATATAATCTTTATTTGGTTAAAAATGCATATGCAGAAAAAAAAATAAATAGAATCAAACTAAGATTAAAGAAAGTGAAATAAAAGTAAATTCATTGTTTAAATAAATTAGTAAGCAATTGCAAAGATAACCACACTGAATGAGTAAGCCGATAGCAAAATATTTGATAGTTAAGATTAGTTAATAAGACTTCTGTATACTATGTTTAATGTAAATTGTCAACCAGAAGTCGCGTGCAAAAGATTCGCACAAGCGAAGAATAATGAGTTTTTCTATTTCCTAAATAAGGAAAGATGTTGTTCAAAAAATAATGTAAATATTTAAAAACTTATTACACATTCTTGTTATTACGATTACACCTAACATCATTGTTATGTTATATATAATTGACACATGCATAATTATATTGCATTAATGTGTCAAAAAAAAAATATATATATATTACATTTAATATTTATAAATAAATTTACCTCAAGATATACTTTGTTTCTTATTAGGAACATGTTTCGAGAGCTCCCGTGCTCTCATCTTCAGCCTTCACGATGAGAGCACGGGAGCTCTCGAAACATGTTCCTAATAATAAAAAAAGTATATCTTGAGGTACATTTATTTATAAATATTAAATGTATTATATACATCAAGAAACGGACTGTAGCAGAAAGTGATTAAGTATATACATTGCAACGATACGTTTAGCATAAGTCTATGTATCAACCCCTGACTGAGGTATGATAACATACGAACGCACGTATGAGATATATATAAGATGTAAATAATAAAAATAATGTAATAATTAAGCGTTAGGTATAAGAGATCATAAAAGAAATAAACGTGGTATATAATTTTAAATAAATAAATATTGTAAGTGAGCCTGCATATGGAATTAAAAGCTTCGTTGGTTTTTAATCGTAGCGAAGGGGAGAAACCATCACGCACTGACCGGCAAAGGTGACGTCAGAGCGACATGCCGCCGCTTGTGTATCAGTCTGCGTGTGTGTGCTAGTGTACATGTGTAAACGAAAGACAGGTTGAATTATGCATACGAGGGTGGAGAATTTTACACAGTTTTTTAAATACTGAACGAAAACCAGAAATCACACGAATCAGCGACATATGTAAAAACATAGCTAGCGCCTGGCGCTATCATTGAAGACTAATTGGTCAATGATCGTGGGAACCGTTCAGCCACCGTGAGAAATTTTGCCATAACTGCCATAATTTACACACCTTAACATTCATAATTTGCATAAACAAAGTTTAATAATATACCTAACGATTGATGAAATAATATTTATAAAAAAGTGTGCGCTTCATAGAAAGACGCGTAGGTTGAAATTAGCATTAAATCGACGCGCGGACCTGTTCAATGTTGTCCAAACAGTTTCCAACAGGAATGGAATGACGGCAGCAGTATAAAACCCCAGCGTCCGACACACTCTTTCTCAGATGATACTCAGATGAACTCAGAATAGTACGTGAAATCCACGCATCTCGCAACCGCGAATTTTACAAAGTCAATTAATGTTTTTAAACAGTATTACATAACTTGAAGTGCGATGTAACCGGCAGTACGTCGGTGAGAGTAATAGTGAAACACGAGTTATTTAAAGAGATTAAAATATCGTGATCTACGAGAAGTCGTATCGTCGATGAACTTCAAGAAGTACGCATAGAACTTCGAGACATCTACGAGGGACAAGACAAGAAGAGGAGAGGAACCAGAGCAGCATACGAGAGGACGCAGGGACAGCCACATGCAGCTACATCCAGCCGTAAATCATCACGACCAGAGGTCCACGTCAGAACTCAGCATCCAGTAGACGGAGAGAGGAATTTCAACGACGCAGAGACAGAGAAGGTGATACCGAAGAGGATCAACAAACTCGAGAGTCCAGATGACGGTAACGACAAAGTTAAATGGTTGCAGAATTATGCAGGTGAAGTCAGACGTTTATTTAATATTATAAATGACCCTGAGCTCTATCGAAAGAAGCTCTAGATTCCATATACAAGTTTACAAAAATATTAGTATATTTTTATTTTCCAGAATGAATAATAAATAAGTTCAAAGAATAATTGAACAGAGCATATAAGTTAAATTTATTAATCTCATAAATAAATGGTCAATATAGAACCATATTTTATTATATTTTATTAGAGAATTAATTTCAAGTATGAGAGTTATTTAAATTGATGATTTTTAATTAATTGAGACATTAATAAGATAATTAATAAAAGTAATAAAATGTTCTCTATTAGTATTTTTAATAATTGTTTAATTAATTAATTGTTTTATTAAGTGGGATATAATAAAAACCACACTTGCAAAGACAAGATAAATAGTCAATTTCAGACGTGTGAATCACGTATTATATTAATATATGTGTTATGTATTATATGTCTGTGTAAATATTTCAGGTCATATATGTTTTATATTTGCGTATAATATGTCTTAGAATATAAGAGATAAGATTTTAAACACGTTATAATTACATTATATTCGTATCGAATATAAGGGTTCAAATAGTAATTAACCCACACAAAATAATAATTAATATGATAATTTGAATTTTTTAAATAATAAATCAAATGAATATGATTTTATTAACACAGTCGTACTAATTTCACAACCAATACTAAATCCTCTGTACTCTTTACTTGTATTAAAATTGTATAACGATATTCACGTGCTTATCCACACTCAATCAACTACCAAAGCCTGCGACCCAGCCGGGGAACATCAAGGTAAATACTGCAGAAGAAGAGTATACCTTCGAGACGTGGGTAAGTGAGCACAAATGAGTAAGAGCATATGTACAAAAGTAAGTGTCTAAAAATAACGTTGTAATATATATAAAATTACCTGAAATATATAATTCTTCCTGTATATCTTCATGTCGTATATGATCCCTTCTTGTGCATCCTTTAGTCATTCTTAAAAATCTCAACTCTGCTGATTGTATGTTGATATTATCCCTTTGTTTGGTAATCCAGAATTCACTGCCATATACAGCACTGTAACAGCCGTTGTTTTGTAGAATTTTAATTTTGTCTAACGTCTCGTTTTATGTTTCAGTGTTCTATTTACAGTTCCACATATGTGTTGAAATCTATTGTCTTTATTTTGTATATCTTTGTCAACGCCTAATCTTATATCACAACCTAAATAGTTAAAATTTGAGGTCTGTTCCAATAATTTATTCTCAATCAATCTTTGAGCGTACTGGAAATTTTCCGTAGTGAGCCATAACTTTTGTTTTGTTGGTAGATATCTTTAGGTTGTAGTATTGTTGTCCCAGTTTATGTAGTCTGTACAAAGAGGCTTATAAGTCTGCTTTATTATTTTGTAGTACAACCACATTATTTGCATACAGCAAAACATTTAAGTGATAATTCCTTTTCAACTGTATGCCTTGGTGGATTTCAATCTTCCAGTTCTGTATGACGTCCTCAATATAGATATTGAAAAGTGGTGGGGACTTACTACACCCTTGTCTGACACCTTGGTTTATTATTAGATCCTCCGTTTTTTGAAGTGCCTGTGTTTATAATTATTTTAGTACATTTATGAAGATTTTTAATTGTCTCTATAAGATGTAGAGGACATCCTCTTTCCTCCATTATTGTCCATAGTCTATTTCTAACGACCGAGTCAAAAGCTTTTTCAAAGTCAACAAAGCCAACATGTTTCCAAGTTGACCTCACGTCGTTTTTCTAAAATTATTTAATGGCAAAAATGTTATCACTGCAGGAGCGACCTTTCCTAAATCCAGCTTGTTCCTCTCCCTGAAATACATGTGTTAATGAATTGTATGTTTAAAGTTTTTAGGATACACTTTCCTGATTCTAAGAGTCCGAGGAGTTTGGACTATTAGCCTACTCTTTAAATCATAGTACATTTAAGTATTTAAAACATACACGTATTTAGGAACGCTCTAAAATGTTTAGACAAACACAGACACACATACATATACACAGAAAACACCAACATTATTTAATATTTCAACATCATAGTTTATAGAAGCTAATATTTTAAAATTGAAACATCTTAACTATTTTTCATATGTATGATGTAATGTTAGTACTTTGAACAATGAGTAAATCATCTCACGCCTTATCTTTGTTGTTTTTATTAGACGTAAATTATCTTAATTGTGTGAAACACTGGAAAGACTATGTTGTAAAATGGTTGAATGATATGTTGAAATGCTAGAAGCAGCTCTAAAGTGTACACCTTTGTTGAGTTAAAAGAATGTTTTGATGGCTTTGTTGCACTGATAAGTGAGACGAATAATATAATCACGTGTATGAAAGAATTTCATGATACACCGATAATTCATCGCGTTGTGAAATTATATTAGTTTAAACGAAGGTAGGCTAATAGTTTTGTTTTTGTTGTACAAATTCCATAGCGAACTTATTTTATCAGCAGAGTTGGGGAGTCAGCGGGTGGCCCATGTAATTCAGATATTTGTTCGTGTTGTGAGATGAGTCGCTGGGGGGAACACAAAAGATTAAATTAGGTAATACGAGTCGTAATCGTAAAATGAAATGTTCTGCTGCTACAGTACCAGTGCCATCGTATGTAGTCTGCGCTCTATTCTCAAACATGGTTTCGACCAAGGCTACTCGACTAAATGCTCGTACCGTTTTACGGTTACGCAGGCGAATTGGTATTTCACCTTTGTTCTACCTCCCTTCCTCCTCTGTCTGTCTGTCACACACACGCGCGCGCGCGCACACATTCACTCACACAACACGATTTTATCTTATAAACCTACTTTAAGAAAACTTATTTTATAATTCATCATAATTTAATTATTTGCAGTTGTTCAAATACGTTACTGGAAACTTTACGACAATCTTGTTATGACAATCATCACTGAATCAGTATTGCAAATTTTTAAGTATAAATTACAACTACACACAATCATGGTATACGATAATGAAAATGCATACAATACACATTATGTTTCTTAAATGTATTGAATCTACGCTTCCTAAAATTTTGTTCTACTCCATGATGCATTAAAAGTGAATGGTCCGCATTATTACGGAGTGAAAGTAACCGAAATTACGGATGATTTTATACTCTTGTTTTTATATTTATAATACTAGTATTTCGCATTTAGAATTTTTATTTTTCCCGTTGATATTTAAATTCTAAACCTTGCAATCGTTCTCACGCCATCCGAGTCCGTATCTCTAAAAGCAGGGCGTGTTTGAATCATGTTGTGTCTCTAGTAATCGTAACCAAATAAAGAAAAAAATCATTTAGGTATTAATTAGTTTGAGATTTTGTATATTTTCGTATTCAACAATTATGTTTAACCTTGAGTTATGTAAAACTGACCGACAAAAGACGGGAACAGGAAAACAATGGCATTTGGCTGAATGGGTAGGCCTATAGCCATGGGTGCTGGCTGGGTAATATGAAATTACGATCGTAAGCTACACGTTTGTGATCTTTTTCCACAATGGATTGTACAGCACTCCCCACTAAACGCGCATGTAATCTTACGACTGAGTCTTGTATACACGATTTGTTTTTCAGATTAAGGTTTGTTAGTTGTCATAATTTTGTCAGAATATTTGCCGTTAAAAAATGTATCTATGAATTAAAGTTAACATAAAACATGTAACCGGATACAACTTTTGCTGGAAATAAATATTCGTACACATGCAAATTTAATACTGTGTGTGAAATAATCGCCAAACACATACATCTAACGATCGCTAGCAGTTGCATTGAATGGCATGTAAGTTTTCACACACTAACAACTAGATTATAGTTGTAGCTATTTTAACCAAGTAAGTTATCTTGTATTAATGAAAATTCAAAAGAAATTGTAAGATAAAAATTCCGCAATTCATAAGTTCTTTGTTTATTAGAAATCAGAAATCAGATTATTTTTCACTGAATTGATCGTTTTTTAACGTATGAGTTGGTAAATCTCTCTCTCTCTCTCTCTCTCTCTCTTTCTCTCCCCAAATTCAAATTTAAAAAGTTGCATGATAGTTTGCGTACTCAATCGCTACGACTATGAAGATAGATTGTTCTAGAAGGATACCGTTTAGGCCATATCAGTGGTTGCCAAACTTACAAATTCATTGAGCGACTCACCCAACTTGACAATATGTGGTGACTTATTTATATTGAGCTAAAATCTGTCCGATTAGATATATCTCATTAAACATGTAACTTAACATATCTGGGTTCAACATATAACTTTGTTCAAAACCAGATAGTATAACAGTAACATTTTTGTGCTCCGGCGCAAGAACGAACGTACCCTTGAAAAGTTATCTGGCGATGATCAGTGTAGACAACCTTTCGTGAGCCACCAGATAGCTCGCGATCGGCGATTGGCAGTCTTCTTGGAATATTATTCTAAGGTTCATCTTATGAACCTCTCAGGTTCATACGACCACTACCAACTTGCAAGATGGCTACCGAGACAGTCCTGGCTGTATAACGCTTGTTCGTGAGGTAGTCCGAAACACCGGAGTAGCAATTAAATTAATGGTGGCGATGCGGCCTCTTTTTACGACATAAGCTGGACTTCGTGGAGCAAAGAAATTAAGTACTGTGATACAGGAGAAAATTAGTTCGGTGGGAAATCACCTGAGAGATACTTTAACTTGGAACAAACTGATGTCTGCTCAGTAGTGAACAGACAATAATGATACGATGATGACGATGACAGTGGTGACATGTGTACGTTTGTTTAAATTACGTACGTAATTACACTACATTTACATAAATTAATTGGCACGAGATTGATACGCCTAATACTAATATTAATTGACACAAGCAGACGAATAGATTATAGATATGTTGTGTTGCGTTTGCTGCTGTATGAGTTGGAGCTATATAACTTAACTTTCAAATATATGTTACAACGTAGATGATATAACGTCTACTGCGTATACCGTATTACGACCATGTGTGAAGTTTTACCGAGGCACAAATAATTCAAAGTAATCTATCAACGTCATATTCCAAAAGAGTAGGTATGATGCCATTTAAAAAATATCCGACTCTTGGAAACCTCCCCCTCCCCACAGAGAGAGAGAGAGAGAGAGAGAGAGAGAGAGAGAGAGAGAGAGAGAGAGAGAGAGAGAGAGAGAGAGAGAGAGAGAGAGAGAGAGAAGTAAACAGAACCTATTACAGCAGGCATTCAGATTAGGTTGCTTGTAAATGACTGAGACAAATGGCGTTCAAACCTCTCACCTCAACGCAGTTCAGACGTTTGCGTATTTTCGGCATCTTAATTTTTTCGTAAATATTTCATAGACTTTTGTAGATTAAATTATAACGAGTTTCATATTATAGCTAACATACAGGATATTATTAGTCTATTTTCCTGTTGAAACTGCTTGCTTCTAATTTGTATAACAACAATAACAACTGAGGTGATAACTTTTGTACGAATAACAGTAACTAATAATTATTTTTTTAATACGAATAGGCGACTAATTGTTTTAATAATAATAATAATAATAATAATAATAATAATAATAATAATAATAATAATAATAATAACAATAACAATAACAATAATAAAATAAATAGTAATAACAACATTAGTAATGATAATAATAATAATATTAATAATAATAATAATAACAACAACAACAACAACAACAACAACAATGAACCTAGTCGTAATTTCGGCCACAGGCATAATACCAGGCACAAAACAAAAGTCATAGAAACATTCGAACTCGAAGAACTCATTTTGGAATTACAGAAATCAGTCATATACTCGTAGTTAGCTAAAAGAGGAGAGGAGCTCTGGTAAACTTCATTTCCCAATAACCAAACACTTTATTAATCAGATTTTTAAAACGTATATAATTTTTAGGGCAATGTATTAAGATGACTTATAGAATATTTTAATACGTTCTCAACCTGTGTCTTTTATACAAGGTACTTACTTATAGTGGAAGTATCGCAGTTTTATTAGTGTATGTTTCAATAAAACGTCCAGTGCTCCAAATTTAGGTGCATCTTTTTCTTCACTTCACAAGAGTTCGCTGTGACGAAGACTACAGTATCTGGTACCCTGGTACCCAACGTTTCCTCGTTCAACCTATCTCTATCGGCTACAGTTCAGTACCAATTCCGGGAGTCTGTCCACGTGATTACACAGTTTGTTTGCATTCCCTCTTACTGGATCTTAAATAAGATAAGGTAAATTTGTGTATAGTTTCAAATGCATTTCTCTCCACGTTTTATTCTTATATGTTTCTGCTTTGTTCTACAGGTGATCCTATAATAACTTGTACGTATCATTATCGCAAGTATAAGAGATATAATACTACAACTAATTATTTGATAAATCAAATTATTATTTTCAATTTTGATCTTTGTACTCACAATAAGTTTACCTGTATTGACCGACATGGTTTCCGATTTTAAAACTGAAATTTTCAACCCATATTGAGGTCTGTAGCCAACTGTTACTCAGTAAAAACAGTGCGTTTGTAATCTGTCCTCACCTGTTAGATGGTAACTTTGTCAACTACATAAAGCGGCAGATTTAAAAATAATTTTTGCTGCTGCTGTTGAATTCCGAGCTGCGCTTTTGATTTCTACATTCTAAATGCGTCGTCACTAAAAAGTGTAGGTGACAGAGGACACCCTTGTTGTACAAGGATTGTTCAATAGAAACTCGTTTAGAGGCTGTAAAGCATTTTTTGTTAAACGATTTTAAAAGAAGTCTCCATTAACACTAAGGTATGAGTCCCTCTGTTGCACTAATCTGTAGATTCCCTGCTGGTAAAATTCTTGCGGCTGTTTGCGGAAGGAACTATTCGCCAACAGCAAACTCTATCTCAGCGTCCGATTTGAACCGCCGTCCTTTAAGTGATTTCTTTAATAGGGCAAAAATATGATGACAAGTCGGGACTGAAAGGTGGGTGTTGTAAGACTTCCCACTTCATACGACCAACCAGATCTTGAATCGTCTGGGCTACATGGGGTCGAGCATTATCATGCAGAAGAATGACACCATTTGTGAGCTTCTCGGGACGTTTATTCTTGATGCTGACCGGTAAGCATTTTAAGCTGTCTGCATATCGCTCAGCGTTTGTTGACACCAGGTTCTTTAAAATCTAAGAGCAGCACACCCTGATAATAAAAAAATACGGTCACCATTATTTTTCCTGCCGAAGGTTGGGACCAACATTTTTTCGTCTTCGGAGATTGTGCATGCTTCCACTGCATACTCTGACGTTTGGAAACGTCTGGACGTTTCTGGTTCGTAGTGATAACACCAAGTCTCATCACCGGCAACAATTTGGTGTAGAAAGGCATTATCTTATTGTTGATAGCATATCAAATGCTGTACTGATAAGGCCGAACGCAAATTTTTCTGCTCATCAGTAAGCAGTCGTGGAATCCACGACTTTGAACAGCAACTTTGTGATAGCCAATACTATGAATGATGTAATGAACAGTTTCCACTCTGATGTTCTAAATTTTCTGTAACTCTGATGCGCCTATTTGCGCATAAAACAGTTTCCAGCTGTCTCACATTTTCATCTGATGTTGCAACACGTGCAGGTCCGGGACGGGCCAAATCTTTAGTGGATTCTCTTCCTTGTCGAAATTTATCGCACTATTCAACCACTGCTATATGAGAATAACTATAGAGTCACCATATGCAGCTTTCATTCTCGTATAAATTTCCATTGGCTGACGCCCCTCAGCGGCCAAAAACTGAATAACAGCACGCAGATTATCTTTGGACGGATTTTCTATCATAGATGCCATTTTTCAACCCAGTCACAACGCTTAGAAAAGAGCAAACTGCAAATATTTTTGACTGACGCGTCACTTTTACTTAAACAGACAATATAAACAAATGAATTCCGTTGCCATGGAGACGGAGTCACGGCTGCGCAGATCAAACCTGTTTCTATTGAACAATCCTCGTACCTTTTTATTAAAGGACGTCATCTTTATGGAGCATACCATTCAGATCCAAGGCAACAGTGTTATAAATATTGGATAGTTGATATTAGATGCGTCTCTGTTATAAAATTCCCAATAAGAGCAGACTAAGTACAGACCACATTCTACCCTGTAAAGAAAGCAACATTGCCTAAGAGAAAATAATTCCTAAGTCAAATTCTTCGTTCCCCTGGTTGGTATTTTACAGCTGCCTAATTAACACCTTGTGTAAAGATAAATTTGCTTAATGAACACAAAGCATGTAAGAAAAGAGACAGAAATTTAGGTGGATTATTGATTATATAAAATTATCTAATGTTGTAGAACAAACAAATTTAAGCGAACTGTACAGAGACTGAGGAAGAGAAAACAATCCACGCTGTGAATATTTTGTTAGTTATTAGAATAACCGTAGTGGTTACCATAGTATGGTTACAAGAGTATTAATTTGCCATACGAAATTGTAAATTCAATAAGTATAAAATAAAATTGTAACCAGTTCACCATAACATACATGAATTAAAATGATTGCCACGAATCATAAATGTTTAGTAAGGAGGATCGTACCGTATATTAAAGACTGATGCAAATGCTAACGATAAAACCATAAAGACAGATAACCTTTAAGAAAGATTAATTTCAGTTTTGAAGTACTAAGTAAAACTGTCACATTAGACGTATACTTGATTAAAGGCTTACAACTTCCTAAAACTCATTAACGAATAACAATTGTTAAATGTCACGGACAGATGTTCTTCTTCAACATTTGCGTAGAAATAGGCCTAATTACTTTTGAAACGAACTGAGTGGGTAAAAGCATACCGTTTGTCTTCTGCCGGAGACAGAAATGAAATCAACTGTTAAAATCTTTTACAGCCTGTACCATAGTAAATTGTAGTAGTGGGATTGAGTTTTAAATATTCTTGGTGGCAGCGGAACTACACATGGTGTGTAGTACCACCATGGGAAATACTGAAGCCGGAGCTGACGTCACAGTAACGTAATTATACGCAGCTGGTTGTCATCACAGATTCTCCTGTATGCGTTATAGATCATGACATCAGACATAAACATGACGTCAGAGTTCAGGTAGTGACAACGGAACAATAGCAGGACGTTGTAAAGGGAGTCTCCTATGGTACTGTTACGGAGATAAGTCAGACAAAGACAGTAATAGGTGATGGTATTAAGAAAAAAAAATATAACGTTGTCTTACCAGTGTAAACTACTTTTTTATTTAAAATTTGTTTATTGATTTTTTTTAATTTAAATTATATCCGAACAACTATGCCGTCAACCGCTGTTTTTACTTTTTTGCGAAATTTTCTATTCTACAAAATAATGACCAACCATTGTGAACTCAGAATTTTCATGTTAATCATGATGTCATAGTTTTTAGTTTCACGATATGAATTTTTTTCTTATTAATTATGATTCTATTTTTCTAACATTTACGTCTGTGTTAGAAATCTCACACAAAATGCTGAGCGTTAACATATAAGTTACTCTCACTTTTTTTGAAAATTGTTACAATTTTACAATAATTTTACAATTCACAAAATAACTAACATAGTTTTTGATTGTGTATTTATACCTATATATTTTTCATGCAGTTTCTTTTATGTTTAGTTGACGTGCTTTTAAAAATAAATGTAAAAGTATATTGGTGGATCCCTTACCTCAAATTACCGAAGTTCCAAGTTTGATAGTGGTACCTTTGTAAGGTACTTAAAACTGAGCGATCATCTTATCTAAAGAAGCCTCTAACCTAGATCAGGACTATATTCAATCCCAGTATTATAATCTCAAGGAAATCTTTAAATTATTTTTACTTGGCTGTTTATAGACTAACAAACGATAAATATTGTACAGATGTTCCAGTGGATTATTGTACACATGTGTTAATAGCTATTTATTGTTCAGTAAATCTGAGAGTGTCTATTTAAATTAAGTTCAGTATGTATTAGTTATCTACATTTTAAGAAACTGATATGTATAGATATAGATACCATTATCATAAAAAAAACCTTCAAAGTTTGTTTTTTGTCATATTGTGTAGCCTACAAAAGTTTAAATAATATAACTTTTTTTCTTGAGATTTTCTAGAGTTTTGAAATTTGTATGCAGACGTCATTTTGAATATATTGTTACGTAACGCGGAATAAGTGTTACGCCGTTACGGAACGTTCTGGTACATTGTTCTACTCTTTTCTCGGCTATTCCCGTAGCTATAATGCGTTCGTGACTCTTGACATGCGAGGCAGTATTACGTAATGCGGAACGTCTCGTGCGTTCGAAGGTGTCGTTCTAGAAGCTTCTTGACTACCCCAACGGTGTGTGTTTCTGCCATGGCCGGAATGAAGTATTCTCTAGAATTTTCACGTGTTTTTAAAGACGCATATTATGGAACCCTGCAAACTATAAATAGCCCATACCTGCTGCTTAGAGTTCAGTGTTATGTTGGGCGATTTACACAGTGCATCGTAAGTGGTGTATTAGTGTAAAGTGATTATAGCGGGGAATCCCTGATATTTGACATTATTATTCGTGTGGACAAATATAACTGGAATTATTGTACGAGTTGATTACAAACTGTTATTTGTGATAATTAAAGATGGTTTTTAGTGACTTCATTGGTGGCTTGTATTTTATTTTCCACTGTACCATACGACGATCAGTGATACCGTCGTAACAATATGTAGGCTACTCGTGTTTATGAATGTGAGTTTATGTATTTTAATGTTTAATAGAGTTTTAATATGTATTACGTGGTCTGTACCTACCAGTTACGTAATATCTCAGTGTCTCTCATGTACAAATTGTTGAACAGATGTTTTAAAAATATTAAGGCTGTTACTCATTGGCGGGCTATTAAGTCGTGGTGTAATGCTGTTAATCGGAACAGACGTTTCGCCCCCACCATTAGAGGCCATCTTCAGTGTATACGATTGAAAGGTTCACTGGTAAGTGGGGCCGAAACAGCATTAGACTACTGTCTAACTGTCCGGAAATGAGTAACAACTTCAATAGAGGTGACGCCGGCCATTAGAGCCTAAGACATCAATACGTTTTAACTCTTTTTACTCGAATCTTTCAAGAGTAACTACTTTTGACTGAAAGTATCAAATCTAAGGGAACTGAATGCTCGAATAAATTAGCATTGTTTAGATGATACGTATGTGTTTTATATATGACAGCATATTCATGTCTCTTATAGATACTACCGCACGCACAAGCGCGCACTCACTCACACATACACACGCGCGCGAATTCGTGTGTTGTGAACTTGACGTTAATAATTGTAAGAAAAACGCATAAAAAGTTTATAGTCTTCAAAAGCTGATTAGTGTATAACATCGTATTGGGATAATACGGACGAAATTAATATGACGGATGGTATTGAAATACATTTTTTTACATTAAAAATTTACTAGTCAAATAAACCTCACGATATACAGTTAAACTGGAAATACTTAAAAGTGATAAAATAAATATGAACATGATTAAGTTATTGTTAAATAATATTTTTTAATTAAGAATTACGAATATATTTGTTATATAATTAAGAACATATTTGTTACTGTTTTATGTGATATTTGTTGCTGTTATATGTGATAGTAACTGAATCATACAGTTTTGGTAGTAACGTATGGTTGAGCTATTTCATACCGGGCGCAAGCGACGAGTCAGTCTGTGATCTAATTTTATTCGACGCATTCAACATTTATGGCGCATAAAACATGAATCACAGTTCAATTATCTTTTCCCTGCTTCTACTATTATATTCGTTTGTCGACAACTGAGTTGTAGAAAATATCATTCGTTTTTAACTACAGTTCAATTTCCTAATTTTTAATTCGAAAAGGTTATTTCATTATAAATTAAAAATATTAGTTGAATTTATTTACGCTACCTTTAGATAGCGTATCACAAAAGCTGACAAAATGCAAATATACAAATTGCTTAAACGTAACCTTATAAATCGTAAGAGCTGTTCTGTTTTGTTTTTAAAATTTTATTGTAATATCTAAGTTGAAGAAATATTTTTTTTACGACTGAAATTTTGTTTTTCCTATTGATTTTAAAAATAATTAAAAAAAAATACATTATCTATGTATGTGCAACGGTTGTATAACTGCCGGTAAATTAGGGTTGTCCGGAATTATAAACAAAAACATTTTATGTTTATATAAAATAGTAGTATATTTTATATTCCATACGTATTTTATATCAATGTTACATAAAACAATTAAATTTTAAAATAATTACCAAAGAAAATAATATTATGATATTGTTGAACTTATTATTATCAGCCGGCTATTAGGCGTCGTCCACAGTTGTTACTGACAAACGTTTCGACCCTACCATCGGAGCCCATCATCTCTGAGGTGAATTGGCGGACAGCATGCCAATCTAGACGCCCAACGTCGTCTCCGATGGTGGGGGTCGAAACGTTTGTCAATATCAACTGTGGACCACGGCCTAATAGCCGGCTGATAATAATTTCAACAATGTTGAAGCTTACGAACTTGCAGTAGTATGATACTTACGTAACTTTGTACACAGCTTAACAAACACTCGGAAACTTGTGTTTAAAATGTGCAGACTTTTATTATTACTATCATTACTACAACCAAAAGACTGTCGGGAGGACTCATTGTGTAAGTAGGCTTACTAAGAACAAGTACACGATTCACTGCCGGTAAAATTCAATGATTTAGATGTATGTTGTATTTTACTTATGCTGCATACGTTACTTATAAAGTTTAGCAAACGTTTTATGACTCGTGTGAACAAAAGACATTTAAGTGTGAAGAGCAAATAAAATAAGATATATTTATTTTATATTTGTATTTAGCATAAAATCCTTCACTGCATTAAGGAATATCGTAGTTTGAATTTTATCAGATAGTTTTCAGTATTATGTAATTTTTCAGTTATCAGAAAATTTACAAAAACCTCGATTACTCTACTATTTTTTTTTTAGTAAAATAACAGTTGTAAAGCACACAATCATAAAATAAACACTAAAAGTTCTAAACTATTGAATTGTTATTTTCGTTAAATTATGTCCACAATTGAGTTATTATTACAACGCTTTTATAGTAGTGTGTACATCAAAAACTATAAAGTTTGAAAAATACGTACAAAACGTGTACTGGAATGTTTACAATAATTCATTTTTTAATGTACACTGGATATAAATAATGAACGACAAATTACATATTAAAGTTACTATACACGTTATTCCACTGTATAAAACATAAAATCTATATTATAATTACTGGCGATCATAAGAGAAAGTGTGCCATCAGTTTGTTACGATGTTCTTGTCAAGCAGTGTGTGGTAAAGTATGAAAAGTTAATAAATCTGCTGTTCTAACCTAAACGTAAGTAGCTTCTTGAAAAACGAGTTTTTGTGTTTATGAATATAAATTGGACATGTACGGTGTGATAATTATGTTCTTTTTATTACTTTGTCAATTTTGAAGTATTTTTATTACCCAGATGTATGAAAGTTATTTAATTCGATATGCTACAGAATCGAGTTTTTATTTAATATTTACATTTACGAATAAGAGTTAGACCATGGGAGTATGCTAGCTATTTACTGTAGTGACTGTAGTTTCTACATTTAATACTGATACCTTACACTTTGTAAGGTATGCTATTGAGTTTTGACTTAAACTGTTAAAAAAAAAACAAATAGTTTTGGCTTTAAAAAAAATCGTATACTAGAAGCAGTAGAAGCTTGAATGGAATCATTAGCAATATGAAGTGTCTGCCAAGAACTACCTGTCTGCGTGAAATGTAGCAGCGTTGGACATCCTGCAAAGATATCTTGAAAAATGGTTTATACGTGCGTTATAACAGTCAACAATTCATGTGACAAGTATAAAAACTAGATATTCACTGAAATCAGTAATCTTCAGCAAAATCAATGTTCCTATGGTAGATGTGAAATCGAAGGAACTAACGAATGCTTTCTCTGTCTCAATGTGATGTTTCAGCAAACTAATTTGTCACACAGATAGTTGACTAACAAATGCTCCAGCATGCAAGTTACATAGCATTGTGTTACTGGTGATGTTTTTGTGTCCTTACAGTTTTATGATGCAGTTACGTATTTATGTGTTAATGACTTCCCTGTGGTTTTGTAAATACGTCCCATTAAATATTCATTGTATATTGTTGAAGTATGTAGTCCAAATTAAAATCATCTATTGCACCACAAAATTACTATCTATCTATTTGCGCTGATGAAGATTACTATTACAGGTAAGACGCTTCACCATTATCGTATAATACTAAACGTGAGCCTATTCGACTTCATTAAGTCGATACCTTTGTAGCTGCTTAAAACGTTGATTTCAGGAAGACGAGTTATATTTTAAGAAATAATTCTCAGCAAAAATATTTGTTGTGTTACACCAGCAGGTGGGAAAAAAACAATTCAGTCTTAACAGTGAAAAATGATGCACAAACAGGACGCTTGACCACATCGGTCCGTATTTATTGATAGAAATTATCTTGAAGTGCTTAGTTCCGTAAAGGTGTTAGTACTACTGTAGACGGTCTCCTAAAATCCACAGTCCGTGTAGACAATAATCTCAGTCAAGTCCCTGGCAGTGATATTTTGCTCCATCTCTTAGAAGCTTTCTATGCATGGACATAAGTCTCTCTCTGTATTTACTGTTGCTACGTACTATGATTATTTAATCATTCTCAAGATACTACGGAAAACACCATCTTACACTTCCATGTGGGAATTCATCCCACCACATATAAGGTAAACCGTCAAACTCAGACGCGATCAGGTGCCCGTAGCCTGTAATGTGTGCAACCCAGGATTTTTTTCGGGGGGGGGGGGGGTTGAAAATTAAGGAACGAGGTGCGCAATTTTGGTTTCCCTCGTTCTTTTCTTTACAAGCATTGCTTCTTCCGGGAGAAACGATAATACGCAACTTACAAGGAGCCAATGTCGCAACAACAGGTAAAAATTAACTTTGCTTCATAGAATTTCACTCATGTACGTTTCACCTATAATGCTGCAAAGAGCCCTTCTTACACATACTGCACGAGTAAGAATCATACAAACAATGTTTGTAAGAATGATGAGTTAAAATCATGTTAAGCATAGGCTTACGAATTTGCGTATTTTGAAAAGTACGAACACAATTACATATCATGCGCCGTTGGCAAAATAACAGTTTATTCACGTCTGGTAAACTTACCTATGCTGAATTTCAGTTTATCATTTAGTAATAGTAAAAATGTTACTTTGTAAGAATATAGTAATTAACATATAAAGAAGATTCTATAACTATTATATTATTACTGTTATTACATATACGTTGATTACAAATTTTTTTCCAGATTTTATGGGGTGGGGGGTTCTAACCCCCAAAATCTCCCTTGGGTGCGCCACTATGCAACATTCACCTTTCATAAGTGAACAGGAGCGAGGCTAATGGTGGTGATTAGTACAGCTTCGTTGGTTAATTATAAGGTCGCACGATCGAATGCTCTCTCACGGGCCTTTACTGCATTGTCACTAAGTATGAAGAGCTGTTAGTTCTTCTCCAGTCAGTTTTCACCACATGCAGCAACATACATCCGGTCACCTCAAACAAAGATATCTTTTTCACAGCAAAGAAAGAACTTGAAAGAAGAGCCAAAATATTGTCTCTAAATAGGAAAAGGAGCATACACACAGACACTTAACACTCGTTAGAGAACTGAAACTATTTGCACATTTGAAGTCACAGGAGTTTCTCCGGGTGACGCTGTGCTGCAGAGGCTGTGACCTCCGTTCGCTCTCTAGTGAGTTGTAACCGGAAGCATTTTCAGAGCTTGTACACATTAGCAAGGTTACAAAAGGAACAGCGTTTAATAAGAGCAAAAACACAGGATCAGATCTTCTAGGAGCTCTACAAAACACAATCGCATAGTGTTTGAATTGAACTTTTTTCCTTATTAGTTAAAATATTACTTGATATTGTATTTTAGTTAGGTTTCTCTGTCTGTCAATCTATCCCCCTCTCGCGCGCTCTCTCTCCCCCTGTCCCTCTCTGTCTGTCTGTAGTTTTCCCAAGTCGTCATGTGTTCATAATTGTGCCTTTTTGTGTGTGGCGTATGTTTTATTTCCACTATTATCATTATCACCATATGGGAATTCAAGTCCTGTTTTTTATGTTGAGTTTTTCTACGATCAGATTTGTCGCGAAGTTTTTGAACACAAAGTCGCTGATAGGCCTATATCTTTTTGCAAAATTCTATCCTTGAAATGGGTCAAGGTCGATGTAAGACGATACAAATACTGGTCTATTAAAACATATAGGTCATCAGAATACATGAGGTCGTTTAAGCGTTTAGACTGCAGTAATATGTGTGATGTGGACAGTCCGCTATAAACATTGTTACGGTTCATTTAACATTAACCGTTATTCGACTATGGTTATACTGCAGTTTACGAAATCATCCGCGTGAAAACTTCATTATGTCAGATTTGTTGACGTTTTGAGCCTTCTTCACTATGTTTGAGATTACAGTAGAGTTGTGAGTGTAAACGTTCTATATTACACAACTCCCCTGGCTAGCGATATGAATTACGTTAATATTTTTAAAAAAGTTGTGTACGTATAGTATGTACATCATACTCTTTCAGGTTTCTTTAAACTAGTTTTTGAACAAACATGATGTGGAAAATAGTATTTTTAATATATTTTTTCAGAATGCAATATTATTAACAAAGTATTCAGGTTGAGTAATGATATTATTCATGTAGAATAATATGATTTCAGTCCAAAATAGTTATAACCAGACCTTTTTCAAAGATTTCATGTTGAAAACATCCATTAAATCTGACTATGTCATAGAGTTGGATATGTAGAATGATTTTACTACATTTTATATAGCATCCTGTTACATATTAAAATTTATTTGACCGTATTACCCATAGTGAAAAATTTTAGATTTTAAATTGTTTCTACCAGGAAGTACCGCGTATTCAATTTTACTCGCACTACCATGAATGCGGAAGTCATAACCATTGTTATGAATTTGTAGACGTTTTTAATAAATAATATTGTAAGCGTCCTCATCGAGGTTTTTGTAGTGCCTTCCTTTCGTTATAATTGACTAAAATATTAACTTGGTTTCACTCATTTTATTTCTGCAGTTTTACATTTTAAATTAAAACTGGTACTGTAAAGTAATTTAATGGGTAAAACTTAATTAAAATCGACTACTTGTTTTACGATGGATTTAATCGCCTGGAAACCACAGTGTGCAAATATTAAAATGATGATTCACAGTATTGTTACAAAAAAAGTTAATATTTAAACTAATGGTTTAGACTAATGGTTAGAAGTTATGTGCCACATCGTATATTTCGACTATGTTACAATGGTTGGGAAATTTAATTTTTAATCAATACGTTGCACACAACGTGTTGACAATGTTTAAGCTACTTTTTTAGTAGATTTCCGTGCAACTTTCACTGGAAGAGTTGTGATCGGAATTTTTATTAACAGAAGTTTTCCATTTGATAACACTGTTTTAATAATATTATTATTAACACTAAAAGTTTAGCATCCTGAAGGTACCACATCGTAAAGTAGGCGAGTAATAACAAGACGAATATTGTAACACCACAAAATGTTACATAACCAAAAGACACACCAGAAGGGTAAAAAATGACACTAAAGTTGTAAAAGTGAATAATTGTAATGAATGTAACAAAGAAGAGAAGGGACCAGCATAGAAGAAAGAAGAGGAGGGATCCCAAGAAGCAGTGATGAATACACTGCATGACACTACAACTTAAGAACTATGACTGACTATAACTAATGGACATGCAAAGTTCACAAATAAGCTGTCAAGTGGGCCAGTTCATGACAGTAATGTGTATAGTCTTATATAATAAACTAAATGACCAATGACTGGAATAAAGTAAACACAATAACAGCATTTTGGCTGAAAATAGAAGAACAATGATGTATAAATAACAAAGACTATTATTATACTAGCTGTAGCCACAAAGCTATAAAAAGCTAGCTTTACCAACAAAGATGTAACAATATAGAATAAGGATATTATAAACGGAAGCCTTATGTGTATAAGCAACTTCCTAATTAAATAAAGTGTAATTAGAAATAAAGTGTAAACAGGGAATAAACCTGGTACTATAACTGTACCTAGACTCTGCATAAACGAGTTTATGTCAGTAAATTAATAGGGAAACAAGACCCCTAATTAACATTAAATTTACAGAGTAGTAAAAATAACGAATAAGGTGTGAAATACCACCACTCAATTAATATTGTATGCCTTTAAAATGAGTAGGCCAAGTAAAAAAGTATTTAAAGAATAAGGAATTGTCAGAATAATGTATTATCATAAGTATGATAAGATTTAATATTGTTCAGCTGTAAACAGCTTTTAATTGTGATAACGTATGTAATTTTATTCATGTAATCATGTTCAAAAGAGAACACAGAGATAAATAATCAAATGTAAAAGATAGGAAAATAGTCACATTTTGCATTATTAGCAGACGACAGTAAGAAACCATGTTTCAATACACTAGTTTTATGTATTGTCAGTGAAAACTAGGTTCAAACCGGCATTGAGCCACATCAAAATAAAGAGCAGAAAATAATCTTTAATTTGATGATAATAACTTGGAGATTGGAATTGTAATAATTTAATAATGAGTGTTAGCATCATTTTTTAACCAGATTTAAGAAATTGTCAGTGAATACAAACAATAACGACAATCGGGTACAGAAAGCGCGCCGGTGGCGGCTAACAAAAACATTACGTCACTGTAACGGAATTTTGTACCAATCACAAAAGAGTTTACTGAGCGAAATTTGTTCCTAAACGCGATCGAGAAGAAGGGTATATAACCAGAGGGACGCTAAAAATTTCGCATTCGCTTCCTTCTTCACGAGCTAATAAGTTACGGCTCGGCGTTGTCTTATATTTTAATAGTCTACTACAACACAATAGTAGTAAATACTTTAAATTTCATCAAAATAATTATTGGAAAGACGATTCATCGTATAAGAGTGCATCGAAAGTTAATAGTGAATCTTTTTAAACAGTGCGTGTATTCGGAACGAGCAAATTTAACTTAACCCGTAAAGTCAACAACCCATTATCAGTAAGAAGAGGGTTATTTCTCGTTTCCAAGTGCGATTAAAGTGCAGTGTATTAGCGATCAATATAATCCGATCGTTAAAGTGTTTAATTTTAATCTATAAAGATTAAAAAGCAAGGTAGTACAGTGACCAATTTTATTGTTTATCTGTCTTCCACTGATCGTAACTATTAACACATTTGTACTGACGCAAAAACAATCAAACAACTAATAGCGAACACTGTATCCATTTATTTAGAGGATTTAATAATCCGACGTAAGAATATATGTGTTAGAATTAGTTATTACAATATTAATTATGATATAAACTGACGAAATTCTCGTTAACTAAATATATAATTGCAAGTTTTTAAAGAGGCCAAAAATGAATTACTATCATAGTAATATCTATTGAAAGCAATTAATAACGTTCTATTTTGTATTTTCAAGAACTTACCCTTGAGGTACTTAGTCAAATAAGAGTAAAATTTTGTTAATAAACATAAGAGTTTTTATATTGTTCTTAACTGAGCTAGACCAGTCAGTAGACGGATACTTTGAAATCCGAACTGTATTATTGTAAATGTATTTTTATTCAATCTGATTTTTGAGGGTATAATAAACCCATAATGTTATACAGCATAACCTTTGTGTTCAATTATTTCAATTTAGATAAGTAAACCTCAGTATAGCATACACTGAGGTACATTTGGAACAGAAAATTTTCAATACACTATTTGAATCATTTTAAATGCCATAAGCATTTAAACAACCGTAAAAAGTGAACATATATAAATTTAAAATTAGAAATTTGTTTTTTATGGGAACTTTTCTCGAAGAAAACCCATATGGCGCCCATCTAATATTCAAGGTGCTATAAAACCTTGCTTATAAAGTCTAAACTGGTCAAAGAGAAACTTGACAGTTTATTCAGTGGCGGTGAACGTCAGAACATCAAGTACGACAACCAGGTACGTGAAAAGTGTTCTTTATGTTAATTTATTTGTCCAGACAACACTTGACCTTCACTTACACTGACGACATTTTTCCACAGAAGAGGAGTTCGACTTCAAGTTCGACGCTACCGTTACATTCATTAACAGACCAGCAAATTATTATTTTATCCATAACAAATTATCACACTACAATTAAATCATATTTATCAATTATAAAAATAATTACTGCATGTAATACGAGACTCCATTAAACAATTAAACAATAAATCAACATAAATTATATCGAATTGTATAGAGGGGGGACTCTAGTTAAGTTACAATATTAGTGAAATACGGTTGTCAGCCAAAAAATATTGTTAACAAGTTTCTGTTAAACAGACTAGTTATATACAGTCAGTGATTTTGTATACTTATGTGACAATAAAATGAAGTTCAAATAAGGGTTACTTGACTTATATTAAGAAGATGTGACGACAAGCGGAATGTGGATGCCAATAAAAATAATATATTATGCCTAGGTTCCGAGATATTCCGGCGACGTTGCAAGTTGTTTGCACATTTCTGACAAACGTGACTCGACTCTGGTGATCCTACACGTTATATCGTAGGATCGGTTGTGCTGTACAGTTACGGGATTGTCTAATTAATCGAATGCAAAGGATGAGAAGTAGACTTTTTACTTCTTTGCTAGCTATACTAGGATATGTAATTAGAAAAGATTTGTATGGATACCTGCCGGAGGGATTCATAGCAAAGTAGAATCATAAGAACTACAGAAAAAAATAAGCGCTCAAAATGTAATGAGCAGACAACAAGATTTTTATAGTTATATAATTTTACCATATCTAAATATAAAACCCTAATTTTGATTTGAAAAACTTACATCTGCAGCTTATACTCGGTAAGATTTTGTACTGTAAACGAGGAATCTGCTATCAAACAATGGAAAGCCACGCGTAACGTTAGTGATAAAGAGGTGGCAAGCGGTGAAATGTATTGTAAAGTTGAATAACACAGACACAACCACTAGCAAGAAAACAACATCCATAATGACTAAGGTAGAAAGACAGTAGCTTGCATGAAGTCGGACAACATTTACTGCCTGACCATCTACTGTTAATACGTCTTCCCACCATGTGCTCAGCATGTCGCCTATGATACCGGAAAACCGTTTAAAAACTGTGGATTGGTAACTAAGTGATAGAATGCGAATATTGTTATCAAAGTAACTTGGATGTAGAATTGAAATGCTTCGTTGTTGAAACGTGAAACATTTTGGCATGAGAAAATCTTTAATCATTTTAGAAAGTAAACTCTTTAGTTTATGTACGAAATTTATACTGTTTATGTACGAAAAGCTATACTGTTCGATAAGAATGAATGTTATATTCTATAAAAATCTTCAAAACACTTAATTTTAAAATATTGTGATTATTTTTGTAATTAATTCAGATAATTTGGGAAACAGCATATTCTGAATAAGGTTTAAGCGTTCTATACTCATGACACTGTACTCCGCTCGAATAAATTTTTTATATTAATACATATTTTGTGTTCAATTAATTTTACTGTGCAGATTACGGTGATAAATTTTAAACGTAATTATTGTGTTCTGGAACATCAACGGTCCAGTAATAAAGATATAGCCTAATAATTATTACTGTTTATCACTAAAAAAGTAATTATTAATAATGTTTAAACTGTAAATACCGCCGCATAAAATATATATTGTCCCGATAGCTGTATATTAAAACATCGCAGCTGGTTAAATTGTATTTGATTAAATGTGTGTGTGTGTGTGTGTGTGTGTGTGTGTGTGTGTGTGTGTGTGTGTGTGTGTGTGTGTTGGAGTGAGGTAACATTTAATGTAATATTGATTAATTGCTGTTGGTTGATCCAGATTTGTAAGTGGCTGCAGTCCCTTGCTATAATGTACGAGGGTCATTCAATAAGTAAACAGACAAACAGTTATAGAAAAGAAATTAATTGTAGCAGCTGATTGAAACTTTCAGGAGTGTTACCTGGCAACGTCGTTGTGAGTTTTGATCAGCTGTTCAATAATATATTGCATAAACATAACCAATACAGTTTCATTTACGATGGCGTGTCCTCTTGAGGACAGTACTTTCGAAGAACAGCGTTCTGTTATAAGATTTTTGGATTTGGAACCACTATAATCACTATAACCACTAACTTGGATTCACTATTTTGAACCTGAGTCAAAGCGACAAAGCATGGAGTGGAAGCATCCCAGTTCACCAGCCAAAAAGAAATTCAAAACCCAGCCATCGGCTGGTAAGGTTAAGCCATCGGCTTGGTTAACCATCTTTTGGAGCTCCCAAGGCCCAATTTTCTGTGATTACCTACAAGACCAGCGTATCGTCAGTAGTCAGTACTATTCTGACATGATTGTGAACAAAGTTAAGCCTGCGTTGAAGAAGAAATATCCGGGATGGTAGAGGAAAGGTGTGATTCTTCTTCACGATAATGCCCGCCCACACACGGCAAAACTGACGCTCGAAACAATAAAAAAAGTAGGTTGGGAGATCCTGCCTCATCCCCCTTATAGACCTGACCTTACCCCACCTGACTTTTTCTTGTTTGGCCCACTCAAGGAGACTTTGCGTGGTGTCAAGTTCAACAGCAATGAAGAAGTGAAGGAAAAAGTCCAAAACTGGCTTCGACATCAAGGTAAAGAATTCTTTGCTGAGGGAATAAAAAAGCTTGTAAAGAGATGGGACAAGTGCATAGACGTTGCTGGATATAACGTTGAAAAGTAAACAAAAAAAATTGTATTGATTGAATAACAAGTTTTTGTTGCTCCACAGCTGTTTGTTTGTTTACTTATTGAATGAGCCTCGTACAAGTACGTGCTCTCTCTCCCTCTCTCTCTCACATACACACCGCCACCACCCGTATGTGACTGATTAAGGTCGTGATTGTAACATTAACTGATTTGAGAGTACCGAGATATGGAGTGCTACAGACTAGCAGCATCAATTTCCTGTCGAGAAATACTAAACTTTCTCACTCTTCACTATCTAATTTCAGAACTATGTAAGCATTTTATATCCACGTGCGCACATAAAACGTCAAATTTGAGTAGGCCTGAGTGAGTATTTTCAGTATTTCGAGATTTTTTATGTTGTAAACGCTCAACCACGTAAAACCCACGCAGACCATGTAAAACCTGCAAACCTCATATAATTTAAATTGTTTGCAGGTTAAAAGATTCAAACGTTACTGTGAACCTGTGTATTAATTTAATATGTATATAAACACATAAAATAATAAATCAACTATTAATGGTAACTATAACAATATATAATAATATAAAGCATTGTAATGTACATAGATGTAAGTAAAGTATAAATGAAAAATTGAATCAAAAGAAGCTCGACTATTCGACAGTCAGGCACCGACAAAATAAGTTACAATAGACCCAAAACACCCTTACACGTCATAAAAGCATAAAATGTTTTGTAGAGTAAATACAGCAAAAAACGCCCATGTACCGTTAGGTCAATGGTACTGTGTCCTTCAACAGACAATAGATGACAGGCCAATAAGTATGACCATTTTAGAAAGTAGCGTCACTTTTTAGGAGTCTAACGAACGTCCGCGTAAGTTTATCGCCCGCTCTCTGGCAACCAATCACAGATAGCGTCGGTAGTGAGCGCGAAAAACATACAGCACCGGAATGGGTACGTTCGAATTTACCGGCAAATATTTCAAAGTCAAGCCAATGGGAGTATGATCAACAAGAGCTGTAGTGAGGGAAGGACTCGGAAAACTATAAAAAACAAGTGAATCAAACAAAAAGGGGAAGTCTAAGTTTAATTTTCATGCAAAACACGGGAAACCTGCGTCACTCGATGTGAGCATTTTAATACTATAATTCTAAGTTCAAATCAATAGATTATCTCGGTTAAATAGTTGAGAAAGAATTACAGGCATCAAGAAGTTTATTTTATATGTGTGCGCGATAGTACGTACGGACCAGAAGATGTTTAACTTGTGCGCATAGATTGCAGCAAGAAGTATACTTATTTATAAGTGCGCGACGTCTAGTACTAACGCGAGCGAGTGAAGTAAATAAAGAAGGTTTAATCAAGCGTGATTAGTGCAAAGTGCAGTGCGATGTTCAACGCAGGATTACAGTTCGTCATTCTTTTACTTGGAATCCAGCAACAAGTAACAGTATATCATTTATGATTCACAACTCAATAAATTAACATAATTTTAGCATCTCAAAAATAACTCATCTCATTCTCAAAAGACCCACGAGTTCAGATACTAAATATTACAATTTATGCTATATGACATGTTTGGAGAGTTATGGTATAGTAAAGTAAGGAAACAAGTTATAATAATTATAGAAATGGTAACGAAGTTGAATAATTGAATCTATTGAAGATTATAGAAGTTCATAGTAGTTAAAAATTATGATACATATAGATGTTTTGAATAATATTGACGATTTAAATGTGTTAAGGAAGTAAATTTGAATCTACTGATTGCTCATTTGAATAATACTTGATTAATATGATTTTGAAGAATCCGTAAACTAGAGATATTATTAAATTTTGTTATTAATTATAAAGAATATTAATGAGTATAGATTGGAAGATGAATTAATGATTAATTCTCAGATGTATTAAGTAATAAGAAGATAACAATATAAATCTTAGTATCTGAAAGAAGTGTTATTATTTCATAACAATCCTGAGATACTCTGCTCTGGCGCCCAAGAAAATTAATTAATAATACAAAAATGAGTGGAAGTATTCAGTAATAAATATATCTAAATATAATTTGTAACACAATAAATCAATGTAATTAGCGAGTATATGCAATACTGTCTTGAATAAATTATTTAATCAACATTCGAAAATTACGCGCGCTTCACGAGTAGTTATATGTAGCGCACCAATACGTTGAGCTAGTCTCTAAGAATATTTAGATTTGACGCAACCAACGTGTGGCATAATAACCATACTTAAAAATATTTATAAGATATAAGTCTATTTAACAAAATTATGTAAACTTTATATACAAATTATATAAAAAATTGTATGTAGAGTCTACATATAAACTTTTAAACGTAAATTAGGCATACCTTTCTGAAACTATATTTTAAAGCTGAGTATTAACAGTTTACCTTTTCTAATTTTTATTTGTAAAGGAAATAATGTTGAACTGTAACTTTTCTAAAAAAAAATAAATTAGTTTAGGACCAATCAATATGCATAGTACAACATATTTGTAAGCGATATGTTACTTTAAAAGGGCACTCATTCATTTTAATTAATATCGAAACGATGTCATCCTCTCGAACAGCCGAGAGCGTCATTCCACCCGTTTCTCCGCTAGTCGAGCAGTGTAGCCTCAGTCAAGGCCACACCAAAGTTATGTTTCACATTGTTCAGGAGAGGACTTGAAATACACATTACGCTGGTACCGCAGTAAGGATGGAAAGTTATTCTGGAACACTTGTACGATCTATAAAAGCACAACAGCTGGTTTTGTAAGTCGGTTATGTTGAGCGATTTCCTTAGTGCGGATCGAGTTATTATTATTGAAGATTAGTGTAAAGTGTTTACTGTGTTATAATTAGTGTGGAACTGTATTACTTGACATTATTATTGGATGTGGACAAATTTAACTTTAATTATTGTACGAGTTGATTACAAATTATTAACTGCGATTAATTAAAGCTAGTAATTGGTGATTTAACTGGTGTCTGTATTTTGTTTTCACTGTACCATACGACGATCATACTGTACCATATCGCAACAATATGATGCCCAGGCTCTAGATTCAAAGTATGCGGGGAATAACAGTTGTCAAGGCTTATCGCTAACAAACAAAAACAAAAACATAACAGTCAATGAAAGAATGATAAATAAATACGGTGATTGCAATTTGCGATTGCAGTCAAAACTAACGATTGTAGTTATTGTACTAAAAACCTCCCCGATTGTAACATTTTGTAAAATCGTTTTCATGTCGGAAAGTCATAAATTGTTAGTGGCAGCTATATTATCATTGATAACATCATCATTCACGGGGATAAACAATGTGGTATACACAACAAACTAAAGTTACTCGTAACAAATGTATTCGTTCAAACTTTTCAGCTGTTTGCAGTCACAACTCAGAATTTTCTATGTATTAACGCCAACACTGATTAAATACCAAAGTTATTTATATACTCTTTTATTATTTACTAATACAGTCTGATGTGTGATGATCTGACTTTAATAGAAATGCTATTAATACGTTTTTTAATTTATTGAAAATTTGTAATCTGTTCTTTACGCGAACAATAAACAAATTGTATGATATACCCAGGGCCGACCCCAGCGCTTCTGCCGCCCTGTACAGTATTTATGAGTGCCGCCCCCTCCCTATTTTAACTCTGGACACATTCACGCACACTAAACTTACTCTAAAGATACGACGATTGCCTTCAAATGACGACTAGGAATGTTTGCATTGTTGTGTTTATCAAATAACTAGAACTTTTTTGCGTTTACGATGCGGCGAACGGCTACAATAAAAATTGTAGAGACAATACAGGGAATCGTGAGACAATAAAAATGTATGCCTATGTGATGACTTAAAATTAAAATACTAATTAAACCTCATTATGATTGAAATATAACAAATGTAATGTCACATATACATTGTTAAAAAATACTCGTCTCGCTTTTGCACTGGCAAACTCCTTTATGACTGCGTTGTAATTAAGTGATTCATCTAACTGATGATAGATATAGTCGCCAGAGTATTCAGGCGAGTCTCGGGCATACTCGATCTAAGATAAGTTTTAATAAGTTTGAGCTTTGAACAAGTCCTTTCTCCGCTTCCACCTGTCACAGGTAATGTTGGCAAAATTCTTAGAGTGACACCAACATTCGGCGCAAACCCATACTCTTGAATAAATTTTAAAGTCTCGACAGGCTATTACGTTCTCTCGTTCACGAGTTTTCGACTCTTCGTTGACTATATACATAATGTAATTCTTACTAATCTTACATATTTTGATGAAATTAAGTGAATAATTTTATTTTTTCCCTCAATCTCAAAACTTAACATTCCGGAATCTGCCGCCCTTCAAAATTTGCCGCCCTGGGCGGTGACACGGTTCGCCCCTGCCTGGAGCCGGGCCTGGATATACCATACATGATTCGACAGTTCTTGCACTGACAGTTCTTCTTATTATTGCCCACAGAAATAAACACATACACAATAACTATAATTAAAAGTCAAAATGTCTGATCATTTAATCAAAATGACACACCCCTTACTTACTGGCATGAACCGAGGACATTACATCAAAATATTAAGGACTGAGGCTGTAGGGTAGAAGTATCAGTTGACATTAACTATTAATCTCGACATGAACACAAATGATACAGAGTATACAGTACAGATAACACAGACAGTTAAATACGCACAGTACAGATAGCAAGTTATTCATTGAACCTGTAGGAAACATCTAACGATTTATGTCTTTTTAGACAATAAATGTCTTCACCATTATCGAACAAATTAATAGCTAGGTGGTTAGGATGGTATTCTAATTTAGATGTGTGTTTACTGCTGAGGCGCACGATTTCTTCACGTACAGCAGGAACATGGAGGGTCGACTCAATGGTAAGAGCGTCGACAAAATTTTAGAATTTTGGACTGAAAGCGCTGTATAATCTCTATGTTGCTCATACTACCTGTACCTCAAAGGTGAATACTGTATGTTAATACCGGTTTAAGAACTGCATTGTATATTGGAACTTTGTTGGTGAGACTTATCGCAATTCTCCACTTATCAGCCAGTAAATATTTCTGACCTTGTGGTTAAGTTCAGTCTTCTTGGAAGTTATGTGTTTCTTCCATGTCAAGTCTCCTGTCCAAGTGCATTACAAGGCATTTAGAACTTTCAGGTTGGGGTATTGTTTGACCATTAATTGTTATTGGAGGGCAGTTGGGCTGAAGTGTGGTGAAGGTAACGTGTACTTACTTGGATGAATTGATTGTTATGCTCCACCAGATCTTATCAAGCCGTAACTGAACCCTGTCAGAATGTGTCATCGGTGTAGGCTGTAACAGTGGTATTACTTACCACTGACGGTAAGTCCGAGGTACAAAGGAGTTATAGTAGTGAACCTAGGACATACTACCCTGCAATACACCTGACCCCACTAGTAGTAATGGAGAAGTAGCATCCGAGAACTTGACTTGAAACACTCTGCCCACTATGTAGGAATGTAGAAGATAGTAACAATTATGTGGCAGATTTTTCTTTATTTTGTATAACAATTCGAGATGCTAGAAACTTTATCGAAAGACTGGGAAACGTTGAGAAACACACTTGAGCAGAACACCGCCGATTCCAACGATTTATTGATAACATTTGTTATTTTATGTATTTGATCCACAGTTGAATTACCGTTTTCTCAAAAGCCAAAAAAAGCCAAATTGATGATACGGAATTAGGTTGTTTTCTACTATTGTTGGCATAAATCGTTTAACGAGTAGTTTCTCAAAGATCTTATTAATAGGTTGACAGGAAGAAGATTCTTGAGGAATTTTATCAGGTTTAAGACAATAATTACTTAAGCTGATTTCCAGAGAAGAGGGAAGTATACAAGTCTGAGTATGACGTTGAAGATGTATGTTTTTAGTAAGAAGACTTTGTTACTCTTGTTAAATTACTCTTGTTAAAACGTAAAAAGTTGCAGGTAAACTACCCCTTCCCCTTAACTGATCTTCACCAAAACCAATAGGCCTTGAGTCCTCTACAATTCAGGCACGTATACAAAAAATTATTTGATTCTGTTTGAATTTGCGGCAGTTATCGTTCGCCATAGAAAAAATTCTACACACAGACACACACACAGACACTTTTCGAAAAATGACTTTTCTTCATGTTTTGAGGGTAGTTCAATCAGAATCAGCCCTTATCTCGAACACGATTTTTTTTGCCGTCACCATACTTCCATTTCCTTATGGAACATGGAAGTAAAAAGGGTGTTCACTACCGGATTCCTGTTTATATGTGTGTCAGATTGAACAATTGTTTTGTTAAGGGATGCTTTTAGCTGACAAATTCCTGTGTTCTTAATATTGTTTTGAAACGTTTTGCATAAACAATGAAGATAGTTTTTTAAAAGAGACTTCTTGTTAACAATAGTACCAGCTTTTGTAAGCTTGTGTTCCGTATTCTCAGAAATATTCAATAACGGCTTTTATACATTACACGCCCATACACTTGTTTTCTTCGTTATACTTCGACTTCAAATTTTTAGGAAACTTTTCATCACTTGTCGAAATTTTGGTTTAAAATATTGTAAGAACAATGCGCTGTTGCATATGAGGTTGTTAAATATTTTATACAGAAAAATAATATTTTGTATTGTGAATCTAACGTATGCTTTATGTTATTGACATTCCACCAACAACCATTCTCCAAGATTATGATACGATACCGAAATGCAATTATTTTTACGGAAATAGTACATAATTTCGTTAGGTTTCCAGACACAAAACAATATTGAACTCGAGTTCTACGAAACGGTTTTTACCACTGTGCTAATAAAAAAATGTTTGCATTTTTAATAGATTTTTTAAAATTCTAAACTCTTTTTTCAACCCATCATATGTATATTGTGTCTAAATATGACTCATTAAATTTCACTTAATTAAATCTGGTAACTGAAATTAATTGAAAAACTACATGAACGTAAGTTCAGCATTATTATTATTTGCAAGTTATCGACTACAGACAATGCATTATTTACTACCTTTCCGTTTGCTTTTTATAATTAAATCACTGATCAATCAAAAACATAAACGCTTTATGTTAGGTGGTACAGAAAGAGAAATTTCAAATAGTGTTTTCTACATTAGAAAAACGCAGTAATTTTAATTATAATCTACTCAAAAACAATGTCTCTCACCTTATTCTTATCTTTCAGTACTATTAATATTTAAAGACACTATGAAACCGCTATCTCTTCCTCTTTAGTACAAACTATATTTACTTCAAGTGCCTTGCAACTACTTCTGGATAGTTTGCTTCTATGTGACTTTCAAGAGGATCGGTTTATCAAATTATATGTGCTGTGTTAAATATTCATGGAATGAAGTAAAGTGTAAGCTAGAAGCAGGATTCATTAATTTTGTTATGATTTGAAGTAATAAAAACACTTAAGTTAAAGTAATAAACACAAAAGTAAATAAAATTAAGTTTCTGTGAATTTAGAAAATTAGTAGTATACAAAATCAGAGTATACGATCCTTATATAGATACACAGATTTGCTGATTTGTCTTTACAGTGTGTGTGTTTTGGGTGTGTGCGTGTATATTTGACAGAGGTTCATACAGAACGAGAAGATCGATATACTTGTCTCTTGACAGCAGTGTGACATTATTTCTGTGACAGCTTGATTTAATCTTAAATTACATTTACGTTTTGATCAGGAGTATTCAGTTTATAAGAATTTTATTTACGCGTACTAACGTGTATTGTAAATTTAAAGTAAATCATATCACGAAATATTTTATTTCCTCCCCACTCAACTTACACGTGTTGGAAAGAAGAAGATAAATTTACATATACATAAATGTGTACATACGCATACATTTGTGTGTGTGTGTACAGATACGTAAACATTATTTGAAGAAGTCATACGCAGACACTTACGAAATATTTGGAGACTTAACTCAACATTGAAATTAATTTAATTTCTAATGTTAGCAGCATTGATACGTGTGTGTGTGTGTGTGTGGGGGGGGGGGAGCATTCTAGGTACGTTTATTTTCGAGCGCATGTATACATTGCTACATTTTCTGTCTTAATTACATAAATGAAATCACTATATTTTTATTCTGTGCTGAACTAAATTAAACAGATATTCATGAAACTAACCTCTATTCTCTTGAATCTATTACTGATGAGTAGAGCTCGGATTACTTAGCAAAATGCTTATTTTTTTCAACGCTTCTATACATAAACAGAACTGTTATAGCCTACTTTAAAATACATATCCTGACAAGCAATGTTAACTACGTTTGATGGTGTTTATAAATGCTTATTGCGCGAGGAAAAGATTTTGCTTGAATATTTTATGATTTTGAATTAAAATTGCATATTTTAATCTAAACTGTCATATTAAAAGTGCATACGTCACCCCTAACCGTCATTATCAGTGATTCCTTTTTTATCGGCTAATAAAATAGTAGCTTAAGTCAAATGCGTAAAAAAGCAACGTAGAATTTTAATCCAAAACGGAGAAGTCACAAGATACTGTGAAATAACACTGGACAGTTAAAATGAGAAGAAAATCTTGGTACTCCTCGCCAAACTGTTTCTGCGATATACCATTCCAATCAGGGGTCGGTATCTTGTCACGTGGTTGGTGAATCCCCGATTCTTCAAGGCGTTAACTCACCCAGCTTCAATGCGTCAGTCATGTCTCGCGCGTTGTTACAGTAAGCTGAATGTGGTCGGTGCTGTAGTTGAGTTGAAAAGGACCTCCCAAGAAAGCGTCACAATCGGCATTGTTACGTAAATACATAAACGATTTTGGATGTAATATTTCAGTGAGGACAGAAAAGTGTTTTATTTTGTTTGGTATGTGAAATGAGTGTTGTGTGTGCAGCATACTAATACAACGCGGCATAAAGACAGGGTTAACAATAAATCTAAGTTAAATCAGCAACTGATTACAAGAAATGTAGGTAAACAATGGAGTTAAAGTGATACATTCTCCTAAGACTTGTGTTTAGAATAGTGAATTCCTGAATTCCGACATTCCGTTGTGGACTTTGAATAATTTGCAGTTCCTTTTTTTTTAGAAAAATACATAAACAGAAGGGTGCCGGACGAATATACATTGGTCAGAAACTATGTGCCACAGTGTTTTTAAGACGTAATTTATAATATTCGCAATAAACTAAAGCACGAAAAAAGTGGATTTCTATAGATGAAACTACAGATGAATTAGGACAGTGCGTGTGTAGTGCTGTAGTTGGTGGTATGAAACCAGGCAGCAGATCATTTCTTCTTAATACACAAATACTTGACCGAGTAAAACATTCTACTATTGCAAAAATTTTTCAGTGCCTCGTTAACTTTCTTGTGGCCAGAAGGTTTATGACAATATACTGTATTCTTATTTGTCAGTGATGCTGTTCCATATATTGTTAAAGCGACAGTTCAAAGTTTTGAGACCAGAGGTTGTGAGATTGAGAGGCACGGCAACAGATCCAAATTTTGTGGTCGCAGCTCAGCACCTCTCTCTCCCAGCAAGTCTAGTAGATTTGGGATGTTCAAATCTATTAACAGCATGTGAAACCAACAACCGCCACGAAACCTTTCCTCAACACGTGAAACACCGGGGGGACAAGACTCCCGGTAGGAATGATTCACGTTCCCGTGGTACAATTTCTGAGTACGGCGCTGATCAAGACGCCGACCCCCCGAAGCCCAGTATGTCGCGGGCCCTACTACCGAGGTCGATCCCAAGCGATCGCCCCTGGAGGTCTGCGACTTTTTCTCCATCTTCCGGCGCGATAGGTGAACACTATCCTACCGGACCCAATGAATGCAGTACCTCCCCTCGCTTGAACCAACGCAGAACTCCACCGACTCAACGAACGCCAGCCCGTTGTGAGGGGAGAACAAGTGGTCCGAACCATCGAGCTACTAGGGTATATCTGTGCTTGACAAGGGACATCACGGACTGGTTTCAGCGGTCCAAAACAGCTACCTAACCAGGGACTGGCCACTCTGGCTCCCGTTCGCTAGACGCTACTAGGCTAAAGGTCGCACCCCCGCCGTTCGCGTGGTCGACATACATGTTTCCCAACCAACAGTCCCGATGCCACCAAAGGTCAGGTTACCCCTTGCGTTCGGAAGCAGTGCACGTCTGGTTGGAATCTTGACCCATGGGAGGCCACCCGCATTCGGCGGTGACACCCAACCATGGGACCCAGGGGCCCCTCACCGGCCACCTGCACGATTCGCCACGGGTCACGCAGGACGAGACCTGTCCCCCCTTGGCGGATTCGTGTGTTTCGGATTCACCCACCGGTTTCCCAAAGATCGGGTCCCCTTTGAGCTACTTACCAGGGAAGAGAGCCCTGGTTCCCGAAACACATCGCTCCTTAGGTTCACTGCATCAAGCGTGTAGCTACTCTACTAGGGACGCTGGAAGCCCTGACTCCTGTTCGCGCCCGCTACTAGGCTTCACTGTACTTTTGTTAGCTATTAGCTAGGGAAAGAAATCCTAGCTCCGTTCACACAGCACACACGTTTAGCCCGTTCCAACAGCTCCAATCCGGCCGAAGGAACAGTTACACCCCCGCGCGACTTGTACCGCAGTGTATACTCGGGGGAAGGATTGTTAAAGCGACAGCTGGATAAACGTTCTTTACCCTAAATTAGTTCACCTGACGTGCCTTGCTCATGATTTACATCATGTCGCCGAAATTGTTAGAAGCTAGTATAAAGACGTGGATCTTCTTGTCTCCAGTGTGAAGAAAATGTTTGTGAAGGCACCAATTAGAATTCAACAATTTCGTGAACTGCTTCCAACTTTGTCTTTACCTACTCAGCCAGTTTTAACTCGATGGGGATCGTGGTTAGAGGCTGTGTCATACTACGCGGAACATTTCAGTGAACTGAAAAGAGTTTTATATTCCTTAAATGCAGAAGATGGAGCAAGCATAACCATAGCCCAGGAACGTTTTGCTGAAAAAGGCATCCAAGAAAAGATACAGCACATTCATCACCGCTTCTCCAAATTACCAGCTTTGAACACAGTTGAAAGCTCAAAATAATTCCTTGCAACAATCACTTTCTCTGATAGACGAAAATTCAGTAACATTATCTTCGGAAACTCACGGTGTTGCTAAAGTTGCGTTCGACAAGCAGCCGTGTTTTACTAAAAAATCCTGGTTACAAACGCTGTGTCAAATTTCTAAGAAGCTTTCCGGTGAAGAAATAGATACTGATTAGGAATTCACTGAAGAAGAACTGTGTTGCTTTCCAGATGCCCCTGTGACGTCATGGAACGTTGAAATGACAGACGCAGGAGCTTCACTCAAGAAAATCTCAGGATGACCTTCTTAGCATACTGTAACAGCCATGAATAAGGTAGGATTTCTACAAAACTAATTATTTATTCTATTTTCGAGTATTTATTTTTTCTTATTTTGGTGCACATTTTTTCCATTTTTCGTGCACTGTTTGATTGTACAGTGCACGTATAAATCAGGGTTCTAGTAATAATTGTGTGTGACAAAACCTCAGAGTAAAGTACAGGCCTTCGCGGGAACATTACTTCCGTGGGGGCAAGGATGCGGGGAACCCAACACGATCAAGGTAAACGCGGTGACAAAAAAGTCTTCGCGACTAGCTACTGACATTGTTATTTCTCAGGAGCGTAAGAGATGAAATAGTAAAAAAAAAAAGAACTGTACTACTGAAATGAACTGGGTTACCTAGATATTGCGAGGGCATGGTGACAACCAGGTTGACGACTGAAGACCGTTGACCACTGCTTGGGTCTGCGTGGAACCCGGGAGCGATGTAAGACGACAAGGCGCTGGTTGGACGACTGGATTACGTAGTCTGAAGTTCCGCCGTGGATGGAAATGAGTATGCACAACCACTGGGGACTATCTGCGCGGTTGTACAACACATTAAATTATTGTGTTTCACTAATGTAACTTTAAATTAACACTTAAATATGTCATTATGCGCGACTGATACACGACTGTATACGAGAGAGGTTTCAATAGCCGTGTACGCGGTCATGATATCATACACAGGTAAAGACACCGCATAATGAATTTTAATGATGTAATTGGTATGGGCCCGTAGTTGGCCGCGACCAGGATCACCTGAAGGTACACTTTGTACGGAAAATACGCACTAGGCGCGAATGTAGAAAGAACTCGAAAAATTACACGAACGGCTGAATCGAGTAGCGAGTTCTTACAGGAAAAATTCCGTAAGTTAACTGAAGGAATAAGAATACTCAGGACAAACGTCCTACCGTCAAATCTTACAAGCGTCTCTACACGTGGTAGTCCTGCTATAATTAGCTAACGTCTATAATGCATTATTAAGTTAAAATTTAAGAACGATTTTATCTGGGTAACATATTTACGTTAAGGAATTTATTTTGATCAAAGAAACAGTTTACTACATGAGCGCATATAATCAACTCAATGTACCTTGGTTAGCCGTTTAGTCTGTTAAAAAAAATATCGTGTAGTCTGTTAGCACTTGAAAGCGATTAAAAACACTTTCATGTGTTTTGGAAGAAGAAGAAGAAGAAGAAGAAGAAGAAGAAGAAGAAGAAGAAGAAGAAGAAGAAGAAGAAGAAGAAGAAGAAGAAGAAGAAGAAGAAGAAGAAGAAGAAGAAGATTTCAAAGGGAAATTTCGGTTGATGGATCACATGATAGACTTGCCGTGTTTAAACAATGTTGAATGTAGATACATTTTTGTTGCCGAACGTGAGCATACCCGTTAAACAGATCGTATAAATATAGTCTGTCTCCAAGTTTAGACATAGGATAAGTCTCAATTTTAGCGCTATTTGTTGCGCATACAATCTAAAGCGTGTTGCTTTTTGTTTGAGCCTCTGTCTCCGGGGAAGAGAGTTTTCAACAAAATAAAATCTATTACCGACTTAACTTTGAATTGTTTATTTCTGTTCTTGTAAAAGAAATACTTATAAAAAAGTAGATTAAATATTATTAAAGAGTTTATATTGTTCTAGCGCGCGCATGTGTATGTATATTATCATTATACCTACATGCTTATGAAATTGGATGATTACTACATGAAATGCAAAACGTGTATGTAAATGTATATTGAAAGGAACAAACTGGAGCTGTAACTTTTTTTTAATCAAATAAAAAGCATGACAGATTAATTAAAAATAATTTCCATGTAAATGCATATTCATATCATATCTCCTATAACTAAAGTATTCTATTAAGATAAAATATGATTGCGCCAGTGAATTATTTGTAGTAACTCGATAAATGTAGAGCTGCGTTACTGTAACGCAATAACTCCTGAATATGAATGTATGCACCTGAATGGCTCTTTCGGTAAAAAATTGTATCTTTACGTTATTGATCCATGATCTTTAAGTCCATTTTTAATGGACGTGAATAGTATTGTTACCTGGCAGTACCTGAATATCTAAAGTGTATTCAGAGTAGACATAGACGAGAGTACAATGCCGCTCTTTTACTCTATTTTTATAATTTTTTTCGGTTTCTATACTTGGTGTTTCCTCTTCAAATATTTGTTTCAAAGTACATCAAGGTGTTCATTTACTATACTTACTATACTTACTTTTATTTGTTGTTCAACTTTATTTTACATGTAGTCCCTAGTATTTGCAAGTAGTTCATATTTGACGAAGACACACTTCAGATATTCGTACTTCTTATTCACTCATATCCAGTTTACCTGTTTTTGTATTTATATCCAGTATGTTAGTGTTTGTGTCAACACGTCCTCTCAGTTTTTGTTCTTGAATTATAGCATTAAACTTTTGTGTTCATACTTTCGTTCCCATCTTCTTATCCTGTTGTTATTCCACTTAAAACATTATTCTCTTTTCTGTTTTCTGCCGTTTCCCTTCTTCAGCAGTAGTTTATCGTATCCTTTGGGCTAACAACAATTTCAGTAAGCGAATTCAGGAAACTCTGTTAAGGGATGTTCGTTATCTGGTCCATACCACAGTCCCACACAAATTGCTACGTTAGAATATATGTGATAAAATCACTAGGCCGATATCAATATTAACCTCAGGGACAATAAAACAATATAACATGTTCAGTCACATCATATCACATGGATTTAAACATATCATCGCGAACCTGAAATTTACATTTAAAAAATTTCATTTAAGATTTGATGGTTGCATCTACAGCAATTCTCTTTGGCATAATATGATTGTAAAGTAGGTTTAACCCTTTGTTAGATTTTTAACAATGTTTTTTGCACTAATCTTTGTTAATAGATAATGCTAGCATTATTAAAAAATGCAGGCAGCAAAATATTAAAAAAAAACAATGGACAAACTGTTATATTACATATCATATGAAGACTTTTCCTTAGTATGTTAAATACTGGGTTCTAACTTAAATTTCCTCATATTGCAGTTGACTTAAACGACGTTGGCTCGAGATAAAATCAACTCGACGTTCAATTGCATTGTTGAACCATAACACTTCTGTTTTGGGGTAGATTGTTATGGTCATGGTGAATGCGTATACAGTTTCACACGCGTGGGAGTCGATATCATCAAGTTCCTTCTAGATGCACTGAAATGATTTTTTTTGAAGAAGACGCTAGATCGAGAGTTCTTAAAGAGTATTAATCACATGGGATAATTCTGTTAAATTTATAAGTAGAGTTTACCAAGCGTTTATATTACACGTTTGTTGACTTATCTTCAGAGAGTGACATTTAGTTGTAATTTAATTTGACTACTTTATACATTCTTGACGTTTCCTTAGTTTTTAATTGAATTCAAGTTGTGTTAATTATGATTAAATTAGTTGAAGTAGTAATTCATTAAAAGTTGACTATATAAAAGAAACTTATCACGTGTAACCTGTTGTCTGTTATTTGTATAACACAGCACGAGTAATACGAGTTACTAATTGATATAACGTGTTTCTGTAGCTCTGATCATATTGTAGTCTACGTCATTAGACAAATGTTATTTCGTTGTGCCGTGAGTAACGAAATGTTTATTATGAAGTAAACAGACTATTTATCATGTTTATTATGAGGTAAACGTGTCGTTTATTCTCACATGATGTTTAGCATAAGAGGAGGTAATAGATCGCTCTCAAATTAAAATAAATTCTCTCAGCTAAAAAGTATTATAATTACATCATCATCGTCTAAAGGCCATGCACGTCTCTCTCTCTCTTTCTCTCTATCTCTCTCTCTCTCTCCCCATCATTGTCCTCTTTAAATCGCAGTACGATAGGAAGTTTTCATCTCCTTTCCCACTTCTTTAAAGAATGCTGCTCTTGGTCGTCATCTTGGTTTTTTCCCCAACACCTTTCCTTCAGAAACGTTACTATGAATTGATTGTGTCGTAACAAGTGCCCGATCAATATAACTACAGCAACTTTAATTAAATTTAATTTTCAGTATGTTGATTATTTGCGTATACTAATTTCCTAAATTTCACCCCAAAATATTACATTATCAAATATATTTTGAAAAATGTTGATTAATATGTTATGCTTATTCATTCAAGATAAAATACTGCTCAGACTATGCAGTAAATTACAGAAACCTATCAAAATGTAAAACAAAATACTTATTACAAAAACATGAAAGGAGGAAAGGATAGGGGTGAAAGGCAAACATGTAATAACGTGATTGCAACAACAAACATATGGTACACCAAAAGAAAAATATTGTTAGACAAGACAGTAAAATATGTAGAGTATTAAAAAAAAAACATGCGACTGAAGATGATTACTAATTATCAATTTCTATCAAGAGAGTGGTAGCCTGCAAGTGACATATCAATGTCAGCGTCTGTGCCAGACATCTCACTGCGAGCAGACATTGTGTAATTCTGCCAGGTGAGTACGAATTATACAAGTCTACATAAGTACACTTCTTTGTAACGAGGAAGTTCGTTATTTTCCTCGAATTTTAATAACACAAGGTCACACGTATTAACGATTACTCCACAGATGTTCTGTAGTGAATATTGTAGCATTAATTCATGGTCCACTATATATTATTCTATTTGAAAACGCAAACACGTTCGTAGCATTCAATAAGGTTCGTCACCTTTAGGACGTTATAGGAGAATCGTAATAAAAATGAAAAGTAATGTGATTGAAAAGGATGACCAACACGCTGCGTATATAATAACTTGATACACACATTAATTAAATAACAAGTTGTAGCGTGTTTAAATAAAAACTTAGTTCTGAAAAAAAATCCGCGTGGACTGAAAGTGCTACAAAGATGTCTCTGAAACTGAAATGATTTCTCATAATACATGAGCAAGGAATTTCTCTATACACTGAATACTAAATAAAAAAACCATTGAATCCACAATTTTATCTATTAAATAATACTGTTATTACTGCCAGACATTTTTATATAAGTTCAGTAGCTTAAATGTTTAAAACCAATATTTAATTAGAAGCTGCAAAACAACCCTATAATGACTGCATATGTTTGTAGAATGAGCTGAAAAATTAAAGATTAGGTTACAAATTATTTTTGGTAATTCTAATAAATATTAATAGAAGCATAAACTCTTGAAATCTAAATTAGTCATAAAAATAAATAAGTAGGGCTAAAACATCGATAGGTTGATGACTTGAAGTTTGAACAAACCATAAATAAATTCTTACGATACACTTGTGTGAATCTCAGTTTCGTTACAATTAGAAAAGCATAGATCATTACAGGCAGAATTAAACAATCTACAGTTTGCTGAGAATAAAATGAAACAATCACAATATAGATGTTTCTTTAAAATTTAATTCTCGGTAGCAAAATAAAACACTTTAATTAAAACTATTGAATCCTAGGAATAAGTATCAGAGTAAATGTTTCCGATAATTGGGTAGCTACAAAAGGCTTCTTGGTGTGAAACAAGTCGAACCTGCCCTACTGTAGAGTCTGCAGCAGCTTTATGGATGACAAAACTTTCGAGAATTTCTGCTTTTTCTTACAATAGTTTTATAGCCCGGTGATGAAATCCCTTGTACTGCCATATGACAAAAGTAAGTACTGTACTCAGTGGATGTTGTTTTAATTCTACTGAATACAGCAAAGTGGTACTATAATTGTGTATCGCCTCTATATATTGTAACGTTACATAACCCGGTCCCAATAAATTAAATCATGTAAGAACATAAAGGTCAGAAATGGGTAACCTATAACTAGCTTAAAATTAAAGTATATCACTAAACATTATAAACAATTCGAGTGACAAGTGAGTTATAGTGTACCCACGGAGGTAAAAGTGAAAGTGAATGAACTTCTTACAGAATTGTGCTGTAGGTCTGGGAATTATAAAACTATGAGAGTAGACTATAATGCTACTAACTGATTCTGTATTTTATTTATTTATTGTAATATTTATATTGTGTAGACAACCAATTGTAATACCTAAGTTAATTTTATGTTTTTCAAATATTTGTGTTATAATATAAGATAACCCAGGGTTCGTTTTAAAAAACATAAAAAGTTTAAATGTCAAAGGATAATAAAAAATTAAAATAATTCTATATGAGGGAAATGGCAACAGGAAGTAGTGCAGTGTAGGAATACTATGAGAGACTAATAAATACTATATAAATTCATTTAGAGATAATAAAAATATTAAATACTTATATACCAGGTCATAAGAAAATGAACAGAAACCTCTTACGTACGACAAATTGGTAAAGAAACCGGAATTAAAAAGAATTATTTTTCGGTAAATAAAATATAAATTTATAATAATTACAAACTGCCTGTATAGTAAAAATATTTTGGGTTACTAAGAGTGACGAGAATAACAAGAATTGTTAATATAATTTTTTTGAAAAAAAACCTGGCGAGTTGACAAGATGATGCTACTACAATTCTAATAAAATATCCTTTCTGAAACTTTGGAGAAGTGAAAATTAGTATAAAATTAAAAAGCAATATGAACACTATATAATCATACCTTATTTATCAAAATTAAATGGTTATACTCCCTAATAAACAGTGAAAGAAAACCTTCTAATGATTCGGCCTAGTTTCGCCATGGTTCAAGTTGACGATAGAATATGGGCCAGATGGTAATGAAATTATAACACAAGACGGACCTCACCAGAGAAAAGGCTTCATTCCAGTAAGAGCTATAAGAAGAGAGGTAATATAAACATTTTGTCTAATAGTTAACGAAGAAAACGCATTCCGAATGGTGATATAGAAAACAAAACTAGTCAAATTTAATCACATGTGTTTAAGTAAACAAACGCACGCTGCTCTCTGACGGACATTTCTGGAACTATATACTAAATAAAAAATAAACAAATTTTATTTAAGATTTTTTCGGTATTTGTAAAGCTTAGTACAAAGCTTTGTAATCCATTTCTGACCATCTCATAACAAAAAGAACTTACCCTTAACCCTGGGGAATTATTAAGAATTATATATTAATTGATGTTTTAAAAATAGTGTAAAATTTGGTAAACAAAGCCATATATGTTTTTTTCTTTAGACAATTCCATGTTTACTCGATGAAGTCGAAATTGTGTTTTATTTACGGAAAGATCAATTGTGATACTTGTATTTTGGTGGCAGGAAACAAAAACCAATAATATAAATAAATAATATTATTGAAAAATGATATTGAATAATAAAGTGTGTTATAATTTTTGTAGTGGGTAGTTGTAATAGATTTCAGCAAAAAAAAAAAAAAACAGAAGAGATCAACCCATCGGATCATATTTTGCTATAGTGTAGGCTGGTTAAACTAGGCGTGGAAACTCGTCTCACAATCAGCTGATTTAAATCACAGCGAACAATTTGGAAAATCAGAAATCGCCTAAACCGAGTGTAAATAATCGGTACTTACTCTCTCTTCCTCATAAGGCTGAACAACTTCCCTACTTGACCCCAAATCACACACTCTCGATTTCTGCTTAGATTGAGTAACATTACAAAATACTTTATTTTTTAAACTTCAGTTATTATAATTCATAAGTGGCGACTGCGGAGAGGCGGAAACTTTAATATCTCAAGGCAGTACGTTACAGATTGGCGTACACAATATTGGGAGCTTAATTAAATAAGACGAACACCCAATAAGCAACATACAAAGTTTTCGCTAATACCTCTACAACAACAGCGACGTTACAATGTATATATTGTAGCGTTACATATCATCACCATACCAAAGAACCACAATTAAACATAAACTAACCATCAGCTGACACATAAACAACCAAGTATAAGGAATTGTATAACAATTATTAAATTCAGTTCAAGAATTAATGACTAAATAATGAATCAACAAACAATGAATAATATAGTAATAAAGACAACAACAAAGAAGATACTATACTAAATGTGATTAACCCAAATACCCAATAGATTAGGTAGGTGAGTAGAAACAAAAGAAAACAGTGACAATAAGTAGGAAAGAATAAGTTAAAAGGCATAATGAAAAACCCAAATAAGAATATAAGGCAAGGAAGAAATAAAATATCTCAACCACTCTATACCAAGATGAAAATAACCATAAGATAAATAAAATAGAAAAAGAGAACTCCAGGGTGAAGGACAAATGGTAATATAAAACCATTAGCAGACCATTTTAATTGACTTGACTATGACTATAATTCTGATCCAAACAAAAACATACTCAATAATGATTAGGAGAGTGAAAATAAAACCTGTATTAACATAAAATAATAATGTATAATAGATAACAATAAGATTATCTCTTACCTGCAAATTGTATAATTGATATAACTCAAGGGATATCAGAAAAACTGGTAAATAACCATTAAACTTGTCAATAGAGTAAAAATTAAATTGAATCATAACTACCAAAACAATAAATGATAGTTAATACTATTAGTAAATAAGAATAATGGAGTGAAAGGTATAAAAAATAACACACCATGTAATTCTATTGTTGTAAATCAGAGTGGGGGTCCACATAACCTAACTCACTAAGCATTCTCACTTATAATGACAAGAATCAATACTAAAAATGTTATAAAACTATGGTATCTTGTACTCTACTGAAACTAGATATTATAAGGACCATTCTATGACTAAGATTAATTACCCAAAAAGGTGATATGTGTTGTGATTAGTGTAAATTAACAGACTGAAATGGACAGCATAGAATTTACTCACTAATTACACTAAAAAACCTTAGAAATACTAGAAAAAAGAGAAAAAAGAGGAAGAAATTAATCTCAATGTCAACAAAGATATGTAATCTAACCATTATTATGTAAATCAATAATAATTGTTACGGAGTTAAGTCATAATAATATAAATGAGATATACATGACATGTGGCACTAGGTGCAAGAGTCATTATTGGATAACCAGCAAATAAGAATATTCAGATGTAAACCAACTAGTGTAAAACTCGATAGTAACTATGATGGTCGTTTATGTAAAAGATAAGGAATTAATAACAAATGTATAAATCAGAATAAGGAGAATTCATATGACACCTAGTAACGCAAAACTATAGGTGATTATAATGACTAAATCCAACAAAATAAAAGTGTATTAACAAAAAACTGAGGTGACCAAAAGTTGTAATGGTCATCTGAGATTAATTATGACATGTTAGAAATTGTTCAGAAACATCTATTAAACTATCATAAGTGTATCGAGTTCATAGTGCTATAGGCATACAGAAGCCTAGGCCTAACATATGTGTTTTGTGCATAATTTTATATAAATACTGAGTAATAAGTGTAAAAAACGACTTGGAACGCATTCTCTCTATGAGATATGATAACCAAATGTTAATTTAAGTCATATAGTACATAAGTTTATTAAAATTTGTATTAATCGTAGATTCAAAGTACTATCTTTGTTAATAATAGACGAAAGTGGGCCTTGTGAGGTGTCTAAATAATGAGCTAGACAATCGCCATATCATGGTAAGGCTAGATGGGCAGTCACAAGTAACATAAGAATTTTATATCAGTTGTAATGTATTTTCATTAATTTTGACAAAATATTTGGCGTCACTTTTTAATCTCTACACAAAAAACCCACACTTTCTGTAAAATTAAATAATTTAGTAAAGTGGGAGTATGTGCACACGGAAGAGTGTCATCAATTTTTAACCAATCGGAGGAGTTAATCGAGATGTGGTCAGGTAACGCAGATTGGAATAGGGGGGAAGGCACGAAATTTTTGGACACTTCTTCATTGTTGACGACACGAGACAGACGACAGCTCCGCTCCAAATTAAATCGAGAGAATACCCATCATGCAGTGCGGAATCCGAATACGGGTCGATCTAACCTCATTTACACAAAGTGTTATAAAGTATTAATTAAATAAAGCAACAAAGTTTAGTGAAGGTGTAACAGTGAATTAACGATTGCATGGTGTATAATAATTTGCAATTGCGTGAATTAAGGGAAGTATGGTGACAATAAACTATACTTATAAGAATTAACAACTTATGCGATAAACGTATCGAACCTAATGAATACTATGAACTAAGATGAACACTAAAAGGGCTTTGAACCTTACTACCTTTGTAAAATTAATTATTGTTAAAAAGATTTATTCACAAATCAAGGTTAACTGGACATAACCATAGACATTCCAGGTCTAACCTAAAATGTTGACGCCAGATGTATTTTTGAATTTTATGTTATTAGTTTAAAATCTTCTTTATTAATGTAATCACTCTCCTACTACTCAATTATTATAGTAGTGTAACTCTTCTAGTTGCGTATTTTGCAGTCTAAAAGGACCTATTTTAAAGTCAAACAACTTAACTAAATTTTCACTAATACGGTTTTCTGAAACCAGAATAACCACCATGAGAAAAGTTGTTTTAGTTTTTTAAAGTACATTATTATTGTAAATGAACGACCATCAATTTAATTGTTATATAAAATAATTATCTAAGCATCGAAGCATTTTTGACCAGATAAATGAGATTATAAAATTATTTCTTTAGACGATACGCATTCAGGTTAGGTGAACAGCTGATAGCAGTTGGTAACACTCGTCGGCGGCAATGAAATTATTTAAATGTTTTAGATTGTCGTCTCGACTATGCCTTGTTGACAGGACAGTTAACAAGGGAGATCTTCATTCCAAGTAAGTACTTCATTAATGAATAAACTTAATTCCTATGACTATTAAACTTATAATTCATTAAACAAATTTACAACGTCAGACACAATTAAGGGATGCCATTGTTGGAATCTTAACCAATTCGTCTAACTTATAGAAACCACAAGTCAATTAATCTACAATTCATACTTTGATAATAATTTAATAATAATAATTCAATAATCAACAAGTAGAAACAATTAAACGTATCGTATACAAAATTGGCGCTCAAACATGAGGCCTAACGAAATAAATTTTATGGGGAAATTAGAAAGAAGAGAACACGAACTGCTTTGTAAGCAAACCAGTAGAGTTACAATATATATATGTGTGTGTGTGTGTGTGTGTATGTATATATATATTGCGACGATACAAATAAATACTTTCGCATAGGATAGTTGTGTGTGTATAAATTATGAACAAATCTGTATTGGAGGTGTAGAAAAATTATTTATTCAGCACACAAGTAAATAATGTATATATGATATATTTAAATTTAAACAATGTCATGTATAGTCTTTATTATTTATAAAAGAGTTTATATAGTTCAGTTTGGATGAGTTACTTGATACGTAAAATTCCTTATACTCGGCGTGACGTCACTCGCTGCTCCGCTGGCTTCTCTCTGTCTGCACTGACCGCCGCTCTGCTATCTCCCTCTCTCTCTCTCTCTCTCCGCGCTGTGCTGGGTTCGTCGAACAACTGACAACATTATTGCAGATGTCACACATAAATTGTCACTTTCCGAATTGTTAGTTTGTATCGCTCGGAATTTGTTATTATTAGTATTTAATCGTTATGAAAGATTGATTCTCAGGGTTGTACTGAGTTGTAATTATAAAAGCGGTGTACAATGCTTACACCTTCCGGCTACTCTTGAAGTGTTCCGCGTTAATAAGATTTATCCCGGTAGATAAATCTCCCTAAGCGGAACTCTTCTGCTAACACGGAATAGCACTTAATATAATAATATTGGATATTATGTAATTCACTTGCTTGGTTCTAATCGAACAACTCGAATAGAGTTCCAAGGCTTAGAGTTACGTTAGATTAACCAGTTCGAACAAGAAAAACTCTTGACGAAGAGCACACGTTCACTAAGCAACGGCTTCGGATGAACTGCCTGAAGTACACCTGACAGCGGACGTATCTGACTGAAATTAGGGGCTTCTGATTGGTCAATCGACTGTCTACGTGGTAGATTGAACAAAAGATAGACACGTTGGAGGCGAATCTTTGTATAAATCTGCAAGAGCCTGCCTAGATTTTATCTAGAAATTTTATTACTCTTCAATAGATAAGCGTGAAAAGTTGAGTTTTCAATTACTAAAAAACCACATTTAAAAAATAGCTGAGAACATCAGAGTATATAGAAAATATAGCTATTTTCATAATTAATTCACTGTTTAAGTTTCAAGCCGATTTGTTAACTAACGCAGAAGATATAACAACGAAGGTGTACCACACGCGAACGCGCGCACATATTCACACACAAAGTACATGACATTATAGAGCAAAAGTTTACAAAGAATTTGGTATAACATAAGTCCTTATCCATCACTAAATACAAAACTTATAGCTAATTGACAAAAATTGCATAAATCAATTTAAAACATGTTAATGTCCGTCATCCATACTCTGATATTCTTATTCATCATCCTGTGTTTTGTTGCAATATATATAAAAATAGGAAACTCACAATAAGTATAAACAAATAATATACATCTAACATACTATATACGTATACATCTATGGTATAGGCCAGTGTAAATAAGACGTGTGCCTGAATGCAGTTAGATCTAGCGGTGACGGAGAGAACTATTTGCAGAAGTTCCTTTTCTAAGGCCGTGCATGAGTGGTTTGTGTTTGTTACAACTTTTTATTGTTTGGCTAATTTATGTATATTTTCATTGTTTATCACGCCTCCCCTGAAATTCTCCTATGCCCCCCCCCCAGGTTGAGAATCCATGATTTAGCGGAAATACCTTATAACAGTAAATTGTAAATAATACTCATCTCTAAATATTAAATATTATCTATGGTAAGAAATGGGGGGGGGGCACAAAAATTCATTAGCCTAGGGCACTAAAACCTTTCAATTAGGCCCTGTCCCTATGTGTCTATGTCAGCAGTAATAGACTGAAATTGGATCTCAAAAAGTTACAGCAAATTCAACTGGATTTAATATTCATTTTTATTAAAATCAACTACTTTGTCAGTGAAACTAAGAAAACAGTTGGGGATTTCTTAGTGTCATCGTTTCTTAAAATTATACGGTTTCCAAACAACTGGCGTACACTACCCGTGAACGATTCGTACTATGTGTGACGTTGATCAGTCTTGTTGAAACAAAATAATTTGTGGCGTTCTCAGTAATTTGTGGAAATTTCTGTAGCTTTTGCGGAATATAGCATGGCGACGTACAGATCCGAAGGAATCTAGACAATCGAATCCGAAGGATCGCAGGACAATCTTCGTCATCAAAAGTTAAGGTCCTATTACGCTTTACGATGATACAGCACACCGCACGGAAGTTTCGAAGCTGTGTAACGGACGCTGGTGTAGCTGAATGGGATATCGTGTGCCCAATAACGAAAATGTTGATAACTTTTAAACCTGAAAGGTGGAAATGCGCTTCTTCCGACATCCACAGATTGTTAAGAAACTCATTGTTCTCGTGTATCTTTTCAAAGACACCTGTTCACAGAATTGTCGTCGCATTAGGTGATCGTTGGGTTTCAGTCGTTGGACGATCGCAACTTGTACGGATGGTAATGTAAGTCCTGTACTAATATTTTTAAACACTTGAACTAAGCAACTGTAAAGACACTGGTTGACGTCGGGTTGAACGATGTGGGCTTCTTATGCAGCAACTCGAACAGCTGAAATGAAATTTCACATAACCTAGACCAAAGAAAGCAATAATAGTAGTCAAAGAAACAAACGTCGGGGATGTGAACATGAGGTGTGTGTGTGTGTGTGTGTGTGTGACTAGTTCGTGTGGGATGGCATCGATGAGTAAGGCATTGTTACACATGACTGTACATAATGTTATGTACGTATGTACATATATCTATCTATACTTAGTACACAATACGTAGATTTACTCGTAAATTTATTTGTATATTGAATATTATAACATCGCCAAATTCAGATCATAGTTGGTGACTATAAGTATGTAAGAAATGCTAAAAAATAATATATTTTAATAAATAAGTAATGAAGAGAATAAAATTAGAAAATGTAATTAAGAAAGGAGGAAGAAGTATAAACTAAAAGTGATTATTAAAGAAACTCACAGACTAGACTGACAGACAAACGACTTGGACCCAACTCCAGAGATTGGCCAGATAACGAACCAAAATAAAAGTAAACAAGATGAGAAGTGAAGGAGAAGAAAATTGAGAACCAAGAGGGAACAAACCAACGATGAAGAAAATAAAATGAAACAAGTCGAGAAAACACAGACAAGGAATAGAGAATAGAGAAGGGAGAAATAATATAATCAAATCTAATAAAAGAAACCAAACCGGTAAAGGACCAATATAAAAAATAAATGTTAATGTTCATTAAGTGACAATTGTAATTGGTCATTAATAAAACACGGGGGGGGGGGAGCATTCTAGGTACGTTTATTTTCGAGCGCATGTATACGTTGCTACATTTTCTGTCTTAATTACATAAATGAAATCACTATATTTTTATTCTGTGCTGAACTAAATTAAACAGATATTCATGAAACTAACCTCTATTCTCTTGAATCTATTACTGATGAGTAGAGCTCGGATTACTTAGCAAAATGCTTATTTTTTTCAACGCTTCTATACATAAACAGAACTGTTATAGCCTACTTTATAATACATATCCTGACAAGCAATGTTAACTACGTTTGATGGTGTTTATAAATGATTATTGCGCGAGGAAAAGATTTTGCTTGAATATTTTATGATTTTGAATTAAAATTGCATATTTTAATCTAAACTGTCATATTAAAAGTGCATACGTCACCCCTAACCGTCATTATCAGTGATTCCTTTTTTATCGGCTAATAAAATAGTAGCTTAAGTCAAATGCGTAAAAAAGCAACGTAGAATTTTAATCCAAAACGGGGAAGTCACAAGATACTGTGAAATAACACTCGACAGTTAAAATGAGAAGAAAATCTTGGTACTCCCCGTCAAACTATTTCTGCGATATACCATTCCAATCAGGGGTCGGTATCTTGTCACGTGGTTGGTGAATCCCCGATTCTTCAAGCCGTTAACTCACCCAGCTTCAATGCGTCAGTCATGTCTCGCGCGTTGTTACAGTAAGCTGAATGTGGTCGGTGTTGTAGTTGTGTTGAAAAGGACCTCCCAAGAAAGCGTCACAATCGGCATTGTTACGTAAATACATAAACGATTTTGGATGTAATATTTCAGTGAGGACAGAAAAGTGTTTTATTTTGTTTGGTATGTGAAATGAGTGTTGTGTGTGCAGCATACTAATACAACGCGGCATAAAGACAGGGTTAACAATAAATCTAAGTTAAATCAGCAACTGATTACAAGAAATGTAGGTAAACAATGGAGTTAAAGTGATACATTCTCCTAAGACTTGTGTTTAGAATAGTGAATTCCTGAATTCCGACATTCCGTTGTGGACTTTGAATAATTTGCAGTTCCTTTTTTTTTAGAAAAATACATAAACAGAAGGGTGCCGGACGAATATACATTGGTCAGAAACTATGTGCCACAGTGTTTTTAAGACGTAATTTATAATATTCGCAATAAACTAAAGCACGAAAAAAGTGGATTTCTATAGATGAAACTACAGATGAATCAGGACAGTGCGTGTGTAGTGCTGTAGTTGGTGGTATGAAACCAGGCAGCAGATCATTACTTCTTAATACACAAATACTTGACACAAATTCACAGATGTATTTTTGAATTTTATGCTATTAGTTTGAAATCTTCTTTATTAATGTAATCACTCTCCTACTACTCAATTATTATAGTAGTGTAACTCTTCTAGTTGCGTATTTTGCAGTCTAAAAGGACCTATTTCAATGTCAAACAACTTAACTAAATTTTCACTAATACGGTTTTCTGAAACCAGAATAACCACCATGAGAAAAGTTGTTTTAGTTTTTTAAAGTACATTATTATTGTAAATGAACAACCATCAATTTAATTGTTATATAAAATAATTATCTAAGCATCTAAGCATTTTTGACCAGATAAATGAGATTATAAAATTATTTCTTTAGACGATACGCATTCAGGTTAGGTGAACAGCTGATAGCAGTTGGTAACACTCGTCGGCAGCAATGAAATTTTTTAAATGTTTTAGATTGTCGTCTCGACTATGCCTTGTTGACAGGACAGTTAACAAGGGAGATCTTCATTCCAAGTAAGTACTTCATTAATGAATAAACTTAATTCCTATGACTATTAAACTTATAATTCATTAAACAAATTTACAACGTCAGACACAATTAAGGGATGCCATTGTTGGAATCTTAACCAATTCGTCTAACTTATAGAAACCACAAGTCAATTAATCTACAATTCATACTTTGATAATAATTTAATAATAATAATTCAATAATCAACAAGTAGAAACAATTAAACGTATCGTATACAAAATTGGCGCTCAAACATGAGGCCTAACGAAATAAATTTTATGGGGAAATTAGAAAGAAGAGAACACGAACTGCTTTGTAAGCAAACCAGTAGAGTTACAATATATATATGTGTGTGTGTGTGTGTGTGTATGTATATATATATTGCGACGATACAAATAAATACTTTCGCATAGGATAGTTGTGTGTGTATAAATTATGAACAAATCTGTATTGGAGGTGTAGAAAAATTATTTATTCAGCACACAAGTAAATAATGTATATATGATATATTTAAATTTAAACAATGTCATGTATAGTCTTTATTATTTATAAAAGAGTTTATATAGTTCAGTTTGGATGAGTTACTTGATACGTAAAATTCCTTATACTCGGCGTGACGTCACTCGCTGCTCCGCTGGCTTCTCTCTGTCTGCACTGACCGCCGCTCTGCTATCTCCCTCTCTCTCTCTCTCTCTCCGCGCTGTGCTGGGTTCGTCGAACAACTGACAACATTATTGCAGATGTCACACATAAATTGTCACTTTCCGAATTGTTAGTTTGTATCGCTCGGAATTTGTTATTATTAGTATTTAATCGTTATGAAAGATTGATTCTCAGGGTTGTACTGAGTTGTAATTATAAAAGCGGTGTACAATGCTTACACCTTCCGGCTACTCTTGAAGTGTTCCGCGTTAATAAGATTTATCCCGGTAGATAAATCTCCCTAAGCGGAACTCTTCTGCTAACACGGAATAGCACTTAATATAATAATATTGGATATTATGTAATTCACTTGCTTGGTTCTAATCGAACAACTCGAATAGAGTTCCAAGGCTTAGAGTTACGTTAGATTAACCAGTTCGAACAAGAAAAACTCTTGACGAAGAGCACACGTTCACTAAGCAACGGCTTCGGATGAACTGCCTGAAGTACACCTGACAGCGGACGTATCTGACTGAAATTAGGGGCTTCTGATTGGTCAATCGACTGTCTACGTGGTAGATTGAACAAAAGATAGACACGTTGGAGGCGAATCTTTGTATAAATCTGCAAGAGCCTGCCTAGATTTTATCTAGAAATTTTATTACTCTTCAATAGATAAGCGTGAAAAGTTGAGTTTTCAATTACTAAAAAACCACATTTAAAAAATAGCTGAGAACATCAGAGTATATAGAAAATGTAGCTATTTTCATAATTAATTCACTGTTTAAGTTTCAAGCCGATATGTTAACTAACGCAGAAGATATAACAACGAAGGTTTACCACACGCGAACGCGCGCACATATTCACACACAAAGTACATGACATTATAGAGCAAAAGTTTACAAAGAATTTGGTATAACATAAGTCCTTATCCATCACTAAATACAAAACTTATAGCTAATTGACAAAAATTGCATAAATCAATTTAAAACATGTTAATGTCCGTCATCCATACTCTGATATTCTTATTCATCATCCTGTGTTTTGTTGCAATATATATAAAAATAGGAAACTCACAATAAGTATAAACAAATAATATACATCTAACATACTATATACGTATACATCTATGGTATAGGCCAGTGTAAATAAGACGTGTGCCTGAATGCAGTTAGATCTAGCGGTGACGGAGAGAACTATTTGCAGAAGTTCCTTTTCTAAGGCCGTGCATGAGTGGTTTGTGTTTGTTACAACTTTTTATTGTTTGGCTAATTTATGTATATTTTCATTGCTTATCACGCCTCCCCTGAAATTCTCCTATGCCCCGCCCCCCAGGTTGAGAATCCTGAAGAAGAGTAAATAAAAATATTGTCAATGATAGCAATAGTAAAATTAGTAAAAGCTAAGATAAACACTTAGTAAAAATAACAAACACTAAATGTTTAATAGTGAAAAATAATATTTAAGGAAGTTGTTAAGAATTGTCTTTAAAGTAAACCAGTAATTAAGCAGTAATGAACACTGAAGAGTGATATTCACTTTATTGATTAGATAAGAATATTATTATAGAGTTTAAAAGTATATAGTAGAATTTAAAGGTGAGAACCACTTTAAAATGTAATCTGATAGTGTTAACATGGAATGAAGGCAAAGAGTTTTTATGAAATAAGAAGTTTAAAACAGTCAATAAACACCCATGTTAGAAGGGATGATTATTGAATCAAGTTCAAAAGAGGTGAGGTTGTTTATCACCCAAAAAATAAAATCAAAGGTAATGAATTGTACACCAATATTAGATATTAAGTGTTAAACAGTTGTTTAAACAAACGTATGAATAGGATATGGATGGAATAATTATACCTACCATAGACGTAAATGTTGTATTTTATATGATGAAAAAATAGTAATTAATAGCCATATTGTTGACGTTGGCGGAGTAAATAAGTAAGAAAAGAAAGCAATGTTTGATTTAGAAAACGAGAAAACCAGTTAGTTAATAGTTAGCAATACATGATGTATAAAATAGTAGCAACATACAAATCACACAAAAACAGAACCAAAACGCATCAATAGATAATAAACATAGTTATAAGAACAAAATAAAGCTCTAGGCTAAAATGAGATATAATATATATGAAATAATCAAGAATCAGTAATGTCTACTTAGACTTGAGAAAAGTCTAACTGTCAAACACCAACCAATACAAATTGTACGAAAATAACCAAGTAATTAACAAATCCAAGGTGACAAATTAACCAAGGATAAATTGTAAACCTTATTAAAAGCAAAATATTAGAATAAGGAGTTAAATTAACAGAGAAATGTAATTAGGAAATATTAAAATAATTGTAAACTCATAAAACATGAAATAACCCAATCTTGTGGGATACCAAAATAATCTTTGGAAGAAAATACAAATAACAGTGCTAATAATTAATACTTAGGAAGGAAGATAATGGAAGGAAGACAGTCAGAAGATATATGAGGATTTTGAAAAGAATTCAAATTTTGATAACAATGGATTTATGTCAAGCTAAGCCAATCATAATTCATTGGTAACCATAGAAACCGCCGTTGAAGACGGAATTACCGTTGAATATCATTACTCGAAAAGTGACGCTCTTGGAAAACAGAAGCCAAAATTTTGAACAACCAATTTTTAATATAAAATGTTATAAAAGTTGACCAAACTACCAAAATTGAACGAGAAGGAGGCAGACTACAACTGAAACCAATTAACTGATGACGAAGAGCTTTTAATTCGAAACGAAGTGTATAAATTAATCCAAGTACATTGAAAAAGATGGCATAAAGCCCGAATAATTGAAAATTGAATTCTATTGCAGCTACAGCCCTTTGTACCAGACCAACTGATTAACCCTAGGCTACGAAGTTGTTAAGTATCCTATAAATTATCCAAACTTCCGAAATAACGCACTTTAAATATTTCTCACTATACTATGAAATATCACTAAACTGAATTTATTCTCTTTCAAAGATTAAAGAATAAACTAAGACACTGAAAATTTTTCAAAGCCTAAACATAACCTATGGTTGGTTTACGAACCTTTAAAACACTTTTACTACACTCCAACAAACCAATTATAGCTACACATCATAATATTTAAGTAGAAATATTGTAAGGTTGTGTATTTTTATTATTGTAATTGCATCTAATCCTTTTATCGTGATCAAAAGAATCCAGACGATTGAACGAAAATATTTGTTGACTACTTCGGTAGAACGCCATTACAGTATATTTGTTACGTTCAAAATCGATTTGTTAAACCCAGAGAGAGATTGTCTCATAGATAAATAACCGGTGCAAAGTAATATAATAAACCAAATATAACTTGTGTCAATGAAAACAGTAATAACAATTCATTAATAAATCAATACTGTGTATAACAAATGTGTTTTATTTTCAGTAAGAAAGTGTATTATTAATATTGTACATGTTAGCGGACATTTAAGAATTGGAGACTAGCGCTCTAGTAGTGAATACAGCAAACTGCTGGCTTGATCGAAAAAATCGATAAGCGGCGGGACAAGTTGAATTATCAACACCGCATGAGCGGAACCGCTGATAATAATAATAAGTTATTTTAATTGTTTAAAATAAACAATTTTGCGCCACCCGGGATTTATACACTCCTAGTGAACCTCAGGTAAAGAATACGATACCTGGTTATTCGTACGTTCGCGACGGACTCAAGCAGCGGAAGTTACGCTACCGAGCGACGACGGATTGGTAAGACAATACACAAGTTACACTCTGACACGTCTACATTTTACAGACTTCGTTAAGAACGACGAGTGAAGGTTAGTAATAAATTGACGCATCCAACGTGTGGCATTATAACACGGCAGCTACACACAACGTCTAGTAAGAATATACAACTGTTTACGTACATACAAAAGTTTATGATTATATACATATTGTTACGCAATACGGAACGTTCTCGTTCAGTCGATAGTGCAATTCTACGTGTATCCCGGCCAGCCGATCAGGTGTGTGTTTCTGCCAGGACCCCGTTGATGTAAGCTCTAGTCTTTTCGAGTGCTTGTTGACGCAAATTATGGAACATCTGCGGAATATAAATAGGCAACAGCTACCGCTTAGAGGTCAGTTTACGTCGGCGATTACTCAGTGCGTTCAAGTGGTTATTAGTGAAAAGTGATTATTGTGCGGGACTCTATTAGCTGACATCATTATTGCGTGTGGACAAATTTAATTTGAATTATTGTACGATTATAGTCTTGTTGAATAACTTGTTGATTACAAACTGCTAATAATGATAAATTAAAGCTGGAGATTAGCGACTTCATTGGTGTCTGTATTTTGTTTTCCACTGTACCATACGACGATCAGTGTACAGTGTACCTTTATATATTACAGTGTTCAATAATAGGCTACATTGTATATATATTTTATACATGTACATTACACTGTTCATAAATTACGCCTTTACGTAAAAATAAACACACATACGTGTCACTCTTCATATCAAATTTTCTTGCTTATTTGATTTCTCTAATTGCAACTAATTTGAGCTTTCTCTGGATTTAAAGTATAATTAAATAATGTAGACTTAAAAATGGTGTACAGTTCTCTCTAAAATAACTTTTAGAAAAAACTAAGCTGTCCCAAGTCAAAATATATTTATAAATAGCCCTACATTTTAATTGTAAGTATCAAACTATTCCAAAATGACTCTCCGTCATCTAATGATAAAAAATGTAAGGAATAAGCAAAGAAGAAAGAGAAAGTATGTTACAATTTTATCGTGTGACGCAGAGGATAAATTGTATTGTTTTTGCCGCTTTCAGAATAGAAACAAGTTAAACATAAACATGGAAAAAACAATAATGACTACAGTAATTTCAAACACTTTGTTTCCACTGTGTGCATTACGCTAATGATGTAAAGAGGGTGTGTTGTAAAGCTATAATGATTATTGTAACGGCGAAAGCGCAGCACACTTGGACCGCATCTGTGCTTGAGCTGAGCAAACTAATATAATCTCTCTCTGTATCTGCAATCATGCTCGTTCAGTGTACACGACCTGTTAATCTCTGTAGACAATACAGTAACTCCAACGCAAATTAGCCAGTTCCCAGGGCTCAGGTGTAAACATTTGGGATTAAACAAGGAAACATGCGATTTTGCATGTGTAGTAATATTCTGACTAACACGGCACATGTCGTAAGGCCTAGTACTTTAATACATACGGCAGCGATCCTCGTGAATTGAAATTACATATTTAAACGTTAATTTCCTCTTAACATTATTTCTCTCTGTTAGCTGAGTTTACCTTAGATTCAGTGTAAGGGGAATTGCATCTGCCTGTACAGCGGTGTGCAAGCAATATGAGACGGAAGTGCTTCAGTAATTATTCATACAAGGAAATGAAACGTTTTCTTACGCACTTACACATAATAAACATATCACGTGTAATCATGCCACAGTTCTGATATGTGAAACAGTTCAGATAGGAAGTGTGGACCAATTTAGTCTTTTTTTGAAGCTGCGTTTAAATTTGCATTTGCTTTTGTTGATAACGTATTAAAGAAAAATAAAAAAACGTACTTTTCTCAAATTTTCTGCCGAGACCACTAGTCCTTTTATCATCTGCGAGTCAGACTCCCGCATTTGGATTAGACCTGTTTTTAATTAAGCAAGGAATGAGAAAAAGCCAAATTCAATTTAATCTATGGAAACAAGGAAAACAGTAATGCAATCATTAGCATAGTTATTTTTTATGTAGGACTATAATACAAATAAAGGTTAGGCCTATGTCAAAGGAATTTCAGCACTTGATAGTACGCATAAGAGACTGCTCTACAAAGACCAGATCATCCTTCTGAAAAACTGTTGAATAATACTGTATACTTATAACTTGTCTTTAAAAAGCAAACACATATAAGAAGTGTTACCTATTTATAAATACTTTGTAGAGTGTATTGTTTGGGTTAGTAGAGCATTCTTCTTATGTCAATAAATTGAAATTAAAACTAAAATTTATTTGATCTCTGTGCGAACATCAGTAACCACTGAATTTCTAACTTAGGTATTCCAGGTAATAAGAAAACGTGATCAGTGTAGAGTATAAGGGTTGTATTATTTTGCGTGCCTCCACCCGCAAAGGTATTGGGAGTGTACCCGCATTAGGTACAACTTGTTTTCAAATGTAGCTAATATTAATTATCATATGCTATTTGCTGCAAATATAATTAAAACTTTAAATTGCGTCAAAATAGTTAATTACTTATGTTAACGTTAATTAAATATGTTAATTAGTAACTTTAAATTAAACTTTCTGAGTAACAGGGATCAGTTGTACACGCAGCTGAGTAAATGATATCTGTACACGCAAATATATATGCAAAATACTTTTTAAATAAAAAATAACATTTGCACTTGTTTTTAAAATGAAACTATTAATAGTGTATTGATATATACTATATAGTAACCATAAGTCGCTTGACACTAGAAGTTATTGGTTGTTTGTTTAGAAACACTGATACTAAACATGTAAACGTATTTTTAGTATCATACTATACTATGGGAGTGCTATGGGGATTATACTATACTATACTATGGGAGAGCTAGGGGCCGTGAATTAATAAATAGCTTTGTCAAAATCAGGATTTGGATATGGCAATACAGAAATAACCAATAGGCCTACACATACAATGAGAGTTTTTTGTGTGATTGCATGTGTTATATTATATTAATACTTTTTTTGTACGAGAGTAGGTCTAACTGTGCAAAACTAATGTTCGCCTACGGTATGTGGGACTCTTACTCACCAAAACCACAAACTATTCGTTCCTGACGTCAGTTCACCCCGGAACCTCTTTCGCATTACTTCAGCGTGGTGTCAGTCGCACTTCGCCTAGTAAAGTAGGTAATTGCCGATGGATACCTATTAACCTGTTGACACGGGAGAGAAAAGTAGAAGTTGGAACAATTGCTAGAGATGAATACCACACGCAGTTTGCACAAACACTGGAATGAAGAACCTAGAGGAAGATGGACCGCCATACTTGTTTCACATCTGGACAGATGGATCAATCGAGGACATGATAAGGTCAACTGTTACCTAACGCAGTTTCTATCAGGGCATTGATACTTCTGTGCCTACCTCAAAAAGTGGGGAAAGTGAAATGAGATTAGTATGACTCCCACCGGATTGCTCCCACACGTTTTTTGAATGTCACAGAAAGCCTTCTACGCCTGAAGAAACGAGGCGAAAATGAAGTCAAACTTGTTATATATGGAGAGTAATTACGACTGTCAAGAATGTATTACCGATGCTTTTACAGACATTAGTGTGCAAAAAAGATCATTTAGAATTTTTTTTCCGAGGAACAGGAAATGTTATCAACCGTAAACGCTCCGGCTGTTTTGTTTTGACACTGAAACTTTTCAACACTTAAGGAGCTTTTGAATGTGATTGCTGGCTCCAACCAGATGGGGCAACGGCAAACTTAAATATCCAGGTTTTGCGCGGGTTATTTAGTGATCTGAAACTTTCTCGCTGTCTTTGGTCCCGCAGATGACAGGACCTGTGGTTTTCCTCAAGATTTTTATTTACAAAAATAAGATATTTTTAAAAGATAATGTGTACTCAAGCAACCCGCACACATTTCATAACATAAAAAATAATGTTTAAAACTGCATCGCAATCGTTATTGTAACTATGTAATACTGCAACATACAATCAAAATACTGCATTCAACTTTAAAACACGTATTAGTGCACGCCTTGACAACATGACACATATTTTCAGCACACGTTAGTAGCTTTTAAGAGTATTTTCAAGTGGAGTGTTAATTTAAATTTTTTTGTTAACTTTATGAACAGATGAGAGCCTTGAAAACGTTATGTTTTAAAATTTAATTGTGACTTTTAATCGGTTTATATAGGCTTAATTAATTATATAGGCTCAATAAGAGCTCCAGCAGGCAAGTAAAGAATGTTTAAAGAATAACGCTCAGATATATTTAAATTTATGTTAGGCCTAAGTGTATTGGAATGAAAAAATTTATTCAACATCCTTAATACTTTTTTATTAAAGTAACGCATTTGATAATTATTTGGTTGTTAATTGAAATTATAACATTTTGAATTCAAGTAGTAGGCCTTAAAAGGCATTTTTAATCAACGAAGCTATTAAGGTTAGAGGGCTTGTCTACTTGTATTAATATTCAGAACGAGCGAACGTAAATTAAATGACGTGAAGGAAAAGTCTGTACGGAGATATGCGCTTCAGACAACTTATTTGAATTTTAAAATATTAATCCGAAGAGTAATGTACAATAAAGTAGACGTTATTCAACTACATGAATACTCATAACCTCTTAAAGTCAATCACGTAAAATAATAATTAGAAGTGAATAATTTCAGACGAATTAATTGAGGATTTCTGTTGAAATAGTCGTTTTGAAGCTTTAGAAATTGAAATATTACCGTTTTGTACTGCTCGCGGGTGTGAAATCAGTGATTGAGTGTTTTGCATTATTTCACTTCGTACCACTATCTTGAATTGTGTTTACAGATTTTAGGGAGAGTAAAACGGCATTGGTAAAATTTATAATTTTTCTCTGCGAGCAATCAGATTTATTCGTATAAATTCCGTAAAAATATATTTTAGCTAATGGGTTCTAAGTACCATCTTACTTGAAAGGCTGAAGTTTTTCATACATTAATTCCTATATAAAGAAATATGACTCGCTTCCTCGATTAAAAATATTGAACAAAGATAGGAGGTACTTGCAGCAGCAGAAATTACAAGCAATTTTACAGATTTTAATGATCGCTAGGACTCGTTTTAGTGCCCGAAGTGGTACTCTGAAGGTCTATACGATTTTCGATGGTTCTCCGTCGTCGGAGAAACTCTTACTCGTCATAGCGTGAAGGTGAACCAACACTTCAGTTGTAGATTTGTAGACATATGGAATTTTGGCTGTCTATATCGCGTGAAGCGTTAGACGTGTGACTCGTGACTGTATGGGGCGAGGTCGGAGGGCCCCGAAGGATAAATAGAGGGACCGGGCGGGTCGCCTGTAATCAAAAGTCACGTCAGGATGGTCTCGGATGGGGTGGAGCGAAGATATCTCGGTTCAAAGACTTCACGCCATTATGCCCCCACTTGGCAACAGTGCGACAATATGCGTTTCGCCTTTCTGGCGTAGACAGTGCATTACTCTATTGTTCGTGGAATACTGTTTCAGCACTGCTCGTAGACTACATAGAGCGGGGATTTGTTTTTCCTCCTCTGGGGAACTCATGTAATTTGCGGCCGGGTAGTGTAGGAAAACGTGAAAAAAGGAAGCCTGTTATGTGGACACATCTCGAGTGTAGCACACTTCGCTGCACACCTCGACGTGCGTTGGGATAGTTCTACTCTCCCCAACAGTAACTGATTGCACTAACAACAAGACGTCAAACCGCTTAACTTAATAAAATATTGGACTCAACATTGTATCTGCTATATTGTGTAGACAAAAAAACCTATATTTGTAGTTTGTATAGTCTTTTGCAGTATTGACATGAGACATTACATGTTACGTAATTCAGAAAATCGATTTTCAAGTATTGTTAGTAAATTTTTTAAATTGGTAGGATTCTTGTTATTTTTTGCGTTTTTGTTATAAACTAAAATTTTTAAACGAGATAATTTCAAATATATTTGTATATGACTAATTTTCTTTTAATGCTGAATATAATTTGTTGAAAAATATGTGAGCTAATATATTAGAAATACAAACCATGAAATAGGAAAGACTAAAACAAGCCAACAATTAAAATAAAAGACAACTTCTTGTTATACTAGCACAGATTTACAAAACTGAAACTCAAAATTTAATAGAATTTTAATATTAAACAAAAGAATTAAGGTCAAATATTTATTCTGTTTTAATATTTATATTTATTATGAAATAACTCGTTAGTTTAAAGGACACGGGAAGTCAGTTACGTTAAATGTATACTTGTCTCCTACCTTATTTGGTATCCTAATTAGCGAATCGATTGCTGTTGTTCCAATTCCATCCTGGGGTAGATGTAGACACTTGTTCCAATCTCAGAATCCTGGTGTGTATTGTGAATTTAAACTGTTATTATTTACAAATATTTCAAGCTGAATTAAAAATTAGACCACCATTTTCTGGGCCTTCCTACATTAAAATTATCCTGAGGAGCATAAAAGTACGCGGCCTTTGGTATAGAGTCTATTTCCATGCTATGAACTTATTCCCTCCAACAATTCTTGCCTTCACCAACTATTTTAAATAATGGGGACATCTTAATCACACCCAGTATATCCTCGTCGCGAAGCATAACTAATCATGAGCATCCTATGACCATTCTGAAAACCCTCATTTCTGCCGTCGTGATTTTATTTACATCCACCTTTCACAGAGTCTATGACTCTGGACCACACAGTAAAGTGGGTATCGACATAAAATGAAACCTTATAAAATTTAATTTTAGCTTCTAGTCTAACTTTATTTTTTAATGTTTTTGAATAGTCCCACAGATAGATCTAAATATACTCAACTTGTTCTCTACATCTCTGTCTAGACCCCACGAAATATTACATCATAGACACTGGAAACAGAATCTACATTCAGTACCTCCTTCAAACAGAAGTTGTCATCCACTGCTTTATCAATTGTTAGAGAATCAGTAAACATGTCTGTATGATTAGGAAATGATGAAAGACTTGATTTAAGTTTTAGTTTTATTCTAAGTAAAAAAAACCTTTGATTTTTAGAGTTATGATAAATGAGTAATACACACTACAGTTAGCAGTATAGGAGTGAACTACGAGGATTTACGAGGATTCGTCATTGGGAAGCCGAGGTATTAATCAATATTAACAACACGATTAAGAGAAAATGTTAGTAATTCTGTTTTAAAAATTAATCAAAGATATTTTTTAAGGAAGAATGAACCACCTAGGTTTAATCGAATTCAATGATCTCATGGGTTAGGATGGTTAAACCAATGTAAATTACAACATTCCACAATATTAACTCATGGATAAGATGTGTTCGCCAGAAGTTCCCCAAAATCATACACTTATGAAAAATAATAATTGACTTAGTCTCCTTCAAAGTAATTGCCTGCTGCATTGATTTATCGATCCTAGCGAGGTACTTATGCTCGAAACACTGATGGAGGTAATTTTCCGTTTGCCTTTTCCACATGTCGTGCACATGCAAATAAATCGTTTCCTCTTAAAAGTTCAATTATCGTTTTGGGGGAAAAATTAGCCTCGTGGGACTCAGTCGGGCGAATAATGGTGGTGTGGAATGGTGGTAATGTTCGTAGGAATTAAAAACTCACGCACAATGTGTAATGAATGAGCTAGCGAATTGTCATGACGCAACTCTTATGTTTGGTTTGCCCACATTCAGGACGTTTCTGTCGAATGAACTTGTTCTCGAAACTGCCTTAAAAATCACTGTAAAATTACCCGAGGATCAAATTCTTTATGAATACGCTTTTGATGTGAGAAAAGAACTTCAACATTGACTTCATCTTGGTCCGAGCTTGGCGCGCTTTTTTAGATCTTGGTAAACTTGGTGCTTCCATTGAGATGATTCCTGTTTTGTTTCTGGGTCATACCCATAAACTTATGATTCATCACGAGTAACGATCTTTGAAATGAAGTCATTTTCGCAACGTTCTTTCAGTTCCCTGCATACATGCGCTCGGTGTTCTTTTTAACAAACGGGGCATAAATTTTGCTGCAGCGTGTTTCCGCTTCGTGATAGTATTCCGACAAAACTCGCTGGAAAATTCCATATGATAAATCTATAGCTTTAGGCTACACGTCGAGATTTGTTTGCTGGCGATCTTCACGAATTGTTTCACAAACTTTGACGACATTTGCGTCGGGGCTGCCAGTTAAAGAGCGCCCAGAAAGTTCGTTATCTTCAACGGACGTTCTGCCGCTGTTGAAAGAATCACTCGTAGATTTGATCTGGGCCATAGCTTCATAGCCAGCAGCTCTGTTGTCTTTCCATGTTTACAAGAAATTATTACACAGTCTTTTTGCTAATTCAAATCAGTCGTATAGGCAACTGCGACACACTACATGTTAACCTCACCAAAACGTAATGTAAACAAATACGACTTACACGGCAACGAAAAATACTAGACTGGTTCCTTAGTAGAGGTGGGCCGATATACCTGTAACAGGTATTTTGGAACAATATTTTTGTGGAACGGATGTAACAGTGACTGAAATGTTGAAATACCTGTTTTTGGCGGCCTGGCTGTTCTGAATCGAGGCACGCCCCTACGCAACTATACACAAGTAACAAGTAAACGAATACGCCAAGGCCAAATACTAGGCGTATCACTGGTACACAAGGAACAGTAAGTAATCGAGTATTTCAAATTCTAGGGGTATCACCGATACACAAGGAACAACAAGTAAACGAGTATTATAAATACTAGGCGTATCACGAGGAACACTAGTATTTTAGGAACAATTGGTATTTTAGGAACAACTAGTATCAGGAGTATTTCGAGTACGAACTAGTACGAAGCCACTTTTTGGTCCTGAATACTTCATTCTGCGCAAAGAGACGAAGCTGTTTTTAATAAATGAACAAAATTCATACTGCTGTTACATTTATTTATTCTCGTGTTTTATGCAGATATACAATACAGATTATAATAAATTATGTATTACACTAGTCACCAACTTGGCAAATTTTGAAAAACAAATTATATTGTGTTATAACCTACAGAGTGGCTGATAATAGTTGATAGGCCGCTAAGAGCAGATATCTAATGAAATTTTACTGCAAACTGTTTAGGTTATATTTTTATAAGTGTAATCGGTTTAAATCATGTTTATTCTCATTCACTCTTGTAGCTTACTGTTATGTTGTTATTATGTTTTTGATGTTTTTTTTTCACATTAATTGTTGTGCTATATATTATACTTTTGTTAATGTGATTTTAACTTCACTGTACATCTCACGTAAATGATGAGATTGTTATAACGGACATTTATGCACTTTATCTAGTCCTGTTCATTAAATCTTTACTGATCTGATAAGGTGTGACGATTTTAAAATAGGAAATGTAAAAAGGAGAGAAATTTAAATTTTTCTTAAATCACACATTTAAACTAATTTTAAATCTGTAAATAATTCAAAATAAAATTTAATAAAGAGATTTAAAAAAGACAAAAAGGAATGCGAGTGTAAAAGTAAAGAAACCCTTTAATAATTTACCATGCATCGACATGCGATAACCGGAACCAACTTGCATACCGACCCATAAACTAAACTAATAATACTTGCAAATTTGAAATTAAATAAATAAATAAACAACAACACAGTAGTATACTATAATTAATTCTGAAGTAAAGCATATCTTTGGATAATTAAAAGGTCAAATATTAATACCGTAAATATCAAATAAAGGTGGAACTATTTTATGGTGATGCGTAAACTCCGCGCAGTTAACTTACCTGTCCTAACATAGTAAATCAGTCGAGATGGAGCGTTCTCGTAGTAAACACTACAGACCTGAACCATGCCCTCAAGTACGACAATATCTGTTTATTTTAGTGTGCAGATTTAACAATGTGCAGAGGAATGTAGCGGTAAATTAGTGTGTTACAAAGTAAACATGTAATCATTTAAAACAAAAAGGAATAAATAAGTGTGAGGGATGACATCTCTATTGACTAAGTGTAAGATCTCAATGTTTGATTAAATTAAAAATGTACGAGGTACCAAAAGTGAGAACCTTTTATAAATAACGATGTGACGTGCATTTCTGTGGCAAACAAAAACATTTACTCAAGTTATACTTCTAAAGATGCTTAGCTACCAGACTTCTGAGAACAGCATACTAGCTTCATAATTATCGAATCACTTCAGGAACTTCAGCAGGAAAGTAAACTACAATAAAGACCAACCATCTGTGGACACCCCAAGGACCAAGGACCAGGACACGGAGTAAACTTCAGGATATCACAGGTGACACGGAGACTTGTCTTCCGTGGTTAATTACCATTCAAAAAAGATGATTTGTAAAAGACAGTTTAAATAAGAATATAAAAGACTTTAATAATAGTCACTTTGTAAAATGTAGTATGTCATATGACTAAAAATATTTGTAGTAGCAAGTAGTGCCTATATTATAAAGCTTCGCAGATACTAAAAGTTAAATTAAGTCCATTCTTCAAATGACCCCCAAATAGTTTGATAGTATATGAGTAACTTACAAACCAATTTAATATCCCGGATCCGTGGAAAAAGCTAGCACATAACAATCCTTTTGTTGTGGGCCCCTTTCAGTAAATATTTTGTAAACTATTTATCAAGAAAACCTTATGGTGAAAAACTCATGTAGAATTGTTAAACAAATCATTTAAAGAGATGTCATTACATAACACATAATACTGAGTGAATAAATCATCAAACACCCATGTAAGATTTCCTTTAATTCTAACTACAGCTTGTAACGATAATAATTAGAAGTTCGTTACGACTATGGCAGCCTATGCAATTGATCCGAGGCAATTAAGCACAGGTTCCCGATGTTATAACGTAGGTAAGACGTTATAAAATGCGCGACTCTGCTAATTTGTAAAAAAAAAAATATATATAATAATTGTGTAGATAATGACACATATATCATTTGCCCCTCTGTAGATCTATTCACTCAGTTACTTTAAAAGATTCCAGTAATTTTAAATAAAAAGAAAATAATAATTAGAATAGAATAGTATATAGGTAAGATTAATTGTGAATTTAATATGTGTAAACTCATATTAACATATTAACACATGTATACAAATCCATCTACGTACTTGTCCAAAAATTTCAGTCATCAACGTGTCGGTTTGACAACAAACTCAGACCGGTAAATTTCCTGTTCTCGCCTGTACGAAACTGTCCTTGTCACCCTCTGCCACGTCGAGTTAGACAATACCCCACCTCCTCTATTGTTATAAGAAGCGTGTGTCGTCTTGTGCCTAGTAACCACGTAGTTCCCCTATTGTTGAAAGTAAATTGACGTCTGTGTGAGATTTCTCTTTCTCTGAGATTTAATTCTAGCACAATCAATGTAAATTTTTACTGCGAATTAAAATTGTTTATTTGTGTAACCAAGAAAGAGTATTATAGGATTTAGTATTAGTAGAATAAGTACTGATAGTGGTTAATATCCGGGAAATATGGGTTTATTTAACCCCGATCTATTATTAAAAAATGAATTGTGCTACGAAGCTATTTTACGCGGTTTACCTCACTCGAACGTAACAGTCTCTGAATTGCGCAAATCGTTACTCGAAAGTAGATCAGATACACCCGCGCAGTTAGGTAGATTAAGCGAACTCGATTATGAGAGCGAAAGAGAAACGTGTTATGCGAAGTATAGGGAATTGACGTTATTATCTCAAACCCTTAACGACGAAAAATCACCTGCAGTAATATTGCGGACCACGCAAAGAATAGAACATTTAACCCGCCAGATAAAAAATTTATTAAACTGGCCCACCGTCACTGTAATCCCTCCCGATGTGCAAAAATTTGCGGATGAGGCATTACAGCAATTACCTACGATAATAAGACAATTGCGAAGAATGTCCGACTCATTTAGGATGGAGGAAATTGAGCAATCCTTACAGAAATTATATATTTCCCCAGTCCAATCGCCTACTTTAGAACACCCTCCCACCACCGCGAATCACGAATCACCCACCGTATCGAAGATACAACCGAGTCATGAACACCTACCAGATAGAGACGTGAATACCCTAACGATATCGGCAGCCCCACAGCTTAGTGGTCATCATAATCGCACCAGTAAGTATGTATTTACGACGGCTAACGAAGCATCAGGTCCTTCTAGAAGTATACCACATGTAAATTTTAATGTGGACCTCTACGGAAAGATCACGCATCCAGTAGAAAAAATTATAACAGAAATTCTATACACGGATGGCTTAAGTATTACGAAACTGTTAAATTTCATCAAATACCTCCTACAAATAAAAGATTTACAGCAACTAAATGATTGGCAAATCTTGCAAGTCCTCCTACTCAAATGTAAACCACCATTAAAGGATCGTGTACTGGAATCATTAAGCTCGACTCTTCCAGTAGAAGAACTTCATACTACCATATAAAACATTTTATTCCCACAGGAATTTATGAGGAGTCAAAAGAAACACCGTACTTCGAGTACAAGGAGCCCATGAGAGACTGGCCCACTATATTGCAGACATCAGAGAGTCTTTCCGACTACTGCAAGTCAACTGGAGTGAGAAACAATTGGTCGATATCATTTTAGTAGGATTATCTCCGGAAGAAAGATCTAGATTAGTATTAATAAATAGGCCCAACACTTTCGCAGATCTAGAACAATGCAGTATTCACTCGTCAAACGTATGGTACGCGGATCAGAACAGACATGCATTGCTATCCACTGCACCACGTAGAAATGAAACGCAAGCCCTGGTAACAGATGCAAGAACACAGCGCGAAAGACGACCATTTCGTAGACCTACCAATTTTCACAACCATGGTAAATCTAATGCGCCTCAACCTCGACAGGAAACAAGTGATACCCCTCGTAAAGAAAACATATGTTATAACTGCGGGAAATTTGGACACATCAGTAGAAAATGTAAACGGAAACAGTTCTATCAGAAAACCCCTTATCCAAAAAACATGTAAGGCAGGGAGATCCGAAATCCTGTGTCTTCCGCAGCATCGTGAAAACAGGTAAACCCCTAAAAGACAACAAATTAAAAAAAAATAACCAAAGAAAATTAGACCCCTATGTTAAGAAGTTCATTGATAAATGTAATGCTATTAATAAATGTGACTTCAGTAAGTGTCAATTACCATATATACAAGTAGACCTCGGTGTTACATCCACCCTCGGATTAATTGATTCCAGATCAACACGAAGCTTAATTAATCAACAGCTAGCCGATAAATTATTTGTACACAACCTAGTTAAACGCAGTCAATCGGTGAATATTAGATGCGCTACAGCTAATAAACAAAATTTAATGATAAAACTCATCATTACGTTTAAACTAAAAATTAAAAATCTAAAGTGGTATTTTCCAATGTTGGTATGCGACGAGTTAGGACCCGACTTAATATTGGGAGCTGACTTTATCAGTAAAACAGGAATAATTCTTGACATTCACGATAAGAAGTATTATTTTGGATTCGATCGTTCACAAAAATATAGTTTGGATGGTAATACAAAACACAAGGAAAGTACTGGACAGCTTCCACACATCTAGAACACCACGAGTCTGAATTAGCTCATCTGGAAAGTAAAGATAGACTGAAAATGCAGACACTAATAAAAGAGTTTTCCACCGTCCTCACTCCGAAGTTAGGACTAACGAACCTGATAGAGTACAAAATCAATTTGAGCGACAATAAAGTAATACGTCTACCCCCATACAAGTTATCACCGCCAAAAATGGAAGTAATGAGGAATCAAATCAACAAATTATTAGAACAAGGAGTCATCGAACCCTCTACTTCACCTTACTCATCACCCGCGTTTTTAGTACCAAAAGGTCACGACAAACATAGACTAGTTGTGGACTACAGGCAATTAAATAAACGGATAGAATTCGAGTCTATACCACTTCCTGACATCCACAGTGCTTTTCATTATTTTACGAAAGCGAAAGTTTTTACTATCATGGATTTAAATCAGGCATTTCATCAAATACCCCTTTCTGAAGAATCCAAACGTCTAACCGCATTTGCTGTCCCTTTCAACCTGTACCAATTTATGAGAGTACCCTTTGGAATAGCCCAAGATAGTTCTGTATGTAGCCGATTATTAGAGAAATTATTCCATGATATAAAATTTAAATATGTGTATCACTACCTAGATGACATCGTTATCTACAGCGAATCAATGGACCAACATCTTAAACATCTACGTGAAGTACTATCCCGATTAGAGAAAGCCGGATTAACAGTAAATCCCAGTAAAGTAAATTTTGCTGTCAAACAATTTTCATTTTTAGGTCACATCGTAAAGGCCAACGGAAAGGTAAGCATAGATAGACCCCGAGCGAACCCGTGCGATCAGAGAATTTTTACCACCGCGGGATGCGAAAGGAATAGCCCGATTTTTGGGAATGATAAATTATTTCCACAAGTATATCCCTCATCTAGCCGAAATTGCAGCACCGCTGAATGCCTTAAGAAAGAAGGGAGCTAAATTTGAGTGGATTCTGCAACACCACGCTGCATTCGAAAAACTAAAAGAAAGCATAATATCACCCCCAGTATTACAATTAGCCGATTTTACAAAACCGTTCGTAGTGCAGACAGACAGTTCAAGTGTAGCACTAGGCGCAGTAATATATCAGGAAGTAGATAACTCTAGACTACCTATTAGTTACGCTTCACGTACTCTGACTGACCAAGAACAAAATACTCCGCATACGAATTAGAATGTTTAGCTATCGTTTTCGCATTTGAGAAGTTCAAACCTTTTTTAGAACATAAAGAGTTCCTGTTGGAAACGGATAATCAAGCATTTTCTTGGTTATTAAATCACCCTAAACAGTTAAGTCGTATCGGAAGATAGGTATTAAGGTTAAATTGTTACAAATTTAAAGTACAACATATTAGAGGTACCCAAAATGTAGTTGCCGATACACTGTCACGTATGTTCCTGACGCCTAGTTAAACATCTGAAAGCAAGGAGAGTAGAGAAACGCCAATTATCAATACTTTAATTACGAATTTCCTCTTGCATTTACGGACATAGCTCAGTATCAACAACAAGACCCCCTTTTAAGACCAATTATAGAACAACTCGATAAAGGAAATAAGTCAGAAAAATACATATTGAGTAAGAGAGTATTATGTTATAGAATAGCAAACGGAAAATATTTACGAATAATTGCCCTTGATGTTATTAAACCTATGCTGATGGAATACTACCATTCTTCCACCATTAGAGCACATATGGGAATAAATAAAACAATATATCGAATTCGTACAGAATATCACTGGGAAAATATGAACAGTGAGATAGATAGTTTCGTAAAAAGGTGTAAGTTGTGTGCACTCAGCAAGCCAGCGAGAAACAGCCAAATAAGTCAATTAATCTCAGAAATTCCTACTACCCCGTTATCGAAAATTTATTTAGACTTTTCAGGACCCTGCCCTCGTTCTAAATCAGGAAATACCATGCTACTCATTTGTGTAGATTCATTCACCAAATTTGTCTGGATGTATCCCATGCGGCGACGTTAGCTTCGACCACCGTAAAGATATTGCAGGATAGATTATTTAAAGATTTCGGTACACCCGTACACCTAGTGTCAGATAACGGACCCCAGTTTAAGTCAAAGGAATTCAAGAACATGTGTTTCAAACTAGGGATAGACCACATTACCACTACAGAGTATCGTCCGCAAGGTAATATAGCTGAAAGGTATTTGCGAAACCTAAAATCTGCTTTAATAGCCTACCATGCAAACGACCATACGTCTTGGGACCAGAACCTATCCTGGATACAATTCGCCTTCAATTCAGCTTATCATGAAGGACATAAGTCTACGCCATTTGAATTATTGTATAAATACAAACCTAACCACCCATTATCCACTAAGTGGAAAATACATGAGTTACTACCCCACGAAATTAGGGATAAAAATATAAAGAAAATTTGGAATAAAGCTCGCGCTAATTTAAGAGCAAACTTAAAGAAATCGCGAAAATATCACGAGCGGATTAATAATAACAATGTAGTAAAGTACAAAATCGGTGACTTAGTAATGTATAGAACACACCCGACGAGTAATGCAATCGATAAGACCACCTCCAAGCTATCATACCGATGGTGTGGTCCTTACCAAATTCACAAATACTTATCTCCAGTAACAGTAGCCCTGTACGAACCCTCTACTCAAAAATATGTACGAAGAACACATATTTCGCAGATAAAGTATTATCACGAAAAAGGAAATGGTAGAGTGCAAGCAAACTAAATGTATTAAAAAGGTATACCTGCTAAAGAATACTTGAGTAACCACTTGATTATCTAATCGTATAAATAGGGATGAGGCCTGATCAACCTTGGATCCTATTCAGCGAAAGTAGAGAAAAGTGAAAAGTCAACTGACATCGAATATAAATAATAATTAAGTAATAAATTACTTAAAGAGTAATTCTATAACAAGAGTAACTCACAACTAAAGAAAAAACCGGTAGTAGTCGTAAGTAGTAGTCTTAAGAAGAATTTAGTATGTTTTCGATATATTTTATAAAGTGTGAATTTTATGTAGTCTAAGAATTAGTTTGTAAGGCGTTGTATGTGTTGATAATAGGAAGAAGTAAGTCGAGAGTGACTCATGCACCTCGTAAATTTAAAAAAAAGAAACGAGTGAGAGAAATTTCACACAGTAAAGTCAAGCATACTCCCAGTACATTACTGACCTAATAACCCATAGAAAACACATCTATTTTCCCACCCGGTGTCTTCTTTAAGCGGGGGAGTATGTGACGATTTTAAAACAGGAAATGTAAAAAGGAGAGAAATTTAAATTTTTCTTAAATCGCACATTTAAACTAATTTTAAATCTGTAAATAACTCAAAATAAAATTTAATAAAGAGATATAAAAAAGACAAAAAGGAATGCGAGTGTAAAAGTAAAGAAACCCTTTAATAATTTACCATGCATCGACATGCGATAACCGGAACCAACTTGCATACCGACCCATAAACTAAACTAATAATACTTGCAAATTTGAAATTAAATAAATAAATAAACAACAACACAGTAGTATACTATAATTAATTCTGAAGTAAAGCATATCTTTGGATAATTAAAAGGTCAAATATTAATACCGTAAATATCAAATAAAGGTGGAACTATTTTATGGTGATGCGTAAACTCCGCGCAGTTAACTTACCTGTCCTAACATAGTAAATCAGTCGAGATGGAGCGTTCTCGTAGTAAACACTACAGACCTGAACCATACCCCCAAGTACGACAATATCTGTTTATTTTAGTGTGCAGATTTAACAATGTGCAGAGGAATGTAGCGGTAAATTAGTGTGTTATAAAGTAAACATGTAATCATTTAAAACAAAAAGGAATAAATAAGTGTGAGGGATGACATCTCTATTGACTAAGTGTAAGATCTCAATGTTTGTTTAAATTAAAAATGTACGAGGTACCAAAAGTGAGAACCTTTTATAAATAACGTTGTGACGTGCATTTCTGTGGCAAACAAAAACATTTACTCAAGTTATACTTCTAAAGATGCTTAGCTACCAGACTTCTGAGAACAGCATACCAGCTTCATAATTATCGAATCACTTCAGGAACTTCAGCAGGAAAGTAAACTACAATAAAGACCAACCATCTGTGGACGCTCCAAGGACCAAGGACCAGGACACGGAGTAAACTTCAGGATATCACAGGTGACACGGAGACTTGTCTTCCGTGGTTTCAAAAAAGATGATTTGTAAAAGACAGTTTAAATAAGAATATAAAAGACTTTAATAATAGTCACTTTGTAAAATGTAGTCTGTCATATGACTAAAAATATTTGTAGTAGCAAGTAGTGACTATATTATAAAGCTTCGCAGATACTAAAAGTTAAATTAAGTCCATTCTTCAAATGGCCCCCAAATAGTTTGATAGTATATGAGTAATTAAGCTTAACTTACAAACCAATTTAATATCCCGGATCCGTGGAAAAAGCTAGCACATAACAATCCTTTTGTTGTGGGCCCCTTTCAGTAAATATTTTGTAAACTCTTTATCAAGAAAACCTTATGGTGAAAAACTCATGTAGAATTGTTAAACAAATCATTTAATAAAGAGATGTCATTACATAACACATAATACTGAGTGAATAAATCATCAGACACCCATGTAAGATTTCCTTTAATTCTAACTACAGCTTGTAACGATAATAATTAGAAGTTCGTTACGACTATGGCAGCCTATGCAATTGATCCGAGGCAATTAAGCACAGGTTCCCGATGTTATAACGTAGGTAAGACGTTATAAAGGCTACCCTAAAAACAAGGTGTTTCGTAAATTTGTTTCTTTTATCTAAACTGCTGATTTTGAATTTTTGTCTCTCTGTATCACCTTACTTATCATTTGACTAATAGTAGTTTTCACTTAATAAAGAAATTAAAATAAACTCCATAACAGATAACACATTTTGGTGTAAATGGTCAAGCTGCAGCCTACGATAAATACACGATTCTGATGAAGATAAGAATTTACTAAACTTATTAGAAGGCCATCAATAAAACAAGGTAATAAGAAGAGAGAGCTACATGGTTATCTGAATTTCTTGGAGACTGTAAAACATTCATGATTGAGTTATGATATGGTTGGAAGTTTCCATTATTTACCCAACTTGTGCTTTTGCCAGGACCTATCAGTTGCACAGTTGATCTGCTAGCAGTGGTTCCCAAACTTTCGGGACCCGCGTACCACTTCGGTCTTCCGCATTCTTATCGAGTATTATCTGATAAGAAAAGAAAATAAGATAAGAGGAGATATCTAATGAAATTTTACTGCAAACTGTTTAGGTTGTGTTTTTATAAAGGCAATCGGTTTAAATCATGTTTATTCTCATTCACTCTTGTAGCTTACTTTTATGTTATTTTTATATGTTTCTGATGTTTTTTTTCACATTATTTGTTGTACTATTCTAAGTTTCATTGTCTGAGTTTCGCAACTGATATGTCTAACCAATGTTAGTTTGTTTACTCGTAGTGAAAACTTAAATTAGTATTCCCAAAGGTAGGCAGGCCTATAAATTCTCTTGTTTCTTATTTTCTTTTAAACAGTAATAGTTTAATAAAGTCACAGTGTTATGTAACACTGTTAATACTTTTAATTTCAATTTATTTCTTATAACAAATTATATAATAGCCTATAGGTTATGAAATATCTTCACATAAATACACTGCAAGTAGGTTTATTAATACATTAATAGGTGTATCTAGGTGAAAATAAACCTACCTGCAGTGTATTTATTTGAAGATATTACATAGGAGACCTGCAGGAAACTCAACGAGTTACTTACAAAGGAATAATATAGGTTATGTATAATTAGTATATAATAACAGGTATTTGTATCTGTTATTTTTTGGAACGGTATTTTCATACCTATTATTTTAAAATAACAGTTTAGCCCACCTCTATTCCTTAGTGATCTGGTGGAGGCACCTAGCGGCACAATACCGTACCACTGTACTTTCGAGACGCTTCGATTTCGGGAACTTTTTGTAATTTGCTGAATTGTGTTGTATTCATAGTTACGCGCAACATATCAACTCTCCAAAAAACTAAAAACGACATTGAGCTACTTGTGCCACTGAGAACGTAATGAATGTCTACTATACTAGCAACATTAATTATATATTATAATTTAGATACAAAATATTTTGACATGCTAATAATTTATTCAAACAGTATTGTGGAATGAAGCGTCATCTGTCATCACAGATGTAATTCTGAATAATATGCGTTAATTTTAATACAAAATATGTACGCGACGTTGATATGTTGATGTAACACCAAATTTTTCGCGGTAAAATGATAGAAAATCGATAACCGAATGGCGTGTGAGTCAGTGGATGTGCGCGCAGAGGAGGGTTACGCACGATTAACACAGTGTTTTGTATTATACGAAATGTTCGTACTTGTTCGTTTGTTTTGTAGTGGAAATATTCGTGTTTATGCCCATGTAATGTATATTTTAAGCCATAATAAAAAACGTTTTCTGTAAAGCTCTGTACAGTGTAGCTTATTTTTTCAATCTCAATTTGTAAAACTATAATTATAAATGAAGTACTTACTTGAATCATGTAGTTAATTTTACTACACTACAGAATTGTGATTACATTTCATGGGTAGTCGGACGCTTTTGTTTTGTTTATGAAATTTAATTAATGTTGTGTTATGTCTTCTTCTAAAGTTGTGTTATAACTTTCATCAACTCGAGCATTATGTAGTTTTTACTGTATTTTGTTTGTGCACTTGTGTATAAAGTGAACCGCTTTTTAATTAACGGACTTTGTTACTTTATATCTTTATGATTTACGTAAATATTAATGCGCAATAGTGATTTACGCAAATTAAATCTAACTGTAGCAGACTCATTCACTCATAAATGTATGAGCTGACTATAGTCTATTACTGACAATGGTTTATTGTAGCTGTAGAATTACGTACAAACACACATATGTAGTACAAAGTGCTCTATTTCACTCTGATTGGTGTTGTCATTAACAGATGGCAAAGAATGTTTTGCTGATGTTTGTGAGAAGAAGGTATACAAAGGACAAAAACATGTTTAAAGGAACGAGGAAACTACCAAATTACTATTCAAAAGTAAATGTTTTGATTACTAAAGTAACAACTCGCGAGTAGCAGATTCAGGAGAAGTAGTTTGTCTTTGCTTTCATTTTCAAAAAGCTTTTATACAATTCCTAATAATTATTCACTTAATCCACAATTTCATATTGGCGATAACGTTAATATTTTACGAAGGATAGGCCTATATTACGTTATGTCAGGGATAAATTTAAGTGATAATCTAAATCAATTCCACAATATAACGCAATAGCGTCCATTATGTTTGTAGCGTTGGGGTAGGCGTGAAATATCACCCGGCAGAAGTACACCAAGTAATCTGTCAGTGTCACAATCCGAAAAATGAAAAAATGGGAAGAATGATTTATAAAATATATAAACGAAAAATCAAGTAATTTATTTTACATTTAACGAATTCCCTCTATATCGCATGCGGCATCACACACACACACACACACACACACACACACACACACACACACGCACGCACGCACGCACGCACGCACACACGCACGCACGCGCGCGCGCGCGCACACACACACACACACACGCACACACACACGCACGCACAGGATGTCACGTGCAATCAACAATCTCAGCTAACAGTCAAAGTTGCATTTAAAAACTTTTATACGAATAAATTTCATTCTTCTAAATGAATTTATTTAATTTTTATGGCTATTTTCGGCCTTGCACAGAACGTTAGGCCAGACTTAACGTTGTACGTAACTGTTTGTACGACGTGTTTTAAAGTTTAATTTTATACAGTTTTTGCAATAAGCCTTTGGTATCGTAAACAATTAGAATTTTTTCTTGCAAGTTCGTAAATATTCATAAACGAGATTATGATGCAGTTTGTTTTTTAAAAATGTCTGAGGCGACTGAAATTCTGTCTTTATTTAATTTGTTTTAAGACAACTAACGTACTTTAGTTAGTTATTTATACTTTGGCCCTAGTTATAATTTTTTTAGTCAAGTAGTTACTTTCATCGAAGGACAAGAACTCTGGCCGAAAAGATGTAGGCTATTTGTGATTATCGCTACCTTTAAGTCAAGAAAATCCATAGACAGGCAAAAATGCGCATATATGAGCAAACATCTGAACTAGCGTTACTGATATTGTTGCTGCAAACAAGATTATCAGATAAAACATAAATTAAATTAAAGTTAAAGATTCTACGTTCAAAGAAAAATGAATTGATAGGTGGAATTGAAAAATCGATTTTTAAGCTTGGTTCGGAAGTACAAGTTACTGTTTTTAAACTAACATAACTCGATCAAAAACTGTCACATTTGGATGCAGCTAAGGGCATTATAGAGCTTAAAACCTTAAGTTAAAAATACTCTCCCCCAAGCACTATTAAAAAGTTTAAAAGTTTTGTTAAAGTTATTACTGGTTTAATATATTAGTCATAAGTAATCAACCAACATGAAAGAAGTAATATGTCTGCAATAATAAATAAGCAATACGTTAGACTTTGTACTGGGTTAAATTGTCATTCAGAATTTTCAAAAGAATCCGGAAGTCTATCCTAGATAGGCGTGCCACAAACTTAATTTTTTCCTTATGTTTTTTCAACTTGAGGGGAGTTTCCCGTAGATTTTCTCATATAAAACTATCTCATGCTACGGTGAGTGAAACCAGAAGAAAGCTCACCCTTGAATATGATTAAGAGAAAGCCTCAGATGGATTCTGAGTCCCATATGTAGAAATGGGTAGTGGAGGACTCGAGACAATCAAAAGGACGGTGAGGGACATATTACCGTTACAACGAGCCGACAGTGGAAATACACAAATACACAGCCAACAATGGACAGTCACGTTGCGAAAATGGATAATGATAGAACATCGAAAACTTATAGGGAATATGGAAGGCAAAAGACCAAAAGACCGCCCAAGGATAAGAAGTGAGAATGTTTTTGCCTGTTGTTGCCAAGGGAGCGGAAGAGGTCCCGAGGATGGGATCCTTTTCTGTTGATAGAATGATGTGAAGGTTCAACATACAGAATGCCAAGTTCCGATTCGGGCTTTAGCGCCGAACGAGAAGGGAAGGAGGAGGAGGAGGATTTACTCTCTCCTTCGTTTTAATATTTCGAATTGGCAAAAATAGTTAATAGTCTGAAATAAACACTGTCTGTAATAGTTAATATGAAGTTATAAAAGGCCTATATTTACATTGTGTTACCGAGTTTAAGAGAAACAGAAAACTAGAAAACCTAGAAAATGCATGCTAAATTCAGTACTATATTCATTTTTTGTTCCTTAAATTTCAATCATTTAATACAGTATACGACTCAGTGTACTCATACAGATTAATGTTATATTTACTTGAATAGTCTTCTTTCTTATGTGATAGGTAAAACAGAATTCTATTAATAGAATTAATAGTCATTTAATTAATAGACTATTAATTAGTCAATAGTCTTAATGGTCATTTAGAGTTAGAGATAAGAATTTTTACGGACTTTGTAAAAAACCAGTGTATGTATTTTGCACGCTGTGTAACAGTAAATGGTCTGTGTAACCATAAAATGATATGAGCTGGTTAGTTTATACGGTCCAGCGTGTATATTACGCAGCTCCACCGCATGTGGTTATGGACAACTCGGCCAAACGCCTGACCATTACGTCTCATTGCTGCAGCTAACAAACTCGCCGTACAGGATTGTAAACCTTATGGTCAGAACAAAAGTCAACGCTTTTAAATCGTAGTCTATTAATGAATACTCATGAACGTAAAAGATACATTAAAAGTGAAAAAGTGTAGAAAAAATAAAAAAAAATAAATTGATAGTTTTTGATAAACGATCTTCAAGAACACTTAGGCCCACTTTAAATGTGTCACCTAAGATGCCAAACTTGTTCTTAAAATGAATAATGAAATCATTTGTGTAGGCTAAATATTTATATATGTGTAGGATAACGACTGTTATGTCTTTCAAGAATAAAATACAGTAGTTTGGGTAAGGTAAGGTTATAATGTGTGCTACTGTTGTAATATTACAAATGGCAAATATTTTGACCGCGAAATGACACGTCAGTTGTCTGCAAACGTTGCAAATCGAATTAGATGGGGATGGTTTGTCTTTGGAAACGTGAGCAGTATTGTGAAAAGATCTACTGTCGAGTTTATAATGGAATGATTTTAATAAAATACATGCTCTCTGCAATTGGTAATGGATCAGAAACTGGACAGTGAATACAAGAGTAATTGTGGTCTGCATAGGGAATTACGGAATAGGGTATCCTAGAAATAAGGAGATAAACCAGAAAACCGACTGGTTTGATACTCAAGCAAACTAGAACAAATGATATATAGCGGAGGTGGGTAGGACTTTCGAAGTTCAAATCAAGAGATATAAAGAAGCCAGGACGATGATGGAGGCGCACGATATGTTCAGGTACTGTGGGAAACCGAACTACTGTACCAATACAGCAACAACTGCTCAGGTAGAATTGTTCTTGTGACAAAAGTAGTGGGAGGTATTTGTTACAAATTAACACATATGTGATAATGATGGTGATTACATACTCTCATGCATGCATACATACACGTATGTATGTATCAATATACATAGGCCTATATACCTGTATTTATTAACTGATATTGTAAACATGTAAGAAATACTATTGTAAAGTATTTGTCGCAAGAATATGTTTCATTAAATGAAGGTTAAAGAGATGGTACTGATAGTTTTCGTAAGTAGAGGTGGTAGTTTACAAAATGTAGCCTATATAGCGTTGAGAAATTCTCTGACCTCCAGGAAAATAAAGTAACTTTTTTACATTTTTATAAAATATAATTTATTATACAATTTATAAAAATAACAGAAACAAAATTTTATAAAATATTTTCATATAATATTTAACAAAATAATATCATAAAAATAATATTACGTAAATAATATAATTTATTATTAGTTTCTATAATTCATAATTTATTGTAATTATAATTTAATATTCCATCGATATTGTTACGACAATTACGGAACGCTCTCAAACAGTCTGGAGTGTCGTTATACACGTTTCATGGCTAGGTGCAGTGTCTGTGTCAAGGCTGGGTTGTGAAGTGCCCTCTGGACGTTTCGAGTACTTGTTAACTACGCAAATTATGTTGGCACACCGCCGAAAGAATGGAACATTATTCTGGATGATCTGCAGGCTATAGGCCTATACAAGCAACAGCGGCTGGCTCGGTTAGTTAGACCTGGCGATTTATTCAAGTGTGAGTCGAAGTATTGTGGTAAAGTGGTTACTGTGTTATAATTAGTGCAGAACTCTTAATAGCTGACACGCATTGCGTGTGGACAAATTTAACTTCCTGAATTACTGTATGAGAGTATCTTGTTGATTTCAAATTGTTATTTGTGACGCATTAATGCTGGTAATTTATTAAGTAATTTGTTCATTTGCTGGTAATTTCTAATTTTGGTAAGTGATTTCATTAGTCTATGTATTTTGTTTCCACTGTACCATACGACGATCAATGAGACCGTCGTAATAATATAATAATAATAAACAAAGGTTAGTATTATAATATTATATTATAAAATATTGTTACTACAAAGGAAATAACAATAAATACAAATTTAATACTCGGACATTTTATGAAGATACGACTAAGAAGAAAATAAGGTTTACTTTACTATTATTGCCACTCGACTAAATTTATTTTTAATATTGTATGACTTAGATCTACAATTGGGGGGTTTAACATCTAGTAATGTAAAACTGGCCGAATGTAGACGATAACGGGATTCTGTTAGAAAAATTACAGTAATACTCATTACATTAAAATTTCGTTTAAAGAAAAGGGTCTTAGCCAAAACTGTCATACGTAACAATGGCGTTTGGATGAACAAGAAAGTCTCAGTGGGTGTGGCTCGAAGCAATTGAATTATGTAAATATACACGTTTGAAACTGTTTTTCACAGTGGATTACACAGAGATCCCCATTAAATACACATGTCTCTTTATGGCCAGTTATGTTTACACCATTTATTTTCACATCATTTTTATAATTATCAAAACTGTCAGGACATTCGCGGACATTTTGCAGTAATTATTACACAACGCAACCGGAGGTTTACAAAGATGTATAGGATAGTGTTTTCCATACATATCTGTCTGTATGTGTGTGTGTGTGTTGTGTGTAAAATGACGTTGTCTATTATTTAATAAAAAAATAACAAATGTAAATTGAAAACATAGTTCAGTTCGTGAGTTCACTCCTTTGTATAAATAAATCAACTTTTGCATCATTCATTCACTCATGTCAGTGATGAGGTGAGGTAAACTGGAAGTGTAATGTATTCTAAAGAATAGTCACGGACAATGAAAAACAGGTTCTTCAGTTATAAAATCGAGATTAATAATTTTCACTGAATTCACAGATTTTTATCGTATCAGTTGTTAAATATGTCCCCCTACACACACATTCTCTCTCACTCTCTGTCTGTCTGTCTGTCTGTCTGTCTCTCTCTCTCTCTCTCTCTCTCTCTCTCTCTCCTTCTCTCTCTCGCCCAACATTAAATTTAAAATATTGTGTAACGTGGGGACCTGACCACTGTAAGTACTATTCAGTCGTTGCGTCGAAGAATAATTCCAGCTGAATACCCTATAGGCTAGACAGCGACATATGAACCTCTCGTTAGTGACTGGCGACAATATACCACTAACGTCTACGTTCCTGTCGATTACTACCAACACGCAAGGTGGCTAGCGTGTGAGTCTTGACTACAATGCCTACTCATGAGAAGGTGCAAATCATCACAGGAGAAATTAAATTACTGGCAGCAATGTGGCTTCGTCGTATAACATCAATAAGGCATCGTGGAAGAAAGACAAAATATGTGTCGTGGTACAGGAGAAACCTACGATGGTCATTCACTAATTAAAAAGACATATAGCTGTGGTGGAAAACAGTTGGTAGGCGGAGTACGATGTTTTCAGAACTGTAAGTTGGCGTCAGCTGTTTGATTAGAATTTTTTTTATTTATAACATCAAATTATCTTATATCATAACATTTTATTTGTAACAAACATTCTCATTTAGCGATGGCGAGTGCTCTTGAAGTTTCAGAATTAGTTGAACTTTGTGCAATGATCCGTTTTTTACATTCTGAAGGTAAAAAATGTACAGACATTGCACAAATGCAATGCACAGAGAAGGGCATTGAAAATGCTTCAATAAATCTAAAAAATATATATATTTATGTTCATTCACCAATCAATGAATTCATTCTTCATTCACCAATCAATGAATTCATTCTTCATTCACCAATCAACGAATTCATTCTTCATTTACCAATGTACAGATTATAAGTTAAATGTAGTCGCATTCATAAGCGAAGTTTTATATGTGTACTACGTTATTGACAACAAAGAAGTAGTTTCTATGGAAACTCACCGGTTCCCATTTTCACCAGCGGTCGTTTTCAAATGTGCGACACGTCCTTATAGACATTTTCAATGTTACAACTAGGTGAAATTTACTCTCGTGTGACTAAATAATACGGAAAAAGCTGTGTGAACCGCGGACATTTTTTAAGTGCTAGATATGTAGAATAGTTTAAAAATGGTCAAACGTCAGTGACTGACGATCACCGTTCTGGACGTCCAGTTGAGGTTTTAACTCCATCGCTTGAAACTCGCATAGACACACTTATCCAAGAAGACCGACCGATTACAGGTGAACTTATAGCTGAAGAATTACAAGTAAGTGTTGGCACAGTTCATAACATTATCAGCCGATGGCTCAAGTACCGTAAAACGAATGCAAGGTGGGTTCAAAGAAAGTTGACCAACCATCACACTAGACTTAGTGCTGAGACTTACGCTAGCTTTAAGGGTTGTACAGAGCTGAAAAAATGCTATATGCATGAAGGTGATGCTTTTTTTGGATAGAATTCTAACATGTGATGAAACATGGATTTATCATTTAGACCCGGAATCCACAAGACAAAGCATGGAGTGGAAGCATACGAGTTCCAACCATCAGCGGAAAGTTCCAACCATCAGCGGAAAAAAACATGTTGACGTTTTGGGATGCTTCTTGTGATGTTTTAGATCAGCAGACAATAAACATTACACACTACTATGACATGGTTGTCAGTAAAGGAAAGCCAGCAGTGATGCGGAAACAGTGAATTTCTCCTTCCGGGTCAACACTCAGCTCAGTTAATCCGTAAAACCATCAGTACATTGGCTTGGAAGAGTCTGCCTCGCCCTCCCTTCAGTCCAGACTTGTCTCCATCAGATTTCTACTTCTTTGGTCTACTCAAGGAGGCGTTACATGGTACGAAGTTTTAAGTCAACGACGAGGTAAAAAAAAAGTTCTTAAATGGCTCTGACATCAACATAAAGATTTCTTTGCAGCAATCAGGAAAAAGCTTATTCAGAAACGGGGTAAGTGTATTAATCTTGATGGGCATTATGTTGAAAAGTTAAAACATTGTCGTACTGATTAAATAAACCGTTTTTCCTCTACAGTTATTTGTCCCTCTTTAATTATTGAATGACCGTAGTTCTGGAGAAAAGTCATTGAACTGGAGACACAATATAACCGGAGACAACCACTGTTCTCTGTTCAGCAGCGGGTAGAGAAGTAATAATGGTATGACGATGATGAAATGTATCATGTATTAGGTAACTGTATACATAGTACCAACATTACATTAAATTTAATATATGAATCTGTAAGATATTGATACATAAATTAATTGACACAAGCAATCATATAGATTGTTGTTATATTATAGTGTGTTTATTTGTTTTGTTGTTGTAGTATGAGTTTTGAGGTGTTATTATCCTAACCGCACTTTTAAATTATAGGCCTATGTTATAATCCAGCCTTGATAAAACGTTGGTAGGTATTACGTACAGCGTATTATGACGTCAGACCATGTATGAAATTTCACCAGACACTAATAATTCAAGTAATCCATCAACGTCATATTCCAAAAGAGCAGGTATGATTCAATTTAAAAAATATCCAATTTATTTGCGTTTCGTTGAAAACCTCATGACAGCGAGCTTGTGCGCAACCCACGCATGCGAATACAGTAGACACACAAATAGAACCTACACTGCAGACATTCAGACTAGGTTGTTTGTAAACGATTGAGACAAACGGCATACAAACCACCCACCATAGTCAACGTGGCTTATACGTTGTTTGCTTATTTTTAGCCTCGTAGTTTACTTTAATTTTTGTAAATATTTCAAAACTAGACTTAAAGTATAGTGTTTCACTTACAGATAAATACAGGAGATTATTATTACTATTATGTCGTCTTGTTAGAAGTGCTTAATTTTGGTGTTTAAAAGTATCATTACGTGTGGTATTGGGTCATGTACAGAGCTCATACCCAATACAAATGGCATGAAGTGAAACATTTTGATATTGTGCCTAGGAAAATAAATCGATGCAGCCCGACCAATCGCGTGCTCATATTATGGGCTTATGGCAGCAGAGGTGCGACGACGATACCAGAGGCCATTGGAAGTTACGACTCATCAGACACTGAGGGCCGTGGATAGAGCGCAACCATGACGAGGTAAACTTTTTCTCACGCAGTTCCTGACAGGCCATGGATATTCTCTCGAGTAACTCCAACGGATGGGAATGGTGACAGTCCCTCAATTCAGGTACTACACTTCGCAGAGAGACAGAGCTTTTCATTCTTTTTTTGAATGCTTACGTTTCGAGAATGACCATTAGAGCCTCAGTTCAAGGACCAGAATTTTCAATCCTGATAGCATTGTTGGATTGATGGTTCAGATTGTAGGCAACTGGGAAGCAATAGCAGTGTAGACCTGTATAGAGTGCATCCTGCGTTGTAAGAAAGACGAAGGTATTTGTCCAAGCCGTAATAACAAGAAGATAGCGGTTTGAGGTTTGAGATGATATTATAGATGGTATACTTTTCTGTAAAGATCTTCCGTACATAATTTTTTCTGGGATAATACTAACAACAGACTGATTTAAATTTTTAGTGTATATTAGTGGTTTTCTTAGGAAGTGGAGTAAAAGCAACTTAACATGTACCGTAGATGTTTTTGGAGGTTACACTGAAATTAAATAATAATAATAATAATAGTAGTAGTAGTAGTAGTAGTAGTAGTAGTAGTAGTACCAACAGAATTCAGAGTACAGTAGAGTACAGTGGATTATTTAATAGCCATGTATCACTCAGTATTAAATAATATTATAATCTATACAGATAAAACTCAAAGTCTGAGGATTTATTTGTATTAAATACAAATCCACACCGTTACACCGATTCCAACCAAATTTTGGACAGGTAACCTTTGGCACAAGGCGAAAAACTCTGTCTAACTTGGAATTTGATATTTTGCCCCGTTCGCACGATTTAGGCCCTTATAATTATGCCCTTTTGTTGACGGTATAAAGATGTCAACAACACCATGGAGACCAGAATTGATTACCATAGTAACAAGTAAATGAACAAATGCTATTTAGCAGCATCGAACTGTATCTTTATCCGTTCCTGCAGTGCATTTTCGATGTTTTTAATATGCGATTTTATCGATATATTACGATGTAGAAAAGAAGAAGTGTACTAATTATAAATTGTCATATTTCTTAATGCAAAGCGAAAATACGTGTTGTTTTTATTTGTGAGGATAGATGACAACGGTTTTTGGTTTTTAGTTTACTGCTGAAATAAATAAAAGCCATGGTTAAGGAAAACATAACGTTTAATGTGTATATACAATGCTTATAACAGTTATAACACAGTAACTCTTAAAATAAAGAACCTAACATTTTTGAGTTAAGGGGTACTTGTGTTGACATAATTTGAAAATGCAGATACGTCTACATCTTAAACGATTACAAAAATTTATGTCTATACGTATTTCTGATGATGCAATAAATACTGTAAGTAATGAAAAACATTAAATACTACTACTAATTTATCTATACATATTGCAACAGTACGTATGTGTATGGTACTGTGCATTGCACAATTAGTTAAGATAACTTATGTAAATTAAAATAAGTAATCAATATTGTCAGTAGTATAATAATTCAGATAGAAAGCTGTAAAGGGGAACAACGAATTTGCCTGCTTGAACAGGAAAGTCACGCCACACACAGCTGGGTCTGTGTACACGTGTATCTTACGTGTGTGAGTGCGGCCAGTTAATTCCTGCAAAGCGTCACCCCTAAATAAACGTTAATCAATAAATAAATTATTTAAATTGTGATAAGTGTGTGTAAAATATCACAAAACAAAATACGCCACTGTGTGAATAATATAAAGACGCACGCGTATACAAAAGATTGTGCGAAAACAATAAAAAGTGTAAATACAGTGCAAATAAATGTAAATAAAACCTATAATAATTAAGATAGAGAAAAGCGGTTAACACACAGTTGTACATATAAAAATTACCGACCAGATGAATATCGGGTAATTTGCAAAAGACTTCGTATGTTGCGAAGACCAGTGAAATAATTTTGTAAATAATCGTGTTTATAAAGGGACGCTACGACAGACTGATTCATGCAGAAAATTGTCGAGACAAAAATGATTTTTGAGCCCAAGAGTATAAATACGCGAGACACACAAGCCTCTTTCTTTTTCTCGTTCAATCACAGCGGCAGCCGGAGTCTATGACCGACAACTTCATCACTTTCATGAGATCACCGCTGCAGCCAGAGGCTATTACTGGAGACGAGGGAGCATCCAACTACATGGTATAGATTCCAGCCGTACGGTACGCGTCATCGGACTACCGAGAGGATCCGGAGGATGGGGAGCGGACTCCAGGACTACACCGACTACGGAGGATCAACCAGGATCAAGGACTCAGGACCAGAAGAGGATACGCTGAGGAATTACCACCACGATTAAGGTGAAATAAATCCATGTACTTATCAAAAACAAAAGACTCAATTAAAGACAATAAAACAATGTAAAAGAAAGACAATATAATTTCAAAAAGTGAAATTAATAATTTTTAAATGTAACTGTTTATTGTATAGTAATTTATGGTAATATTTGAATTTATGAAAGTATATTTTTGAAATGATAATTTAACGAAGATATTTAAATTAAGTTTGAAAGTAAATAGTAATTTTTTTTAAGTAATTAATATGTCATAAATAAGAGATGCATATGCAATAATAATAATTTAAAAAGAAAAATTAGAGAATTTAATAAGAATTAAAGAAATTGAGCAAGTCAAGAGCAATATTATATCATAATCAATGTTATTTATAGTTATAAGTTAGTATTTTATGTTTATATGCTTAATATGAGATATTACTTGTATTTTATTAACAAGTATGTGTACTACAAATACACGCATGCAAATACTAATGAAGTTTTTAACGCGCAATATTTTTGAAATTTTTAATTAATAAATGTTTGAAAGATTCTAAACAATTCACATTGTTATTATTATTACGATTACACCGTTGTAAATTTATAACGTAAGTATCGTTGCAAATAAATTGTGCTACCAAACGTGTGGCTCGTTAACGATATAGACAAATCGTTATAATATATAAAAATGAAAGTCTGAGGATTTGTTTTTTGTATTGAATACAAATCCACACCGTTACACTGATTCCAACCAAATTTTGCACAGGTAACCTTTAGCACAAGGCACAAAACACTGTCTAGCTTGGAATTTGATTTCCGCCCCGTTCGCACAATTTAGGCCCTTTTAATTATGCGGTTTATTCACTGTCGATGTGTGACGCGTATAAAGATGTCAATAACACCATGGAGACCAGAATTAATTGCCATAGTAACAAGTAAATAAACAAATGATATTTAGCGGCATCTTTAAACAGTCCGTTTGACCACCCTCTTGCGTGTTAAAAAAACTAAAACGCAGCGGGACGACCGTGCAACTAAAAGTTGACGACCGTGCGTTTTTTATACGCACGTGTGGCCAGTTTTATTGCTGCCTGTGTGTTAAATTCAATGCGTTGCCTAGCTCTCAGAAAATCTCAATCCCTCAATCCCTAACGACCCATGACAATAAACGAGCAAGTAATAACGCGGTTAAAAACCTGTAAATAGAAACAAAGCTGAGCAGAAAACACAAAAATTAAGATAATTTGACGAATGATGATTTTAAAAATTGACTTTAAAAAAAATGTCAATTAAAAGAAAACAATAAAGCGTGCAAAGCCGCGGGTGTAACAGCTAGTTATAACATATAACGATGTTATTGTTTATTGCCTGGAACCATGCTCGATAGTATACGTTACTATGAAAGCGGCTTAAATATAATGGCATATTTAAAGATTGTTACATGGCTAGCGTATGATGGAATTATAACGACAACTTTGGCAATAAAACAATTACACGTTTTATTAATAATTCTAATATTTTAATATTAATTGGGGAATAAATCTTTTTATTTGAATTAGCAATCTCTGTAATTTCAAGTTTGTCGTGTTTACTTGCTGAACTGCTACTTGTCATGTTCCGGACGAGGCCTTTCAGTGTTTCTCGTCTTAGGACGACGTCATGGTTTAGGACTTGAAAATGGTGGAAACACTGATAGGTCTCATGATAAGTAGCAGTTCAGCAAGTAAACACGACAAAGTTGGTAATAATTTTAAACCAACCAGAAAAATTTCAGGTTATTTTCAATTAACACAAACAATTTATCTGAAGAAATTAACGTGTCATTTTTTTCTGTAGACCTACTATTGTGCGGTCTATAAAACGATTTTTCGTTATGTTAAAATTTAACGTAACTCAATAATATAAATTGTAAAAACCATAGTTTAGAACCTAAAGGGCAGAATGATTATTCCCATCAAGACAATTTCCACCTTGCAATGCCTTACATGATCATCTATGTAAATGAAAATCTAGTTCATTGTCTGTTGGAATTATTTACGCAACTTTTTAAAAATGGTAACGTTAACTAAATAAAAATCTATGTTACTAATTTAATGACGATAGGTTTCTGTGTCCGAATCTGTCACAAGCCTGTAGTTTTCAATGAAAATACTATATCGCATTGCAGAGTACATTTTACGAACAAAGTTATTTATATAAATTCCTGAAATCGTATAGAAAACTCAAGATGGTGTACAAGGTAAGTACACCTAATACCAGTTATACATTTCACTTAGGGTAAAAGACTAGTTATAAATACCAGTAATAATATTAAATTTAATAAAACAAAATAAATAAAAGTTATTTCCATACGCAGGGTGATTCACGAGGAAACGAAAGAAACTTTCACGATGCGTTTTACTGGTGAAAATAAAGAAAAAAGTTAATATAAACAAAGATGCGGATACTGTTCGCTACGGCTTGCGGAAAATTTGTCAAATTTCTGGTCGCACGGTAAAATGAGGTGACAATGAAATTCTGGGGGCATAAATTAATGGGCTAATTAGGTGGTTTTATACGGTTTGGGGTTTTATACCCATTAAAAAATGGGTCCCAGAACTGTAACTCCCGTAGTTTTTAAGGTAACTGGAGTAAAACAAAAATTATGTGGCGAAAAATACGTTTTTATAGGTTTAAAGTACAGTAACTTTGTTTCATATTGTACTGGTCCGACACAAAGCCAAGAATGGCGAATAGATAGAAAAAAAAACTTCATCCTTTTCACTTACAGTAGGTTCACAAGTTATTACCTAGATATTTTCCGATGCGGTTAAATTTTTGTTATTGGCTTGAAGACAATCATGATAACCTAAATTATATTTTATTTTCCGATGAAGCGACTGTTACAAAAGATGAGATTTATAATTCAAGAAAGACTCATGTGTGGAGTGATGAAAAGCCACATCGCACAGTAGAAACTTCGTTCCAACATGGTTTCACGTAAATATTTGCGACACACTTTTGGGAAAATTCATTTTTAGTGAAAACCTTACGGGTTCAAAAATTATACATTTTCCCCTTAATTTATGCCCCAAGAAGTTCAGCGTCACCGTTATTTTACCGTGGGAGCAGAAATTTGGGCGAAATTTCCTAAAAGCTTCAATGTTTCTTCGTAAATCACCCTGTATGATGCTTAGAAAAATGTGAGTTATGGTTACAAATTTCAAAAGATTGAAAAGACAAGGAAAAATATTCGTAGTAGTTTAATCTCATCTGCAGAGCTTATATGAAGCAAAATTTATCATTAACGTAAATCGTAGGCTGTAACATAATGTACATTATAGTATGCATACATCATATGTAAATAGTTTATAATTCATCATAGTTATACTCCTAGACTTTGAACTAGGCTACGCGGGATGACATTTTTTTCACATTCAAAGATCAGTTGGTAAAATTAGATTTTTTCGTAGGATGGTGTTCCGGTCTGTAATATTCTTTTCTACAAAGTCATGTAAAGACAATAATGGTGAAACAAGATTAATTCTTCTTTTTATCTTGATTTTATGTGTGTGTGTGTGTGCGCGCGCGCGCTCGTGGGCTTAAATACATGGTATTTTACAAAAAAAGTAGGCCTATGTATTATGTAGGGTTATGTGCACAGCGTATGGTGTTGAGTGCCACCAGTAAATTACTATCTTAGGTATTCCAGGCAATCACTAATCTTGATCTGCGCACAGTACATAGTGGTTAATCATTACTGAACATGTTACGTCTCTCCCCCCGCTAACATATGTTTTAATTAAAGTCAATCTCACGACCTGCTCTCCGAGTAGCTAATATTATCACACACAGTTAACTGCTGATATAATTCAACGTACAAAGTTAAACTACAGCCTTCGATTAATAATGAATCAAATTATATTATTGTTAACGTACAACGAATAGGCAAAAATAATGTTCCTACAATGAACATTTTGTTTAATGTTTTTAAAATATGTAGGCTTACAATTTTAGAACGGTGTAGTAAAATAATTTTAAAAATTGTTAAGAATGGCCGAGGATAATTGACCTAGAATAGCCGAGAGAGTCTCAGCCCCGTCCGCCCGCCTAGTGTGGCAGGTGTTGCCTCAGTCAAGGCCGCGCACAAGCAGGTTCTAGTGTGTTCAAGAACACTTGAGATACGCATTAAGCCGGCGTGCAGTAAGGAGGAAAAGCTCTACTAAACCTCTGCGCGACCTATGAAAGCAATAGCGTCTGGTGTTGTCAAGTTAGTTATGTGAGCGATTTTCCTCAGCGCGGATCGATTGTTTGTAGCGAAGTCTTGTTGTGTTGTAATTAGTGCGGAATTCTTTATAATTGACATTATTATTGCGTGTGGACAATTTTTACTTGAATTGTTGTAAGAGACTATCTTGTTGATTACAAACTATTAATTATGATAATTAAAGCTGGTTATTAGTGATTTCATTGGTGTCTTGTATTTTGTTTTCCACTGCACCATACGACGATCAGTTAGACCGTCGTAACAATATTAATGTTCTTATGATTGTGCATAATATTAATTAGTAAGCATATCGATATGCTCACGCCTATTAATATGCTCTTAACCTGTGTCTGTTGCATTAGGTTTTTACAAGATCTACACATTTTAAAAGTTTTTAAGTGTCTGGCTCGACAGAGCGTTCAGTGCTTCCAATTTAGCGGAACCAACTTCTTCTAATTCTTCACTTCCCGATAGTAGGCTGTGACTAAGCCTGTTCTGCTACCCAACGACCTTTCGTTCTAGCTGTTCACTTTGAGCATCTATCCTGCGGAATCTGCTTCATATAGGTACACTATTCTCTTTTATTTCATTTTTTAAAATTCTTACGCCGTTTTGAAATGTATATCCTCACAGTACATCTTAAGCATGTCACCTGTAAACGAAATACAATGTAAAATACAATGCAAGCGAAAATGTATCTTCTGTTCATTTAGACTTGTTATAGCCCACTTCTTTTTTTTTGTATTTTATTGGTATCAGAAAATGACTATACAGCCGTAGCTACAGTAGCATTACATATTACAAATATACTTTTACTCGTAATACAAATTTCATATACAATACAATAACATAAATACAGTTAAATAAGATAATACTGCGCATACAATAAAACGTACGCATAAAAATATATAAAACCTAACTTTAAATAAAGTTTTACATTAATTATTACTATAAGTCGTATATTATGTCATAAATGTTGGATTATACATGGCTAGAAGCTGATGGAGTTTGAACGGATTTTCGGTCTTGGAAGTGCAAGTGCAAATTAAACGTGCAAAGTAATCGGTTCGTTTACACAGCACATGATGACGTCTCTCTTTTGGTTTCTCTGTAAAACTCTCTGGAAACTGTCACGGACATTGAACCTGTTCACCCCTAGACGACGACCGTAAGATCAGGTGACGCATTGGCCGCCATACATTCTAGAAATAGTTTTGAAATAGTTTTGCCCTTTCGACGGGGCGTGATGAACCGAGGCACACAGTGGAACGTCTGTGGATGTTTCCAGGTGCGTATGGTCGTTCTAATTTTGCCACCGAGGAGTCAGAATTGGTTTAAAGTGGTAATATAGATCAGAAGGCCGGTAGAGATTTCACAGATTGTAGACTTCCTCATGCACTGTTGCTTGCTATGCAAGATGGTTCACTGTGTCGTTGTTTCTGATAACCACGTGGGTTTTTATCCTGTAGACGTATATGTACATTCCTCTGCTGTGCAGATCCCAAACAATCTCGAGTATTTTCACTTCAAGACAGTTGATGTCACAGTCGGCATTCATATTTTGTAACTTGTTGAGTGCACTAAGACCATCAATTTTAACGATGGCTTCTTTACGCGGTGGTCTTTCCTCCGATACGTAGTTTAAAAGTTTGGGGATTGGTATCAGCTCTGTCGTGTATATGGTTGCGTGGTCCCAAAGTATATACATTTGTGAGGTGCTTCTGGTAGCGTCATAAACTCAATCCCTTTATTTAGAATAGAGTTTTCGTTGTAAATATGAGTAGCCTTCGGTCAGTTCTTATGGATGTAGGCTGTGAGAAAGATCTTGGTCGTCCTGTAATTTCTTTAAAGAACAAAGGAAAAGGAGGATTTAGTAGTATGCTGTATTCCAGCAAATATTTTGCAGTCCTGTACGACAACCCTTTGCAGTCCAAAAGGGTCGAGTTGTCGGTGAAGCTATCGCATAATAGATGTGAGCGTTTCTACTGCTAGAATCACTCTGTCAAGTATCAACTGCGAATTTACGGATCCTGCCAAACTGTGTTGTATGGCGGAAGTAAAGCAACACGAGAGAGCAGCCGTTAAGCACCTTAATGGCGACTCACCAGTTTTAGCATGAAGAATATAGGTTGGTATCGAGTTCAAGGCTCCTAAAACCAAGCGAAGGGCTTTGTACTGCAGTCGATCCAATTTTAGTGACTGGGAGTTACAAAGGTTACAGTAAAAGATAGAACCATAATTTAAAATACTACAGATAGTTGCTCTGTGGTATAGCAACGCAGTTGTAGGGTCCGCTCCCACGTTAGTGCTGGTTAACGCTTGTACAGGTGAACCGCACCATAAGCGTCAATTTTCGACAAGCAATAAAGTAAGTGTAGATAAGTAAAAAAGTATTAATTTACACACTTAACATATCTTACTATATATCTTTAACGGTACAATCTTAATTATATCAGTGTAATTGTAAAGTTATAATAAAGATATTAGATATTCTATATTTACATAAAATCTTCAATGTAAAAACAGAGGTCGATCTATTGTAGCCACTAAAGCAGGAGTCTCCACACCGAGATTAGTAGTTGGTGATCTCAGTAGGTGAAGCAAAGAGAAATCTGTCAGGTGACATCTGCTGTGGTTCTTCATTAACTTCACTGTGGAGAACACAGATTCACAAATGTACGTACTTCGAAACATCGGCGTCATTTTCTGTCCAAAATTTCACATATTTGGTAATCGTTCATCAGGTATCAGCTTAAAAAATATCCGGCCTGGTCTGCAAGATGGGATCGGCCAGTAAATCACACAATTCTACTTGAATGCCAGTTAGTTGTTCTTCAATGATAATACCAAGAGGATACCAAGTGTGTGCTAATTAATTCCAAGACCTCACTGAGCGGGGGTTATTTGTGTGTCGGGTTGTAGTTTGTAAACACTTAAACGTAACATTAAATAACAGATGCGACTGATTAAGAATCAAGAACTAAACATCGGACAAGCGCGTTTGTTTTGCCTAGCCGAGAATGGAAGGAAACGGACTGGATCATGTAATATAGTGAAAATAAAAAGAACTGGAAATACACATTTCATTAAAATAATGAAGTGAAATCTGCTGTACGTTTATTAGTTAATTAGTAAAACATTTTGTTTATAGCTTCCTCGTAAGAAACCATTCTCAGTTAAAATAGTATTTTATTAGTAATTTATTTATTAATGTAAATAGTGTAATTAAATTGGTTTTCCAAGATAAGGTCGCGGGCCGCAAGAAAAGGGTGTCATGGGCTACGTGCGGTCCTCGGGTCGCCAGTTGAAAGTCATTGGTCTAGAGGAATTGCAAGTCACAGATTTTGACATTGGAATTGATGAAGTTATGTCTGAAGAAATGAACTTAGAGGTCCAAGAGCATCCGAAAGGGGCTGTGGCACACCTCACAAGAGATACCTTAATAGCATATAAATAGTCGGCACATTTTACGATGGACATTCCTGTCGGTAAGACACTATCAATGTCAGAAACTAGGCATCACACAATATAGTGCTCAGTATGATGATTCCCAGTGGGACTCAGTTTACCGTTAATCCTCACATATATTTGACGTTTCCACATAAAGCTAATTATATGTTTTTGCGTCTTTTCTGGTAACTCAATTCTGTAAATTAAGAAAATAATTTAAATAGATCAACTTCATTGTATGAAGAAACGATGTCAAGGAATATTGCTAATATGCACTTTGTTTTTTTAACAACATATATCCGTATTATAGTGTCTATTATAGACCGTTTGGTATGAAAACATAACTAGTTGGGCGGAAGCAATCCTCGGGTTTTCGATATACCACTGAAGGCGGTTTATAATTATCCTCTCCATTGTTTCGTATATTGGTCGATATGGTGCTGCCACTCCACGTAGTTTTCTAGTTTTATTTATTGGAATGACGACATAATCGTACCACTCAGTCGGATGAACACCGCACGATGAATAATTCTTATAATTTCTTTTTGCAAGTCGAAAGCAGAATTGGGAAAGTATTTTATACGAAATTTGATTCTTTCACGGAAGTGATTCATTGTTCCTTGAGAGGACAATTTCGATCTCGTGCATGCTAAATGAGGCACGTAAGAGGTTATTTGACTTGTTTGTGTGAGATGCGCAATTCAGCCGATCAATTGGAACCTAATAAGAGGTGCACTTTAGAAAATGTTGGTTGACAAATATTTTTAATATCTTTTTCAACACTAATATTTCTTGAGCGTAAAGTTTTATTGATCTTATCTGTTTCCAGATGTCTTTTATAGGCGTGTTTTAATTCATATTCTCCAGGAAGCTCTCTTATTTTGCTTCAATACCCGCTTAGAGACAGATGTTGTCCTCTTCATTTTCATATAGGTTGTGTAGCTCTTGTTGAGGTTGTAGTTATGGAGAGTTTATATGTCCTAGGCGTACTTGGCGTTCTAACCATCTGTCGTCTCATACTTTTATATTGTGTAATAAATATTTTTTTAAATAATAAATACGAGCAGAAGTATTTATTATTTAAAAAAATATTTATTATATAAAAACATGCAAGAAATATTGAAGAGTTATTACAGAAATAAAGATTTTATATTGTGAGAAAGATAACTGATATGCCTCTTCTACGAGGTTCATGAAATTTTGATATGTGAAATCCAACGATAGTAAAGCTGTTGTTTCTGATTCGATAAGGTGCTGAAATTTATACTAGTCTGTCCTTCCAAGGTTCCAATTCCTTGAAGGGGTTTGAGACAAGCTAAGATCTTATTGGTAATTTAGAGGAACTAGCAAACGGGAGAAATGATAAGGAACCACTTACCACACAGGCTGTTGTTCACAGCTGAAGTGAAGTTGTGTTCACGGCTAAAGATAACCTTTACATTATTGAAGGTATGAGAGGTGATACACCATCGTTTAAATGAGACCAGCTGCTGCTGCAGCGACGAATAGCGACCGCTCCTGCGTCAGCATGTGAGTTTCCTACCAGTTGGTGGTGCCAGTTATACGCATGGGTGAGTTAAACGACTGAAAACGTTTTTCCAGTAAGCCTGGGTTAGATTGCTAGTATGGTTGTTGTATACAGAGACCATGATTAACGTTGGTGGTTTGCGATGTAGAGTTTCGCCGCCACAAAAGAGCTTTTGTTTAAAGAGGGATTGAAATTAACTGACGGTATTTAACTCCATGATTGATAAGGAAAGCAACTCCTGCTCCTCCGTCACTTCTGTCGGACCTTAGAGAGTTGAATCCTCTGAAACTGTAAGACCGAGCTTCCTGAAAGTATTTTCTCCTTTCTTCTTCAGCTTCTGCAAATATATTGGACTAAGCTTGCTTCTGCTTCGTGATCTAGTAACTTGCAGTTAATCAAAGCATTCCCTGCTCCTGGTTATCGGGGTTATCAGAGAGATTTTTGTGTTCACAGTGTAAACACAAGTTTCGCTAGTACACTGAACTACTGAACTCGTAGAAGATAGATTCTAAAGCACTGTGTACATAGTTGCACTGGGGGTATATACGGTTCAATTTTGTAGTGACCTCCGTAAAGTGATATATTAGCGGACGGTCAAAAACCACGAAACACGTGTACAGAACAGGTTTTTTAATGACTGTAACATTTTCTCTTTTTCTAATTGTGCCAAATGGTCTAACTGATTTTACTTATGATTACACTGCATTTCTTAGAAGGTTTAATATTCCTATTTTTTTGTATATTAATATACATAGTTCAGGGTATAGGCCACGAGCTTTTCTCTTTAAGAAACTCGTAACCTGATCATCAGCCACCTCGCCTGAAGAAGTAACATCGACCTTCATTCTGTTGCTACCGTTGCTTGTATTTTAGTGATGTTATGTTTGTGTACATTTTGTTGCCGAAAATTTCAACGGCAGAAGACCGTAGGGCAAGTCTGACCCTTCCCACCTGACCTTTAGTTGATTAGATGTCAAGAAAAAACGGTCCCTGGCTATTAGGTGGGAATCTGTTCTTAGTGACTTGTAAAAATACGTAAAGTAGTCAGAAATAGGTTTCTGCTTGTTTATACTTTTGTCTATTAGTCTAACCAATGTATCTGGCAAGCCAGTATCGTTTGCATGTTTTGTTGTAAAGTAATAAATTATTTGTATCAAACAAAGTAGGGATGATGCCCCCTTCCCGCCTCGGTCATATTTAATTCCTTTGAAAAACGACTATAATTATCGTAAACGATAACTGCTAATAAAGTACAAATAAATGTATAAATAAGAATAAGATGGCTATATTGATGAATGTTGTGGAGAATCCGAACTTGAAAAAATGACTTATTATTAATAGATAGTAAACAAGACTAATAAAAATGTGTCCTCAGTCGTAAATTCGACGGTTACAGCCTACATTACTTCCGGAATGGCGTCACTTTGTTTAGTTTTAAACGCGTTTCTCTTTGCGTTTTATTTTTATGTGTTTTACGAGTAAATTTATTGATGTAACTAAAATTCGATATGTTGTTGTACATGATATTCTCAAAGTAAAAAAGATTTCACACACCAGACAATTAAAATTGCTGACTTGTAAAAATAAATCTTACACTGTTGCTGACTTGTACACTACAGAATTTTTGTATTTCCAGTTGTACTGGAAATATATAAAAGTGAATAAATAAATATCAACTTAATTAAGTTAGTTATATTTGTTACTGTTTTATGTGATAATGACTGAATCATAGTGTCTTCGTAGTAACGTATGGTTCAGCCATTTCATCCTGGCGCAAGCAACGAGTCAGTCTGTGATCTAATTTTATTCAACGCATTCAACATTTATGGCGCATAAAACATGAGTCACAATTCAATTACCTTTTCCCTCGCTTCTACTGTTATATTCGTTTGTCGACAACTGAGTTATTGAAAATCCATTCATTTGTTAACTCAGATTCAATTTCCTATTTACCATTTGTAATCACAATTCTATTTTAAATTAAAACTGTTATTTGAATTATTTTCTGCGAACCCCCCTCCCCACAAACGCACGTCGTTTTGTACGTCTTTGAAACTGGAGTTTTAAGTAACCTGTTTTTACGACTGGAATTTTTTATTCCTCTTTACTCTACCTGCTCTTCTTATCCCCTGTTTCTCTGCATCAAAAAGTAGTCGTAATTTCTGGTAGCCGAGGAAAGGGGCAGACCGTAAATTTGGAAATGTAATGAAACGTTTTTCAAGCAGTTGCGAAATTTGATTACCGATAGCAAAAACCACGTAAGTCTACAGGAAGAATACTTTTCTCGTATGTACTACAATATACAAAGACAGAACAAGAATCGGTAACAATTCACTGATTCAATAAAAAAGCTATGTGTTATTTTTCAAGTATCTACTTTTCATAAATTTGACGAGACGCTTTTATGACGCATGTGAACGAGAAGCATTTAAGTGTGCATAACAAGTAAAATAAATTATAGATTTATGAATGTTCATTTTGGCAGAAAATACTGAAGTGGCTACAGAAAATCGTAGACTACACATGTGAGCACAGTACAAAAAGTAGTAACAAGCAGCGTCTCTAATTAGAGGTTAGAGAAATGCTTTATTCTGCAATCCAGATCTACACCCTTAGGCATGTGGTAGGAACATGCCTTAAATCTAGAAAAGCGATAACATTATTGGAGAGTGTAGAATATTATAGTAAACTGTGCAACGAGTATTGCCAATGATTATCATATTTCAGTTTTGCCAGTGTTATCGACACAAATTGTTATTATGAGTTATTATGAGTTTTTAAACAACTTGAAATTCTACGTTGAGGAGGCTAATTTTTCTGTGACCTATTTCAAAATATTGGTGTTTTGCGTTTATACAGTATAAAAACTATAATTACTATTTTCATGACAGTAGTTATAAAAAAATTTACAGGCATTGCACAAATGCAATGCACAGAGAAGGGCATTGAAAATGCTTCAATAAATCTAAAAAATAAATATATTTATGTTCATTCACCAATCAATGAATTCATTCTTCATTCACCAATCAATGAATTCATTCTTCATTCACCAATCAATGAATTCATTCTTCATGTACCAATGTACAGTTTATAAGTTAAATGTAGTCGCATTCATAAGCGAAGTTTTATATGTGTACTACGTTATTGACAACAAAGAAGTAGTTTCTATGGAAACTCACCGGTTCCCATTTTCGATAACGCACCAGCGATCGGCCGCAAATGTGCGACACATCCTTATACACATTTTCAATGTTAAAAAGGTTTCGAACAGGAGCCTTGAGCGTACGGGTGGCAAATATGAAGCGTGTTAGAATTTAATTTAATTTGTTTTTTAATGACGAAAGCCATTTTGTAATATAAGCTGTTCGCAATCATGAAGTCTCGTCTTGAGGGATTCATGGAATAACCATACAAATTATTGAAAATTCTATTTTTTGGTTAATGTTAATGATTTTACATTTTTTAAATACCAAACGATTCGCACAAAGTACTATAAGACATTCTCTGAGGTTCACTAACTCACAATAATTTAGATAGTAACCAGCGTATTAACAAGAAAGCTTGCTTACAAGGGAGAATAAAAAATTATTTCTGGAGTAAAGTAACTGATTGGATTACGTATCTGCAGCATTGTGATTAACACTCGTTAGTTACTAGCAGAATCACAGATTTATATTCGAAAACCAATTTTAGTAGCATTTTCCTACAGTATGTTGTTGCGAAAGCGTGTGTGCAATCGTTTGCATGTTTATCAACAAAGTCAGTTTACTGTAAATAGAGAGAAAGCAGGAATACTAAATACTGTTAAATTCAGTAAAATAAAAACTTTTGATGTCGCGAACAGTACTGAATATTAACACAGATGAGCTCTCACCTCTATCATGACATTCTGTACTCAACCAAGAACGAGCGCAGGACTTTCCTGAACAACTATTGTTGGATTGTTCACTATTCAATCATCCTTCCTGTCGTTACGACAAAGATTATATTTTGTCGGCCCATTCTCCTCTAATTTCCGCATCTGCTAACAGGTTCCTCTTCTCGGCATTTTCGACTCCTTCATCCGCTAATCAACACTTGCAAAAACAAATTAAAGATATAGTGGTACAACAGTTGCTCAGAGGATGTCACCTTGTTTCTTGGCCAACCCTTAGGCTTTTATCTTTTAAATCCAAAGCTAATCTACAGGCATTCATAAAACCTCAAGTACTAATCACTGAGAGTATACGCAACGAGCACTTTGTGGTTAAATTCGAGTCGACCCAGGCGTGAGGTTACATCAGCCCCTAACACTATGACAGAGTTTCCATTTGCAATCGAATAGCAGAAAAATACGAATGAGGTAAAAGAATTGATTACTTCAGGACGCTTACGTCAATTGTAATGTTTTTTCTCAAACGAATTCTTCAACAATCAGGTTTGTGCTGCTCTTCTAAAGCGTAGGAACTGGGTGCTGTTCAGAGGCTTTACTTCTCAATTGTTTCGTAACGCCCTCTGTTTTCTAATAATCTGCATGAAGATAGCCACATTTTGCGCATTTTAGCACATAGGCCTTTATTGTTTTTTCATCGTTCAAATTGTAGTAGCGTTTCTGACGTTTTACATTATTTTCTTTAATAATTTTTTAATTTTGTTCACTGTAACGATAGTGCGTTGCTAGAGGCTTTGCAATACAAGTGAGTGACATAACTTGATTGATATGGACAGTCGCTGACCTGTCAGCTTCGATTTTCGTGCGTATTCAAGAGGGTCTGCGCTATTCTGATGGAGTGCTATTCGTTAGATTAGTAACAATTCAGTATCTCTGACCCAAAAATAATTATATACAGTGCAAACCGCCTTGCTAATTTCTAGACTCAGCAGCTTCTATTTGTTATTCTGTACTACTGACAATCTTCTGCTACTGACATTTTTGTTGTCACACTGTTTCAACTTCAGCCATGTTAATACTGATTCTCCTACATCTGATCTTCAGTAACATGTTTCTTCAGTTCACCTTGCAGTACTTTCAGATTGAAGTGGTATGATCTTGCAACGTTTCTCCTTGAGTATCAACTCCTGAATGTCTTTTATTTTATGTTTAAGTTTTCTTTAGGCATTCTTCTGTTTCTTCGTTTCGACGTTTTTGAATTTGTTTTGTCCTGTTGTTGCTCCGTCTCAGTACTTTTCCCTGACGTTCTATTTGGTCTTTTATCGCATTGTATTGTTATCAGTTTTCAGAAATCTCTGATCACTAGTTAAGGCACACTTATAGTACGTCCGTAATACAGTTGCACTTCCAGTGAACACCACAGTTACGAGAATCGCTCGGATCGGTACTTAAAACATTGAAGTATCATTGTATTTAATACAAGTTCACAAATTTATTAGCTTTTGTGAAACAATCAGACTCGTATTATAGAAGTTATAGTTTTACAGTTATCCAATAATTACTATAAAGATCAAATAAAATAAGTCCTCAAGTTGGCCTAAATAAAATTACAACCGAAAGTTATGCAAACATAAAATAAAGTTAAACAGAAATTACGACCAATCACAGTCACATTCACTACTACATCTCTGTAATCGACAGACAATAAATTCGCAGAGCTTCAGTAGAACGCTCACAGGGATCGTAAATCAAGTACCAATCGACGGTCAGAGAGTCTAGGATTTTTCTTTTTTGTTTTACTTGGAATTATTTTTGATAACGTTAACACAAAGCGTTTTGCAAACGTTACTATTGGTTAACTGTTGTCTACAGCTTGCACGGCCGGTGTAAATATATTCAAAATTATATCTAAAAACCGGTGTGTTAGGTCGTGGTCGGTCGCTATCACGTCGGATGCCCTCGGGAATCTTCCACAGGCCGCCAAGGAAAGTGACACCGCGTAAGAAGAGAATAGCGGCAGATATTCGCCGAGCAATACCCGATATCTGTATCAGATAGAGGCAATTATTGGGTATTATTGGTTCACTGTTGGTTTCTTGAAATATGCCAGTTGTGTAAAAATGTTTTAAAGATTGCAAATACTTGTTTTGGTAACTTCTTAATGCAAAATTTCTATATTATATAAATTAATTCCCAAAAAGTTACCTCGACTTGAAAATTAATATTGCCCAAAGATTCACCGAGTTTTCATTTCTCTGGTTTCTATTCACAAACACAAAGAGGAGTTAGTTTTTTTTCATAGACTTTGTGAAATCTGACTTTAAAAGAGCACTGACAGATACAAAGATTTTAAGGCTGCACCCACAGTATGCAATCAGTTGCTAAAGACCTGTAGAGTACTGTACATTACTGTTCTCTATAGTTTAGAAGTCGTATAATTTACTTTATTTATTAAGGCTATAACCATTGTGTTTGCTTGTGATGTAAGTTTGAGTAACGAATTATATGTGTATGTACACAAACACTCACACACGCGCGCGCGCGCGCGCGCGCGAGGATTAGTATTCGCCGTGCACCAAATCAAGTCCGGCTCGGACAGAATGAGTGGCAAAGTGAGCCGAGACACTATTCTCTCCTTAATGGTCACTTGCATCAGCCTAACTGGCTTCAGAGAACTCAGTTTCTGTGTCATCACCTTGGACTCCAGTCCCCAGAGCTTCTTGATAATGTCTTACGTCAACTGGTCCAGAAGAAGCCTGCTTCGATGTATGGCTCGTTGAAGTGCTTTCCTCGCGGATTTGTGCCCCGTTGATTTGACATATGCCTCGGCTCGGCCCCTGGCACGATGCGCTTCCCGGTAGAGCTTGAGGAATCTCCCGCACAGGTCCACCGTTTCCTTTGTCCACCAGCAAACTGGATGCTTCCCATCCCGAGGGTTTTTCGCGGCATGGAGGCTTCGCAGGCGTCTGTGATTAACGACAGAGTGAAGGCAGGGAAGAGCCTTTCCATTCGCCTACGACCCCTTTATTACATCCAACACCCTGGCAGAATCTCAGAGAACTTATTGATCGTCACTACCAGAGTAAGCCTTAAGTATACACTAACTCTATACTAGGGGGTATAAGGGCCTCGGGTAAAGTTGTCACAGTCACAAAGAGCATTTACGTTTGATCTATAAAACTATAATCATTTATAACAGCTGAATAGTTTATTACGGTAAACTTTAGCTCCCGTCATTTTGTTCCCGTCAATAATGATGTCATCAGTAAAAATACAGCTGCCCCTAACAATTTATGGCTTTGATATAGAAAACAATTTCATAAAATGTTATGTTAGGGGAGGTTTTAGTATGATAATAAAAAGCCGTTAGTTTTGGCTGCAATCGCAAATTTCAGTTTCCAATCCAATGATTTTACATATTACTCTTTTATAGGCTAGTATTTTTTAGTCTTCGTTTATTTTTTGATGATGAATCTGCAGTTAGAAGTTGTTTACTTCTAATCTACAATCTGTAAACCGAGAGCAATCATATTAATTAAAACGAAGTGAATATTAATGACTCCAAAGTGATTCCTGCCATACAATTATGTTATATTGTACATATTGATTGAGTCTAAATCAAATAACTTTATCATAGAAGACACGATTCTACATTATTCACTTTCTAAATGAAAAGGAAAACGTTTAAAACTCAACTTTAAAAGTATAGTTTTAACAAGTTGGTTTATATTTAGAAGGTATGTCTAATATAAATAAATATTTCTATTAAAAGGATAAAAGGATTTCTTTTAATCTGATAACAATATACATTATTGAATGGTTGTAGATTTTACATGGTCCGGGTGGTTTCATACGGTTAGCCTTTACGATACCGTGTGGCAAAGAAAGCGCAAAATATTTTAAATACTCAACCATGTCAATTGAAATTTAACGTCTTACAAGCGTGAATATAATTTGATAAAATAGGTTTTAAATAAGAAAATGAAGAATATATAAACTTGAGTTTTTATTTTAAGTCGGTCCATCGTTTTCACTGTATATAGTACACGTTTACATGTCATATTATACATATTGCACATTACTTTTGCATACAGACACTGACTGAATTTCAGTGATTTCACAGAAGACTTATATTTTATGAGTTACTTTTACCTAGCATAAATACAACTAAATACTTCATGTTAGAGTTTTATATTAGTGCTTAGAGCTTAGTTTAGAATATAAACTAAGATATATTAGTTTATTGCAGAAATTTCCCGAAATTAAGCAGAGGGTAACGTCTTTGTCTCCGAAAATTATGTGGATTTTGGAGACTTAAAGAGCACCTCGTAAAAATTCCTCGAACACTAATTACGTAATGTTATAATGTTTGTCTACACAGACACAGATAGCCAAACTGACACACACTCGCACACGCGCGCATCATATTTGTTTTAATGACTGAAGGAGCCAAGTAATTAGGAGGCTGACAACTTGAACAGACTCGGAAGATAGTGTGTCAAGTAGGCCTACTGACTGACTCTGGGCTGTGTGATTGACCGTGCAGATACTAGCCACTCAGGAATCTGAGTTACGAGCTACCTTCTTGAGCTCCTGCCTCATGGGCCTGGTCTATAGCAGGCCTTACGTCAGCTATTTCTGCTAGCCTACATTAGCGCAGTATACACCGAGGTAGTTTCCACGTATCACCTGCACGTATACCGGTTATAAGAAGGTTTGCTGAGTGCCTTGCCGCACGTACATAAAACGTACGTGCTAGACGTCGCACAGTGCCATCCAATGAGCGGACACCAAGTCCGCTCCTCAGCAGGCGGCTCCTGGTTGGCCGCTAGCCGAAGACCCGTGTCGAGGACGCTTTGTAACTTCTTTTTATGAACTGCGGACAGGTAACCCCAGACCGAGACGACGTAAATAATGGCCGGCAGCAGATACGCTCAGCCGGGCTTACCAGGAGTGGAAATAGTACATTCCGACGAGTGGACACTTATTTATGAACTGTCTGAGCGTGGGTACGCCAGGTGAGCCGACGATTCAGGTGTACACCGAAATACTGCACTTCCACAGTTGCAGCCACATTATCCCATCGTTCATCGCAACTGAGCATTACCTCTATAATGTTGTCAGGAGTAATGTGCCCTACTTCAATTTCGAGGCGTTCTCGTTGTATCACCAATCTGTGGCTTTCGAAGAATGTGTGACACGTATGATGACGATACAGGCCATAATATACGCATACTGGATCTTTCACGTCCCCATTTTATTGGGGTAGGCACGAAAATGTCCATATCCTGAGATAACTGCGTTAAGTCTCACCAACTGGTTCATCAGTCCAGGTGTCTAATAAATCTGGCGGCCAACCTTCCTCTAGGTTCTTGAGTCCAGCATTCCTGCCAATGCGTATGATCTGTAACCTCACTTTATCTTTAGAATTTTTTCCGACTTCCATTTTCTCTCAAAGTACTGTTGTCTTTCTCTTGCCACAAGAGCAATAGGTATCGACCCGGCAATTACTAATATTGGGTCAAGTTGGACAGCAAGGAAGATGTGGTTCAGAACACGGCAACTAACGTGGTGGTCGGTAGAAACTTCAACGGCTAGGCGCATGCGTGTCGTGCGCCTAAACCGGATACTCCCCTCACTCACATTCATAGGCCCGCCTACACGCGCACATCAGTCACAGCTCACAATTTTACTACTTATTAACGTTAAAATTGATTACATATGATAGTTATTCATTTACTATTTTATCATTTACTAATGTAGTCTGTTGTATGAATGTTACCACATTAATCGAAACGCTGTCAATACATTTAGTTAGAAAAATGTTAATTTAATATGTTACTTTTTCCAGATATTTCACAAGTTGTTATTCTACGATCGTATACTCTTAGCACGGTTGATTGTTTGAGTCTAAACCTACAATATTTGACAACTTTATTTTAAGAGACCTGAATGTGTATGTTGAAGTTCCACGAACAATCCGAATAACGATTTATTGAGAGCTCTAAGTATTGCCTTATTTTCTTAACACCAGAAAATATTACTTTATTTAATAACTTCTTTAAACGGTGGCTGTAATGGATTTGGGTACATTTTAGTGTGAATTTAACTGACGGACTTTTGTTTTCACAAAAATATATAAATATAAATTTATTTAGTCTTGCAGAAATGGCGGTAACGAATTTTATATTTGTGGGGGAAAAATGGTACTCTGCACGGACTCGGGATGAAGTCCTTGTGCAACGTTGCTGAGTGTAAATCGTGCATATTTACTAAGAACTATTGACAGAACAAACTTGATGATAAACATAAATGCGTCATTCAAAGAGTCGACGAGATGGGAGGAAGACGAACTGACTAACGAAGAGCCAAGAAATTAAAATTTTCTTTTGGGTTTCTCGAACCTTTTTCCCTCTTGCCTTCCAAACAGTTGTTCCGAAAGCTATACGCGCCATCTCGCGTCGATAATTGGACGTATATACGTATCAGAGATTGGTGTCATCTCGACATCTTGAAATTCTTCTTGACAGCTTTTCACTAGATTTCATAAGAAGCGCATACGAAATCTAGAAACGTCAGAAGATAAATACCGTTCTTCCGAATGTTCTTCACTATTTGCTCGTTCTTGCAAGTTCAACTGAATTCAATTCCTGTCATCCGTTCCTAGTGAACTAGTTTAGTTACCCGAGTCATAGAGAACAAATCGCTATTCGCATTGGGCACTCTAACGCTGCACACATAGGTAATCGGATGTGTTTCTGTACTTGGGGCTATGTATGCAAACGTAACCGAGGCCACAGTGTGTGCCAATGTGTGTATGTGGGCGCTCGCGCGTGTGTGATAAAACCTCAAGCGAGACTGAAGTATTACGTAATAAACTTAAAAAGTAATTATATCTTTTTAAGAGAACGAAGAACGTCTCCTTCTTTGTCAATGATCAAACTAAATTACAAAATAAAAATATTTGTATTGCTTGGAAACAAATTTGTTGTAAAAATGTTTCGTATAGTATGTATGTTATTTTTTCATGGATACGCGTATACGTGCATCTTTTTTGACAAGTAAAATCTTTGTAAATTTTTGTGAGTAGCAGAATGCCATACACTAATGTTTATTTTTAAAGATATTATCAATTATATGGAACAAACATTCTATCGTATGGCCAATTTAATTTAAATGTGCTACCTTTAAAATTAATACAGAAAAATCGATAGTTACGCTTTACAAAATTATGTACTAATTTTATCCTAGGAAACACAAGTAACATATGATGTTAATTATTATTATTATTATTATTATTTTACGAACTAAATGCAATTTCCATTATGAATTAAAATAAATAAGTTTTTATTCTCTAATGATTGTTACTAAATTCTATAGCTTATTGGTCACTATATTTTGCAGACTTTTATTAGACAGACGCTGACGAATTTAAACTATTAGCTTTTATAAAACGGATTGAATTTTGTGAAATTTGATTCGTTTTTTGTTAGTTCTAGACATTTAGTTACTATGTTCTAACCCATGATTACTACGATAGTTTAGCGAACATTTTGTACTTATAAAATTCTTCGCAGCTTAAAAAATACTACGATATTTTTCTTGCACTAATATATTTGTATAGACTACTAAACAAAATACGTAGAAAATCTGTAACGGGATGAAAACGATATAAATAGAGGGCACTGCAAGTGATAAAGCAATGTTATATTGTGAAGGGTGAGTTCCTACTATACGTCTGACATCAATATTGAGGGATGGAAAGGGGACCTACCAACTGCCTACGATGTTGAAGCTTTTATCTACAAAACGCAGTTACGTTTTGAATAAGTCAAATTACTACATCCATTCGCTCTACTGAAACACACAGATTCAATTAACTATTACGGCAACCCTATTAAAACTACTTTTTCGTTCACTGTAGATTTTATCAGACTATCGGAATCTATTATAATACTTTAATTAATTAATAAATCATTACATTAATCGTAATCAATCATTTTTCTTTTTAATCAACTTCTATCTTGCTACAAGAATATTTAAAACACTACTGTTTTACACAGTGTTGTTTCATAAATAAAAACATTTGTGTAGGCCTATGTTTCATAGGTGCAATTTCATCAATTGATGAAATCATGAAAATGAAAAAATAAACTCGCTAATAAAAAAACAAATTTATAAACTAGATGTTTTTTAACTGTAATGTTAGCACGAATTCGAGTTAGTCAAGGGTTTTAACGAACAATAGTTCAAGATAAATTAAAATTATACTTAAAATTTTATAAATGAATTATAACATCCTCCGTAATAACTGCAATTGCTATTTTAAAAAACTTATATTTTTATAATAAGTTAGTATCGTTACAATTTGAAGTGTTCAATCTAATTTATTTTCATGCCATTCTTTAGATTTTTAATGCATCTTCCTTCACAATATGATTGAAATTAGGTTTCACATATTAATAACTTTATGTTCTTATATTTGATGCTGTAAAATATTTTGTACTGAAGCAGGTAGTTTTTCGTAACAACGATATTAATTTCCATTTGTTTCGAGATGTCAATAATATAGAAGTTTGGTTCTATAAGCACATTTTATCACTGCGATAACTTATTTACATATGCTTTTATTTCACTTCAAAAAACTCACGGCATCTTTCTCTAACCTAGCTTATATTTATTATGTAGACACATGTAACTACACTGTTAATCGAAAAGGACAGAAAAGACATTACAAGTTTTTATTGTTTCAAGTTATCGAACATAGACGACACCTTATTTATTAAATTTCCGCTTACTCTACCTAACTTAGTTACTGACTAATAAAAAACTATTCTTAATTTTAGGTGGTACAGAAATAGAAATTTTAATAGTGATTTCAGGGTTTAAAAAAGGTGGTGATTGGATATTAAAAAAATATTATTTCGGAATTTCTGTTATCTTTCAGTAATTTAATAATAGGAAGAACATAGGAATAACATAGGAAGTAATAACATAGGGAGAACAACATATATAGGCCTAATAAGTACTGAAAGATAACAGAATTTCCGAAATAACATTTTAAAGCCTATTATAAAGAGCTTTATGCGACTTCTAGTTATTATTATCTGCTAGTTATATAGTTATTGCAACAACCTATATTTACTTCATATACTTTGAAAATGCCTTTGGACTTTTCCCTCTATGTAAATTTTGCGAGCTAGTGATATTTGTCTAGTGATATGCTTTGTGTTAAGTGACGTGTAAGGTGGCAATGACACTCATTCATTCTTATGATTTGAAATAGGAAGAACAACATTGAGATTAAAACAGTAAACCTTAAGGAAGTTAAAATTAATTTACTGTGAAAACACAAAATTATTAATATAGAAAAGCAGAATTCACTTTTTTGTTATGTAGACGAAAACATGTGACAGTAAATGACTTGCTAAATTGGATTGTGTGTGTGTGTGTGTGTGTGTGTGTGTGCGTGCGCGCGCGCACGCAAGAGAGAGAGAAAGAGAGAGAGTTCGGTTTTACGTTATAGAGATACAGATAAAGCGAAGAAAGATGTACTTGTCTCTTGACAGTAGTGTGAAACATTATATCTGTGTATTCAGAAATGCGCACTTCTCGATAGCTTGATTTATCCTTAATACAATGTAAATCATACGTATGCGCTTACAACAATATTTATATACTAACATAAACTGTGTTCCAAGAAGGAGGATATATTACATAATAAATGATATTACAAAATATTATCTTCTCTCACCACACAACAACGCGTAATGTAAAAAGTAGATAAATTTACCAAAATGCAATTTATATATTTCACATACGGAATCATTATTTTCAAAAAGACATACACAACCACTCCCACAATATTTGGAGACTTATCTCAGTATTTACAATTAATATCAAACACTAGTAGCAGCATGTGTGTGAGTGTTTGTGTTTGTGTGTGAGTGAGTGCACGCTCGTACATTAAATATGTTCCTTTACGAGTGGACGTATACGTTGTTGGTTTGTATAACGTTAACGTATAGGCCTAAATCAGAACATGAATTAACATTTTTATGTTTTAATTAAATAAGTGAACACAGTGAACTTTTATACTGTGTTTAATTAAATCAAACATACATTCATGTAACTATTTTGTGTTCTGTCGTATTCATTATTGCTGTTGCTTATTTTAAATGCAGGAACAGTTTACTGCATGAACAGCCGTGGTAAATTCTGTACATCTTGATTGTATCCTTACTCTAGAAAAATATCGCTTACTCTGTTATCGCTTCTAAGTGATAAAAACATCTTTTCTAATAGTTAAAAACTTTCTTATATTTAGAATTGTGTAGAATAAGCGTTATAGTACAGCCTGTTAGTATCTGTCTTGTCTGCCTTTAAAAAATTAGTAGGCAATATTTGGCTAATTTTGGAGATTAATGGATTTGTTAGTTAACTGAGTATCTCTCATCACCCTCTGGAAGGATGTGTACATGTTCTGAAAAATAGCAATTTGAAGGTTGAGAATCACGTAACATGTAAGAATCACGCTATTTAAAGGTTGAGATTTTCGTGTGTTCTTTATATATGCTCTTGTTTGCCTTAAACAAAAATCGTATACAGGGTTAAGTATTTGTGCCATAAACTAATCATAAACATTGTTCCTTACACGTAGGCGATTACAAGCACTTAACTGTATTGTTCATGTCTTGTTCCTCGTTATTCTCGTTACTTTTCTGTATTGAAATATTCCCTTCAATCTCGCAGTACATATGCTGCTCATAATTCGAACTTCTGTATTTTATAAACAGCGTCAAGACGTTGCCTTACAAGATGCTGATATTTATCAAAGTTGTATGACCGAATATTGAAGATTTGTATTAAGCCTAGTACCGTTTCTTATCCCAACAAACCTACCCCAGGAAAGACATAATCACTAATTCATCGTGTCACCATCATAACACTTTTCTACTTGACATTGCTATAGTTTGGCACAGAAGTCTCTCACAAAACCCTGTCACATCATTAAAGGGGATAAAAATATTTTTCATCTAATGTCTCAGTAATTAATTTTGTACAATCTGTATCATCAAGTTTTTATAAAATTCAGAATATTTTATAAGTTATTTTTCGAATTTCTGTCACCATGTCACCAATTCCAATTAAAACACATACTTTCGATTGTTCATGTTCAATGACCGTCTTCAGATTTACACAAAAGAAAGAACATGTTATAAATATTTTAATAAGCTTGAAAAATGTCAAACAAAAATCTATTTAAAAATTCTTAAGTTACCACGGCCGGCTTCAAGGTTGTTGACATTGGTGTTATTAGCCGTGCTCATACGCCGTGGTACACAGTTGTTGCCGCTGACAAACGTTTCGGCCCCACCATCTGAGATCATCATCATCAGTGTCTAAGATTGGCACGGTGAATTGGCGGACAATTTGAGCCGAAACGTTTGTCAGCAGCAACAACTGTGTACCACGTCCTAACAGCCCGACTAATAATAGCAATTTTAAAAATCGATTTGTGACCACATTATAACTAATTACAAAATAAAGCAAATTGGGATAAGAGATTTACTTGAATTTAATTTACCGATAATGGCTTCAATCTGGAGATGTCTAAGACAACTTCCACCAATATGCACCAATTCTGACTGAAACAACGTTCCACTGTCTGGATGGAAGACTTCCATTCCCCGGGGAATATTTGTAAATCAATATTGCGTAAATATACTTAATGCATCTTACTTATTTTACATTTAGTTGTAACTAGCTCGTTTTGTTTACTGATAGATTTTTATTTAACATTTTACCGATCGAATTTCGCTTGCAGTCACGCACACGCGCGCGCGCGCGCGCACACACACTTAGTTGTTTTAATTTGGAACACGAACGCTGAGTCTGAGCGGTCAAAACCTAGTGTTTTTAATTAAATTTTTTCGATTATCGAATCCGGGAGTTAAATATTAACTAGTCTCAGGTACTAAAATCACATAGAATATTTTATCCTGAACTTATGCATCTTCTGTGTCTGCGATACCGAATCGTCTTACGGCACATGCAATAATAATAGAGATGTATCGACCTCAAATGTACCTGTCTGTTATTGTGATTCTAATGTATCGTCGGATATGCTTGCCTAAATACAAGTTTTTTGTTGTAAGCGAAAGTGGGAATCTTCAAAATGGTGTACCCTAAGACTTAAAATTTTGTCTTCCAAATTTACTGTCATTTTAATTATTTTTAAGGTAAAGTGAAAAATTCCAGAAATGGCAAATATTAATTTAATCATAGCAAATATTAATTTTCTAAATGGTCTTGTAAATCTCTTTTCTTAACAAGTTGAAAGGAACTATACTTCAACGCAGTATTTACTCTGCGCTCAGGGTGCAGTTATTATAATAACGAGTCAATATTTTATCTGCAAGACATACTTCTATTCAGAATGTAATTCCCTTAACGCGGAAACTAATGTATTAATTTTTCTATTTCCTGAAGACATATTAACAGTCATATAACATTTAGTCCAACATAGTGTTGCAATAGACTTCGCTCTTAAGGGATTCTATTACTTTATAGAGCCTATCATCAGCACAGTAGATGGATTTCACGTTGCGAGTGACCGCTCAGATGAGGCAGAAGATCCGAAAGTGGATAGCCAGGCAGTCGTTTTACGTCTTAATTCGACCAGCAATCATAATGTATTCTTTACTAGGTTTCTGTTACTTTTCGGAAATATGTGCTTCAGACGTGCCCAAAGTGAAGTTCAAAATATTTACTAAACGTTCTGTTATTGTGTTTGCATTTCATTTTATCATAAACGTCTATACATTTCTGCACGCCTTTCGAAATTCTTCACCAGTATACGATGCACTGATTTCTATTGGTGTCGTTATACTAATGTTAATCTGCCTTTTTTCAGATAGAATGTTAATTTCCGTAATACAGCATATAGAAAAGATAGATAAAAATATGAAAGCAGTGACAAACATTAAAAACATAAATGGTACCCGAGTTTTAAGACTGTACGGTTATTATCTGTTAATGATAATGTATCTGACCGGAACAGGATACCATAAAGAGGGAATCGTATCCTACAGAGTTGCGAGAGTTATATTGTTCTTCATATTACATTTTCATAAGTATCAAGTTCTTATACTATTTGTGTTCCTGTGCGAAGAACTCTGTTGTCGCTACTACATACTGCAGAGTTTTTGTAAGCGTGTTGTCAAACACAAACGGTACTGGCATCTTGAAGACATACGCGCTCTCCACTCACAACTCACGCTGCTGAAACAATTGTTGGTCGAGACTTATAGTTTTCGGCTAACCTTCATATTTGTCTATATAACTATGCACAGTATCATAATGATACGTTTTCTCATATATGAGAGCAATGTGATTTCCACTCGTGCATTTCTTTACAGATTTATCGTGTACTACTACTGTCTGCATTCCGCTACAACAGCTGCAGAAAATCTAGCCAGAGCTGTGAGTATCTAGCAGACTCTGTGGTGGCATAAATATTTAAATCACTTCCAGGTAACTGGAACTAATACAGTTAATTTAATTAAGAAAGTTGTGTTAGTGGTTATAACCATAAACAGAATTAACACTGTTGCACGCTACTATAGAAAAATTATTCCGATTAGCGCTTTCAAGCTTCACAGCTCATCATCAGATTTTTCCGATCTGATGATGGAGCTGTGAAGCTTGAAAGCGCTAATCGGAATAATTCTTCTATAGTGGTGTGCAACAGTGTTAATTCTGTTTGTAATTCAGTTAAGATTAATACATATATTTAGGTAATCGATACCTGCTTTAAATTTTACTTGTACTCGGTTACTGGAGGACGCTACCGTTTGTTTACTTAAGGCTTAACATGTTTTTGACGCATTACTTTTAGTTATAATTTAAAAAAAATATATTATTCAACTAACAAGACAGAGTCCCGCATACACAGGTGTAAAGACAGATGGGAGCTCATACTGACTAACTAAGTGTTCAAATATGATGCTACAAGCGGATAATATTGAGCCACAAGCGGAGAAATGCCCTTTTATCGTGAGTTCATTACGTAATCTTTTTGGAAAGAAATGTTTTAAAATTATTTACTTTGTTTCAGAGCAAACTGATAGTGTTATACACGCGACAAATGCAGTTGTCTGGTTTACCTGATAATTACAGACTGGAGGTAAGAGCAAGACAGATAGACGTAACTATAAACATTGCTTTCTGTGCATCTGCACAAGAATAAATTATGAAGACGTAACTATAAACATTGCTTTCTGTGCATCTGCACAAGAATAAATTATGATTACAGAGAGCTAAAAGAAAGAATGAGATAGAATGTGTAGAGTGCAATAAACCGTGTGCCGTGTGTGTGTGTGTGTGTGTGTGTGTGTGTGAGAGAGAGAGAGAGAGAGAGAGAGAGAGAGTATGTTTCTAAATTAAGAGTGATTACCATGGATATCAAAACTAGATTGAAATTAGTATTCATTGTCTTTAGTTAATGATACAAAAAAGGATACAAATTCTGTACCAAATTCCTCTTACGGGTGTGGTGGCTGGTCCACAATCTAAGAGGCTCAGCAAAACCTCAGTGTAAAATCAAAAGCATTACGGTTTTGTTGTAAAAATTTCAATCAATGAAACATCGCATCTTGCTTGCAATGAAAACGCCGAGTGCCACAGTGACATCTGTTCTGCTTTCACTGTTGTAGCAGTTCTGGAGGGGTTCGTTGCTGAAAATGAATTGCTGAGATAGTTTGGAGATGATAGCGATGTAAACGGTTGAACTGCCCCAGATCAGTTTGTATATTTTCTCTGTCGAGCGGTTGAAGTAACCCGAGCTATGTCGACTTTAACCGACCTATAGGTAAACTGGTGTGCGTCTACTACACGTGACTAATCTATTTCAGACTTGCTGCTTTTGATTAATAATCAATTTTGCGATACACTTTATTTCTGGGTTTTATTTTTGTTTACAGTGTTAGCTTCAAATACAAAGAAAGGACTTTATAGATTTTCTTTTGAACGCAAGCGTCTGCATTAATGGAAGTATTACCTGTTTTACATTACTATGTTATACAGTATTACTATACTACTATGTTTTATAAATACTATGAATAATACTGGATGTTCTGTGTTGCGTGTGGCGTTCTTTTGTTTGTCCTATATGTCTACTATCGGCAATGTAAACAGTTATATTAAAAAAGAAATGAACATTGTGCAGTTCATTTTACAAAATTTGCTTTACCTTCTTTAAGAATTACATCGTAGTATTTGTTATACTGAATATAATATTAATTTTGCTCAACCGGTTCTCATTAAGAATCGTTTAAACTAATCAAATTACTATCGCTGACATACATTTTTCAGTATGGTAAAACAGTTTGTATTTACGTTGTAAATTATGAAGTAATGTTGTAAAAATTATGAAGTTAGAAAATTTTAAATTGTAAAATTTTTAATTTTACTAAATGAATACGGTACTGAAACCTTTTAAAAACTATTTGCGTTTTTCAAAATTCTTTCATCTCACTGCAATTTTTCAGTGTAAGGCTATTCACGATCTGAAATTAAATCGATAAAATTATTACTTCCTACATCATAATCTATACAGAGTTAATTAATAAGAATCTATAGCAAGTCATCCCTTTTATCCTGAAATTACAAGAGGTAATAACGATTCGAGTTTTGACCGGGTTAATGAATGACAAAGTCCCAAAGCTACGACTACCTCTGATTACCGGTAGAAAGTGTCACAAGATATTGATTAACAACTAAGCAAATCAACTGCTAATTTACCTTAACCATAATTTACATTTAACCATATTTTCTTTTCCCATACATTAATTTTTTACTGTTTGAAAGTAAAGTTTTGCCGTCGTTTGAAGACAGTTCCAAAAAATGTTTGGGCGCTTTAAACTTTAAACTGTGAGGTATGTAGTAATTTAGATAAATGTGTTAAGTCCTTTTTTGGAAATACAAGTATTGCTTACTATACCAATAGATACAGTTGTTGATTACAAATAGGTAGAATTGTTGGAGACCCAGGTAGCAGCGCTGCCAGCAGATATCTCCCTCGCCGGATTCTTCAGCATCAACAGAGGTCTCATCTTACAGGTATGCTATACTGTTATCTGCTTCGTTCACATACAAATAGAATTAGACATGAATAATTTTGCACCACGTTTATTCAATCAACATTTAAATATTCTGATGTTCATCAAATTTAAATATTCAAAGTAATTGGAACACATGATGCCGTTAGCATATTATTGCATATATTTATTTTTTATGTGACGTAGTATGTTAAGTAACATACCTAAGTAACATGAACTATTATTGTGTGGTGTTGGTGTTTTTAAAGTATGTAAGCTTGAAAGTAGTCGTAGTTTAAACAGATGAAATCCTTGTTAAAAACTTATACAATAATTTTTTTAATGAAATCAATTCATTATGAAAACGAAATGCGTAGAGGAATAAGGACTTGTTTAACTTTTTCACACACAGACACACGCGCGCGCGCACACACACACACTAAAAAACAACTGCACCAAATGACGGTTAATTGTTTTGCCTTACACAAAACAATCTTATGGACAACCCAAGTCTTAAATATAGTTTAAACTACTACTACTACTGTACTACTACAACAACAACTACTACTACTACTAACACCACCATCACTACTACTAACTATCACTACTACTACTACTACTACTGCTGCTGCTGCTGCTACTACCCGCCCAGGGAGTCACACATTGCAAGCCCGAGAGTTTCTATCTAGACTCTTGGTTGGTTCAGCTTCATTTGGTTGAGGTCCCTCGATCATATAAATCGTTTGTGCACTTATATGGCAATGGACAAAATGTACGAAAATATTACCCCAATTAGCACCCCAGTTTATCTGAGTAAAAAAATTTCTCGAATGCTTGTCCCCGTGGTTCTGGGGGTGGGACTACTACTGCTATTAAGTGAATCAGATTTGGATATGACGTCTCTTATCAGCACCACTGCAGTTTTTAGTCAGGTGAGATTCAAGAACTGGAACATCTAGAATGTAAAACAATACTGTCGCAGTTGGATATTGTTACCGGGAGCAGAAAAGTACAGATATGAGTAATCAAAATGTCCAAGCCATACTGTACACTGGGATCCTGTGAGTGACGATGAAGAAATGAAAAGATCTAAGCGACTTGCAGCGGAGTAAAACACATCCTGGAGCTCGGACGACTAATATACCTCGTCCATCAGAACATTCGAACACCACAGAGCCAACAAGAGACAAGTCTTAAGGTGATGAAAAATCCCAAAGAAGAGAATAAAAAGGAATCAAAGAGAGATAAAGGATGTTGGAGACAAGTTCTTAACCTGGGGAAAATAAAAAAAAGACATAGATATGATAGCTTCGACATAAGAAATGGAACAGGCCCTCATGCGTGGGGACTACAAAAGGAAAAAAATCATGAACAGAAAATACCAGAGTTCATGATTATCAAGCCTGCGGAAGAAATAACGTACGTACGTAGTAGTTCTACAGGAACTGCGGCAGAAAATCAAGCCAGAAAAAGTAAAAATGAACTTGAAGTCAATTTATAAAACATGAAAAAATAGGTGTCCGCTTGGATATAGGGAAGAATAATGAATTCAGAGGAATTTTGAGAAGCCATAAAAGAGGCAATAGGAAAATATCGGTATGGAGAAACATACATGACTTCCATATTCTAAGATTTATAATCAGAAATATGCTGCCTGCCAAGCACGATATATTTTCTAATATATACATAATTTACATTAAAATGAAAAAAATTATAATTTTATTGCCTGGCAATAAAATTATTTTATTTTAACAATTACCATTGTTTGAAAACGTTTAAATGAATTTTCATGTACTTTACTCTTGTTAAAACGTAAAAGGTTGCAGGTAAACTACCCCTTTCCCTTAACCGATCTTCAGCAAAATCAAAAGGCCTTGAGTCCTCTACAATTCAGTGACGTATGCAAAAAATTATTTGATTCTGTTTGAATATGCGGCAGTTACCGTTCGTCATAGAAAATACGCTTGATAAAAAAATGTTGCAGGTAAACTACCCCTTTCCCTTAACCGATCTTTACTAAAAACAACAGGTCTTGAGTACTCTACAAATCAGGGCTGTATGCAAAAAATTATTTGATTCTGTTTGAATTTGCGGCAGTTATCGTTTGCCATAGAAAAAAAATCTACAGACAGACACATCGACACACAGACACTTTTCGGAAAACGACTTTTTTCATGTTTTGAGTGTAGTAGAATCAGAATCTGCAATAATCTCGAACACGATTTTTTTTGCCATCACCATACTTCCATTCCTTAAGGAATATGGAAGTAAAATATCGGTATGGAGAACCATACATGACTTCCATATTCTAAGATTTATATTTAAATCTTAATATCGCCTGCCAAGCGCGATGTGTTTTCTCTTATACATGATTTACATTAAAATGAAAAAATTTTAATTTTATTGCCTGGCAACAAAATTATTTTATTTTTAACAATTACCATTGTTTGAAAAAGTTTAAATAAATTTTCAAGTACTTTACTCTTGTTAAAACGTAAAAGGTTGCTGGTAATCTACCCCTTCCCCTTAACCGATCTTCACCAAAATCGAAAGTCCTTGAGTACTCTACAAATCAGGGTTGTATCCAAAACATTATTTGATTTTGTTTGAATTTGCGGCTGTTATCGTTTGCCATAGAAAATACCCTTGTTAAAAAAACGTTGCAGGTAAACTACCCCTTTCCCTCAACCGATCTTCACCAAAAACAATAGGTCTTGAGAACTCTACAACTTAGGGCGGTATGCAAATAATCTTTTGATTCTGTTTGAATTTGCGGCTGTTATCGTTTGCCATAGGAAATACCCTTGTTAAAACATAAAACGTTACAGGTAAACTACCCCTTTCCCTTAACCGATCTTTACCAAAAACAATAAATCTTGAGAACTCTACAATTCAGGGCTGTATACGAAACATTATTTAATTCTGTTTGAATTTGCGGCTGTTATCGTTTGCCAAAAAAAAATTTCCCTTGATAAAAAAAAACCGTTGCTGGTGAACTACTCCTTTCCCTCAACCGATCTTCACCAAAAACAATAGGTCGCGAGTACTCTACAAATTAGGGCTGTATGCAAAAAATTATTTGATTCTGTTTGAATTTGCGGCAGTTATCGTTTGCCATAGAAAAAAAATCTACAGACACAGACACACACACACACAGACAGACACACACACACAGACACTTTTCGGAAAACGACTTTTTTCATGTTTTGAGCGTAGTAGAATCAGAATCTGCAATAATCTCGAACACGATTTTTTTTGCCATCACCATACTTCCATTCCTTAAGGAATATGGAAGTAAAAACGTATGACAATATACAGTACCGAAAATTGAAATTCAAGACGGAAATTCAAGAAATCGTGGATGTACCCAGTGCCTTGAAATTTGGTTTTCCTGACAGTAAATAAAATAGAGAACAATCGTAGTTAACACAAAAGGATAAAAAACTACAATAGTCACTCTTAGCGTAGGCGAAGTGCGCAGTGTTGTAGAAGCAGAGGAAATAAAAATTGGGCTGGTAAAGTGCAGAGTTAGAAAGAAAACTGTAGTACGATATTGCTTTTTAGGTGTCTTGACTTTGGCCATTTTGAAAAGGTGCTAATTTAAGTGCATCACAAGCAGACACAAGGCAAAGAATGCCATGCTGACCCACATTGTATGTTAGAAGTAGTCTTATGGTAGAAGAAGTAAAGCATATAGGCCTACCTTGCTAGTGTTCTGTCTTTTGGAGAGTTTAAAGATGAAAATTTGAAACAGAAAAGTTAAAGTCCTGCAGGGAAACACGAGGTTAAGGGAACCAGCCAACTGATAACTTTGGCAAATTTGAGACAGGGAGATCTTATTATTATCAGCGAGCTGCAGGAAAACAGGAGTGGAAATACATGTTCCTCAGATATTCAGCAAAAAGCAGCTCTGCGGGTGCTAGATGTGCGGGTTCACATAGAAAATAATGGCGCAGGCAAGGGTGAAGGTTAAGAGTGCGATCAACTAGGGCCTAATTGTTATCTTTCTGCAATCGAACCCATAAGATTCTCTCATGAAAAGATGGCCGATATCGAAGGCGCTTTTTGTTAAAATGAAGGAAACCTTATCACCGCAAGAGATTGTAATGCCAAGGCAGTAGAATGGGATATGGGTATGCCAAATTCAAAAGGAAAACGGGAAATGGCATCAAGACTGGCCTTGCGCCAAGATACAGGAACAACCATCCATTTTTAGTCGACCGGGATAGGCCTTGAACCATTTTAGATATTTTCCACAGAAGGTCCTAGGGTACAGGACAGGCAGGTGATCGAAGAATCCACGGGCAGGGATCAACAGTACAATACGTTTAATATAATAAAACTTTACATTCAACAATTCAGTAACATTACTTTAACAATTAATAAATGTTGATTATATTCAGTGTATAATATAATTAACGTTGTACTTCAGAAAGACTATCAAAATGAATCGTATCTACTATGGATTCAAACACGTTTACAACAATTCTGTAAGAAAACTAGCAAAGGCTTGAGGAGGTTTTCAGTGCAACTGCAGGTCGAGATGCAGCGGAAGTGGCAGTCGATGGAGTAATGAAACTTATACGACGAGCATACGAAGAAGTTATCCCTCGCTTATACGTATTACACATAAATATGAGTAATATTTTTATCCAAGATAAAGTATTACGGATAAACATATAATTGATCAGTGCACATAGAATAACATTTTCTGAAACTGCAATAGCCAGAATTCTGAATTAATAAAATTGATGAAAGATTAAAAAAATATTACGTATGCTTAGTTGATAATTATGAATTAATTAGGAAATATAAGTGTAGATTACGAAATTAGTAATTTAACTAAAACTCATTGTTTTTGTTCAGATTATTTTCTATGTGTTTTTAAAATCCTTCTGTCACAAGGAATTGTATCTCGCTGAAGCGATTATTTCAAATGGGATATAAGTATTTAAAACGGAATGAGTATTTCGTTTGTATGATTTTAATAATTTTTACTTCCATGTTCTGTAAGGAAATATGGTGGTCGCGAAAAAAATCGTGTTCGAGATAAGGGCTAATTCCGATTGTACTACCCTCAAAACATGAAGAAAAGTCATTTTCCGAAAGTGTGTGTGTGTGTGTGTGTGTGTGTGTGTAGAATTTTCTCTATGGCGAACGATAACTGCCGCAAATTCAAACAGAATCAAACGATTTTTTGAATATGTGCCCGAGTTGTAGAGAACTCAAGACCTATTGATTTTGGTGAAGATCGGTTAAGGGGGAGGGGTAGTTTACCGGCAACGTTTTACGTTTACCAAGAGTAAAGTATTTGAAAATTCATTTAAACATTTTAAAACAATGTTAATTGTTAAAAATAAAATAGTTTTGTTGCCAGGCAATAAAATTATAATTTTTTCACTTTAATTTAAATCATCTATGCGTGAAAATATAAATATATCGTTCCTGGCTGGCAAGAATATCTCAATTATGTAATGTTTACATTTCTAAAGTTTTATTATTGTGATTACCGCAATAAAAAGGCAGGCAGGACACACACACACTTCGTGTTATTTCTGGATTGTGTTTATTTTTTTACACGTTTGCACGTTTTTAAACGGAAAGTGCCGAAATCCACATCAACACATCGCGTGCAAGCTGAAAAGGTGTCCAGCGTTTACAGAGATTTGCTTCCTGTGGATCGCTGGCCAGTGTAACTGCAAGTGTTTACAGAGGAACGGTTCATAGACAGACTTTTTGTCTTTAGCCCTTTCAGTGCTACGTTTTTGACCAAATTTTGACCCCCCTGTGCTGAGTTTTTTTTTTTTTACTTTTTTTAACTCTCTGTGTATAGCTGATGATAAAAATAGGTTACTTAATTAACTAGAATTTTTTTAAATTAATAATATGTACTTACTTTTTGATGTTCTTGTTGTATTCTGAAGCGTCACCTCTCACATAAATATTGAAATTTTTAGTTTTTATTGTCACTGCAATTTAGATTATAACTGAGTTTGAAATAATACTGTATTTATGTACAAACAAATTAGGAATAAAATAAATATATTTTAACGTATTCAGTAATTTCGTTTTGTGTGATATATCTCAAAACACGGATAAACACATAGCCCTACATCACACTCTTTACACACGTATCTTGACTCTCTCCTCCTGGGTGCACAGACAGCACATCTTCGAACAGCTGTTGCTTTTTTTTCTGTGGGTGGTACTAGTGATGGGAAATGTCTCTCCTTCAAACGTAGAGGATCATCTCCTGATGATGGCCTATGCCTCCTTTCCTTTTTAGTGATGGTTGGTGGTATTTTTCCAGCATCTCTCTTATAAGGGCTAACTGAAAATCAGCAACTGAAATATTTTTTCCTGTTACTTTCTTGTATAATGAATGGGCATTGAGAATAGATAGGTCCATGAAATGAAAAAATAGTTTTTTGTACCACTTTACTGTTTTTCGGACACATTCCACAGAACTAAGCAGCATATCAGTCTTGTCTACTGGACCCATATGATTATTATAATCTTTTACGCATGCTGGTATCATAATTTCCTGCCCTGTTTTTATATCCTTCTTACCAGAAACAACAAAGTCATCTCCATGAAATGTAGTCAACATACGTACTTCCCGCCTATCTTTCCATCTAAGACACATCATGTTGTTGGCTACAAAACTTTCATGTTGACCCTTCCTTTGTTCACTTGTGAACTTTGTCATGAATTTTCTATTCATCCTTACAGTACCACATACATTTGTTCGCTTTTCACGTAGGATCTTGAAGAGCTTAGGACTAGAATACCAATTGTCAATATACAGTGTGTGACTCTGGTCGAACATACCATTCATAAGTGTCACAACAACAGAACCAGCAAAACCATATTCAGGGTATGAGCTTATACGTGTCGTGCTTCCTGTATACACAATGAAGTCGTATATATATGAAGTCAGGCAGTCACATAAAATAAATAATTTTACACCAAACCTGTGCCTTTTTGACGGAATGTTCTGTTTGAAAGAAAGTCTGCCTTTGAAGAGAAGCAGGCTTTCGTCAATGCACACATTTTGGTATGGTCTAAAAGCAGATTTGAAATTATTTCTAAGTTCGTCAAGCACCATCTGTAACTTGAATAACCTGTCTCCAGAAGGTTGATGAGAATTACAGCAGAAGTGTAAACATTTTAGTAAAATCTGAAACCTATCTCTAGACATATAATTATTAAAAACAGGTGTATGTAGAAGTGAAAGTTTTTTAGTTCTGGTCATGAGGAAACACAAGGCCAAAAATACATATAATTCATCCCCATTTGTGTCTTTCCATTTAGATAAACGTGAAGATGGGGAATTTACATTTGCAGCACATTCTGTACTATATCGGTTTGTTTCTGCAGCAATCTTGCCCACCAAATTCGGTGTCACAAAGAGTTCGAAAAAATCTAAATACGATGAATTTTCATTCACATCGTCTGTCTGCAGAACACCAGATGTAGAGTCAAAATCACAAAACACAGGGTTAAGTGGTTCGTTTTTCCACTGAAATCCTTCATTTACAAATGGATCGACACTAAAAGAACGAGTAGTATCTTCAAAATCACTCAACAATTCATCGTCGCTTTCAATATCACTGTCATTATTTACAAACAACGAATCACGGAATATTTGTCCGTTTTCACAACTTCGGCCTGGCAAATCTTCCATTGTTACATAAACAATACTGAAATACGTAATAAATAAACCAAAACAGAAAAGAAATAAACTAAAACAAGAAATAAACACGATATAAACACACAAGCACTTTCCTTACGTAACCTCGCACGTGGTCGAGCGACGAATAGTCAGCTGTTTGAAAATCAAACTAAAAGATAAAATTTCCCTCCCACAAACACAAAAGTACCAACATAAGTAAACTATCGATATGTTGTGATACCAAAACTGGCCACCAGATAGCTCAAACAACGAACGAATTAATGCGACAGTAGCATTTCTGGCACTAATTCTGTTGCGTGTTAATGCGTCAGTAGCACAGCGGGCACGAACTGTCAACGACGCATTGATGCATCAGTAGCACTGAAAGGGTTAGGGAATGGACCCTCTGCAAAGATGCTCAGGGTTCATGACCGACTCCGGAGCATGTTTAATCTGTAAAACGTACACTGTGTAGATTCGCAGCTTTACTCTGAGCAACGCTCCACAGGGAATGTTGAAAATTTTTGTCCACGATGGACCCTCATACACACTAAAACCTGCTCTGATGTTTTGGTTAGGGACATCAGAATATTAAAACTTCGGTAACTTGAGCACTACTTAATGGAGATCAAACTAACTTTTACAAGCAATTAAATTTATGCATATTTTGAACCAATAAATGTTTTAATAAATTAATACAAAAAGCAAATGGCTAGTTATTTACCAGCCTGTGTGGAATGTAACGTTATCACGTGGATCAGAATGGTGGTGTCAAACAAACAGAAGACAGAAACGTATTAAGAAACAAATGTTTTTCTGAGAAATTTGTAATTATAGGGATGAACAGAATCGTCTCTCAGGAAATCAGAAGACGAATGGAAAGAAAGGAAGATTTGATTTAAAAAAAGAAAAATGACTAGTATGGTATTGACAGGAAAGACTTTGATAACACGACAGACATCATTCACCCTCAGCCGATAACTCGCAGCGAGGGTCCAAATTGATTACAGGAATCAGATCACAGCTCCCTTTGGCCAGCTCTTCGTTCGAGCAACAAACATTACAAACATTTTATCCAAAAGTACAGTCTTTTCTCACTAAGGATGGGGATAGTCTTCACCCACCTGACATGGGAGTACCATTTTAGCTGATACGTCATTTCTTCAGAACTCAAGTATCCACTTATTTGAAGTTTTGTTACCATATTACCTTTTTATTAACATTTTGTTACCTCTGCTTCTTGTCAAATAAATATTATAGACACAAACGTAAAATTTTGTACCTGTCATGTCTTGGTTGTAGAGTAAAGAACGTAAGTTTTCGTGGCTCCGTGCTCGGACAAAGCCCCCCACTATACTACTGGCCGCAGTGCTGGAAACGTGATGTCACACTAGGCGCCGAAACGGAACACGGCCGTAATGCTGTTTACTGTGTCTCATGCTCAAATAACCTTTCCTACACACACCTGTAATGGTTTACCTGAACATGTCCTATATGGTTGTAATCTGTATGAACTAACAAAGACCTTGGTATGAAAAAATGTATAGTTTTGGGAACAACAACAGTTATATTTAGCATTTGAGAAAGTGCAATTTACACGAAGAATGTAAAAAACTGTGAATCGAGGTAATTGACAGCTTATCGGGGAAATAACTTTTCAAGTTTCTTTATGTAGATAAACAGCCGAACTTTCGTATTGTACAAGATTTTATATCATATATGATAAATAGTACCAGAAGCGGGGTAAGCGGAAAAAATTAAAGAAATAACCGATTACTAACTGCTCAGTATTTATTTACAACAATATTTGATCATTTGAAGATGGTGCATTACACTCTCGTATTGCCTTACATCTAACATATTTACATGTAATTTAAAATCTACTTGCAATAAAGTTATTTAGACTAAATTAACAATTCTGTGTCTAACATTTATCTAAGTTAACGCTGAACTTGGCTGAAATTTATGTATTTTTCTCTTTTTGTCCTATTTGACTTCATTCTGAGCATCTTTCCTTTTTTTATTGAATTTGTCATTACGGGATTTTGAATAATTGTTTAATAAGATGTTACAAAAGGAAAATAAACATTTATCGATAAGTTTGTTAAATTGTTAAAATTAATTTTACATATATTACAATTTCTCTGTGGATGATGGATGTCAATAAAACCTAAAACAGTGGATTTTAGAGCTACTCTCTGATTAGTGGACAATAAAAACTGTGTTCCGTATCTGTCAGATACAATTAAACACTTTGAAAGCTAATTTTGTTCTTCCATCACATAATCTGAAGGGTATTTTAAAGATCCTCCATTAATAACATTAAAATAATAATTGTCCTTTTGTGGTACAACAGTAGACTCGGTATTTGTTGTAGTAAAGAAATATGTACACCTAGTGCAAGAGTTATTTTTTAAAACACTGTGTACCAAGTAACCACCGATACAAACAAGGCCTAAAGTGTCATTTTCTGATAAGGTAACATCAGTTATGTCTACCTGCAGGTCATCAAAAATTTGATTACTGTTTTTGTCATGCATATTATTACTATTGCTTTCTTCACAGTCTCCTGTGGAAATAAATAAATCTGTGATACATACTTTACTGTGTCTAGAGGAGTAAAATATTAAGCAAACTCAAAGTTGTTAGTTTTTTTCTGATTCCAAAACCTGCTTAACTGATACATGGTAACATGCACCACTCATCTGTATATACTGGCTAAATCTGGCCTCTAACGCATCGGTCTGAAATAAACATATGACAATTTCATGTCTTCTAAGAGACAATCTCCATTAAAGTGTTAACAGTATGTAGCAATGCTACATGTGTTTCATTGGTTAATTTTCCTCTCCTTTTAGCTTTTGTCAACTTCTCCCCTTGAACAACAAGTTCATCCCATTTAACTAACCATTTACTAAAAGACTAAAAAAAAAACAAAATTAGTATCTGTTACAGACTGGATTGGTTTAAAGTTTTCGTCATTAAATTTAACTCCCTCGTACATATGTTTTACGTTGACAATCTTCCACCACTTTAAAATGACATTGCATATGAAAGTCACCCTATGTTGAACGAGGAAGGGTTTAACTCGACCGTTTGGCATTTGTCTGTCTGTCTGTTTGTACGTATAACTAATTGGGGTACGTTTCACGATAAGTTTTAACGCATCAACCCATTTTTGTAAAACTTGGCACATATGTCTACACTTTACCCTACACGTTGATTTTTGGATTGATCACCCCAAAAATAGGACGATGAGTCAAAACTGCCAAAAACTCGCAAAATATCACGTGAAGTATAAAATTAAAGGTAATTTAAAACAAAATCTGAATATAGTAATCATTTTTGAAAATTTCAAATTTTTTAAACGTCAGAGCCAAAAACGTTGGCGAAAGTTTGGATAGAATTACAAAAATTTATGTGGCATATTAAGTTAAAGCAATTTTGACTAAAATCTGAATGTAATGTTCAGTTTTAAAATTTTAAAATATTTGGATTCTAAGAACCAGTAAAGAGATACAATTAAAAAAAAAGTGAAAACCCAACTGTGTGTCAGTTAAAAGGAATTGTAACCCAAATCCGAATGTTCCTAATTGTTTGCGTTTATTGTATGATTGTGTGCTCTACAGTTATTATGTTACTAAAGAAATATTAGAGTAATGGCTATGTAATTTTTCCAGCAATTGGAAAATTGTCTAATAACGAAATTTATGTAATAATAAATGTACTCCGCTCAAAATAGCGAGCGAGTTCTGCAGCTCAGGGTGCATGGGTTTACTAGTTAATTATAATGAGACAAATATAGTTAAAAGAGTCCGATGTACGAACACACAAAAATTATTGTAAGATAGCTGAACATGTAATATAACCTACAGTTAAACTTTTGAGCTAAGCAGAAGTAGGCCTACTTCTGGATTAGACGCTGTGAGCACGCTAATAGTTAAATATTTGACGACAAAGCATATGCTTTCAGGTGCGTCATCAATTGTAAACAAGAAGTCACAAGGGGATTTACAAGGTTAGTTTATCTATTCATACAAGTGAATTGGATACCACTGACATCATGTATGCTAAATTACCTTTCATTACGTAAATAAGTTTATTGTATTTCATAGACAATAAAGTAACAACACGTAAAATCAAAATGTACGTATTATCAAATACAGAAGGGGGTAAGACAGGGAACGATCTAATATATTTCCAATATTACCGGAGGGTAACAGACATTAGAATGAGACGGAATTGGCGTCGAGTATAACTCTCAAATTGGAATCTTAAAGATGTGGAGTTCATTCTTTGAACCTAACTTGTGGTGGTACGTGAACATTATCACCAGGGTTAGGTCGGACAAGCACCATCATTAGAATTTACCACACATATACGTCCTACCTACATACCGCTACTTACACTAAGCCCGCTAGACAGAACCGAGAAGCACTACCATTGACGCAACGTTGTTCGTTGTGTAAACTTGCGTCAGTGTGGTGGTGCTTCCCGGGTCTGTCCTAAGTAACGGTTCTTTTTATATAGTTTTTCTGTAGTTGTATTTAACTTTGTAGAAGATGGTGGGTTTTTCTTTTTTTACGGTCCACGCTTGTTAGTGAACGAATCTCGAGTAGGCTTAAGTTTGTATTTAATGTACTAGCTTACCTTACACATGAAAACTATTTCAGATTGTTCAGTAGTCGAAATGTTGTGTAATAAGTTCAAACGATAGTTGTTTGATGTACGCCTTCTGATAAGATTTGGAGTTGTTTAGTGAAAATTCAGTCTAGGTGGATAGCACGTTTAACAAACTCATTCTGGAAGGCATAAAGATTTCTTCAGAATAAGTGTGGAAAATATTGCTAATAAGGCTCTACCAAGTGACAGTCGGTATAAGTGTGCAAATGAAATTAAATGTTTATTTAAAATAATAACAGATATAACAGGAAGCCTCACTATCCGCAGGAACTTCGAGATGATCCTTCTAATTGATATGATACAAAGCTCACAGTTGAGACTGGGTAGCCTCGTCTGTATAACAGAAAATCGAAGATACCCTAGAAGAGCGTGGAAGGCAAAACCAGAAGGTAAAAGTAAAAGAGGCAGACCCAGGTTGAGGTGGGAAGACAGTAGGTATTAAAGTAAGTACAGAAAGGGGACTTCTATGCGCTTATGAAACTAAAAAAAATGTTGATTGGATGAACTGTGGAAAAGAAAAGCTGGATAGGCACCTGGTATGCCATTCAAACTGGTTCGCCGCCCCGATCGAGGGCGTAATGGGAGGGGAAGACCTAGGCCCAGGTAGGACTACACGGTTCGGGTAAGAAAAGGAAGAAGGTATGTGGTGATCAAGAGGCTGTCTACGTAAAGGAATAAATTGCAAGCCCACTAAACTCTGGGTTGAGAAGAAGAAGAAGAAGAAGAAGAAGAAGAAGAAGAAGAAGAAGAAGAAGAAGAAGAAGAAGAAGAAGAAGAAGAAGAAGAAGAAGAAGAAGACTAACGTAAAGTTAACTTTCAAGTGTTAAAGTTGTCTTTTACAAAGTACAACCTACATTTTACGACACCATCTTATACGATAGGAGCAACACGAACAACAGAAAGTTAAAGAAATACATTAACAAATTTTTTATAAATTTATTAAAGAATATGGAAACAATTAATTACAGAAATACATTAAATTAAGTAACAAGAAAACTCAAATTTGTAGTTTCTGTTAATATATTTATCCACCAGAAATGTATACATTTATTTTGTCGAATCGTAGTCCATAACATGTAACGTGTTTTGTATGTTGTCTCTACAATAAATTCAACCCTGGCTGAATTTGCCCATTGTGAACATACTCCAGTTACAAAATTTTACTACTATGATTGCCACGATTAAAACAACGAAGCATGCGCGCGAAAAGCGCACATGCGTGCGAAGTACCAGAGTGCGTGTTGGAGTCAATGCAAGGCGCGCGCTTGCACTGTCCCCCAACACGCAGACTGCATCGCAGGACATGTGTCCGCCAAACGGGTGTGTGTGAGTGTGATGCCCGTATCCTAATAGTGACAGTCAGAGTAGCAAAAATTCCATTACCTGGAGTATTTTACAGTGGGTAAAGAAGTCACAAGCTGAAGTTATATGCAGAGACACCGATAGAACATCTGTTATCCTTGCTGGTTTGAATTAAACTAAATAATTTCATTTTATTTCTATCAATTGCTGAGAAAGGAACAACTTATTGTTATTAACAATTACAACAATGAAGAATTAAAAATTTGTTGTTTTCTATATGCTTTACTGTTATACAAATGGTGGGAATTAAGTGCTGTAAGTTGGGTTTTTAGGAAATACTACGATGTCCACTATAATGTAATTAATTTAAACATTTGTAGAAAATAATTCTTAAAATACAGGATCAGTCAATGATACGGGTGACTTTAAAAATTCAGTTGTGTTTTTATTTATGAATTGTAAAATTAACATTTACGCTAAATTGGAAGAGTACGTAATAGCATTTAACTAGACGCAGAAACTACAGCTCACACACTTTAGAAGTCGAGTTTTTACGTTTTCCATTACACGGTGTAACTCTCTCTCTCTCTCTCTCTCTCTTCTATGGCACTACAGCCCTTGTTGGTCCCTGGCCTCCTTTAACTCCCCCCCCATTCTCTTCTGTCGGTAGCCATCCTCCTCCAGGAACGCACTTTCAGTATTTCTTAATACACGGTGTAATATGTGAACAGACATTACACCAACTCTGAGTGTTTCGATGTTTCATGGGGGTGGATCATTGTACACCTTACCCTCAAAATATCCCCACTAGAATTAATGGCACGCTGGCAATTTCGCGGGCCACGGAATGTTGCCACTCTGAAGGTAACTCGTAAACTGCATCCATTGATCGCCTAGCCGTATAGCTGGTTGCTACCCATACTGTTTGGTGTGATTTCAGACTGTTTTGCGACTTGTGGAGACAAAAATTCGTTATCATTTGGTTATCATTGCTCTGATGTGACAGTAATGGAATTCCCAGAAAAATAAGTGAAGACTCATTATTCCAAAGGAAGGTATTACACCACCATACAGTAAGTTTAGTAGTGTGCAATAGTTCTCGAAGCATTTCTCGGCGCTTATTCGGCTCTCAATACCAAAAGGTTTGTTTATTTACATATCCGCTTAGATGTAAATGCGTTTCATTACTCATTAGCGTATTGTGAATAACGTCTACGCTGTTATTTATGACATACGAGAACTGGCGGCAAGAAGTCACACGGTTTACTTTATCACTGTCACTTAAGGTTTACAATATTAGAATTTTAAATCATATTTAAATCATTATGAAGAATTATTTAAACACTGGTATTCGACAAGCCACGTGAAACTGTATGGCGTCAAGCAGAATATTTAGCATAGAATAGCGTAGGATAGCAGCTCTCGTGCGCGCAATGTTTTCGGGCGTACATACAGTTCTATGTTACCTTGAGGTTCCTGTTTACTTCCATGGTCCGTAAGGAAATAGAAGAATGGTGGTCACGAAAAAAATCGTGTCCGAGATAAGGACTGATTCTGACTCTACTATCCTCAAAACGTGAAGAAAAGTCATTTTCCGAAAAGTGTCTGCGTGTGTGTCTGTATGTCTGTATGTAGAATTCTCTCTATGGAAAACGATAACTGCCGCGAATTCAAATAAAATTAAATAATATTTTGCATATGTGTCCGAGTTGTATAGACTCAAGCCTATTGATTTTGGTGAAGATCGGTTAAGGGAGAGGGGTAGTTTACCTGCAACGTTTTACGTTTTTACAAGAGTAAAGTACTTAATTTTGTTAAAGAAAGTATATTTAAAAGAAGGTCATAATAATCCACAGTAGAAAGGCAGATGAAATATCTATGAATAAAAAGGGTAGTTGAAGGGAGTGGGGGTAATTTTTTAAAAACAACCTATTTCATGTCGAATAAACTACTTCATTTTGAAGGATAAGATACCTTACTAATTAAATATAATGAAACTATTACTCAAAAAAAGTGAAAATATCAAAAATGGGGTTGTTCGGTTTAGGGGGAGAGGTAGTTTAATGCAGTGTTTTGTGTTTTCATAAGTGTAACGTATACTTAATTTTGATAAATAAATGCCCCGAAAATGAAGTCATATTAATCCACTGTAAAATGGTAAATGATGTATCATAAATGAAGGGGGTAGTTGAAGGAGGAGGGGTGATTTTTTTAAAAATTTCTTTGCTGATACCGAGTAAAGTACGAGCATTTAATTTTTAAGAATAAAATATGTTAGCAATTAAATATGCTAAAACTATTACTCTATGTAAGTATAAATATCATTAAAGGTGGTGATCGGTTGTGGGGGAGGGATGATTATCTGCAAAGTTCAAATTCTTTATAAGAATAAAGTACCTAATTTTATAGATAATGTCACACGAAAATAACATTATATTAAACGACTACCCTATAATTACAAAAATATCTGTAAATAGTGAAAATAATTTGAGGGTGGGGAATATTTTTTTTTAGAAATTCTCGAAACGAATTCAAGTAAACGATCTTAAATATAAAACTTAGAACATGGAAGTCATGTATGGTTCTCCATACCGATATTTTTCTGACGTCATTTTACGTTTAGGTACGAATGACCAGTATTTTGGCCAATATTTTGTCAGAACTTAACACTTGGTGGACGACATAACACGTACCTTCCCATAGCTCATATTGCTGTAGTCTCCGTCTATCTCCCCCTTCGACATGTACCCTCATATTTTAAAAATTTCACAACACCTTAACACTCAAATAGGGGGCGTTATAATAATGGAGACTATAACAGTGTTTCTATATCAGGTACAAGACAACAGCATGCAAAAACAAACTACCTGTACCGATATTGCTAAATTCATAAAGTTATCGCTAGATACAATATAATGGAAGATCGGTAGAGATACGAAGATCAAATTGTAGAAAACTAATTCTGTTCAGTGTTGTTATATGGAAACGAGTCATGGATACTCACGGGACAGGAGTGATCTAGATTGGAGGGAATGAGAATATGTTTTTTGTTGGGGTGTTCTTGAAGAGACGATTTTCGAAGCGAGAATTTCGAAATACTAAGTACCTAATATCTCTTCGATAGAATCGAAGAGTATAGGAATAATTTGGAAGACCATTTGCGCACGACAGGATGAAATAGACTTCCCAATAATGTGCGTCATTATCTGCCAGATGGTAAAAGGGCTGTTGGACGACCAAGGAAGAGGTGGATAAACTTCAGTAAACGAAACAGATTTTTATCTTAATCCATACAGTAAGAAGAAGAAACAGAAAAAAGGAAAAAGAAGAAGACAATTTCAAAGAGAAGTTTTGGTTGATAGGTCTTGTTACAGAGTTACCATGTTCTTTATTGCTGAATAAATACTAGGAAACAGTACACGTAGCCTATAGGCCTATAGATGATCTGTCTCCTCGTTTAGACGTAAGGCAAGTCTCAATTTTCGGACGTACAAATACACATACAAACTAAGCAGTGGTTCTTGTTTGTTTAAATCTCTTTTTATGGTGGAGAAATTTTTCAAACAAAATAATATATATTATAAATTAATTTATAATAATTATTTTTTGCATTTGAATATGATCTGGCTTAAAGCAAGTTTAATAAAATCTTTTTAATTTTCTGGTTTAAAGTTAAGCTATCGCTGACAGACAATTAACAAAAGTAGGCAGAATTCTGTCATATTTAGTTATTATAATTTTAATGTGAAAGTGTCTGGTGTGTACCAATATATTTATCAAAACAACTTTCAATCAGAAATTGATTGATTATATCTACAGCACTTCTCTTTGACACTATAAGGTTGTAACGTAAGTTTATTTCTTCGTTTCATTTTACAAAATTTTGTTTATTAAATATTGTGTAAATATATAAAGCCAATATTTTTAAAAAATACATTCGGCCAAATATTAAGAATAATAACAGACAACGCTGATACATTACTGATATATTACTGATCGTTTGACAACATTTCCTTAGTACGTTAAATAATGTAGGCCTATACTGACTTTACTCAAATGATAATTGCATTAGCTCTCTTACAGACAAATCGACTCGACCGTTAAATTTTATTATTGAAAACATGACACTTTTGTTTTGTGGTAGATTGTTATGATCATGGTGAATGCGTATATTGTTTTCACACAAATGGGAGTCGACATCATCGAGTTCCTTCTGGACGGAGGATACAGGCTTTTGTGAAGAAGATGTTAGGTTAAGTTTTTAGTGGGTATTAAGTGATAAAATAAGTCTGTTACATTTATCAGTGTCTATTTATTACATATACATGTTTGTTGACGTGATATGTATAGAGAGTGACATGTAATTTTGCAAGTTATTGGCGTTTTATTAAATTTTAATTGATTGCATATTACAATAAATAAATATGGATTTGTAGTTGAAATAGTGATTTCTCACATCAGACTGTTTCTGTTATTTCTATAACATAGTATAGAGCTATAGCTACTAATTAGTAAAATGTTTTCATGTACATACTCTAATAGTAAAATGTGCTTCTAATCGTATCGCCGTCTCTGTTATTAATTTTATCGTCTGCGTTATCGTATTGCCGCCTGGAAAAGTATTAAGTTCACTGTTTGAAAACATGCCGCTTGTTGTGAAGATTCTTTTTTAGTGTTTTGAGGCCCGGCAACTAAGCCCTTTAGCCCAATGACGTTTACCAGGAGCGTTGCGTCGGGATGTTTTCTTCTTAACTACATTTGAGTTCACTCAACGAGAGTAGAAACTGGGGCATCTCAATCGCTAAGCAGGGTATTAGTGTTTACATACGTCATCTGTGGGCAGTAGTGTTGCTTGCGTCCAGACGAGCTGCATATTAGCTGCAAACACCGTCCTTCACGAAGCGAGTCAACTCCAAGCATTGTAACAGTGAATAAATAATAAATTAATTAAATTCAAATCTCAAATGTGCTTATATGCCTCACGTTTGAAGCACCAAATTTGTATTACAAAATAAAATAAATTTCAATTAAATCTTCTGTTGTATATATCAATTCTTCTTTAACGCCTAACGTTGCCGGCGCTGAATATGTTTAATTAAATAAAAGGATTAAATTCAGTTACAATGAACAATATGTTTTGTTATGATGTGTTATCCCACGTTGTTGGGTCAAATATAAATATAAATAAATCTAAATTAATAGGAAATGTATCTATTCTTCCTCAATGCCTCTCGTTGTAAGCTAATTTTATGAGGTTTTAATCTGTTTATGTTTTTTAAAATTTTTTTCTAATGATTTTATTTTTATTGTAAAAATAATTAAGTAAGTATTGGCTTTTAGAATGTAGAATTACTTTAAAAATTAATTGGAATGAATAATAATTTAAAATCTAATTTATTATCGGTGCTCACCTTGGTAACCGAAGTCGCTACCAGACTTCGCTTCGAATTCTGTCAACCCGAGCACACGTCTTTTTAATCTTTTATTAATAATTCCAAATAATTACAAAAACTATGAATTCGTTTACTTCAATATTCTTTTATTATAGAATAAATAGATACTCTTTAAAAGTTATTAGTCAATTACACTAGATGTACAATTCATGCACACACTCGCACACACACACACAACACACACATCACACATTCAGTATTCTCTATGATTGATACTCTGCTCATAGCTTGGCAGTATCGGAAAATTCTCAGGGACTAGCTTAATTTTTGTTTATTAATTCAACTTAAATATGTTACTGGGTTCTTCTGACTACAATAATTTACTTGAAAAATGCCCTTAGTGAAGTACAAAACATCACAGTTCTTCGATATATTACAGAAAATAAATAATTACTGATAATTAGTGAACAAACTCGTTTTCGGCAGTGTATAATAATATTGTCCAGTGTCCTAGGTTAACAGTGAATTCACTTCTTAATTACTAAGTGTACATAAATAAATATCTTATAATTAGTGATTACAAAAGTGTTAGTGTTCAGTGGTTCAGTGATTGTTCAAATAATAAAAATAGTGTATAGTTAATATTTAGTGTCACACTTAGGTTATATAGAAATAATGACTTGAGTTGATCTCACCAATTATTATACACTCTTTAAACTCTGATAGGTTGTTTTCACAATTAAATATTGTTAAATCACTCTTCACAATTCACGAATTAAGTTACTCACTGAATTTCATAACTCCCAAATATATCTTGATCACTTAACCTGTCTGGTGTTCGATACTCGTTAATAATTTCCTGGACACAAGTAATACAGGGAGTGTGTTCTTTACTCTTCGAGGTGTAACAATCAACTAACTGGCGTGGGTTAATTTTTCTGCCTTCTTGGACCAAAACTTGCAAAATTCCGATTGGTCGAAGCCCTAGGCATTGTCATTTGATAGCGTCGGTTTTTTCTAGTTCCAATATACCATCAAATAATTATTTTGAAACTCCCACCTTATACTAAATCTACTTTAATGAGATGGTCATTAATGAATTCCCTTTTTTCCACTGATTAATTAGACACCTCACAAGATAGGTTTCTGTTCAGTGTCTTAGATGTTACAATTTTTGGTTCTTTTGCCTAAATTTATGTTTTATATTTAAAAGTGTCCCTTCTGTGCCCTTAATGCTTTAAAACAATTCCTATTCACTTTCAATGTACTAATAACAGTTAAATACATTAACATTACTAATGGTTATAACAAATGGTAACATAATTGTCTTGTGCACTTTAACATCCTTAATTTTCCTAATATACATTGTTTTTTATAAGATACAATCATTTTATGGTGTACATTATACTCTCTCCCTTACTACAGTTCTTCTGAAACTTACTCTAATTGCAAACACCAATTTTATACAATAACATTTTCAGGCCATTTCTTAATTTATGTAATATAGCCTACACTTTAACATAATAATCATAATGACCTGTTTCTTTTTGTAAGAGTTTATACCTGATTCTTACTAACATTAACACAAATTATAAAGCCTAACATTGAAATAAACAGTTTTCTTTCTTTAAAATAGTAATCATCAAGATCTGTTTGCTTGTAACTGTTTGTTCATAATGTTTACTAATAATAATACAAATTATAAATCATAACATTTAAATAAACAGTCTTCTTTCTTTAGCATAATAATCATCATGATCTGTTTACTTGTGACAGTTTGTTCATGATGTTTAATAATAATAATACAAATTATATAACATAATGTTTGCATAAATAGTTTTCTTACTTTAACATGTAATCATCATGATCTGTTCCTTATGTAACAGTTCATTCATGATGTTTACTAATAATAACACAAATTATATACCATAATTTAACCAACTATATTGGTATTTCTTTAAACATATTAATTGTCATCCTGACAAATTCTATAATAGGATAATTAGTTAAGGATTCCTTTTTAATAATCACTCAATTTTATGTCACAGATGTTAGCTACAATATTTTGATATAGTTTTCATTACACTTTACAATATAACATTAATCATTTATGCCTAATGTGACATGAGTCTTACCTATGTTTAAGGCATTATGACCTACAGCATTTAACAGAAATAGGTATTACAATGCTGTGACATTCCCTATATACTTTACTTGACTATGGTATATTATTTTTCTTGGATTTCATTGTCCATGACGTGTCCGTTAATTAACTACATATAATTATTTCACTACGACTCGGAACACAAAACTTTTTATGGGTAAGACGTAAGTTTTACCTTATAACCTGAACCGGTTTTCACTTTTAAAAATCTTCTACAGAGGTTGCCGCTGGTAGCACTGTTCGCCTTGTTGTTGGCGACAAAATCGATTTTCGAAAGATCGATGTTGTGTGTGTGGGGTGTGATATGTTCGAATAATGCGTGTGATTTGAATTTGCGTCTGTTCGTTTAGGATGTCGTTTTTATTTATTTTCGTGTGTTTGTATATTTCCAATTGTTCTAGAGTGTCTAGTTTTCGGCTTTTTCATTTTTATAAACTAAAACACATTTTACAACATATAACTTTGAACATAAACTTAGTACTTCACTATTGTTTTGTACTTCAATTGATTTTAATAACTAGATTGGGTTATGCCACCAGGCAAGTAAGAATTATACTCGTAGAAGTCTATTTAAACAGACTTCTGTGCAACAAGAAGTTTATTACCTTTTCCGAATGTTAATAGTAAAGACGCAGACGTATTAGTAATTACTCCAAACATATTTGACAGTGAATATTTGTAGTAATTAATAACGCACTGTACCTATATTATTCTATTTATGGGTACATAAATAAAATCTACCGTTAGTAATGTTCGTAACATTGAAGAATTTTCATCGCCTTCAGGAAACTTTAGAAATTCGTAATAATAAAGGGAAAGTAACATAACTGAAAAGGGCGTCGGATAAGCAGTCTATACTACTTTGACACACACAGTAATTCAGTAGTCAGTTCCAGTACATATTACGTTAAACTGTATGTTTTTACGGAATAAGTAAAATAATTAAAGTTTAGATTTCAAAATTCGAATGCATTTTAATAATGTCGGCAAATCTAAAATAGGTATGAAACTAAATTAGTGTATACAGTGACGTGTATTTTAAAGAAATTATAAAGTATAAGAGAGCTAGACTTATGAAAATGCTTGTGATCGGCGTACATGAATCTCTTTGTTCGATACAATTAGAAACGAATTGATCACAACAAACAGAATTAAACATTACAGTTTTCAAAGAATTAGCTCAGACAAACACAATGTTAAAGGATCGTTGTTAAGTTAAACTCAAGGTCAAAATAGACCTAAGCAAAAATATTGTATTCAAGAAGTAGGTGTGTAGGTAATGCAAAAGACTCAGCTTCCTTGGTAGGAAAAAAGTTGAATGTGACCTACTGAAGAGTCTGCAACAGCTTTACAGGTGACAAAACGTCAGCTTGCTTTAACTATTATACCCAAAAGATAAAATTACTTTACGTTACTTTGCCGCATGCCATAAGGAACTTCACAAGAGAAGTTCAGCAGAATGTATGCCACATGTCACGTAGTGGTGGTGTAATTCTTTATTGTCTTTATATATTATATATATATAAGAGAAAAGTTTTCTCTTTAATATTATATATTAAAGAGAAAAGTATATGACGTTGCAATATATATATATATATATATATATGTATATATATATTGCAACGTCACAAGTATTTTACAAATTACACAAATACATTACCATGTACTCAACGCAACTATGAAGTGTATTACACCGGCCAGGTCGCAGGATTTTTTTTTATTCTCGTTGCGTCAAGTATATGTAGTTGCACAATAATTAAATAATTTTCAAAGAGGAGTGAAATGTTGTTGGCATGAAATAATTAATTAAAACTGGTGCAAAACAATCATTCTATGATTTATTAAAATTAATTGAACATATTCAAATATTAAAATTTCAAATCTTTGATAAATAAAATATTCTCTTTTATAAGTTTACATAAAGTACCATATATATAACCTTCTCTACTGATCATGACATATTAAAATAAATAACCACATAATCTTACTAGCTAAACAAACATGTTACACAAATTATCTACACCCTTTTTATTTCAGTGTGTCTGACTTTTACTCCAATTTTTAAATAATAATAGCAACTCATATACAAACAAAAATAATATTAAACTCAGGAATAAAATTACTTGTTGCTATAAACAAAATACAATAATAATATTTACTTTCAACCTATACTTAATTCTACTGACACACCCAAATTTTAACATATAACAGAAGATTATTAATTTTTAAACTTTCTTATTAAATTAAATTATTTACTTTAACTACTATTTAAATTTAAAACTTTAAGTTTTTATTGTTCACGTATAATTTTCTTTTTGAAAGTTCTTTTCACCAACAAAAAATATAATTGTTTATTCATCACCTCCGTACAGCTGCCGACGTTACCGTTGCGTGCGTGTGTTTGTGTCCTGAATCCTGAGAATTTGAAGATGATGATGATGATTATGTTGATGCTGTATTCTCTGTCTCTACGGGTTGTTGTTTGTGATGGTCCAGAGTTCCTCCATAAGTCTTAATGTGTGTGGTAACGATGATCGGTCGATCGGCAGACCAGCAGCGTGACGTTGTGTGAAGATATCTTGAGTCTCTGAGACCGCCCCAAAATTGCCGGTGGTATTTATACTGGACAGCGATCTGACAGGTCCAGGACTGTTTTCGACCTGTTAGATACTGTCACTTCGTGCAAAGCGTCCTTTTAATTACAAATCACTTTTTGGTTCATTTTCGCGATTTCGTAAACATACTCGTAGCACGAGCGATATCATCGTTTGAGTAATTTTTTCCTGGTCACTTACATATAACACACTTTATAATTACTATTTAATACACTAGTAATTAACATTAAATTACGCAGCCTCTTTATTATTGCACATTTTACAATAATTTTTATATCACCATATTCGTTAAAAATTCCTTAATGTAATGGTGTCTTTATAATTGGGGTAAGTCTTCGTTCACAGGTTTAAAACGTATTAATTAGTTTATTTTTATCCGGTTAAAACCTAATTACAGCCGTACGCATCACCCCTTCTTTTCCTGTCATAGATTGCGTTCACACACACAAACACACAAGCGCTGTATTCACGCGGGGAAGGTGTACGTTATCTGACAATTCTGAGCCTGCATAATATTGTTAAAAACTGTTCATCATATACTTTCTATGCTAAACATTTACAAACATACCGCCCTGGCAATATGCAAATATATGTATTGTTGCAATATGTATATATATATATATATATATATATATATATATATATATATATATATATATATATATATTGCAACATAACAAATAGAAGGCATAGTAAATTAGAACAAAATAATATCAGAGTCTTTTATCTGGAGTTAGGTATTTATTTTAAAACAAATTTAATATTGTCTGTGATTTGAACATAAATTATTTATTCTTAAATTTAAATAGTGTCTGTAAAATGGTTTGAATGTTTCTCTTTCTTATAGTCTATTTTACTTGTTCGACGAACTCCACTGACCAACCGTTGACTTGCTCTGCTGCTGCACTCGTCGCCTGCTGGATCAGCTGCAATGATGACACGTAGAACTGGAGAACTCTCGCGACTCACGCACGCACGCCGTTTATCACTGATATAATTTATCTCAGGGCTCGACAATGGGTTTAACTATTATTAATTCAATTTCGGCGTGTTTTACGTACACCTTCCGGTATCTTGACGTGTCCTCGCTTTCACCCAGATGTATTTCGGCAAATACACTGATTCCTATGCGGAAAAATCTTGACTATCGCGAGATAGCACTATTTAATTTATAATTAAATTATTTTGAGTTCTAATACCCAATCGATCTAGCAAACGGGCAACTCGTTGCTAAGACCACGTACTCGTAACCCTTATGTAGAACGTATACTGCTATGACAAACTCGCATAGAGACAACGTCTGTTAAGGCCAAGCTGTTAGGTTGAACTGCGCGAAGCTTCGTCCGCAAGGGACAAAACTGAATGAAAATTGGAGCTTCTAATTGGTTAAACCCCATAGGACGTGATAGATGGGTTAGATAGATAGACATATGTCCTGCTAAATTTTGCTGAAGACTGCAATGGCCTGTATAGATTTTATCTAAAAGTTTTATGACTTTCAGAAGATAAGGATTCTTTAGAAAAGTGAATTCTGTTAAAACATACATATTAAAATAATATGTTTTGAGTATTTGACATATGAAAAATGTAGCGCTAATTCAAAAGTATGAGCTGTCTAAATTTCAACTCGATACGTTAATTTACTCAAAAGTTATCCATGTAAATACGAATAACACGCGCACACGCGCACTCGCGCACTAAATTCGCACTTGACATGACAGAAAATATATTTATGGGCATTTTGACATACAACAGTTAATTACCCATTTCTTATTTCACAACTTACAGCTATTTTACAAAATTTTAACAAAATCAATTTTCAACATGTCTATAACGTCATAAATTGTATAAAAGCATGTAGTCATAGCTACAAAGATCCTTTTCTGCGATGTTCTATTGTAATATATATATATATATATATATATATATATATATATATTTGCTTATACACATTCGGTGTTTATTTAATGCGCGACTGCTAGCGTGCGTGTGTCTGTTGACGTTACGTTCGTGTGCGTTTTATCTACAACATTAGAGTGCTGAACGTATCGCTAATACACTTATGACCGGACCATTAGATTTGTGTCACGTCCAAACCTTACAACACATATTAAAAAAAGTTGTAGAGTAGAGAGTGTGTTGTGAAGATAAAAAAATACTTTACACTTTACAAAATAAAATTACATTTTATTAGAAAATACATTAAAGGTATATGCTCGTTCTTATAAGCGTATCGATACATAGAATAATAATCATATTAATGCCTGTTAACAAATTACATTTAAAAAAGTTTTATTTCGACGTTAACATACAGCTAAAATAAAAAAGTATACTTTACATTGGGTGAGAAATAAAAAATAATAAATAAAATAATCAGAGTAGAATACGGTATTTCAATATTAAATTGATACAAAAGAAAACAATGTACAATGTTTGAAATATTTGCATGCTTGCCGGTTTAAAGTTCAATGTAATATTTATATTGAGTTACTTCACCTCCAAAAAAGTTTACAATAACTATTTACACACTTTCATATTCATAATTACTTATTTTGTAATTATTGTCTTTTTACTTCCATGTTCCTTAAGGAAATGGAAGTATGGTGATGGCAAAAAAATCGTGTTCGAGATTATTGCAGATTCTGTTTGTACTACTCTCAAAAGATGAAAAAAAGTCGTTTTACTTCCATATTCCTTAGGGAATGGAAGTATGGTGATGGCAAAAAAAATCGTGTTCGAGATTATTGCAGATTCTGATTCTACTACACTCAAAACATGAAAAAAAGTCGTTTTCCGAAAAGTGTCTGTGTGTGTGTGTCTGTCTGTCTATCTGTCTGTCTGTCTATCTGTAGATTTTTTTTTTTTGGCAAACGATAACTGCCGCAAATTCAAACAGAATCAAATAATTTTTTGCATACAGCCCTGATTTGCAGAGTACTCGCGACCTATTGTTTTTGGTGAAGATCGGTTGAGGGAAAGGGGTAGTTTACCTGCAACGGTTTTTTTTAGCAAGGGTAATTTTGTTTGTTTGGCAAACGATAACAGCCGCAAATTCAAACAGAATCAAATAATGTTTCGCATACAGCCCTGAATTGTAGAGTTCTCAAGATCTGTTGATTTTGATTTTGGTGAAGATCGGTTAAGGGAAAGGGGTAGTTTACCTGTAACGTTTTATGTTTTAACAAGGGTATTTCCTATGGCAAACGATAACAGCCGCAAATTCAAACAGAATCAAACGATTATTTGCATACAGCCCTAAATTGTAGAGTTCTCAAGACCTATTGTTTTTGGTGAAGATCGGTTGAGGGAAAGGGGTAGTTTACCAGCAACGTTTTTTTAACAAGGGTATTTTCTATGGCAAACGATAACAGCCGCAAATTCAAACAGAATCAAATAATGTTTTGCATACAGCCCTGATTTGTAGAGTACTCAAGACCTATTGTTTTTGGTGAAGATCGGTTAAGGGGAAGGGGTAGTTTACCGGCAACGTTTTTTTATCAAGCGTATTTTCTATGGCAAACGATAACAGCCGCAAATTCAAACAGAATCAAATAATGTTTTGCATACGTCCCTGAATTGTAGAGGTCTCAATGACTTTCGATTTTGGTGAAGATCGGTTATGGGGAAGGGGTAGTTTACCTGCAACCTTTTACGTTTTAACAAGAGTAAAGTACTTGAAAATTTATTTTAACTTTTTGAAACAATGGTAATTGTTAAAAATAAAATAATTTTGTTGCCAGGCAATAAAATTATAATTTTTTACTTCCATATTTCCTTAAGGAATGGAAGTATGGTGATGGCAAAAAAAATCGTGTTCGAGATTATTGCAATTTCTGATTCTACTACACTCAAAACATGAAAAAAAGTCGTTTTCCGAAAAGTGTGTGTGTGTGTGTGTGTGTGTGTGTGTGTGTGTGTGTGTCTGTGTGTCTGTAGATTTTTTTTCTATGGCAAACGATAACTGCCGCAAATTCAAACAGAATCAAATAATTTTTTGCATACAGCCCTGATTTGTAGAGGACTCGCGACCTATTGTTTTTGGTGAAGATCGGTTGATGGAAAGGGGTAGTTTACTTCCAACGGTTTTTTTTTATCAAGGGAAATTTTTTTTTTTGGCAAACGATAACAGCCGCAAATTCAAACAGAATCAAATAATGTTTCGTATACAGCCCTAAATTGTAGAGTTCTCAAGACCTGTTGTTTTTGGTGAAGATCGGTTAAGGGAAAGGGGTAGTTTACCTACAACGTTTTTTTAACAAGGGTATTTTTTATGGCAAACGATAACAGCCGCAAATTCAAACAGAATCAAATAATTTTCTGCATACAGCCCTGATTTGTAGAGTACTCGCGACCTATTGTTTTTGGTAAAGATCGATTGAGGGAAAGGGGTAGTTTACCTGCAACGTTTTTTTATCAAGCGTATTTTCTATGGCAAACGATAACTGCCGCAAATTCAAACAGAATCAAATAATTTTTTGCATACAGTCCTGATTTGTAGAGTACTCGCGACCTATTGTTTTTGGTAAAGATCGATTGAGGGGAAGGGGTCGTTTACCGGCAACGGTTTTTTTTATCAAGGGAAATTTCTTTTTTGGCAAACGATAACAGCCGCATATTCAAACAGACTTAAATAATGCTTCGTATACAGCCCTGAATTGCAGAGTTTTCACGACCTATTGTTTTTGGTGAAGATCGGTTAAGGGAAAGGGGTAGTTTACCTGTAACGTTTTATGTTTTAACAAGGGTATTTCCTATGGCAAACGATAACAGCCGCAAATTCAAACAGAATCAAACGATTATTTGCATACAGCCCTGATTTGTAGAGTACTCAAGACCTACTGTTTTTGGTGAAGATCTGTTAAGGGGAAGGGGTAGTTTACCTGCACCGTTTTTTTATCAAGCGTATTTTCTATGGCAAACGATAACAGCCGCAAATTCAAACAAAATCAAATAATTTTTTGCATACATCCCTGAATTGTAGAGGTCTCAAGGACTTTCGATTTTGGTGAAGATCGGTTAAGGGGAAGGGGTAGTTTACCTGCAACCTTTTACGTTTTAACAAGAGTAAAGTACTTGCAAATTTGTTTAAACTTTTTGAAACAATGGTAATTGTTAAAAATAAAATAATTTTGTTGCCAGGCAATAAAATTAAAATTTTTTAATTTTAATGTAATATAATATTTTTCATTTAATACGGCAATAAAAAGGCAGGTAAGACACAAAAACACAATTCACGTTATTTCTGGCCTCACTCATGTTTATTTTCTTACGTTTGCACGCTTTTTAAATGGAAAGTGCCGAAACCCACACCAACATAACGCGTGCAAGCCGAAAAAATGGACATCAATTTGCTTACTGGCGAAGCTAGTAGTTAATGAATGGATAGGCAAAAATCTTATCTTAAATTTTTTTTAAGGAATCACTAAAAGGACGGTGGGTCAAATCGGACGCTGAGGTAGAGTTGCTGTAACTGAATGGTTCCACAAACAGCCGTAAGAATTTTACTAGCAGGGAATCTACAGGTTAGCGCAACAGTGGAACTCATGTCTTAATGTTATTGGAGACTTCTTTTAAAATCGTTGAATAAAAAATGCTTTACAGCTCTATACGTGTGTCTATTGAACAATCCTTGTATTAGTCATACACAATAATACAACTGATTGAACTTCAAATTTTTAAACTTGATTAGTTTCTATATATATGTTTAATGTTACAAATAATTCAAATAACAATCTTGATCATCTGTTAGTTCAGCGGAATAACAGTGACACTTTTAATAACCGCATAAAATAAACACTTAGAAACAACACAGGCGCTTTAACTTAACTGTTTGGACCACAGAAGTGAGGCATGCCTCAACGCTCTATGTGTACAGCGCGGGACAATCCCCCCTCCCTACACTTCCCTATCAAACCACTACATTGCTTACATACGATGTATACAAAAAACGCTGAGGCAAGTTCAGGTTGCCTCATTCGCTTTAAACGAACTATGCCGAATCTCACCTGTCACCATCTAGCGGTCGCTCAATAAAGCACGTTTCGGTTTAATAAATTTGACAGTCCCAGTAACAATGTATAATCTTTACGTTATGTAGTTCATACGTATTTATAATTTTTATTCTACAGAATTTGTTAGGGTAGGCATTGCCTCAATTGCCTCCATGTAACTTCGCCACTGATATATATGTGTACAACGTTATCGGCAACAAAGAAGTAGTTTTTGTTAAAATTCCTTCCCGGGATATTTGGCCGTAGTCCAATATTTTCTACAAAACCAGACGTTTCGGCAATGCCATCGACTTCCATCATCAGTGAAAATCGAGTGCGATAACGTGAGGTGGTATACGTTAGTGACCATAGTACTGTGGTTAAGGCTGAAGCAGTAAGTAGAAAGAAGTAGTTTCTATGGTAATATTTCATTTCGAAAATGATTTTAAATATAAATCTTAGAATATGGAAGTCATGTATGGTTCTCCATACCGATATTACTTCCGTATTCCTTAAGGAATGGAAGTATGGTGATGGCAAAAAAAATCGTGTTCGAGATTATTGCAGATTCTGATTCTACTACACTCAAAACATGAAAAAAAGTTGTTTTCCGAAAAGTGTCTGTGTGTCTATCTGTCTGTCTGTCTGTCTGTGTGTCTGTGTGTCTGTGTCTGTAGATTTTTTTTCTATGGCAAACGATAACTGCCGCAAATTCAAACAGAATCAAATAATTTTTTGCATGCAGCCCTGATTTGCAGAGTACTCGCGACCTATTGTTTTTGGTGAAGATCGGTTGAGGTAAAGGGGTAGTTTACCAGCAACGGTTTTTTTTTAGCAAGGGTAATTTTGTTTGTTTGGCAAACGATAACAGCCGCAAATTCAAACAGAATCAAATAATGTTTCGCATACAGCCCTGACTTGTAGAGTTCTCAAGATCTGTTGATTTTGGTGAAGATCGGTTAAGGGAAAGGGGTAGTTTACCTGTAACGTTTTATGTTTTAACAAGGGTATTTCCTATGGCAAACGATAACAGCCGCAAATTCAAACAGAATCAAAAGATTATTTGCATACAGCCCTAAATTGTAGAGTTCGCAAGACCTATTGTTTTTGGTGAAGATCGGTTGAGGGAAAGGGGTAGTTTACCAGCAACGTTTTTTTAACAAGGGTATTTTCTATGGCAAACGATAACAGCCGCAAATTCTAACAGAATCAAATAATGTTTTGCATACAGCTCTGATTTGAAGAGTACTCAAGACCTATTTTTTTTGGTGAAGATCGGTTAAGGGGAAGGGGTAGTTTACCAGCAACGTTTTTTTATCAAGCGTATTTTCTATGGCAAACGATAACAGCCGCAAATTCAAACAGAATCAAATAATTGTTTGCATACGTCCCTGAATTGTAGAGGTCTCAATGGCTGTCGATTTTGGTGAAGATCGGTTAAGGGGAAGGGGTAGTTTACCTGCAACCTTTTACGTTTTAACAAGAGTAAAGTACTTGAAAATTTATTTAAACTTTTTGAAACAATGGTAATTGTTAAAAATAAAATAATTTTGTTGCCAGGCAATAAAATTATAATTTTTTCATTTTAATGTAATATAATATTTTTCATTTAATACAGCAATAAAAAGGCAGGTAAGACACAGCCTGGCTGTTTGGCTGAAAATGATTTTAAATATAAATCTTAGAATATGGAAGTCATGTATGGTTCTCCATACCGATATTTCATTTTAATGTAATATAATATTTTTCATTTAATACAGCAATAAAAAGGCAGGTAAAACACAGCCTGGCTGTTTGGCTGAAAATGATTTTAAATATAAATCTTAGAATATGGAAGTCATGTATGGTTCTCCATACCGATATTTTCGAAAGGTGTGTGTGTGTATCTGTAGATTTTTTTCTATGGCAAACGATAACAGCCGCAAATTCAAACAAAATCAAATACTTTTTGCATACAGCTCTGATTTGTAGAGTACTCAAGACCTATTGTTTTTGGTGAAGATCGGTTAAGAGAAAGGGGTAGTTTACCAGCAACGTTTTATGTTTTAACAAGGGTATTTCTTATGGCAAACGATAACAGCTGCAAATTCAAACAGAATCAAATAATTTTTTGCATGCTGCCCTGAATTGTAGAGTTCTCAAGCTCTATTGTTTTTGGTGAAGCTCGGTTAAGGGTAAGGGGTAGTTTACCAGCAACGTTTTATGTTTTAAAAGGGTATTTTCTATGGCAAACGATAACAGCCGCAAATTCAAACAATATCAAATAATAATTTGCATACACTTCTGATTTGTAGAGTACTCAGGACCTATTGTTTTCGGTGAAGATCGGTTAAGAGAAAGGGGTAGTTTACCGGCAACTTTTTTTTTTTAAACAAGGGTAATTATTTTCTATGACAAACGATAACAGCCGCAAATTCAAACAGAATCAAATAATATTTTGCATACAGCCCTGAATTGTAGAGTTCTCAAGATCTACTGTTTCAGGTGAAGATCGGTTAAGGCAAAGGGGTAGTTTACCAGCAACGTTTTATGTTTTAAAAGGGTATTTTATATGGCAAACGATAACAGCCGCAAATTCAAACAGAATCAAATAATTATTTGCATATCGTCCTGATTTGTAGAGTACCAAAGACCTATTGTTTTTGGTGAAGATCGGTTATGGGGAAGGGGTAGTTTACCGGCAACATTTTTTGTTTTAACAAAGGTAATTTTCTTTGACGAACGATAACTGCCGTAAATTCAAACAGAATCAACTACTTTTTTACATACCTTTTTGAATTATACAGAACGCAAGGTTTATTGATTTTGTTGAAGATCGGTTAAGGGAAGGGGTAGTTTACCTGCAACGTTTTATGTTTTAACAAGGGTATTTCTTATGGCAAACGATAACAGCTGCAAATTCAAATAGAATCAAATAATTTTTTGCATGCTGCCCTGAATTGTAGAGTTCTCAAGATCTGTTGTTTTTGGTGAAGATCGGTTAAGGGAAAGGGGTAATTTACCAGCAACGTTTAATGTTTTAAAAGGGTATTTTCTATGACAAACGATAACAGCCGCAAATTCAAACAGAATCAAATAATTATTTGCATACAGTTCTGATTTGTAGAGTACTCAAGACCTATTGTTTTTGGTGAAGATCGGTTAAGAGAAAGGGGTAGTTTACCGGCAACGTTTTTTTTTTTTAAACGAGGGAAATTATTTTCTATGACAAACGATAACAGCCGCAAATTCAAACAGAATCAAATAATGTTTTGCATACAGCCCTGAATTGTAGAGTTCTCAAGATCTATTGTTTCAGGTGAAGATCGGTTAAGGGAAGGGGTAGTTTACCGGCAACGTTTTATGTTTTAACAAGGGTATTTCTTATGGCAAACGATAATAGCTGCAAATTCAAACAGAATCAAATAATTTTTTGCATGCTGCCCTGAGTTGTAGAGTTCTCAAGACCTCTTGTTTTTGGTGAAGATCGGTTAAGGCAAAGGGGGAGTTTACCAGCAACGTTTTATGTTTTAAAAGGGTATTTTTTATGGCAAACGATAACAGCCGCAAATTCAAACAGAATCAAATAATTATTTGCATACAGCCCTGATTTGTAGAGTACTAAAGACCTGTTGTTTTTGGTGAAGATCGGTTAAGGGGAAGGGGTAGTTTACCGGCTACATTTTATGTTTTAACAAGGGTAATTTTGTCTTTGACGAACGATAACTGCCGTAAATTCAAAGAGAATCAAATAATCTTTTGTATACAGCCCTGAATTGTAGAGTTCTCAAGACCTATTGTTTTGGTGAAGATCGGTTAAGGGAAAGGGGTAGTTTACCAGCAACGTTTTGTGTTTTAACAAGGGTATTTTCTATGGCATACGATAAGAGCCGTAAATTCAAACAGAATAAAAAATTTTTTTGCATACAGCCCTGATTTGTAGAGCACTCAAGACTTGTTGTGTTTGGTGAAGATCGGTTAAGGGAAAGGGGTAGTTTACCTGCAACATTTTGTTTTATCAAGGGTAATTTTTACTTCCATGTTCCTTAAGGAAATGGAAGTATGGTGATGGCAAAAAAAAATCGTGTTCGAGATTATTGCAGATTCTGATTGTACTACACTCAAAACATGAAAAAAAGTCATTCTTCGAAAAGTGTCTGTGTGTCTGTCTGTAGATTTTTTTCCTATGGCAAACGATAACAGCCGTAAATTCAAACAGATTCAAATAATTTTTTGCATGCAGCCCTGATTTGTAGAGTACTCAAGACCTATTGTTTTTGGTGAAAATCGGTTAAGGGAAAGGGGTAGTTTACCAGCAACTGGTTTTTTTAATCAAGGGTAATTTTTTTCTATGTCAAACGATAACAGTCGCAAATTTAAACAGAACCTACTACTCTTTTGCATACTGCTCTGAATTGTAGAGTTTTCAAAACCTGTTGTTTTTGGTGAAGATCGGTTGAGGGAAAGGGGTAGTTTACCTGCAACGTTTTATGTTTTAAAAAGGGTATTTTCTATGGCAAACGATAACAGCCGCAAATTCAAACAGAATCAAATAAGTTTTTGCATGCAGCCCTGATTTGTAGAGTGCTCAAAACCTGTTGTTTTTGGTGAAGATCGGTTAAGGGAAAGGGTTAGTTTACCGGCTACGTTTTATGTTTTAACAAGCGTATTTTCTATGGCAAACGATAACAGCCGCAAATTCAAACATAATCAAATAATTTTTTGCATACAGCCCTGATTTGTAGAGTACTCAAGACCTATTGTTTTCGGAGAAGATCGGTTAAGGGAAAGGGGTAGTTTACCTGCAGCTTTTTTTATCAAGGGTAATTACTTCCATATTCCTTAAGGAATGGAAGTATGGTGATGGCTAAAAAAATCGTGTTCGAGATTATTCCAGAATCTGATTCTACTACGCTCAAAACATGAAAAAAGTCGTTTTCCGAAAAGTGTCTGTGTGTGTGTCTGTCTGTAGATTTTTTTTTTTAGCAAACGATAACAGCCGAAAATTCAAACAGAACCAAATAATTTTTTGCATACAGCCCTGATTTGTAGAGTACTCACGACCTATTGTTTTTGGTGAAGATCGGTTGAGGGAAAGGGGTAGTTTACCAGCAACGGTTTTTTTTATCAAGGGAATTTTTTTTGGCAAAAGATAACAGCCGCAAATTCAAACAGAATCAAATAATGTTTCGTATACAGCCCTGAATTGTAGAGTTCTCAAGACCTGTTGTTTTTGGTGAAGATCGGGTAAGGGAAAGGGGTAGTTTACCGGTAACGTTTTATGTTTTAACAAGGGTATTTCCTATGGCAAACGATAACAGCCGCAAATTCAAACAGAATCAAAAGATTATTTGCATACATCCCTAAATTGTAGAGTTCTCAAGACCTATTGTTTTTGGTGAAGATCGGTTGAGGGAAAGGGGTAGTTTACCAGCAACGTTTTTTTAACAAGGGTATTTTTTATGGAAAACGATAACAGCCGCAAGTTCAAACAGAAGCAAATAATTTTTTGCATACAGCCCTGATTTGTAGAGTACTCAAGACCTATTGTTTTTGGTGAAGATCGGTTGAGGGAAAGGGGTAGTTTACCTGCAACGTTTTTTTAACAAGGGTATTTCTTATGGCAAACGATAACAGCTGCAAATTCAAACAGAATCAAATAATTTTTTGCATGCTGCCCTGAATTGTAGAGTTCTCAAGCTCTATGGTTTTTGGTGAAGCTCGGTTAAGGGTAAGGGGTAGTTTACCAGCAACGTTTTATGTTTTAAAAGGGTATTTTCTATGGCAAACGATAACAGCCGCAAATTCAAACAATATCAAATAATAATTTGCATACACTTCTGATTTGTAGAGTACTCAGGACCTATTGTTTTCGGTGAAGATCGGTTAAGAGAAAGGGGTAGTTTACCGGCAACTTTTTTTTTTTTAAACAAGGGTAATTATTTTCTATGACAAACGATAACAGCCGCAAATTCAAACAGAATCAAATAATATTTTGCATACAGCCCTGAATTGTAGAGTTCTCAAGATCTACTGTTTCAGGTGAAGATCGGTTAAGGCAAAGGGGTAGTTTACCAGCAACGTTTTATGTTTTAAAAGGGTATTTTATATGGCAAACGATAACAGCCGCAAATTCAAACAGAATCAAATAATTATTTGCATATCGTCCTGATTTGTAGAGTACCAAAGACCTATTGTTTTTGGTGAAGATCGGTTATGGGGAAGGGGTAGTTTACCGGCAACATTTCTTGTTTTAACAAAGGTAATTTTCTTTGACGAACGATAACTGCCGTAAATTCAAACAGAATCAACTACTTTTTTACATACCTTTTTGAATTATACAGAACGCAAGGTTTATTGATTTTGTTGAAGATCGGTTAAGGGAAGGGGTAGTTTACCTGCAACGTTTTATGTTTTAACAAGGGTATTTCTTATGGCAAACGATAACAGCTGCAAATTCAAATAGAATCAAATAATTTTTTGCATGCTGCCCTGAATTGTAGAGTTCTCAAGATCTGTTGTTTTTGGTGAAGATCGGTTAAGGGAAAGGGGTAATTTACCAGCAACGTTTTATGTTTTAAAAGGGTATTTTCTATGACAAACGATAACAGCCGCAAATTCAAACAGAATCAAATAATTATTTGCATACAGTTCTGATTTGTAGAGTACTCAAGACCTATTGTTTTTGGTGAAGATCGGTTAAGAGAAAGGGGTAGTTTACCGGCAACGTTTTTTTTTTTTAAACGAGGGAAATTATTTTCTATGACAAACGATAACAGCCGCAAATTCAAACAGAATCAAATAATGTTTTGCATACAGCCCTGAATTGTAGAGTTCTCAAGATCTATTGTTTCAGGTGAAGATCGGTTAAGGGAAGGGGTAGTTTACCGGCAACGTTTTATGTTTTAACAAGGGTATTTCTTATGGCAAACGATAATAGCTGCAAATTCAAACAGAATCAAATAATTTTTTGCATGCTGCCCTGAATTGTAGAGTTCTCAAGACCTCTTGTTTTTGGTGAAGATCGGTTAAGGCAAAGGGGGAGTTTACCAGCAACGTTTTATGTTTTAAAAGGGTATTTTTTATGGCAAACGATAACAGCCGCAAATTCAAACAGAATCAAATAATTATTTGCATACAGCCCTGATTTGTAGAGTACTAAAGACCTGTTGTTTTTGGTGAAGATCGGTTAAGGGGAAGGGGTAGTTTACCGGCTACATTTTATGTTTTAACAAGGGTAATTTTGTCTTTGACGAACGATAACTGCCGTAAATTCAAAGAGAATCAAATAATCTTTTGTATACAGCCCTGAATTGTAGAGTTCTCAAGACCTATTGTTTTGGTGAAGATCGGTTAAGGGAAAGGGGTAGTTTACCAGCAACGTTTTGTGTTTTAACAAGGGTATTTTCTATGGCATACGATAAGAGCCGTAAATTCAAACAGAATAAAAAATTTTTTTGCATACAGCCCTGATTTGTAGAGCACTCAAGACTTGTTGTGTTTGGTGAAGATCGGTTAAGGGAAAGGGGTAGTTTACCTGCAACATTTTGTTTTATCAAGGGTAATTTTTACTTCCATGTTCCTTAAGGAAATGGAAGTATGGTGATGGCAAAAAAAAATCGTGTTCGAGATTATTGCAGATTCTGATTGTACTACACTCAAAACATGAAAAAAAGTCATTCTTCGAAAAGTGTCTGTGTGTCTGTCTGTAGATTTTTTTCCTATGGCAAACGATAACAGCCGTAAATTCAAACAGATTCAAATAATTTTTTGCATGCAGCCCTGATTTGTAGAGTACTCAAGACCTATTGTTTTTGGTGAAAATCGGTTAAGGGAAAGGGGTAGTTTACCAGCAACTGGTTTTTTTAATCAAGGGTAATTTTTTTCTATGTCAAACGATAACAGTCGCAAATTTAAACAGAACCTACTACTCTTTTGCATACTGCTCTGAATTGTAGAGTTTTCAAAACCTGTTGTTTTTGGTGAAGATCGGTTGAGGGAAAGGGGTAGTTTACCTGCAACGTTTTATGTTTTAAAAAGGGTATTTTCTATGGCAAACGATAACAGCCGCAAATTCAAACAGAATCAAATAAGTTTTTGCATGCAGCCCTGATTTGTAGAGTGCTCAAAACCTGTTGTTTTTGGTGAAGATCGGTTAAGGGAAAGGGTTAGTTTACCGGCTACGTTTTATGTTTTAACAAGCGTATTTTCTATGGCAAACGATAACAGCCGCAAATTCAAACATAATCAAATAATTTTTTGCATACAGCCCTGATTTGTAGAGTACTCAAGACCTATTGTTTTCGGAGAAGATCGGTTAAGGGAAAGGGGTAGTTTACCTGCAGCTTTTTTTATCAAGGGTAATTACTTCCATATTCCTTAAGGAATGGAAGTATGGTGATGGCTAAAAAAATCGTGTTCGAGATTATTCCAGAATCTGATTCTACTACGCTCAAAACATGAAAAAAGTCGTTTTCCGAAAAGTGTCTGTGTGTGTGTCTGTCTGTAGATTTTTTTTTTTAGCAAACGATAACAGCCGAAAATTCAAACAGAACCAAATAATTTTTTGCATACAGCCCTGATTTGTAGAGTACTCACGACCTATTGTTTTTGGTGAAGATCGGTTGAGGGAAAGGGGTAGTTTACCAGCAACGGTTTTTTTTATCAAGGGAATTTTTTTTGGCAAAAGATAACAGCCGCAAATTCAAACAGAATCAAATAATGTTTCGTATACAGCCCTGAATTGTAGAGTTCTCAAGACCTGTTGTTTTTGGTGAAGATCGGGTAAGGGAAAGGGGTAGTTTACCGGTAACGTTTTATGTTTTAACAAGGGTATTTCCTATGGCAAACGATAACAGCCGCAAATTCAAACAGAATCAAAAGATTATTTGCATACATCCCTAAATTGTAGAGTTCTCAAGACCTATTGTTTTTGGTGAAGATCGGTTGAGGGAAAGGGGTAGTTTACCAGCAACGTTTTTTTAACAAGGGTATTTTTTTATGGAAAACGATAACAGCCGCAAGTTCAAACAGAAGCAAATAATTTTTTGCATACAGCCCTGATTTGTAGAGTACTCAAGACCTATTGTTTTTGGTGAAGATCGGTTGAGGGAAAGGGGTAGTTTACCTGCAACGTTTTTTTAACAAGGGTATTTCTTATGGCAAACGATAACAGCTGCAAATTCAAACAGAATCAAATAATTTTTTGCATGCTGCCCTGAATTGTAGAGTTCTCAAGCTCTATGGTTTTTGGTGAAGCTCGGTTAAGGGTAAGGGGTAGTTTACCAGCAACGTTTTATGTTTTAAAAGGGTATTTTCTATGGCAAACGATAACAGCCGCAAATTCAAACAATATCAAATAATAATTTGCATACACTTCTGATTTGTAGAGTACTCAGGACCTATTGTTTTCGGTGAAGATCGGTTAAGAGAAAGGGGTAGTTTACCGGCAACTTTTTTTTTTTTAAACAAGGGTAATTATTTTCTATGACAAACGATAACAGCCGCAAATTCAAACATAATCAAATAATATTTTGCATACAGCCCTGAATTGTAGAGTTCTCAAGATCTACTGTTTCAGGTGAAGATCGGTTAAGGCAAAGGGGTAGTTTACCAGCAACGTTTTATGTTTTAAAAGGGTATTTTATATGGCAAACGATAACAGCCGCAAATTCAAACAGAATCAAATAATTATTTGCATATCGTCCTGATTTGTAGAGTACCAAAGACCTATTGTTTTTGGTGAAGATCGGTTATGGGGAAGGGGTAGTTTACCGGCAACATTTCTTGTTTTAACAAAGGTAATTTTCTTTGACGAACGATAACTGCCGTAAATTCAAACAGAATCAACTACTTTTTTACATACCTTTTTGAATTATACAGAACGCAAGGTTTATTGATTTTGTTGAAGATCGGTTAAGGGAAGGGGTAGTTTACCTGCAACGTTTTATGTTTTAACAAGGGTATTTCTTATGGCAAACGATAACAGCTGCAAATTCAAATAGAATCAAATAATTTTTTGCATGCTGCCCTGAATTGTAGAGTTCTCAAGATCTGTTGTTTTTGGTGAAGATCGGTTAAGGGAAAGGGGTAATTTACCAGCAACGTTTTATGTTTTAAAAGGGTATTTTCTATGACAAACGATAACAGCCGCAAATTCAAACAGAATCAAATAATTATTTGCATACAGTTCTGATTTGTAGAGTACTCAAGACCTATTGTTTTTGGTGAAGATCGGTTAAGAGAAAGGGGTAGTTTACCGGCAACGTTTTTTTTTTTTAAACGAGGGAAATTATTTTCTATGACAAACGATAACAGCCGCAAATTCAAACAGAATCAAATAATGTTTTGCATACAGCCCTGAATTGTAGAGTTCTCAAGATCTATTGTTTCAGGTGAAGATCGGTTAAGGGAAGGGGTAGTTTACCGGCAACGTTTTATGTTTTAACAAGGGTATTTCTTATGGCAAACGATAATAGCTGCAAATTCAAACAGAATCAAATAATTTTTTGCATGCTGCCCTGAATTGTAGAGTTCTCAAGACCTCTTGTTTTTGGTGAAGATCGGTTAAGGCAAAGGGGGAGTTTACCAGCAACGTTTTATGTTTTAAAAGGGTATTTTTTATGGCAAACGATAACAGCCGCAAATTCAAACAGAATCAAATAATTATTTGCATACAGCCCTGATTTGTAGAGTACTAAAGACCTGTTGTTTTTGGTGAAGATCGGTTAAGGGGAAGGGGTAGTTTACCGGCTACATTTTATGTTTTAACAAGGGAAATTTTGTCTTTGACGAACGATAACTGCCGTAAATTCAAAGAGAATCAAATAATCTTTTGTATACAGCCCTGAATTGTAGAGTTCTCAAGACCTATTGTTTTGGTGAAGATCGGTTAAGGGAAAGGGGTAGTTTACCAGCAACGTTTTGTGTTTTAACAAGGGTATTTTCTATGGCATACGATAAGAGCCGTAAATTCAAACAGAATAAAAAATTTTTTTGCATACAGCCCTGATTTGTAGAGCACTCAAGACTTGTTGTGTTTGGTGAAGATCGGTTAAGGGAAAGGGGTAGTTTACCTGCAACATTTTGTTTTATCAAGGGTAATTTTTACTTCCATGTTCCTTAAGGAAATGGAAGTATGGTGATGGCAAAAAAAAATCGTGTTCGAGATTATTGCAGATTCTGATTGTACTACACTCAAAACATGAAAAAAAGTCATTCTTCGAAAAGTGTCCGTGTGTCTGTCTGTAGATTTTTTTCCTATGGCAAACGATAACAGCCGTAAATTCAAACAGATTCAAATAATTTTTTGCATGCAGCCCTGATTTGTAGAGTACTCAAGACCTATTGTTTTTGGTGAAAATCGGTTAAGGGAAAGGGGTAGTTTACCAGCAACTGGTTTTTTTAATCAAGGGTAATTTTTTTCTATGTCAAACGATAACAGTCGCAAATTTAAACAGAACCTACTACTCTTTTGCATACTGCTCTGAATTGTAGAGTTTTCAAAACCTGTTGTTTTTGGTGAAGATCGGTTGAGGGAAAGGGGTAGTTTACCTGCAACGTTTTATGTTTTAAAAAGGGTATTTTCTATGGCAAACGATAACAGCCGCAAATTCAAACAGAATCAAATAAGTTTTTGCATGCAGCCCTGATTTGTAGAGTGCTCAAAACCTGTTGTTTTTGGTGAAGATCGGTTAAGGGAAAGGGTTAGTTTACCGGCTACGTTTTATGTTTTAACAAGCGTATTTTCTATGGCAAACGATAACAGCCGCAAATTCAAACATAATCAAATAATTTTTTGCATACAGCCCTGATTTGTAGAGTACTCAAGACCTATTGTTTTCGGAGAAGATCGGTTAAGGGAAAGGGGTAGTTTACCTGCAGCTTTTTTTATCAAGGGTAATTACTTCCATATTCCTTAAGGAATGGAAGTATGGTGATGGCTAAAAAAATCGTGTTCGAGATTATTCCAGAATCTGATTCTACTACGCTCAAAACATGAAAAAAGTCGTTTTCCGAAAAGTGTGTGTGTGTGTGTCTGTCTGTAGATTTTTTTTTTTAGCAAACGATAACAGCCGCAAATTCAAACAGAACCAAATAATTTTTTGCATACAGCCCTGATTTGTAGAGTACTCACGACCTATTGTTTTTGGTGAAGATCGGTTGAGGGAAAGGGGTAGTTTACCAGCAACGGTTTTTTTTATCAAGGGAATTTTTTTTGGCAAAAGATAACAGCCGCAAATTCAAACAGAATCAAATAATGTTTCGTATACAGCCCTGAATTGTAGAGTTCTCAAGACCTGTTGTTTTTGGTGAAGATCGGGTAAGGGAAAGGGGTAGTTTACCGGTAACGTTTTATGTTTTAACAAGGGTATTTCCTATGGCAAACGATAACAGCCGCAAATTCAAACAGAATCAAAAGATTATTTGCATACATCCCTAAATTGTAGAGTTCTCAAGACCTATTGTTTTTGGTGAAGATCGGTTGAGGGAAAGGGGTAGTTTACCTGCAACGTTTTTTTAACAAGGGTATTTTCTATGGAAAACGATAACAGCCGCAAGTTCAAACAGAAGCAAATAATTTTTTGCATACAGCCCTGATTTGTAGAGTACTCAAGACCTATTGTTTTTGGTGAAGATCGGTTGAGGGAAAGGGGTAGTTTACCTGCAACGTTTTATGTTTTAAAAAGGGTATTTTCTATGGCAAACGATAACAACCGCAAATTCAAACAGAATCAAATAAGTTTTTGCATGCAGCCCTGATTTGTAGAGTGCTCAAAACCTGTTGTTTTTGGTGAAGATCGGTTAAGGGGAAGGGTTAGTTTACCGGCTACGTTTTATGTTTTAACAAGCGTATTTTTTTTGGCAAACGATAACAGCCGCAAATTCAAACATAATCAAATAATTTTTTGCATACAGCCCTGATTTGTAGAGTACTCAAGACCTATTGTTTTCGGAGAAGATCGGTTAAGGGAAAGGGGTAGTTTACCTGCAGCTTTTTTTATCAAGGGTAATTACTTCCATATTCCTTAAGGAATGGAAGTATGGTGATGGCAAAAAAAATCGTGTTCGAGATTATTCCAGAATCTGATTCTACTACGCTCAAAACATGAAAAAAGTCGTTTTCCGAAAAGTGTCTGTGTGTGTGTCTGTCTGTAGATTTTTTTTTTTAGCAAACGATAACAGCCGCAAATTCAAACAGAATCAAATAATTTTTTGCATACAGCCCTGATTTGTAGAGTACTCACGACCTATTGTTTTTGGTGAAGATCGGTTGAGGGAAAGGGGTAGTTTACCAGCAACGGTTTTTTTTATCAAGGGAATTTTTTTTTGGCAAACGATAACAGCCGCAAATTCAAACAGAATCAAATAATGTTTCGTATACAGCCCTGAATTGTAGAGTTCTCAAGACCTGTTGTTTTTGGTGAAGATCGGTTAAGGGAAAGGGGTAGTTTACCGGTAACGTTTTATGTTTTAACAAGGGTATTTTCTATGGCAAACGATAACAGCCGCAAATTCAAACAGAATCAAAAGATTATTTGCATACATCCCTAAATTGTAGAGTTCTCAAGACCTATTGTTTTTGGTGAAGATCGGTTGAGGGAAAGGGGTAGTTTACCTGCAACGTTTTTTTAACAAGGGTATTTTCTATGGAAAACGATAACAGCCGCAAGTTCAAACAGAAGCAAATAATTTTTTGCATACAGCCCTGATTTGTAGAGTACTCAAGACCTCTTGTTTTTGGTGAAGATCGGTTGAGGGAAAGGGGTAGTTTACCTGCAACGTTTTATGTTTTAAAGAGGGTATTTTCTATGGCAAACGATAACAGCCGCAAATTCAAACAGAATCAAATAAGTTTTTGCATGCAGCCCTGATTTGTAGAGTGCTCAAAACCTGTTGTTTTTGGTGAAGATCGGTTAAGGGAAAGGGTTAGTTTACCGGCTACGTTTTATGTTTTAACAAGCGTATTTTCTATGGCAAACGATAACAGCCGCAAATTCAAACATAATCAAATAATTTTTTGCATACAGCCCTGATTTGTAGAGTACTCAAGACCTATTGTTTTCGGAGAAGATCGGTTAAGGGAAAGGGGTAGTTTACCTGCAGCTTTTTTTATCAAGGGTAATTACTTCCATATTCCTTAAGGAATGGAAGTATGGTGATGGCAAAAAAAATCGTGTTCGAGATTATTCCAGAATCTGATTCTACTACGCTCAAAACATGAAAAAAGTGGTTTTCCGAAAAGTGTCTGTGTGTGTGTCTGTCTGTAGATTTTTTTTTTTAGCAAACGATAACAGCCGCAAATTCAAACAGAATCAAATAATTTTTTGCATACAGCCCTGATTTGTAGAGTACTCACGACCTATTGTTTTTGGTGAAGATCGGTTGAGGGAAAGGGGTAGTTTACCAGCAACGGTTTTTTTTATCAAGGGAATTTTTTTTTTGGCAAACGATAACAGCCGCAAATTCAAACAGAATCAAATAATGTTTCGTATGCAGCCCTGAATTGTAGAGTTCTCAAGACCTGTTGTTTTTGGTGAAGATCGGTTAAGGGAAAGGGGTAGTTTACCGGTAGCGTTTTATGTTTTAACAAGGGTATTTCCTATGGCAAACGATAACAGCCGCAAATTCAAACAGAATCAAAAGATTATTTGCATACATCCCTAAATTGTAGAGTTCTCAAGACCTATTGTTTTTGGTGAAGATCGGTTGAGGGAAAGGGGTAGTTTACCTGCAACGTTTTTTTAACAAGGGTATTTTCTATGGAAAACGATAACAGCCGCAAGTTCAAACAGAAGCAAATAATTTTTTGCATACAGCTCTGATTTGTAGAGTACTCAAGACCTATTGTTTTTGGTGAAGATCGGTTAAGGGAAAGGGGTAGTTTACCAGCAACGTTTTGTGTTTTAACAAGGGTATTTTCTATGGCATACGATAAGAGCCGTAAATTCAAACAGAATCAAATAATTTTTTGCATACAGCCCTGAATTGTAGAGTACTCAAGGAATTTTGATTTTGGTGAAGATCGGTTAAGGGGAAGGGGTAGTTTACCTGCAACCTTTTACGTTTTAACAAGAGTAAAGTACTTGAAAATTTAATTAAACTTTTTGAAACAATGGTAATTGTTAAAAATAAAATAATTTTGTTGCCAGGCAATAAAATTATAGTTTTTTCATTTATGTATTTTTTCTCAGTTATGTACTGTTTACGTTTCCATTTTATTATTATGACTACCGCAATGAAATGGCAGGGAACACACACACACACACACACACACACACACACACACACACACACACACACACACACACACACACACACACACACACACACACACACACACACACACACACACACACACACACACACACACACACACACACACACACACAATTCGCGTTATTTCTGGCCTCATTCATGTTTATTTTCTTACATTTGCACGGTTTTTAAATGGAAAGTGCCGAACCCATACCAACATAACGCATGCAAGCCGAAAAAGTGTCCAGCGTGGATAGCGATTTGCTTCCTGTGTATCGCTGGGCAGTGTAACTGCACGTGTTTACAGAGGAACGATTCATAGACAGACTTTTCGTCTTTAGGGAATGAACCCTCTGCAAGATGCTGAGGGTCCATGAGTGACTTCGGAGCGCTCCTTCTTTTCCGCGTGTTTGTTCTGTGAAACGTACACTGTAGATTCACAGCTTTATTCAAATCAACGCTCAATAGGAAATGTTGAAAATTTTTGTCCACGGTGTACCCTCATACACACTAAACCTGCTCTGATGTTTTAATTACGGACATCATAATATTAAAACGTTGGAAACTTGAGCACTACTTAATGGAGATCAATCATTAACTTATACAAGCCATTAATTTTATGCATATTTTTTATATATATGTGTACAACGTTATCGGCAACAAAGAAGTAGTTTTTGTTAAAATTCCTTCCCGGGATATTTGGCCGTAGTCCAATGTTTTCTACAAAGCCAGACGTTTCGGCAATGCCATCGACTTCCATCATCAGTGAAAATCGAGTGCGATAACGTGAGGTGGTATATGTTAGTGACCACAGTACTGTGGTTAAGGCTGAAGCAGTAAATAGAAAGAAGTAGTTTCTATGGTAATATTTCATTTCGAAAATGATTTTAAATATAAATCTTAGAATATGGAAGTCATGTATGGTTCTCCATACCGATATTTTTTTTTTGCAAACGATAACGATAAACGATAGTGATCTCAAGGCCTTTTGATTTTGGTAAAGATCGGTTAAGGGAAAGGGGTAGTTTACCAGCAAGCTTTTACGTTTTAACAACAGTAAAGTACTTGAAAATTCATTTAATTTTTTTCAAACAATGGTAATTTGTAAAAATAAAATAATTTTGTTGCCAGGCAATAAAATTATAATTTTTTCATTTTAATGTAAATCATGTATGAGAGAAAATATATCGTTCGTGGCTGGCAAGTATATCTCAATTATGTAATGTTTACGTTTACATTTTATTATTAATATTACTGCAATAAAAAGGCAGGGAACACACACACACACACACACACACACACACACACACACACACACAATATTCGCGTTACTTCTGGCCTCACTCATGTTTATTTTGTTACATTTGCACGCTTTTTAAATGGAAAGTGCCGAAACCCACACCAACATAACGCGTGCAAGCCGAAAAATTGTCCAGCGTGGATAGCGATTTGCTTCCTGTGGATCGATGGGCAGTGTAACTGCACGTGTTTACAGAGGAACGATTCATAGACAGAATTTTCGTCTTTAGGGAATGAACCCTCTGCAAGATGCTGAGGGTCCATGATTGACTTCGGAGCGCTCCTTCTTTTCCGCGTGTCTGTTCTGTGAAACGTACACTGTAGATTCGCAGCTTTACTCTAAGCAACGCTCAATAGGAAATGTTGAAAATTTTTGTCCACGGTGTACCCTCTTACACACTAAACCTGCTCTGATGTTTTAATTACGGACATCATAATATTAAAACTTTGGAAACTTGAGCACTACTTAATGGAGATCAAACATTAACTTATACAAGCCATTAATTTTATGCATATTTTTTATATATATGTGTACAACGTTATCGGCAACAAAGAAGTAGTTTTTGTTAAAATTCCTTCCCGGGATGTTTGGCCGTAGTTCAATGTTTTCTACAAAACCAGACGTTTCGGCAATGCTATCGACTTCCATCATCAGTGAAAATCGAGTGCGATAACGTGAGGTGGTATACGTTAGTGACCACAGTACTGTGGTTAAGGCTGAAGCAGTAAGTAGAAAGAAGTAGTTTCTATGGTAATATTTCATTTCGAAAATGATTTTAAATATAAATCTTAGAACATGGAAGTTATGTAAGATTCTCCATACCGATATTTTCTATGGCAAACGATAACAGCCGCAAATTCAAACAGAATCATATAATGTTTTGCATACAGCCCTGAATTGTAGAGTTCTCAAGACCTATTGGTGTTGGTAAAGATCGGTTAAGGGAAAAGGGTAGTTTACCAGCAACATTTTATGTTTTAACAAGGGCAATTTTTTACTTCCATTTTCCTTAAGGAAATAGAAGTATGGTGATGGCAAAACAAATCGTGTTCGAGATTATTGCAGATTCTGATTGTACTACACTCAAAACATGAAAAAAAGTAAAAGTCGTTTTTCGAAAAGTGTGTGTGTGTGTGTGTGTGTCCGTTTGTGTCTGTATGTGTCTGTAGATTTGTTTTCTATGGCAAACGATAACAGCCGCAAATTCAAACAGAATCAAATAATGTTTCGCATACAGCCCTGAATTATAGAGTTTTCAAGACCTCTTGTTTTTGGTGAAGATCGGTTAAGGGAAAGGGGTAGTTTACCAGCAACGTTTTATGTTTTAACAAGGGTATTTCCTATGGCAAACGATAAAAGCCGCAAAATCAAACAGAATCACGTAATGTTTTGTAGACAGCTCTGTATTGTAGAGTTCTCAGGACTTGCTGTTTTTGGTGAAGATCGATTAAGGGAAAGGGGTAGTTTACCAGCAACTATTTATGTTTTAAAAGGGTATTTTCTATGGGAAACGATAAGAGCCGCAAATTCAAACAGAATAAAATAGTTTTCTGCATACAGCCCTGATTTGTAGAGTACTCAAGATCTGTTGTCTTTGGTGAAGATCGGTTAAGGGTAAGGGTTAGTTTACCAGCAACGTTTTTTTATCAAGTTTATTTTTTTATATGGCAAACGATAACAGCCGCAAATTCAAACAGAATCTAATAATGTTTTGGATACAGCCCTGAATTGTAGAGTCCTCAAGATTTGTTGTTTTTGGTAAAGATCGGTTAAGGGAAAGTGGTAGTTTACCAGAAACATTTTATGTTTTAACAAGGGTAATTTTTCCTATGACGAACGATAACTGCCGTAAATTCAAAGAGAATCAAATAATGTTTCGCATACCGCCCTGAATTGTAGAGTTCTGAAGACCTATTGTTTTTGTGGAGATAGTTTTATGGGAAAGGGGTAGTTTACCAGCAACGTTTTAGGTTTTAACTAGGGTATTTCCTATGGCAAACGATAAGAGCCGCAAATTCAAACAGAACCAAATACTTTTTTGCACACCTTCCTGAAGTATAGAGTACTCAAGGTCTGTTGATTTTGGTAAAGATCCGTTAAGTGAAAAGGGTAGTTTACCTGCAACGTTTTATGTTTTAAAAGGGTAATTTTATTTTTATGACGCATGATTACTGCCGCATATTAATCGATAATCAAATAATATTTTGCATACATTCCTGAAATTTTAAGTACTCAAGGTCTGTTGATTTTGGTGAAGATCGGTTAAGGGAAAGGGGTAGTTTACTTCCAACGTTTTATGTTTTAACAAGGGTAATTTTTTCTATGACGAACGATAACTGCCGTAAATTCAAAGAGAATCAAACAATATTTTCCATACGTTCCTGAATTGTAAAGAATTGAAGGCCTATTGATTTTTGTAAAGATCGGTTAAGGGAAAAGGGTAGTTTACCAGGCACCTTTAATGTTTTATCAAGAGTAATTGTTTCTATGACGAACGATAACTGCCGCACATTCAAACAGAATCAAATAATGTTTTGCATGCGTCCTTGAATTGTAGAGGACTCAAGACCTATTGATGTTGGTGAAGATCAGTTTAGAGAAAGCGGTAGTTTACCAGCAACGTTTTATGTGATAACAAGGTTAATTGTGTCTATGACGAACAATAACTGCCGTAAATTAAATCATAATCAAATAATTTTTGTATACGTCCCTAAATTGTAGAGAACGCAAGACCTGTTGATTTTGGTGAAGATCGGTTACGGGGAAAGGGTAGTTTACCTGAAACATTTTTTGTTGTAACAAGAGTAATGTACTTAATTTTGATAAATAAAGTATCCTGATAAGAAGATCTTAATAATCCACTGTAGAAACGTAGATGAAATATCTATAAATGAAGAGGCTAGTTGAACGGGGTGGGGGTAATTTTCTATAAATGAAAATTATAGTTGAAGGGGGAGGGGATAATTTTTATATGTGTACTATGTTATCGACAACAAAGTAGTAGTTTGTTGTTAAAATTCCTTCCCGGGCTGTTTGGCCGTAGTCTAATGTTTTCTGCAAAACCAGACGTTTCGGCAGGGCCGTCGACTGCCACCATTAGTGAAAATCGAGTGCGATAACGTGTGGTGGTATACGTTAGTGACCACAATACTGTGGTTAAGGCTGAAGCAATAAGTGGAAAGTAGTAGTTTCTATATAAACATTTCATTTCGTAAATGATTTTAAATATAAATTTTAGAACATGGAAGTCATGTATGGTTCTCCATACCGATATTTTTTTTTAAGATCAGATTATCCTCACCACCTGATGTTGTCGAGTGAATTTCTATCATGGTGTGTGTGTGTGTGTGTGTGTGTGTGTGTGTTCTCTGATCCTGCATAAACTTGCGTACGTGGTCTGCAGGCTCTCCTCAGATGGACTAAATGGACCAAATTTGATAACGCATTATCGAACCGTGATAAACGACACTGACGTTCACAAGAGCATCGTCATCATCATCACCATCATCATTTACTTCAGGGATTACGCATTGATTATGCCTGTTCCGGCCTTTGTTTGTTGCGTCCATCTTCCAGTTGGGCGTCTCCGATCTCTTTTACCTCTTACCATATACATACTGCCAATCTTTTTTGGCAATGTTATCATCTGGTTACCTGTTTAAACAGTTTTTCCATTATGTGCGATACTCTAGTACATTTTTCTTTTGTAGAGCAAATTACAAAATAATGTTTTTTTTTCAGAATTTGTGGTATACGTAGTATGTCGTTCTAGTTTGTTCAAAAATTGTTTGTACGGGGAAAACGTTACTGAAGATCGTCACGCAGGAGGTTGTTGACGATAACCAATCAGACTTGGACCAGCTGATGGCTTATAGGTCATCAGTAGGCTACATGACGTGACGGGAGTGATTCCCGCAAAACTAGTAGTTGAGCAGAAAATTCATATTCCTGGAAACTTGATGTTCGGGTCACACGAGACTGAATTCGAAGAACCGGAGAATTATCTTTCGCAAGTAGACCAACTATGTAGATCGCCTGGCCGAGTATTACTTCAGAGATGGTTTGTCAGTTCGGGGCAAACAGGCTTAAGGGGGGGGGGGTAGTGTTACGACATTACAGAACAATTTACGTGTTTCTCGAATGTTCCAGAGAAATCCGGCTCTAATGTTGTGTGCATACGTGATTTCAACATGCGCTTGCGAGACTTTTCTAGATGTCGTCAGCCGCGCGACCTGTGTGAAGGCCGCAATCAATTGCGTCCTAGTGTAGAGTGATGCGTAGTGTATGGAATCTTCTGGATTTTCGGTGGGGTATAAATACAAGTGCTCAGCGACGCTCAGTTCAGTTTGAGTCGCGATTTATTGGAGTGCGGTTCGTAATATTGTGTCGAAGTTTTATGTGTTTATAATCGTGCGGCACAATTGTAATACAATTTTTTATATTAGTTGACATTTTATTGCGTGTGAACAATTTTTATTTGATTTGTTGTAAGAGACTGTCTTGTTGATTACAAACGGTTTAATTGTGATAATTAAAGCAGGTGATTAGTGTGTAAAGATTTTAAGAGCTCCACGTATTGGTGCGCCAAATATAATAATCTTTAAAGGCTCCCACTTTTTGATGTCGATTAAAAATTTTATATTATTTATGATTTAGATTTTAATAACTGTTACTAAATACATCTACTCATTATTATATAATTCATTAATTCGGTTGGGTGCCAGAGCAGCGTATCCCAGGGTTTATTAATAAATAATAACTCGTTCAGTTCAGATACTAATATTTTATATTATTCCATTTTTATTACAACTAAGGCATCTGACATTTATCATAAACATTATGATATCTAAATAACATTATTGATATGTTTAATACACATTTACTACTAACTTTAAAGTATTATCATTCTTTAAGATTACTATTATTTACGTATTCTTCAGTTAACGAGCCGCAATATTATATTCTATTCATCTGACATATACATATATATTCAATATTTATTAACATATATCATAATATTTCTTAACTAACATAACTTTTCTTAATAATTCTTATCTGCAGTACTCGACTCGTATTAGAATGCTATTCCTATGATATTTCGTTTCATTTCCTTAATTATACAATGATTCTACTAAATACCATTTCTAGTATGTCATATCACATAAACTGAATTGTTAGTATCTGAACAAGTGTGGGTCTTTTGAGAATGAGATGAGTTATACTTATGGTAGATATTAAATTTTATGTTTGTATATTAGAGTTATGAATTGTTAAGATTTTATATGTTACTTGTTTGCCGGATTCAAGACTCTGATTAGTTGCTCTACGTTGCTCATTAGTCATTACACTTCACTTTCACTAAACATAATTGATTATCACTTCTTAAACTTGAACCACACGCTCGCGTTGTACTTAACGCCACGCACATAAATAAATATACTTTCTCAACTCAACTTCACGCGCACATATGAAATATCTTCCTAATACGTACTTTACGCGCACTTCTTATGAAATATTCTTCTTATACGTAGGTACTTTACGCGCACTAATAAAATATTCTTCTTTATACTTTAACGTGTTACTTCTCGATTTTTAATTAGTGAGCTAATCTATACGTTTTTAAAAAAAACGTACTATTATGACATTCCGTTATAATTATATTACTGAAAGTTTGTACAGAGTAACGCAGATTTCCAGTGCTTGTCTTGAAATTTACTTTTCAAAAACTTTTTTTCTTCACTTGCTTCTCTCTTTTTATAGTTTTTCTACTGATTCCATCACCACCGTCCTGGTTGATGATACTCTCATTGGCCAGGGTTTGAAATATTCTCCGGTGAATTTGAAATTCTCCATTCCTGTCTCGTTATTTTCTCGCGCGCTGAACCGACGCTATTGCTTATTGGTCAAACAGTGCGGGCACGTAGTTTTTACCGCGTGGTCGCTTAGATAGCTAAAAACGACGCTACTTTCTAAAATCGCAATAAATATTGGGGTGTCATCTTTTGTCTTCTGAAGGACACCGACCGGCTTTCATAACGGTACTTGCCAGTTTTTTGCTGTTTCTGATACACAAAACATTTTATGCGTTTATGACATACTAGGTACAGTCGTCTATTGTATTTTTATTTCGGCTGGCGACAGACTGTCGGCACACAAGCCTCACCCTGTTCATTCTTATCCTACGTATTACTTACATCTATGTGTATTACAATTTCATATCCTACCATATCTCTATAATTATTATTAATAATTGAGTTTTTTATTTATATTTATATTGTACATGTATTGAGTTAATTTATAACGTTACACAGTAACGTTACAAGTGACCTAATTGGTGCCTTGTATTTTGTTTTCCACTGTACCATACGACGATCAACTAAACCGGCGTAACAGTATTTTTCCCGATTTTTTTAACCGCTCAGTTTTGTACCTTTCTCTTAAAACATATAGTTTTTGTCGGGTGTCTAATTTCTTGTCAGTACAGGGGCCATACACACACATAAAATTAATGCCTTCCCTCCAGACCCAGTTCCATATCACACCTCACTCCATCTTGACGTCAACTCAAGTTACAAATTTCTGATTGCATTTGCTTTTCATATTACAGAGTATCTATTAAACTTTTTATCTTTTTGGTTGGCATCAATTTACATATTAATTTTCTACATTCTTCATTCACAATTTAGTATTATTGCATGCTTATAATTTAAGCAAAAGCAAAAAATGTATGCTTATATAATATATAATGTTAGTCACACACACCAATAGTAGTGTTGTTCAGTGTAAACAGAGCAACTGACACTAATGAAGTCACTAATTACAAACTTTAATTAGACACAAACAGGAGTTATAAATCTCTTAAGCGCTCTTATACAATGAATCAAGTTAAGTTTGTCCAACAATATGGTCACCTTATTAAATTTTTGCACTAGTTAACACAATAACCATTTCTCAATAAACCGCAACAACAATCACTGCAAACAGTACTGTAAAATAACCAGGTGTAACTGAACTGAGCCGACCATTTGATGGTTATATTTATACCTCTCCTGTATGTTCTGGACGGTGGCGGGTCACCGAGGAAAGTTTGCGTAGTTTCAGGAGCTAGAACAATCTACAGACTAGGTCAAAGTCCGACGTTGATCTCAATGTGACGACTGCTAGCGGTAGGATACCCGAGAAATGTTTGGAAAGCCGGTCTCAAAGCATTACGTAATTGCTCTCGCAGCATACAAATATATGTACATATTATATGTGTATTCAGTATATTGATTATGTATTGCAGTGTATTATAATAGATTATTCTTACATTTTTTATTGCATAGGCCCATGTGCCACCGTACAGCTAATAAATTATGCTCTTATATAAATATAGCACACGAGGTATTGTCATTGTTCATATTAAACTATTGGTTATTTCATTTTTCTGATCGAAACTAATTTGATTGTTTTCTCGGTTGGACAAATTTTACTGTTTGTAAAAGTAGTAAATTATGCTTTCTTTATGGAAGAAGAAGAAAACAATGTGACAGTCAAATATATACTATTTATAAGTCAAACTGTTTGTGCTCCTCAGAACGGACCAGGTGCTTCAGCACCTGAGTTTTGACTGGTTAACTCATTTATAATGCTGCTTTAAGGTCACATTAAAAGTAAATATTAAAAACATATAGCAACTACAGTAATGTAATAACTTTGCGTCCACGTGAAATGCATTACAGTAACGATGTAGAGATTGTCTCTACTGTAACTAAAATGTAGAGGGTGAAAGCGCAACACACTTGGACCCCCTCTGTACTTGAGCTGAGCAAACTAATGCAGCTCCTCTCTGTATCTGCAATCGTGCCCGCTCATTGTACACGATCAGTTAATCTCCGTAGACAATACCGTATACCCCAAATTAGCCAGTTCCCAGGAGGTCAGGAGCAAACACTTGGGATTAAATAAGGAATCTTGTAATTTGACAGGTGTAATAATACGTTGAATAACACACACCACATCTCATAAGGTCTAGTAGTTTAATACATACGGCAGTGATCCACCTGAATTGAAATTGCATATTTAAACGTTAATTTCCTCTTACCATCTCTCTCTGCTATTTGAGTTTACCTTAAGTCTAATATAATGTAAACCATGTTTATCTCTGCAAAGCTGTGCAGACTATACGAGATGGAAGTGGTTCAATAATTATTCATACAGGTAAATGAAACATTTTAATACTCACTTAGACATAACAGAATATCACTCGTAATGCGACGTGTAACAGTTCTGCTAGGTAGGATGCTCCATTCAGTCACTTCCTTAAAACTTCATTAATATTCGCATTCTCTTTTGTTGATAACATATAAAACAAATAGAAAACGTGTATTTTTTTCCTGAAGCTTGATGCTGGGACCACTTCTCCCTTCATCACCTCTACATCAGACTCCCGCATTTGGATGACTTCATATAGTGAGGAAAGAGAAAACAAAAACGCAAAAGCCAGGAAAATACCAAGAATGTCAATCAGTCATCTTTTATTGTATAGTACTAAATATAAGTGATCTAACAACTTTGCACGTTATATTTGTGTTTCTTGTTATTTCTTTGTTGTAGGTTACGTTGTATGCATGATATTTATAACAAATTTTAATCATACAATCGGTTACGAAATAATAAACAGAAAATAAGAATCGTATTTATAAACGAAATAAATGTAATATACGTCGTGCAAGAAAAATATAGTTAGGAAATAAAATAAAATTAATACAATAACACAAATATATCACGACAATTATAAAGTAGGATAATTTTAAGTTGAATAATAAATTATAGTACTTAAAATATGGTACAAATAAAGGCAACTAGAAATTTAATGTGCCTGTTGACTATACTTATCCGTCAAAGTTACTTTGTAGCATCTTAATAGTCAGCAATATAAATATAGAGTGATTAAGACGCTAGAGAAACAACAAATTTTAAATTTAGAGATAGAATAAATACAAAATAATTATTACATGAAATTTATATCAAACATCTGAATAAACAGCATTGTTAAAATGTAAGTTGAGTGAAAAAATGCATAACGAGGCTTGGCAAAGTGTTTGTGAATAATTACACAAAATGAAGTTTTGCATTTACAAGATATGGTAAGAAAATATTCTTAAGTTAGATGTTACTGTCGACCAATTAGTGCTAATATACACTAGCATTTGCGTAACACATACACTACACTGTTTATATATTAATGTTACATGTATAAACCTGATTTTGGTATTTTTATTTTTTGAGAATTAATATTAGAAACACTATGATAGAGTTAGATAAAATTAATCTATCGTGTGTATCGAGGGTTATTGTAAAAACTGTATTATAAAATAATATTTAAAAATGTATTACCTGTAAAATAATATAAATTATAAATAAAAACTTAAAATTATACCAGAAATATGAAACTCATAGTAGGCCTATTGACTACTCGATTACTTCAGTGACGCTATTCAGTGTGATAAATTGATGGTTCAGTGTGATAAATTGATGGTTCAGTGTGATAAATAATGGCTCCCGTGTGTACCACCTGAAGTAGTGTAGGAGAGGGCAGGGTAGGCTGCCTTATGTGAGCCGTACGGCATACAAGGAAGGCAGTGTGGCCAGGACTACGCTTCAGCCGCCCATTATTATCCCCAGGATGTTATCCCAGGTACTCATTTTCAACAGGCTGAGTCGACCTGGGGGCTGAAAAACCCACCTTGATTTTATGGTGTGGGCCCGGGAATAATGGTTAATGATGTACTGCTAAATAACGCTGTGAATCGAGCAAAATTTTTTATGAAACAGTTTATGAATACATCTTCATCTTATCAGGAATACATTTTTGTCAGTCCTCACGATGTTAATGCAAAACAGAAGATTACATTATTACAAGAAAAAATTAAATACCTATAAAAGACTCAGATATAACATTAGTTTAACCATAAACTAATATTTACTACCAAAGAAAGAAGAATTTTTCTCTTTTTATTTGTTTTGTATTTAAAACAAGACGGTTTACGAAACACGCTGATAAAACGTGTTAAGAGGACCTAATTAGTCTGTTGAATACAGTTTGCTACTAAACAATTTCGTTTTGATATAAAATCTCATATAATTTATAATTGCAAAGCTCAAAAACAAAAATAAAATATCGTATATGAACATATAATAAATATGTATAAGAACGGAAAGGATATAAGATATAGCATATTTAAACTATACAGAAGTGTATATGTATCTATTATGCAGTTATGTTTAATAGTGCAAAATAATATGGTTATATTATGTACACGACATGTGCTAATGTAGTGTCGTAATTTACCAAAAGGTTCCGTAAAATTTTTGTTTGGCAAAAACGTGTCACTTGTGCTATTCTAAGTGATTTTTATACAACAAGAAACAAGTAAGGAAACGTGTACTTTGTCCAATATGATACGAGTGGTACTACTGACAGGCGGAACCAAGATACTGAACAAAAATAGGTTTACACTTTAAGACGTTCAGAGTAATGATATAAATGTTAACTTATTTATTAATTATTTTCTTAATAAGTTTCTTAATTTCTAATTACTTAATTTAATTTATAATGAAAAATATATTGTAAGAAGTCATATAATATACAGGAACAACTGAATGCATTAAATTAAAAAATATTTTTACAATTAAAAACTGTGGTATCTAATACAGTGAATGATTAAATTTGTTTATTATTTAATGTAGGCGTACAGTAATATACACGCTTCTTCGTTCAGTACTTTATTTACTATAAGTAACTGGTAATTAGAAGACGTACGTAATAAAAAAAATGCGGTTGTGTCAATCTGCGCACGCACGCACAAACGCCACTCACGCGCGTATTCTATGTTCATTGCGTATTAACTATTTTTAAGAAAATAAAATTAGATTATATTGTAATAAATAAATAACAAAGATAAATAAGTATCTAGGCTAGACAAATAAATAACAAACAAATAAATAATAAAATTAAAAAAATGCCATACTAGTACAGCAATTTTCAAAAATGTTTACAGTTTACATGTACAGTAGCTTATATTTGTCCTGTGTGCATTCATTACATTCATGTTGATTATATCCTTGAAACCTTGAAACGTCTATGTTAATTTGTTACATATTGCATAAAACTGATGGCTGTTCCTATAGAAGCAACTTTTAATATTTATTGATTTTATTTAATGATTAGTGCTTTATTAAAAGTAATTATCATAGGTTATATTATAGTCATAGTATTATAGTCATAATTTTTTTTTTAAGCTTACCGAATTGAAATCCAAACCGACTCGACTAAATGAGACGGGCAGCTCGAGTTCGTGATCAAATTAGTATTCAGTAAGTTCTGTAATTTGTATTCAGAGGGCTGACTCTTATTATCAGCGAGATAAGCCGTCCCAGCAGTTTGTGTTCTCATGATTCAGTTTTAATTCACTTTTTAAATTAAAAAATGTAACTAATATTAGGACACACACAACCGTATACTTTTCTAATAACGTTAATCTGACGTAATTGCACATTAGATAATTGTATCTTGCTCACGTTTTCATCACGTTATGTACCTTCCGCTAAAATATTCTTCCGCCTCTTTCTCTATCAGAACACTGAAACATGTAGTTAGGTGTTAGCACGTTTGATGGGTGCATATCTGTTGTACAAACATGTGTGTTTGTTTTAACAGGCTTACGTTGTGAAGACGTTACAGTTAATGACAACTCTGCAACTTGCATCCTAGAACACCGCATAGTCTCAGGTGCATCATATACTTAGTATTGTTACTGCATGTTGTTTCCTCTATCTCCACCGACTTTGTAGTGTAAGAGTAAACACATTTACACCCTAACATGCATATACATTGACTTCACATATTTAGGATACGGAATCAGATACATCTCCGACATGTTAGGAATTCGTCTGCAACAAAATATTGTTACGACGGTCTCACTGATCGTCGTATGGAACAGTGGAAAACAAAATACAAGACACCAGTCAAATCACTAATAACCATCTTTAATTATTACAATTAACAGTTTGTAATCAACAAGTTATTCAGCAAGATTTTACTCGTACAATAATTCAAATTAAATTTGTCAACATGCAATAATAATGTCAACTAATAGAGTCCCGCACAATAATCACTTTTCACTAATAGCCACTTGAAACGCACTGAGGAATCGCCCGAATTAAACTGAAAACCAAGCGGTAGGTATGGGCTATTTATAGTCTGCAAGGTTCCATAATATGCGTCCTTAACAAGCACTCGAAAATTCTAGAGGATACTTCATCGCGGCCTTGGCAGAAACACACACCGGCAGGGCTAGTCGAGAAGCTGGTAGAACGACACCAACGAACGCACAAGAACGTTCCGCATTGCTTAATTGCTTAACAATATTTAAAAAAATGTTCACTATTTATATGTTCCGTATGCAACAGTAATAACTGTAAATGTTTTATTAACATGCTGTGACTTCCAAAAATAAGAAGAAAACTTAATATTGATCCACAAATTTTAAAGTAACAGTGTTTTAGTGCTCTCGACCAAGATGCTTTAAATATTCCTCACGTTATGAGTATTATGAGTATTATGCTACATACATATTGAAATGTTAAGATACTGGAAAAAAAATACGTGAAACTTTACCAAGCTTTTTACTGTGTTGAAGAGGTATTTCGGTATTTTTATTACGGATGAACGTTGGGATAAAATTGTATTTTGTTTATGAGTTTAAAAGACACACGTCATTTGTTTTATGAGTCAGAGATTAGCGTTAGAGATGCGCCACATACACACACGCGCGCGCGCGCGCGCATGAATTTTTCAATGAAATCTTAGAACGCGCAGTCTAGATTGCCAAGAGTGTACACTCCCGTAAAGTTTAATTTTTACCATGAACAAGTTCACTGTTCAATGCAGTTCAGATCATACAGTCTGTTGTTTTTACTGAAACACGAAGTCGCTGCAGCAGATTTATTACTCAAGAATGTAAGAAATAAAAGGAAAAAGTTCAGGAATTCGTACATTTTTTATCGTATAGGTTTTCCGCAAATTTGTAGTAGATAAATTTTCTACCTGTTGTGGCTACAGGTTATTTAGGCCTAAATAAGTTTTAAACACGTTTTGACACATGATAAGTATGTAGGAATGACTAACTGCTACAATTCGCGCCTGCTTATAACTAATTAATAATTTAAATTAAAGTTAATTAACCATTAACATTAAAATTAATTATTCTATTAGCATTAATTAGTGGATCTACTTTCAGCTTCATTTGGCGTAAAAATCATGAAAAACTCTGGAATAATTTCACTGCAATGTGATTAAGAAAGTTTTAGTTGCCAAAGAGGTTTTTTTACCGCGGTGCCAGAAGCATATTTTATTATCAACAGAATTAACACTGTTGCACACCACTATAGAAAAATTATTCCGATTACAGCTTTTAAGCTTCACAGCTCATCATCAGATCAGAAATAACAAGATTGTTATTACTACCACTAACACAACTTTAATAATTGATATTTTATTATTGTTAAGAGGATCTAGATAGCGAATGAGAGGTAACACTAATATTAATCATACATGCTACTTTATATAATAAAGTAATAAATTGTTGCCCAGTTAATTAAAAGAAGTCTGTATAATCTTTAAATATGAACATAAATTGATGCAACGTTGGAACGAGACGGCACAGTAGTAGCTTCGATTGCGACTCACAGTCGCAACGGGTGCGCTGCTTTCGTGGGATGGAATCAAGGCCAAGACTCGTTCTACTGCCTGCTTACCCTTATTGCTGGGGACAGCAATACAGCGGTCTTGTCTTGCGTGCGGTGGGCTAGATAAATAAAAAAGACGGTGACACGCACACATCCATCGTGCGGCTCGTCGCCCATGTGGTTACTACGTAGTTGGCTGATTTATTTCTTGCGAGGGTGGAACAGCCCGCAGGCCTAACGATTGGAGGTAAAGAAGAAGATTAATACAACGTATAATTGCACACATTGCAGCAGCAGAATAAACAATCGTAGCAGCAGTATTAAACATTATTAATATAATTGTTCTCATGGTCATAATACGAGTATAATTTTTCACTGCTGAGAATCGGACAAGAGTCATTATAGTTGTTAAAACTTTTGTCAGTGATACTTTTACACATCAGACAAGAAATACATTAAACGGAACACCAGTATAATAATCTTCTGTATATAAGCCGCTAAATAAAGTACAATATACTTCAATGTAAAAGTCTGTGAAATCTTAATAAAAGAATGAAAAGTGTGCTTCATATACTCCAAATACTCAAGCATCGATAAACTACGTAAAAGGTCGGCAGCGTTTGAACGCCATTTGTCTCAGTCATTTACAAGCAAGCGATTTTATATGTCTGCAGTATAAGGATTACTTGTGTGTGTGTTTGCGTGCGCACTCGTGGTGGCAAGAGCTTCAGCGTTAAATAAATAACAAATCATACATGCTCTTTTGGAGTATGACGTTGATGGATTATTAGTGAACAGTGAAATTTTCAGACATTGTCCGACGTCATAAACAATATGCACAAAGAGTAGCTGGATTATTCTAAAATGTAATTTAAGAGCGCGATTGCACACAAAAAGCTCGACTAATACAGGATAAAACCACACAAACACGCACGCATTAATGTAACTACAGTATGCGACTGCTTGAAGCAGAATGAAGAACAAACATCAGCAAGACCAGGAGTAGTTTTGTAGTCGTCGTTGTCGATATATTAATTTAATTTGAAAGAATTAGTCTACACTATATCAAGTTGGATTGACGATCTACGAGTTCTTTCATTGCGAGATAAATCTGCCACTCAGATTTTATTTATAACACAAATTATAGCAGGAAATTTTTGAGGCCGGCATTAGCTTAGGCATGCGGTTTCAGTGGCAAATAAAACTACACGGAAGAGAATAGTGTAGAAAGCATTCTAAAGTTTAACGAGTTCTTTACTTGTAGTAGTACCGAGAAGATGATAGTTTTACACCTAACAGAATCTGAGTTTTATAATTAGTATGCTGATAATGATTATATTGTTGTTGACAATTGATTACTGTCTTCACAATTGATTATTTAAAATGCTCTTATGGAGCGTAATTAATTTGTTGTACTTTAAAATACGAATGGTCCGTTCCATTATTAGTTACTTTTGTCACATGTTTGGTTTGTATAACTCCTGAGGTAATAAAGTACAAATGTGCTAAGTATACAGACAAACTCACCAAATTATGCAGGAGGTAATATTGTGGCATCTTGTAATTTTGTAAATCTGTAGCTGTTTGAATTCATGGTATTATTGTCAAGTGTTAAATTGCAACGTTGAGAACAGTGTTTGGTTAATTTTTAAACTCATAATTACTAACGTCTGTTAAAACTATGTGTTAATACCTCGGGCTTCCTATGACCTTTGCTCATAAATGTGCCACTGCTCCGCTGCTCACAAAACGGTTTATCTTGTGTTCCTGTGGAACACCGCATATCATTCGCTTATAAAGCTAAAAATCAAATTCAATCCCTGAATATTTCAGAGTGCTACAGACGTATTTATTGGTTCTCTAAAAACTGTTTAATTAGGATACTTCCACACGCACAGCGTCTAGATTCATTACAGTTACCGACTTCGCATGTCATCTAAACTGCCATGTTAACAACAGATTACTTTATAATGAATGCATAAACACAAAATCAATATATGAACCAAAATGTTTTCTTTTAAGTTAAATTTCTATGACAGTTTACAAATTTGTATGCCCAGTTATGTAAACGTGTGACAGTGAAACATAAATTTGAGTATTATTTGAGTACATTACTGATTACTTTAATAATTTTGCCGTTTGTGTTTATAATATATTCGCTCAAATATTATATATATATATATATATTCTGTGATTTTGTAGATTATATTCAGCATTACCAGAAAATTTTAAATAACATGTTTATTTAACATTAACGCAGATACATAAAATTAGATAATTTCTAAATTTGAGCAAATTACTTAAAATTACCTTTTAACAAATAACCTAAGAAGAAATAAGAATATTAGTAATGATATAATATATTGGCATGCTAGAAAATTAATATGACATCGATTGCTTAAAACGTTTATATCAATACTGTTCAAGACTCTAGAAACGTCCACTTCTACAAAAGATAGGTATGTATCAGACAAGAAAATAGGTAACAGTCACAATATAACAGACATAATTTCGAGTCGATTCATTACGTTAATTATTTTGACGTCTTGTTAGTTAATGCTGGAAATCAGTTAATGCTGGAAAGAGAAGAACTCTTGATGAACGTCGAGGCGTGTTCCCATAACATATCCATCTTTTTCTCTGTCTATTACACATGCCTGCCGCAAATCAAATCTGCTTTACAGCGAAGGGAAGGATAAATATCCGCTTTCCGTTCATTGGCGGTGTCTACGAACAAACCTGTGACCTGTGTCATCTTCCATGACCGCCCACGAACCAGAGAATAAGCCACCCAACTTTTGCCTGAAATGTGTACATTCTGCGAGCTGTATATAGCAGCGTTCTTGGCCAACGAGTTTAAGGTGGAGAGAGGACGCTGCTGTTGAACAGAGAGGTCCTCGCGACCCATGCTTACCCTCGCGAGAGGAGGACACAGAGACAGGTCCTGAAGCCTCTGTAGTACTATACCACACACGTCCCACAGAGACACGTGTCGCATTGTTAACGCTGCATTGCACACTTTGCGAGTCAGTTCATCAACAATCGAAGTGCAGATTCACGTCCACCCCAGACGAAGCAATGAAGCAACGAGAGGGAAGCAGTTTCAAACGACGGAGGATCATCGGAAATCGTATATGTCTCCCGACCCCTACTCGTACTGACCTCATCTAGCAGGCCAGTGAAATTCAAGAGCAGTTACTAAAGGTTGTAGAACTGCTTGAAGTTTCAACTTCTGTCAATACTTCCTATAATAGGTCAAACGTTTTGATGCGGAATGTAAGTAATATTATTTGGTTATGTAGGAATTGTTCTATGGAAACTTTGCTTTTCAAGAAAGATGGTAATACCCGTTTATATATGTATAAAATCTGGAAATGCATATTATGAGATTATAGCACAAAATGAAATAATAAAGAACATTAACCATTGACTTTATATTAGTGAAAGATAGCAAACGGTAATTATTTTATACATTTATATGCTTTAAATAAATATTTAAATGAAATACTCAAATTATATAAAAAGTGATAGTTTTAGAATTATTATTTTAAAGTGAGTGAGTTTTAGTAGAGTTTTGAGCAGTTATACAGCTATATTAAGTCTAGGTTAATGTAAATCTTCTTCGGATTATTATTTTAAAATTCAAATAAGTCTTTGAAACGCTATTTTTCCGTAGATCCTTATTATTTGCATTATTTAATTCGCTCCAGGGAAGCTCTTTGGTATTAACATGTTAAGTGATTTAACTGCTTTTTAATAGTTGAATTACAATTTTTCTAAGGTACCTTAATATCTAAATATTTATCAGTATGGTTATTTTAATGACAAAATATTATATGTTCTGCATGCATTTACACAGACTTAAAATGAATTATAATTTTCTTTTTAACTTATTTTACGTGCCATTAGCTATTATTTGTATAATCTGTCCGGTGCAATTATCCGTATGAAAAATTACATTATGTATGAGAACATATATGTTATAAAGTTATAGTAATCATTGATATATCTGAATAATTTATAAATTGAATAAGTAACAGTACGTCGTTACTTACTTTCTTTTAACCTTTTGCCACGATTAACATAAAATCATGGTTAAATTGGTCATTTTAAAATAAAGTACATTGAATTGTAAATTTATAGAATATTGCACTTACAAACTGATAAATTTTAATACTAATTTAATTGAAATTATCAGTGTTTTCACAGATTTGTTATGTGCAATTAAACTTGTAAGGAAATTTGTAACATATTTGAATAATACCAATTATATAAAATTTTATTTAAACGACTAGACTATACCATTTAAAATTCACATTTTTTATTTTAATTTTCTTACGTTTCAAAATTTAGTTGAACTCACCCCTATACCTTTAGATTTTCAAAATTTCTTAATTAGCGTATTTTCGAGAGTTCATTGAACACATAATATATAACATATATGGAAATATGCCATATGTGTTTTACAATATTGTCATTAGATAGCCTAAGTATTCGATAATGCGTCCAAATTATAATTATTGATCTTTTTATTGAAACAGTCACACTTGGAAAGTATTTATGTTATAACTAAACGCAATGTGTTCAGAAGTGAGATTGGTTGCTGATTCAATATGTATTGGTAAAATAATATGTAATAATAAATAAGTGTACTGATTCAGTAATAACTTGTTACATTTTGAAACCATTTGTAAATATTATTTTCATTTAAAAATTATTTTGCATACAAATTTGCATAGGTTATGAAATTATTATACAGCTGACATCACTGTTAATTAAAAGCTTAATTTAATTTAAAAGAAAGCTTAATTAAAATGTTAAAATTATATAAATGGGAAAGTCAATGTGGTAGTTAATATTAGCTACTCGGATAGCAGGGTGTCAGATTGACTTTAATTAATACGTATGTTCGCGGGAGGAGGCACGAAACATATTCACTAATGATTAAGCCCTTGTACTGTACGTTGATCAAGATTTGTGATTGCCTGGAATACCTAAGCCGATAATTTAGTGGTTAATGACATGCTCACACAGCCGTCTTCACATATAATGTATATGTGTTTAGGTGATACGTGTGCCTTAGAGACTAATGTACGTAATGCCATAATAAACATTACATAACAAAGTTAATGTTACAAACATATACAATACAAACATATAATATAATGCGATATACGTTTACACAGGTAGGAAACTACCGATAATATAAATTTTATTTTATTTTAGTTTGAAGAGAAATGAAATGTCTGTGTGAAAACAAAATTTTCATGACACGAAGCACTTCAGAAAAGCAGACACGATTGACGTTCCTACAAAGATTTCTTTAAACTATTTTTATAGACACTACAGTTTCTTTAAACTACGAAAGAAGGGGAAAGTATGCTGTTCGATGTTTTTATTTACATAAGTTCCGTTTTTGTAAGTGTGCGTTCATTTATGCTCGTTCGTGAGTTTGTGTTTAAGTTTAAAAGATTTTTTTATTCTTAAAAAGGGAACTTTTTAAGTAAGACACATATATTTTAAAAATCTACTATATTGTGAAACTGCTACTAATTTGCGAAGGAGGCCAAAATTGAGACATTTAAAGTTTTGTATGTAAAAGTAACATCGGTAGATTTAATCAAAGCGACAAGACATTTATTATTTCTTTTATGAAATTGCTAAACTGCTACAATTTTTGTTCAGACAAAGCTTTTCGTCATCTCTGACATCATCAGGTCTTGAACAACGAACAACGTTGTTTCATAAAAAACAGTTTAGCAATTTCATAAAAGAAATAGTAAGGATGGCTGCTAATTCAAATAATACGAAGAAGAAGACATTTATTGTTTATGCTTTATGTCCTTACTTCGTGACTGAACTCGGAATTAGCAGAACGGATTAATGAATACAATTAATGAATAATGAGTACAAATACGGGAATTTGTTGTTTTTATTTGCCGATATACTGTGTTTCGATTTACACTTAATAAAAGTGTAACTCATTTTTGTGTTTTCTACAGAGGTCTTGTTAACAAATCTAATTTAGAGTTTTAAAAACATGATGATGATGATGATGATGATGATGATCATCATCATCATCATCATCATCTTCTTCTTCTTCTTCAATCACAGAATTTGATTTTATTTATGAAATCTCCTCCATACGTATTTCCGTCTAATATTTTATAGAAGCAAGGATTCGTATAAGAGTCAAACATAACACATATTAATATGAAAATTGTGAAGATGATGATTATTTTTGGTGGATATTCAGCGCTGGCTTGTGGCGTTGCAGCTTAAGCATTTACTATGCTTTGACCTGCGTGCTCAATACGTTAATGTCAGCTTTTGTTTTTTTTCTTCCTGCAACAAATATTCAGTGTCATAGAAAGGAACTAAACATTTCTTTTATAATTGTTATAACACATTAAACGAACGGTAACCCACAAAAACATTTAATTTTCACTTAATATTAAAAATTTACACAGACTTTATACGAGATAGAACCTGAATTATATGGAAACACAGATAGAACAAAAAGAGCAGTCCTTTAAAATAAATGTTGGAAATGCTTTATCTAAACATATCTGCACCGCCGCTCCACAGGCTTACTTAGAGACGATGTGAGAAACTTGTCGTCAATGTTGTTAATTTATTGACCGACGTTATCTTGCGTGACAAGTGTAACTGGGCGATTTCCCTCCTTTAAAAAACCCCAAAAATAAACATCGGGATAACTCGGATGAGGTGAACTAGGTTGTTATAATTATGTAACTACATGATCTGTACCTATTATAATTAATTATATTAACAAGGTTTACAGTTGCGATTGTTAATTGGTTGTTTTACCTTGCGCTGATCAGCTAATTTACATTTTTACATACACATATACAGGCATAAATAATATCTATATGTACATTAAAACAAATACAAGAAATATTTTGTAGATTCCTATTTCTAACGAATAATAAATAGATATACAGACACGCGCGTATGTATGTATATACCATTGAGGAAAATAATCCGTAATACAAACAAAAAATTTAATTAAAATACAGACAGTGATCTGTTTGACTGTAAGTTGGTCTTCTGTAACAAATATATTTATTTTAAAAATAATATGCAGATTCACTGATATTAATTTGCACCTGCGTCATGTAATTAAACACAATGCAGGGAGTATCATCATACTAATGAAAGCTTTGAATTATTTATTAAAAGTGCAGAGGAAGAAAAGAAATAACAAAGTCATTTACGACAGAGACGAGGATGAAATAATAAACATTGTTAGAGAAGATTGAAGTTGAGGGCGCGGAGTTGCATTCACCAAGCGAGCTGACATTCTATAGTCAGCCGTACGTAGTAACTCACTTCAAATACAGTGTCATATTTCATCATTTAAAAAAAATCCCTGAAAAACTTTCTACATAAATTAAAAAGTTGAACGAAAGTGCTGCTAGCAACTGTTTTTAGTTGCCGTACTTAAGAAATAATAATATTTTCTTTTAAGATTTGTGTTAGTAGATAGACTTATTATTTTCTCTCATTTTCAAATAATTGTTATGTTAAATAGTTTTATAATTTGAAATATATTATACTAAAAAAACGAATGGGACTGTTTTGAAAATTTACGGTTTCATATTTTGCTAGTCGAGCAAACAACAGGTATTTATACATGTACTGATGTAAATTTATTATTCTATGATATTTTTTTCATTATAGTCTCAAAAAAAAGTTATAGTAATTATCGTAACGTATTACACTTAATTAGGCACGTGGATTATTTATAATTGGAATTGAATCAATGAATGCTCTTTATTTATTTAAAGCCAAATTTATTTACATTTGTAAAACTTAAAATGATAATGTGCAAACTAATTGTAATATCACTATCAAACAATACATTTAAAATTAAATTAAAGAATTTAGCTTCTCTGTTTGTTGCTTTTTATTTTTATTGACTCCTGAGCACGAATCGACCATTTTTAATTTACATAAAGTAAAATAACATTTCGTATGGTGTCTTTGCTGTGTACTGGGAATGTAACTGCGTAAATGATCATGTCAATTCCGAAATTGATTTTTGGAAATACCAATCCTTGGCAGCAAATTTCATTGAATAGTCTGGAATTTTAATTGCATGTGTTATTTCACTTTAACTACTGATAACAACTCTGTAACTAACACCCCTTGTAGTGTCGAATCCAGATGACAAAAATACATTTTTGTTATATTGCTTTCGGTAAATAATTGTTACAAAGAAATCCTGATTGTTATTATTCCAATGTTATTCGGTTGTCCGATTGTAATTTTCTACTGCACTTGAATTATAAAAACGAATAAGTTTATTATTTATTACTGAGCTAAAAGTTCAGATAATTATTGAAATTCTGTTTTGATTGTTTGGGACACTTTTTCATTAATTTTTCATGGCGGATACATTAAGTCGTCCAATCGTCTCAGAAGTCTACAGTGGTGGTTTCGATTCATTTGCTTGTGTTCTGTATGTTGTAGCTTTGCCCGAGTGTGGTCTTCGAGATGGGCCATTAGCGTTACAATGTAGATGGCGTTGCCTATATTGCATTTTGAAGCCAACTGTCCTTCTGGATTTTTAAATTTCAGGAACCGGTGAGTGTGGTGTAGCCTATTTGCACTGAAATGTCCGTTCCGTACAGATATTTCTGGCGTGAACCGAAACACTGAACAGTAGAGAGCAACTTACTTCTTATCGCTTAATAACTTCTGTTTTCCGATGATAATTACATTACAAGTCTAAATTTGAATGATGTGAACTGTATATGATTTTGGTAAATGCTGACCATTATCATTAAGTAATGTTACTAACGGTTTGTGAACATTAGAAGAAATACATACAAAATATCACAGTATTCTTAACATTTCCCTGAACCGGTAAAAATTCTTTTTTTAGATTTTTTTTATTTGTGTACTGTGCAAAATAAGAATTTATTTTGTTGAAACTCAAGTTCTGAGTTTGTAAGAAATGAAAAATTTTATGAATTGGGGGAAGCATTCACATGTTACGCTAGTCTATGTAATAGTATACAGAATATGCGTTTCACTGCTAAAATTGTATAAACAACCTCTGTAATAAACAGTTCACCAATTAGTTTGTTGTCTTTTACTGCCCCTTCAACGTACTGGTAGGAATAAACAGGTTTAGGAATAAATAGAAATTTTTTTCAAGTATAGTTTCTTCACTTCCACACGAAAATTGTGTTGTCAATATTTAGAACTTTGTCAACTTGGATAGGAGGAGAATAGGTGATTTTAATTTAACTTAACTCCTATTTAATCCCGCTAGGAATTGAAACTTTTTAAAACTTCCTTAGCAAGCACCTAGGACCTAAGTGTTCCTCCAGATTTCATCTCTCAGTGTTAATGTTTCGGAAAGGTGTTGACGAGTCTGTGAGCGAGCGAGTGGTATTTCGACTTTATACGTGCGTATCTGTAATAAAATATAATTACTCAATAATCGAAAAGGAGAACGCACGTAAAATTTAAAACACTACTGGCTAGTGGGTAATTATTTAAATGAAAGAATACGTTTAATAAATAGGTTTACGTTTCTTAATTAGTAGACCTACCTTTGTTAGATATAGGCTATAAAACCACAGAAAATAACTTTGTAACGTGACTACATTCCAAGTAAAGCAATACCTCTGATTTAAAAATTGATTCGTAAAGGCAATTGTCTAACAAAAATTAAATATTAAATTTGTCTTGTAGGAAACTATTATGACAGGAAAATCACCATTATCTTGTGTATCGTCAGCATAAATTATCACAGGTAGTCGGTCAACCGTCGCGCACGAAAGCAGGAAACTTTTTAAACTCATAACCAGTCTGTTCATTTACGAAGAGAAGGCATTAATGTCAACACGGTGACAGTATAGTCTGACGTTACGTAGAATGAAACTAGAATGCGCGTATCAGTGAAATCTGAAAGGTTTTTGAACAAGAATCAGATGCACTTTGAGTGTATAACATTTCAATTCGTGAAGAACCAATTAAAAAGATACGGTAACTGGACTGTTCTTTAAGATTAATTTCGATCCTTTAATTCAAAATATATTAGGATTTCAGATATTTTAATTATTTTTATAAGTCAATTAATTTATGCCTCTACATACGCTCTCACAAAGAAAGAAGCTTTATTTGGTCTACGGTGAGCGTAATCCATCCCGATATCTGAGACAAACTATTCTCTGTCATTACTTATTATAGTGTACGACAGAATATTGAATATTAAATATTCTACTTCGCCACACATTTTGTGATTAATCAGTTTTGCCTGTTACATTACTGCCATAACATTTTAATTTAACTATTATGTTCTGAAACATCGGAGTTCAGATAACACGAACCAATTATTTTCAATAATGTTTGAAATGTAAATACCTCCGGATAAAACATATTGCCCCGATAGCTGTATATTAAAACATCCCAGCTGGTGCAATTGTATTTGATTAAATATGTGTTTGTTGGAGGGGGGTAACATTCAATATTGATTAATTGCTGTGGGTTGATCCAGATTTGTAATTAGCTGCAGTCCCTTGCTCCGCAGTACAAGCACGTGCGCCCAACACACACACGCACATTAGACTACTAGCTGATTAAGGTCGTGATTGCAATGCTAACTGATTTGAAAGCAAAGGCATGCAAAGTATTAAACGTGAGTTTCCTCTAAAGAAATGACTCTATTTCAGTGCTAAGATAGACATAATCTAAATTACATTTAGTTTAAATTTATATAGAGTATGGCGTAGAGCAGCAGTCGGCAACCCGTCGATAAGGTTTGACGCGCCCGCGAACCAATTTGTAATTTTTGTTTCCTTTTGAACAAAGAAACGCACACACATTGTACCTGCTTCGAAGTACTGAATTATAAAATTGTACAAGCCGTTTCAAATTTTACTTTTTCCTAATAATAATTACCGGTACTGTAAGTTAGTTTTTTCAAGAAAAGGAACTGAAACCTTCATTTATGTTTTAAATGTGATTTTTTTAAGTTTTACACATCTGTGGAATTTATAAAAATTAATAGTGTTATTGTGGTAAGTTTTTAAATTTATTTTTATTAAAATGTGTTCCTGTTTAACCATTTTGTTCGTTTAAAGTTTTGTTAGTTTTAACGTGGGTGTGCATGATGACAGATTGTTGATGAAATACTCCTAATGTGAAAAATTTTCACAAATTAAATGAAAAATACTGCAAAGCTTTTTCTGATTCGGTATTCTACGTCACTAAATGTAAGTGCTAGGGTATTATAAAGCGACAGTTAATGCTTGTAACGTCCAGATATTGGCCACTAATGTCGAACGTCCAGCTCCGCATCTTTTTATTTTCCATTGATGGGGTGGGGAGGAGTGCGCCCATCGAATTGGACCTCATTTATGTATACGCCCCCATAAATTCAAAGGTTGCCTATGACTGGTATATAGTATTACTTGAAAGGAGAAGTAATATGGTGGGTCACCTGTTACGCTATTCTAACTGGTTCACCACCCTGATCGAGGCGCGTAGTAGGAGGGGAAAGCAATAGAGTACATGTATGGGGTTGAAAAAGGAATAAGGTATGTGGGGATCAAGAGGCTGTCCACGGAACGAAAGAAATTCGTTCTCCAGAACCTCTCGGTTGAGGACGAGAAGGAGAGTATTACTTCCCACTAATAAGTACGCATGTATAAAACGGTTCTAATACTTACGTACATGTTTGATAAGTCCTTAACGCCTGACTTTTAAATGATACAAGGTCTACATTTATCGACACTTATTCATGGGGGAACAATAACTTATGGTACTTAATTTTATGATATACGTCAGTTTCCTCACGTATTATTAGTACTATTCAATGCCGCGTATTACAAACTTATTAAATTTACAGAAAACAAAGAATTATTCTCGATAAAATTCCATTTTATTATTTCATAACTTTGAATGGTACAGTACTTATGTTTTGACAATTAGTCTGCTACTTATAACCTAAACACAAACGACAATAAATGATAATGTTATAAAATGGGACTTTAATGTAACTAGAAAATTTTAAAATGAAGATGGAAAGACAGTAAACAAAATTTCTGTTCTCATTTAATTTATTTTTGCATCGACTGCAAAATAGTAGGCCTATTGTATTTTTCAAGCATAATGAGTATGACTTTGAAGAAAACTAAAGAAGAAAAACTCATGTCACAACACCGACGCTAACGTTTTAGGTACAGCGCACAGACCTCCACTGGTAAACGCTGCACAGGTGTATTAGGTAATTTTTGGTATATGGAGAACTGCATCGATTAATCTGTCGCAAATATTCACATTAATCTCTAGCCTTTTTTGGAGTGACCAAAACTGTATAATAAGAAAATTAAGAAGCATGAACAGAAATTCTTAGTAAGAACGAAAATATATTAGATATTTGCTGAACGCAAATATATTAGATGAAAATTGTTTCCTTATTTCCTTTTTCGATCATCCCGAGCTTCATCAGAGGCTGCCGCTAGGAGCGCTGTCCACTGGATTTTGACTAGGACTTTGTTTCTATACATTTTAGATCCTAAACGAACAGACACAATTTAAATCAAACGTACTATTTGAACATATTAAACAACACAACCACAACAACGATCACTAAAATCGGAACGGACAGCGCTTCTAGCGGCAGCCTCTGATGAAGCTCGCAATGAGTGAAAACTGGTTCAGGCAATAAGGAAAACATTCTACTGGTAACACCGTTGTCGTGTTGGTCAGTAGAAACAAAATAACTGACACCAATTAAGTTACTAATTACAAACTTTAATTAGACACAAACAGCATTTATAAATCAACGCATAACTCTTACTGGTCCGCTTCGAAATCCAGCGGAAGGGGGCCGCTTCGAAATGTAGTGAGGTAGCGTGCCTAGATACCGCTAGGGTAGTTGAGTAACATCTGGAAGGGGCATTACGTAATTCTGCTGCGTAGAACGATCTAAACGTCTGGGAAACAGCCTCGCACGACGCGCCGTGCCAGACGTCACGTAGGCACTCAGCGATGCGTAGGCTTAGTGTTTATTTCCTCAGCTTAGCCATATACAGAGTGATTCAAAATTGCAATCTCTCTGGACCTGATTCTATAGCTAAAAATAAGAAAAAAAGTTCATATAAACATAGGTCCGAAAACGGCTCGTTAGCGAGTTACAGCTCGCGAACCAGTTCGCCCTGATTTCTGCTCCCACGGTAAAATGACGCCATACTGAAATTCGTTGGGTATAAAGTGAAGAGTAAATTTAGTGGTTTCTTATGGTTTTTGATCTGAGAAATTGAAAAAAAGAGGTCTCAGAGCTCTATCTCAATTAGTTTATAAGAAAAACTGTTTAAAACACAAACAGTTGGAGTCGAAAAACAAACATTTTTAGATTTGGGATAAAATAACTTCATTAATTTGCGAATAAACGAATAAAAATTTATAACTAACTTTGTAGAGAATTTAATTGTGAGAAAATTTATGTGTATAATGTTTACTAAAAATAAGTACAAATTTGAGAAAGTCGACTTCGTTAAAAACAAAACAGACCAAAATGAGCCAGAAGTGTTACAATTTACAAGAAATGGCATTGTAAACTTTCGAAACACCTACACTTGGGCAGACAAAAACCCACGAGACTGCTACAAGACATGACCAACATACTTTTTCATTTAATGTGTGATGCGGTCTTCTTGGTGACAATCTCTTAGGCCCTTTCTTCTTACCACCAAGGCTTAATGGAAGACGATACTTATATTTTTTGCAAATGAACTCTGATCTTATGGAATTCTTGGAAGATATTCCACTTGCAGATAGAGTGCAGATGTGGATTTTGATTGATGGTGCATCTGCTCACTACTGTCGTTATTTGATGAAGCATTTAAATAATAGCCTACATTCGGTAAGCGATGGCCACCTCGTTTTTCTCTAGAAAAGTGTTACATTTTTAAACAGAACAAAGGTTTTCGTAAACGTTTTCACAACAAATGTAACTGTAAACAAATTGAAAACTTATATTATTGTATACTTCCTTCAAATTATTAAATATCAAAATTGTTAAATTGATAAAGCTGTAAACGTTCGTTCAAAGCAGTTGTTCAATGTGGCCATTTTGTTGAATGCAGAATTCAGCTCGGCAAATCCATGCTAGCCAGGCACGTTTTATAGCATCAGGATTATTCTTAGCAGTAGCTTCCGTATTCTATTATGGGTGTCTCAGTTCTTCTTGTGTGCCAATACGAGCGGAATAAACTAACGACTTCATCCAACCACAAAGGAAAAAGTCTGCTGGCGTGAGATCAGCAGATCGAGGTGGACATTTTACTGGTCCGTTTCGACCAATCCATCGCTTACCGAATGTAGGTTGGTCATGTCTTATAGCAGTCTCGTGGGTTTTCGTCTGCCCAAGTGTAGGTGTTTCGAAAGTTTGCTATGCCATTTCTTGTAAATTGTAACACTTCTGGCTCCTTTTGCTCTGTTTTGTTTTTAATTGAAGTCGAATTTCTCAAATTTGTACTTATTTTTAGTAGACATTATACACATCAATTTTCTCACAATTAAATTCTCTACAAAGTTAGTTAGAAATTTGTATTTATTTATTGGCAAATTAACGAAGTTATTTTATCCCAAATCTAAAAATGTTTGTTTTTCGACTCCAATGTTTGTGTTTTACACAGTTTTTCTTAGAAACTAATTAAAAAGGAGCTTTGGGACCGCCTTTTTTCAATTTTTTCAGCCAAAAACCTTGAGAAACCACCAAATTTACTCTTCACTTTATACCCCACGGATTTCAGTATGGCATCATTTTACCGTGGAAGCAGAAATCAGGGCGAACTGGTTCGCGAGCCGTAACTCGCTAACGAACCGTTTTCGGACCTATGTTTATATGAACTTTTTTTTTCTTATTTTTAGCTATAGAATCAGGTCCCGAGAGATTGCCGTGCAATTTTGAATCACCCTATATATAGTATATATTGCAATGAGACAAACATTTCACATTATGCTTGAATATATATGTATTTACAATAAGCGTTAGTTGGTGTCACGTGCAAAGGATTGTTATTAGCTTAAGTACTCCATATTAACGTAGTTTAAGGCGATAATAAATAATAAAAAACAGCAGTGCAATGTAGCGTGAAAGTGAATAACTGTTGTGCGCGTAACAAAGTGTGCGAAAATACAATTAATAGACAGACTATATGTCATTTATATTAGTGTACGCGTACAAATTGGACTAACAATTAATGTCTTAATTATTTTAATACTAAGTAAATTTTAAAAGCATTTATTCAACTGAAAAAAATTATTAGTTATGTAAGCACATGGAATTGAAAACATGTGGTTTGGAAAGGTCTAGAAACTGGAAGTTCATGTCCACCAACACGTGGCCGTTTTTCTAGTAAAATATAGAACTTTTGAACTTGTAAAAATGACACCATGTCCGTAAATCTATAAAAGCATGCGTGAGCCGTTAGTTTATTCTTTCACAGTCTTTTATATGGCAGTCTCTTATAGTATCTAATAAGGAGTTTTCGTAATCTCTGGGAGTCGGAGTGTATCGTCGAGGGAATGACTGAATCAGGCTACAAAGTCAGGCACGGCATTGGAAATCTTCAACGACCGATGGTTGTCAACGAAGACTGAACAGGCGCGACTTGGACGGACAAAACTTCCAAGAGGAACCCTGAGATCGACATCCCAGCTTAAGAGAACAACGTCCGTTGTGAAAGCTAGAAAAGACTCGCGAAATCCTCCGGACCGATCCAAATAAACCTCGGCAAATTCAAAAAAGTGGAATTATAAAACAATTAACGACTCTTTTAATTGCCAACTATTACATATTTCAAATTTATATATATATACATATATTTTCGAATTCATAGTTTTTACATATAGCTGTATAACTGTACATCTTTTATATAAGAAAAGAAAAAACCAATAACCAATTAATTCACCCAATCAAATTTTTTTTCTGCAAGTGCAGTCAGCTGCAAACCTGTTATCTTGCAATATATTATAGTCTGATATGATTTATTACATATCAGACTTTAACATTGCATCCAAATTTAAATAACGTATGGTTAACGTCGTTCAACTGTCTTGTGATTAGTACTTTTCATAAGTTGGTGATTTGTGCTATATTTCCATATTAAATACTTCAGTATATAATGTATATAGTGCAACGTATAGTGTATAGGAGATACGTTCTAATAGGTAGCCTATATTTAAACATTATTATTTCAGTCGTGTATTCTCCTGAGGAAGACATCAGAGGACAACAAGGTTTGACACATCTAGCAAAGGGCAAAATCCGACTGACTGGATTACAAGAATTTTTTTTGAAACGCTACAAAAAACACGCACAAATGAATATGTGTGTGTTTGTATAATTTAAAGACTTTTTATCTCAGTACCTTTCTATCACTTTCTCTGTTTCTCTAATCACCCGTCAGTCAATCGCTATCTCTCTGTATCGACTTCTTTACTGTTCTTTATTGCTTTGGAGTTAACAACCTATAGATTCACGTTTGCAAGCCGATAAAATAACAGTCCGTGAAATAGTGATAAATAAAAATGGTCATTGCAATTTGCGATTACATTCGAACTAACGATTGTTGTTGTTATCATAGTACAAAGATAACGACAATAATATTTTGTGAAATCGTTTTCATGTCCCAAAGCTATAAATTGTTAGTGGCAGCTCTATTATCATTGATAACATCATCATTCACGTGAACAAACAACGCGTACACAACAGACTAAAGTTTACTGTAACGAATGTTTCTGTCAAACCGTTCTGCTATTGTAAATGATTACGGTTTGTTAGACTAAACACGCGCGCGCGCGCGCGCGCGCATAAATTACTGACAGCATCTTTGCAGATTACATTTGTATGATGTAGGTTTTATATTGTTTATAGTAACACTACGTTTATTGTGAATTGTTTTGAACTGCATATTTTAAATTGTTACCTTACTTCCTAATACAGTATGCATAGGCAAATATTCAATGTATAGGCTTATCATTTTAATGTTGTTATAATAAATTTCTCAGTGGGTGTGTTAATATCTACAGCAATGTAATAATAATAATGCGTTTTCGTAACACTAAACTAGTGTACTTTGCTTACATAATTGTTCAGCATACGAGGAAGGCATGGTGGCCAGCACTATGATTTATCTACCCTTTATTATCCCAGTAAGTTTACCAAGGGGTCTCTCCTATAGGTCGAGTTTATCTGAACTTTGAAAAAACACACTTTAAACAGCAGTAACTTTGTACAAAAGTTGAAAATTATTGTACGACTTTAAACATACAGAAATAAATTGTAGAGAAGGTCGTTTCATGTTTACAGGTTTTCGTAGTCCATACGTTTGTGTGACACCTAATGAGGACTACTGTGATTACAAAAAATTGCATTACAAACTTGTCGCAAACTTCTCTTAACCTTCAATTATTTTAAATTCAAATTTACTTTTAAATTCAAATTCTATGGACTAAAGTAGGTATAAACTCTTCTTAAATTAAAAATTAATTTAAAACATTGTATACGTCGAATTCAGAACCTACTGATGTGCCCAAGTTTTTGAATAATATGTAAGCATACACGTCATATTAAGCATACGTCATATTTTATTCAGTGCTTATAAAAACACTTAGAATTATATAAAGATTTAAGAGTTTTAAGAAACTGTAAAGCTGAATTAGTAAATACGTATATAGGGTACTTGATTGTGTGGTATACTGCCTAGTGCTTTTCCTTCTTAACAAAACTCATCGCAGGAAATGTTTATAATTTGGAAAAGAAGACAAGAGTTGCTTGAAATAATACAAAAAGGAAAGTAACAAAATATCACTTTTTTCGCTGCAGCAAAAAAATTTCAACTTTGTAAAAGTACAATTAGCAGTATTAGCTTTCGCATACATGAGTACAAATATACGTATTGCGTTTGTTTTCCTAGTTCGTTTGCACGGGAAAGCTGAAACTACACATATAATTCAATTACAAAAGCATGTGTACCATTAAGCTGACTGTTTTATTTATTTGCAAAAGAAAACCGTTTCTATGTACCATCATGATATGGTTATAGTACTTGTGTGTTTAATATTTGCCTGGAGACTCCCAGTGTTTGTTTATACAGAGGATAAGTTCTGCAGTGACGTCTGTTCTTACTGTGAGCAAACAGGATTAGCACAATGCTGAATAAGGCTGTAGCGTGTGTTCCTAAAGCTTAAGATTCAGATATGTGAATAAGTAAATTTATATAAGTATATATATTACTTTAATATTTATAACTAAATTTACCTCAAGATATACTTTTTTCCTATTAGGAACATGTTTCGAGAGTTCCTGTTCTCTCATCTTCAGCCTTCGCCATCTCTGAAGATGAGAGAACAGGAACTCTCGAAACATGTTCCTAATAGAAAAAAAGTATATCTTGAGGTAAATTTAGTTATAAATATTAAAGTATTATATACATCAAGAAACGGATTGTAGCAGAAAGTGATTGAAGTATATATAAGTTTATGTTAGTAAGTATATATTTAAATTCAGTATTTTAATTTAATTCTTATGAACCGAAATGTCGTTAAACTAACTGCCGGCAAAGTTGTGTTTCTTTATACGTTCTTAAAAGAAAAGGGAAAATATAATGTTGTGTCCATAACGTTTCTAGAGTTCGTTCATTTACACTATACTAATTTTTAAATAAAATTCGTTTTGTAAAACGCCTGTCTGTCTAAAAGGTCACATAGTCGTTGAAAACGTATTAAACGAAAAACGAATAAGATGCAGTGTAACGTCCCAGAGAAAGAACTCATATACGCTATGTAAGCGCCGCTTATAATTTAATAATCGATGGCAAAAGAAAACATTTTTTCCCATAAATCCACCAACTTTTCTGAATCAGTACATCACTGCTAAATTGGGATAAGCAGACCAGCGTTCTGTCTTTTGCGATAAGCCAATAGCCACGTGTATTGATGAAAAAGGTGCGAAATCTGTGCGTCAGATCAACAGGATACGACAAACAACCTGCATCAGTGAATCAGAAGAGTGTAATTCAATACTGCTTTCTTCAGAAACAGATGAAGGTACTAATAAACGCAAATGCTATGTGCTAGTGAAAAACTTATAATATAACAAACTAAACAAAAACTATGATTTGTGTAAGTTTTAAGTAGTTTAAAATTTTATGATTTTAATATTTCTGTTTTGTGTTTACGAATAAATGGGGATGGTAAGTACACTTTTTCTATTATTTAGTATGAAACACTTTTTCTGCATAGTCTAATATTCAAACAATGTACATTTTTCTGGGTCCTAATAAATTTGCACAATTATTTCTCATCACAAATATGGATGGTCCATATATACGAATTACATTTTTTCTGAGAAATATTACTATAAAATAGGGGTTCGCATTATATACGCGAAAATACGGTAATTAACATGCAATACATGTTGTACGTATTGTATCGTAATTAACATACATTTTGTTTGAAGTTAAATGTTTCTTTTTTGAACAAACAGACGAATAATTAATATTTAAAAGTGAAATAAGTAAAGCCGATGGAACATATAGTTTTCTGAAAGAAACTTTTGATACGAAAAGAAACGCAAAATAAATAAAAGTTGAGGTTCTAAAAAATAGCCGCACTGAGTGCTTAATTGTGGCTGATCCATGTAGTTGTTGATCTGTGGTTTGCGCTTCAGACACTATAGGTAAATGCATAAATATAGAAATCAACAGAGATGGATCATGTTCGAGACCAAGCGTCAGAGAGTAAACGTAAAGTATAAATTAAAGTTTGTTTGTTGAAACAAACTACGTTCATTTAAATTAAAGTAAATTGTTCACTGCAAAAAACTGTAAATTTGATCAGTATGTAGTGAATTAAACGAAAGAAGGAATTATTAATTTATTATTACTATTAATTATTCAGTACTTAAGGGATTACTATTAATGAAGGAGATATCCGAAATTATTTGGTTATATTTTGTTCACCTTTAATCAAGCCACTTTGAACAATAATATCTCCCAGCAGTAATGGAATAATGAAAGAACTGTTATTTAGTGAATTAAACGAAAGTAGGAATTATTAGTTATTATTATTAATTAATTAATTGATTTATTATTATTATTATTACATATTGTTGTTAATAATATCATTCTTAAATCCTTAAATTCGTAGTGACCGTCAATCAATGAATTTTTCGGTGAAGGGTTTGTGAGGATCGGTCAATAATATAACACAAATGTTAACTTATTTGTGTCGACGTTTCTTGTTGCCTTAAAGAAAACATTTGAAGATGTAAAGAAACTATCTCAACTCCTTCACATATACAATGATACATACATACGCACGCACACACACACCACACACACTCACATACACAAACACGTTCACTCAAATGACATTCACTGACGTTCTGTTGTGTTTGACATTTCTTTTGTATTCATAAACATGTCCTGATGATGACAATACACATTGTCGAAACGTCGATACAAATAAGTTAAAATTTGTGTTATATTATTGACCAATCCTCACAAATCCTTCACCGAAAAATATCGTTATTATTATTTTAACGATGAAGGGCTTGCAAGGTTAAAAAAGTATAACACAAATTTTAAATTATTTGTGTCAACGTTTCGACAATAAATATTGTCAAAACAATACTTTTTTGACTGATACTCGCAAGTCCTTCATCGTTAAAATTTATGGATCGACGGTCACTACGTAATTAAGGATTATTATTATTATTATTATTATTATTATTAATTATTCAGTATTTAGGGAATTATAATTATTGAAGGAAATAATGCGAGGTATTTCCTCGGAGAAATAAATTTTGCTATGAATTACTAGAACTAAGTCTTCTCACTTCCAGTCTTTTTTTGTGAAGTTTTGTGATAACGTTCTGTAGGATAAGGAACCTTCTCCCTGAGCGCCTTATTGCTCACCAACAAATCATTTCCTGGCGATCGATTATCGTCTAATGACCTACTGTTGCCTAGAAAGCAGCCGTTTTAGTAGCTATCAGTGTTTGTAATTTACATGGAACCAATCTTTGTGTAATCGCCAATAGGGTAATCTCCTTTCTTCCTCTGCTGAGAATCTTTTTCCTGTGTATTCTCTTGTTTTCCAGGAAACATACGAAAACAACCTTCAGCTTTCGTTGTTGGTACTGACGACACTATCCATGGCATATTTATATAATTATTAGGGCATTACTCTGTGTTTATAAATATATTACCAGTACGTTTCACATGTAAGTAGTGTAGTCAAAATTATTACTATAATTTGCTTTACTGTAGTCATTGACTTACTATAACGTAGTAAACCTACTGTAAGCATTTTCTTAAAATGCCTATTGTAGACATTTTCTGCAAACCTATTGTAGGCCTATTTTCTTAAAAAATTATTAAATCATTATTGAGATTTACATTTAAAAATTATACACTGACGTTTGCATCTTTATAATGCATAAGATTCTTCTACAATATATCTGTTTAATTTCCATAACAAATAACTTTAATGTGTAAAGTCTTAGACCTTCATCTGTCAAGTGCAGTCAGGCCTTCGCAATAGTTATGTTTATATAAGCTATTTCAAACATAATTAACAAATCCTAAATTTGCACAATAACAAAGGAAATGTTGCTAGGCATACCCGGGTTTATTTTAAACAGTTTCGTTCACTTTAGATTGTAGATGAAGCGAGGCACATTGTTACCTGTACTGTATATTGTTCCTGAAGTATCACCATTTTTGGTGTCTTATTATCTCTTAAATATCCCATCTCCTTAATACATCTAAATGAAAATAGTAACTGTGAATAACGTAGATTGAAATATTTTTTTCTTACAATCTCAACTGTTCTAATTTTACTACAACTTGTATTTGGCACATAAATATATTTATTCTTGAAGGTTAGTTAATTAAAATAGTGATTTATGGTTGTTAAAATTTGTGCCAGGAATCACAGTTATTGCGTGTCTGGTTGTTGGTATGACGGTGTTTAATATGAAAGAAAATCCAAACCAGAGACGATAAAACACAGCAATTATGTTTGACACCTAGCCTATATACTGAATCCAGCAATTTGTATTATTCACAAGCCCATAACAATATGGTGTAATGTAGTTTACAGTGATTCTAAGAAGAAATAAAAAATTCACTAACTTATTCAAATTCCCAATTGTTAAGGTCGTCCACCTAGATCCCCTGGTTAAGTATTACTTTAGAGACGGCTTGCCAATTCGGGACGAACAGGCTTAAGGAGGGGACGTACGCAATACGGAACATTCTGGTACTATGGAGAATGTTGTTCTACGCGTTTCTCGCTTAGCCCAGTATGTGCGTGTTTCTCCCAAGGACGTGCGTGTTTCTGCCAAATATCCTCTATAATTTTCGAGTGCTTGTTAAGGGCGCATATCATGGAACCCTCCAGACTATAAATAGCCAACACCTGAGGCCTGGAAGTTAGTTTACTTCGGGCGATTACTCAGTGAGTTTCAACTGGCTGTTAGTGAAAAGTGATTATTGTGCGGGACTTTATTATTTGACATTATTATTGCGTGTGGACAACTTTAATTTGAATTATTGTACAAGTATAATCTTGTTGAATAACTTGTTGATTACAAACTATTAATTGTGATAATTAAAGCTGGTTTTTAGTGACTTCATTGGTGTCTTGTATTTTGTTTCCACTGTACCATACGGCGACCAGTGAGACCGTAGTAACAATATCATCCGCATGGCTCAGCCTCACTGCACTACAGAAGTAGTGTGTTCCTATATTTGTTTATTTTCTTAGAATAACACTTTTGTGTTCTCTGCTTCCCGTTTTTGTTCCAGTGTTTCACATATTTGTTCTCTCTACATTCTAAATGTTTCTAATTTTTCTCGTTTCGTTCTTCCCTCTTCCGTTTCTTTAGTAACAGAAACAGCGGATTAACTGCTTCTTCGTTAAGCCATTTTCCCACTTCACAGTTTGGAACTACGTGACTACAAAATTAAATCTGTAAATAGTTTGAAGTAACAAAGTGAATTGGCTATTGAGCCGCCGTAGCCTTGAAGCTCGGTTCAGTGATCCAACGCACACATAACTTCATGCTTATGTTACTGTATGATCACGGTAGTTTTTATCGTTACCAGGAAATCAGAACTTAGAAGCATTATACGTACCAAGAAATTAAAAAATGTAATTTTATTTATTACGTCTTTCAATTGACGGTGGTTAAGAAAGTTTTTAAGGGTGATATTTTTTTAAGTGGTGATATTTTGTTACATGTGCAAAAAGTTAAGTGGATTATTTTTTCCAAATAGAATCGAGTTGTGACTTTACCGCTTATCTAGTGTATTTAGTATATTCAGTTTGTACTCGTGCTAGTGTATGGAACTATTCACATATGTAAACAGGTGTAATTGCATGAGAGAATATACAGACGTAACAGCTTTACACTGCATTTCACTTATGTCTTTCACTGCTTTTGTATCACATCCAAACTGTAAACTACAGGAAGGTACACGTGAGTACTCTTCTCTACACAAAAACACAAAATTGAATGAAACCAACAATAAACCATTGCATTAAATGATATTCTTTAGAGATGTTACAGCGGTGTCTGTCTACAACGTTAGAGATAAAATGTTTACAAAAACCTTATATCTGTGAGTAAACTATTATCGTAGGTAGTCGCTTAATTGTGTATGAAGATGATTAGTATCTCACTGATATTAAAAATCATGTTTGTTGTTAACGCGTATGTGTTGTGGTTCGTGCGTGTACGTTATGAATAGTTTTATTTGTGAACTGTTGTAATAACAATTACATGGAAACAAGGACTTTGTGATATACCTAATGAATTAATTTGTATTTCTCTGCGGTTTTTTTAATTGTGTTACGTTCAGATTCTTCTTTTCGTAATATGTTATTGTACTAGTAATATATTGTAAAAAATGTAGTAATAAGGAGCAGTATGGACCTACGGTTTTCAGTGAATATTGTAATAAGTTTCGCTCGTCGGTGTTAATTGGTAACAAATCTCGTTTGCGTGTGTGTTTATTTAATCGCACGTTGAATGCGTCACTGTGTTATAAACGCTTCGTGTAGCCCGTGTGTCCTTACCTGTCCTTACCTCACTAGTTATTTCTTCCCGATAGGCGCCAAATTATTTTGCAAGAAAACAATTAAAAGATTCTATCTCAGTTGTTTACGGCACTGTAGTGTTTGATTCGAATTATTCGCCGACTGGCGGGAACTCGAATCTCGCTTGAGTGGGGGGACGTGTTGCCAACATAAAATGTTGTTGGCTAATTCTATCCACTGCTACAGAACACAACATACATAATACACTTGAAATAATTACAGGACAGCTAGTAACACTTATTTATTTGGTTTTATAGCTTATTAATTTTCAATAATGTTTGTACAAATGAGATAATATAATAGTTTTTAGCTTTGGCAATAAATTAATTGTTCACTCAGCAGAAAGCAGGGTTGGCATTACAAGTTAATCAGACGCCATGATGGGCGACGTTTTCTTATTTATACAAAATAAAATTGCCAATGAATTCTTTTAAGTACAACGAAAAAGTTTAGAACAAGATATTTAAATAAAGTACATCACCTTACAATTGTGGTAATTAATTATGAAAAAGGTTTACATTGAATTCAACTCTGTGGTGTTAAAAGTGTGTGCCAGTGTTATTCGTCTAATACATAGGTTATAATTCAGTTAGTTGGCATTCATAAATAGGTTTTATTAATTAATCTTTGAAAGAAATAATATCGTCAGTTATAGTGAGAGTTCAAAGTGTAGTGAGAAAATTTAAACAGCATTTTATTTCAGACATTCGGTTAACTCAGCAATACTTATCAATCAGTTGATTTGAGGTGTAGTGTCATACAGTTGAAATAGGTTGGGTTCATCGATAGGGTCTTCAATCTTCAATCATCTTTGGATTCAGGTACGCCTTGCGTCTTTTTCGTATTAGTTGATCGAATTTAATTAAATTGGAGTTAATTAAGCTGGTCTGTTGCCTGGGTTGAATGTATTAGTTCCTCATCAGGTAGTTTGGTTCTTCACTTCAAGAAATCTGGATACTTTGACTGTTTTTAAATAAAAATTTGGGTTCTTTAAGGCTTGGCGTCTCTTCCTCGTGAGCGTCACTATAGGATTAACCGTTTCTAACGGAATATTCATACCTAACGTTCAGTTGTCATGGTAACTGATTGATTCTGATTGGCTATGCATGACTTAAGACCATTGTTAGAATATTTGAATTTTTATTCAAAATGATTAAATATCTTCTGATTGCTATTATTCTTTGGTCTTCTTATTTAAGTATGAGATATTATCACCACTGTTCGTATTATCTTTCAAAGGTCATTTTGACATCCCACAAAGCTGGGTTTGCTGATTTATTAGTGTTTGAACAATCATGTTGATATTATTTAATTACATTTCTTTCTTATTTTATGTCCTTAATTTAACATTTATCTCTTAATGTGATCCACTAATTATCATTGACTAGTTACTTGCCTTTGATTTGCTAATATTATAGTTAATTTCTTACAATTTGTTGTTAATGGTTTCTTACAGTTAGGCATTTCATAGGCCTAGGTAGTAATTGGCTATTTTTCTTAATTTATACAGATTACATATTATTTTACCCTTGTACATGTTTTGTTTTGTGTTACACATGATTTGTTTACTTGTTGAATGGTTTTGTGTCTGTTTTATAATAATTGTATGTTTTTCATTAGTTTACTTATTATGGTTTGTCTATTGTTTTCTAACTGCCTTTTCAGTATTATTAGATTTGTATTAATTTATCTTTTTTCTTATTTATATTGCCATTGCTTACAATTTAACATAACATTTAGGTTTATGGCCTGTATAACTCTTCATCCATTTTCCTATACTTAAACTTAATCAAACAATTCTTTAACTGTTATTATACTACTCTCGTTTACATTTGTTACTTCTTATTTATTTCTTGGTGATAAACATCATCACACCATTTAACTTTACTTAACTAACTCTCCCTTAAAACCTAGGATGTTTATTGAATTTGTCTTTACATTCTTTATCATATTATTTCTAAAATAAACTTTACCTTCTATCCATGGTAACACAAACATTTTGACTCTCCATGGGATTCCTTCCCTGAATACCATAGTATTCCTTATCTATAATTAATCTTACTACTAATAATAACATAAGTCTTATTTAATAACACATCTCACCAATAAATCTTTAGTGTTTGTCACTGATTATTAGGTGTTCATACCTATCAATAGGGGTTCTATTTAATTTTGGGGGTTTTACACTATTACTTTGCACTTTTTATGTTTTATTTAAGTGTTACTAGTGGGTATTACCTAACATCAAATTCTCTTTCTCACATACTAATGTTCACTATCTCTCCATCTCTCTATCTCTCACTTTATAATGGTTAATTATACTGTTAACAAGTTCATGTCATATTAGAGTGATTTATCATAGTTACCCTCTATTTATTTGGTTAGTGTACTTTGTTTATCTTTAAGTTATTGAATTTTAACACTTATCATTTACATTGCTTATTTGGTTGATACTAATAATTAGTATTACATTTATCATTCATTGGTTTCTTTTTCACTACTTTATTTGAGTGTAACATTTCTCCTTTTCCTGTTCTATATTCTTTGTTTGTGTCCTTTCATTTCTTTTTCATTTCATTTCATTAATATTTTGGTTTTCACCTTCTCATTTGGTTTCATTTTATTCGGTCAATCACTGGTGTTGAGGTTGTTTCTACTTATTCACTTATTTTGTTTGTTTTGATATATCCTTTCACTGGTATTGGGGCTGGTTCTACTTATTCACTTTATTTTATTGGTCTTATATATCCTTTCACTGGTATTGGTTGGTTCTACTTTCTCACTTACCATATCTATTGGGTTATTTTGGTTAAATCGCATTGTACTATTGTTTTCAACGTTTGCTTCGTTGCTTGCTACATTTCTCTTATCAGAGGTTACTTTTACTGTTACTTTCATTTGTTTGATCGCATAATTATGTTAATTACCCGTTCCTTTATCTCTCTCTCATCCCTTTTTATTCATAGTGTTAATCATTTAGTGCATTATTCTTATCATGTTGCTTCATTAATGCATGTTGAAGATATGTACCCTTACAATATCCATTTTTATATTCTTGAATGTCAATATGTCTGCCTATCTATCGAAAGATATACTAATTAATTACAGTTATAAATGAAGATAGTTTAGGACTGTTGTTTTAAAATTTGAAGTAGTAAACTTTTTCTACTAGTGATACACTGAAATAAAGTTTGAAATGGTTAAGAGAAGTTAGGATTTTCCAATATCAAGAAAGTATCATTAATTGCAACAAAAACAATAGTTTATCATTAGAATAGGGGCATCACAAGGCCTCTGAATATTATTGTTCTTCTTTTATTTTGTTTTATATTACTCATTTTTTACAGAAATCAATACTTTATAAAAATTAAAACAATTTTAAATGTATTTCGCATTTATTTTCTCATGTTAAAATTAAATTGTAATACAATTTATTTATTGTGTCGTGAAAAACAAGAATAGTGATAAATTGTTGCCGCCTATTCAGTGACAGCAAAAAAAAATATTCACATGCAGGCAATTACCACAAAGCAGACTGTTGTGTTATTTTTTGTTTATATTCTCAAATACAAGTAATAATATCCGCGATTATTATACTTTCCAACACAAAATACCTAAGTATTATATAATAGTTATTGACGTTATAACCAAGGCACATGTTTTCATTTTAACAAACGTAGAGAATCGGATTATATGTCGCACCACACTAGATCTGTAAAATACCATTCAAAATTTTTTGTGTATGTTCCTTTTTTAATATACTTCAAATATTTGATGATACGACTGAACTGTTTAATTAGAAGTTGTTACAATTACTGAAACTAAAATGACGTTGCCACACAAAACTTATTAAATTGTTTCCGTAATATAGTATATATTATTGGCGGTTAATGTCAGTGAACTTGGTGGAAATACTATGAACTGACGTTCCAGTTACAGGCAACAGTTATGACAGATTATAGGCACGTACTGCTGCACTGCGGTCTCTGCCAGACATATTTTTCGTAATCACACTTTAGATCTCCGTATCTGTAATGTTTACTCACTCGTACTTGGTTTTTATTAAAATATTATAGTGTTGCAAATAAATAATAGATTATTCATTTTGTATACCAAATATCGATAAAGATTAATAGGCCTACTTTACTACAAATATTTCCACAATGCATTCAAAGGCGTATTTCATAATAAACAATTAACCTAACTTTAAATTATTCTATAAATCAGTAATAGAATTTTTAAAGACAATTAAAAGTTCTAATGATACCACAATGTCACGCTATATATTTTTAGGAAGTAATCATTATCGGACTTGCACTTAATCCATACTTTACAGTATGGCAGGGGACAGACTGGGAATTTGTGTCTTGATTAAATATTTTTTGAACGGTTTAAATGTAATCGATATAAGAAGAAGCTCGATTGACCGCTGTGGGTCGGGACTATTCTCCTTCGAATAGAACGGTGAAGTGCTGGATTCCTGAATTTATAATGATATGGGGAAGCAGAACCGATGAATTACGCAGTGGACGTGGCATTGAAGTGACTACGGTAGGAGTATTAAAAAAATCCACAAAAATGTTTGGCAGACCTTAAATTACAAGTGATGTGTGTAAAGTATTAGAGACTGTTGGCGTATCAAGGAAACATTTGGGAAATATGTAGCACAAACATTTGTGTATGACAAAACTATGCGCTACATGGGTGCCGCGTTTGCTCAAATCTGACAAAACAATATTGTTAATTCAGCCGATTGTTTAGCAGTCTAGAAGCACAATTCAACCAAATTATTCGTTGATTTATAACCATTGATAAGAACTGGGTACACTATAAATCACCTGAGTCGATAAAGCGGTAGGCTAAATAATGGACCACGAAAGGAGTGGTAAACTAACTCTAAAAAGGCAAAGGTAATTCCATATGCTGGCAAGGTTATGGTAACTTTTATGGAGGGGGAGGGCGTACATTTTTATTGGTCTCATTAGAGACAACATCGCATTACATGTGAATTTTAGCAGTAGACAATCATATATATTTATTTATCTAATCCGATACTAAACACAAAAAATTGTTTTTGAATATAGTCTTGGAGACTTGTATCTAGAGAAATTCTCTAGATATAGTTATCAAACAAACAATTTTTCTGTCCATTAGGTATTTTACATTAGATTACATTAGATGTATCTACGTCCTCCTCTCTCTTATAAACTCAAGCATCTTACCTCTAAAAGGTGGGAGCGCGCGCGTGAGAGAGAGAGAGAGAGAGAGAGAGAGAGAGAGGTCCAGGACAGACAGAACTCTTTACTACTACAATTAAAAAGGTGCCATTCTTATGAGAAAATCTGTATACAGTTTTTGCTTATTAGAAACGTATTAAATCTCGACTCGATGTTTAAACTATATATCATGGCACAATAATTTTGCCGCGTGAATTCACTGACTGCACATTGGAAGTCGCCAATCTCATTCTCTTTCCGGAGACAAAGAAATGTTCAGGAAAAGTTTTTGGTAAGGATATTTTGCTGTTGTTCTTGAAATAAATTAAAGAAAATTAATTTATAATTTGAATTTATTTACTTATGATATCAGTTAATTGGATTATTTTGGATTGATGCATACATGTGGTGTGACGTGTTGCGTACATAAAGCCTAATGTAATTTAGTGTCCTATTGTTATAAGTATCATTATTCAATTTAAAGCACTAGAACAGTGAAATGATATAACAAAAACACTATAAACATTATGATTATTAATTTTATTTTATCATTGTAATTTTTTTATTAGTTGTTCAGATTTGATTAAGTTGTTTTTTGTATAATCCAAAGAACCCATGACCAAACACACATACACAACATCACATTACTGAAACCGATTTATAATTATTATATTTTCTATCATATGTATGACTTTTACTGTACATCGACTTTAAATTTTTATTAACCCTGAGAAAGAGTTTTTATGTTATCGAACCTAAAGGAGCTACTAACTGAAGAGAAGGGCATTGCATGTTAATAAATGTCAATATATGTTAAAAAGAAAAAGAATAATAAAATTTATTGAAATAAGACAAGACTGAGTACGAGTACATGTGGTGTGACGTGTTGCGTACATAAAGCCTAATGTAATTTAGTGTCCTATTGTTATGTAAATTATATAATGTAAATTATTGTCTTCGTAAACTGCAAACCACACTGTGTCAGTTTTGATTAATGTTGTCAATACAGTGACTCTTGGCGAGCAGAGATCATGCAAAGAAACGTTGGCTCTCCTGAAAGGTGTAATCAATCAACATTTGCAATTACTATTGTTTGTTATTTTCATTATACGGAGAATGTCGTGTAGGGTTATACTTGGTAGTAGTTGTAGAATAAATGTTGTGGCTTCTGTCTACTGGTAATTATTGTTCAACGTTGTTTTCGTCTTACTGCAACGAAATGCCCTGCTGCGTAGTGGACACTACTACTGTACTATTTTTTCGTATCCTTTAAATGTGAACGACGTTTATTATTTTGTTATGTTTTATACATCTCTTAAGGGAATATGCCCTTAAGTGGTTGGAGGTAAGTTATCTCATTCGAATATTTCATTTTATATTAACATAAGTGAAGGGTGAAAGATGGATCTTGAATTACTCTAACACTTTTAGATAATGTTATACGTATAATTATTATATCAAATTCAACTTACAATAACATTTATTACATTATTAATTCCTGGATATTACCAAAATTCCAGAAATAACAAAATTTTCAGTATACATTATAAGTTGTATTTTCCTACATGTACGTCTGTACTGACGACTGTATAAGCTACTTTACAGAGGTTTTAAGTAAACCATCAAAATTTAAAATATAATGTTTGAACATTAAGTAGAGTACTTAAAATTTCAAGCAGTGTATTTTTTTTTTTAAGAGAGAGTGTAATTCATACGCTAGGTCCATGTGTTCTTAACTGGACATTTTCACCGCACTTTAAGCGTATTATCTTAACTTTCCGTTTCGAATCACTCTCGTCAGCGAAATAAGTATTATAACTAATTTATTTATTGTCATAAACCGTAATGACTTGTGATTTTATAGAAGAAACATGAATGAAAATTATTATAAACACATAGAACGTAAATGAAAAATATACGTTCTTACGAGGATAGCATGGATCGTGATTTTAAAACAGTTGAATAAGTCGTTTAATACCAGAGAAATCGATAGGGAGAAGTTTCATTAACCCGCATGTAAAAATTATTATATCAGAACTTGTCTTACGTTATTCTCCTAGGCTTCACGGGTATCCGATATGAGCCACACACATGAAACAAAGACAGTCTCTAAGTTCGTAAAATATAATGTACAATTAAACACTTAACACTTGCACTGATAGGCCTACAATTCTCTAACAGTCAATAACATTTTCCAATGGTTTGTATAATAAACGAATTCGCGAAACTGAACTAGCTACCGCCGCATAAAATATTTATATTCAAAGCCAAGGTTACCTGTAGACGAGAAGGTGACAGATACTTCTACGTTAATCGGGCAGAATCAGGTATTTGCAAGCGCGTGTCAATTTTTGATAGACTATAGCCTACTTGACTACAGCAACTAAAGTTGACTTAATAGTTGGGACTATATCAACTGACGAATTCACATACAGCACATTGTCGTAAAATTATATCTGCAGTGTACTGTGTTCACAGCGCTCCCCATATCTTAATACACATTTATGTTCATGCATAACACGATACATTTTTGTATATTTATATACTCATTACACAAACCGATTAAATAGAAAGTTAAGTTTACGTTACATTGTATAATCTATCTACGTATTTTATTGGTTTCCAGATGATATAAATAGGTTTTTACGATTGATAGCTAATTTAATGGTCATAAAGTGCAAACATTAACAATATTAGATGTCATTTTTGTTGTTAAATTTCAAATGTTTATTTCCTAGAAAGCCACTCGGTACGGAAATATGAAGGGAAAAGTTAATCACATCAACCAAGCAAGACGTACTGCAAGACTTTTGATGCAAAAGTTTAAGAAACGTTTCAAGCGTCGAGCTAATAATTGTAACCTACCGATTTATAGTTTGGTGTCTTTCTCTTTAATAAAATATATTTTGGAATAGACTTTTACAACATTCAATTCTTGTAATTTAATTACCGATAAGTAAACTGATTAAACGTTAGTTTATTAAATTAGGACGTACGTAAGTAGGAAGGTAAACGTGCACACGTGTTGGTGGGTGCTTAAGTGAAAGAGACAGTCAGTGCGATTACCAAGTCAAATGTCATTAATACCACTTTAATCAAAGTAACCGTACCCGAATACTAATCCACTGTTTCGCAATGTTTGTTCGGCTGAGTGCAAGGCGTACTCAGTCCGCAGACTGAGTACCTAAATTATCCCCACAGCCTACTAAAATTTAAATTTTTTACAAATCACTGAATGCGAGTAATTCACTTTCGCTTTTCAAAGGATTAAGAATAAAAATGAAATAGTAAACGTTCTTTCACGTGGATTGGTAGTGCACTGCTGTTGCTCCAGTTCGAACGCAAAAGATTTTACAAAACAGACCAAGTATAAAATTTGAATTTTATTGTATTCAGCTTACGTTATTACTATCAACTGCATTTCATTAAATAAATTTGAGAAATTAATACTTTGCAGATATTAATACTTTAACAAATTTGGTAATAGCTAGGTTGAATTACTTGATGGAGTTTGATATCATGTAGTATCATGTAAGAAAAAGAAGAGTAAGATTTTACATAGTCATAGTAAGCGTATATAATCATATCACATTTAAAGCTAGGTTATAGTTCTGTTTTAATATCATCCTGTTTCATTAAAAAGTCTATTGTAATTTTACACTAAAAGTTATTATTCTCTGTAGAAATGTATATTTAGTTAAAATGTTTCAAGAGCTTTCAGGTATTTGAAATGGAGAACAGCTTTGAAAATGAACAGTATTTCATAAATACTGTGCGACTGACGCTATCGCACAAGGCTCCATGCTCACTCAGTGAGAAGAAAGGAGAAATGAAAGAAAATTAATAAGGGAAAGTGAAGGCACGAATTGGTTATTTGAGTTCTTCTAATTTTGTTTTCTTACATTTCTTCCTTTTAAATTCTTCTTTGTCCTTTTAATTTCTTTTTCAGAATGTATACTTTTACAAAAATATTGGCAGCAAAATGCACAGTGTAGCTAGCAATACCATATATTTCAACGCAGACGCATTCAGATTACAAGAGGCAGACAGAAATAACAAGAGATACTCATGTAATTAGCCCAAGCGGCAATGATAAGCGTGAAACAAGTTATTTTATTTCAGTCGGTATGTACTGTAAGTAGAAAAATTATTCCTGGATTTTGTTGTCCATGACATGTCCGTTGATTAACTATTTATAATTATATAACTACTGAATCGGATAACTAATTTTTAATTTAGCTTTGGATGACTAAATATAGCTTCAAACAGAGATATATTGAACACACAAACGCACTACACTCCACCACAGAATCCATCTTTTGCAAACCACCTCATTGAAGCAAACCACACATACACAAACATAAACAGCAACATGGAAATTCTACTCATACACACAAAAGGCCGAAAGCTAGACACTCTTCAACAGCTAGAAATATATAAACACACAAAAATACATAAAAACAACATCCTAAACGAACAGACACAATTTAAATCACACATACTATTTGAACACACACACACACACACACACACACACACACACACACACACACACACACACACACACACACACACACACACACACACACACACACACACACACACACACACACACAACATCGATCTTTCGAACGACGGCGCCGTTACCAAGAACAAGACAGACAGCGCTCATAGCGGCAGCCTTTAATGAAGCTTGTAATAAGCGAAAACTAGTTCAGGCTACAAGGTAAGTTCTACATTTTTCAAATAACAAATTAGTGATCCGAGTCAGTAGTTATATAATTAGAATTAGAAAAATGATCGATACTTGATTACGTTACTCACAACACAGTTGATAGTTTTATCAGCATCGCTAATACAGACATATATTAATGAATTAAAAAAAGATATGGAAAGGACCAATGTCCTGTCTAACAATGACAACAGTTAACCTCAGACATAAATGAAAAGTCACAACAGAAACATTCATGTAGGCCTGCTTTGAAAACAAAATAAAGTAAGCACTGTTTAATTGAAGCAATTTGTAATAGCAGAGTTATTTACTTTGAAGAATTTAACCAGTTTCTTTCCTACAATAGATTAGATGCTAGACCAAGATATAGTACGTACATCTGTCGGTACTGCATTTGTCAGGTGCTTCGTACAGTAACCAACAGGAGTTTGTATTCGTCAATGTTTGGATTAACATTGTAACATAACAAGATTATGCCCTAGAATAAATATAATTTAATCATCAAAATTCGTTGTGAATTATGCCGAAACGCAATCTTTCTTATAAATAAAATACAAAGAAGTATAAAATCAAGTTAACAAATAAAGAAATGAAAATAAAATGTAACTATTTAAAAATAAATAATAATGTCAAGGATAAAAGGTAATAAAAAACAAAAGGGAAATATTATAATAAGTACATACAATGGAAATAGGAAATGAAAACGTATTAATTAATTAGTATAATGACAATGGCAAGACTATCAGACGACATGACTATGACTACTACACCCAGGAAGGAAGATCGAATAATAATAAAAATGTAAATAGTTGTTAATAAATAGAAATATAGTGTATATATGTTAAAAAGTTAGGAAGTAAGTAAAAACACATTTTAAGCCTATTAAACTATAGAGAGGTCTGCGAACCTCAAGCAGTTATTTTGTGTAATTGCACTACGAACTGTAAGTAATATTTAAAAACAATTATAATAATATTAAACAATAATCACAAACTACCTAACATAAGAAAGTGGAAATAACGAAATAAACGGTGATTAACGTTAAAAAACAGTGTATAGTGAAAGTGCATAGGAAATAGACCTGGTTATAATATAAACAGTGAATAACACATATAATTTTTATAAAACAACTATATAGCTAATATAATAAAATTAAACAAGGTGTACAATAATTAAAATTAGTAGAATATATCCTAGAAACTAATTATATACATCAGTGACGAGTAAAAATAAGATTCAAATGAATCATGTTAATTATAGGGTATAAAAACAAACCTGTGACCCATAAACATTTTGTGGAGCCAAGAGCTTTACTAAGTGAATCTAGAGATTGAAAGGAATTTTATTGTTGTTGAAATTGGAAATAAGCCAGAACAGATATAATTTGAAGTTGAACATTTTCTACAAAAAAAAGTCATACAGTAAATTAATGAAGGAAAACTCCGGAAATAATGAGAAGTATAATGGCTTAATATAATACACGGAAAACTGAAGGCCAGAAGAATTCTAACAAGAAAATAATCTGTAAACTAAACTATAATTTGGTGAGATTGTTCTATTACGCTAAGACATACATTTGTTCAATCATTATTCAATTTAAAGCACTAGAACAGTGAAATGATATAACAAAAACACTATAAACATTATGATTATTAATTTTATTTTATCATTGTAATTTTTTTATTAGTTGTTCAGATTTGATTAAGTTGTTTTTTGTATAATCCAAAGAACCCATGACCCAACACACATACACAACATCACATTACTGAAACCGATTTATAGTTATTATATTTTCTATCATATGTATGACTTTGACTGTACATCGACTTCAATTTTTTTATTAACTCTGAGAAAGAGTTTTTATGTTATCGAACCTAAAGGAGCAACTAACTGAAGAGAAGGGCATTGCATGTTAATAAATGTCAATATATATTAAAAAGAAAAAGAATAATAAAATTTATTGAAATAAGACAAGACTGAGTACGAGTTACATATAAAATTGGCACCAACAACTTGGAGCTACAGGATATAATTACATTGAAGGGTAAGATTTATATTATAGTATACTAGAAAATATATCACCTTACAACATTCATCGCAAACTAACGTCCAGAATGACTTATTAGTACTTTATTCATATCGTGTCAATGTGTTTGTAAGAAAGTTTAGTGTTTATAAATTGTGTGTTGTTTATATGAATACTTTGTGTTGTTATAGTGCGTGTGTAGGCCTATATTAGCAATTCATAAAGATTAAGACATGTTACGTAAATGCAAAATTTAATTAAAAAGTAAATAAATAAATAGGCACTAAAAATAAAATGTGAAGCTGTGGGAAGCTTATGATTTCGAGTCTTTTGTTCAACGTACTTTGTGATAAACAATATTCAATTAGAAAACACTATAATCCTAAAGTAATTTGGTAAATTTACATTTAAATTGATTGGGAAAATTCTTTAAGGACTTGAAGACACCGTTACTTGAAGTGAGCAGTAGCTTTTGGGGAGGGTTGTTTAATTTTATGAGTCAGGTAATGAGGATTTATAGGAATACCACGGTTAGTTTTGCACCCAGACCCCGTGGCTGCTAAATGGGCGGCTCTGCCACGTTGATACGCTTATGGACGTAGGTAGGACGTTATTATAACTAAATAAAGTCATGGGTAAATGCATCGAATAAATTAATAAATAGTAAATAAATCGTACAATTGTCTTAGTCACATCGAAACTATTTTTTTTGGGTTTGTATCAATTTCCGTAAAGAAATGTAGACACATACAGAATGAGAAATGTAAATAACATGTGTTATCTATCTCTCATCTCTCAGTTTACCGATACCGCAATTCCAGGAGACACAGACAGCATGAAGATGAAATGCCATTTAATTCAACACAGTCTACTAAAAACTTTAGCACATACTTCATTTTTGACGATCAAAACCTCAGAGGATGACCACAAACTTCATGGATGCCATGACTGGGAACACTAACACTCATAAAGCTACGCAGACGGTAAAAATTCAGTATAGTTCAAAACAAACTGCATAATAGCTCTTTAAGACTCACGTATGTTTTTAATAAGTTACAATGTTTTGTCAGACCGCTGTTTCTTTTATTGAATCAAGAGATTTTTCTTAAAAACTATCATTTTTTGGTGCAAATGTAGCCCTAAATTATATTCAACTCTCATGGAAACGAGCTGCAAAAGCTTTTGTACCTTAACCGACACTAGGCTCTTTTCATATTGGTTGGAACAGTTTTTTAACATAATGTGTTTGTATTGTTTATCCTCTCTTCTTTCCTCCCTTTTATGCTATTTTTCTCATTTGCCTGTCTGTCTGTCCTACCTACTCAAGTCTTGGCTAAGCCGAAAGTACCTAGACCTCCTCCTGTATACCTTCATGGTGTCGTCAATTACAATGAAATGATCAATAACCTTACAAAAATTTGGAATCAGAACAGTACAGTACTAAATCGTTCGATGAAAATACGGTGAAAATCAACACTTTTGCACCTGATTCTTACAGAAAATTAATCCGTCACCTCGAGGATGAAAAAATTGTTTACCATACATATCAAATTAAAGACCAGCGAGCATACCGGGTTGTCATAAGAAACATTCATCCTAGCATCGGTGTACACTTTATTAAAGAAGCACTAAAAGGAAAAGGAACACAGTCAGAAACATAATGAACGTTAGACACAGAGTACAGAAAACACCCCTCCCTCTCTTCTTTGTTGGTCTTGAACCTGCAGCAAACAATAAACAAATATATAACCTAAGGTCTTTAGGTACCATGCAGATTACTGTAGAACCACCTAGGAGAAAAAACTTCATAATACAGTGCACTCGTTGTCAATCATACGGTCACAGTAAGACGTACTGTAGAAAACCTTTCCAGTGTGTCAAGTGCGGAGGTGAACACAACTCCGCAACTTGTTCCAAATCTAAGGATACACCAGCCACATGTGCATTATGCGATGGTCCTCATACAGCTAATTATAAAGGCTGTGAAGTTTATCAAAACCTGCAGGCTAGAAAAGCCCCGTACCTAACACCACACCTAGGAGAACCCCTTCAATGTTTAGGACTATGAACACGGAACAGAACATGAATACCCGTAACGTCTCTTTTCCTACTTACGCTCAAATTGCAGGACTACAGCAACACTCAGAATCATCGTTCCCTTATGACAGCAATCTCAAACAGACATCACTCTTTCACACTTTTCCTGACGACAAAATTTGAGTCTATGTTCAGTCAACTCATGCAGCAAAATAGCGTCATGCTTAATCTCCTTACAACACTTGTCAATAAACTTTCTAATTAATAATGAATAACAATTACAGGATTGGATTATGGAACGCCATAGACTCTCTCAACGCACCCTAGAACTCAAAGCTTTTCTTATTGAAAACAGGTTAGACGTAATGCTTATATCTGAGACACGCTTCAAAGACAGAAGCCATATTAGGATTCCAGGATTTACTGTTTATGATACCCAACATCCTGACGGTACAGCTCGTGGCGGAACCGCTCTGTTAATCCGAAACAATATAAAACATTATCTCTTCTCTAAAGTCAAAACTGCTCACCTACAGGCGACAAACGTTTTAATTGAAGATCAAAGAGGCCCTCTAATTGTTTCTGCAGTCTACTGTCCCCCAAAACACAGAATCAATGAAACTGACTTCAGCTCTTTTCTTAGAACTCTTGGTGCACGTTTTTTGGTGGGAGGTGACTTTAATGCAAAACACCCGCAATGGGGTTCGAGATTAGCTAATCCAAGAAGTAGAATTTTATATAACGTCATTAGACAAGTATCCCTGTCCTTTCTGTCCACTGGTCAACCAACCTATTGGCCTTCTGATACAAATAAAATACCTGACGGTTAAGTCTCGTCAACAAACTCTTGATCTATAAAGCAGTTCTTAAACCGGTATGGACTTATGGTAATCAACTTTGGGGTACTGCAAGTACAAGTAATATTGAGATTATCCAGCGCTTTCAGTCCAAAACTTTAAGATCAATAGTCGACGCTCCATGGTTTGTCTCCAACAACTCCATACACCGCGACCTTAAAGTTCCAACCGTGAGAGAAGAAATCATGCGCCTCTGCAGGACTCACATCTCCAAACTAGAACAGCATCCTAACCACCTGGCAATTAACTTGTTAGAAAACAGTGAAGATATTTATTGACTAAAAAGACACAAACTATTAGACTTACCATTCAGGTTTAACTAATAATGTATTCTCTGTATTTTCTGTATTGTACTGTCTGTGATATCTGTTCTGTATGCTTTTGTATTCGTGTCATTCATACGTGTTAATGTCAATCTGTATATGTGCCTTATGGGCCCAGTGTTGTGTTTAATATTTGAACTTATTGTATCATGCCAGCAAGAAGTGGAAGTGATTTTTGTTCATTTATTTACATGTTTTATCATTTAGTTTTGTATTTTTTGTACCTCTTTAATCTATTATCAAAAACAAGAAGAGCTGTCAATGGTCAGCTCTTCATAATTCTGTGTGTAGTCAGGCAATTTGTTAAATGTTCGCTTAGTCGAACAGATTACAGATCTAAAAAAAATCTTTCGTTACCAGTCACTTTAACAATCAGAATACTTGAAATATAAATAGGACACACTGAAAGATTTTATCCTTCACAATATACATATATTTTTCAACTAAATTTATGTTTGCAAAGAACCCAGTAGTTTGACTTTAGTGTTATACGTATAACCACTAGACCCCTACTAATTAATACCCGACATTTTTGACATAAAAATATTAAAATATGATTCAATTATTGTGTAAACCGTGAGATTCGCAATAATGATGATACTTTCCTAATCTGTCATAATTGTTGTGTTTTAATTTGATATATGAACGTTAGTTGTCTCGACTATTTGGTTTTATTTGAAATCAAAAAATAATGTGTATATCTGCGCATGAAAATTTAATTAGATTTCTGTCAATAAGGTTTACTAACAATGGTTACATCGTATGCCTGTTTCAAAATAAGTTTTAACCCAAACAATGCATTTTAATTACGTAAACAAATACTAATTATCTCTATGTGTTCAAGCACTATGTGTCATCAACGGAATCTGGTCCACAGAAACAAACAACTAAAATCAGTTTCCATGAGGGTACTAGTATAAACCGCAAGCGTTTATATTTTTACTGACTGACACGCGTATGAAAAATATCGATCAACATTATTTTACTGAATAAATATCAGACACAGCAGTTTAATATGTATTATTTATGAAAGAATGTTGTGATATTGTGAAACGGGCCCTATAATTTCCCTACAGATACTGCCTTATGGATTTCTAATGGAGGGTGTCTGTTTAGGAAAACACTGAACATGGCATTTCATACAGATCCTTGTGTATCGCAATCTTAAAGTCAAAGAAAGATTCTGTTGTTAAATCGTGTTGTTGGAAAAGAGGAACGACAGAAAATATGAAAGTGAGAAGCAAAGCAACATTGCTAGAAGCGGCGTGGCGGAGCAGTGTAGATGCGGCAGAATGATGAACGCTAAAGGGAAACAGAAGAACGTTAGCTATACGTACTAACAATATAGAAAATCAGTTACAGTATTGTACCGCAGTGTACACAGTCCTACATCTTGGCGAGTAGAATAAAGATTTTGCTAGTATATCTGTCGTTAGAAGCAGTGTAATTATAAACGGATTGATTTTCTACATTAGAGGAATATTCTACCTAAGGGTGAACTGCTGATAAAATCCAAATTGTAAAGCATATGGTGCGAAGAGCTAAAGCAAAAATAACAATGATCAAAATCATTAACTATTTATGAACTAAGAGCGTATAGTATATTATCAGATAGTATTGGTTGCAGCTAGTTAACTCCAAGTCGTCAGCATTCATAGAAGCAATGCTAGGCGAATTACCGTCGAAAATTTGTTCCCCTACACTCGTAAATCACTAATCTAAAGAAGGGGAAATATTTCTTACCAGTTTCTGATTGTACAGACAGTACCAACCAGAAAGTAATACCTGAGGTGAACCGCAAGTTTTAAAGTGACAAATCGTAAGAGCAGATGATCCACTAGTTTCACGAGTTCCAGTCTGAGAAAACACAATAGGCGTTCATCAGCATCAATGAGGTCAATTTACCGCAACTAGTAAAAAGTCTCTCCTAAAATATTTTGGCTAGCTTACAGAATTCCTCTGAGAGACCCATAAAAATGCTGGGAATGATCTGTTGACAAGTGCTAATGAATTTCAATTGAAGATGTTGTCGATGAATCCAACTGCAGTCATTTATGAACATCTGTAGGTTTATAGAAGACCCTAAAACTAAGATTGAGGGTCAGTGAAGAATAGGCAAAGCCAGTGACGGTAACAAGAAAACTGGTTATGAGCAAAGTCGAAGTGCCATTCGAAATAGGTGAGGCAACTCTTATAACAATTAGTGCAGATTGAAAGAGCAATAGTGAGAGTCGTATAAAGAAACGGTGGGTCCCTTAACTGAGGAAGTAATTATACCTATGTTAGAGAAAGTTTTCAAGGGAAGTGCAAAAAGTTAAGAGAAGGGGTTTGAATATTAAACGGGAATACAGAAGTAGTCGAAGGAGAGTTAGTTAGTTTAGAGCGGTCATAATTTTCACACATTTGTAGGAATAAATTGTAGCGAGACTGAAAAACAAATGTTTTTCATTTGTCTTAGTCTTTTCATTTTTCATACGTCGCTTGTTTTAGCAAAAAGTGTTTCTACTTTGAGTCACCTAGGATGAAGGCGGAATGAAAAGAAAACAAATATGCCACTAGAAACGAATAAAATTATAAAAATTGTATATAAGTGATAACTCCGGTTTTACTTTATTCTGTTACGCATATGAATTAATTGTGAGGAAAATTATATTATTTAATGAAGAAAATTATAAAACGAATACATATGAAGAAGCGAGTTCGGAGAAGATTAAATTCCAACATTATCTCTTTTGGATTCTGATGGAAATTCTCAGTTAAGTGGTTATGGCGTGAGTGTGCGGAACACTTGAGTCGTAGTAACCTTGTGGAAAGATACACTATAAGTCGTTGATTGTTTGGTGAATTTAGTTGTTGATAAAACTAGTGAATTTAGTAATTTACTTATTAATTCTTATTATTCAGTTACAATAATTAATTTAAGAACGTTAATAATGGGTATATGGAACATAAACTATGGATAACGTGTATATTGGATTATTATTTGTAAAAAAGAAGAACTTACCAATGCCAATTTGTAATTGCGAGTCAAAAAGTCTGTGATCATTTTACTGTTTCTGCGGTTGATTTTCTTGACTCGGACCTTGTGTCTTCCATCTACATTCCGCTTTGTGGAGCTGCATATTTTCTATATCTGGATGTATAGTTCAACGTTAATAGCATACTAATTAATTCCTTTACACTTACCTTGTTAAAATAGTATTATAAGAATGAAATATTTAAAGCGTTACTTAAAGTTCAAAGTAATTGTGCACAATTTTATAAAATTTTTAAATTTACTTAAATTCGAAATTTAAAATTTAGAATACAAAGACAGTCACACAATTTTTGGTAGTAAATTCCAAGACACGTACAGTTTACACGAATCTTGTTAAACCCCTGTTAAAATTAATACAGTAGTTGTAAGGTATTCAGTTAAGAAATTCGAATTCCAATGAAATCGTAATTACATTAACGAAAGTAATAGGATTTGAAGTAAAACTGTTGCTAAGGTTTAACAACATAATGCAGTGAGAAAGTTGAAGGGTGGTAAATTCAATGACAGTTCTGCTACGGCCCATTACATGCTATGTAAAAAAAGTGTATTTAAGGTATTCTGTAAAATAAATTTAAAACAAGTGTTTTTAAGTAAATATGACTTGGTAATGTTACCAAAACACCTAGGCACAAAGGAACCAACTGATGAAACAAACATATATACTGTGTATATAAGAGCAAATATGTCAAGCCACTGTTGTTGCCACACTAGCCCGTATCTTGATGGCCATCGGCAAAGTATGTTTCGCTTGCTCTTGTATCAGTTACATCATTTGTTTGCTTTTAAAATTAAGGAATTACTGTAAGGTACAAAAGTTATAACGTAATTAATCCAGTTAGAAATATAATATTATCAAAAAAACATAATACTTACGCTTCGTTGGAAAATATTGTCAAGTGAACATCGGATGTACTCCGACTTGCAAAGCTAACGAGACTACAGAATGTTGAGAACGATTTGCTCGAGATAGGTTTCTTCACCTACACGACGTACCGTGTTTAGTTTGCAGTATATTTGAAAATATTAAACGAATTTTCCAGACAATGGACGCCACCCATAAATTTCATGGCTGCATTAGCATTTATAAGATTTGCATTTAAACCTGGCATTTTAAAACAAATTTAACATCAATGGCAATGCAAACTAACCTACCCTAACTAGCCAAACTTAGATGCCCTTCAAGCCCAGTAGGCATACTTATTGAAAGGTAGACACTATCGATTGTTCATTGTCTATGATTACTGGAGCACGCCATAGATTTGGAGTAAAAACATGTCGGGCTGGTTCCAACAATTTCGTGCAGTTGGTTCTTGCATTTCCATGGACTTTCAGGAACGTAATCGCGCGTCTTTTCGTTTGGTAGAAAGATACAAAGTATTTATGATGTATAACACAAACAAAGAAAACATGACCGTTAATTAAAAATGCGTCGCACAAACAACTATAATGTGCACCAAAACTATCTTGATCAACAATCTGAGTCCTAATATAACCCAAAACAAAAACGGGCCCTTGGCCCCTATTCTCTTACAACTTCACGTCTGTACTCTTAAATACATTATGAATTTACAGTTTTTGTTTGGAATAATTATTGCCTCTATTGTACCGTCATAAATATATAAATAAGTATATGTTAATTTATGCGTATGTTTAAGTAATTTATATGAATAAAACGTAATTTCTTTTGTCAGGTGGCGCCGGTTGTCTAAACTATTACCAAATATTTAGCTTAATGTTTGTTACCTATCAACGATAACAACAATTTAATTGTTTTTTAAATATAATATTTTAATAAATTATGAGTTCCACCAACAAATGATTAACAATTATTGAATCTTAAGTGGAGAGGACCTGGAACTCCATGCAGAGACCTTACAAATGTAATTAACTTGACTACTTTACAGCACGTGGCTAGAACAGTATAGCTGTCACACTACTCTTCTTTTTTCTTAAAACGTATAAATACATAACTTATCAGCTTATTACACCATGATTTTCAATAAGAAGTGAATTAAAAATGTTATTTACCGGTTACCAATGGTGTGTTTTCCTTGTTTTGTGAGAAGGTGAACATGATGATGTACTCAACATTGATGAAGAAATGGTGACAATAAATTATTTTATAGTTTAGATCATGTCTGGTGAACCAATAAAAACGTGTGTTTTGATAAGAAGTCAGCCGTTTGTTTACCTTAATTACAGAGAGTAAGTTGCTTCGGTGTGTAACATCGGTTACTTCTGTTATAACAACGTTACAGTGTTTTAAAGAAAAACATCCATTACCGTTTTCAGTTCCAGCTGGTGTTCATTTACAATGATCCACCACAGAACCTTTAATTAGTACGGATATAGTACAAACTGAACATTTTTTTCTTATAAGATAATTGTTTACTTAAATATTTACATAGCTAATAAATACAATAGGCACAATAATATATGTATATTGAAATGTTTATTTTCTTTTAAAAAATATAGATTTTGAATTCGTAATTTTTCCAAAGAACTGTCTAATTTTTGAATTCTGTATTTGACTCTTAGAAGTGTTATCGAAATCTAGTCATCGGGGGACTAAAGTAACTGAGTGTAATGGTAGCTTCAACATCCTTTCGCCAAAATATTAGACCTCCATTTTATTGGACAGAGATGTAGAAATCTTTAAATTTATTTTTCACAAAATTAATTTACTCTTATACAATTTAAAGAAATAGTAAAAACGGTTGTTATAATATCATTGTATTTGCTATAGGCCTACATGTTATGATCGTAATTTTGCGAATTATATTGCTGATGTTGCATTGTTTCTTTGCAGTATTATTACCATGAATGTCATTTAGTTTTTTAGATTATTACTAATAAGTTTTATTACCTGCCTACATGTGAACTTCAAATTCCATCTAATTTACTATAGACTAATAAGTATATAAGTGTTTTTATTTCGATAAAAGTTTACATATTTTGATTACAGTATCAACTCTGGAAATAAACCGGCTATCTACTTCAGTATATGGTTATATATGATGCTAAATGCACATAATATTCTCATACAGTACAACATCTAAGCCTGCATCAAATAAAACAAAAGAATACATGCGGTAGCAAGTATGATGCTGTTAATTTACTAGAATGTTAGTATTGAACAATTAAGTAAACAAGACAGAATTAGTATCAGATATAAGCAACGACTCAACAAAATGTTTTACCCTTAATTCTACTTTTACAATTTAGCGTACAAATAAAAACGTACAACAGATAAAATTAAATAGTTGACACAAAATTGAAATTCCAATTTCAAAGTCCTTATTACTAGGCCTATATGTGTGAGCTCTGGTTTTGCCTTAGATGAATTTGCCATTCTACTTTTATCAAATCATCAACATTATCTTTTCCTAACGACAAGTTTTCAACTTTTTTGAAAACAATTCATTTCTGTTGATCTGTTTAATATCTGGCAAAAAATAAATTAAAACTTTCGGAAAAAATTAGAAAGAATACCGGAAATATGACTTATTTAAGTCTAATAAAATTACTTGTTGTTTTCGAGTTCGGTAATATTGATCGGGAACTATTTGTCCAGACCTTGCATACAATACTCTCAGAAATTTATAAACGATTAGTGTCTCAAGGTAAAATTTTATTTTGAGAAAATATAGTATATTTTGGAAAATAATAATCCTATTAAACAAATTTGGATCGAGATGAAAGAGTTAAACAATGAGTGTACCGCCATCCCATAATTCAATATCATAATGAGTCCTTGAATGAATAAAAGTTTAATATAGAAATTTTAGCACACTAAAATTACAGATGTTCCAGAGGAAATGAATTGTCTTATATTTTTTCTTATTTTGATTTTTAGTTTAAGAGTTTCTTCCATGTTAATTTCTTGTCTACGGTAATTCGTAAATTCTGAATTTCATCTACTCATTCAATTCACAGACGGGTATATATTAGCCGATATTTTACAATTACATGTGTGCGAAATAAAAATAATTGCAAATATAATTCCAAATTAAAACCCGTGCAAATCAAGCTTTAGTATCTAGGTTTTATCCGTGTTCACAATCATTCCATTGCTCTTACACCATTTAATTAACAAAACTAAATCTACTCTGATGTTGTTATCAATCTTTAACCATTCATTTTCTTTGTACTGGAAAACAATGTCTCAGGAAAAGCAATAAATTTTGGGAATCATACCTTGGGAATTCTGGACAAGAAAGTAATTAATAAATAATAACAATAGTGTTTGAAGAACTCTGCGGGTCACCGCGTGTGAATTCTCGGACATGACAACTCGTACTAATTTCTAAATCATTATCACCATCCGATCTGCAAACCATCTAACTACCGAGGCTGATGATGATTCTAATACTCGGCAATTATTATTCTTGTAATAAAAGTTGTTGGTCTACAAGATCGAAAGCTCCTGAAAGATCTATAAAACTTCTGAATTTTGATTTGTGGCTAAATACGTCTTGTACGTAGAGCCCCTTATAGCCACCTAAAGTGCAATTTCTATAGTCCATGGTACAAAGTGATGTCTGTACTCATGCCAACACTGTTTGCGATCGATTGAATCGTACATGTAGTTGAATGCGCGACTGAACGACATTTGCTCACTCTATGTTTCCCACTCATTTATATAATCATAAATAGTTCCACTGTTTTTACAATGTTATATTAGTCGTGATAGTATAAAATTCGTGTTTAATTAGTATTATCTGCAAATCGTTTGTATAGTAATACACTTTTCGGGTATTAAAATGCTCTTTTCGGGTATATCAAGAATAGCTCTTTTATATACACGTTTCGTGTTATCATTCTACGTGTCTTATCAAATATTTTCAAGTATTTTATATGTTTCTATGTTCCTACAATAACATTAAAGTTCCGTTTTTAATTTTATAAATCAAATTTTTGGCTCATAATTAATTATTTTCAAAGGCAAAAATGAGTTTGATATTGTATTTTCTATTTAAAAATAATTTTAACAATATAAAAACAAACATTTTCATGTTCTTTGTTCCAGAAGTCTAATATTTTCTATAACTGAAAGCAATTTCTTCAAATTTTTTACTAGCTAAACAATAAGTGTTATTATGACGATCACATAGATCGGGATGTTGAACAGTGGAATAAATTATTGAACGCCAGAGGAATAGATACTCATAATTTTTATTTATATTTCTGTGAAACACAAAATTTGTATGTCAACAACAATTCACCCAGTTTATACAATTATTAAGTACAAACTATACTCAAACAATAATAAAAGTACCCAACTACAATAAAAGTACAGTAGTTTGCAACACAAATAATCTGTGAAACACTTAACACTTTTGTTGATCCGCCCTGTGACAATACTGACTGTAATAATCTCACCGCAATCAATCTCCCAATAAATTTTCTTGAATAGTCCATGGAAATCTCAAACTACTGAATTGCCGATGCACGGCGTTTATATAACCAGGCCATATCACCTGTTAATATTCTTGAAAATCGGGCAATCTCTAAGCGGCTCCTGAATGTTCTGTAATCCTAACGATTGTGGAATACACGACGATTGTCACGTAGAATCTACAAATGTTATGTAAGATAAGCGAACAATATTCTTACGAAACTAACTAAATCTACTAAGCACAAGTAAAGCTTGGTTAATTTTTTTATTCCCATGTACCGTAAGGAAATGGAAGTTTGGTGATCGCAGAAAAATCATGTTCGAGATAAGGGCTGATTCTAATAAATTGTACTACCCTCAACACATGAAGAAAAGTCATTTTCCGAAAAGTGTTTGTGTGTGTATCTGTCTGTCTGCCTGTCTGTGTGTCTGTATGTAGAAATTTGTCTATAGCGAACGAGAATGCAGCAAATTCAAACAGAATCAAATAATTGTTTGGATATGTGCCCGAGTTGCATGTAGAGGACTGAAGGCCATTGATTTTGGTGAAGATTGGTTAAGGAGAGGAGTAGTTTACCTGTAAAGTTTTACGTTTTAACAAGAGTAAATAACTTACTTTTGATAAATAAAGTATCCTGAAAAGAAGGCCATAATAATCCACAGTAGAAAGGCAGATGAAATATCTATAAATAAAAAGGGTAGTTGAAAGGGGAGGCGATAATTTTTCGAAACTACCTTTTTGATGTCGAATTAAGTACTTCATTGAAGGATAAGATACCTTAATAATTACATATAATGACACTATTACTCAATAATAGTGTAAATATCAAAAATGGAGTTGTTCGGTTTAAGGGGAGGGGTAGTTTAACTGCATTGTCTTATGTTTTTATAAGAGTAAAGTACTTAATTCTGATAAATAAGTGCTCCGAAAATAAAGTCATATTAATCCACTGTAAAATGGTAAATGACGTATCTATAAATGGAGAGGGTAGTTGAAGGGGAGGGGGTAATTTTTTGAAAATTACATTGCTGATACCAAGTAAAGTACGAGGATTTAATTTCGAAGGATACCTTAGCAATTACATACGATAAAACTATTACTCTATGAAAGTGTAAATATCGTTAATGGTGAGAATCGGTTGAGGAGGAGGTATGATTATATGCGTAGTTCAGATTCTTTATAAGAATAAAGTACCTAATTTTTATAGATAAAGTGACTCGAAAATAACATTATATTAAACGACTATCCCATAATAACAAAAATATCTATAAACAGTGAACATAGTTTGAGAGTGGGGATATTTTTTTAGAAACTATCGAACCGATTTCAAGTAAAAGATTCTTAATTATAAATCTTAGAACCTGGAAGTCGTGTGTGGTTCTCCATGCCGATATTTTATCCAAAAGTAAGTCTAGTGATGAGAAATGCACAGAAATGTTTTAAATATTAATTCTTAATTAATTAATTAATTCGTCCGTCTTTCATAGTTGAAAGTTGGTGACTTATGTTAAATTCGGCAGATGTCTGTCTCCTCCTGTTCCGATCTTCCACTTTACGAATCAGTTGTTATAGTGTACAACTTGTTAGCTCCTCTATTTGATCCAGCCACCATTTCGAACGTCTTCCGCAAGATCGTTGTTCTTATAAATTTTCTATGATGATGAATTTTTCCATTGTATCTCCCTGACTCGGAACAAACTGTCTAAAGAACTCTAGGACTCTCTGGTAGCGTATGCTGGATAATTTCTTTTCACATTGAGTTCATTTAGGATGCAGATATTGATTCTTTTGTCTGTTATCGTAATTTTCGATTTTATCTTTGTTCAGTTTTGAAATATGCCTTATGCAAAAATTTCCCTGGTTCAGTCTAAGTCTTGCGTGCAAATTGATTTTTTCTGTGAACTGGAGTAAACCGATAAAGCATTTGCATTGCTACGTGAGTAACAATCTTACTGTATGATGAAATTAATCGATTCCAATGACATTAAAACGATATTAAAATGATCTTTTACTTGCAATTAAACTGCATTTAATTCAATAAACTAAAAATAATATTCTCATCTTTAACAAAAAGCACACCTCTTCTTCTTTAAGACCACATATAACTAACTAGATTTTGCGCATAGTATACTAATGTAAGTGGCAAACAACGTTACAAACATGCATGAAAAATTTCGGCCCACGAGAATGAATTTTCTCAGTTTTTCTAACCTCGGGAATGTTCTGAGACATGATATTTATAGATCATTACCCAAAACTTTATTATAAGTCATTACTATTAAATGTATGAGTCATCACTATTAACAATTAAGAAACATATTTATTGTTTATATGGCGCAGAAAGCAAACGAAGAATGGAAACAAGCGAAATTATGAAATCAGGAAGATTTTCCTGCCTGCCTTTCCAGAAGACAGGAGTCATTCTGTGATTCATCACATTTGCGTCGGCGTGAATTCATTCTGTTTTTGACACAGGCATGAAGATAATTTTGCGTGTTGTCCGTGTAAAATCGAGCATTCTTACATACAGCAATAAACATTACCAGTAGGTTTTATTTTTATACAACAAATTATAAATGGTACAATCAAACCCTATGCTGCAATGAAGGTTGTTGGTCAAACAAACCAACCACTGAATTGGTGATTTTCACCAGTGTAATTTGTGATTTTTGACAATTATATTACACTCGTAAATAGGCCTACAATTTGACAACACCGCAATAAACAATCATATTTCCATTACAATAACCATATTTCTACAAATATGGCATTTATCAGAAACGTATCGAAACGATCAAATTGGAAAAAGTGAGAAACAATGAAACAGTCATTACGTTTGTTTGATCAAACAACAGAAAACAAACACAAGTTAAAACAAATTAATTTTGCTCATTCTACATTTTAAAAATATATTGCAAGAATAACAACCCTCTACAAAGATAAAAAAATACTGACTGTTATTCCCCCGTATTCCAGGAAGAGGAAATACGTTTACGTTAAACCAAACCAACTCTGTATTTGAACAAATTCGGACTTCGTACCTAAAGGTGGGACAACCATAAATACATTCGATGCGCAGTTACTGTTTAGTTTTAAGGTGCAAATTAAGTATTAATAACAAAGTACATGCAACTAAAATGTTACAAAACAAAATTAATAACTTTTCTTATAAAATGATAACTTCTTTCTTTTAATAAATTACAATTTTCTTGCGACGGTCTACTTCGTCGTCGTATGGTACAGTCGAAAACAAAATATAAGACACCAATTAAATCACTAATCACCAGCTTTAATTATCACAATTAAACAGTTTATAATTAACTCGTACAATATTTCCAAGTAGATTTATCCACACGTAATAATAATGTCGATAAATAGAGTGTCACACAATTATTAACACAATACTACTTCACTTCGACAAACACTCAAACCGCACTAGCAAAAATCGCTCACGTAACTGAACTGACAACCCGGCTGCTATGGCTTGATAAACGCCGCGCTGGGGTCCAGTACAGCTTTCCCTCCTTAACTGCACGCCGGCGGCTTAATGCGTATCTCAGGTGTTCCTGGAACTCACTAGAACCACCTACTTGAACGACGCAACAGCTGCCACACTCGACGGGGGGAGTGGAGAATGTAGGCCTACTGGGTTGTTCGGTAGGCTTCTCGTAACACTATTTTTTTTTCAAATGACATGGAAGATAACATTCTGGAATAGTTTAAAACATTTAAATAAACTCAACAAATTAAAATGGGAGAGATATATAATGTTAAATATTAAGAAACATACATAGTCTTTATACAGCTCAGAAAGCAAATGAATTATGAAATCGGGTACATGTTCCTGCCTGCCTGTTCCACAAGACAGGTTAACTGTCCAGAAGAAAACTTAAACACCAGAAATACCAAGACGCAAGCCATCTTCTTTCAAAATCAAAAGAAAACTGGTGAAAACAGTCCTTGGAAGTGAAACAATTATAACTAGCGTCGGAAAAGCATAGTGACTCAGCGATACAATGTTTGGTGACCGCGTTTTAGAGATATTGTTCAGTTGTTACAAAAGTAAACAGCGGCTACTGAATTATTGCATTTATGACGTATCGAAGGATAACTGTGATGGGTTAAGATGATTAACATAAAACTTCCAAATGTTTCATTTTGCGCGATGCAAATTATTATAACTGTAACCCATTCGCCTAAGTTACCTTCCTGCTTTACTTTTCAGTTGATTGCATTTTAAGAAATAATTTACATTTTTATGAAGAAAACTTCATATTTAACAACAACCGGTATAAGAAGTTTAAGTTTTTCTTATATTCTTATACTTATTTTTATATACTTTACGGTTCGTCTTTCCACTATTTAAAGGCAGTCTTTGATCCACATCTGGATAATAGCCTTCGAGTGAACTATCGGTAGGCCTACTATATGATCAAACCTTTGCCCTTGGGGTTTATACATAACAAATAATAAAAATATAACAAATGCTAAATATACAAAAATGATAAGACTAATCGAAATTTTCATCTGTGCTGTATAAACAATAATCAATTTGGTGAAATATTACCAGTTACATATTTATTGCATGGAAGGAATACAACTTTGTTAGCATACTCACGAGTTATAATTTTACTGCCAATTTAATGTTTATGCAGCCCAACAATTTGTAAACGTGTGGCATTACAGAAACCATGTTTGATACTTAATTTGTGAATGAGCATGCAGATTAACTTACTTTCAATTGTTATTTATGTACAGGAAGTCGGCGGAACTGAATTAATTCAAATATTCAACTCTAACTGTACGTTTTACTTTACCTGTCCTCGAAGCCTAACTATAATGTATAGTCCTAATCAAGAATCGTGATCCCCTGCCGTCGATCTTTCAGAATCTATAGCTGTGTTTTAAAGATCGTAATATTAATATAATTAAGCAGTCGGTTAGCTTATAACTTTGAAGCCTTAAGAATCTCGTATTCCTCGACGGCTTTCGTGGATAGATTTTATTGTCTCATGTGTATCTGACTCATAGGCTATAACTTCACTATAACTGGTGTTGGCGCTGCAACGCTCTGCATTATTTCTCTTCATATCTTCACTAATTGTGTTTCTTCAATTCATTCTTCAATCATCCCCCATTCTCTCTTTCCTTTTAGTCTTTTCTGCATCCCATTTTATGCCTTTAATGAACTTTCTTGCCTCCCGTCTTAATGACCTTCCTCTATTTGTTTGTGTGCACCACTTCTTATACTTTTCTATCAATGGATTTGCGTTCTTTTTATTTGTCCGGTCAATGCATATCATACCAAACAAAAATTAAAAATTATAATATCCTCCTGCAGCAATAAATTAAGTTCGTAACAAGCATTTAAACTTAATTGACTAAGAAGAAAATAGAAGGAAAACAGGTTTATTTTTTAAAACAATTATGTAAATTTACTACAATAAAAACTGAAAGACTTATTAGTGTTAAAATATTTAACAGTTAAATGTCTGTATTTGTCATAAATGATTATGTCAACCTTCCGTTAGACATTAGATTAAAAGAAACCCAATTAAAGTTTATTGTCCAGTTTATTGTCCCACCCCATAGCATTTACATTGTTTTACAACATACTATAAATAAAACAAATAATTCTACAATAAGTACGATCCCATATATAATCTGTTAAAATTTTAAACTGTACAAAATTAATGTTGTTTATGGTGTTAAACCATACAATCCACAAACTACTTCCTGCTTTTGGAGTTTTACTGGATTGTAAAAGTACCTATACTAATAAACTGAACATATTTTTAAAATATTATATACATATATATATATATATTCTTCTTCGTCTTCAGCAGCGCAACAACCCATTACTGAGTCAAGGCCTCCTTTAACAGCCTGCGCCAGCTGTCCCGGTCAAGTGCAGCTGCTCTCCAGATCCGGGTCCGCCAGCGAAAGAAACTGACAGGTTTCTGCACATAAAAGTTTTACAGATGGACTATGTGAATTCTCCGATCCAACCCCCAACCTGGAGGACTAGGAACTTTAATTTCGGGGTGCTCTTCCCCTAGAGTTGCTTTCACTTCAGCTGACGAGCTCTCTCTGCCCGGTCGCAGTAGGCTGACTCAGCCCATGTTGGGCTACTATAGCCTCCTCCGCCTCCACACTAGATGCAGACTCTGGTGCTGATGTGCACCATCCTGCCCGGCCAGGACCCAGGATACCCCCAGGCTGTCCTGGCAGAACCCCCATCTCTCGTTGCTAACCGATCCACTCCGCCGAAGGGATTGGTTACCACAACCTTGGAGTGGATTGCTCGGCGTAACAGGGCCCACCGACGTGTAGGTGAGAGTGGAGTTGGGGTGGAGAGGGTGGTGCATTTCTATATATATATTGTAACGTGCGGTTTCTGCGAGAGGCGGGTGTTAGCGAAACGTACACCTTTAGTCAAGCCCCAAATGTTGGGTTCGCCAATTCTGTAACGTACCGCTTTTTGAGGTGTTGTATAGTTAAATCCTGCCCCACGTTGTACGCGTCATTTCTGTAACGTACCGCTTTTTTCGAGGCACTTGACCACTTACGAGTATATTGCAATTACAAGCTTTGTTAATTCTGCCCCACAGTTGTACGCCAATTCTGTAACGTACCGCTTTTTCGTGAGGTGTAGTAGAGTTATATTGTATGCCTCATGCAGTATGCGTCACTTTTGAATTATACTAACTGACGTTTTAAACGGTATAAATAAAGGATTTTGTTTATCTTGTTTTACTCAATCTAAAAGAAATCGAGAGTGTGTGATTTGGGGTCAAGGAGGTAATTTGTTCAGCCTTATGCAGAAGAGAGAGTAAGTATCATTATTGCCCCTCTGTTGTGACGATTCCTTCTGTATGTTGTGCTGAAATTTTCATTAACTACCCACTACAATAAATTATAACACGTTATAATTCAATATTAATTTTCAATAATATGGCTTTATTGATTATTGACTTTTGTCTCCAGCCACCAAAGTATAGGTATCACAATTAATCTTTTTAAAAAGAAAACATCATCTCGACTTTACCGAGTAAACATAGATCTGTCTAAAGAACAAAACATATATGTTGTTATTTAGCCAATATTACGCTATAATAAAATACATCAGTTATTACATAATTCTTATTAATTCCCCAGGGTTCAGGGTGAAGTCTTTGTGTTATGAGAGTGTCAGAAATGGCTAATTGCTACGCTTTACAAATATCAAAAATTAATAAATAATTTTGTTTATTTTTCACATGTTACGTAGTTTCCGGAATTGCCGTAAGAGAGCAGCATGTATTTGTTTACTTTTGAAAGAAACATATGATAAAATGAATATTTTTTGTTCAATTTCACTATTAAAAAACGAGTTTTCTTCTGGATTTATTACGAAAAATGTTTATATTACCTCGCTCCGTGTTGTCCTTACTGGATTGAAGTTTTATTCTGTGATGAGGTACGTCTTGCGTTATTATTTCCTTTTCATTTCGAGTATTTTCTGATTGTCTACTAGAAGTAGGCCGAACTATATTGGATCCTCATAATGTTTTCATCCACTGGTTTTTAATGTATATCACCATTTAATTTGGATTCCTCAGGTATGATTAGTTAGTATTCACTTTGTTTATTACTCTTGCGTGAATTTCGCCTCCTCCAACGTCCAAAAAAGATTATTTTTTTATAATTTTTGTCGCATCGTTTCTTCAACAACTCTGGTTCAGGTCAAAATTTTTATATCTTATTTAACAATACTTGTTATTTTTCATCACTCTTAGTAACACATAGTATTTTTATTATGTAGGCAGTTTGTGATTATTATAAATTTATATTTTATTTATGGAAAAATAATTCCCTTCCATTCCGGTTTATTTACTAATTTAATTCACATAATATGTTTTGGTTAATTTTTTTATGACATTGTATATAAATATTTTATCATTTTATTATCATTAAATAAATTTATATATTATTTATTTAGTCTCGAATAGTGTTCATACCCGGTACTACTTCCTGTTGTCATTTCCTTCATAGGATTATTGAAATTTTATATTATCTTTGGTAGTTAAAATTTTTATGTCTTTTAAAATTAACCCTGGGTTTTCTTACAATCTAACACAATTATTTGAAAAAATATAATATTAACTTGGGTATAACAATTTGTGGTTCATACAATATAAATTACAATAAATAAATAAAATTACAAAAATCAATTAGTATTATTACATACTACTTCCATAGTTTTATCCTATCCAAAACATACAGCACAGTTTAGTAATACATTAATTTCACTTTGGTTTTTCACCTCAATGGGTACACTAGAACTCACTTCGCACTATATACCACTCGAATTGTTTATTAGGTGGAGTGATATAATTAAATTTTGAGCGAGCTTTAGTTCTACCCATTTCTGACTTTTATTCTCATGATTTACTTTATTGGGACCAGGTTATGTACCGTTACATAAAGCCCCCCCACTAGAACAAATTTATTTTAGTTCAACTCGTTGATAGAAATAAATTGTTGATTGGTTCAAGTCTCCTAATGGTCTTGACTTTGTTTTCATAATAATGTTTCATTTCTGACCGATTATAAACTCTGGTAATTCAGACTTGTGGTAATTGTCGTTTTCTTACTTAACTCTCTCTCTCTTGGAGGCAAATTCATCAATTATTTCTCGGGGTTAGTGGTACTTCCACATTTTATTTGATAAGGACTGGTCACACTAATCACATTAAACTTGTTTTAACACTCATTTCTATTTACTTTTATATATTCGCTTTATCAATTAAGCTTCTGTCTGCTACCTTCCTTCTATTTTCTTCATTTATACTTCTGGAATCGAATATCAATCTATACAGCTATTTTATAATTATTATCCCTTAAATATTCAATTTCCCTAACATTTTTCCCTATCCTGTGCGGTGGTTCCAGTCGGGTGGCCACTCTGGGTCCATACACCGCTGTCCATCCTTACACCTTCTGAGACCAGGGGAACATCATCCCTGCTCATAAAAATTATTGCCGAAACATTTCTACGGTCAATACATAAAAATAAAAAAATTATAAGTAGTAGTCAATTAGCGACTAGTACCAAACACTTTTGGGATTCTTCATACTGTAGCTGTTTGTATTTATTTATATATTTCTTCTTCTCCTTGATTCCTTCTTTTTTATCATTAATTAATAGCATATAACATCATTGATAGGCCTTATGTTAAAATTCTTTTGACTTTACTTCTTGTGACATATTTCTCCGTATCATTTCTTCTTAATTAATCTTCAATTCCGAGAAATTCTAATTATAGTATTAATTATCATCCTCCTTCAGTTTCATTGGAGTCATTAAATTATTCTTTATTCTTCTTATTTGGCTTTATTAACTGAGCACATTACCATCAATTGTTTATTTATATATTCTTCTTTTGTTACCATTACAAATATTATTTTTTCCTATTATTTCAGTTTAAATCCGTTATTTATAATTAAATTATATAATCTGTTCTTACATTTTCTTAGTGGTTTGTCTTTTTATTTTAAATTATATGGTTTCGAAATATCTTAAGTAATATGTTCTTACATACTTTTTATTAATTCTAATGGTTGCAAAATATCTTAAGTAAGTTGTACTTACACACTTTTTGAATTTTGGTTTTTTGTCTCTTCATTTTAAATTATATTGTTCGAAATAAGTTGAATAAGTTGTCCTTACGTCTTTTGGAATTTTGGGGTTTTTATTTACAATGGGTTGCTTGGTCCTGTATCCATAAAATCCGTCCCTTTTTCTGGTTTGTTTGGAGTCTGTTTAACCGTGGTCCATTATTTCAGGTACTCCATGTTCTCGGATTGCTGGGGTGTTCGTACTTAATTCTCTCCTTGATAATCTTCTTACCATCCGGCTCTCCCATTTTGCTGCTATGAAACTTTCACTTAAGTACCAGTCTTCCGTCATAATTCGTTCCTTTTTGGCTAACCAGTATTGTACCTCCTCTAACCTAACATAGTTGCTCATATTTAATCTCATTTCATTCCCTTTTACCTCTGAATTATTTGCCCAATATTTGCATGTTGTCTTCCATCTTGATAATCTGACTAATATCTTTTGATGCACTTCAATCATCGACACATTTAACTGGGATGTAAACTTAATTAACTCCCTCTGTTCCTTAATTGGAAGGTTAAATACATTAATTAATCCACCTGTAATCATCTCCCATTCTTCCTTGGTATTTATTATTTTCTTTCTACTTGTTTTTATTATTTTCTTGGTCTTCTTTTCCACGGTTTGAACATCCTTTTTGTTGTGGCTATTTTTATTTTCAGATGGCATTACACCTTGGTATTCTGTAATTTCTATTTCCTTCCTCCTCTCTTCTGTATTCGTACTTACTTTAATACCTTCTGAAGTGCTGTCCAATGTTTCATCCAAATTATTGGAACTATGGTCCATTTGTTTATTTGTCTCCTCTTTGTATGTATCTGCTTTTTGGATACGCGTATTAACATTTTCAAACTTCTCTCCGAAAGTTTTCCATATCTCCTTATTGACATTCTCCATTTTACACTCAAATTGTTTTAAATTCTTATTATTCTCTTCAAATTTTGCATTCATCTCTTCTCTTTGCCCTTCGACCGCTTCCTTCAGTTCATGGTATCGTTCATTCATAGTTTGTTTTAAGTTTTCCTCCTGTTTCTTAAAATTCTCCTTATTTTCCTCATTGGTTTGTTTCAAGGCTTCCTCCTGTTTTCTAAAATTTTCATCTATTTTGTCAAATTTTTCCTCCTGTCTCCTAAAATTTTCTTTATTTTCCTCATTGGTTCGCTTATTATCTTCCTTCTGTTCCTTAAATTGTTCTGCCATAAATTTCATCATGTCTTGCCAATTAGGTTCTTCTATGGCTACCGCTTTGTCTGGTTGGTCCCCTTGGGCATCCTCTTCTATTATTTCCGTTTCCGTATCCAAAACTACTTCGGTTTCTTCTTTATCACCTGTCTGTTGGTCCATTTCACTGTCCGTGACTAACTCTATTTCTTGTTCCTGTCCACCTTCTTCAGTCTCCTTTTCTTCTGCCCTCTTCTTCGATTTTCCTCGGGTATTAGGCATTTCTTGTTTTCTCATAACTGCCAACGATAATTAGATTTTTTGATATATATTTTTATTAAATATCAAAATTCTTTTCTAATTACCGCCCTTTTACGTTGAGCGCCAATTCTGTAACGTACCGCTTTTTTTTAGAGGCACTTGACCACTTACGAGTATATTGCAATTACAAGCTTTGTTAATTCTGCCCCACAGTTGTACGCCAATTCTGTAACGTACCGCTTTTTCGTGAGGTGTAGTAGAGTTATATTGTATGCCTCATGCAGTATGCGTCACTTTTGAATTATACTAACTGACGTTTTAAACGGTATAAATAAAGGATTTTGTTTATCTTGTTTTACTCAATCTAAAAGAAATCGAGAGTGTGTGATTTGGGGTCAAGGAGGTAATTTGTTCAGCCTTATGCAGAAGAGAGAGTAAGTATCATTATTGCCCCTCTGTTGTGACGATTCCTTCTGTATGTTGTGCTGAAATTTTCATTAACTACCCACTACAATAAATTATAACACGTTATAATTCAATATTAATTTTCAATAATATGGCTTTATTGATTATTGACTTTTGTCTCCAGCCACCAAAGTATAGGTATCACAATTAATCTTTTTAAAAAGAAAACATCATCTCGACTTTACCGAGTAAACATAGATCTGTCTAAAGAACAAAACATATATGTTGTTATTTAACCAATATTACGCTATAATAAAATACATCAGTTATTACATAATTCTTATTAATTCCCCAGGGTTCAGGGTGAAGTCTTTGTGTTATGAGAGTGTCAGAAATGGCTAATTGCTACGCTTTACAAATATCAAAAATTAATAAATAATTTTGTTTATTTTTCACATGTTACGTAGTTTCCGGAATTGCCGTAAGAGAGCAGCATGTATTTGTTTACTTTTGAAAGAAACATATGATAAAATGAATATTTTTTGTTCAATTTCACTATTAAAAAACGAGTTTTCTTCTGGATTTATTACGAAAAATGTTTATATTACCTCGCTCCGTGTTGTCCTTACTGGATTGAAGTTTTATTCTGTGATGAGGTACGTCTTGCGTTATTATTTCCTTTTCATTTCGAGTATTTTCTGATTGTCTACTAGAAGTAGGCCGAACTATATTGGATCCTCATAATGTTTTCATCCACTGGTTTTTAATGTATATCACCATTTAATTTGGATTCCTCAGGTATGATTAGTTAGTATTCACTTTGTTTATTACTCTTGCGTGAATTTCGCCTCCTCCAACGTCCAAAAAAGATTATTTTTTAATAATTTTTGTCGCATCGTTTCTTCAACAACTCTGGTTCAGGTCAAAATTTTTATATCTTTTTTAACAATACTTGTTATTTTTCATCACTCTTAGTAACACATAGTATTTTTATTATGTAGGCAGTTTGTGATTATTAAAATTTATATTTTATTTATGGAAAAATAATTCCCTTCCATTCCGGTTTATTTACTAATTTAATTCACATAATATGTTTTGGTTAATTTTTTTATGACGTATATAAATATTTTATCATTTTATTATCATTAAATAAATTTATATATTATTTATTTAGTCTCGAATAGTGTTCATACCCGGTACTACTTCCTGTTGTCATTTCCTTCATAGGATTATTGTAATTTTATATTATCTTTGGTAGTTAAAATTTTTGTCTTTTAAAATTAACCCTGGGTTTTCTTACAATCTAACACAATTATTTGAAATAATATAATATTAACTTGGGTATAACAATTTGTGGTTCATACAATATAAATTACAATAAATAAATAAAATTACAAAAATCAATTAGTATTATTACATACTACTTCCATAGTTTTATCCTATCCAAAACATACAGCACAGTTTAGTAATACATTAATTTCACTTTGGTTTTTCACCTCAATGGGTACACTAGAACTCACTTCGCACTATATACCACTCGAATTGTTTATTAGGTGGAGTGATATAATTAAATTTTGAGCGAGCTTTAGTTCTACCCATTTCTGACTTTTATTCTCATGATTTACTTTATTGGGACCGGGTTATGTACCGTTACAATATATATATATATATGTCAATACTTAGGGAAAGATTAACTTATACATTAGATAATAAAGGCTTACTAAAATTCGTTTTAAAATATTACATCACACACGTACATTATGTGTATGTGTGTGTCCGTGTGTGCCCGCGTGTGTACTGTGCATTTGTGCATGTTTATTAAAATATTTTAAATGTAGTTCGTAGAAGTAAGTATATTTAGGTTTAAAATAAAATGGCAAGAACGTTTTCTTTTGGGCAGTTACAGAGTTACAGCTTAACCTTCTTTATCTTCTTCTTCAGTTTTCTTTCTCAATAAAATTGATGAAATTCATACAAACACGTAATTCTGCGACAACTGTACATTTTAAATTTTACATAATTTTCATAATAACAAAGTTATTTGTTTCTATAGAAATGTAAAAAAAAGGAAAACAATTGTTACTATTTATACAAAATTTTAAGCATGTACATCTTGATGAAAAATTCATCTTTTTTCACTTTGAAACGTTCGAACTCCCAGACGAAACAATTTGTGTTAATTCTCTTGTGTTGTCATATGGCAGCAGTTTTGTATCGTAAGTATCTATATAAAACACTAAGAAGTTAATGTAACGGTTTATAAAAATTTAACTGAAGAAAGCAATCACTTATATATAATTTTTCTTACAGTACCGCAAAAGTAATTTACAACTTTGTACACAAAAAGAAACTTTGTTAATTAAAGTTAGCGATATTGAAGTAGCGTCATTCTCTTGAAAACATGAATATAAAGTGTTTAGAAATCTGAAGCTTTGAAAACCGTTTCATCCATAGTCTGAAACAGCGTAAGACGACAGCAAGCCGGACGAAAGCAGCAGTTTAAGGGATTCACTACCAGTGGGAAATCTAGCGGCTGTTTCTTTCAAAGCCTGGCTTACACAAATCCTTCTTCGGCTGGTGTCGTTCAGTAGTAGGAGACAGGTCCCTCAAGTATATCCAGCAATTTCAATACCGCGCATACACGCACACGCGCACGAGCTTACACACGCACGCATTCACTTTTTATGTATATGGAATATTTAGTACCAATATTATTAAAATTAATAATTGCGAGTTGTATCTCGTGTTTCATTTTAGTCACCAAAAGTGTTTCCTGTTGTCTCCTGTCACCAAAAATTAAACACAGATGAAAATGTACATATCTCATTTCAAAAAATTCAAAAATAATATTGATTTTAATATTTTTAAAGTATTTACTAATACCTAAAATTTGTTTTTAAAGGTAATGTTTCAAATGCAAAATAATATGGGTACACGATTCAAGAGAAAGTATCTCACATTTAACTATAAACGCCATCTATGTTAGCCAGTAGTGCTGCAGTTTTATTTATTCAGTATACATTTATTCAGATGAATATTTAAAATTGTATGAAATATATTTTATCTGTATAAAAAATAACATTTGTGATTAGCAATTGTAACATATTCTGACCAGTGGCGTACGCAGAAATCAATCTGTGGGGGGAGGGCTTGAACCTTAGCAGTCGATATTTTAGCCTACTCTTCTACAATTTATAGTATAAGATAGAGTACATATGCCAGTTAATGGTTAAAATTTATTAATAGGCGTATTATTTTCATTAGGTTTCACGTTTTCTTTATTAAAACTGTATTATTCGTGATTTGGGGGCTTATGTTTCATTCCATTTTTTAATCAGTAATTTTAAAACATTACTTTTTTCAAAAACTAAATATTTTTTAATTGATTTTTATGTTTATTGTAATATTTAACAATAGATTCATTTTACTTCAATTAGACTATAATATTTTATACATTAATGTCAGTAGCACTGGGAATAAAGTTTTGCAACATTCGTATTTTAACAACTATATATTTCAAAATATCTTGCTAATAACTAATTGTGTCAGTACAGAAAACAGTTTTTCATTAAACTATTAAAATTCTTACTTTTATACTACTATTTTACTAATACTTTATTAATGAAAAATTACACAAGTGCATATTAGCTGAATTCTTACAAAATTAACATTAGTACAGTATTTGAAAAATGAAAAAGAAAGAAACAATATACAGTAAATGAGAATCAAATTAAATATTAATTTACAATAGGTAAAGCAATTGTGTCCAAGCAAGCAATTTTTAATTTAAAAAGCCAAGGCCATTCTCCTATTTCCTTGATTGGCAAACCGCTCAACAACATCTTCAGGAGAGATGTCGATTTCCCTGTGAATATTGCGCGAAGCTAGTCCATTAAGCCGTGTCTCCGATGTTGTAGACCTCAGCCACGTCGTCAACCGCCTCAGAGTAGAGAAGGAGCGTTCTGGCTCAGCTGACGCCACTGGGAGTACACACAGTACTTCTAAAATTTTTCGTATGTTCGGAAATATGTCTGAATTGCAAGCTTGCAGAGAATACAGAGCTGTGTCTGGAACATTCATATCTGCTTCATCCACCCACTTTTGCTTCCATATTTCTGCCTCAAGTTTAAGTTCCATCTTGGAAATGTCAGGGTACATGATAGAGGCAACAGACTGCTTGATCTCCTGAGTAGTAGCCTTAATGATGAAATGAGGCATAAATACTTGAAGATGACAAATTTTATTAAACTCAGGTCCGAAACGGGTTTCTAACTCAACAATGCAGTGGTCAACAAAAGGAATATATAAATTTAGCTTGTAGTGTTGTTTCACGTCCAATTCCTGGCCAGCATTTGCTCTATGTGATTGCCTATTACATTTTCTAGGCACCTTAGACTGAACCTCCTGTTCATCTGCAATTTCTTTGATTTGTTCAAACGTGAGTTGAAAGATTCATCCACATTTCTCCGCCTTTCTTTCAAAGCATTTTGCAAATTAGTTACTGACTTTTAGCTTGGGAAAGATCAATATTTCGTTTCTGCAAGTATCTTGTTACTGGCAGCATTAGACCGCTGATTTCAGCACAAACTACCAAGCTAGCTAAAAATTCATATCTTAAAATAGCTTGCAAAAGAGAGAAGGCCATAGAATGTTTTGAGCCTAACTCGTTTATTTCTTCAAGAGTTGTGACAATGGTGCCAAAAAATTTCAAGAAATCGATAAATGCTTTGTGTCTCTCCACCCACCTTGTCTTATACAGCTGTGTCAAAACAGTTTTGTTGGTTTCTTTCATAGAAAGATGTTTCTTATGTATTTCTCGTCTTATATATAACTTTATCTCTGATAAAGTTAGTAGTATTGTTAACAGTACCTAGCATATTCTTTATCTGTCGGCAGGCAGATTCACTATTTGTAGCTGAGACAACTGTTAAGTTTAAAACATTGCTCCAGGAATGAGTATATTCAGCGTATGGTTGTTTTTCCTTAATTTTAGCTTGAACACCCTGCAATTTCCTGACATATTTGATGCCCTGTCATACCCTTGACCACGTAACTTGTTAATATCTAAATCATGATCTTTTAAAACTTTTAATATGACATCTGCCAAGTCCTCTCCTGATAATGATGTCAATGCAACAAAGGTAAGAAATGTTTCAATAATTTTTTCTTTTTTCAAAAAACGGACACAGATAGACATTTGTTCAGTACCGGCGATATCTGTGGTCTCATCACACAAAACAGAGAAATATGGTGACTTTTTAATATCAGTTATTATTTTTTCATTGATCAGGTCTCCACATATTGCAATTAACTCATTCTGAACGCAGGGACTTACATACAGTGGATTTTTGAACCCTTTTCGAGATGCTCTTTTAATATACTGTCACCAGCATCTACTGTGAATCTAAGGAGAGCATTGAAGGTTCATCGATTTTGTTCATCTTCTTCCAGAAGAGAGGAGCAACTGCCTTCTCTGTGCCATCGAAGAGGAATATTTTCCCTACCATGCAAAATAATTGTTTACACAATACTCACCAAATTCTTCCTATTTTCAGCCACCTTCTTTTTCACTGAACTGTTTACAAGTTTTTGTACATTGCAAGTTATATTTTGTACATTTGTTTAAACGATTCTGCATCCAGTAAACTGTTTACATGGTACTGAGATGAACAATGATTTTTAAATGTTTCTAAGTCCTTTTTCCACTTTTTAAGTGGACGATTAACAAGAGTGCCAATATTAGCGCTGTGAGAAGTGGTTTTTCCAAAGAGAATACAATATTTACAATATGCGCCATCTTCACATTTAGAATAAACCTACCAATCGTATTTCACCAACCAAGAATACTGGAATGATCGCATAATTGCACCTTCTTTTTTTACAGGAAAGTTGTGGTCAGCCATACTTTCAGTGTAATTTTTACAAAGGACGGCATACTTCAGGTTATCATCAATTTTAGATTTATATTGTAATAATAAATTACTAATGTCTGTTACTTTACCTATTAATGAAGACTCGTTTTGTGAAAGAACATTTGTGTCAGAACAGCCAGGATTTATAGTTTCACTATTGTCAGAGAATTGAGAAACAAGTCCGGAAACATTGTTGTCATTGCCACAAGCCTCACTAACACAAGTATCTTGCTGAGACGATGTAGAAGTTGACAAAGAACATGTAGGCCTTTCTGCTACACTATCACACTACGCTAATTTAGTTTTTGTTAAAAAGAAATCCAAAGTGCTGACTTTCCTTTTTGGTAATTTTGTCATGTCATCAAGTTTGGACGTATTAGTCTCCATCGTTGACGCAACAAACAATCACTAACAAAATTACAAAAACTGCGGATTTCATAAACACCGTACTGCTAAACAAACACAAACGCGACAATGGCGGACGATGACAGCAACGTGTGCACGAGTGGTGTATTGTCTGAACGACTACCTCCGATCGCTGCCGAAAATAGATGAATATATGGAAGCATGTAGAGGCCACCCGTGGCGCTCGCGTAGCGAATTTCTGTTCGCTCGCCACAGGAATGCATGAAAACTCGAAATTTTGCACGCACAATGTGGGGTGCATGCTTCGTAGGCCCTGCATGCCGCAGGCAGGTGTGCAGGATTTGGTAGGCAGGTTAGTTATGTTTATACGTTCGGAAAATACGATAAATTTTAAATAAATATTATTATTTCTAAAAATTAATTATTTTATAATAGTATATATAACGATTTTATTTTTCTTTTCAAGTAAAAAAATGAAGTATTTTTAAAGTAATTTTTTAATTATTTCAAGATATGAAATTAGGAACATTATTAAAATTATCGTTTTATTTATCGACTGATATTTGCAAAAATGTGCTGAATTTAACTTAAGTGTTAAATAATATTTTTATAAAAAGGTTTACGTAGGCCTACTTATTTAAGTATCATAAAAATATTATTTAATACTTCAGTAAAATTACTTAGGGTTCACTGGTACTAGTGGCCGGTGGGCGGTGTGGCGTGCGTGTGGCCGCTCCGTCAAATGAGAGCGAGAGAGAGAGAGAAAACGGGTAGTTTACCGAACGTTACACTCGGCGTAATACACCGCTCAATGAACAATAAATTATAACTGAAGTAACAATTGTTACTATAAACTACTTATTTTGTTAGTATTTATATCCCCGTCCAAATCGGCCGAAATATGCAATTTTGTAAGTTTAAACGAGAGCCTAAGTAAACTAAGGAAGTGCATATTTATATTTTTGCGGTTGGGGGGGGGCTTGAGCCCCTGAGCCCCCCCCCCTGCGTACGCCATTGATTCTGACGAATGTAATCTTTTTGTCACTGACGAGGAAGCATCTATTGTGACTTCCAAATTACTCATGTGGTTTACGTGTAATATAATTATTGTAATAACAATACAATTACAATTATTATCATACATAAATGTGCAACACACGCGCGCGCGCACTTACACACACACACACACTCACGATCATAAAAACAGTCAAACACGATAATGTTAACGTAATGTTTTATAGCTATTGATAACTTTAGTCAGGATGACAAAAAAGTTGGAGGTTAAAGATGTGTCATTTTACAGGGCTAAGTAAAATATTATTAGTTGTTTTACTTTATAATTAGTTTGATAAAATTTTAAATGCTTTAGAGTTGTTCTGTACGTTTAACATACTATTACTTTTCGAATGTGACATTTCAAACAATTTGAGACATATACGATATTGAAACATATTCTATGTACACTTAATGTTACTTTTTATTGTCAGTGTCGCTACTCTACATTCTGGTCGCACTAAATATGAACATTATGTGGTTAATACTCCTTATAATCACATATTACCAACGCACGTAATTGGTTACAACAATGTTTCATAAGTGTTGTAATTTCTGTTATTGCCATTCAATTATATTTCTTAATTATGTACCTTCTTTTTCTGTTTTATTTATGACCTAAAAATAGTTTGTGATACCAATTCGGAAGAATAACAGAGCTTTATACACAACTGTGTATAGTTATAAGACTTTAAGTATACAAAGTTGAGGAAAGTTTGTCATACAGTATGATTAAGGAAAATCTTCAGTATAGGTTGGAACATAGCATTTTTGGCATGAAATAAACGTAATCGAACAACGTACATTTCTCCAGGTGCACTGGTCTTTACTCTCTCCTGTTAAATGTGATAGGACAATAGAGTTCCAGCTGGCAGAAGCTAACAGGAATTGACCGTGTTGGACCGAAACCCAAGATAGGATACATCCACTTTGACACAGACTGGCCATATGCCAGAACAAAGCACTAGGGTGGCTTGCAGTTTTTGTCATCATTGGAAAATGTGTTCTTATTTCAGACAATTTTTGTTTATCACTGTATCATTTGCTCAGATACCAAACATTATTTTTGACATTTTAGAATAAATAGTTATCAAGTTTTAAAAAACACACAAACACTTGATAGTTTTACAATTTATTATTAATCTCTGACAACTGTTCTTAGCAGCTCTTTGAGAATAGCCTAATAGGCTGAATGAATTGTAAGAGGTTAACAATAAATTGTAAAGCTACCAAATGTTTGTGTGTTTTTTAAAACATTTGTAGTAATATGTTTTGCCCCAAGTGCCCAACGAGACTTCAGTCTATATTTTTAAATTTCTGTGGCATTTTCTGAAATTCATGTAATTTAAACCAGTTACAACAATTAATTCTAAAACTATGAAGCGTAAACAATTGCAACAGCAACTTTTAACAATCCAAATCGTTCGCATGGTAAAAGGAATAATATATTTTATAACTTTGTCGTATTTTGTTGCTTCTCTGCTATATACAATTTTCCCTCTAACGAGGCCTTTCAGTTTCGCAACCATTATCAAGTTCTTCCTGCAACAAAGGAAGAACTTGTTGTAGGAAGTTTGTTGTAGGAAGAACTTGATAATGGTTGCGAAACCGAAAGGCCTCGTTCGAGGGAAAATTGTATATAGCAGAGAAGCAACAAAATACGACAAAGTTGTTATGAAGACTGCTAACACAGATAAAATAGCTGATAATATATTTTACGGCTTTATGATTTTTATAAAATAATAAATTCTTTTACTGTAAGATAACTATACCCTATAGAAATACCAAAGTTTGGAATTTTTAAATAATTTTTTTCAGTCCACAATAGAAAACTGTAACCAGATTTAATAAAGGAAACATTTCGATTATTAATTTACAGTATTAGAGGTTTCCTAACATTTAAATGAGCCTAGTAAAGATTTAAAAAATAAACCATTTAGGCCGTTTCAGGTATATATGTACTCATATAACGGGGCCTAATTATATTGTTTTATCAGAATAAAGTCCTGGAGACATCAAAATAAAGTAAACCAATATATTTTTATAAGTTTATTGATATTTTGAAATTTTAATTGTAATAAAAGATTCGTCTCCTCTCTTTCTGTCTCATTCTTTCTCACTTCCTGCACACATTCTTTGACAAATATGAGTATGCAAACGCTTACTAAAATTGATGTTTTGTCAACAATGGACTAACACGAGAATTCACTACCAGTATCTTAAATTTTTCTCTTTTAAAACCTTGGCTTATAATCTCTGGGTACTTTAATCAGTCAAGCATACTCTTATCAGCTTGTCATCTGCATTGGCCACATAATATCTACCTTAGAAATCAAGTCCTTTCTTTTTATTATCTATAGAACATAATGACCAAAATAAAAGTAAATTCAATGTTATAAAGTATAAGTACTGAGGTACAATAATATACTCTTCTGAAGTTAATAATTGACACTAGGGTTAGTTATAGAAAGCACTTACGCCATATTATGCCCAACTAATGATATATTACGTTGCGGGAAACATAACACATGACGCCCTGCTCTTGCTTTTACTGTCAGCAACGGGGGACATAAAAAGTGAACAGCTAAGTAATAAGCAACGTGTACGACATACTATCTCTTCTGTAAAACTCATCACATAGCTATGCAGACAACAATTAGGCCTTATTGAGTACAGTTACCTTACATAAAAACATATCTTAATAGTAGTAATATTAATTACTTTTAAGAGATAATTTTTTAATTAGAAAATGCTTTTTAAATTAATTCAGAATAACGTATGTATTTAAGTAAAAGTACATCTAAAGTACGTGTATTTAAACTTGTAAAGTAAATCGAAACGGCAAACTGTCAGCAGGTCGCCTTCCTTGTAAACGCAGTTTGGGAATAATTACATTACACTTAATTAATAAAGTTGAATTAGTTGTTATAATCACAAACAGAAATCACACGTTGCACACTACTATAAAGGGAATTTTCGATTAGCGCTTTTAATCTTCACAGCTCATCAGATGATATCCGCTCTGATGATGAGCTATGAAGATTTATAGCTATAATCAGGACTTTTGCTATAGTGGTGTGCAAGTCTAATTTCTGTTTACAGAACATTACAGTAGATGGAAAATTACAGAATTACGCAATTGAGACTAATACAGTGACCGTAAGTAAACAATCAACGGTAAACATGTTTTGTAAATGAAAAAACAAAGCGATTGCTTCAAATGCGTTACTGGCGTGGTTGTATGCAGACGTACAGCGGTAAAGTTCGACGACAGTCGATAGGGACCGGGCTTGTTTGGCCACTTGTTAATTAAATATTTCGCGATTAGGAAGGAGTAATGAGCTCTTCCAGTTTTCCCCTGTGCTCTACTAAGTTACCACTAACAACCGGGTTCACTTTCTAAAATAATCGCTTGACTGTAACACAAGCGTTAATAGAATGCTAATCTCAAGTTAGCAATAAACTGTGTAGTATAACAAAGGCACTAGTCTTTGCAGCATACTTTAGGGGGCCCCACACACATACACACACTTTTGAGTGTGAGAACGCACAATCTTGAACATCAGATGTGTACTGTGTACTCCCGTAAACATCAAGAGTAAGAACTCATCAACATGTCACATTCCGTACCGCGTTTCATGTCCTCACTACACCGCCAGAAGTAGTGTTAACTCCCCCCCTCACATTCTATCTCTCTATCTCATGTATGAGATTCCTGGCGTGTACATTCAAAACTACGTTCATGACTGCGTGTCTGTGCTTTACAGTATAACAAAGGTATTTGTCAGCGTATTGATTGAAAAATAAATAAAATTTGACCAACTGAAAATAAAATGACAAAACTGCAAAAAATAAAACAGTTGAATTCTGGCTGAGGATTCACTGAAGACTAAACATTGTGAACCACTCACTCAAGATAAATGTATCTCATAAATATCTACTATGTTACAGACTTTGGTACATACCTTGGTACCCCACCATAATTGTTCCCATCCCATTTTTGGCCGTATACTATCCAATTTTCCCTCCCTTCTTCTACTCGAATCACATGTAAAGCCGAAATCTTTTACTGATTCCATAGTCTGGGTATCATAACTGTTAATGCTTAGTCAGACGCTTGGTCTATTATGTTAAGAGTAATGTATCATGCTTCAATTCTTAGATTTTTATAACGTAGTCAATTTCTTCAGTGTTGTTTATAAATCTTATCTCGATACCATAAACTAATAAAAGGAGATTATTTTTGAAAAATATTTTTTATTTAACGTGAATTGAAAATTTTGTAGCTTTAAAAATGCAATCTATCCTACCGATAATGTACTATTAAATTTAATATCCCGATTATAATACACAATTAAAGTATACTCAATCTACTAGTCATTGTGTACGACATCGTATGTGTCATTTGCCTGTCATTTATATAGATCTTAATGTAAAAAATACCTATATGTAAGTGGAATTAGGTCATCGGAAGTACCAAAGGTGTGAAAAAGAACGCTGTGAGGAAATAACAGTATACCATCAGGCATAGATAAATGGGAAAGCCATTACAAACAGTTGTTTAGAGAGAAAATACAAGAACCTGCGACTGATACGACGGAGCTGGAGCTAACAGAAGCCGTTACAGAAAACATCGTATGTCAGAGGTCTTCAGTAGTTTATACATCTATTAAGAATGCCTGATTGGAGGATCTTTTCGCCAGGAAGAAGAAGGGAATGGAACACTTTGTCTAAAAGAAACTTAGTCGAAGAAACAGCTTATGATTAAGAAGCTCGGCAGAGAGGATTTGTAGCAACAATTTGTGTATGTCTCATGTATTTTATCGTATACTATATACAATTCAAACAGGAGGAATTTAGAAGAGTTCTCGGCCTGACAGAGATAAACCCAGGAGTGTCAAATTCAGTGGCGGCTGGTGTTCCAAATTTTGGTGGTTGCAGTAGTTGGTTGAGTGGATGGGAGAGGGGTTAAAAGACATCGAACTATCATAATCACAGTTTGATAATAGTAAATTATTACTATCATTTTATAACTTCAAACAACGGATAACGTTTACCTTGAACCAACGTAAACATTTACCTGACACAACTTATAAATCAAGAAGATTTCATACACAACGTTGTGCTACAGAGTTACTAGTGGAGCGCTGCAGAAACTTTGAAACCACCAAGCTTACATTGGGAACATAGGACAGTTGTGAAGAGTAGCGCACGTCCTACCATATGTTTGTGTAGTAAGCTCTGCCATTTACTATTGAAGTTGCAAGCGGCCTACAACCACCAGCCTGCGCGCCACATTTGAATTGTACGCGTACATCTGATACCCTCTCCGTTGAAATTTATGACACTTTTAGCTGCTTAATGTTTTCGTATTTATTTTATAGTTTAGTTATTCTATACTGGTGGTTGTGCAATGCTGCAACCATAACACCAGCCGTCACTGATCAAATTGTTATTGTTATGATTATTCGTAAGTTGGCATCGTCAGATGGTGTACGATAATGTTTAAGACAGCTGTATTTACTACTTTGATTATTGTGATGAAATGAAATAAGAAAACGTGGTGTTTTTAAAGAAGTGAATAAAATCGAAAGCCGAGCACAGTATTTTATATTGAAGTAAATACTTCTTTATAAAAGAATTAACGGTAACAAAAATATAAAACGAGTTGGATTCCACTTTGGGAGACAGTTCCAGAGGAAGCGTTCCCATTCTTAATTCATCTAGAACCGTAAAACCTACAATTCACTTATAAAGAATGCAGGTTATCACATTCTCACAACAGTGCCTTAGGAAGGGTTCTGGGAAGACCTGAGTCCGTCTGAAAGATTAGTAAACATAAAACGTATTCAGAAATTTAACCACTTCAGTATTCTTTTTATGTTAACAGTGTAATCACACGCGTGGTCTGTGTTATGCATAGAAATGACCATATGAATAGCTAGTACAGTGCTAGGGATAAATAACGCCTACATATTTTAAATCACAAAATAATTAAGGTCGAAAATAATACTCATAATTTGAAAGACAAATAACAGCTAACTAATACTATGCTATTCTACTGTTGTTGTAGCCTATCTATTGTGCTGTAATTGTGAAATCTAAATTATTTTGATAGCTTTTAACATGATAATGTTTTTAGGTTGGGGTCATTCCACAAAATGCGTGATGCAAAATGTGTAATGTCATCGAAAAATGTAACGCTTCAGGTGATGTTAACACTATATTTTTTCCACACTCTCGATTCCCCACAGTCTAGAAATCTTATTTTTAAAGCCTAAAAGCATTATCATGCTTCGATGTTTCGGTTTCGTCGAAATTATTTTTTACAGTATTTCACATTTGTTGTGGTTTTAACTTTAGATACCCTTATAGAGAGTTTGCAAAAAACATATACTTATTGATATTGCATTCTCAGGATTTGTAGTATATTCCAGTTGGCCAAATTACCAATATTACTTCTTTCTTTAATAAGTGCTTTTAATTTATTTCTTTAAAATTGTTTCATGTCATAAAGATTTACATATGTTCCACGTGCATACAATGAATCTGTGTGATGTGAAGTGTACTGTGTGAGCACAAATATCGCTTATAATAATTCGAGAATAACATATTGAAATCGTACCATCATTTAAGACCATAAAAGTTACAATCTGCAAGTTGTCACATTGAAAGATACTACAATTACACAATCGTTTTCTCCTGCATAAAAAGAATAATACGTACGTGTGATATTATTGCAAAAGAATCTTCTTTTATACATAAAGCGTTATTCTAAAAGAATAATACTTAATCGTTTGATGTATGACACTTTTTAGACAACAATATCTCCAAAGTCAATACACAAACAAGGAAGGTAACTGCTACTCAAGGCTTATACAGACAGTACAAATATTTGTAAAATTTATTAATAAATATTTTACGTCTATACGATGGTATAAATAAAGAATAAAAACCGCAAGAATTATAACAAAACAAATATTTGTATTACAAGTTATATACCATATTGTTACGACATTACAGAAAAATCTACGTGTTTCTCGAATGTTCTAGCGGAATCCGTCTGTAATGTGTGTGCGTACGTCATTCTCAACGCGTTAGCTAGACTGTGCAGACGTCGCGCGGCCGCGTGCACTGTGTGCAAGGCCGCAACCAATTACTTTCTGGTGTTTTCTAGTAGCGTTCTTGACGCGCAGTATGGAGTATTCTGGTATTTCGGTGGGGTATAAATACTGTATAAGTACTCAGCGACGCTCAGTTCAGTTGAGTTGCGATTGATTCAAGTGCGGTTCGGAATATTGTGGCGAAATGTTATGTGTCTTATAATTGTGAGGAATAAATGTAATACAATTGTGTTTTTATATTCGTTGACATTATTATTGCGTGTGAACAATTTTTATTTGATTTGATGTAAGAGACGATCTTGTTGATTACAAACTGTTTAATTGTGATAATAAAAGCTGGTGATTGGTGACTTAATTGGTTTCTTGTATTTTGTTTTCCACTGTACCATACGACGCAACTGTATCACTTAGACCGTCGTAACAATATTATCTACCACACAATACCATTTCATAACATAGCATATAATTATAGAGAAAGTGTAGATTTAACCAAAACTGATGGTTACCTATTATACTGCTGGAAAATATTTGTACGTGTGGCTCAACAAATACAGTAAATTTACACAGTACGGTCTAATTGTTGTTTGCAGCTAATTACGTGATGCATTTTCATAGACAAAGATAGCATGTTGTACAAACTTTCATAAGTGTTTATGTAATTATAACATTATTACTAGAACTCCCAATACTGTATTATTATATTGAAACGAATGGAACCTCCTGGAACAGCCGAGACCGTCTTTCACCTGCCTCCCGACCGCCAGGCGTGCAGGTGTAGCCTCAGTCAAGGTCGCGCTCAAGTACGTTCCAGAGTACTCTGGAGAGCACTCACATTACGCATTACGTAGCGCGAAGTAAGGAGGGAAAGTTTATTGTAGAAGACGTGCGCTACCTATAAAAAGCCGTAGCAGCCGGCTTATAGTTAGCAGTATTGAGCGATTTCCTTAGTGTGGATCGAGTGGCGATTTTCCTCAAGTACGGCAAAGTGTTATTGTGTTAGTGTGAAACTCTAATAGTTGACTTTATTATACAGAATGGGCCAAAAGTCACTACCCATTGTGAGTTACTGAGTTACTCAATTGTTTCTCAAATTGTTTTCCATCTTTGTCGATAAAATTGCACTCTAGTGTTTACATAAGAAACTATCAGACACAAACCAAAGGCGCGTAATTTAAAGTCGATGGGAAGATCACAACCAAAGTTATCTTAATGTTTACAATGGGTAACTCAGTAACTCACAATGAGTAGTGACTTTTGGCCCACTCTGTAGTTGAGTTAAATAGTTGACAAATTTAACTTGAATCATTGTACGAGTATAATCTTGTTGGATAACTTGTTGATTACAAACTGTTATTTGTGATTGATTTAAGCTGCTAATTAGTGACTTAATTGGTATCTGTATTTTGTTTTCCACTGTACCATACGACGATCAGTGAGACCGTCGTAACAATATATTATAATTATGTGTTGGATTTTGTTATGTTGTAATGGATTCATTGTTATTACTACACCGCCTCATAACGTTACTAAATTTCGTGTAAATGTAAATTGTTACAGTAGAGCGTGGAAACTAGAGTGAAGGAGCTTTCTGTGCTGAAGGGTGTTTTATATGACGACACAATTAACAGCCTATGGGGACTGCAGTATGCATCCCGAAACAAGAGAAGCGAACACTGCATCCCAGAGACTATAATGGACGCTCTCAAAGTTATTGTAAAGTTGGGGCACAACCAAGACGTATAAATTTGCATGTCTTTGGGGAAGGCAGACATTACATTTCATTTTCTGTGTCACGACGGGACGGCTGTCCTTTGGGTAGTTAAATCACCGTCAGCAATAAAAATATTTTTATTCACGCTACGGTACATCTGTGCTCTGCTCTGTTACGGAAGCGGAATACTAAAACAGGATATCCGGCTTCTCCTCGTATAGCAGTTTTGCAGTAAAAGATCAAATATTGTATTCTAACTTTTTGTATAGTGTATTCAGGATTCTGTCCATAAATACTTGTACTTCGTTTGTGTCTGGAATGCTTTGACTGTTGTATCTGCGACAATGGAATTAAACAATGTAATCGAAGAAACCAAGTACATGACTTTCATTGATTAAACTGATTTATGGTAACTACTCGCAATTCTTGTGCAAATATAATGGGTGCAACTGAGCAACCAATAAGTCTTCGCCGACTGTATTGAGGACCAGTTCACCGTCCATAGAGGCATCTCTGACCCGCCTCATTTGGCCGTCGTCAGGGATTTCCTATCTGGATACTTTTCTGCTCCCCCCATTGATCCTCCTATTTCGGTCGACGAGGATGACCTTGCGTCTGTCCTAAGCCGACTGAAGAAGAGAAAGGCCCCTGGCCCCGATCGCATCGGCGCCGCTGCGTTGCAGAATCTCCCGCCTTCGGCAGTTGACGTTCTTCTTGAGCTGTTCAACTCCTGTCTCCGGTTGAGTTACTTCCCTCGCCTGTGGAAAACTGCCAACGTCATCATGATCCAGAAATCTAAAAAGCCGCCCACGCTACCTGGAAGCTACCGCCCAATATCACTATTGCCAGTAATCTCGAAGGTATTCGAGCGTCTTCTCCTGGCCCGTATTCGGCCCCTGGTGGATGGTTTCATCCGCGAGGAGCAGTTTGGGTTTAGGCCGAGGCACTCGACTACTCTTCAGCTAGTACGGGTTGTCACCTATCTAGCCGACGCCGCCAACAATCATCAGGCAACAGGCGCTGTCCTGTTGGATGTGAGCAAAGGCTTCGATAAAGTCTGGCACGAAGGCCTGCTCTACAAACTGGCGCATTCGCCAATCCCGACATCTATCGTCCACTTGCTCCGATCCTATCTGACGGATCGCAACTTTAGGATCAGCGTAGATGGGGCGTTCTCTCGGGTTCGCCCTGTCTCCGCCGGCGTCCCACAAGGATCTGTCCTCGGCCCCGTTCTGTATGTACTGTACACGAACGATCTGCCTGTTTATCCCGGGGTCACGTTATCTCTATTTGCCGACGACGCGATGTTTCATTTTAGCTCGCTTTCGCCTTGGCGGACGAGCGTAATGTTACAACGCCAGTTGGCTATGCTTCCGGACTGGCTAAGGAAATGGCGGGTAGCGATCAATACGGAGAAATCCGAGGCGATCTGCTTTACGCATAAGTCCATTTCCCGATGCCAATCCCTCTCCTTAGAGGGGAGACCCATCAACTGGACCGAGACGGTGAAGTACCTAGGTGTTCGGCTTGATCGGCACTTAAACTTCAACGCCCACGTGACCTCAACCCTCAACTTGGCTCGTGGCGTCAGAGCCAAACTATCACCTATGCTTTCGCGGAACAGCTGCCTGGCTGTCCGTACCAAACTTACATTGTATCTACTGTTCCTCCGAACAGTACTCACTTATGCGGCACCCGCCTGGTGGCCTCTCCTGTCGGCCACCAACAGGCATAGGCTGACTACATTTCAGAGCTGGACACTACGCTCCCTCACGGGGTCCCCGTGGTATGTGCGAAATACCGCCATACATCGTGGTCTCCGTGTTCCCACCTTAGAGGTCTTCGTCTGGTCACTGGCAACGAATTTGTTCGCCAAGGCCGGCGAGTCCTCTTATCCGCACCTCCGAAGGCTTAACAGCATGGAGAATGCACCGCCCCCTCGCCGCGTCAGGCGCCCTAGGGCGCTGCTAGACGACCCCCCCTAAGTTCATCACATGAACCCCCCAGAAACGAATCCCCCAACCTTCTGGAAATCTGCACCGATCACCATCAATCACTACCTGCGCCTGCCGAAACTGTAGTCAATCATGCTGCGGCAGATTGAATGGATAGATTTATTGCCAGCATCGGCTTTGCTGATTTGGCAGGGCCTTGATCCGGGACATGGGCTCTCGCGAGGTTGTGCAAATGCCTTCCTTGCGAAAGCCGACTGCCCCGGTGATAAGTTCCGTCGACTCGGCCGCTGCCTTCGGGCAGACGAGCCTCTTGTATTCGCCAGCGCGTCTCTGAGTTTCCGTGGGCTATGTCCCGGAGACCAATGAGACGCGACCAGGCGTTGCGATTGGCTGAAGCCATAATAACGACTAAGATCCCCGTCAGCACCTGCTTTGTCGATTTGACAGGTAATGACCTGAGACATGAGCTCCCGCGAGGTTGTGCAAGTGCCTTCCTTGCGAAAGCTGGCTGTCTCGGTGACATTACCCACCATTTCGGCCGACGCCCTAGGGCGCTCGAGCTTGTTGTCCTCGCCGGTGCGTCGCCACGTTCCCAAAGGTTAGCCTGAGGGGACCATGGTGTCGCGCCTTGGCCGGACAATTGGCTGAAGCTAAAGCATCAGCTTGCCACCGTGGTGGCCATGTTAATTAATCATGGACCCGCGGACTGCACCCTAACATCCTTGAGCAGAGCAAACGACCGCGCTGAACTGTTGGCACCTGGCGTTCATCAGGCTTAGGCCTGGACAACGCACACAAATTAGGGCGCAAGACGCCCGTGCATCCATCCATCCAACCAATAAGCCTGGTTTACAATTGACAGAATCTGAGAAAGGAGACTCGTTAAATATAAGTACTACCGAGCGTTGTTCCGCCAGATGTAAATAAATAAATAAATGAATAAATAATAATAATAATGAAAATAATAAAAATAATAATAATAACAATAATATTTGCTTTGTAATATCGATCCTCTAATATGCGGACATTTACGTTTTTTAATGTGTCTTTATCTTCTAAAAAAGTAGATAAGGGTATTCTTTTCGAAAATATTTTGGATCTTGTAGTTACACAAAGCATTGCTAATTCGGGTAAGAATCTGTCTTCTGAACAAACTCGAAACTGTTGTTAACTGGCAGCCAATAGTACGAGACGCCAAGAAGTTCGTCGATTATATCACTACGTTCTGGAAGCGGCCCTGGCCGGCTGTCAGGAGAGAGGCCACAGAGTATCGTCAGCGAAATCGATGAGTTGTAATCTCAGGTACGGAATGTCCTGTAGAATGAAGCTTGCAGTCGGTTAACCACCGTATCCACGGAGGAGTTTCTCTTCTGGTTCACGAGAGGAATTATTTCCGGAGGTGCTGGCAGTGGACTTACCGGCCGGCAAGGTAATTGGGCGACCGTTCGGTTAGATCGCGATATGCTTTCAAGCAACAGTGCTGTTGGAAATTCACCGTGGCCCGAATGAGTGGGCCAATAACCGTAGACCAACTGATATTAGTGGATAAGGCGTCCACCTTCCATCTCTGGCCTTGCTGAATCGTTTAGACATTTCCTAGGTCGCCCAGAAAGAAAAGCTGAATTCCTAAAAAGAAAAGCTGTTTCGAGGGACCTCCCGCGGCTGAAACGTCTATGAAGCAGTCGAGGACGAGGTGCAACTGTTGCTTCCCGTCACTAGTGCTTTCCGATCGCCCCACCCAGTTAAATGCCCTAATGCAGAAAGTGTTCCACACATCGCACTCTAACACTTTCCTGAACAAGGGTTTATTCCTGGTAGTTGGTAGTAAGAAAAAAGAAGAAGGCAACTAGCGGAGGGGAAAAGTATCACATGTGACGACAGTTTGCCGCCAGTCATTCTTCTAGTCAAAGAAACTAGAACGTCTCGTACATCGACGTATGTGATACCATCTTAGAAACGTTGTGATCCATAAAAATTCGGTTTCCGCCAGTTTTCAACTAACGGACTTCTATTCTAAGTGGAAATCGAAATCCCGGACCTTTACCTGCAAATGGTAGCTAGTTTTCAGACAGACAAGATCTTCAACGTGAGAATAGACGTTCCAAGTCCTACGTCCCTTTTGAGAGACGTATCGTCTATTGTATACCTAAAAGTAACATCCTAAGCCCTCTTCTACTCTTCGTTTACGTCAGGGTCTAATGGGGAGAGTCTGGAGTCCAGATACCTCCCTTTGGGTGTTTACACATCCGATCATAACCCTGCCAAGGAGATTATAACGGTGCAGCGCTAGCGCGATTCGTTCGATGACCGTGGCCCTTAGACATGAGAGGAAGAGCATCCCGTGCTATTCTCCAAGCTCTGAGAGGAGCAGTGTAGCTGTGTGCTCATAGGCAGACCTTATTTGCGCTGGTCTAGAGTAATCAAGTAACTCGGTGTAAAGTTAAACTGTCATTTCACTTGCCGTTTGCGCAGTCGCTGCCTGCGAGTAATCGTTCTTCTAGCTCAATGTTTTTAACACTTGACAGCTTACCTATGACCAAGATTCGCTGGCGCGTAATTGTCCCCGATAGTCACCTATGCTGCTCTTTTTTGGGATAGAAATGCAAAGCGCCTTCAATACAGGGCTGCATCTAAAGCAAAATTTCCTCCTTGTTCTTTCCTCACTTGCTAAAAACCTGACACGGTGTTCGATCCTTGGACAACATTTCTGAAACGTCTGGTACGTATGTTTTAGGTACGAGCGGCCAGTAACCCAGACAATTTCTACACAGCCGAACTTTTCAGGTACTGCATACATCCACGTGAGACTTGTAAACGACTTCGACACACACACTACATTAAAGTTATTTAGTTCGACTAGCCGTTGTAAGGGAAGTAACAAAAATATTACTTGTCCCGCCGGTATTACGAGGCTGAAGTTTAGGACTGTAGGTCGATATTCGGCTACCTTAAGCGGATCTTCTCTGACGTACTAATCCATAGAACCATACAACCAAAACTGGTGTTGTTGTAAGAACAACCACTATCAATATAACAGAAACGCTAAAAAGGTTTACGTAATAATTAGCAACAAAAAATAAACCTTTAAATTTATTATGTTTGTTAATAATAAGCGAGCTGCTATTCATAATAAATGACAAGTTACGTCCCCGATACGTTTAGACAGACTCTGACAATATTAGTTAAGGTAATATACCTCACTTACAATTAACGACTCACAATTACTCACACATCCTCAAAATTGCATCGGCCTGTTGTATTAAAACTAGATTCACACACGTACAAATGGTCACGCAATTGGTAAAAGTCACTTCAAATGTATCTTCTCTACACGTATCACCCAATAAACGTGTAGGCATTACTAAGGAACTCAGCACAGCGGATCAATAAATGCGGTGGCGAACGTGTTCCAGATAGTCTACTATATAATCTAATGTACCAGTTAGGTTTACTTCCTAACAAGAGTTAAGTTTCCTAACTCGAGTAAGAAACAACTCAAACTGAGGAAATTAAGTAGTCAACGGTCAAGTTAATCAATTACTAAGCCAAGTTGTCTGATTATGGGGTGCCTCAAACTCACAAGCGCGCGCGCGCACACACACACACAAACTTCAGTAAGTATATTATGTTTATATACAGTTGTGAGAGTAAGTGTGTGTTTGCGTTCATAAGTAACGACATATATGTAAACATTCTACTAGCTATACCGGAGTATGCTCGTAACAGAGACTTTCAACTATTTGGGGATTTAAATGGACAGCAAGCCGACTAAAAATAATAGTTAACAAATATTACATTGGATAAAATTATAGCAAATATTAACTTGGTTAAAATTATAGATACTTCAGTTACTGTGCAATTATCATTCATGCCGTGACACACTGTCTCCTACTTCTTCTGATAGTTCCTATCCGTTTGGGATGTTGGATATCATACAGGCTATTTTAACTTTCTGCACTGCTGTACGGAATAAGTCAGTTGTATTGATGCCAAACCAGGTCCTTAAATTTCTCAGCCGTGATATTCTCGGTCGTCAAACTCCTCTCTTTCCAAGTACTTTTCCCTGTAGTATGGACTGCAATAAGTAACATCTCTGTTCATTTCTCATGAGATGTCCCAGATACTGAAGCTGTCTTATCTTCACTGTGTTAATAACTTCCCTATCTTTCTTTATCTTCCTAAGAACTTCAACATTAGTTATATGTGCTGTACATGAAATGCTCAGTATTCTACGGACTCCGAAATACAATTCATTTATTCAGTGCTTTCTTCTTCAAGATTGTGTTTAGTGATTTTTATTGAATTTATACATATTTGTTTGAAGAAAATGGTCATGTTACTACAACATATACACATATGTATACACTTTTTAATTAGCATGTAATATTTTTAATCTAATTGTAATCAAAATTTATTTTTTACCACAAATCATATACCTTACAATAATGTTCATTACTTTGAACACAAATGTTATTGTCACTACGAGATAAATAGGACTTGGTGTGTGACTCCAGTTATGGAGTACATCGGAACTGTAAACGATCACGCCCTCTTACATCAGAAGGTAGTCTATGATAAATCCACATAATTGTTTAACCATCACCCTCTTAAACCTCCACTTGTCACAACTGCTGCTAAGCTGTCTGTTAACCTTATAAATTTACGCACTACAAAACTGTGTAAGTTTTGTACAGCCGGTTGCAAAATTATGTTTGCTCAACCGACGATAGGAAACTGTTGTGTACAATTAACATTATTTGTCACGATTTGGTGTCCACACAATTTATGAAACAAATATCATTTTATAAATTAATATTCTAAAAATGCTTTAAGGAGACATATTTGTTTTATTAGTTTAATAAAGTTATTTTTTCAACACGATTAATTCATTCCTTTCAAATAACTAATTCAAACTGTATTTAGGCCTAAAGAGAATATTCTGTATTAAAATTTAACTTGAAGCGTGGATATTAATTTTCTGTAGTGCGACAATACATATTTCTATTCTTGTCAGCACTTCTGTATGTGCTTGTTAACGTTATCTCTACATATTACATAATTTCACAGTAAAGGACAAACAGTCCATAACTTGGTAGGCTAATAATGTTAATTAACAGTGACATGGTGATATGTATTCACGAGAGAAGTGAAAATGCACTTAATGATATACCATATGACACGACATACCACACTCAATATATCGAAATATTTCGGCGGCGCTTTATATCTTTAATCTGAACAGCTTTATTTAAAACATATTAAAATTTATTACACGTGATTTTAACTGGCTCAAGGCAAAATGCCACACCGTTTTAGGGTTTAGAAAAATATTTGTTTTGCCACACCGCCAAGTAGGTAAGAAAAGGAGCAGATCGCTAAGGATGAACCTGAGTAAACTGCCACACCACAAGCGCGCCGGGAGGTAAACGACCTTGATAACTGACGTGCTGGCCACTAATACAGTAAATCCTTGTTGTCGTATAAGTTGTTTAATTTCCTGAGACGTTCTGAGGTTAAATGTTTGATAAGTAATGCTGTAATGCTGTACATTTGTTATAATTCGATAAAATAAATATCGGTGCAGTAAAAATTCGCGATTATATCTAAAAAAGAAGCGTTCAATGTTCCGAACAAATTAAAGACTGTAAATTTTAACAATACGTTTTATTTTTGTTAGGTTAGTTTGAAATTTTTAAAACTTGAATACTTTGGAAATCAACTTAACAGACTTTCGGACATTAAAAATAATATTTTGTGTGTGTATACAAAAATTAATTGTAATCGAATATTTATAAAATTTTATGGTAAGAATCCTGAATTTCTCGTTTTAGTTTTCTGTGAATACAATGAAGGGATCCAACCTAGAAGCTAGACCCCCCCCCCCACCAAGAATATGGTTCTAGTTACGCCAGTGTGTTTTATACTCATTACTACTTTTTCACGTAGTATGACTTTATCTGTGTTTAAGTTACTGACAAATATGTTCAATACTGTTTAAGTTTAATTAAACACCCATACAAATTTAAACGTAGTGTAAAACTTACAGCATAAACCGCAATGATCTTTTCAAATACTTAGCAGTGTAAAATGTTAATTTTTGAAGTTTTCACGTGGATACGACGGCACTATAAAGTATGGATTTATATGATTTTGATGCTTTCTTTGTGAAAATGTATGTGAGGCATTAAACTGAAAGGAATGTTTTAGCAGGATACAGTTATCGTAATATTTAAAACAAAATCAGATGATAACTCTTTTGAACGGCATGTAACGATAGTATAACGCAAACACATACAATAAGATCAGTTGTTTTCCTTGAGCGGTTGTGGTGTGGCAACTCAAGACTACACAAGACGTTCCCTTGTGACTAACGTTTTTCCTACCTGCTTGACGGGTGTGGCAATTCGCCCATAGTTCTAGATTCTTAAAACGGTGTTTAAATAACAGTTACTAACACGTTAATAATTTCTGCTTAGTTAAAAATTAGTTTAGATTAATTAGTACTTTTATGGTCACGGAGAAGCTATTTCACGTATGTCTGTACCCCTTCAAAAACGCAGAAAACACAATGTAACGTATTTATGAAACCTGGAAATCAAATTTACCAGTATCTGTGTCTTAAATTTGGTATGTTCTTGAGGCCTCCGGCCTGCTGTACCCCCTGGTTGTGTTATAACTCGCGCTCCACCACCGCCAGAGAGAAATCACCCATCTAGTAATCTGGGAGTTGTGTGCGCGCGCGCGCATGTGTGTGTGTGTGCGTGTGCGTACGTGTCTTGTAAGGTTACTTGTCTAGCCCAGACAAGACTGTATTATTTGTCCCCAGCGATGGGAAGTGGGCAGTAAGACCGAGTCGTGACCTTGACTTGATCACACGGCGCAGCACTCCGTTGCGATTGTGAGTTGCAAACGCAACCACTGTCCCTGCCATTTCGGCCCCATTTATTTAAACACTGTAGGTTAATCATGTTAATGTGATTATGATAATTATTAAATATAAAAATTAACAAGATTAGTTTCATATTAATTTCGTACACATTTCCTCATATGAAATCTAAAGTTGGAAAACTGAATTTGTTTTACGAAAATTACGGGAAAATACGTGATTTTTAAACCTCTTAGAGTTATGTAACAACCGACCTTGCTTTACCTCATCGTGGTAACTAAGAACAGATTGGATGCGGTCACGTGATGTAATTGCAGCACATATATAACGGTGAGAGAATGGCAGTGGCTACTGCTGTCTCATCTGTTTTTGGGATAAGTACTATCATTCCCTACTGTCTGTCTACAGAATGTAATGCAACCTGTACTTCCTTATACAGTACATACCGCTAAATTTACTTAAATGGAACGGTTATTCGCGCATTAAAACCAACCCACGTAAGCGAATTATAAATAATTAGCAACAATCATAAAATAAATATTTATAAATGTTATTGTAAATTACAAATAGTAAACGGACAAAATTATAGGACAGATAAGCGTGAAATTTTAAATTACATGTATTTAACATCAATCGTTATGGCAGCTGGCTATTAGTCTAACTGGCCGGATTGTTATGACCACCATTGACAAATTCGGAGAACTTACGTCCTGCAGTAATATACCAATTACTGCTCATAGGAATAAATTATTACTTAATCAATGATTTAGCTAATCAAAAAGTAATATTTTAAAACTGTTAATAATTAATTGCTTAACCCTATTTGTTTTTGTTTTTAAAATATACAGGCTTGATACGTGACTCGATGATGGTTCTCGTTATATAATGTTACACAGGACAAGACTCTTCATTTTAGAATCGTTATTCATTACAGAAAATTCAAACCAAAGGTAGTAAAAGCGATCAACATTCATTTAGTGATTTCCACAATTTACATATAATTCAGCAATTCTCACAAATTTGTTAATCTAGTAGACGGTCTTTGCAATTTATTATAATAATGAATTAATCGCTGTCAAATCAAAGGCAAATGCAATAAATCATTGAAAGTAGCCTTTTACACAACGCTCGCTTTATTGAGATTATAATAGTCACACTACTCCGTGTAAATATACAACTGCAGCACTAAGCGCTGGATACAGCAAATTATATGGTTTAGAATATTCTCGTCGTGTGTGGAACTTCGTGGAATGTTCTACTCTGTTGTGGGCAGTAACATTGATTTTACACACACTCTCTTTTTTGAACAATCGTAGAAATGTTCTTGAAGACGTGTATTAAGGCTGGCCCACACGAGCGTCTTCGTTCAGCGAATGAAGCCAAAACAGTAAGTATGGGTAATGTGCACCGAAATGAAGCACGTGTATAGGAAAGTTATCCACCATTCCCCTCCGTTTGCATCATTTCGTCTCGTCTTGAGCCCATTCGTCATCTTTCTGTCTATTATGAATTTTCTGCCATATATCAAATAATAATATAATTGACTGTCCGTTCCCAGACTTTTTGATTCGTCATGTTTCGTTTCGTTTTGTCAACGCGAGTGCTTCATTCAGTAGATATAAACCGAGCTATACACATAATTTCCTCATTCTTACTATAATCAAGTAAAATATTAAATTCTAAATAAGTCTAATTTACATATTACGCATTTGGCACTGCACAGTAACTTTGATAAGGCCTTACAATTCTATATTTACAAGCCTGAAAATACAAATTTAGCCTCTGATTACATAATAATCATAGTTTTTTTATTTTCTTACTTTATAGCCATTGTATTTTAACACACAGACTTACAGTGCTTTGGTAAGGTCGAATAGTTTTTTATTTAACAGCCTGGCTAACAGCTGATGGCTTAAAAATCTATGTCGATTATATAATAAATATATTTAGTCTCATTATTACCTTTTCCTAATACTGTTAAGGAACTACAGGCGTGTCATTTTCCTATCTCTGTTACAGATTATTGTAAGTAATTTTGTCTAAAAACTTTGTAGGGTAAACGTTTTTCAATAAACGTTTACGCTGAAACGAGATTTAAAAGACAACACTTGAGTACTTTTAATTACAAAATGTATCGAAAACAAAAAGATTACAGGAAAACTTCAAGTTTTTTCCGGATAATTAACTCCGTTTATCCTAGCTAACAAATAATTTTTCACATCAATTGGCGTGTCAATTTTTATTTAATGTTGGAAGAATAATTACTAAATTTTACTCTCTAATGATTATTAATTAATTAATTAAAATTTTAACGTCGTTTTCTAGTAAAAGTAATAATCTTGCATATATGTTACGTACATTGATTAAGTCGTATAAATCACGATATCTGGATCAAATATAATTATAATGCAAAGGTTTTTAAAAATATATAAACACTTGGTACGTTTCAGTTTTTATTTTAACTTTGACAGCTGTTTCAGCTTATTATGCTATTGTCAAAGAGATCAGGGTAGAAACTAAACTTTATCTGAAACAGCTGCCAGAGTTAAATAAAAATAATTATAATGACACTGCTTTGGAATATCAGTTATTTGAAAATGACATTTTCAGGAAAGGGTACAAGTATTTTAAGGCAATATGCTGTTGGCAAGTGCTATTAGAAACCGCAAGACTTAGTTGTGGATAACAAGTGATATTAACAAAGACGTACAATTTGATGAACTAGTGTTAGAACAGCGTAAACTCTACTACGTTTAGCAGTACACGTTTGAAAGTAGCAACGCGTTGAGCAGAATGTCAGGGGCTCAGCACTCGGATGGCAGTTTCTAACTGACAGTTAATTACGTTATTTGTGACGAGAGTTAATCTCGGTTGTAATCGGATTATAGTCCCAAACTGTCGGACTTACGGCAGTCTCTGACGCAAACTCTAGCTAAAGATAGATGCATGAATTTAGATCTTCTTTCATTCACACAGTACGTTAAGTAAGACAGTACCTTTAAATTACGATGATAACGTTAACAGTGCAAATTAGAAAGATAAAACGGATTAATGCAGTATTAGTATGATGTTAGTTTGGCCTTATTCATGTGCTGCGTGCATGAGGTGTCTGTTATAATATGGATTTTACGTGTTCACTTTTTGGTGCTGATAACTTATTACTAAAGCGCACACTTTTTTAATCTATTACGAGAGGAACTTACAGCATTGCGTTTGCATGTCCAGCAGTGAACTATGTTGACCAGATGACAGATATTGAATGGATAGATCTATATTTATTACGTGACTTGAAGATACTTTTAGAAAAAACGCGCGCGCGCGCGCACACACACACAGTGTATGTTTATGCGAGTATTTCATTTATTTAGTTATATGCATATTCGTTGAATCGATCTCTGTTCTGTAACGTCAGGACTATTTTTTACATTTTTAAGTTCTGTTCCTTTTTACAGTTGCTGTGTTTCAGGATGATCAATGTTAAATATTATAGCACTTTAATTAACGTTGTTTCACTTAATAAACAGGCATTATACAAGCAATACAATGATGTAAATATTAATTCTTTTGATTGTGTATTAAACAAAAATTAGGCTAGTCTTAATGGTGAATTTACATTTATTCAGCAAGAAGTGGATCCAATGTAGGAGTTTTTAACCAGATTGTTTCCATAGTTTTTCCATAGTACTTCAGATATGGAAAAAAAGATCTCTTAAAATCGCATTTAAAATTCGTAGCGATTATAATATTGTATTAATGTAATTTTCAAGATTTTTTAATGAAATTCATATATCTTCTTCTTCTTCTTCTTCTTCTTCTTCTTCTTCTTCTTCTTCTTCTTCTTCTTCTTCTTCTTCTTCTTCTTCTTCTTCTTCTTCTTCTTCTTCTTCTTCTTCTTCTTCTTCTTCTTCTCCACGTCAAGGTATAGGCTTACAGTCTGTTCCGCCTTCATTAAAGCCATCTTTTTTTTAGCCATCTTTTTTTTTGTCTATCTATATTTCATCCTCCTTGAGCTTTGTATCTTTTTACTTGTTTAGGTAGTCTCATGTCTTCCACTGTCTCGATATGCTGCGTCCATTTTATTTGTCCTTCCCTCATTCTGCTGGTCATATATAATGTACATTTAACTCGGTTCTTATATCCTCATTTCTTATTTGATCTCTAAGTGTGCAACCTTTGGTTTTTCTCAAAAATTTCATTTCACTATTCTCCCTATCTTCCTCATCATTTCTCGTCATCGTCCAAGTGTCGCTTCCATAAGTTAAAACAGGTGTTTCCATTATTTTATACAATTTTATCTTGCTATCTAAAATGTATTTATAATGCTGAAAAAGCCTTTGTTTTGATAAGGACACCAATAATTGTTTCGTTTAACACAAAGCACTATCTGGGTACACACATCTCTACTTGGAAACTGTGGTGTGCAGAAAAACTGTTCAGGAGGACTTGGCTTCTTGAACAGCTCCACGTATTTAGAACGCCTTGTAACCGTAGACACTACTATTTTTCTGTGGTTTTATAACTATCTAAAACTTTATAACAAGTAAAGTGTATGAATCGACAACATACGAACGTAGGCCAACGCCCGCGTGTCCTTCTCCCTCCACACACATACTCATACGCGCGCGCGCTTGGTTATATTCCACTTATTCAAAATCATTAAACGCAAAAGCCGTTATAAAGCTTTTAAAAGAACAAAGGATAATGAAGCGATATTTGCAGAGACTATCCAAAATATAAAATTCGACAACTAATCGAACCATACTACAATGGAACCTCGATAACACAAATCTCAAGGGGATTATAAAACATTCGTGTTAACGGGAATTCGTCAAAGCGAGGTTCCTGTTATGAAGGTTAAGATAACAAACGTTCGTGTTATCAAGGTTCTGCTTCATAAAATTCGGCTTACGGACTCGCTGCCGTGGGTGATTCATCTTATAGGAGTCAAGTTCGAGCCATAGAGGTTCTGATCTGTAAAAACTCGTGTTATAAAGGTTAATTAGTACAGTATTTTGATCTCAAATAAACGAAAATTTGGCTTATCAAGGTTTTAAACTAAGGAATTTTGGGTTATAGAGGTATTTTTAGTAATGAGTGTTAAGGGACATTCAAGAGGATTGAAAAACATTTGTGTTATCAAGGAATTCGTATAATTGAGGTTCGTGGTATCGAGATGCCACTGTATATCGAATAAAATACAAATAGACAAGAATCTTTTGGATATGGTAATACAGTCTATTTCCTACATTGTACAGAATTTATGGAGGTTGTCTTATGACGATTAGCATAGGATAACCATGGGAGTTAAAGCAGACGGAAATTTGCAGATGATTTAGTGTTGTTGGAACAGGTATGCATAAGGTTTAATAAGGCTGAAGTAGTTAAGAAGACTAAGAATTGAATGTGAATCTAAAGCAGTAATAGAAAATAACAGAAAAACGATGAGTTTACTATTAATTAAGGTCAGATCGTCTTTGTAAAGAAGAGCAATATTATTAAACTAACCTAAGGATCTGTCTTAAGGTTCAGTTAAGTTTCAGACCCATACACAATATATGCCAAAACAATAGACAATTCTGAGCCATGCAAAGAGGTGTAGAAAATTTATCAGAAACAACAGTTACAAATTGTGACAGAAAAAGAATTGATTAGATATGTACTGAAAACTTAATATGTTGTTTACAGAATTAAGAGGACATCTGGCTCTAGGTGAGAAAAGTACACTATTATAAGGTCTGCGAAGTGAGAGTCTAGACTCGTTAAACGGTCTCTTTGCAAGACGAAAGAACAACCTAATTAGTTACTATTATATACTGAAATAAAAAACATTTATTAAATAATAAAATAATAAATAAAAACGTGTAAGAATTACGTTGACTAGTTATAAAATACGTAGTAGGAATCCAGTCCTAATGTTTGCAAAAAAAATTTACAAAAATTATTGTGATTAATTAGTTAAATTTGGTTACCTAATGTTTAACATAATTACCAAAGAATGATTACATAAAAAATCAACTTGATAAAGTTAACTTAGAACGCTTTCTATATAATGTAAATTTATGTTACTTTGTATAAACAACAAAGGTGCGATTGAACATATTCTTTGCAATTAGATAGCCTCTAACAACGGATTACATAGTTGGGCAGTCGAAAAATTTATCAAATAATCACCAAATACTTCGTTGTTGTTGTGGCATAATCGCCAGCAGCTATGCAACATAAACTCCATTATTCACTAAGGCGTATGCAGAATCTTCTTTGAGGGATTAAACAGAACTATTTGTAGGTATCTTGTAATGAAATAAAATCAATGAAAATTGAAGTACTTCACAATACAATTCAAGCCTAACCTGAAACCTTTTAAGTAATAAATGTGAAACTCAGTACTATAGAACTTCACTGTGTGTTTATGTATTTAATTCTAAATAATTGCACTTCGCTTTGTGTTATCATGTATTTACTCATGACTGCACACGTGTATAGAGTAATTACAGATAGTACGATATGGGGGTGCACAGTACACAGCAAGCAAGCGGGATAAACGTGTGGTTAGCAGAGTGGAATGAACTGTCATACACGTACACTATAACCTACGTATTGTACCCTGTGCAGTATATTGTGGTCGCCAAAACAAACACGTTATTTTGTTACTGAGAATGATACCAAATATTGACCCATATAAAATTATAAGTATATGTTATAATTTTCCTTGTTATAATATGCTCTATATAAATATATAGGTATATTCTGATGCAGCACTGAAGATACACAAGTATTTATTATTCATCTATTGATTTTAATTTATTAAGCAGAGAGTAGTACTTTCTACTCAGTAGAATATCATAAAAGTACTGCAGGTTTTTCTACATAATTTCTACAAAAAGAAACCTATGAACGTCAGCCAGCTTAGCGAATGGTCATTTTAATTGTTTATGAAGTGTTTTATCACAGTACAAATTCCAGATTAACGAAGTCGTTCTATAGAAATCCTATCTTTAAGGAGATCTAGAGCCTGTACTATTTACTAAATGGATGCTAAAATTTACAAACTCCAGGATGCAGCTAACTGGGTTCACACAGTAGCTTTACTGTGAAAAATAAAACAATCTTTACTTTGATTAATGACTCTCACAAATGAATCCAGATTTATAGAAAAAAGGCACTTCTATACGAGGTTTTAGTTTAACAGAAGAAAAGACAATTGAATAACGATGTGTAAGTAACTATCATAAATATACTAAAAGTGGAAACTTAACTAACTTAGCTAATGTGACTAAATTTATTCGTTACACTGAAAGTTTTCTAACACTGAATTATAAACGTATATCGATCTTTAGTCGAATTGTTTTGGAATACGAGAGTCGGAAATGTTTACGATGAAAACATGGGAAAGCTGTCTACCAAACACTGATGTATTCCTTTTATAAGAAGCGCTGAACCACTATTCATTGCATCCGAGAGGGTCGTAATGTATAATAAAGCTGTTATAGCCGAACTCTGTAATAAACTGGTCTCAGAGGAGGCATCAGTTTAAGTTTACATGGGTTAATGTATTTATCTCCGCCTCCCCCATAAACACACCTTTTGTAAACATGCACATTTTGAAAATAAACTGTTTAAAATAACTGTAGATATTAAAAAACATTTTCTACTTAAATTCTATAGTGTTTTTGAAACAAAGAGAAAAAAATTACCGTAACTAAATTATTATTCGATGGGTGTAATTTGCATTACACTACGTAGGCCTACAACTTATACTTGGAAAAACGTAAAAGAACACAAAATCGTACATAATTGTTTCTACAGATTCAGAAGGATGATGCCTTTCTTAAACAATTCATGGCCAGATTAAACCGATTTTGTAGGAGATGTTTGTGATTCTCCCAATTAAACTAGATTTCTGTACAGAAGGACCAATTAGAGATTTAGAATTTCCCTCAAGGTATGGAAAAATCGGTGTAATATCAGTTTATTTTGGATGTTCAGTCGTTGCACTCGTTGACTTCCCTACAAACGATTATTTTGGAGAAAACGGCCACAAGTCCGTGAATCTATCGTAATTGAAAAAAAAACTACTGAATTCGAAGTGATAATCTTCTAACGATGAAAAATATTTTAAGAAGTATACTTTGATGGCAGTCTAAAACCGAAAGCTTTTCGTGAAAGCCTAACTGTTATATTGTCCTCATACTTTAGTGTGAGTTGGGATACAGTAGTTTGTGTCGGATGTGAAACAATAAATTCCGTACCCATTAACAATCCGAAAGCGGCGTTAAAATGATCTACAATCTACATTCTACGGGCATACAATTCGGCTTTTGGAGGTGTCAATTGTCGATTACAGGTCACCGGTCTTCAGCTACGAGTATTGTTTCTTAAGCCTAAGTACCAGGGAAGTTCAAATTCTATTACATTGTCAAGAGCAAATCAAAACATAAACAGCAAAATTTTTTTTAAATTGTATAAATACAAATAATAGAAAGAAAATTAAATTTAGTTATTTTTGTGTATGGTCAATAGAACGAATTATTTTAACAATCGATCATCAACAAATTAATCTTTTAAATAATTTAATTTTTAACATTGTGAATTAATTTTTAATAAATTATTATTCCATCTGTGTCAGCAACATTAATTCAATTGTGCTTATTACACCGTTTTGTGTGAGCGTGTGCTTGTGTGTGCGCGCGCAGTAAGGGGGAGAGGAGAGAGAGAGAGAGAGAGAGAGAGAGAGAGAGAGAGAGAGAATATGTGTGTACGTAAACAAGGCGTAAACTTTGTAACCGTAACTGGGGTTGATAGAGTTTATGAAATCCGTTTTGACAATATAGGGTACCAGTTTGCCTAATTTAGATAATTACAATAGTCTGCTTACGATATCTTTTGGAAATATATGAGTATAAGGGTGACTCTATCATAGCTAATCAGTGGACTTATAATAAGATTTTTTTTGTGAATTCGGAAGCTCATTGATTTGTCCGTCAGAGTATTACAAAGAAACCATAAAAGTCTCGGGGCAAAAACAATATTAGCGGTTAGACGGGAAGCTTAATTGAAAGAAACGAAAGCCGATTGTGTTCCTAAAAGAAACACAAATTAATTTCTGTAATTTTTTTGTAAGTCTTCCCATCAGATCAGTTACTTCTGTTATAGAAATCAATAGTTTCGGCAGAACCAGATGTCTACATTCGGGTAACGTTGCTTTGCCTGTTAATTCATTTCTCTCTTACACTTACCGTGTAATGTAGTCGATTAACACACGGAGCGATCCGCACGTGTCGACTTGTTTGCAGTAACGATTGGGCAGGTTCTAAGAAAAGTAGAGCCGATTTGATGTGTTTTATACTTCACAATATTAAAATTTCTCAAAAACTTAATACTATTAATTATGTTGAAAATTCAAGTGAATTAAAATTTTCTACTATCAATAAAGGCAAACTTCAAATACGTTTGATAAGGTTTTCTGAAATTTTTTTAAACATTTTCACAAATTACATGTGCTTGGCCTCTGTGTAGGCATATAATTAAGTTATAAAAAGTTACTTTTTCAAACATTAGTTAATGTTAAAAATTGATATTTCTGCTTTCTCCAAAATACATTAATGGTATTGATTAGATAAGCTTCTATTTACATTTAAAAATAAATGCAATTTTAATTTTACATCCTCGTTTCTACTTGCTATTTGCTCACATTGTAAGTTTTTCATATCATTTTACATAAAGTTCTAAACATTCTAATACAAATGTAGGCCTAATACTTCTATTTAAGATGACGACTCCGGTTAAAGATGGTTTACATGCTGGTATGGTGAGTACTATTTCGGCTGAAGAGCGATTCACAGAAGCACAGTCTAGTTATACTCCCTGCTTAATAGCAAACGTCAGCTTCAGATTGATGTCGCTAAAGCATTCTCCATTGAAAATGCAACAAACTCAGCTTGTGTGAGGCCGCCAAGCAACACAGAACTAATAATATATAGTTATTAGTTGAAAAGTGAGAAACTGAGAAAAGTCCACACCATTATAAACTTAAAATTTATTCGTAGACTATACGGACGGTCAAACTCACTAAAATATTCCCACTGAAAATTCCGTATAACAGTAAATCGCAAGCACAGACATGATAGACTTACACATACACACACGCGCCCACGCGCGCGGAAATGAGTCAGTAGAGAACCATGTCAGCTGTTTGAACCGACCATTCGCTAGAGTAAACCCAGTGCTCTTCTACATTTCAAAGAATAATCGTTACAACTAACAGCATTCCTTCTTTTATGTCTGCACTGTATTTATTCGTAAAGTATGGGTAATCAGTCTTTGAGATGCCACAAAACTCTTCTATTTATGCAGGATATAACTCATTTCCGTACAATGTATATGTTATTGCTTCTACTACTACTACTACTACTACTACTACTATTATTACAACAACTACTAATGTTTAGTAGGGAATGCATTTATACCCTGATTAACGAAAGAAAGTGACTGGCGGAGCGGCCGCGCGGCGACCGAGTTTGTAGTAAAAACATTCCACTTTATAACCTCGTGGAAACGTAAAATACAGGGCGAGAAATGTCTAATGAACTGTATTTTAACCATCAATTAAAGACGTTTTTAACAAACTTTTCTAATTTTTAAAATCTCTTTTCAATAAATTTACATTGTGAGTTAAAGAAAAAAATACACGAATTTGAATTAAAAAATTAGGGTTTATCGTTTTTATTACGTAAGAACTCAGAGGTTAAGCATCGGAAAAAAATTTCTTGTAGACAAATGGTAGTCCACCTTCTTTAGTACAATATATCAAAAATTGAGATTCCTACGATTAAAATTAACGACGTTATTAATTTTTTTCTAATGTCCTGTTAACTCAGTTGTTAAAAGTTGTACACGAATGAGATTTGCGTGACGCTCTCTTTAGATAACTAAATGTAGAAGACATATACAACTTACACCTTGTACGTGATAGGAATACTACAATGGATTAATATATAAAGTGAATTTCACAGAGAGCAATGCGTGGCGCTCTGCGGCGGAAGTACAGTCAGAACCTATTGGACCCATTATATTCGCGCGCTACCGTCATTCCCGTACAGCGTCTCGGCCTCTCCTTTATGTCTACAAATAGCACACGCTTCCAGGAAAACTGAACCGTTATACGCACACTAAGGGTAAGGGAAATTTCCAGCTTTCAGTTTAGTTGATGTGGTGGTTGAGTGATGTCCGGTTGTTGGTTATCTTGATTTTAAGTGTTAGTTTCTTGTGCTTTCATTATAAATTGACGTGTTTTTAAGTTATTTTGTGTGAATATACTTCGGTGGCTGAGCATGGAGCAACGTAACGAGGCTGAACCAAGGAAACATAGGGGAAGACCTAGGACTCGAACTCCAAAGAAAAGACAAACTTCGGGCCGAGGCGTACCTATGAAAGGACAGTCAAGAGAAATTGTGTGCAAAGTGCGGGAATATTTTGATAGAGAAAAGGCGAACAAAGGTCCTTTGATTCCGGTTAATAATGCAATACAGCGAACTGCAGATGCTCTGAAAATACATAAAAATACAGTTCTGCGAGTTTGCAAGGAAAAAGAATTGAAAGAAATACAAGATGACAGTAATAGCCAACTTTCAACTCCGGGCAAACAGAGGAAACGGGAGAAAACTGTGACAAAACTTGACACTTTTCAGGAAGACGCTATACGAAGACATGTATATCAATATTACATAAGAAAAGAATATCCCACTTTGAAAAAACTTTTATCATCGTTGGAAAATGAAGAGCTGTTTAATGGCAGTCTGTCTTCGCTTAGAAACGTGCTAAAAGGTTTAGGATTTACGTGGAGAAAATTTTCGGGCAGAAAAGTGATTATGGAGAGAAGCGATGTCGCTGCCTGGAGGTGTCGTTTTCTTCGCCAAATCAAAGACGAGAATTTCGATAATATAATTTGGCTCGATGAGACCTGGGTCAATGCTGGGCATTGTTTGAAACAAGGATGGACTGATGAGTCACTTCAGGGGACAATGTTAACACCTATAGGGAAAGGTGAACGATTAATAATATGTCATGCAGGTTCTTCAAAAGGGTTTGTTCCAAATTCCCTTCTACTATTTAAATCGAAAAAAACCGGTGACTACCATGAAGATATGGATCACGACAAATTCTTCGGTTGGTGTTCTGAAACTTTGCTAAATAACCTAGAAGAGCCTGCAGTAATAGTCATGGACAATGCTCCCTACCATTCTAAGCAAATTGATAAAGCTCCCACAAGCAAAGATAAAAAAGCTGACATACTTGCATGGCTGGATAGGAAAAATATTCAATCTACAACCGACTTGAAAAAATCAGAACTTTTGGAATTAGTGAAATGGCACAAGCCCCAGAACAAAAGGTATTTTGTTGATGAATTGATAGAGAGCAGAGTTCACAAAGTGATAAGGCTATCACCTTACCATTGCCATCTTAACGCCATTGAGCTTATATGGGCTCAGGTTAAGGGGTATGTTGCCGAAAACAACAAAATGTTTACTTTAAAAGAAGTTGAACGACTGACTAAAGACGGATTTAATCGAATTACTGCTGAGAGGTGGGAGCAAGTAGTGGACCACACCAAAAAAGTTATTATCGATGCATGGAATAACGAAGGACTAATGGAAGAAGCTGTGGAGGAAATGATTATATCCGTGGAAGACAGCAGTAGCTCCGAGGATGATAATTGTTCAGAAGATGATAATAGTGATGACGATCCAATGGAGGGTATCAGAGAACTTTCGTTTGAAGACTACTAACTCACAGCTATAAGTGTTTTTTATAGAGTGTTTTAATAGTATATTTTTATGATTTATACACATATTTTATGAGCGGATTCCATAAAAGCTGAAGAACACTACAATACTTGTAAGTACCGTACTGTATTTATTATTTATTTGTCAATGCTAATAACAAGTAATTTACTAATTGTTTTTACATTTCAATTACATTATAACAGTAAAATACTGTTATAATTATGCAATATCTGGTAGACCGAGCTTTGCTCGGTAGTTTTAAACTGTAAACTATATTTCATAGTTAAATAATTAGTTATTGAGAAATTTGAATGGCATTAACAATTTCCCAGTAATTACATTGCACTTCAATTAGTAGTATTAAAGCTGATCACAAAACAAAAACAGTTTATTAACAAGAAAACAATAAATACCGTACCGCAAAAGAGTAATAAACAATCATTCAAGACTGTTATAAAAAGCATGTAGTTCAACTAAACCACAAAAGTCTGGTCAGATGTACGTTTTTGACAGATCTCCAGGTAGAAGATTAGATTAAATAAGTAGACAGATAACTAAGTATATACTTATGAGAGATTGGTGACTCGTAGTAAGTTGGCTATGTGTCAATGTGTGAGCCGTGAGCGTATGCACCACTTTCTTTGGGCTGTTACTGTACCTTGACTCGATCGCGCGCCGTTGAGCGATGTTAGTTCTAATTTTCCTATATTAACTGATTGCGGTTATATTTCGTAATATTTGAAGGTTACATACCACTTTGTATTGATGAATACAATTTTGTTATGTTTATTGTGAAAAAACACAATGAAAAAAATTATTAATAACGGAGTTAACAGTACATTCGGAAAAAATTAATAACGTCGTTAATATTAATCGTAGGAATCTCAATTTTTGATATATTGTACTAAAGAAGGTGGACTACCATTTGTCTACAAGAAATTTTTTTCCGATGCTTAACCTCTGAGTTCTTACGTAATAAAAACGATAAACCCTAATTTTTTAATTCAAATTCGTGTATTTTTTTCTTTAACTCACAATGTAAATTTATTGAAAAGAGATTTTAAAAATTAGAAAAGTTTGTTAAAAACGTCTTTAATTGATGATTAAAATACAGTTCATTAGACATTTCTCGCCCTGTATTTTACGTTTCCACGAGGTTATAAAGTGGAATGTTTTTACTACAAACTCGGTCGCCGCGCGGCCGCTCCGCCAGTCACTTTCTTTCGTTAATCAGGGTATACGCAAGACGTGTTACTCCCATCTCAAGTGGACTACCCACTAAACCCCTCATCCATCGAACGAGGAGGAGCCAGGGACTGTAAATTACACTACTGCTAGGCCAATTTGCTGCCCCAATGGGCTCACATCTAAATTGATCTACTTAATAGACGTTCTAAGTCTCCCTTCTTCACCCTCTGCGTAATGCCCACATGTTCCAGACGTCCTCCTCTCTTAGCATGGCTCAGACGATGTTATCTGGAGCTATCATTCCTATATCCGTAACCAGAGACGCTCTTCTCAAGCCCACCTATCACAATTAAGGAACCTGTGTTCCGCCATATACCCTGGCAGTATAGGCAGTCTTTACCCATTTTATGGAGGTAAGATCGGAAGTATCCATGACCGCTCAGAAGCTACGAGAGGTAGAAAACGACCTTCCCATGCTTTCTCTCGATTCACGGCCTAATCAAGCACTTGTAGCGTCAGTCAAGGCCGCACTCAAGGATGTTCCAGAGTACTCTGGAGAACACTTGAAATACGCATCAGCTGGTACACCGCATTGAGGATGGAAAGTGTTAATTCTAGAACACGTGCGCTACCTATAAAAGGGCAGAGGCTGGCTTTGTCAGATCAGTTCGTTGAGTGATTTTCCTTAGTGCGGATCGAGTAGTGGTTGAAGTATTGTAGCGAAGTGTTATTGTGTTATAATTAGTGTGGAACTCTATAATTTGACATTAATATTGCGTGTGGACAAATTTCAGTTGAATTATTGAATTACTGTACGAGTTGATTACGAATTGTTATTTATGATAAATTATAGCTGGTTATTAGTGACTTCTTTGGTGCTGTATTTTGTTTTCCACTGTACCATACTATGATCAGTGAGATCGTCGTAACAATATGATATTTAAAAACAAAGAAATCGTCGTAACAAAGAAAGATTCGTGTTCAAACTGTGTATTGGTTCGATTTGTCCAAATTATTTTATTGTTATAAACAAAAAGAATAAAAAGACATAAGAAAACTTTGTGTAAACCAGCTGTTTACAGTTGAGGAGATCTGTCAGCGAGGCAGTACGGGTTCAGAACGGTCAGATCCACCATTGGAGCCATACAGGAGATCTTGAATGCCGTCCAGGTGGCCCAGCGGGGTAATCACTTCTCCAGAAGGATGGTGCTACTCGCTACACTGGACGTACGCAAAGCCTTTAATTCGGCCAGGTGGACAGACTTGCTAGCGGCTTTGGAGGACGTCTTTCAAGCGCCGGACTACCTGCTCCGGATAATACGAAGTTACGTGAGGGACAGGGAGCTCCGGTACGACACAGCAGCAGAGAAATGACAGGAGGCGTAGCTCAGGGCTCTATCTTGGGCCCCGACCTGTGGAATGCCTTCTATGATGGAATCCTCCGGATGGAGATGCCAGACGATACCTTTCTGGTAGCATATGCTGATGACGTGGCTGCCGTGATCATCGCGAGAGACGCAGAGGAGGCGCAGCGCATGCTGAATCAGGTCATGCGCAGGGTCCGTATCTGGATGGAAGAACACGGTCTGAGCCTTGCGACGGAGAAGACAGAGATTGTGCTGCTCACTCGACGACGTATACCCACAATTACACAGTTCGTGGTGGGGGAAAAGGCGATAATATAAAAGCCAGCGGTGAAGTATCTAGGGGTGCACCTGGATACTAAGCTTTCCTACTGGGAGCAAATTCGATGTTCCTCGGAGAAAGCCGCTAAGGTCGTTGCTGCGCTGAGCAGGCTAATGGCAAATGTCGGAGGCCCAGCTGCAGGAAGACGGCGACTGCTGATGTCGGAGACCAACTCGATTCTCCTCTACGGATGCGAGGTCTGGGCCGACGTACTGAAGCAAAAAAAATACCGCAAGCAGATGGCCGCGGTACAACGAAGAGGAGCACTTCGGATTGCAAGCTCCTACAGAACGGTGTCGGAACCAGCAGTGTTGGTCGTCGCTGGAGTAATGCCAATAGATCTGATGGCTGAGGAGAGGAGGAGGGTCTACACAACCAAGGAAGACTTGGGGTTTGTAGAAGTAAGAGCAGTGGCCAGGGCAGACTCCATGCGGAGCTGGTAACTACGATGGGAGCAGGAGAGTCGAGCTAGGTGGACGGCGAGGCTGATTGGGAACCTCCCTGAATGGGTGGATAGAACGCACGGCGAGGTAGATTATTACCTTACTCAATTCCTGACAGGGCATGGTTATTTCTGTGCATACCTGCGAAGGATGGGTAAGATGGAGGATCCGTCGTGCGAGTATGGCGACTCAGACTCTGATGACGCTCATCATACTTTCTTCGAGTGTCAACGGTGGGTGCTGGAGAGGCGAGGACTGGAATCGGAGATTGGCCCCATGACGCCTGATAACATCATAGGCGTCATGCTCAACAGCAAAGAGAACTGGGACATGGTTGTGACCTTCGTGAGGATGGTCCTGCGACAGAAGAAGCCTGAATGGACCCTCTCACAGGTCGATGATATAGATAAACCTGTAGGAGGCTAGTAGGCGCAATACGAGGTGCCACCCTGAAGCCATTCGAATAGTTGTTCCAGGGGGGGTTCCCTGCCTGTAAAGTGGAGGTTTTTCGGTGGGCGCGAGTCCCACGCACCGGGAGACCAGTCGGGTGTCTCCTGATGGTGCATAATGCATTTTTTCTCCCCCGCAAAAAAAAACCCAAAAGGAGGGGGCTGGTGAAAAATTTATCATGAGCATTGTGATAATCATAAACGTTTATAAAGCATTATAAACAGCTTACGATCATACATCATAATTTTGGAAGTAGGCCTACTATTACATTGAATATGGACAACGAACAACATATGAATACGAGCGATATGAAGTATACTCATTTCATCGTCTGTATAGTTTTTATAGATTATAGACTATTAAATTAATAGACTAAAATAAATTATGAACATATTTAAGCAAATCTGCAACTAACAGTGTGACGAGAAATAGTAATAATATTTTTTTAAATTGACGAAAAGCAAATACATTTAGAAATGAGTTAGAACATTGCAGGGAAAGAAGAATGTTAAAAAGTGGATTGATTAGAATTAGGATAAATAAAACATATTTCACATATATATCTACAAATCCCTACTTGATTTATAAGCACTACAGAATACAATATTCGTTGTAATTGTCCATAGATTATGGTAAGACGCTCAGCGTTGACGAAACAGATATCTAACCGATGTACGTAGCTACTTGAAAGGAAGATTCTTACAATTTTGATCAGGGAACACGTAATTAAAGTCATCATAAAGTTATAACATATTTGATAAAACAGTAATTAGCAATTATAATTTTGAATAGTTGAATATTGCTTGATACGCAAACTATTGCTCAGTATTTCTCTAATATGCTCGAGAAGTTGATATTGAAAGCTACTTTTTATGAAGATATTTCTAAACAATTTCATCTCATTTTGTACTCGTATTTATTTATTAACTCGCGCTTGCTTTAACAGTGAGAACGTAAAATTATTCTGACCTCACGAGATTAATCGCAGCAGTATTCATTTGACATAATGATTCTAAAATTAGTTACTTACATAAAATGGCATACTGTTTTGTACTTGAATAATTTAAAGTCATTATTAATAATTATTATTATTTGTATTCGTACTTGCTTCGTCAAGTACGAATACAAAATTATTATCAATTTCATTAAAAACCTATTGAAAACATAATTAAAAATTATTATATTTAATGCTAAAATGACAACAAAATTAAGATCGATGTTCTTATGATGTTATTCCTTTTGATTATAAATTTTATAAAGATTTTTCGATGTAAAATAACATCAATATTCAATATTAATTTGTGTCTGGTTGTTAATTGTTGAGTGTTCAAGAACTGTGACAAAAAGAATACAGAATTCTTATAGGGAACATTCTTTATATAGTAATATTGTACTAATGTTTCTGTCAAACATTACATTAATTTGCTTAATATGTTAATTATTTTGTAAAGAAAATATCATTTAAATATAATTTTTTTGAGTTAATGTTTATATAACAAAATTTGAAGCAGAGAATTGGGCGCAGAACATTCTTTAAAAGTTTCTGTAATTAAAAGCTTCTTTTTTATTTAAGTTGATTGTTCTTTTCATGCTGTTGTTATAGTTAAGTTTACTGTTGGTTCTTAGCAGTAGCTCACGAAATAAATTTGTAGATAGTAACATTATGTACCATTATGTAGAGAGTCACAGTGGCCGGTAGCCATACATTTTCCACTGAGTTAACATGTAGGCTAAGGCTAACGTAAGTTGTAGGATTAATGGGCTCCCAGCAACGTCTATGGGATTTAGTTTATACGATAAATTTAAGATGGAAGCCAAGGTACGTGATTTCAATATGTATCAACCTATATTATGCAGTTTTTTCGTATAAGTTATCTATGCACATTATACTTCTCCTCCTCTTTCAGTTCTTTTAACACGGTCTCTTAAATACTCATAACAAGCGTCTTACTAAAAACATTATATAAGGTAGGTACTATAACTATGTTCTCTTAGTTACGTAATTAATCGAAAGGCATTCTAAGTAAGAAACAAAACAAATTAATTACGTAATTTGTAATATCGTGCAACTAAGTTGTACACAGTGTAAGAATACGTATGTGAAATGATGTATGCACTCACGTTTATAATGTATTTGAAATCGTAAGTTTGTTCGTACAAACACTTGTAGGCCTATAAATATGCATTTATTAGTACTGCATGTCCATTATCGCCACCTCATGAAGAATTTTTGGTCTCATGTTAACTTGGAAAATCATCAATTACGCAAACATTTTTCACTTTCGTATTAGATATAGGATTGGCTGACAAACAAACGAGTCAACTAATCTGGTACAAGGTACGTAGACGATAATATTATAATAGTATTACTATTACTATTATAATAGTAATATAATATTGGTAGTAGTAGTAGCACTTTTTTTTTGTGAAATGGATTTACCCACGAAGTGTAGGGCTCCGCCTACACTACCCACTAAAACCCGTTCTCCGTCTAACGCGCACTAGTCTGGGACCGTTTGTCACACTACTTACGACTAGGCAAATGTCCTGCGCCCAAATGGCTTACATCTACATTCTTCTAATTTATGGACGTTCTAAGTTCCCCTTCTTCACCTGAAGGATGCCATCTGCGTAATGTGCCACCACACGTTCGTCCCTTCTTAGCATGGCTTCGACGATGTTACCTGGAGCTACCATTCCTACGCGTATGTCCGAAACCAGAGACGCTCTTCTTGTGGCCCACGTATCACAGTAGAAGAATGTGTACTCCGCATTATCATCTATACCCGGGCAGTACAGGCAGTCTGCTGACAAGGCTTTTCTCATTTTATGGAGGTAGGATAGAAAGTATCCAAGACCGCTCAGAAGCTGCGTCAGGTAGACAGCGATTTTACCGCCCTTTCTCCACGGCCTCATGTGTTTGATCAGCATCACGATCCTGAACTCTCTCGTCACTTCGTTCCAAGTTGTTTTTTATCGCCTCTTAAGAGAGCGAAGCCTTTCTTAGTGTTTTGCCTTCTCCTTACCGAACTCGGCAAGATGCCATGCGTTTTCCTAAGGTGCAGGTTCTCCGCTCCTTGGTAAGAAGATCGATAACCCCAGCAATGACCATAATAGCTTGTTCAGAGGCGGTGCGATAAGCAGAAGCTACCCTCAGCGCTCCCCTCGTCTGCACCAGGGCCAGCCTATGTCGGTATACCTTTTTGTTCAGGACATCCGCCTACACTTCTGGGCCGTACAAGAGGACAGACTCGTCCCCCGTCATCAGCAGACAGCGCTTACAGGGTCTGGGTCCACCCACATTAGACACAGGCTTTAACAGCCTCGTCCGCTGTATGCCGCTGATGGCAGAAACTCATATTTGTATTGATTAATATCCGGAGGTATTTGGCTTTAGGCTTCGTCTCGACGATCACATCTCCGACCTGCATAAGCAAGACGGTTGGAATATTCTTCTTGGTCAAGATTACGGCCTCTGTCTTGTTCAAAGGCAATGGGAGTCCGTACCCCGCCATCTAACTGCTGATACTCCGCATGACTCTTATTTTGAACTGTGTCAGGCCAGGTTAACGAGTATAGCACATCGTCAAAATACCCTACCTCTATTCACAGCAGAGTGTCGTAGGCCACATTCCAAAAGTCCGGCCCATATCACTGACCTGCCTCAGTCGCTGTCCTTCCCTAGTTGTTTAGTGGGCTGCGATCCTTTAGGTAATTGTCCAACATTTGCAAGAGGTACCTCGGTACCCGGAATGACTGAGCTAGTGCCTCCAACTTGTCACACCACCACGCGGAATTAAAGGCATTCTTCATATCAAGCGTCAATAATAGGACCACACGAGAAAGAGAGATGTAGTCTTCTGCTCTTCTGACTGCTTCCGACGCCTTCATAATCGCGTGGATCGTGAACTTTACCGCTCTAAAGCCACACTGACATTGTGAAAGATCACCGGCGGCCTTTATCGCTGTCATCAACCTTGTCCGAATAATCCTCTCTTGCATCTTTTCCGCGGTGTCCAACATACAGACGAGGGATGTTGTGGATCGCCCTTTCCTTTGCTGATAAGCACAAGACGTACAACTTTCCAGCAGGAAGGAAATACCCTCGAAGACAGGCATACGTAATACATGTTAAGCAGCAGCCTGGGCTGCGTTTGAAGACTCCCCATAGCAATACATTTGTAATCCAGTCTAGCCCCGGAGCTTTTTTAATTTTTAGCAGGAGACAGCCATTCCAAGTTTTTCTTCAGAGAAGAAGCCGAACTCGCCGACATACTCAAGACCAAGTCCACCTCGCTCTGAAAGAATGGGGTAGACACTATTCTTTTAATGTTGGCTGTCTCCATGGGGATAGATGACTTCTGGGCACCCAGTGTATCTTAGCCCCAAAGAACGAGTGGTAATGTATTTCCTCAGCTACCTTCAGCAGCGAGCATTGCTTTGGTTCATGGGCCGTCAGAGTCTTATAATATCTAATTTCACAAAAATAAATAAATAAAATAAAAAATATAAATATATATAGAATCAAATAAATTTTCTTTTAGTTAAGTTAAATGTCATTTGGACGTTGTGGCAAGTGATGTATGAGTTAGTTGTAGGGGTGGCGAACAAAAAAAAAGGTGAAGGCATCCGCTTTCGCCTACGCAAGCCTAATTGACACGCCATAAATCTAGTGTAACGAGTGGCCACATGTTAGATGGACAAGGTTATTGTGATGGGTATCTCTGGAAATGACGCTAGTGGTTAATAGTTTACAATCCGATGAAAGGCACGAGGGAGTGAATAAACTCATCAAATGAGAAATGTTTCGTCCGGACAAAGGATGGAAGGTTACACGACACGACAACAACAGACAGAAGACAATGAAGGGTGTTCCTTGACTGAGACGCGTAAACAGAGGATACGCCTAAACAATACTCAGATACCAGGAAAGAAATCGTACCCGAGGAACGAAGGAACTAAAAGGATGGGTTTTGTTGAGAACCAGACAAAAAAAAAAAGGAAATACTTACGGAGAGAGTTGGCAAGGCCTCTATACAATAAAAGATAATACCATAGGCGCAACTAATTGGACAGGCAGATGTTGGAAGAGAAATCGAAGGGTTGTCCTTTGTGAAGAATAAGAAATACGACAACTAGATTTATTACTAGAGTATTCGGAAATGCCGTTGACCGAAGGGTAAAGTATCCAGGAGAGGAGTTTGGGGGAAAGCGGTAGGCCTATCAGAACTTACTTTGGAAAAAATAGGTGGTCTCTGGAGTAGGTTGTACAGAAAGGAACCAATTAGGAAACGGCATTGCCGAAAACCAGAAGTCTAGTGGGGAAAATCCTCATGTTTGATATAGGCAAGCGACAGAGACGCGGAAAAGGAGTCTTTATTAAATTTTCGAGCGTATCGGAAGTAAGAGACGGAACGAAAGTGTTAAGGAGTTCGTAAAACGACTTAGAAAAATATCGCTATGATATGAACTGTATGACATTTGCGAACCTAGCGTTCGAGTTTGCGATCATATAATAGTAAACGGTAGTGATACGTGATATAACGGCGGTACTCAAATGCTAAGAATGTTGTACAATAATTAGTCTTGAACAAATATCAGTAATTTACCGACAAGTGTATCGGTTAACAACATAAACCGAGTGTAATATACGTCTTTAACAATATCACGAGTAGATTTAATGACACCGTTACAAAATATCAGTGAATAACTGAAGCTATCGCAATAATAATTTAGACTCGAAATAAAGCCGATCCGAACACGCGTTGTGAAAAGTGCTATGTACGCGTATATGTGAAGTGCAACTGTGAAGTTTAAGCATGCCACTCGAGATTCATCAGATGACTTATCTTCAAAAACTCCAATGCTGATTAAGGAGCATCGCTTTCTACACTGGTGACCTCTACAAGAATTGTATAATCGAACCTCAAGTAAATTTTATATGTACTAATTAAATGTTACACCCACTGTCTGTTCACTAAAAGAACTCACGAAAGAAATTAATTTAAAGTAATAATTTAGAGACTTGATCTTAAGTAAGGTCATATTGAACCATTAGAGAAATCGTAGAGAATCTAATATTCATAAAATAGCTATATCAGATTTCACAATCGTTTGATTTAAATGAATCCGTTTGTATATAAATTTTGTACTAAACTTAAGTTGATCAATTATAAACTAATAAAAAAAAAAAAACAATGAATTATAGTAATAAGTAAATTCGTAAGGATTGAAGAAGTATTAACTTTGTTAAATGTGCTATTTGTTAATTGTATCTATTTATTAATATTTATAGCAAGAATTAAGTGTAACAGGAAATATGATATAATGATGTTTAGTTAATAAATTAACTAATAGAGAGTAATGAAGAATACATTTTATTGAATTTTACCCTGAGATATATCAAAACAGTAGTTGTATTATTATATATGACGCACACGACGTCGGGCAATCTAAGTTAAAGTTATTTGACGCTGCAACTTTTGTGGTATAATTCAAATCGTTATATTTGGCACCACAAAACATGCGAGACATAAATAATTAAAATAAATGCAAATAAATTAAATATGTCAATCAACTTATGCTAATACAATAAGCAGCATAAAGTATCTTTATATTTAGCGCTCCAGAACGCTAAGCGTAGTATAGTATTATATTTGGCGTCCACACGCGGGACATTAAATAGATAATATAACAGTAATTATAAAATATAGTGTTATAGTCTCATCCTTGCGGTTTTGTGCTCTGTCGATTTTAGGTTTGCTTCGGCTCAGGCCCTAGGACGTTGCGTTTCCCGGCGTAGCTTGAGGCATCTCCTGCATATAATAGCGATCTCCTGCGTCCACCAGTAAGCAGGACGCCTCCAGTAACGAAGACGAGGCTTCTTCTGCGGCATGGAAGCTTCGCAGGCTGCGTGATCAGCGACACAGTGATAGCAAGTGCCACAGATGCAGCCCTTCCGTCCACCCTTCGTAGCATCCGGGCCTTCCGCCAGGACTTAAACAAACTTAGCACTTAGCACTACCCATTCTCTTGGTGTTCCATCTGGACAGGCTCTCCTGACACTTCTACTACCGTTTAAGTTTATCAAGGACATCAAAAGGCAACATACTGGTGGTCACTGCCGGATTAATCCTCCAGTATCTCCCAGTTCTCTACTAGTGGCGCTAGGGCCTCTTATGTAGAAAAGACGTCGGGGGTAGTTTCGGTGAGCCCAGGGGTCGGAAAGTTGTAACATTGCCAACATTCAGAACTAGAAGGACCGTTCTGGTGGTAATTTCCAAAACGAGTCTGTCCCGAGTATCCGAATAAGTCAACCACCTTAGACTATCCTCTCATACAGTCCTCAGCGACCACCATGTTTCTTACGGTGCTCTGGTGCATGTCTTCTAGGCGTCTAATTTGTCTCAGAGGTCGTGTATGGACTCGTTGGATGTGAAGTAGCAGCTAAAATAGGTTACCGCTTCACAATTTACCAAAACAAAACTTCCTCCTTGGCCATGGCTTGCAACTTGCACTTCCCTCAGGTCCACAACCCAGACAGCGGTTGTACCGAGTAGATCAAGGTACCAGTCAGTTGATTCTCTATCCCGGAAGTGTTCACTTAGGAGCAGCAGGTTCCTTTCATTAGCCAATTGATACAGAGGGTTTTGGCAGTCTTGATCCTATTCAAGTTCCCCTATTAGACACGGGTCATTTGAGGAACTTTTTGGTCTTCTATAAAGCATCTCGAAAGACCTTACACTTCCCTGAACCCTGTATATGAGCCAGATCTAGTTGGCTCACAGCTAGCAGCTAGCTCCATGTAAAGCACTCACCGTTCAGGGGCAGTGCAAGTCTTCGCCTTGTCATCGCTGTCTCCGGACTTGTAGCATAGCTTACTCCTACCTGAGCCACCACAACGCCTAACTACGTGCCCGTATCCAAGACACTTGAGGCATTTAAGGAGCACAATTCTCTTTCGTATTCTACAGGCCTCCCAGACGATTTTCATCTTCTCTTGATTAAGACGTTTTCCAGCTGATTTCTCCCCAAGGCCCACAATGGCGATTAGCTGCCTCCTAGGGGTTTCTGGTGTTAAGCCTACTTTAAACTCTTCCAGATCTGGAAAGTCACGCTTGAGACTCCTCAACTTCTTCCTTGTCGGTGAGCCAATCTAGATCTTAGGTCCCTAATTTCCAGCGTGCATCTGGGTTCCAGTGCATGAGCGACCGCCTTTCCCCCAAGGAACCTCTGATTGCCATATAGAGACCTCTTTATTTTTAGCCTTGGCGCCCAGCCAAACAAGGTAGCAGAACGACATTAGATCTGGAATGCCGGATAGACTGAATCTCAGTCTCCGAATCCTCCGCTTTCGCCTTCTTGCGGAGTTCAGCCAAAACCTCCACATAAGACTGATCTTGTTCCGACTTTATCTGAAGCCCCACAGGCCTGGGTTTTGTCCACTTCTTCTAGGTGGGGCCCTTCTCTCTTGTGTCGAGGGTAACTGCCGGTTTAACTAATGATGTCTTCTGCTGCTGCTGTTGCTGCACTGTTCTTTCTTTAGTTATTGGTCGCTTCTTTTCCATCTTTAAAATGATAGTAGACCATTCAAGGCGGGGATCTTCATCCCTCATCCTCTTCTTCTCCTCCTGCTCTGTGGACTTGAAGCGAATCTCTTGCTCCTAGAAACATGAGAAGACTGCAGTGAAGGAAAGTGTGTGGTGGCACTGGTGGAGTCTTACTACAAAGGGCTTTTGTAGACCCAATGATGATCAGCGAATCTTGCCGTTAGCTGGACACTGCTGTAATTGACATCAACACTGGTGTGATGTAAACCAGTATAAAATGCACATTATGTCCCTACACAAAGCGCGCGTATAGTATGGAGTTGCATCTTTTGAAATTTCTGGCCGGATTTTATCGAAGAAGATACATAGTTAGATAACCAGTGAATCTTCATAGTTATCTAAGATGTATTAAATCGGGGATTAATTTTTATCTTATTGGGGTACCTCATGAAAGGAAACTTCCAGACAAGTTGTACAAACATATTGGGACTGAAAGATCGCATCGGAACTGCCGTCACCAATATCCCTGACGATATGTTGCGAGGAATAATAGACAGTTTCCAACGCAGCTTAGAAAATGTATGGTCCCGTAATTTGACAGGTGTCATATTCAAATATTGACTGACAAATGGCATTCTCTAAACTGCTTTTTGACATAGAGAGGAATAAATAAAAAGCATTTTTTACATAAGGTATGATTTTATTATTACGCTACCAACGCTGCTGCATCCTTTATCAGAATTTGATAATATTTTATTTCATTGTTTCTGATTACAAAAATCAACAAAGTGCATACAAACTACTAAGAGCTCATCGTAAAAGTAATTTTCACATCTTTCTGAACAAATAGTAGAAACTTTTATGTTTTTGAAGTCTTCTTCCGGTATGGACCGCGTCAAAAATGTTTTTTGACGCGGTCCATACAATAAGAAGACTTCAAAAAGATAATGGACACCGGCCACGGAAGCCTACGTGAGAACATAATTAATAGAAACGTTTGTAGTTTTATTATCGTCTAACCCCCATTATATCTATAAAGGTATCCAAGTTTTCACAGTACCTCTACATTCACTACACACCAACTGCATATAGATTTAATATAACCTCAGTCAGCCGTCACAATCCGTATACGCACCTGTGTCAGACAAAACTACTTTTTACACTAAACCACTCACCTTCTGCTACGCATCACCACAAAACGGAACAATTTAAGAAACCAAAAAATATCCTTTTCCAGCCTACTTCTGTAGATGTGGGAACATGTATTGATTAAAAGTAGTTCGACCCATTTTCCCTTGAATATAAGATGTGCATCAAATTCGGAGTAAGTTTACAAACCGTTGGTACTTTCTTTCTCTCTCTCTCTCTCTCTCTCTCTCTCTCTTCCTCTCTCTCTATCACACGCACGCACGCACGCACGCACGCACACACGCACACACACACACACACACACATTTGTTGTCAGTGAAGCTCATCTTTTTGGTCGTATCATCTTCTTTTAAATTTCTCTGAATTAAAGGAATGTTGGGAACGAATCTTCCTGAAATCCTTACAACAGACGATACTAAGCCAAATAAACATTTACTTGTTCGGATGTAAAATATAATTAATTTTATATATTTTATATACATTTATCTTTAAAAGAAATTATTTTAGTAGTTTAAAAACTTAGGCCTCCTTTATTCATCCTAGAACTGTGTTTTCTGTTGATCTATTTTTAGATTTCTACATTTACGATGATATTGCTTAATACTGCTTTTATTGAGAAGTATTTGACCTTCCACAATTACAGAATGCAAAATACCCAACAGGTTAATGACTCAAACAACATCTTTAGAATTAAAGATGAACAGGTTTCTAACATAATTTATGATAAAAACCTAAAAGATGTGTTTTTTTACACTTCACCCATTCCTTTGCTAGTTGTACAGATTCTGACAATGTATACTTTATTTAATTTCGAAATAATAACAAACGTACACACAATTATTATACTAACTTCTAACCCAACAATCGTTATGGTTATTCGTGTCCAGACAGCAAATTTTAGGGAAAACAGCGGCAAGGGTATTGTTTGTCTCAGCTGTAATTCTGATCTCTGACAGGTGGCGGTTTTTTTATCACAGCTCATCACAGTATGTTTTTTTATCACAAGACAGGGATCTGTAGTATCTATAATCTTTGGCCTAGAAAGCAATAAAGTTAGGGACGGAGAAAGTCATAATTGTTATATATTAATATGCCTTCCTTCAGGGAACGAGATTTGATCTTGGCCTACTTTAATTTTTTTTTCAAATCTGTATTGAAAACACTAATTTGGAGTCAGATTGAATTTACATAGATTATTACAGTTATATTTATAATGAACTATAATGCTCACAATAAATTATTTAGTGTATTTATTGGGCCCACGTCTTCTTACAACTAATAATTTATTTTACGGACTTCTTTTTTCTCAAGCACTTTTGTAGCATAGAAAACAAAAAGCTTTATTCGTCTTCATAATCTTACCTCAAACGTAGGCCAGGTCACACCACTGCGGAGAGTATCAATTCTCATTTAACCTTGTAACGGCTACGGACGTTACATTAAATTTTAAAACTAGGCATTTGACCTAGACGGAAGAAAAAATGTGCTGGAGCCCATTGTGACAGGACTTGCAATAAAACGCTTATTCATCGATAACAACTTTCTTTTTTATTAGTGTTTCATCAGTATACAGACAATTGAATTGTGTAATGTTTACAATAACAGTTTCTATCGTTCATTTCATAGACAAATAGAAGTACATACATATGTAAAATATGTTCATATTATCAGTGTTCGTTAGTCAGCATTACTAATACTACCAACAATGAGAAGTAATCAAATAATATACTAAATGGATGTTCTTTAAACAGTTAATAATAAAATAGCAAATATGTATACACAGGACAGGTTTTGACAAAATGTTGCTCACTAGCAATATTAAAAAAAAAAAAACTGTTTATATACGAGGGTCATTCAATAAGTAACGAGACAAATTGCTCTAGTTCAAAAACTACTTGATAAATCAATACGATACTTTCAGGAGTACAAGTTGGCATCCTTGTAATGACTTCTGATCAGCTGTTTAATAAAATTTCATAAACATAACATCTAATTTACTCAGTCAACAATGGCGAGTCCGCTTGATAATTGCACTGCGGAAGAACAACGTTCAGTGATTAGATTTTTAGTCGCAGAAGGTGTCAAACCTTCTAAAATTCATGAAAGGATGTTAAAAGTGTACGGAAATCATTGTTTGCACCGTTCGAACATTTACAAATGGGTAGAACAGCTTAAAAGTGCATTGCAATTGTTTACAACAGTAGAACAGTGCAAAACTGGCTCCGTCAGCAACCCACAGAATTTTATGCCAGAGGCATTCGGAAGTTATAAAAACGATGGGATAAGTGTATTACAGTTGGGGGGGGGGGGACTATGTTGAAAAGTAACCATCACTTTGTATTAATACAATAAACGAGTTTTAAGCTAGAGCAATTTGTCTCGTTACTTATTGAATGACACTCGTATATTATATATATATATATATATATATATATATTGCAACCTAATAAATTGCAAATTTAATTTAATTTAAATTTGTGGAACCCCACGATCTTGGAGCACCAAATTTATGCAACGTTACATACACATAAATAGGCGTGAACGATCTCACGTTCAAGCTTGACAAATTCTTTAAACAATATAACATTTAAATTGGGTGTCAGGTGTATCTGCAATAAGAACTCTATGTAACTTGAAACGGTAATTAAAATTTATTTGATACTATAAAAAAATATGTGCACATGGTACTGACTTCGATTTTAAAACATTAGTTATTATTTGTTATTATGCCGTAAGGCTTAAGATATATACATCCTTACTGACTAAATATTCTATGCTACTAATTATTATATAAAAGAAAAATCTCATTTTCAGACTACTCAGTCTATTAATATGTTTCAAAATCAATTTTTAAATCTTTTTTTCTATATTGTAACGTACTCAAAATATTAATAGTTATTGTTTCTCAGTACTGTTTTCTCAAATACTAATTGTTTTTATTTAAATGCTTTGTAATCATTTTATATCATATTAATTTGAGCTCTTGTTACGTTAATCGTATTTCTTAAACATCTATGATTTTAACTCTACTATACAAGAAACATTTATCTTATTTTTTAAATAAAATATTAATGTCTTTAACTGTCTTTGAATTCTTTGTATGATTAAGATATGAATAAGTTGTCTATCACCTTATTGTCGTCAATCATACTCGATCATTTTTATTCCATCGGTGTTCGTCCTCGTCTCGCCTCCAGCGTCGGCTGTCTCTCTTCTCCTCTTGTCCAGCGTCGGCTGTCTCTCTCTGGAACTCTCCTTCTTGTCCAGCGTCGTATCTCTCTCTGGAACTCTCCTCTTGTCCAGCGTCGTATCTCTCTATGGAACTCTCCTCTTGTCTAGTGTTGAATCATTAATGGATCTTCTTAAGTAGTGCTGTTATTAATTAAAATGATTGTCTTTACAGCTTAGTTACGTATTTGTACGTAACTGGCAAATTTGAAATGTAAAAAAAAATAAATATGCCCTACTGACGGGCATAAGCTCCCGCTACACCGTGGATGATTCAAGAAAGAGAACCACTGCAGCTTGCGTGTCCTATTTATACCCATGTCTTGGTCGACACCCTGCAGTGATACAAAATCGACATGTTAGAAACTGTCTTTGGCTTCAGTTCCCCCACTCTTTGTCAAATTCGCTATTTTTTATATTTCTGCGAATTGCAGAGTCCTGTAAGTATACTCTTATACTTATCTTATAACTAATTTTACAACACATGTTCACTGTAATTTTGGACATTGCAACTTAACCCTTTCGATTTGTACACAGTTATTTCACTATTACACTTGTACGGTGTGTCACTTTCGCGTGGTTTTCGTACACAGTATTTAGTAAATTTATTTACATTTTATGGTGCTTTTAGATTTTAATTCTTAATTCTAGTTTATGAATAATTGCGTAAAAACAGTAATTGTGCAATTATTCATCTTGGGGTGGCAAACTCGCCTGCAGAGACCTGCGTTCACACACACTAGCAAAATACTGGTGTACACACTTTCAGTTACATTTGTGTGTGTGTGCACGTTGATTCAGGTCGAAACACCTGTTCATATTTTTGTCTGAGCTAAGCCTGCAATCCCTAACATGCTTATTTCTAATATATTATTAATTATTTACAGTTTATTAAGTAAATTTAAATTTTTATATTCCATGCTCAGTACATCACTTATTTGTACTGTCGCAATATATATATTGCAACAGATCAAACTTTATTATTCTAATAAGGATATTGTGAGTGTGTAGAAATCGATAAAAGTCTATTATGGAGGAGATGAAATATTATTTATTACATACAAATATTGTTTATAAAGATGTATAATGTTTTTTAAATTGTCATGTATTGATAGTATATTAAATTGTTTGTATTGTTCGATTAATATAAATCGCTTTTACTTGTTTGCTGCAACGTCCTCCTCTCGTCTCGTCGTCCTCTTCTACAGCTTCACTCCTTCCTGGTGTCCTCTTCGTCTCGTCCTCTTCATCCTGGCGTCCTCTTCGTCTCGTCGTCCTTGTACAGCAAGCGGCTCCAGCGGCGATATTATTTCAGAGCCTCGTAGTTATGTTTAACTGCTTCCACGATATCTTGTAGTGTCTTTAAGTTCTCTATGCGGATATCTTAACTTACACGACACAGCACTGAATTTTATTTTAAATTTTACTTAATTATTTATCCTCTTGGTTCTTACCGCAAAACTTCGTTAAGAATTAAAAGGTTTATAGTTTACTTTATATAAAATATTCCTCTATTCCTTCTTGGTTCTTACCGCAAAACTTCGTTAAGAATTTTAAGGTTTATGGTTTATTTTATATAAGATCTTTTTACGTTTGTAAGAGAATAACTCTCTTACCCGGGGTACAACTTCCCCTAGCAACGTCGACAGACAGACTGTGTTCAACCTAGCTCTGCAACGTATGAATCTCACTGAATTTGGTGTAATTTGATAGGCCAAGCCCAAGTCACATGATTGATGGAACAACCAGATACACAAAATTCATGAAAAACTTTGTATAATTTTGCATAGTCCTGCATGGAAATTATCTACAATTATTATTACCCTATCATTGATAAGAGTTACACTTGAGTTTTTCTTTACTTAAAAAAATCATATTTCTAAAATAATTACAAACCTCAGAGTATACACAAATCGAAGCTATTTATTTAAATAATTCCTTGTCAAATTTTCATGTAAATCGGTTAACTACCACTGCAGCTATATCGATCGCAGATTATCACACCCGCACACGCGCACCATTTCATACAAAAAATACATGACAATATAGTACAATTTTTTATGAAGAGTTTGGTGTAACATAATGCTTATCATTTTTTAAATACAAAACTTATGACTAAAAAACAAAATATTACACAAAACAAATTTAAACAAGAAAATGCTTGTCATTCATGTACTCTGATGTAAACAGCATATCTTATCATCCTGTGTTCTGTTGCAATATACTCGTATATATATATATATATATATATATGTCCGTTTCTTCCTTGAACTCATTATAGTGTTGTTGTGTGAAATTTAGAAACTGGAATTTTCCCACCTGCGTTTGTAAGAATTACTGAGTCCTGTGATACATGTGATGGATGCTGGTGTGGTCCTGATTAGTAGAGGAGTCTGCTCAATTCTTCACATGAAGTTCTCGCTCATGATAGTGGTTGAGCCTAGATGTGTATTCCTGGGCGTTCCATGGTGTTCCTGGGTTGGATCCGACGGCGTTAGGGGAGCATGTTAGCATAGCTCTGCAGAGGTGACAGGTGTTGTATTTGCCATCCACGAACCTTTCTCCCGACTGGGGCGGGGACCCTGCAACATCGTTTCATTTGTACACAGCTATCGTAAAATACAGTCAAACCAGCTCCTTTTTCTCGGAACACCAACACCACACTCACACTGTCCTAATTTTAGGCACTCTACTTCTATGCTATTAATAATGCTTAAAACTTTGCATGAATATAATTCTGGTTGCTTAATGCAAAAGCTTATGTCTGTCTTAGTCATCTTATTACAAAAAATTACACATCTTGCGTTAAATTTAATTTCATCGTTTGTACGATATGTTCCCATATATTATTCATGCATTTGTTCCATAATTCATATATTTTCACAACCATAAAATAACTTCGTATTGAACATCTATACCCACATACATAGTACACCCAATGCAAACAGAAACAGTTTAATATAATGTTAATTCGTCACATAATATCACCCCTTTTCTCTTTTAAACTTTATACACATTGACATTAACATTACTTTTAACTTACATTTATTTTTAAACTTTCTTAAATCAGTTGAGTGCAAAGTGCCACGTGATGTCAGACCGGAAGTCCCGTATAATTTTAATATACATTAGATTCTTACAAAAAAGACGGCTTTATACGTTTAGGTTACACACACACACACACACACACACACACACACACACACACACACACACACACACACACACACACACACACACACACACACACACACACACACCCGCGCGCGCGCGCGCGCGCACACGACATAACACACATATTCAGAATAATTAAACATTTAAACACTCTAATAAAACACTGTAAAATAACCTCACCTGAGACCTTTACTTTTTACTCGCACATGATAGATCGATAGTTCTAGAAGTTTGTTTCCAAGCCGTCGGACCAACTCACCACGTCAGCGGATGGAAGAAAAATGAGACCTGATCACACGTTCCATGAACTCAGGACGGTGCAGAAAAACTTGTTACAAATTGTCGAACCGCGATCATGTTACAAATTATCGAACCGCGATCAGCTGAGAAGAGTTAATTGCAAGGTTAAACTGCCTACCTTATTGCATCGCCGCTAGCGTTGACCAGCAAGGCCACTGCCAGCCCGATTACGTCGCCGCGCGCTGTCGCTGAATACGGGTGAAAGCCGCTCTTGTCTCCCAACAACACAGAGTCCGAAATTTAGCCGGCCGTGTCGGCCCGAAATATGGCCGGGCAATTTAAATTTTTAGAATTGCTTCGGCACAACGTTATGCAGTGACGAGATATAAGGTGAAAAGGGTTGTTTGTTTGTGTTCTCACTTGTAGATGTCGCGTTGTTACTGACTGAGATCCGCGTATCTCAACCAGACCGTTGCGTTGGCACCAACTATAGGCACACAGGGTTGGACAGACTTCACCTTGACTGAGCCCACAGCACAGATTGACGATTGAAGACCAATAAAAATGATGTCTATCCTGTCGTTACCTTTGCTATTTATAAAATAAATGATAAAGTCCTATAACCTTAAGTTTTAATACACTAAATAATCTAGTCGTAAATACACGTATTAGATGTTATTATAAAGAAATGAATGTAGATATCGACGATATCGACAATCTGGGTTCAACATATTTTTACGACACATAAAATACACATAATGTTCGGATTCCGTTTTCATCATGATATTCCAATGAGCGCAGGTTACACTGTGGAAGCTACAGCACATGTTCGTTTGAATAATGTAGGCGAGTTGGAGTAATGATAGTGTGTTACTGAATGTAAATACAGTTGGCACGATTGGCCACAGCGTACTCTCGCCGAGCTAATTAATTACGCTTTCTCTGTCTGCCTGCCTATCACTTTGTCTCTGTCTCTCTATCTGTCTGTCTGTCTGTCTCTCTCTCTCTCTTTCTCTCTCTCTCTCTCTCTCTCTCTCTCTCTCTCTCTCTCTCTCTCTCTCTCTCTCTCTCTCTCTCTCTCTCTCTCTCTCTCTCTCCGTTTTTCACCTCTTCCGTCTTGGTTAATACAAGTTTTAGGCTACATTTTATGTGTTAGGGAACTGGTGTTTTGCGCTGATGCGTGTGTTGAAGGGTTCCTTTTTTGCATTATTATCTTAAAATTAATTTCTATTCCGACCCACATATATTTTATTGCATCCATTACATTCCATTTCGTATATATACAGTAACTTCTATTTTAGTGATCTCTTCGTGGGTATTGGGTATATATTTCCTTATTTTGTATCCTATTGTTATGTTGTATGTTTGTATAGATTTTCGATATTTTTTTATAGCCTATTATGGCTGATTTGTGATACAGAGATCCATATTTTATTGGAAATGGAAACCATGTTGTTCAGTTGTGTTTTGTTTTTACTGTGTTCATGTGTCTTTATTTTTTTTCAAGTAATTTATTTTATGTATTGTCTTCATGTTATAACTTTTTATTTTCCAAATTTGTTATTATTTCTATCTCTTTATTTCTGTCTTGCGTGTCAAGTGGTATTCTTAGCATTCTGCGTATACCGAAAAAATAAGAAAGTGCATGTTTAATTTGGTTGGGGAAGCTGCAGTTATTTTATAACTGTAGGTTAGACTGTGTGGTTTTCTGTAAATACTATAGCTAATTGTACTAATGATTATTTGGAATATAAAATATGGGTAACTGAATTATCTATTCTTTTATATTCCACTTGTGAATTTTATGTATTTATGGAGCTGGTTTATTTGTTTACTTCTTTTAAAATGTCCATACGGTTTGTGTTGCTGTCAATTACGCATTCAATCTGTCATCAGCCTACCTTAACCATTGGCCCTTGTGCTTATTAATACACACCTTTGGTACTTTGTGTTATCACTCTCATAAGGTGCTTGTTTTGCTAGCTTTGTTTATCTATACCAGTGGTTCCCAACCTTTCCGGACCCGCGTACCACTTTGGTTTTCCGCGTTCATTTCGAGTACCACCGGAGCTTAAATAAAGGTTATTGGGGTTTTCTCAATAAAAAAACTTGATACAACATGAATAGTGTATCTTATTATTCCTAGTTACGTATACTTATTTAAATCTAATACATATAATCTAATTTGCGTAAACAAACTCAAATAAAAAACCAAGATAACATAAGAACAGACATCTAATAAAATATTACCGCAAAGTGTTTAGGTTGTGTTTTTATAAAGTCAATCGTTTTAAACGATGTCCGCTGAAAATTTATTGTTTTAAACATACATTTTTATTTCTTTATTTTTTTTAATTCAATGCTTTTTCCTAGCTAGTTCTTCTTGGGTGGGACCTTGGATCCCTCCGCCGTACCTACCGTACCACCGGTTGGGAACCACTGATCTACACAGTTTACTCTCATTATTGACATTATCATGAAAGTAATACAATAGTGTTATACACGAGACAAAATATACAGTGACAAAATATCGGCTTGTGTCCATACACCAGTTATTATGTCATACCCATTTTCATTTCAACACGCCATCTCTTTTTATTGCATCACTTATCTCTTTTACATTTTGGAGACATCTTTCGCATCCAAGCAAAGCACGTGTTTTACAAAAATATGAACTATGTACTTGTTGTGTGTATCACATAATACTGTACAAAACGAAAATATAACTATCCGTAGAATAAAAATCAGTGAGGTAAACGCAACGACAGTACTGACATTGTTCGATTTGTAATAACACAGACTGACATGATTCGGAAGATTAAAGGCTACGAAAAAAATGCAACAGACGTCACCAGGGAGGAGAAAGAGGGGAAGACCTACAAAAGATGACGTTGAGGTGGAGGCATACAAGACAGCTACGTAAACAGGAAGGTGGAAACAGAAAGGAGCTGGTTGGGATGATTGACGGGAAGACATCAAGAAGGCTAAAAATCGTCAACGGTTATAACTCCAAAAAAAAAAGAATAGTGGCCATCGCGCATACTTTCACAGCGCTGATTCGTGGAATCCATGACATGGGGAATGACTAAAAAATGATCTTGGTATCTCCTTAATGATGTGGAGAAGGCTAAATCTAAATGTCTTGCCAAAATAATATAAGTTGTGAAACTATGACCGTAAAGTGATCCAAAATTCTTTAATTGTAAAAAAGAGCAAATTTTCCTTAAACTGTAAACGTCTAAACGCACATAGTTTGATCTCTGTCACTGAATAGGCTGCTGAGACTTAAACCATGCAAGGTTTAAACTGATACAAATTAAGTGGATAATAAAATACTGGTGGAGTTATTTAAATAAATCAATAAGATGGTATCGTTTACTGTTGCTGTTGTTTGCTGGTACTACCAGCGCACGCAAGTACACGTGCTGAAGACAGATGTTTCCTGTAGTTGCGTGTCACTTTTGAGCTAGAGAAAATTACGTTTTCTGAAAGAATTCTCCCAAACGGAAAACGTTTTCTGATGTGTGCAACAGCGAGAAGCGGCAAGTGACATCACGTGATGCTAGTTAGAGAGAAACTAATGAAACGGCGATTTATTAAACGCGTTTAATATGAAGGTGACAGAAGTTCATTATACGTAATATAGAGAACTGACATTGCGTAACATTGTTATTAGTTTAGTACAATAATGTACAACTTACTAAACTGTTGCGCTGACAGCGTGTTGGTATTGTTGTGATATGTGACGTATCATTATTATGGTATTATGTTGTGAGCACATATCTATGCTATTACAGCGGGCCACCTGTATGTGACATAGGAAAATGTTTCGATTAGATTATAACCATTTTGTTACAAACTTAAAAAAAAAATCTTCACTCTAGTGTTCACGTAGGCAAATATAATTAACTTAAACCACTTCTCACCTTTTAGAATAATAATAAATTGGATATAATTACGTATATTAGATAAACAAATGTGTGTGTTTGTGTACTTGTACGAGAGGGCCGAGTTTATGAAGGTTCATATGATTACGATGATCTAAATAGTTAGAAGATACCGTTATTCCGCAGACAACTGTGAAAAATTGTAAGACAAATCCAAACATGTTACGTTAACAAAAGTGTATTACCCTGTTAGTAATGTAATAAACATTTACATTTATCTGTTAGTTGCTATTCAGAATACTTTAAGCATACTCGCAAGACGAGACAGATTATCAGCGCAATTATAAATGTATCAGTTAGGACTGTGAAGACGTAGAAGCTAAATATTGAAAACTTTACTTCTTGCACCATCACAAATATAGAAAGCATAGCGTATTACATAAACTTTAAACTAAAAGATAGTTCTACAAGCAACTGAAGTACGTTTTAAAAGTTCACGCGCGCGCACGCGCGCGCACACACACACACACATGTTCAAACACTTCTTGCTACAGTCTGTTTTTTGATGTATAAAATATATTTAATATTTATAAAGACTTTACCTCAAGATGTTTACTTCTTATTTGGAACACGTTTCGGGAAGCCTTGTGTTCCCATCTTCAGCCTTCCTGATTTTGAAACTTGTGAGGTACTTGTGTGTTGGTTGTCTGTTGCTGTGGTTTACTGTTGGCCTCTGGTGCTTTAAATTGGTATTATTTTATTGTGTGTGATTGTGGTGTGTGTGTGTGTGTGTGTGTGTGTGTGTCTCAGGTATTAGGTATTAATTTGGCCACACATGCAATAAACACTGGACATTAATTCCCAGACATAACGAACATGACGAACACATACCACACAAAGGCACCATAATGAACATTTGGGAAAATTTGCAAATTTACAAACATAAAACACAAAGCAAACTAATACCTGAACAAACACAAATCAATACAAAACACAAAACAATTTTCAAATAACTCAACATAGAAAATACACAAAATACTAATATATACACCACAATCACACACAATAATACCAATTTAAAGGACCAGAGGCCAGCAGTAAACCACAGCAACAGACAACCAACACACAATTACCTCACAAGTTTCAAAATCAGGAAGGCTGAAGACGGGAACAAGGCTTCCCTAAACATGTTCCAAATAAGAAGTAAACAACTTGAGGTAAAGTCTGGTTAATATTGTAACAGTACGAACTGTCCAGCGGGGTACGATCCCGGAATCTTATAATATACACCAAATCGTATATTATTTGTTACAATTGAGATTTTTATCGTTATAATAATCGACGTAATAATATATAATATATTTTGTAAATATATAATATATATTAAATAGAGATGGTTAATATCTACCTTCTGTTGGTATGAGATAGGCAGTCGTGATTTCCCCGACTGGAGAAGACAAAGAGCGCCAGATGTTGACTGATGCATGTTTAAGAGAAAGAAACAAAAGGGGAATGCAATATCTTCTCGCCGGATCACGGTTATTACATCGAATGCTACTAAATTTCCATGAGCCTCTTCTAAACACCGTTTCGTACTTAATAAGTCGCTCTGCAGTTTTGTTACAGCAATAGTCGTGAATACATAAAGACGAGTTCCTTTCGCATGGCTGTGAATCGGAGTCGCTTACACATAATGCAATTAAATCACGTGCTGTCACTCATTGTTAATACTGAAGTCTGATGACAGTTACGTAAACGTCTAACTTGAAACCATTTTGTTTTGATCAAAACACAAGGAATCTGCGTGCTTGCGTATTTTGTATCATTTTGTATTTTTAAACTTCTACCGAAGCGTTATATACTAAGTACAGTTAAAAGTACTTTTGCAATATAACTTCGAAATAACAAACTCGGGAATAAAAAAAAATTCAGTTGGGAAAGTCACACCACCAACTTCAGAGACATAACTACCTATAATTTATTTATTTTTTTTAATTAATAAATATCGGATTGGCTTATTTAATTTATAACAGTTCCAAACACTAAAATTGTTCCTGTCAAAGTAAAAAAACCAGTGTTTCGTGTGTTGTGTATAAAATACGAAATTATTAATTAAACTTTTCGGTTAGACCGTTAACGTTAAAGACGTTATATTTTGTTCTGTTCATGTTCGTTTTACAGAGAGAAAAAATGTATGTTTTTCTTATATTATATGAACTCGTTGTGTCATTGTTATTGCGTTTTAACAATTTTTAATCTCTCCTCACACACACTCAAACACACACACATTTGCCTGACGATTATATTATTCACTGTCAGATCTCTGTTTAATTTTACAAAAGTTTGTACGCCTCCACCTCAAAAATATTGCTTTCCAAGCAGGCTGAAGCATATTAGATTACAATCTTAAAGAAACCTATGCTTATGGCAAAGGCGAGGCATGAAATATTACTAAACATGTAAACGTTTATGACTTTGTTTGAAGGGATCCGATTTTTCACGGTACGTCTGAACTCACTACACATCAATTCTCTATAGATTTAATATAATCTCAATCAGCCGTTATAATCCGTTTACGACTGTTTAGACAAAAATATTTTTTACACTAAACCACTCACCTTCTGCTACGCATAAACAGAAAATCGGTATGGAGAACCATACATGACTTCCATATTCTAAGATTTATATTTAAAATCATTTTCAGCCAAACAGCCAGGCTGTGTCTTACCTGCCTTTTTATTGCTGTATTAAATGAAAAATATTATATTACATTAAAATGAAAAATTATAATTTTATTGCCTGGCAACAAAATTATTTTATTTTTAACAATTACCATTGTTTCAAAAAGTTTAAATAAATTTTCAAGTACTTTACTCTTGTTAAAACGTAAAAGGTTGCAGGTAAACTACCCCTTCCCCTTAACCGATCTTCACCAAAATCGAAAGTCATTGAGACCTCTACACTTCAGGGACGTATGCAAAAAATTATTTGATTCTGTTTGAATTTGCGGCTGTTATCGTTTGCCATAGAAAATACGCTTGATAAAAAAACGTTGCAGGTAAACTACCCCTTCCCCTTAACAGATCTTCACCAAAAACAATAGGTCTTGAGTACTCTACAAATCAGGGCTGTATGCAAAACATTATTTGATTATGTTTGAATTTGCGGCTGTTATCGTTTGCCATAGAAAATACCCTTGTTAAAAAAACGTTGCAGGTAAACTACCCCTTTCCCTCAACCGATCTTCACCAAAAACAATAGATCTTGAGAACTCTACAATTTAGGGCTGTATGCAAATAATCTTTTGATTCTGTTTGAATTTGCGGCTGTTATCGTTTGCCATAGGAAATACCCTTGTTAAAACATAAAACGTTACAGGTAAACTACCCCTTTCCCTTAACCGATCTTCACCAAAATCAACAGATCTTGAGAACTTTATAATTCAGGGCTGTGTGCGAAACATTATTTGATTCTGTTTGAATTTGCGGCAGTTATCGTTTGCCATAGAAAAAATCTACAGACACACACACAGACAGACACACAGACAGACAGACAGACAGACACACAGACACACACACACAGACACTTTTCGGAAAACGACTTTTTTTCATGTTTTGAGTGTAGTAGAATCAGAATCTGCAATAATCTCGAACACGATTTTTTTTGCCATCACCATACTTCCATTCCTTAAGGAATATGGAAGTAAAATCTACAGACACACAGACACGGACACACACACAGACAGACACACACACAGACACTTTTCGGAAAACGACTTTTTTTCATGTTTTGAGCGTAGTAGAATCAGAATCTGCAATAATCTCGAACACGATTTTTTTTGCCATCACCATACTTCCATTCCTTAAGGAATATGGAAGTAAAATCTACAGACACACAGACACGCACACACACACAGACAGACACACACACAGACACTTTTCGGAAAACGACTTTTTTTCATGTTTTGAGCGTAGTAGAATCAGAATCTGCAATAATCTCGAACACGATTTTTTTTGCCATCACCATACTTCAATTCCTTAAGGAATATGGAAGTAAAAACGAACAATTTTAAGAAATCTGAAAATATCAATTTCCTGCCTTCTTCTGTAGGGGTGGAAACGTGTATTGATTAAAAGTAGTTCGAACCATTTTCCCTTGAGTACAATATGTGCATGAGATTGGGAGTCAGTATTTCAAACCGTTCGTACTTCATCTGAGTAGCTCTCTCTCTCTCTCTCTCAAACACATACACACACACATTTGTCTGACAATCATATTCTTCACTGTCCGATCCATGTTTAATTTTACAAAATTTTGTGGAATGCCTCAACCTCAAAAATATTACATTCCAGACAGGCTGAAACATTTTAGTTTATAATCGTAAAAAAAACCTATTATTATGGCGAAGGCGATCGATAAAATATTATTATACATCTAAACGCTCAGAGAAATTGGTTACTAGAAAAGTACATTGGCGTTTACAATAAAATAACACATATGAAGTCGTATAATTGTTTCATAATACTAACATACGTTAACAGCAATGAAGAACCGTAGTATCAAATTAACATGATTCTGTACTACCACACGCGTTGTCTAAATGAGTTAACATAATAAAAATAAATGATCCTATACACGCCCTAAACAGATGCCACCCCCCATTACATCCTCCGTTTAGTGTTCACTCATCTCTTTGACAATGGTTTAGGAAGCTGAAACAGCTGTCAGAGTTAAATAAAAACTGTGAAACGTACCAAGTGTTTATATATTTTTGAAAACCTTTGTATAATAAAAATGTTGCAGTTGTTCATATTATGTGTATTTTTTTAACATTATATTTCAAAAACATAATATTTACACTGATAGAGATAGAAGAGAGATAAGAAATGAATTCTGTTATGCCATTCCCGACGACACCCCAGCACCAAACTGTAGCATCGTAAATGCAATTTTACTGTAATTAACCCAAATACGCGTATATTGCCTGAGCAACACAGCTTAGTGTTTCGTTAATTAAATTCTAAGGTATACAACTGTGATGCACACAATATGACTTCCTCATCTAATGTAAATTTGGAATGACAGAGTTTCGACAGAGTTTGAATACTGACGAACAAGACCAATTTTGATTTGTCTCAAATTGGGAACGCAGACCAGTTCCTCTCTTTTGGGATATGCCAATGGCCAGGAGTACTAAAAAACGTGCGAGATCTGTGTCAGTCAGTTCAACAGGACACGACAAACAAAGGTATAAGATTATGCTCTCGATTACAGCCGATGGACACAAGTTACCTCCACAAGTGATTCTAAAGCGAAAAACTTTGTCTAAAGAAAAATTTACACTGAGTGTAATCGTTCATGTTCACAAGAGACGGGTGCATGGAAGAAAAGCTTGTTTTAGACTGAATTGATACAGTTTGGAACCAAAGGCTAGGTGCTTACTTAAAGAAGAAGAGCGTGTTAGTTTCGGACAGCTTTAAAGCCCATTTGATGGACCAAGTAGAAGCCAGGTTTCAAAAAAAAAAGTTTTGGCAGTGATTCCTTGTGGATTAACATCCGTAATTCAGATTTTAGTTATGTCTGTTAACAAACCTCACTCGTATTAGACTGGATCATATATACTTGGTAAGCAGTAAAATGTGAAACAGTTATAAAAGGTTTAAGAAATGTGGTATTTCGAAGATGTTGGATGGTACCAAAGGCTGTGCGATGCGGAATGACAATGCATCAGAAGATTCAGAAGAGGAGAGTTGTACAATAATGTCTTCTTCAGAAACAGATGAAGAAAATTAATGAATGCAGTGAAAACCTGAAAACATAATAAACTAGACAAAAACTATGACTTGTATAAGTTTTAAGTATTTAAAAATTTTGTATGATCTAATAACTCCGTTTTTGTTTACAAATAAATAGGTATGGTAAGCACATTATCTCTATTACTTTGTATAAAAACATTTTATGCACAGTATAGTTAATAATCAAACAACAATTAAATTCACCTCCTCGTGGTGTATCTCCGCAACGCTAAGACTCATGTTTACGATGAACTACATTCATTAAAAAAATTAATATTTATTAATTTGGTTTTATTTAATAATAAATGTGTTTTGTTCGTTCAATCAAGTTCTGTAGTTCAGGGAGCTTGTTAGTTACATAACTGTTTAATTAACTGAAGAGGTACTTATTGAAGAGGACATTTGGAAGCATCGATTAAAAGAAGCTTTCCTCCCAAAGAGCGACTAGCAGTTTGCCCGATATAAGTCGTCCTAATTACATGTGAATATGTTATTCTAAAATTTTAGAATAATAAGCATTAGTAACAATGGTGTAAGTGATTTGTATTTTCTACAGTGGGCGATATTTCTCGAAGCCAGGAAGGTTCGTGATGTGGCTCTGCTTCATAGCTTATAGGCCATTAACAGCTACACCCAGTGCTGTATTGACATTGCTATATAGTATAGCTCTTTAACAGTTTGCAATACAACATTCGGTGCGTGGCAGATTTACGGATTAAAACAGCTGTTTATAGTACATCTGAAATTATAGGATGCTCTAGTTCATCATAATTATCAATATTATCATTTTTGCCTACTTATGAACACAGTCAGGTTCACATAGACAGGATCTTAAGAATCCTCACGAATGGAAATGATGCTTCTATCATATTCATTACTTACCATTTTTCTACATCTTTACCAATGATACGTAGCCGTTGAACATTTCGTCGTTCATTTCAGGTGACAACAATTGTATTGTGATTTTCAAAAGAATGTGGATAAGGCCACTACGAGAACAGTTTGCAGTTGTGTTCTAATCTGCCCCGGACATTATTGGATCTAATAAATTTACGTCTTTTCCTCCCCGAATTCGCAGTAAATATTCATATCTCTTCTAATAACATTAGTGTAATAACTGCAAATACATTTTAAATTCAGAAGAAAAAAAGTTTATTACAAAACACAAATCTAAATACTTTTCAAGTATTTATTGAGAATGTTATAGGCTTTTCCGCCCTGAAAATAAGAAAAATAAAAAATAAACAAAACGACACATTCGACACCCATTTGAAAATACTCTTTTTGGGCAAGAATTCTAATGTGTAAATTGTATGATTATATTAACATTTAGTAAGTGACGGAGCGCTTATATACAACATTTTTTTTAATGTTTTGTAACTACACAAATAAATGCTGTCTCACCCGTCCATTTAGACTTGCCACGTTTCTAATTGAAGACATTTTCTGCACATTAGTCATAAAATGCATAAACATTTTCTCTGAGTTAAGTCATAATTTTAAAATAACGCCAAATTTATTTCAACACGTACAAAATTTCCTACTTTTTAATGGTTTCTTGAGCATTAAAACACTTACATTTTATATACGCTGTTAAAACAATAATTTTTTGAATTATCTGTGTTTCCTGTATTAAGTTTTCAGTAATAATAATTGCTTTACTGACTAAGAATTTTTATATAAGATACTTTTAAGAAATTATCAATTAAGTACAAACAGGGGATTTAATTAAAAAACTATTAAATTGTAAAATGGTCTTTTGTAAATTATAAGTAAAACTTCCATGTAGTATACACACTTCCGTTAAACGTAGTAGGACTCTAGATCGTTACTACACTGTTGTATTGTCACTGCGAAAAATAACGTAATAAAATATTTTTAAATACTTTAAAATGAAAATTCTATTTTAGTTACAGTTAATACTGGTTTCTTGTTCGTATTTGATATTTGGATGAATAACTTAACAGATTATTGTACTTTAAAAGCGTAAATAGTGATTAAAGAATTACATATTTTACTGCAAATATTAATTGAGAATTAACTATCATACGAGGCTGAGAAACAAATTAAGACAAATTAAAAAGAGTCAGTAGAACTTTTGAACTTTTTGTCTTACAAAGCTGAAGGTTCTTATAGAAGTTATTAGTTTAATATTAAAGACTTCAATTTAGAAATAGTTGAAATATTCGTTAAGACTAAACGGATTGATTTAATATATTTAACGACGGCTCGTCGCAACACAAAAGCGGACTACCACAAGCAAGTTTTAGCCTTGCTATAAAGGCTAGCTTTGATAAAATAGCATACACATCCTACTGTTCTGGCAACTTGTAAATTCGCTAAATACTGTCTAACATGAAACTGGACTGAAACCCTGAGTAGGCGTATTCTTGTGTACGCTCTTTCTCAATACGCTGTGCAAGCGCGCGCGCGCACGCATTCACTCACGGAAATCGCGAAATCTCTACGGCAGAAGCTTTCAGGTTAATTGCGTTCCTCTGTTCACTGGTGTGTGGAATCTTGTATTGTTGGCCGAGGGTCGAGTCTGAAACACGCTCGCATTCTTCAGTTAACTGTTACCTAACAGATCGGTCATTTTATAAGCTCTACGTTTCTGTATTTAAGCAAATTTTTTTTTTTGTCGAGCAGTGTTCAATACCGATTAGTAGTGTCTGTTCATTCTTATTTGTATTTAGTTGTGATCAGTTTATCAGTAGTGCTAACGCGAACAAAACTCCTCACAGAAAAGTAAACATACAAACAAATACAATACCCAGAAAGCTATTATCACGATTAAAATTTAATTTACTTTACAAAAATGTATATTGTTAGTACAAAAAAAGAAACCGTTTCGTGAAATTTCTTTCATATATCTCCCTCTGTAAATAATGACATTAGGGAAAGCTGGTTATATAAATTGTCGTTATCAATTATTGTTCTGTCAGCGTTTGTAGGTAAAGATTTTGTGCATCGTTTGTTGGAACTATTTTCGTTGCAATTATATAAATTTTAGTTTATATACAAACACACACAGACGTAGTTCCTTTCACTGTTCCCAATATCAGTGTGAACTGTTTTATACAACTATTTTTATCTTTTTTTTATGTACTAAAGAATCTTGTAAACCGAGTCGGTAAACTTGTAAACCGAGTCGGTACACTTGTAAACTTACAACACCGTTTTCTTAGTATTTCTTGTTGTACTGTTACTCGTATTACTGAAAGCAAAATTTGGTGCTCATTGATATTAAAACTTTATTCGTTAATCATAGTATATAGCCTCCACTTTCTATCTCAGGGCAGACAGTAGTGAGTGTGACCTTTTATAACAATCAAATAATAATTATAATAAAAGAACCTTTTTAAAATTATTAAAAATCAAATAAAACCATTTTTCTACGGTGTACCTACATGTGATATCATCTTAGCTGCGAGGGGAGCGAGCAGAAACGGCTCGTTGAAGGGCAAAGCGTTGCGATGTAATGCTTCGATGTCTATGTAGGGCCAGCGAAGCGAGCACAGAGGTCTGTCACATAAGGGTTCAGTATGTGGAGTGGTATCTCGTCTGTGTAATTAGTTTAGTGTCTAATTATGTTAGGACCGTATATTCATTGTGCGAAGAACGTTGTGAAGAATTAAGTAATTAATGTCAATCCCTGACTTTTAGTATAAATAAAATGTCAATTCAGTGTTAAGCTCAATTTCTTTAAATTATTCCTATTTTTAATACAATCCTGTGCAGCAAGGCTATGCAACAATGCGCGCGCGCACACACAAACACACTCCCACGGGCATGGGCGTATACGTACCGTGAACCAGAAAAGAAAGGAGAGCAAAATCAGAGGCTGACAACTACTGAGGAAGGGGATACTACCGGTCCTCGAAAGCTCTGTCAAAATAAAAATAAGTTCTTTGAATAAGTGTTTTGAAGATACAGACACAGAAATGTGTGTGTGTGTGGGGGGTAGGGGGTAGGGAGGGAAGTGAGGTGATAAATGGATAGACGGAGAGACAGAGACAAAGTGATAGGCAGGCAGACAGAGAAAGCATAATTAATTAGCTCGGCGACAGTACGCTGTGGGCAATCGTGCTAACTGTATTTACATTCAGTAACAAACTATCATTACTCCAACTCGCCTACATTATTCAAACGAACATGTGCTGTAACTTCCACACTGTAATCTGCGCTCATTGGAATGTCATGATGAAAATGGAATACGAACACTGTGTGCATTGTGTGTACATTGAAAACAAGTTAAACCCAGAATGTCGGTACCTATTTTCATTTCTATAGGAATTTTTTTTCAGTAAACTTTTATATGTTTACTAAAAGTAAACATCATTCATTTTTTAATAACTTTTTTGATAATTACTTTTTATAATAACTTAAAACAGATATGTAATAGAAGTGTGCATCTTTTAGTGTATTAAAATATCAGTTTAGAGGACACGTATCGTTAAGTTATAACTGTTAAATGAAACGTGAAAATGTACGAGTGAAAGAGAGCACACTTGAAATAGTGTTCGTTCGTCAAGCTGTGGTGTACATTCGGCTCCAGGTCGCGTCACTCCAGATAGGCTGACCCCAGTGACTAACAAGTCGATGTCTACACGTGAGCACTCAACAAACACCCTTCTCCACCGTGCAGCTTGTCAGTGCATGTGGTTAATCTGCTGACTGATACTCTTTGATTAACGTGGTATGATGCTTACCATGAGCCTAATTCTTGAGAGATAATGATAATGATGATGACGGCGGCGGTGACATCAACGATGACGACAGCGACGACGATGATGATAATAATTATGATGATGATGATGGCAAACAATTTTATTTTCTATTCGATATCAGTGTTTGATAATAAAGGAGGCCGTAAAAGAAAGTGCTATTACGAGTAATTCTGAGAAGATATACGGTGTTATGGTTTACAATAAGTGTCATCTATCTGTGTAAATACAATCTCACTCAAAATTAACAAAACAAGCAAAACAAATTAAATAGACCAATATTAAATCGATCGTCCTTACAAAAAGAAATATTAATATATAATAATTATGAACACCCCCGTGGCTAACACGATGAGATATTACAGATTCCCGTGTAGCGAGATGTCTGACGACAACTGAGTAGCTGAGATAAAAACGCCACCTGCCAGAGAAGGCCAGAATTATGGTTGGAGACTACCAGGACGCTTGCCCTCGCTTTCACTTAAAAATGTCGTTGGCCGTATCAACGGCCACAACGGTTGTTGAGCTAATGTTTTGTATAATAATTATTGTACGTGTAGGCCTACTATTATATACGTTACTGTTACATTTCGAAATGAATTAAAGAATACTTTGTCTAAATCTGTACAACTAAATTAAATTAAATTTTCAAGGTAAGTATTGTGCCGGGACTTGACGATTTTCCGGCATGTTTGAAAAATCGCGCCGAGGCGAGGTAGGCTGTGGCTGTTGGCGGCAATGCCGCTTTGATAAGTGAGCGGCGACGCAATAAAGTATGCCGGTCGACCAGCTGATCGACAATTTGTAGCAGGTTTTTCCGAAGCCTCGTGGCCCTGCACAAACCGTGATTCGCTCTCATTTCATCTAAATACTTCCGACTGGGTACTTCGAGGCTGACGGCGGGGCAAAGAATTTCATCAACTGCTAAATTCTCTTGATCATACGTGATTAATCAGAAAGTGTCTCTGGTAAAGATCATTACTTATTCTCTGTTAATTGACTAAGAGGTTATGTGTTTAAATTAATAAATGAGAATTGTGTATGTTAATTGTGTGAGGACGTGTATGTGTGTGTCTCACAAGTTACTTTCGCTATATATATATATATATATATATATATATATATATATACGAGCACATGGTGATTTTTGCACTTGATTATTTGAGAAATTTAAAAGTAAAGAGGATAGCCTACTACAGACATATTCAAGTACCATTTAAATGTAAATGAAATAAAAGATAAAAGTAAAAGCAAAAAGTGAAAGTAATTGTAATGGTAATTTGATTTAAATGTTTTGAAGATTGTACATGTTAATGAAAATGTAAGTGTAAACTTTCAATCTCGCTTATTTCATAAAACCGTATTGCTGGTACAGAATATTAGGGTGTATAAAATTGTGACAGTGTGTGTGGTCTCGGTGTTACGAGGCAAGAGATAATTGGGGTAGTAATATGTCCTGATGGCCTACTGTACATAAAAGACATTACAGGGTCTTCGATTAGCCGAGAGAAGGGGAAAAGCTGAGATGATGAACTGAACAACCGTCACCATCGGCAAAGATGTCCACTGGAAAGCTCCCCCAACGCCGTCAGACACACACACATGCTCGAGAACACCAGGAGGACAGTTGCCCAGAAGGAGGAGGAGTACCCACTTCCCAACTTACCAGCACCACTATTTACCAATATCATCACAGGATTTAACGGGAATCAGCATTTAAAAAAAAAAAAAAACCAGGTTTGAAGTTTCCATTTATAAAAACTCAACAACTACTACACTTTACCGGTTTTTAAAGTAAAAAGGGACATGAATATAAACTTAGAGTTTTCAAAATAATAATGCGTAAAATTGTGTGAGAACATGTCCAATGGATGTTTAATTGTGATGAATTATTAATTGTGTTAAAAGGCATCCACTTCTTATATGGTCTGATTAATTTACATTGATAATATTATTTTTTAATTAATGTTATTAATGCACATGGAATATATGTATATATTTGTCAAAAAAATGAAAGATAGTGAATGTTATGATGATTAAGTAATGAAACAGAAGAACCTTTGTTAGAACAGGTCCTGTGAAAAAAAAAATATATATATATATATATATATATATATATATATATATTGTGATCCATATTATTGACTGTAAGGGCATCCACTTGTTAGACTGTTTGATTGACTTTTATTGCTAATAGCATTGGTAATTGTTAGTAGGAAAAAGGGCATACATGCAAACAGTATTTTCATATTATAATGATTAAAATTTTGCTAGAGCATGTCCTCTGAATGTATGCTGTTATTTTTATTATTATTTGTGTTAAAAGCGTCCACTTGTGATGCAGTTTGATTAATTTTCGTGGTTAATGGTATTGGTAATTGCTATTCATGCAAATTAAATATATATATATATATATATTCTAGATAGAACGAAAGGTAGTAACTGATATAAATAAATGCAAGAATTCATTGTTTTGCACTGTAGTGAAACATGTTATGATTATGAAGCACTAATAAAAGGATTGTTACTGTTAAATGAGTCTTTTATTGCAAGTCCTGTCACCATGGGCTCCAGCACATTTTACCTTCATCTAGGCCAAGCGTCTAGTTTTAAATTTTTACGTAACGGCCTAAGTGGCCGTTACAGTATTTTACTTGCTTAAATTAATAATACTCATTTAATCCATCATCCACGTGGCTTATCGTTATTTTAAAAACATTAGTGTGGATAATGCGTCTTAATTAAAAATATATTTAAATGGGATCATTTTGTATACTTCTAATAGGTGACATTAACTTTTGTAGTAGACGACAGTATGTAACGAACTAACTTTATTGTTACCACAGCAACAAAGTTTTTAAACTTAAATGATGATGGAACATGTCTATTATTATGGAACGATAACGTAGACGTAGGCCATTCTAGTGTATAACACACAGTAATGTAGAAACTTTTTAACATATTCAACTAAGAGTTTGACGTACGGTACACAGAGTAAGCTGTAATTTTGTTCTTTGTATTTCTTCACTACGCAGGAAATAAAAAAATAATTCCGTATTAAACTTCGGAAAGAGACAAGAACGGAATAGATCTCATGTACGTTTTGTAAATCGGTCATAAGTGCTAATAATTAATAATAATGCTGCAGTGGAAAGAAAGGCAGTAGGCAGTGCGCACACACTCATAAACGCGTGAAACACACTATGCACGGTTACAAACTACTCACAATTACTCACTGTCACGGTCATTAAAAGATGAACCAAGGTCTTCTACTGCACTTGGTTCATCTTTTACTTTTATTTGGTGTCCGCGTCATGTAGGTATTGAAGGCAACGAAGAAACTGATACTGGGGCGAGACACGCTGCAGACAGCCCACAAGTCGATGCGATTGCTACACGACCGGACGACGCAAGCATACCCACCATTATTATTGTGAGCTAGTAGATGTGGAATGGACTGCAGATCAAGCTTACTGTCCTGAAGTAAACCGTCTATAAATGGCCAATAGCATGTGATCGCAGTCGTCGTGAACAAGATTGTATCACCAGTTGGGCACACCAATTCGACGTTTTCGTCCTACAAGGACAAGAAAGACCCTTGTGCGCTTGTGGCGGAGCCCTTAGAGTGAAACATGTAACTGAAAACTGTAGTGGTCTGGCAGAACTCAGGCAAAGACGCAAAGTAAAAGGTAACCTGAAAAGAGACCTAGGAAAAGAACAGCTAGCCTCGGAGTAGAACGGTCCTTTCTGAAAGCAGCAAGAATTCTGATCGGCTCTGAAAACATTGTATTGGGTCTTAGTGTGTGCGAATTTCCAATTTCGTCGGGTTAACTAGAATGTAGGTGAGAACAAAACATAGTCAAGGAACACTCCTGGTCGACGTCGTTGGGCTGGTGGCTTTAGTTGCCGATCTCTCAAAACGTAAAATATATGTACAGATATTTGTTTAAGAACTACTAATTATTGTGCACGCATTTTAATAGAAGAATGATTAGTAACAAATATTAAAAGTACGTACTAATGATTTAAATTTGTATATTTACAATATGTAGGCCTACATTTATGTATTTACTTTTTCTTTATATGATATTTCAGTCTCTTCATAGTCTTTGTTCATAAAAAATTGTTAATTTTTCACCTGCTTTTACTACTGATTTAACGTTGCTAATGGACTGTAGCGCGCACGTGTGTGTGTGTGTGTGTGCGGCTCTTGGATGATGATAGTGATGATTGTGGCGTTCCCACATAAATCGTTGTGTGTGTAAGTTCTGGTTCTCTCACGTCGATCGTTGTGCGTGTTATTTTACTGTCTGATGATGCTGCTGATGTTGAAGATTCGACGTCGAGAATCAGAGCGACATAGTAACCCCGTTGGTATTACCAGTCAGTTTAGACGTTCAAAATTGTCCGAGGAATTTATAGTCTGTTGTAAGTCGACAGGTCGGATTTTGCAAGATTGGTTACTCGACTTGTTAAACATTGTTTCATCCTGCATACGAGTCGGTTTTACAGAATCACTTTTCGTGTGCTTTTTCACTAATATCAGTGTTGGTGTTGCATAAGATTCGTGATTTTTCGCACGTTACGTACACGTAAATGAAATTTTTTATCACTAATTAATTACTATGTAATTACCGGTGTCATGAATTTGTGTTTACATAGTTCAGTTATTCTGGTGTAATTTGCACCCAGATCGTGTCGTGTATATGTCTCTTTGCGAGTCTTTTAACGGCATTATTTGATTCGCTACATGTATTTTTAAATATATACCTGACAAAAATCGGTGCTTGCGTAGAACAACACAAAAACCCTCTTTAATAACATATTTTGCTCCACTGTTAATCAATGAAATGTGCAAGGATTACAAAATATAAAAGGAATATTTGGTATTTTTACTAAATTTTTAGGCTTTTCTTTGATTAAAAAGAAGTGTAAACGTAATATTAAGAAACTTATAAAGCTCTAAATTCATGAAAGACCATGGCTTTTCTTTGATTAAAAAGAAGTGTAAACTTAATATTAAGAAACTTATAAAGCTCTAAATTCATGAAAGACCATGACATAAAGGCCTTTCTTTTGTGAACAGATTATAGTGATGCTACGAGTGTTCATTAGAGTAATGATTTAACATTTAAAATATTATGCACATTGGTTATATTAAAAATAAAAAAATTACAAAATTTAATTGCTATATAAGATTCGCTACCTAAAGACTGTTGTTGCTTATTACTGTTTCAAAGGTAACTATACATACATTTGTTCTCTTTAGTTGACGCTCCAAAATACAAATTAATTAATTATAAAAACATATTTAATTAATAATATTAATACCTGTCTCAACCAGAGTACACATACACACGCTCGCGAGCGCAAAATAAAAGAATACAAGTTGAAATAAAACATATCGCATCGTAGTGAAACTAACAATAACAACACACACACACACACACACACACACACACACACATTGTTTATTTCGTTAAATGTATTTTTAAAATTGCGAATATTATTAAATAAAACATATTTAGTTCATAGTATTTATACCTGTCTCAACCAGACACACACACACACACACACACAAGGACAGCTCATACTCCTCGTATTGAATATTCACAGGTGTCCTAAGAAACAGATCTGTTCCTCCTTTACACTATTTGAAACTATTTATAACGGTTTCTATCTCTGAATTATTTATGTATGTACAAAAAGTATTATCGTGGGCGTATAAACAAACATGCACTATTCCAATATATATTCGTTTCACCGTTTCACAAAATATTTATGTAATTTAACGAGGAAACTATAAATAAACGTTGTAATTAACATTAAAAAAAATCCTTCATTAAAATATAAATTCTACTATAATACATTAAAAGCTAAACAAGTTTGTCGATCTACTCACAAACAGGCAGGGGCGCCATATTTGTGAATATGTAAGCGTATTCTGTGTATGTGAGTATTAGTGTGTGATCCTGTCAATAACAGCAATCGGATTTATGTAACAATGCATACTGAGGGCTGTACATAGAAGGACGATGAGTCAGTAGCGACCTTCCCCTTTCCTACATAATTTAATTGAACTACATGTCATTATAGAATGTAATATCTCTGTGCTTTTAGAAAACAGATTTCTTACTCAAAAGTGATAAAAATATTTTTAAAAAACTTTTCTATTATTTTGTATTCATAAGCTGACAGTCATTTTAAGAATTGCTGTTTTCGTAAAGTTAGCGTCAAGTGCATGGTATACGCTTCTGTGCGTGGTAAACGAAATCGCTTCTGTATGAACGCAATTTTTAAATATTTAGTGTTCTGTAGACATAATTTGTTTCCATTCTACATTAATAATTATAGCAGGTTATAACGGACGATATCTTTACTAGAAGCACACACGTTTAAGTTCACACAGATTTTTATAATTGTTATCTTTTTAACATGGGGGAAATTTGTTGCATGTAAATAGTGTCGAGTATAGCTTCCTATAGATGAATATAGTATCCTATATCCTATAGTATTCCTATAGTATAGCTATAGTGTAGATGAATAAAAATCGTATCCGATGGCCTTTGGAGCTTTTACTGATTAGAGCAATTAGTTTATTGAGAAACGGTTTACTGTATTGGTGAAGTGATTTATTGATAGAAACGGAAGCGTTAATCAGATTACCTGACTACTGGTATGCGCGATACTGCAGAACTTCAGTCAAACATAGGGAAGTCGAGCCAAAGCTTGATGTGCTAAATATGATAATACTGCTTGTTTTCAGGTAGCAAACAGTTTTCTTTCCTCCGTCGTCCTAAATACCAAAATCACGAGGAGGTTAATTTGGCTTCTTTCCATCTTGTCACTTCATGTTACATGCTCAATGCAGAGAAAGGTATTTTGTCCTTTTTTATGTTCAGACGATTTGTTCAGTTTTTTTCACCGACACTTTACGCAAATTAACTCCTCTTTATGCACTTGTATCATGACTGTTAGTAGTTAGTAATCGTGCATATGTGCTTCACTGGTTTATGTGGTGTGCACAAGCAAGGGCAGTGCCTACTCCCTTTCTTTTCACTGTAGTATGAGCCACTGTGGACTAAGTTTGGTTCAACTGGTTCCTCCCATCTTCTCGTCTTTCTTCCTCCTCTCCCATATCTCATTCACTCTTTATCGACGTCTATATACCTCCTTTCGTCAGTCCAGATGGCACCTGTTCTCTTTTCGGTGTTTTCCTGAAAATCATGGGCATTTTTTAGCGTCTTTTTGAATGGTAAGGGTACTTAAATGTCTTCTTAAGTAATCTGGAGTTCTTCTATGTTTTTTTTTCTGTTCATTTGAACCACGTATTAGGTATTTTGAGCTTCCTGAAGTAGTTAAAAAGTTTCGCTGTTAGTCTGTCAGGATTCATTCTTTGAAAATTTCCATAGAAACTAATTCCTCTTTTTTACTTCCATATTCCTTAAGGAATGATGGTGATGGCAAAAAAAATCGTGTTCGAGATTATTGCAGATTCTGATTCTACTAGACTCAAAACATGAAAAAAAGTCGTTTTCCGAAAAGTGTCTGTGTGTGTGTCTGTCTGTGTGTGTGTGTGTCTGTGTGTCTGTAGATTTTTTTTTTATGCCAACGATAACTGCCGCAAATTCAAACAGAATCAAATAATTTTTTTCATACAGCCCTGTTTGTAGAATACTCACTACCTATTGTTTTTGGTGAAGATCGGTTGAGGGAAAGGGGTAGTTTACCTGCAACGTTTTTTTTTTAACAAGGGAAATTTTTTTTTTGGCAAACGATAACAGCCGCAAATTCAAACAGAATCAAATAATGTTTCGTATACAGCACTAAATTGTAGAGTTCTCAAGACCTATGGTTTTTGGTGAAGATCGGCTAAGGGAAAGGGGTAGTTTACCTGTAACGTTTTATGTTTTAACAAGGGTATTTCCTATGGCAAACGATAACAGCCGCAAATTCAAACAGAATCAAAAGATTATTTGTGTACAACCCTAAATTGCAGAGTTCTCAAGACCTATTGTTTTTGGTGAAGATCGGTTAAGGGAAAGGGGTAGTTTACCAGCAACGTTTTTTTTATCAAGGGTATTTTCTATGGCAAACGATAACAGCCGCAAATTCAAACAGAATCAAATAATGTTTTGCATACTGCCCTGATTTGTGGAGTACTCAAGACCTATTGTTATTGGTGAAGATCGGTTAAGGGGAAGGGGTACTTTACCAGCAACGTTTTTTTATCAAGCGTATTTTCTATGACGAACGGTAACAGCCGCAAATTCAAACAGAAGCAAATAATTTTTTGCATACGTCCCTGAATTGTAGAGGTCTCAATGACTTTCGATTTTGGTGAAGATCGTTTAAGGGGAAGGGGTAGTTTACCAGCAACCTTTTACGTTTTAACAAGAGTAAAGTAATTGAAAATTTATTTAAACTTTTTGAAACAATGGTAATTGTTAAAAATAAAATAATTTTGTTGCCAGGCAATAAAATTATAATTTTTTCATTTTAATGTAGTATAATATTTTTCATTTAATAAAGCAATAAAAAGGCAGATAAAACACAGCCTGGCTGTTTGGCTGAAAATGATTTTAAATATAAATCTTAGAATATGGAAGTCATGTATGGTTCTCCATACCGATATTTTACTTCCATGTTCCTTAAGTAAATGGAAGTATGGTGATAGCAAAAAAAATCGTGTTCGAGATTACTGCAGATTCTGATTGTACTACACTCAAAACATGAAAAAAAGTCATTTTTCGAAAAGTGTCTGTGTGTCTATCTGTAGATTTTTTTTTTGGAAAACGATAACAGCCGCAAATTCAAACACAATCAAATAATTTTTTGCATACAGCACTGATTTGTAGAGTACTCAAGACCTATTGTTTTAGGTGAAGATCGGTTAAGGGAAAAGGGTAGTTTACTGGCAACGATTTTTTTTAATCAAGGGTAATTTGTTTGTATGGCAAACAATAACAGCCGCAAATTCAAACACAATCAAATAATATTTTGCATACAGCCCTGAATTGTAGAGTTCTCCAGACCTATTGATTGTGGTAAAGATCGGTTAAGGGAAAGGGGTAGTTTACCGGCAACATGTTATGTTTTAACAAGGGTATTTCCTATGGCAAACGATAATAGCCGCAAATTCAAACATAATCAAATAATTTTTTGCATACTGCCCTGAATTATAGAGTTATCAAGACCTGTTGATTTTGGTGAAGATCGGTTAAGGGGAATGGGTAGTTTACCGGCAACGTTTTATGTTTGAAAAGGGTATTTTTTATGCCGAACGATAAGAGCCGCAAATTCAAACAGAATCAAATAAGTTTTCGCATACAGCCCTGATTTGCAGAGTACTCAAGACCTATTGTATTTGGTGAAGATCGGTTGAGGGAAAGGGGTAGTTTACCGGCCACGTTTCTTTTTTTAACAAGGGTATTTTTTATGGCAAACGATAACAGCCGCAAATTCAAACATAATCAAATAATATTTTTCATATAGCCCTGAATTGTAGAGTTCTCAAAACCTTTTAGTTTTGGTGAAGATCGGTTAAGGGAATAGGGTAGTTTACCAGCAACATTTTATGTTTTCACAAGGGTAAATTTTTATATGACGAACGATAACAGCCGTACATTAAAACAGAATCAACTACTCTTCTGCATACCTATTTGAATTATACAGAACTCAAGGTCTGTTGATTTTGTTGAAGATCGGTTAAGGGAAAGGGGTAGTTTACCAGCAAAGTTTTATGTTCTAACAAGGGTATTTTCTATGGCAAACGATAACAGCCGCAAATTCAAATAGAATCAAATGATTATTTGCATACAGCCCTAAATTGCGGAGTTCTCATGGTCTGTTGATTTTGTTGAAGATCGGTTAAGGGAAGGGGGTAGTTTACCAGCAACATTTTATGTTTTAAGAAGGGTATTTTCTATGGCAAACGATAACAGCCGCAAATTCAAACAGAATCAAATAATTTTTGCATACAGCCCTGATTTGTTGAGTACTCAAGACTTACTGTTTTTGGTGAATATCGGTTAAGGGAAAGGGGTAGTTTACCTGCAACGTTTTTTTATCAAGGTTATTTTTTATGGCAAACGATAACAGACGCAAATTCAAACAGAATCAAATAATGTTTTGCATACTGCCCTGATTTGTAGAGTACTCAACGCCTATTGTTTTTGGTGAAGATCGGTTGAGGGGAAGGGGTAGTTTACCTATAACGTTTTATGTTTTAACAAGGGTATTTCCTATGGCATACGATAACAGCCGCAAATTCAAACAGAATCAAAAGATTATTTGTGTACAGCCCTAATTGCAGAGTTCTCAAGACCTATTGTTTTTGGTGAAGATCGGTTAAGGGAAAGGGGTAGTTTACCAGCAACGTTTTTTTTATCAAGGGTATTTTCTATGGCAAACGATAACAGCCGCAAATTCAAACAGAATCAAATAATGTTTTGCATACTGCCCTGATTTGTGGAGTACTCAAGACATATTGTTATTGGTGAAGATCGGTTAAGGGGAAGGGGTACTTTACCTGCAACGTTTTTTTATCAAGCGTATTTTCTATGACGAACGGTAACAGCCGCAAATTCAAACAGAAGCAAATAATTTTTTGCATACGTCCCTGAATTGTAGAGGTCTCAATGACTTTCGATTTTGGTGAAGATCGGTTAAGGGGAAGGGGTAGTTTACCAGCAACCTTTTACGTTTTAACAAGAGTAAAGTAATTGAAAATTTATTTAAACTTTTTGAAACAATGGTAATTGTTAAAAATAAAATAATTTTGTTGCCAGGCAATAAAATTATAATTTTTTCATTTTAATGTAATATAATATTTTTCATTTAATACAGCAATAAAAAGGCAGGTAAGACACAGCCTGGCTGTTTGGCTGAAAATGATTTTAAATATAAATCTTAGAATATGGAAGTCATGTATGGTTCTCCATACCGATATTTTACTTCCATGTTCCTTAAGTAAATGGAAGTATGGTGATAGCAAAAAAAATCGTGTTCGAGATTATTGCAGATTCTGATTGTACTACACTCAAAACATGAAAAAAAGTCATTTTTCGAAAAGTGTCTGTGTGTCTATCTGTAGATTTTTTCTATGGAAAACGATAACAGCCGCAAATTCAAACACAATCAAATAATTTTTTGCATACAGCCCTGATTTGTAGAGTGCTCAAGACCTATTGTTTTTGGTGAAGATCGGTTAAGGGAAAAGGGTAGTTTACTAGCAACGTTTTTTTTTTAATCAAGGGTAATTTGTTTGTATGGCAAACAATAACAGCCGCAAATTCAAACACAATCAAATAATATTTTGCATATAGCCCTGAATTGTAGAGTTCTCCAGACCTATTGATTTTGGTAAAGATCGGTTAAGGGAAAGGGGTAGTTTACCGGCAACATTTATGTTTTAACAACGGTATTTTATATGGCAAACGATAATAGCCGCAAATTCAAACATAATCAAATAATTTTTTGCATACCGCCCTGAATTATAGAGTTATCAAGACCTGTTGTTTTTGGTGAAGATCGGTTAAGGGGAATGGGTAGTTTACCGGCAACGTTTTATGTTTGAAAAGGGTATTTTTTATGCCGAACGATAAGAGCCGCAAATTCAAACAGAATCAAATAAGTTTTCGCATACAGCCCTGATTTGCAGAGTACTCAAGACCTATTGTATTTGGTGAAGATCGGTTGAGGGAAAGGGGTAGTTTAACTGCCACGTTTCTTTTTTTAACAAGGGTATTTCTTATGGCAAACGATAACAGCCGCAAATTCAAACATAATCAAATAATATTTTTCATATAGCCCTGAATTGTAGAGTTCTCAAAAACTTTAGTTTTGGTGAAGATCGGTTAAGGGAATAGGGTAGTTTACCTGCAACATTTTATGTTTTAACAAGGGGAAATTTTTTTATGACGAACGATAACAGCCGTACATTAAAACAGAATCAACTACTCTTCTGCATACCTATTTGAATTATACAGAACTCAAGGTCTGTTGATTTTGTTGAAGATCGGTTAAGGGAAAGGGGTAGTTTACCAGTAACGTTTTATGTTCTAACAAGGGTATTTTCTATGGCAAAAGATAACAGCCGCAAATTCAAATAGAATCAAATGATTATTTGCATACAGCCCTAAATTGCGGAGTTCTCATGATCTGTTGATTTTGTTGAAGATCGGTTAAGGGAAGGGGGGAGTTTACCAGCAACATTTTATGTTTTAAGAAGGGTATTTTATATGGCAAACGATAACAGCCGCAAATTCAAACAGAATCAAATAATGTTTTGCATACAGCCCTGATTTATAGAGTACTCAAGACCTATTGTTTTTGGTGAAGATCGGTTAAGGGGAAGGGGTAGTTTACCAGTAACGTTTTATGTTTTAACAAGGGTATTTCCTATGGCAAACGATAACAGCCGCAAATTCAAACAGAATCAAAAGATTATTTGTGTACTGCCCTATATTGCAGAGTTCTCAAGACCTGTTGTTTTTGGTGAAGATCGGTTAAGGGGAAGGGGTAGTTTACCTGCAACGTTTTTTTATCAAGGGTATTTTCTATGGCAAACGATAACAGCCGCAAATTCAAACAATCAAATAATGTTTTGCATACGGCCCTGATTTGTAGAGTACTCAAGACCTGTTGTTTTTGGTGAAGATCGGTAAAGGGGAAGGGGTAGTTTACCTGTAAATTTTATGTTTTAACAAGGGTATTTCTTATGGCAAACGATAATAGCCGCAAATTCAAACAGAATCAAATAATGTTTTGCATTCAGGCCTGATTTGTAGAGTACTCAAGACCTATTGTTTTTGGTGAAGATCGGTTAAGGGGAAGGGGTAGTTTACCGGCAAGGTTTTTTTATCAAGCGTATTTTTTATGACGAACGGTAACAGCCGCAAATTCAAACAGAAGCAAATAATTTTTTGCATACGTCCCTGAATTGTAGAGGTCTCAATGACTTTCGATTTTGGTGAAGATCGTTTAAGGGGAAGGGGTAGTTTACCTGCAACCTTTTACGTTTTAACAAGAGTAAAGTACTTGAAAATTTATTTAAACTTTTTGAAACAATGGTAATTGTTAAAAATAAAATAATTTTGTTGCCAGGCAATAAAATTATAATTTTTTCATTTTAATGTAATATAATATTTTTCATTTAATACAGCAATAAAAAGGCAGGTAAGACACAGCCTGGCTGTTTGGCTGAAAATGATTTTAAATATAAATCTTAGAATATGGAAGTCATGTATGGTTCTCCATACCGATATTTTACTTCCATGTTCCTTAAGTAAATGGAAGTATGGTAATAGCAAAAAAAATCGTGTTCGAGATTATTGCAGATTCTGATTGTACTATACTCAAAACATGAAAAAAAGTCATTTTTCGAAAAGCGTCTGTGTCTATCTGTAGATTTTTTTCTATGGAAAACGATAACAGCCGCAAATTCAAACACAATCAAATAATTTTTTGCATACAGCCCTGATTTTTAGGGTAATCAAGACCTGTTGTTTTTGGTGAAGATCGGTTAAGGGAAAAGGGTAGTTTACTGGCAACGTTTTTTTTTAATCAAGGGTAATTTGTTTGTATGGCAAACAATAACAGCCGCAAATTCAAACAGAATCAAATAATATTTTGCATACAGCACTGAATTGTAGAGTTCTCCAGACCTGTTGATTTTGGTAAAGATCGGTTAAGGGAAAGGGGTAATTTACCTGCAACATTTTATGTTTTAACAAGGGTATTTTCTATGGCAAACGATAATAGCCGCAAATTCAAACATAATCAAATAATTTTTTGCATACCGCCCTGAATTATAGAGGTATCAAGACCTGTTGTTTTTGGTGAAGATCGGTTAAGGGGAATGGGTAGTTTACCGGCAACGTTTTATGTTTGGAAAGGGTATTTTTTATGCCGAACGATAAGAGCCGCAAATTCAAACAGAATCAAATAAGTTTCTGCATACAGCCCTGATTTGCAGAGTACTCAAGACTTATTGTTTTTGGTGAAGATCGGTTGAGGGAAAGGTGTAGTTTACCGGCCACGTTTTATGTTCTAACAAGGGTATTTTCTATGGCAAACGATAACAGCGCAAATTCAAATAGAATCAAATGATTATTTGCATACAGCCCTAAATTGCGGAGTTCTCATGGTCTGTTGATTTTGCTGAAGATCGGTTAAGGGAAGGGGGTAGTTTACCAGCAACATTTTATGTTTTAAGAAGGGTATTTTCTATGGCAAACAATAACAGACGCAAATTCAAACAGAATCAAATAATTTTTGCATACAGCCCTGATTTGTAGAGTACGTAAGACTTACTGTTTTTGGTGAATATCGGTTAAGGGAAAGGGGTAGTTTACCTGCAACGTTTTGTTATCAAGTGTATTTTCTATGGCAAACGATAACAGCCGCAAATTCAAACAGAATCAAATAATGTTTTGCATACAGCCCTGATTTGTAGAGTACTCAAGACCTATTGTTTTTGGTGAAGATCGGTTAAGGGGAAGGGGCAGTTTACCGGTAACGTTTTATGTTTTAACAAGGGTATTTCTTATGGCAAACGATAACAGCCGCAAATTCAAACAGAATCAAAAGATTATTTGTGTACTGCCCTATATTGCAGAGTTCTCAAGACCTATTGTTTTTGGTGAAGATCGGTTAAGGGAAAGGGGTAGTTTACCAGCAACGTTTTTTATCAAGGGTATTTCCTGTGGCAAACGAGGACAGCCGCAAATTCAAACAGAATCAAAAGATTATTTGTGTACAGCCCTAAATTGCAGAGTTCTCAAGACCTATTGTTTTTGGTGAAGATCGGTTGAGGGAAAGGGGTAGTTTACCTGCCACGTTTCTTGTTTTAACAAGGGTATTTCTTATGGCAAACGATAACAGCCGCAAATTCAAACATAATCAAATAATATTTACATATAGCCCTGAATTGTAGAGTTCTCAAAACCTTTTAGTTTTGGTGAAGATCGGTTAAGGGAATAGGGTAGTTTACCAGCAACATTTTATGTTTTCACAAGGGTAAATTTTTTTATGACGAACGATAACAGCCGTACATTAAAACAGAATCAACTACTCTTCTGCATACCTTTTTGAATTATACAGAACTCAAGGTCTGTTGATTTTGTTGAAGATCGGTTAAGGGAAAGGGGTAGTTTACCAGCAACGTTTTATGTTCTAACAAGGGTATTTTCTATGGCAAACGATAACAGCCGCAAATTCAAATAGAATCAAATGTTTATTTGCATACAGCCCTAAATTGCGAAGTTCTCATAGTCTGTTGATTTTGTTGAAGATCGGTTAAGGGAAGGGGGTAGTTTCCCAGCAACATTTTATGTTTTAAGAAGGGTATTTTCTATGGCAAACGATAACAGCCACAAATTCAAATAGAATCAAATAATTTTTGCATACAGCCCTAATTTGATGAGTACTCAAGACTTACTGTTTTTGGTGAATATCGGTTAAGGGAAAGGGGTAGTTTACCAGCAACGTTTTTTTAACAAGTTTATTTTCTATGGCAAACGATAACAGCCGCAAATTCAAACAGAATCAAATAATGTTTTGCATACTGCCCTGATTTGTAGAGTACTCAAGGCCTATTGTTTTTGGTGAAGATCGGTTGAGGGGAAGGGGTAGTTTACCTGTAACGTTTTATGTTTTAACAAGGGTATTTCCTATGGCATACGATAACAGCCGCAAATTCAAACAGAATCAAAATATTATTTGTGTACAGCCCTAATTGCAGAGTTCTCAAGACCTATTGTTTTTGGTGAAGATCGGTTAAGGGAAAGGGGTAGTTTACCAGCAACGTTTTTTTTATCAAGGGTATTTTCTATGGCAAACGATAACAGCCGCAAATTCAAACAGAATCAAATAATATTTTGCATACTGCCCTGATTTGTGGAGTACTCAAGACCTGTTGTTATTGGTGAAGATCGGTTAAGGGGAAGGGGTATTTTACCAGCAACGTTTTTTTATCAAGCGTATTTTCTATGACGAACGGTAACAGCCGCAAATTCAAACAGAAGCAAATAATTTTTTGCATACGTCCCTGAATTGTAGAGGTCTCAATGACTTTCGATTTTGGTGAAGATCGTTTAAGGGGAAGGGGTAGTTTACCAGCAACCTTTTACGTTTTAACAAGAGTAAAGTACTTGAAAATTTATTTAAACTTTTTGAAACAATGGTAATTGTTAAAAATAAAATAATTTTGTTGCCAGGCAATAAAATTATAATTTTTTCATTTTAATGTAATATAATATTTTCATTTAATATTGCAATAAAAAGGCAGGTAAGACACAGCCTGGCTGTTTGGCTGAAAATGATTTTAAAATATAAATCTTAGAATATGGAAGTCATGTATGGTTCTCCATACCGATATTTTACTTCCATGTTCCTTAAGTAAATGGAAGTATGGTGATAGCAAAAAAAATCGTGTTCGAGATTATTGCAGATTCTGATTGTACTACACTCAAAACATGAAAAAAAGTCAATTTTCGAAAAGTGTCTGTGTGTCTATCTGTAGATTTTTTTCTATGGAAAACGATAACAGCCGCAAATTCAAACACAATCAAATAATTTTTTGCATACAGCTCTGATTTGTAGAGTACTCAAGACCTATTGTTTTTGGTGAAGATCGGTTAAGGGAAAAGGGTAGTTTACTGGCAACGTTTTTTTTTAATCAAGGGTAATTTGTTTGTAAGGCAAACAATAACATCCGGAAATTCAAACACAATCAAATAATATTTTGCATACAGCCCTGAATTGTAGAGTTCTCCAGACCTATTGATTTTGGTAAAGATCGGTTAAGGGAAAGGGGTAGTTTACCGGCAACATTTATGTTTTAACAAGGGTATTTTCTATGGCAAACGATAGTAGCCGCAAATTCAAACATAATCAAATAATTTTTTGCATACTGCCCTGAATTATAGAGTTATCAAGACCTGTTGTTTTTGGTGAAGATCGGTTAAGGGGGATGGGTAGTTTACGGGCAACGTTTTATGTTTGAAAAGGGTATTTTCTATGCCGAACGATAAGAGCCGCAAATTCAAACAGAATCAAATAAGTTTCTGGATACAGCCCTGATTTTCAGAGTACTCAAAACCTGTAGTTTTTGGTGAAGATCGGTTGAGGGAAAGGTGTAGTTTACCAGCCACGTTTTTTGTTTTAACAAGGGTATTTTGTATGGCAAACGATAACAGCCGCAAATTCAAACATAATCAAATAATATTTTTCATATAGCCCTGAATTGTAGAGTTCTCAAAAACTTTAGTTTCGGCGAAGATCGGTTAAGGGAATAGGGTAGTTTACCTGCAACATTTTATGTTTTAACAAGGGGAAATTTTTTTATGACGAACGATAACAGCCGTACATTAAAACAGAATCAACTACTCTTCTGCATACCTATTTGAATTATACAGAACTCAAGGTCTGTTGATTTTGTTGAAGATCGGTTAAGGGGAAGAGGTAGTTTACCAGTAACGTTTTATGTTCTAACAAGGGTATTTTCTATGGCAAAAGATAACAGCCGCAAATTCAAATAGAATCAAATGATTATTTGCATACAGCCCTAAATTGCGGAGTTCTCATGATCTGTTGATTATGTTGAAGATCGGTTAAGGGAAGGGGGGAGTTTACCAGCAACATTTTATGTTTTAAGAAGGGTATTTTATATGGCAAACGATAACAGCCGCAAATTCAAACAGAATCAAATAATGTTTTGCATACGCCCCTGATTTGTAGAGTACTCAAGACCTATTGTTTTTGGTGAAGATCGGTTAAGGGAAAGGGGTAGTTTACCATCAACGTTTTTTTTATCAAGGGTATTTTCTATGGCAAACGATAACAGCCGCAAATTCAAACAGAATCAAATAATGTTTTGCATACTGCCCTGATTTGTGGAGTACTCAAGACCTATTGTTATTGGTGAAGATCGGTTAAGGGGAAGGGGTAGTTTACCAGCAACGTTTTTTTATCAAGCGTATTTTCTATGACGAACGGTAACAGCCGCAAATTCAAACAGAAGCAAATAATTTTTTGCATACGTCCCTGAATTGTAGATGTCTCAATGACTTTCGATTTTGGTGAAGATCGGTTAAGGGGAAGGGGTAGTTTACCAGCAACCTTTTACGTTTTAACAAGAGTAAAGTAATTGAAAATTTATTTAAACTTTTTGAAACAATGGTAATTGTTAAAAATAAAATAATTTTGTTGCCAGGCAATAAAATTATAATTTTTTCATTTTAATGTAATATAATATTTTTCACTTAATACAGCAATAAAAAGGCAGATAAGACACAGCCTGGCTGTTTGGCTGAAAATGATTTTAAATATAAATCTTAGAATATGGAAGTCATGTATGGTTCTCCATACCGATATTTTACTTCCATGTTCCTTAAGTAAATGGAAGTATGGTGATAGCAAAAAAAATCGTGTTCGAGATTATTGCAGATTCTGATTGTACTACACTCAAAACATGAAAAAAAGTCATTTTTCGAAAAGTGTCTGTGTGTGTATCTGTAGATTGTTTTCTATGGCAAACGATAACAGCCGCAAATTCAAACAGAATCAAATAATGTTTTGCATACAGCCCTGATTTGTAGAGTACTCAAGACCTATTGTTTTTGGTGAAGATCGGTTAAGGAGAAGGGGCAGTTTACCGGTAACGTTTTATGTTTTAACAAGGGTATTTCTTATGGCAAACGATAACAGCCGCAAATTCAAACAGAATCAAAAGATTATTTGTGTACAGCCCTATATTGCAGAGTTCTCAAGACCTATTGTTTTTTGTGAAGATCGGTTAAGGGAAAGGGGTAGTTTACCAGCAACGTTTTTTTATCAAGGGTATTTCCTATGGCAAACGAGGACAGCCGCAAATTCAAACAGAATCAAAAGATTATTTGTGTACACCCCTAAATTGCAGAGTTCTCAAGACCTATTGTTTTTGGTGAAGATCGGTTGAGGGAAAGGGGTAGTTTACCTGCCACGTTTCTTGTTTTAACAAGGGTATTTCTTATGGCAAACGATAACAGCCGCAAATTCAAACATAATCAAATAATATTTTTCATATAGCCCTGAATTGTAGAGTTCTCAAAAACTTTAGTTTTGGTGAAGATCGGTTAAGGGAATAGGGTAGTTTACCTGCAACATTTTATGTTTTAACAAGGGGAAATTTTTATATGACGAACGATAACAGCCGTACATTAAAACAGAATCAACTACTCTTCTGCATACCTATTTGAATTATACAGAACTCAAGGTCTGTTGATTTTGTTGAAGATCGGTTAAGGGAAAGGGGTAGTTTACCAGTAACGTTTTATGTTCTAACAAGGATATTTTCTATGGCAAAAGATAACAGCCGCAAATTCAAATAGAATCAAATGATTATTTGCATACAGCCCTAAATTGCGGAGTTCTCATGATCTGTTGATTTTGTTGAAGATCGGTTAAGGGAAGGGGGGAGTTTACCAGCAACATTTTATGTTTTAAGAAGGGTATTTTATATGGCAAACGATAACAGCCGCAAATTCAAACAGAATCAAATAATGTTTTGCATACAGCCCTGATTTGTAGAGTACTCAAGACCTATTGTTTTTGGTGAAGATCGGTTAAGGGGAAGGGGTAGTTTACCAGTAACGTTTTATGTTTTAACAAGGGTATTTCCTATGGCAAACGATAACAGCCGCAAATTCAAACAGAATCAAAAGATTATTTGTGTACTGCCCTATATTGCAGAGTTCTCAAGACCTGTTGTTTTTGGTGAAGATCGGTTAAGGGGAAGGGGTAGTTTACCTGCAACGTTTTTTTATCAAGGGTATTTTCTATGGCAAACGATAACAGCCGCAAATTCAAACAATCAAATAATGTTTTGCATACGGCCCTGATTAGTAGAGTACTCAAGACCTGTTGTTTTTGGTGAAGATCGGTAAAGGGGAAGGGGTAGTTTACCTGTAAATTTTATGTTTTAACAAGGGTATTTCTTATGGCAAACGATAATAGCCGCAAATTCAAACAGAATCAAATAATGTTTTGCATTCAGCCCTGATTTGTAGAGTACTCAAGACCTATTGTTTTTGGTGAAGATCGGTTAAGGGGAAGGGGTAGTTTACCGGCAAGGTTTTTTTATCTAGCGTATTTTTTATGACGAACGGTAACAGCCGCAAATTCAAACAGAAGCAAATAATTTTTTGCATACGTCCCTGAATTGTAGAGGTCTCAATGACTTTCGATTTTGGTGAAGATCGTTTAAGGGGAAGGGGTAGTTTACCTGCAACCTTTTACGTTTTAACAAGAGTAAAGTACTTGAAAATTTATTTAAACTTTTTGAAACAATGGTAATTGTTAAAAATAAAATAATTTTGTTGCCAGGCAATAAAATTATAATTTTTTCATTTTAATGTAATATAATATTTTTCATTTAATACAGCAATAAAAAGGCAGGTAAGACACAGCCTGGCTGTTTGGCTGAAAATGATTTTAAATATAAATCTTAGAATATGGAAGTCATGTATGGTTCTCCATACCGATATTTTACTTCCATGTTCCTTAAGTAAATGGAAGTATGGTGATAGCAAAAAAAATCGTGTTCGAGATTATTGCAGATTCTGATTGTACTATACTCAAAACATGAAAAAAAGTCATTTTTCGAAAAGCGTCTGTGTCTATCTGTAGATTTTTTTTTATGGAAAACGATAACAGCCGCAAATTCAAACACAATCAAATAATTTTTTGCATTCAGAACTGATTTGTAGAGTACTCAAGACCTGTTGTTTTTGGTGAAGATCGGTTAAGGGAAAAGGGTAGTTTACTGGCAACGTTTTTTTTTAATCAAGGGTAATTTGTTTGTATGGCAAACAATAACAGCCGCAAATTCAAACAGAATCAAATAATATTTTGCATACAGCACTGAATTGTAGAGTTCTCCAGACCTGTTGATTTTGGTAAAGATCGGTTAAGGTAAAGGGGTAATTTACCTGCAACATTTTATGTTTTAACAAGGGTATTTTCTATGGCAAACGATAATAGCCGCAAATTCAAACATAATCAAATAATTTTTTGCATACCGCCCTGAATTATAGAGGTATCAAGACCTGTTGTTTTTGGTGAAGATCGGTTAAGGGGAATGGGTAGTTTACTGGCAACGTTTTATGTTTGGAAAGGGTATTTTTTATGCCGAACGATAAGAGCCGCAAATTCAAACAGAATCAAATAAGTTTCTGCATACAGCCCTGATTTGCAGAGTACTCAAGACCTATTGTTTTTGGTGAAGATCGGTTGAGGGAAAGGTGTAGTTTACCGGCCACGTTTTATGTTCTAACAAGGGTATTTTCTATGGCAAACGATAACAGCGCAAATTCAAATAGAATCAAATGATTATTTGCATACAGTCCTAAATTGCGGAGTTCTCATGGTCTGTTGATTTTGCTGAAGATCGGTTAAGGGAAGGGGGTAGTTTACCAGCAACATTTTATGTTTTAAGAAGGGTATTTTCTATGGCAAACAATAACAGCCGCAAATTCAAACAGAATCAAATAATTTTTGCATACAGCCCTGATTTGTAGAGTACGTAAGACTTACTGTTTTTGGTGAATATCGGTTAAGGGAAAGGGGTAGTTTACCTGCAACGTTTTGTTATCAAGTGTATTTTTTATGGCAAACGATAACAGCCGCAAATTCAAACAGAATCAAATAATGTTTTGCATACAGCCCTGATTTGTAGAGTACTCAAGACCTATTGTTTTTGGTGAAGATCGGTTAAGGGGAAGGGGCAGTTTACCGGTAACGTTTTATGTTTTAACAAGGGTATTTCTTATGGCAAACGATAACAGCCGCAAATTCAAACAGAATCAAAAGATTATTTGTGTACAGCCCTATATTGCAGAGTTCTCAAGACCTATTGTTTTTGGTGAAGATCGGTTAAGGGAAAGGGGTAGTTTACCAGCAACGTTTTTTTATCAAGGGTATTTCCTATGGCAAACGAGGACAGCCGCAAATTCAAACAGAATCAAAAGATTATTTGTGTACAGCCCTAAATTGCAGAGTTCTCAAGACCTATTGTTTTTGGTGAAGATCGGTTGAGGGAAAAGGGGTAGTTTACCGGCCACGTTTCTTGTTTTAACAAGGGTATTTCTTATGGCAAACGATAACAGCCGCAAATTCAAACATAATCAAATAATATTTTTCATATAGCCCTGAATTGTAGAGTTCTCAAAAACTTTAGTTTTGGTGAAGATCGGTTAAGGGAATAGGGTAGTTTACCTGCAACATTTTATGTTTTAACAAGGGGAAATTTTTATATGACGAACGATAACAGCCGTACATTAAAACAGAATCAACTACTCTTCTGCATACCTATTTGAATTATACAGAACTCAAGGTCTGTTGATTTTGTTGAAGATCGGTTAAGGGAAAGGGGTAGTTTACCAGTAACGTTTTATGTTCTAACAAGGATATTTTCTATGGCAAAAGATAACAGCCGCAAATTCAAATAGAATCAAATGATTATTTGCATACTGCCCTAAATTGCGGAGTTCTCATGATCTATTGATTTTGTTGAAGATCGGTTAAGGGAAGGGGGGAGTTTACCAGCAACATTTTATGTTTTAAGAAGGGTATTTTATATGGCAAACGATAACAGCCGCAAATTCAAACAGAATCAAATAATGTTTTGCATACAGCCCTGATTTGTAGAGTACTCAAGACCTATTGTTTTTGGTGAAGATCGGTTAAGGGGAAGGGGTAGTTTACCAGTAACGTTTTATGTTTTAACAAGGGTATTTCCTATGGCAAACGATAACAGCCGCAAATTCAAACAGAATCAAAAGATTATTTGTGTACTGCCCTATATTGCAGAGTTCTCAAGACCTGTTGTTTTTGGTGAAGATCGGTTAAGGGGAGGGGGTAGTTTACCTGCAACGTTTTTTTATCAAGGGTATTTTCTATGGCAAACGATAACAGCCGCAAATTCAAACAATCAAATAATGTTTTGCATACGGCCCTGATTTGTAGAGTACTCAAGACCTGTTGTTTTTGGTGAAGATCGGTAAAGGGGAAGGGGTAGTTTACCTGTAAATTTTATGTTTTAACAAGGGTATTTCTTATGGCAAACGATAATAGCCGCAAATTCAAACAGAATCAAATAATGTTTTGCATTCAGCCCTGATTTGTAGAGTACTCAAGACCTATTGTTTTTGGTGAAGATCGGTTAAGGGGAAGGGGTAGTTTACCGGCAAGGTTTTTTTATCAAGCGTATTTTTTATGACGAACGGTAACAGCCGCAAATTCAAACAGAAGCAAATAATTTTTTGCATACGTCCCTGAATTGTAGAGGTCTCAAGACCTATGGTTTTTGGTGAAGTTCGGTTAAGGGGAAGGGGCAGTTTACCGGTAACGTTTTATGTTTTAACAAGGGTATTTCTTATGGCAAACGATAACAGCCGCAAATTCAAACAGAATCAAAAGATTATTTGTGTACAGCCCTATATTGCAGAGTTCTCAAGACCTATTGTTTTTGGTGAAGATCGGTTAAGGGAAAGGGGTAGTTTACCAGCAACGTTTTTTTATCAAGGGTATTTCCTGTGGCAAACGAGGACAGCCGCAAATTCAAACAGAATCAAAAGATTATTTGTGTACAGCCCTAAATTGCAGAGTTCTCAAGACCTATTGTTTTTGGTGAAGATCGGTTGAGGGAAAGGGGTAGTTTACCAGCCACGTTTCTTGTTTTAACAAGGGTATTTCTTATGGCAAACGATAACAGCCGCAAATTCAAACATAATCAAATAATATTTTTCATATAGCCCTGAATTGTGGAGTACTCAAGACCTGTTGTTATTGGTGAAGATCGGTTAAGGGGAAGGGGTATTTTACCAGCAACGTTTTTTTATCAAGCGTATTTTCTATGACGAACGGTAACAGCCGCAAATTCAAACAGAAGCAAATAATTTTTTGCATACGTCCCTGAATTGTAGAGGTCTCAATGACTTTCGATTTTGGTGAAGATCGGTTAAGGGGAAGGGGTAGTTTACCAGCAACCTTTTACGTTTTAACAAGAATAAAGTACTTGAAAATTTATTTAAACTTTTTGAAACAATGGTAATTGTTAAAAATAAAATAATTTTGTTGCCAGGCAATAAAATTATAATTTTTTCATTTTAATGTAATATAATATTTTCATTTAATATTGCAATAAAAAGGCAGGTAAGACACAGCCTGGCTGTTTGGCTGAAAATGATTTTAAAATATAAATCTTAGAATATGGAAGTCATGTATGGTTCTCCATACCGATATTTTACTTCCATGTTCCTTAAGTAAATGGAAGTATGGTGATAGCAAAAAAAATCGTGTTCGAGATTATTGCAGATTCTGATTGTACTACACTCAAAACATGAAAAAAAGTCATTTTTCGAAAAGTGTCTGTGTGTCTATCTGTAGATTGTTTTCTATGGCAAACGATAACAGCCGCAAATTCAAACACAATCAAATAATATTTTGCATACAGCCCTGAATTGTAGAGTTCTCCAGACCTATTGATTTTGGTAAAGATCGGTGAAGGGAAAGGGGTAGTTTACCGGCAACATTTATGTTTTAACAAGGGTATTTTCCATGACAAACGATAATAGCCGCAAATTCAAACATAATCAAATAATTTTTTGCATACTGCCCTGAATTATAGAGTTTTCAAGACCTGTTGTTTTTGGTGAAGATCGGTTAAGGGCAATGGGTAGTTTACCGGCAACGTTTTATGTTTGGAAAGGGTATTTTTTATGCCGAACGATAAGAGCCGCAAATTCAAACAGAATCAAATAAGTTTTGCATACAGCCCTGATTTGCAGAGTACTCAAGACCTATTGTTTTTGGTGAAGATCAGTTGAGGGAAAGGTGTAAAAAAACTTTGTTAAAAAACCGGCCCCGTTTTTTGTTTTAACGAGGGTATTTTTTATGGCAAACGATAACAGCCGCAAATTCAAACATAATCAAATAATATTTTTCATATAGCCCTGAATTGTAGAGTTCTCAAAACCTTTTAGTTTTGGTGAAGATCGGCTAAGGGAATAGGGTAGTTTACCGGCAACATTTTATGTTTTAACAAGGGTAAATTTTTTTATGACGAACGATAACAGCCGTACATTAAAACAGAATCAACTACTCTATTGCATACCTTTTTGAATTATACAGAACTGAAGGTCTTTTGATTTTGTTGAAGATCGGTTAAGGGAAAGGGGTAGTTTACCAGCAACGTTTTATGTTCTAACAAGGGTATTTTCCATGGCAAACGATAACAGCCGCAAATTCAAATAGAATCAAATGATTATTTGCATACAGCCCTAAATTGCGGAGTTCTCATGGTCTGTTGATTTTGCTGAAGATCGGTTAATGGAAGGGGGTAGTTTACCAGAAACATTTTATGTTTTAAGAAGGGTATTCTCTATGGCAAACAATAACAGCCGCAAATTCAAACAGAATCAAATAATTTTTGCATACAGCCCTGATTTGATGAGTACTCAAGACTTACTGTTTTTGGTGAATATCGGTTAAGGGAAAGGGGTAGTTTACCAGCAACGTTTTTTTATCAAGGTTATTTTCTATGGCAAACGATAACAGCCGCAAATTCAAACAGAATCAAATAATGTTTTGCATACTGCCCTGATTTGTAGAGTACTCAAGGCCTATTGTTTTTGGTGAAGATCGGTTGAGGGGAAGGGGTAGTTTACCTATAACGTTTTATGTTTTAACAAGGGTATTTCCTATGGCATACGATAACAGCCGCAAATTCAAACAGAATCAAAAGATTATTTGTGTACAGCCCTAATTGCAGAGTTCTCAAGACCTATTGTTTTTGGTGAAGATCGGTTAAGGGAAAGGGGTAGTTTACCAGCAACGTTTTTTTTATCAAGGGTATTTTCTATGGCAAACGATAACAGCCGCAAATTCAAACAGAATCAAATAATATTTTGCATACTGCCCTGATTTGTGGAGTACTCAAGACCTGTTGTTATTGGTGAAGATCGGTTAAGGGGAAGGGGTATTTTACCAGCAACGTTTTTTTATCAAGCGTATTTTCTATGACGAACGGTAACAGCCGCAAATTCAAACAGAAGCAAATAATTTTTTGCATACGTCCCTGAATTGTAGAGGTCTCAATGACTTTCGATTTTGGTGAAGATCGGTTAAGGGGAAGGGGTAGTTTACCTGCAACCTTTTACGTTTTAACAAGAGTAAAGTACTTGAAAATTTATTTAAACTTTTTGAAACAATGGTAATTGTTAAAAATAAAATAATTTTGTTGCCAGGCAATAAAATTATAATTTTTTCATTTTAATGTAATATAATATTTTCATTTAATATTGCAATAAAAAGGCAGGTAAGACACAGCCTGGCTGTTTGGCTGAAAATGATTTTAAAATATAAATCTTAGAATATGGAAGTCATGTATGGTTCTCCATACCGATATTTTACTTCCATGTTCCTTAAGTAAATGGAAGTATGGTGATAGCAAAAAAAATCGTGTTCGAGATTATTGCAGATTCTGATTGTACTATACTCAAAACATGAAAAAAAGTCATTTTTCGAAAAGCGTCTGTGTCTATCTGTAGATTTTTTTCTATGGAAAACGATAACAGCCGCAAATTCAAACACAATCAAATAATTTTTTGCATACAGAACTGATTTGTAGAGTACTCAAGACCTGTTGTTTTTGGTGAAGATCGGTTAAGGGAAAAGGGTAGTTTACTGGCAACGTTTTTTTTTAATCAAGGGTAATTTGTTTGTATGGCAAACAATAACAGCCGCAAATTCAAACAGAATCAAATAATATTTCGCATACAGCACTGAATTGTAGAGTTCTCCAGACCTGTTGATTTTGGTAAAGATCGGTTAAGGTAAAGGGGTAATTTACCAGCAACATTTTATGTTTTAACAAGGGTATTTTCTATGGCAAACGATAATAGCCGCAAATTCAAACATAATCAAATAATTTTTTGCATACCGCCCTGAATTATAGAGGTATCAAGACGTGTTGTTTTTGGTGAAGATCGGTTAAGGGGAATGGGTAGTTTACTAGCAACGTTTTATGTTTGGAAAGGGTATTTTTTATGCCGAACGATAAGAGCCGCAAATTCAAACAGAATCAAATAAGTTTCTGCATACAGCCCTGATTTGCAGAGTACTCAAGACCTATTGTTTTTGGTGAAGATCGGTTGAGGGAAAGGTGTAGTTTACCGGCCACGTTTTGTGTTCTAACAAGGGTATTTTCTATGGCAAACGATAACAGCGCAAATTCAAATAGAATCAAATGATTATTTGCATACAGCCCTAAATTGCGGAGATCTCATGGTCTGTTGATTTTGCTGAAGATCGGTTAAGGGAAGGGGGTAGTTTACCAGCAACATTTTATGTTTTAAGAAGGGTATAATCTATGGCAAACAATAACAGCCGCAAATTCAAACAGAATCAAATAATTTTTGCATACAGCCCTGATTTGTAGAGTACGTAAGACTTACTGTTTTTGGTGAATATCGGTTAAGGGAAAGGGGTAGTTTACCTGCAACGTTTTGTTATCAAGTGTATTTTCTATGGCAAACGATTACAGCCGCAAATTCAAACAGAATCAAATAATGTTTTGCATACAGCCCTGATTTGTAGAGTACTCAAGACCTATTGTTTTTGGTGAAGATCGGTTAAGGGGAAGGGGCAGTTTACCGGTAACGTTTTATGTTTTAACCAGGGTATTTCTTATGGCAAACGATAACAGCCGCAAATTCAAACAGAATCAAAAGATTATTTGTGTACAGCCCTATATTGCAGAGTTCTCAAGACCTATCGTTTTTGGTGAAGATCGGTTAAGGGAAAGGGGTAGTTTACCAGAAACGTTTTTTTATCAAGGGTATTTCCTATGGCAAACGAGGACAGCCGCAAATTCAAACAGAATCAAAAGATTATTTGTGTACAGCCCTAAATTGCAGAGTTCTCAAGACCTATTGTTTTTGGTGAAGATCGGTTGAGGGAAAGGGGTAGTTTACCGGCCACGTTTCTTGTTTTAACAAGGGTATTTCTTATGGCAAACGATAACAGCCGCAAATTCAAACATAATCAAATAATATTTTTCATATAGCCCTGAATTGTAGAGTTCTCAAAAACTTTAGTTTTGGTGAAGATCGGTTAAGGGAATAGGGTAGTTTACCTGCAACATTTTATGTTTTAACAAGGGGAAATTTTTATATGACGAACGATAACAGCCGTACATTAAAACAGAATCAACTACTCTTCTGCATACCTATTTGAATTATACAGAACTCAAGGTCTGTTGATTTTGTTGAAGATCGGTTAAGGGAAAGGGGTAGTTTACCAGTAACGTTTTATGTTCTAAAAAGGATATTTTCTATGGCAAAAGATAACAGCCGCAAATTCAAATAGAATCAAATGATTATTTGCATACTGCCCTAAATTGCGGAGTTCTCATGATCTGTTGATTTTGTTGAAGATCGGTTAAGGGAAGGGGGGAGTTTACCAGCAACATTTTATGTTTTAAGAAGGGTATTTTATATGGCAAACGATAACAGCCGCAAATTCAAACAGAATCAAATAATGTTTTGCATACAGCCCTGATTTGTAGAGTACTCAAGACCTATTGTTTTTGGTGAAGATCGGTTAAGGGGAAGGGGAAGTTTACCAGTAACGTTTTATGTTTTAACAAGGGTATTTCCTATGGCAAACGATAACAGCCGCAAATTCAAACAGAATCAAAAGATTATTTGTGTACTGCCCTATATTGCAGAGTTCTCAAGACCTTTTGTTTTTGGTGAAGATCGGTTAAGGGGAAGGGGTAGTTTACCTGCAACGTTTTTTTATCAAGGGTTTTTTCTATGGCAAACGATAACAGCCGCAAATTCAAACAATCAAATAATGTTTTGCATACGGCCCTGATTTGTAGAGTACTCAAGACCTGTTGTTTTTGGTGAAGATCGGTAAATGGGAAGGGGTAGTTTACCTGTAAATTTTATGTTTTAACAAGGGTATTTCTTATGGCAAACGATAATAGCCGCAAATTCAAACAGAATCAAATAATGTTTTGCATTCAGCCCTGATTTGTAGAGTACTCAAGACCTATTGTTTTTGGTGAAGATCGGTTAAGGGGAAGGGGTAGTTTACCGGCAAGGTTTTTTTATCAAGCGTATTTTTTATGACGAACGGTAACAGCCGCAAATTCAAACAGAAGCAAATAATTTTTTGCATACGTCCCTGAATTGTAGAGGTCTCAAGACCTATGGTTTTTGGTGAAGTTCGGTTAAGGGGAAGGGGCAGTTTACCGGTAACGTTTTATGTTTTAACAAGGGTATTTCTTATGGCAAACGATAACAGCCGCAAATTCAAACAGAATCAAAAGATTATTTGTGTACAGCCCTATATTGCAGAGTTCTCAAGACCTATTGTTTTTGGTGAAGATCGGTTAAGGGAAAGGGGTAGTTTACCAGCAACGTTTTTTTATCAAGGGTATTTCCTGTGGCAAACGAGGACAGCCGCAAATTCAAACAGAATCAAAAGATTATTTGTGTACAGCCCTAAATTGCAGAGTTCTCAAGACCTATTGTTTTTGGTGAAGATCGGTTGAGGGAAAGAGGTAGTTTACCCGCCACGTTTCTTGTTTTAACAAGGGTATTTCTTATGGCAAACGATAACAGCCGCAAATTCAAATATAATCAAATAATATTTTTCATATAGCCCTGAATTGTGGAGTACTCAAGACCTGTTGTTATTGGTGAAGATCGGTTAAGGGGAAGGGGTATTTTACCAGCAACGTTTTTTTATCAAGCGTATTTTCTATGACGAACGGTAACAGCCGCAAATTCAAACAGAAGCAAATAATTTTTTGCATACGTCCCTGAATTGTAGAGGTCTCAATGACTTTCGATTTTGGTGAAGATCGGTTAAGGGGAAGGGGTAGTTTACCAGCAACCTTTTACGTTTTAACAAGAGTAAAGTACTTGAAAATTTATTTAAACTTTTTGAAACAATGGTAATTGTTAAAAATAAAATAATTTTGTTGCCAGGCAATAAAATTATAATTTTTTCATTTTAATGTAATATAATATTTTCATTTAATATTGCAATAAAAAGGCAGGTAAGACACAGCCTGGCTGTTTGGCTGAAAATGATTTTAAAATATAAATCTTAGAATATGGAAGTCATGTATGGTTCTCCATACCGATATTTTACTTCCATGTTCCTTAAGTAAATGGAAGTATGGTGATAGCAAAAAAAATCGTGTTCGAGATTATTGCAGATTCTGATTGTACTACACTCAAAACATGAAAAAAAGTCATTTTTCGAAAAGTGTCTGTGTGTCTATCTGTAGATTGTTTTCTATGGCAAACGATAACAGCCGCAAATTCAAACACAATCAAATAATATTTTGCATACAGCCCTGAATTGTAGAGTTCTCCAGACCTATTGATTTTGGTAAAGATCGGTGAAGGGAAAGGGGTAGTTTACCGGCAACATTTATGTTTTAACAAGGGTATTTTCTATGACAAACGGTAATAGCCGCAAATTCAAACATAATCAAATAATTTTTTGCATACTGCCCTGAATTATAGAGTTATCAAGACCTGTTGTTTTTGGTGAAGATCGGTTAAGGGCAATGGGTAGTTTACCGGCAACGTTTTATGTTTGGAAAGGGTATTTTTTATGCCGAACGATAAGAGCCGCAAATTCAAACAGAATCAAATAAGTTTTGCATACAGCCCTGATTTGCAGAGTACTCAAGACCTATTGTTTTTGGTGAAGATCGGTTGAGGGAAAGGTGTAAAAAAACTTTGTTAAAAAACCGGCCCCGTTTTTTGTTTTAACGAGGGTATTTTTTATGGCAAACGATAACAGCCGCAAATTCAAACATAATCAAATAATATTTTTCATATAGCCCTGAATTGTAGAGTTCTCAAAACCTTTTAGTTTTGGTGAAGATCGGCTAAGGGAATAGGGTAGTTTACCAGCAACATTTTATGTTTTAACAAGGGTAAATTTTTTTATGACGAACGATAACAGCCGTAAATTAAAACAGAATCAACTACTCTATTGCATACCTTTTTGAATTATACAGAACTGAAGGTCTTTTGATTTTGTTGAAGATCGGTTAAGGGAAAGGGGTAGTTTACCAGCAACGTTTTATGTTCTAACAAGGGTATTTTCCATGGCAAACGATAACAGCCGCAAATTCAAATAGAATCAAATGATTATTTGCATACAGCCCTAAATTGCGGAGTTCTCATGGTCTGTTGATTTTGCTGAAGATCGGTTAAGGGAAGGGGGTAGTTTACCAGAAACATTTTATGTTTTAAGAAGGGTATTCTCTATGGCAAACAATAACAGCCGCAAATTCAAACAGAATCAAATAATTTTTGCATACAGCCCTGATTTGTAGAGTACGTAAGACTTACTGTTTTTGGTGAATATCGGTTAAGGGAAAGGGGTAGTTTACCTGGAACGTTTTGTTATCAAGTGTATTTTCTATGGCAAACGATAACAGCCGCAAATTCAAACAGAATCAAATAATGTTTTGCATACAGCCCTGATTTGTAGAGTACTCAAGACCTATTGTTTTTGGTGAAGATCGGTTAAGGGGAAGGGGCAGTTTACCGGTAACGTTTTATGTTTTAACAAGGGTATTTCTTATGGCAAACGATAACAGCCGCAAATTCAAACAGAATCAAAAGATTATTTGTGTACAGCCCTATACTGCAGAGTTCTCAAGACCTATTGTTTTTGGTGAAGATCGGTTAAGGGAATGGGGTAGTTTACCAGCAACGTTTTTTTATCAAGGGTATTTCCTATGGCAAACGAGGACAGCCGCAAATTCAAACAGAATCAAATAATGTTTTGCATACAGCCCTGATTTGTTGAGTACTCAAGACCTATTGTTTTTAGTGAAGATCGGTTAAGGGGAAGGGGTAGTTTACCAGTAACGTTTTTTTATCAAGCGTATTTCTTTGACTAACGGTAACAGCCGCAAATTCAAACAGATGCAAATAATTTTTTGCATACGGCCCTGAATTGTAGAGGTCTCAATGACTTTCGATTTTGGTGAAGATCGGTTAAGGGGAAGGGGTAGTTTACCAGCAACCTTTTACGTTTTAACAAGAGTAAAGTACTAGAAATTTTATTTAAACTTTTTGAAACAATGGTAATACGTCCCTGAATTGTAGAGGTCTCAATGACTTTCGATTTTGGTGAAGATCGGTTAAGGTGAAGGGGTAGTTTACCTGCAACATTTTACGTTTTAACAAGAGTAAAGTACTTGAAAATTTATTTAAACTTTTTGAAACAATGGTAATTGTTAAAAATAAAATAATTTTGTTGCCAGACAATAAAATTATAATTTTTTCATTTTAATGTAATATAATATTTTCATTTAATACTGCAATAAAAGGCAGGTAAGACACAGCCTGGCTGTTTGGCTGAAAATGATTTTAAAATATAAATCTTAGAATATGGAAGTCATGTATGGTTCTCCATACCGATATTTTACTTCCATGTTCCTTAAGTAAATGGAAGTATGGTGATAGCAAAAAAAATCGTGTTCGAGATTATTGCAGATTCTGATTGTACTACACTCAAAACATGAAAAAAAGTCAATTTTCGAAAAGTGTCTGTGTGTCTATCTGAAGATTTTTTTCAATGGAAAACGATAACAGCCGCAAATTCAAACACAATCAAATAATTTTTTTGCATACAGCTCTGATTTGTAGAGTACTCAAGACCTATTGTTTTTGGTGAAGATCGGTTAAGGGAAAAGGGTAGTTTACTGGCAACGTTTTTTTTTAATCAAGGGTAATTTGTTTGTAAGGCAAACAATAACAGCCGCAAATTCAAACACAATCAAATAATATTTTGCATACAGCCCTGAATTGTAGAGTTCTCCAGACCTATTGATTTTGGTAAAGATCGGTTAAGGGAAAGGGGTAGTTTAACTGCAACATTTATGTTTTAACAAGGGTATTTTCTATGGCAAACGATAATAGCCGCAAATTCAAACATAATCAAATAATTTTTTGCATACTGCCCTGAAATATAGAGTTATCAAGACCTGTTGTTTTTGGTGAAGATCGGTTAAGGGGAATGGGTAGTTTACCGGCAACGTTTTATGTTTGAAAAGGGTATTTTCTATGCCGAACGATAAGAGCCGCAAATTCAAACAGAATCAAATAAGTTTCTGCATACAGCCCTGATTTGCAGAGTACTCAAGACCTATAGTTTTTGGTGAAGGTCGGTTGAGGGAAAGGTGTAGTTTACCAGCCACGTTTTTTGTTTTAACAAGGGTATTTTGTATGGCAACGATAACAGCCGCAAATTCAAACATAATCAAATAATATTTTTCATATAGCCCTGAATTGTAGAGTTCTCAAAAACCTTAGTTTTGGTGAAGATCGGTTAAGGGAATAGGGTAGTTTACCTGCAACTTTTTTTGTTTTAACAAGGGGAAATTTTTTTATGACGAACGATAACAGCCGTACATTAAAACGGAATCAACTACTCTTCTGCATACCTATTTGAATTATAAAGAACTCAAGGTCTGTTGATTGTGTTGAAGATCGGTTAAGGGAAAGGGGTAGTTTACCAGCAACGTTTTATGTTCTAACAAGGGTATTTTCTATGGCAAACGATAACAGCCGCAAATTCAAATAGAATCAAATGATTATTTGCATACAGCCCTAAATTGCGGAGTTCTCATGGTCTGTTGATTTTGCTGAAGATCGGTTAAGGGAAGGGGTAGTTTACCAGCAACATTTTATGTTTTAAGAAGGGTATTTTCTATGGCAAACGATAACAGCCGCAAATTCAAACAGAATCAAATAATTTTTGCATACAGCCCTGATTTGTAGAGTACGTAAGAATTACTGTTTTTGGTGAATATCGGTTAAGGGAAAGGGGTAGTTCACCAGCAACGTTTTGTTATCAAGGGTATTTTCTATGGCAAACGATAACAGCCGCAAATTCAAACAGAATCAAATAATGTTTTGCATACAGCCCTGATTTGTAGAGCAATCAAGACCTATTGTTTTTGGTGAAGATCGGTTAAGGGGAAGGGGCAGTTTATCGGTAACGTTTTATGTTTTAACAAGGGTATTTCTTATGGCAAACGATAACAGCCGCAAATTCAAACAGAATCAAAAGATTATTTGTGTACAGCCCTATATTGCAGAGTTCTCAAGACCTATTGTTTTTGGTGAAGATCGGTTAAGGGAAAGGGGTAGTTTACCAGCAACGTTTTTTTATCAAGGGTATTTCCTATGGCAAACGAGGACAGCCGCAAATTCAAACAGAATCAAATAATGTTTTGCATACAGCCCTGATTTGTTGAGTACTCAAGACCTATTGTTTTTAGTGAAGATCGGTTAAGGGGAAGGGGTAGTTTACCAGTAACGTTTTTTTATCAAGCGTATTTTTTTGACGAACGGTAACAGCTGCAAATTCAAACAGAAGCAAATAATTTTTTGCATACGTCCCTGAATTGTAGAGGTCTCAATGACTTTCGATTTTGGTGAAGATCGGTTAAGGGGAAGGGGTAGTTTACCAGCAACCTTTTACGTTTTAACAAGACTAAAGTACTAGAAATTTTATTTAAACTTTTTGAAACAATGGTAATACGTCCCTGAATTGTAGAGGTCTCAATGACTTTCGATTTTGGTGAAGATCGGTTAAGGGGAAGGGGTAGTTTACCTGCAACCTTTTACGTTTTAACAAGAGTAAAGTACTTGAAAATTTATTTAAACTTTTTGAAACAATGGTAATTGTTAAAAATAAAATAATTTTGTTGCCAGGCAATAAAATTATAATTTTTTCATTTTAATGTAATATAATATTTTCATTTAATACTGCAATAAAAAGGCAGGTAAGACACAGCCTGGCTGTTTGGCTGAAAATGATTTTAAAATATAAATCTTAGAATATGGAAGTCATGTATGGTTCTCCATACCGATATTTTACTTCCATGTTCCTTAAGTAAATGGAAGTATGGTGATAGCAAAAAAAATCGTGTTCGAGATTATTGCAGATTCTGATTGTACTACACTCAAAACATGAAAAAAAGTCAGTTTTCGAAAAGCGTCTGTGTCTATCTGTAGATTTTTTTCTATGGAAAACGATAACAGCCGCAAATTCAAACACAATCAAATAGGTTTTTGCATACAGGCCTGATTTGTAGAGTACTCAAGACCTATTGTTTTTGGTGAAGATCGGGTAAGGGAAAAGGGTAGTTTACTGGCAACGTTTTTTTTTAATCAAGGGTAATTTGTTTGTATGGCAAACAATAACAGCCGCAAATTCAAACACAATCAAATAATATTTTGCATACAGCCCTGAATTGTAGAGTTCTCCAGACCTATTGATTTTGGTAAAGATCGGTTAAGGGAAAGGGGTAGTTTACCTGCAACATTTATGTTTTAACAAGGGTATTTTCTATGGGAAACGATAAGAGTCGCAAATTCAAACAGAATCAAATACGTTTCTGCATACAGCCCTGATTTGCAGAGTACTCAAGACCTATAGTTTTTGGTGAAGGTCGGTTGAGGGAAAGGTGTAGTTTACCGGCCACGTTTTTTGTTTTAACAAGGGTATTTTGTATGGCAACGATAACAGCCGCAAATTCAAACATAATCAAATAATATTTTTCATATATCCCTGAATTGTAGAGTTCTCAAAAACTTTAGTTTTGGTGAAGATCGGTTAAGGGAATAGGGTAGTTTACCTGCAACATTTTATGTTTTAACAAGGGGAAATTTTTTTATGACGAACGATAGCAGTCGTACATTAAAACAGAATCAACTACTCTTCTGCATACCTATTTGAATTATACAGAACTCAAGGTCTGTTGATTTTGTTGAAGATCGGTTAAGGGAAAGGGGTAGTTTACCAGTAACGTTTTATGTTCTAACAAGGGTATTTTCTATGGCAAAAGATAACAGCCGCAAATTCAAATAGAATCAAATTATTATTTGCATACAGCCCTAAATTGCGGAGTTCTCATGGTCTGTTGATTTTGTTGAAGATCGGTTAAGGAAAGGGGGGAGTTTACCAGCAACATTTTATGTTTTAAGAAGGGTATTTTATATGGCAAACGATAACAGCCGCAAATTCAAACAGAATCAAATAATGTTTTGCATACAGCCCTGATTTGTAGAGTACTCAAGACCTATTGTTTTTGGTGAAGATCGGTTAAGGGGAAGGGGTAGTTTACCAGTAACGTTTTATGTTTTAACAAGGGTATTTCCTATGGCAAACGATAACAGCCGCAAATTCAAACAGAATCAAAAGATTATTTGTGTACTGCCCTATATTGCAGAGTTCTCAAGACCTGCTGTTTTTGGTGAAGATCGGTTAAGGGGAAGGGGTAGTTTACCAGCAACGTTTTTTTATCAAGGGTATTTTCTATGGCAAACGATAACAGCCGCAAATTCAAACAGAATCAAATAATGTTTTGAATACGGCCCTGATTTGTAGAGTACTCAAGACCTGTTGTTTTTGGTGAAGATCGGTAAAGGGAAAGGGGTAGTTTACCGGTAACATTTTATGTTTTAACAAGGGTATTTCCTATGGCAAACGATAACAGCCGCAAATTCAAACAGAATCAAAAGATTATTTGTGTACTGCCCTATATTGCAGAGTTCTCAAGACCTGTTGTTTTTGGTGAAGATCGGTTAAGGGGAAGGGGTAGTTTACCAGCAACGTTTTTTTATCAAGGGTATTTTCTATGGCAAACGATAACAGCCGCAAATTCAAACAGAATCAAATAATGTTTTGAATACGGCCCTGATTTGTAGAGTACTCAAGACCTGTTGTTTTTGGTGAAGATCGGTAAAGGGAAAGGGGTAGTTTACCGGTAACATTTTATGTTTTAACAAGGGTATTTCCTATGGCAAACGATAACAGCCGCAAATTCAAACAGAATCAAAAGATTATTTGTGTACAGCCCTAAATTGCAGAGTTCTCAAATCCTGTTGTTTTTGGTGAAGATCGGTTAAGGGAAAGGGGTAGTTTACCAGCAACGTTTTTTTATCAAGGGTATTTTCTATGGCAAACGATAACAGCCGCCAATTCAAACAGAATCAAATAATGTTCTTCATACAGCCCTGATTTGTAGAGTACTCAAGACCTACTGTTTTTGGTGAAGATCGGTAAAGAGGAAGGGGTAGTTTACCTGTAACATTTTATGTTTTAACAAGGGTATTTTCTATGGCAAACGATAACAGCCGCAAATTCAAACAGAATCAAATAATGTTTTGCATACTGCCCTGATTTGTGGAGTACTCAAGACCTATTGTTATTGGTGAAGATCGGTTAAGGGGAAGGGGTAGTTTACCTGCAACGTTTTTTTATCAAGCGTATTTTCTATGACGAACGGTAACAGCCGCAAATTCAAACAGAAGCAAATAATTTTTTGCATACGTCCCTGAATTGTAGAGGTCTCAATGACTTTCGATTTTGGTGAAGATCGGTTAAGGGGAAGGGGTAGTTTACCAGCAACCTTTTACGTTTTAACAAGAGTAAAGTAATTGAAAATTTATTTATACTTTTTGAAACAATGGTAATTGTTAAAAATAAAATAATTTTGTTGCCAGGCAATAAAATTATAATTTTTTCATTTTAATGTAATATAATATTTTTCATTTAATACAGCAATAAAAAGGCAGGTAAGACACAGCCTGGCTGTTTGGCTGAAAATGATTTTAAATATAAATCTTAGAATATGGAAGTCATGTAAGTTCTCCATACCGATATTCTACTTCCATGTTCCTTAAGTAAATGGAAGTATGGTGATAGCAAAAAAAATCGTGTTCGAGATTATTGCAGATTCTGATTGTACTACACTCAAAACATGAAAAAAAGTCAATTTTCGAAAAGTGTCTGTGTGTCTATCTGAAGATTTTTTTCTATGGAAAACGATAACAGCCGCAAATTCAAACACAATCAAATAATTTTTTTGCATACAGCTCTGATTTGTAGAGTACTCAAGACCTATTGTTTTTGGTGAAGATCGGTTAAGGGAAAAGGGTAGTTTACTGGCAACGTTTTTTTTTAATCAAGGGTAATTTGTTTGTAAGGCAAACAATAACAGCCGCAAATTCAAACACAATCAAATAATATTTTGCATACAGCCCTGAATTGTAGAGTTCTCCAGACCTATTGATTTTGGTAAAGATCGGTTAAGGGAAAGGGGTAGTTTAACGGCAACATTTATGTTTTAACAAGGGTATTTTCTATGGCAAACGATAATAGCCGCAAATTCAAACATAATCAAATAATTTTTTGCATACCGCCCTGAATTATAGAGGTATCAAGACCTGTTGTTTTTGGTGAAGATCGGTTAAGGGGAATGGGTAGTTTACTAGCAACGTTTTATGTTTGGAAAGGGTATTTTTTATGCCGAACGATAAGAGCCGCAAATTCAAACAGAATCAAATAAGTTTCTGCATACAGCCCTGATTTGCAGAGTACTCAAGACCTATTGTTTTTGGTGAAGATCGGTTGAGGGAAAGGTGTAGTTTACCGGCCACGTTTCGTGTTCTAACAAGGGTATTTTCTATGGCAAACGATAACAGCGCAAATTCAAATAGAATCAAATGATTATTTGCATACAGCCCTAAATTGCGGAGTTCTCATGGTCTGTTGATTTTGCTGAAGATCGGTTAAGGGAAGGGGGTAGTTTACCAGCAACATTTTATGTTTTAAGAAGGGTATATTCTATGGCAAACAATAACAGCCGCAAATTCAAACAGAATCAAATAATTTTTGCATACAGCCCTGATTTGTAGAGTACGTAAGACTTACTGTTTTTGATGAATATCGGTTAAGGGAAAGGGGTAGTTTACCTGCAACGTTTTGTTATCAAGTGTATTTTCTATGGCAAACGATTACAGCCGCAAATTCAAACAGAATCAAATAATGTTTTGCATACAGCCCTGATTTGTAGAGTACTCAAGACCTATTGTTTTTGGTGAAGATCGGTTAAGGGGAAGGGGCAGTTTACCGGTAACGTTTTATGTTTTAACCAGGGTATTTCTTATGGCAAACGATAACAGCCGCAAATTCAAACAGAATCAAAAGATTATTTGTGTACAGCCCTATATTGCAGAGTTCTCAAGACCTATCGTTTTTGGTGAAGATCGGTTAAGGGAAAGGGGTAGTTTACCAGAAACGTTTTTTTATCAAGGGTATTTCCTATGGCAAACGAGGACAGCCGCAAATTCAAACAGAATCAAAAGATTATTTGTGTACAGCCCTAAATTGCAGAGTTCTCAAGACCTATTGTTTTTGGTGAAGATCGGTTGAGGGAAAGGGGTAGTTTACCGGCCACGTTTCTTGTTTTAACAAGGGTATTTCTTATGGCAAACGATAACAGCCGCAAATTCAAACATAATCAAATAATATTTTTCATATAGCCCTGAATTGTAGAGTTCTCAAAAACTTTAGTTTTGGTGAAGATCGGTTAAGGGAATAGGGTAGTTTACCTGCAACATTTTATGTTTTAACAAGGGGAAATTTTTATATGACGAACGATAACAGCCGTACATTAAAACAGAATCAACTACTCTTCTGCATACCTATTTGAATTATACAGAACTCAAGGTCTGTTGATTTTGTTGAAGATCGGTTAAGGGAAAGGGGTAGTTTACCAGTAACGTTTTATGTTCTAACAAGGATATTTTCTATGGCAAAAGATAACAGCCGCAAATTCAAATAGAATCAAATGATTATTTGCATACTGCCCTAAATTGCGGAGTTCTCATGATCTGTTGATTTTGTTGAAGATCGGTTAAGGGAAGGGGGGAGTTTACCAGCAACATTTTATGTTTTAAGAAGGGTATTTTATATGGCAAACGATAACAGCCGCAAATTCAAACAGAATCAAATAATGTTTTGCATACAGCCCTGATTTGTAGAGTACTCAAGACCTATTGTTTTTGGTGAAGATCGGTTAAGGGGAAGGGGAAGTTTACCAGTAACGTTTTATGTTTTAACAAGGGTATTTCCTATGGCAAACGATAACAGCCGCAAATTCAAACAGAATCAAAAGATTATTTGTGTACTGCCCTATATTGCAGAGTTCTCAAGACCTTTTGTTTTTGGTGAAGATCGGTTAAGGGGAAGGGGTAGTTTACCTGCAACGTTTTTTTATCAAGGGTATTTTCTATGGCAAACGATAACAGCCGCAAATTCAAACAATCAAATAATGTTTTGCATACGGCCCTGATTTGTAGAGTACTCAAGACCTGTTGTTTTTGGTGAAGATCGGTAAATGGGAAGGGGTAGTTTACCTGTAAATTTTATGTTTTAACAAGGGTATTTCTTATGGCAAACGATAATAGCCGCAAATTCAAACAGAATCAAATAATGTTTTGCATTCAGCCCTGATTTGTAGAGTACTCAAGACCTATTGTTTTTGGTGAAGATCGGTTAAGGGGAAGGGGTAGTTTACCGGCAAGGTTTTTTTATCAAGCGTATTTTTTATGACGAACGGTAACAGCCGCAAATTCAAACAGAAGCAAATAATTTTTTGCATACGTCCCTGAATTGTAGAGGTCTCAAGACCTATGGTTTTTGGTGAAGTTCGGTTAAGGGGAAGGGGCAGTTTACCGGTAACGTTTTATGTTTTAACAAGGGTATTTCTTATGGCAAACGATAACAGCCGCAAATTCAAACAGAATCAAAAGATTATTTGTGTACAGCCCTATATTGCAGAGTTCTCAAGACCTATTGTTTTTGGTGAAGATCGGTTAAGGGAAAGGGGTAGTTTACCAGCAACGTTTTTTTATCAAGGGTATTTCCTGTGGCAAACGAGGACAGCCGCAAATTCAAACAGAATCAAAAGATTATTTGTGTACAGCCCTAAATTGCAGAGTTCTCAAGACCTATTGTTTTTGGTGAAGATCGGTTGAGGGAAAGAGGTAGTTTACCCGCCACGTTTCTTGTTTTAACAAGGGTATTTCTTATGGCAAACGATAACAGCCGCAAATTCAAATATAATCAAATAATATTTTTCATATAGCCCTGAATTGTGGAGTACTCAAGACCTGTTGTTATTGGTGAAGATCGGTTAAGGGGAAGGGGTATTTTACCAGCAACGTTTTTTTATCAAGCGTATTTTCTATGACGAACGGTAACAGCCGCAAATTCAAACAGAAGCAAATAATTTTTTGCATACGTCCCTGAATTGTAGAGGTCTCAGTGACTTTCGATTTTGGTGAAGATCGGTTAAGGGGAAGGGGTAGTTTACCAGCAACCTTTTACGTTTTAACAAGAGTAAAGTACTTGAAAATTTATTTAAACTTTTTGAAACAATGGTAATTGTTAAAAATAATATAATTTTGTTGCCAGGCAATAAAATTATAATTTTTTCATTTTAATGTAATATAATATTTTCATTTAATATTGCAATAAAAAGGCAGGTAAGACACAGCCTGGCTGTTTGGCTGAAAATGATTTTAAAATATAAATCTTAGAATATGGAAGTCATGTATGGTTCTCCATACCGATATTTTACTTCCATGTTCCTTAAGTAAATGGAAGTATGGTGATAGCAAAAAAAATCGTGTTCGAGATTATTGCAGATTCTGATTGTACTACACTCAAAACATGAAAAAAAGTCATTTTTCGAAAAGTGTCTGTGTGTCTATCTGTAGATTGTTTTCTATGGCAAACGATAACAGCCGCAAATTCAAACACAATCAAATAATATTTTGCATACAGCCCTGAATTGTAGAGTTCTCCAGACCTATTGATTTTGGTAAAGATCGGTGAAGGGAAAGGGGTAGTTTACCGGCAACATTTATGTTTTAACAAGGGTATTTTCTATGACAAACGGTAATAGCCGCAAATTCAAACATAATCAAATAATTTTTTGCATACTGCCCTGAATTATAGAGTTATCAAGACCTGTTGTTTTTGGTGAAGATCGGTTAAGGGCAATGGGTAGTTTACCGGCAACGTTTTATGTTTGGAAAGGGTATTTATTATGCCGAACGATAAGAGCCGCAAATTCAAACAGAATCAAATAAGTTTTGCATACAGCCCTGATTTGCAGAGTACTCAAGACCTATTGTTTTTGGTGAAGATCGGTTGAGGGAAAGGTGTAAAAAAACTTTGTTAAAAAACCGGCCCCGTTTTTTGTTTTAACGAGGGTATTTTTTATGGCAAACGATAACAGCCGCAAATTCAAACATAATCAAATAATATTTTTCATATAGCCCTGAATTGTAGAGTTCTCAAAACCTTTTAGTTTTGGTGAAGATCGGCTAAGGGAATAGGGTAGTTTACCAGCAACATTTTATGTTTTAACAAGGGAAAATTTTTTTATGACGAACGATAACAGCCGTACATTAAAACAGAATCAACTACTCTATTGCATACCTTTTTGAATTATACAGAACTGAAGGTCTTTTGATTTTGTTGAAGATCGGTTAAGGGAAAGGGGTAGTTTACCAGCAACGTTTTATGTTCTAACAAGGGTATTTTCCATGGCAAACGATAACAGCCGCAAATTCAAATAGAATCAAATGATTATTTGCATACAGCCCTAAATTGCGGAGTTCTCATGGTCTGTTGATTTTGCTGAAGATCGGTTAAGGGAAGGGGGTAGTTTACCAGAAACATTTTATGTTTTAAGAAGGGTATTCTCTATGGCAAACAATAACAGCCGCAAATTCAAACAGAATCAAATAATTTTTGCATACAGCCCTGATTTGTAGAGTACGTAAGACTTACTGTTTTTGGTGAATATCGGTTAAGGGAAAGGGGTAGTTTACCTGGAACGTTTTGTTATCAAGTGTATTTTCTATGGCAAACGATAACAGCCGCAAATTCAAACAGAATCAAATAATGTTTTGCATACAGCCCTGATTTGTAGAGTACTCAAGACCTATTGTTTTTGGTGAAGATCGGTTAAGGGGAAGGGGCAGTTTACCGGTAACGTTTTATGTTTTAACAAGGGTATTTCTTATGGCAAACGATAACAGCCGCAAATTCAAACAGAATCAAAAGATTATTTGTGTACAGCCCTATACTGCAGAGTTCTCAAGACCTATTGTTTTTGGTGAAGATCGGTTAAGGGAATGGGGTAGTTTACCAGCAACGTTTTTTTATCAAGGGTATTTCCTATGGCAAACGAGGACAGCCGCAAATTCAAACAGAATCAAATAATGTTTTGCATACAGCCCTGATTTGTTGAGTACTCAAGACCTATTGTTTTTAGTGAAGATCGGTTAAGGGGAAGGGGTAGTTTACCAGTAACGTTTTTTTATCAAGCGTATTTCTTTGACTAACGGTAACAGCCGCAAATTCAAACAGATGCAAATAATTTTTTGCATACGGCCCTGAATTGTAGATATCTCAATGACTTTCGATTTTGGTGAAGATCGGTTAAGGGGAAGGGGTAGTTTACCAGCAACCTTTTACGTTTTAACAAGAGTAAAGTACTAGAAATTTTATTTAAACTTTTTGAAACAATGGTAATACGTCCCTGAATTGTAGAGGTCTCAATGACTTTCGATTTTGGTGAAGATCGGTTAAGGTGAAGGGGTAGTTTACCTGCAACCTTTTACGTTTTAACAAGAGTAAAGTACTTGAAAATTTATTTAAACTTTTTGAAACAATGGTAATTGTTAAAAATAAAATAATTTTGTTGCCAGACAATAAAATTATAATTTTTTCATTTTAATGTAATATAATATTTTCATTTAATACTGCAATAAAAGGCAGGTAAGACACAGCCTGGCTGTTTGGCTGAAAATGATTTTAAAATATAAATCTTAGAATATGGAAGTCATGTATGGTTCTCCATACCGATATTTTACTTCCATGTTCCTTAAGTAAATGGAAGTATGGTGATAGCAAAAAAAATCGTGTTCGAGATTATTGCAGATTCTGATTGTACTACACTCAAAACATGAAAAAAAGTCAATTTTCGAAAAGTGTCTGTGTGTCTATCTGAAGATTTTTTTCAATGGAAAACGATAACAGCCGCAAATTCAAACACAATCAAATAATTTTTTTGCATACAGCTCTGATTTGTAGAGTACTCAAGACCTATTGTTTTTGGTGAAGATCGGTTAAGGGAAAAGGGTAGTTTACTGGCAACGTTTTTTTTTAATCAAGGGTAATTTGTTTGTAAGGCAAACAATAACAGCCGCAAATTCAAACACAATCAAATAATATTTTGCATACAGCCCTGAATTGTAGAGTTCTCCAGACCTATTGATTTTGGTAAAGATCGGTTAAGGGAAAGGGGTAGTTTAACTGCAACATTTATGTTTTAACAAGGGTATTTTCTATGGCAAACGATAATAGCCGCAAATTCAAACATAATCAAATAATTTTTTGCATACTGCCCTGAAATATAGAGTTATCAAGACCTGTTGTTTTTGGTGAAGATCGGTTAAGGGGAATGGGTAGTTTACCGGCAACGTTTTATGTTTGAAAAGGGTATTTTCTATGCCGAACGATAAGAGCCGCAAATTCAAACAGAATCAAATAAGTTTCTGCATACAGCCCTGATTTGCAGAGTACTCAAGACCTATAGTTTTTGGTGAAGGTCGGTTGAGGGAAAGGTGTAGTTTACCAGCCACGTTTTTTGTTTTAACAAGGGTATTTTGTATGGCAACGATAACAGCCGCAAATTCAAACATAATCAAATAATATTTTTCATATAGCCCTGAATTGTAGAGTTCTCAAAAACCTTAGTTTTGGTGAAGATCGGTTAAGGGAATAGGGTAGTTTACCTGCAACTTTTTATGTTTTAACAAGGGGAAATTTTTTTATGACGAACGATAACAGCCGTACATTAAAACGGAATCAACTACTCTTCTGCATACCTATTTGAATTATAAAGAACTCAAGGTCTGTTGATTGTGTTGAAGATCGGTTAAGGGAAAGGGGTAGTTTACCAGCAACGTTTTATGTTCTAACAAGGGTATTTTCTATGGCAAACGATAACAGCCGCAAATTCAAATAGAATCAAATGATTATTTGCATACAGCCCTAAATTGCGGAGTTCTCATGGTCTGTTGATTTTGCTGAAGATCGGTTAAGGGAAGGGGTAGTTTACCAGCAACATTTTATGTTTTAAGAAGGGTATTTTCTATGGCAAACGATAACAGCCGCAAATTCAAACAGAATCAAATAATTTTTGCATACAGCCCTGATTTGTAGAGTACGTAAGAATTACTGTTTTTGGTGAATATCGGTTAAGGGAAAGGGGTAGTTCACCAGCAACGTTTTGTTATCAAGGGTATTTTCTATGGCAAACGATAACAGCCGCAAATTCAAACAGAATCAAATAATGTTTTGCATACAGCCCTGATTTGTAGAGCAATCAAGACCTATTGTTTTTGGTGAAGATCGGTTAAGGGGAAGGGGCAGTTTATCGGTAACGTTTTATGTTTTAACAAGGGTATTTCTTATGGCAAACGATAACAGCCGCAAATTCAAACAGAATCAAAAGATTATTTGTGTACAGCCCTATATTGCAGAGTTCTCAAGACCTATTGTTTTTGGTGAAGATCGGTTAAGGGAAAGGGGTAGTTTACCAGCAACGTTTTTTTATCAAGGGTATTTCCTATGGCAAACGAGGACAGCCGCAAATTCAAACAGAATCAAATAATGTTTTGCATACAGCCCTGATTTGTTGAGTACTCAAGACCTATTGTTTTTAGTGAAGATCGGTTAAGGGGAAGGGGTAGTTTACCAGTAACGTTTTTTTATCAAGCGTATTTTTTTGACGAACGGTAACAGCCGCAAATTCAAACAGAAGCAAATAATTTTTTGCATACGTCCCTGAATTGTAGAGGTCTCAATGACTTTCGATTTTGGTGAAGATCGGTTAAGGGGAAGGGGTAGTTTACCAGCAACCTTTTACGTTTTAACAAGACTAAAGTACTAGAAATTTTATTTAAACTTTTTGAAACAATGGTAATACGTCCCTGAATTGTAGAGGTCTCAATGACTTTCGATTTTGGTGAAGATCGGTTAAGGGGAAGGGGTAGTTTACCTGCAACCTTTTACGTTTTAACAAGAGTAAAGTACTTGAAAATTTATTTAAACTTTTTGAAACAATGGTAATTGTTAAAAATAAAATAATTTTGTTGCCAGGCAATAAAATTATAATTTTTTCATTTTAATGTAATATAATATTTTCATTTAATACTGCAATAAAAAGGCAGGTAAGACACAGCCTGGCTGTTTGGCTGAAAATGATTTTAAAATATAAATCTTAGAATATGGAAGTCATGTATGGTTCTCCATACCGATATTTTACTTCCATGTTCCTTAAGTAAATGGAAGTATGGTGATAGCAAAAAAAATCGTGTTCGAGATTATTGCAGATTCTGATTGTACTACACTCAAAACATGAAAAAAAGTCAGTTTTCGAAAAGCGTCTGTGTCTATCTGTAGATTTTTTTCTATGGAAAACGATAACAGCCGCAAATTCAAACACAATCAAATAGGTTTTTGCATACAGGCCTGATTTGTAGAGTACTCAAGACCTATTGTTTTTGGTGAAGATCGGGTAAGGGAAAAGGGTAGTTTACTGGCAACGTTTTTTTTTAATCAAGGGTAATTTGTTTGTATGGCAAACAATAACAGCCGCAAATTCAAACACAATCAAATAATATTTTGCATACAGCCCTGAATTGTAGAGTTCTCCAGACCTATTGATTTTGGTAAAGATCGGTTAAGGGAAAGGGGTAGTTTACCTGCAACATTTATGTTTTAACAAGGGTATTTTCTATGGGAAACGATAAGAGTCGCAAATTCAAACAGAATCAAATAAGTTTCTGCATACAGCCCTGATTTGCAGAGTACTCAAGACCTATAGTTTTTGGTGAAGGTCGGTTGAGGGAAAGGTGTAGTTTACCGGCCACGTTTTTTGTTTTAACAAGGGTATTTTGTATGGCAACGATAACAGCCGCAAATTCAAACATAATCAAATAATATTTTTCATATATCCCTGAATTGTAGAGTTCTCAAAAACTTTAGTTTTGGTGAAGATCGGTTAAGGGAATAGGGTAGTTTACCTGCAACATTTTATGTTTTAACAAGGGGAAATTTTTTTATGACGAACGATAACAGCCGTACATTAAAACAGAATCAACTACTCTTCTGCATACCTATTTGAATTATACAGAACTCAAGGTCTGTTGATTTTGTTGAAGATCGGTTAAGGGAAAGGGGTAGTTTACCAGTAACGTTTTATGTTCTAACAAGGGTATTTTCTATGGCAAAAGATAACAGCCGCAAATTCAAATAGAATCAAATTATTATTTGCATACAGCCCTAAATTGCGGAGTTCTCATGGTCTGTTGATTTTGTTGAAGATCGGTTAAGGAAAGGGGGGAGTTTACCAGCAACATTTTATGTTTTAAGAAGGGTATTTTATATGGCAAACGATAACAGCCGCAAATTCAAACAGAATCAAATAATGTTTTGCATACAGCCCTGATTTGTAGAGTACTCAAGACCTATTGTTTTTGGTGAAGATCGGTTAAGGGGAAGGGGTAGTTTACCAGTAACGTTTTATGTTTTAACAAGGGTATTTCCTATGGCAAACGATAACAGCCGCAAATTCAAACAGAATCAAAAGATTATTTGTGTACTGCCCTATATTGCAGAGTTCTCAAGACCTGTTGTTTTTGGTGAAGATCGGTTAAGGGGAAGGGGTAGTTTACCAGCAACGTTTTTTTATCAAGGGTATTTTCTATGGCAAACGATAACAGCCGCAAATTCAAACAGAATCAAATAATGTTTTGAATACGGCCCTGATTTGTAGAGTACTCAAGACCTGTTGTTTTTGGTGAAGATCGGTAAAGGGAAAGGGGTAGTTTACCGGTAACATTTTATGTTTTAACAAGGGTATTTCCTATGGCAAACGATAACAGCCGCAAATTCAAACAGAATCAAAAGATTATTTGTGTACTGCCCTATATTGCAGAGTTCTCAAGACCTGTTGTTTTTGGTGAAGATCGGTTAAGGGGAAGGGGTAGTTTACCAGCAACGTTTTTTTATCAAGGGTATTTTCTATGGCAAACGATAACAGCCGCAAATTCAAACAGAATCAAATAATGTTTTGAATACGGCCCTGATTTGTAGAGTACTCAAGACCTGTTGTTTTTGGTGAAGATCGGTAAAGGGAAAGGGGTAGTTTACCGGTAACATTTTATGTTTTAACAAGGGTATTTCCTATGGCAAACGATAACAGCCGCAAATTCAAACAGAATCAAAAGATTATTTGTGTACAGCCCTAAATTGCAGAGTTCTCAAATCCTGTTGTTTTTGGTGAAGATCGGTTAAGGGAAAGGGGTAGTTTACCAGCAACGTTTTTTTATCAAGGGTATTTTCTATGGCAAACGATAACAGCCGCCAATTCAAACAGAATCAAATAATGTTCTGCATACAGCCCTAATTTGTAGAGTACTCAAGACCTACTGTTTTTGGTGAAGATCGGTAAAGGGGAAGGGGTAGTTTACCTGTAACATTTTATGTTTTAACAAGGGTATTTTCTATGGCAAACGATAACAGCCGCAAATTCAAACAGAATCAAATAATGTTTTGCATACTGCCCTGATTTGTGGAGTACTCAAGACCTATTGTTATTGGTGAAGATCGGTTAAGGGGAAGGGGTAGTTTACCTGCAACATTTTTTATCAAGCGTATTTTCTATGACGAACGGTAACAGCCGCAAATTCAAACAGAAGCAAATAATTTTTTGCATACGTCCCTGAATTGTAGAGGTCTCAATGACTTTCGATTTTGGTGAAGATCGGTTAAGGGGAAGGGGTAGTTTACCAGCAACATTTTACGTTTTAACAAGAGTAAAGTAATTGAAAATTTATTTATACTTTTTGAAACAATGGTAATTGTTAAAAATAAAATAATTTTGTTGCCAGGCAATAAAATTATAATTTTTTCATTTTAATGTAATATAATATTTTTCATTTAATACAGCAATAAAAAGGCAGGTAAGACACAGCCTGGCTGTTTGGCTGAAAATGATTTTAAATATAAATCTTAGAATATGGAAGTCATGTATGGTTCTCCATACCGATATTCTACTTCAATGTTCCTTAAGTAAATGGAAGTATGGTGATAGCAAAAAAAATCGTGTTCGAGATTATTGCAGATTCTGATTGTACTACACTCAAAACATGAAAAAAAGTCATTTTTCGAAAAGTGTCTGTGTGTCTATCTGTAGATTTTTTTCTATGGAAAACGATAACAGCCGCAAATTCAAACACAATCAAATAATTTTTTGCATACAGCCCTGATTTGTAGAGTACTCAAGACCTATTGTTTTTGGTGAAGATCGGTTAAGGGGAAGGGGTAGTTTACCAGCAACGTTTTGTTATCAAGGGTATTTTCTATGGCAAACGATAACAGCCGCAAATTCAAACAGATTCAAATAATGTTTTGCATAAAGCCCTGATTTGTAGAGTACTCAAGACCTATTGTTTTTGGTGAAGATCGGTTAAGGGGAAGGGGTAGTTTACCTGTAACGTTTTATGTTTTAACAAGGGTATTTCCTTTGGCAAACGATAACAGCCGCAAATTCAAACAGAATCAAAAGATTATTTGTGTACAGCCCTAAATTGCACAGTTCTCAAGGCCTGTTGGTTTTGGTGAAGATCGGTTAAGGGGAAGGGGTATTTTACCTGTAACGTTTTTTTATCAAGGGTATTTTCTATGGCAAACGATAACAGCCGCAAATTCAAACAGAATGAAATAATGTTTTGCATACAGCCCTGATTTGTAGAGTATACAAGACCTGTTGTTTTTGGTGAAGATCGTTAAAGGGGAAGGGGTAGTTTACCTGTAACATTTTATGTTTTAACAAGGGTATTTCCTATGGCAAACGATAATAGCCGCAAATTCAAACAGAATCAAATAATGTTTTGCATTCAGCCCTGATTTGTAGAGTACTCAAGACCTATTGTTTTTGGTGAAGATCGGTTAAGGGGAAGGGGTAGTTTACCGTCAACGATTTTTATCAAGCGTATTTTTTATGACGAACGGTAACAGCCGCAAATTCAAACAGAAGCAAATAATTTTGCATACGTCCCTGAATTGTAGAGGTCTCAATGACTTTCGATTTTGGTGATGATCGTTTAAGGGGAAGCGGTAGTTTACCTGCAACCTTTTACGTTTTAACAAGAGTAAAGTACTTGAAAATTTATTTAAACTTTTTGAAACAATGGCAATTGTTAAAAATAAATTAATTTTGTTGCCAGGCAATAAAATTATAATTTTTTCATTTTAATGTAATATAATATTTTTCATTTAATACAGCAATAAAAAGGCAGGTAAGACACAGCCTGGCTGTTTGGCTGAAAATGGCTTTAAATATAAATCTTAGAATATGGAAGTCATGTATGGTTCTCCATACCGATATTTTACTTCCATGTTCCTTAAGTAAATGGAAGTATGGTGATAGCAAAAAAAATGGTTTTCGAGATTATTGCAGATTCTGATTGTACTGCACTCAAAACATGAAAAAAAGTCATTTTTCGAAAAGCGTCTGTGTCTATCTGTAGATTTCTTTCTCTGGAAAACGATAACAGCCGCAAATTCAAACACCATCAAATAATTTTTTGCATACAGCCCTGATTTGTAGAGTACTCAAGACCTGTTGTTTTTGGTGAAGATCGGTTAAGGGAAAAGGGTAGTTTACTGGCAACGTTTTTTTTTAATCAAGGGTAATTTGTTTGTATGGCAAACAATAACAGCCGCAAATTCAAACACAATCAAATAATATTTTGCATACAGCACTGAATTGTAGAATTCTCCAGACCTATTGATTTTGGTAAAGATCGGTTAAGGGAAAGGGGTAATTTACCTGCAACATTTTATGTTTTAACAAGTGTATTTTTTATGGCAAACGATAATAGCCGCAAATTCAAACATAATCAAATAATTTTTTGCATACTGCCCTGAATTATAGAGTTATCAAGACCTTTTGTTTTTGGTGAAGATCGGTTAAGGGGAAGGGGTAGTTTACCTGTAACGTTTTATGTTTTAACAAGGGTATTTTTTATGCCGAACGATAAGAGCCGCAAATTCAAACAGAATCAAATAAGTTTTTGCATACAGCCCTGATTTGAAGAGTACTCAAGACCTATTGTTTTTGGTGAAGATCGGTTGAGGGAAAGGGGTAGTTTACCAGCCACGTTTTTTGTTTTAACAAGGGTATTTTATATGGCAAACGATAATAGCCGCAAATTCAAACATAATCAAATAATTTTTTGCATACTGCCCTGAATTATAGAGTTATCAAGACCTGTTGTTTTTGGTGAAGATCGGTTAAGGGGAATGGGTAGTTTACCGGCAACGTTTTATGTTTGAAAAGGGTATTTTATATGCCGAACGATAAGAGCCGCAAATTCAAACAGAATCAAATAATGTTTTGCATTCAGCCCTGATTTGTAGAGTACTCAAGACCTATTGTTTTTGGTGCAGATCGGTTAAGGGGAAGGGGTAGTTTACCAGCAACGTTTTTTTATCAAGCGTATTTTTTATGACGAACGGTAACAGCCACAAATTCAAACAGAAGCAAATAATTTTTTGCATACGTCCCTGAATTGTAGAGGTCGCAATGACTTTCGATTTTGGTGAAGATCCGTTAAAGGGGAAGGGGTAGTTTACCTGCAACCTTTTACGTTTTAACAAGAGTAAAGTACTTGAAAATTTATTTAAACTTTTTGAAACAATGGTAATTGTTAAAAATAAAATAATTTTGTTGCCAGGCAATAAAATTATAATTTTTTCATTTTAATGTAATATAATATTTTTCATTTAATACAGCAATAAAAAGGCAGGTAAGACACAGCCTGGCTGTTTGGCTGAAAATGATTTTAAATATAAATCTTAGAATATGGAAGTCATGTATGGTTCTCCATACCGATATTTTACTTCCATGTTCCTTAAGTAAATGGAAGTATGGTGATAGAAAAAAAAAATCGTGTTCGAGATTATTGCAGATTCTGATTGTACTACACTCAAAACATGAAAAAAAGTCATTTTTCGAAAAGCGTCTGTGTCTATCTGTAGATTTTTTTCTATGGAAAACGATAACAACCGCAAATTCAAACACAATAAAATAATTTTTTGCATACAGCCCTGATTTGTAGAGTACTCAAGACCTGTTTTTTTTGGTGAAGATCGGGTAAGGGAAAAGGGTAGTTTACTGGCAACGTTTTTTTTTAATCAAGGGTAATTTGTTTGTATGGCAAACAATAACAGCCGCAAATTCAAACAGAATCAAATAATATTTTGCATACAGCCCTCATTTGTAGAGTTCTCCAGACCTATTGATTTTGGTAAAGATGGGTTAAGGGAAAGGGGTAGTTTACCAGCAACATTTATGTTTTAACAAGGGTATTTTCTATGGCAAACGATAATAGCCGCAAATTCAAACATAATCAAATAATTTTTTGCATACTGCCCTGAATTATAGAGTTATCGAGACCTGTGGTTTTTGGTGAAGATCAGTTGAGGGGAATGGGTAGTTTACCGGCAACGTTTTATGTTTGAAAAGGGTATTTTTTATGCCGAACGATAAGAGCCGCAAATTCAAACAGAATCAAATAAGTTTTTGCATACAGCCCTGATTTGCAGAGTACTCAAGACCTATTGTTTTTGGTGAAGATCGGTTGATGGAAAGGGGTAGTTTACCAGCCACGTTTTTTGTTTTAACAAGGGTATTTTATATGGCAAACGATAACAGCCGCAATTTCAAACATAATCAAATAATATTTTTCATATAGCCCTGAATTGGAGAGTTCTCAAAAAATTTTAGTTTTGGTGAAGATCGGTTAAGGGAATAGGGTAGTTTACCGGCAACATTTTATGTTTTAACAAGGGTAAATTTATTAATGACGAACTATAACAGCCGTACATTAAAACAGAATCAACTACTCTTCTGCATACCTTTTTGAATTATACAGAACTCAAGGTCTGTTGATTTTGTTGAAGATCGGTTATGGGAAAGGGGAAGTTTACCTGCAACGTTTTATGTTCTAACAAGGGTATTTTCTATGGCAAACGATAACAGCCGCAAATTCAAATAGAATCAAATGATTATTTGCATACAGCACTAAATTGCGGAGTTCTCATGGTCTGTTGATTTTGTTGAAGATCGGTTAAGGGAAGGGGTAGTTTACCAGCAACATTTTATGTTTTAACAAGGGTATTTCCTTTGGCAAACGATAACAGCCGCAAATTCAAACAGAATCAAAAGATTATTTGTGTACAGCCCTATATTGCATAGTTCTCAAGGCCTGTTGGTTTTGGTGAAGATCGGTTAAGGGGAAGGGGTAGTTTACCTGTAACGTTCTTTTATCAAGGGTATTTTCTATGGCAAACGATAACAGCCGCATATTCAAACAAAATCAAATAATGTTTTGCATACAGCCCTGATTTGTAGAGTAATCAAGATCTGTTGTTTTTGGTGAAGATCGGTAAAGGGGAAGGGGTAGTTTACTAGCAACGTTTTTTAATCAAGCGTATTTTTTATGACGAACGGTAACAGCCGCAAATTCAAACAGAATCAAATAATGTTTTGCATACAGCCCTGATTTGTAGAGTACTCAAGACCTATTTTTTTTGGTGAAGATCGGTTAAGGGGAAGGGGTAGTTTACTAATAACGTTTTATGTTTTAACAAGGGTATTTCCTATGGCAAACGATAACAGCCGCAAATTCAAACAGAATCAAAGGTTATTTGTGTACAGCCCTATATTGCATAGTTCTCATGGCCTGTTGATTTTGGTGATGATCGGTTAAGGGGAAGGGGTAGTTTACCTGTAACGTTCTTTTATCAAGGGTATTTTCTATGGCAAACGATAACAGCCGCATATTCAAACAAAATCAAATAATGTTTTGCATACAGCCCTGATTTGTAGAGTACTCAAGACCTGTTGTTTTTGGTGAAGATCGGTAAAGGTGAAGGGGTAGTTTACCAGTAACATTTTATGTTTTAACAAGGGTATTTCCTCTGGCAAACGATAATAGCCGCAATTTCAAACAGAATCAAATAATGTTTTGCATTCAGCTCTGATTTGTAGAGTACTCAAGACCTATTGTTTTTGGTGAAGATCGGTTAAGGGGAAGGGGTAGTTTACCAGCAACGTTTTTTTATCAAGCGTATTTTTTATGACGAACGGTAACAGCCGCAAATTCAAACAGAAGCAAATAATTTTTGCATAAGTCCCTGAATTGTAGAGGTCTCAATGACTTTCGATTTTGGTGATGATCGGTTAAGGGGAAGGGGTAGTTTACCTGCAACCTTTTACTTTTTAACAAGAGTAAAGTACTTGAAAATTTATTTAAACTTTTTGAAACAATGGTAATTGTTAAAAATAAAATAATTTTGTTGCCAGGCAATAAAATTATAATTTTTTCATTTTAATGTAATATAATATTTTTCATTTAATACAGCAATAAAAAGGCAGGTAAGACACAGCCTGGCTGTTTGGCTGAAAATGATTTTAAATATAAATCTTAGAATATGGAAGTCATGTATGGTTCTCCATACCGATATTTTACTTCCATGTTCCTTAAGTAAATGGAAGTATGGTGATAGCAAAAAAAATCGTGTTCGAGATTATTGCAGATTCTGATTGTACTACACTCAAAACATGAAAAAAAGTCAGTTTTCGAAAAGCGTCTGTGTCTATCTGTAGATTTTTTTCTATGGAAAACGATAACAGGCGCAAATTCAAACACAATCAAATAGGTTTTTGCATACAGGCCTGATTTGTAGAGTACTCAAGACCTATTGTTTTTGGTGAAGATCGGGTAAGGGAAAAGGGTAGTTTACTGGCAACGTTTTTTTTTAATCAAGGGTAATTTGTTTGTATGGCAAACAATAACAGCCGCAAATTCAAACACAATCAAATAATATTTTGCATACAGCCCTGAATTGTAGAGTTCTCCAGACCTATTGATTTTGGTAAAGATCGGTTAAGTGAAAGGGGTAGTTTATCTGCAACATTTATGTTTTAACAAGGGTATTTTCTATGGCAAACGATAATAGCCGCAAATTCAAACATAATCAAATAATTTTTTGCATACTGCCCTGAATTATAGAGTTATCAAGACCTGTGGTTTTTGGTGAAGATCAGTTGAGGGGAATGGGTAGTTTACCGGCAACGTTTTATGTTTGAAAAGGGTATTTTTTATGCCGAACGATAAGAGCCGCAAATTCAAACAGAATCAAATAAGTTTTAGCATACAGCCCTGATTTGCAGAGTACTCAAGATCTATTGTTTTGGTGAAGATCGGTTGACGGAAAAGGGTAGTTTACGAGCCACGTTTTTTGTTTTAACAAGGGTATTTTATATGGCAAACGATAACAGGCCGCAAATTCAAACATAATCAAATAATATTTTTCATATAGCCCTGAATTGTAGAGTTCTCAAAACATTTTAGTTTTGGTGAAGATCGGTTAAGGGAATAGGGTAGTTTACCGGCAACATTTTATGTTTTAACAAGGGTAAATTTTTTTATGACGAACGATAACAACCGTATATTAAAACAGAATCATCTACTCTTCTGCATACCTTTTTGAATTATACAGAACTCAAGGTCTGTTGATTTTGTTGAAGATCGGTTATGGGAAAGGGGAAGTTTACCAGCAACGTTTTATGTTCTAACAAGGTTATTTTCTATGGCAAACGATAACAGCCGCAAATTCAAATAGAATCAAATGATTATTTGCATACAGCCCTAAATTGCGGAGTTCTCATGGTCTGTTGATTTTGTTGAAAATCGGTTAAGGGAAGGGGGTAGTTTACCAGCAACATTTTATGTTTAAGAAGGGTATTTTCTATGGCAAACGATAACAGCCGCAAATTCAAACAGAATCAAATAATTTTCGCATACAGCCCTGATTTGTAGAGTACTCAAGACTTACTGTTTTTGGTGAATATCGGTTAAGGGAAAGGGGTAGCTTACCGGCAACGTTTTGTTATCAAGGGTATTTTCTATGGCAAACGATAACAGCCGCAAATTCAAACAGAATCAAATAATGTTTTGCAAACAGCTCTGATTTGTAGAGTACTCAAGACCTATTGTTTTTGGTGAAGATCGGTTAAGGGGAACGGGTAGTTTACCAATAACATTTTATGTTTTAACAAGGGTATTTCCTATGGCAAACGATAACAGCCGCAAATTCAAACAGGATCAAAAGATTATTTGTGTACAGCCCTATATTGCAGAGTTCTCAAGGCCTGTCGTTTTTGGTGAAGATCGGTTAAGGGGAAGGGGTAGTTTACCGGCAACTTTTTTTTTCAAGGGTATTTCCTATGGCAAACGATAACAGCCGCAAATTCAAACAGAATCAAATAATGTTTTGCATACAGCCCTGATTTGTAGAGTACTCAAGACCTATTGTCTTTGGTGAATGCCGGTTAAGGGGAAGGGGTAGTTTACCTGCAACGTTTTTTTATCAATCGTATTTTCTATGACGAACGGTAACAGCCGCAAATTCAAACAGAAGCAAATAATTTTTTGCATACTCCTCTGAATTTTAGAGGTCTCAATGACTGTCGATTTTGGTGAAGATCGGTTAAGGGGAAGGGGTAGTTGACCAGCAACCTTTTACGTTTTAACAAGACTAAAGTACTTGAAATTTTATTTAAAATTTTTGAAACAATGGTAATACGTCCCTGAATTGTAGAGGTCTCAATGACTTTCGATTTTGGTGAAGATCGGTTAAGGGGCAGGGGTAGTTTACCTGCAACCTTTTACGTTTTAACAAGAGTAAAGTACTTGAAAATTTATTTAAAATTTTTGAAACAATGGTAATTGTTAAAAATAAAATAATTTTGTTGCCAGACAATAAAATTATAATTATTCCATTTTAATGTAATATAATATTTTTCATTTAATACAGCAATAAAAAGGCAGGTAAGACACAGCCTGGCTGTTTGGCTGAAAATGATTTTAAATATAAATCTTAGAATAAGGAAGTCATGTATGGTTCTCCATACCGATATTTTACTTCCATGTTCCTTAAGTAAATGGAAGTATGGTGATAGCAAAAAAATCGTGTTCGAGATTATTGCAGATTCTGATTGTACTACACTCAAAACATGAAAAAAAGTCATTTTTCGAAAAGTGTCTGTGTGTCTATCTGTAGATTTTTTTCTATGGAAAACGATAACAGCCGCAAATTCAAACACAATCAAATAATTTTTTGCATACGGCCCTGATTTGTAGAGGTACTCAAGACCTATTGTTTTTGGTGAAGATCGGTTAAGGGGAAGGGGTAGTTTACCAGTAACGTTTTTTTATCAAGGGTATTTTATATGGCAAACGATAACAGCCGCAAATTCAAACAGAATCAAATAATGTTTTGCATACAGCCCTGATTTGTAGAGTACTCAATACCTATTGTTTTTGGTGAAGATCGTTTAAGGGGAATGGGTAGTTTACCTGTAACGTTTTATGTTTTAACAAGGGTATTTCTTATGGCAAACGATAACAGCCGCAAATTCAAACAGAATCAAAAGATTATTTGTGTACAGCCCTATATTGCATAGTTCTCAAGGCCTGTTGGTTTTGGTGAAGATCGGTAAAGGGGAAGGGGTAGTTTACCTGTAACGTTCTTTTATCAAGGGTATTTTCTATGGCAAACGATAACAGCCGCATATTCAAACAAAATCAAATAATGTTTTGCATACAGCCCTGATTTGTAGAGTACTCAAGACCTGTTGTTTTTGGTGAAGATCGGTATAGGGGAAGGGGTAGTTTACCAGTAACATTTTATGTTTTAACATGGGTATTTCCTCTGGCAAACGATAATAGCCGCAATTTCAAACAGAATCAAATAATGTTTTGCATTCAGCTCTGATTTGTAGAGTACTCAAGACCTATTGTTTTTGGTGAAGATCGGTTAAGGGGAAGGGGTAGTTTACCAGCAACGTTTTTTTATCAAGCGTATTTTTTATGACGAACGGTAACAGCCGCAAATTCAAACAGAAGCAAATAATTTTTGCATAAGTCCATGAATTGTAGAGGTCTCAATGACTTTCGATTTTGGTGATGATCGGTTAAGGGGAAGGGGTAGTTTACCTGCAACCTTTTACTTTTTAACAAGAGTAAAGTACTTGAAAATTTATTTAAACTTTTTGAAACAATGGTAATTGTTAAAAATAAAATAATTTTGTTACCAGGCAATAAAATTATAATTTTTTCATTTTAATGTAATATAATATTTTTCATTTAATACAGCAATAAAAAGGCAGGTAAGACACAGCCTGGCTGTTTGGCTGAAAATGATTTTAAATATAAATCTTAGAATATGGAAGTCATGTATGGTTCTCCATACCGATATTTTACTTCCATGTTCCTTAAGTAAATGGAAGTATGGTGATAGCAAAAAAAATCGTGTTCGAGATTATTGCAGATTCTGATTGTACTACACTCAAAACATGAAAAAAAGTCAGTTTTCGAAAAGCGTCTGTGTCCATCTGTAGATTTTTTTCTATGGAAAACGATAACAGCCGCAAATTCAAACACAATCAAATAGGTTTTTGCATACAGCCCTGATTTGTAGAGTACTCAAGACCTATTGTTTTTGGTGAAGATCGGGTAAGGGAAAAGGTTAGTTTACTGGCAACGTTTTTTTTTAATCAAGGGTAATTTGTTTGTATGGCAAACAATAACAGCCGCAAATTCAAACACAATCAAATAATATTTTGCATACAGCCCTGAATTGTAGAGTTCTCCAGACCTATTGATTTTGGTAAAGATCGGTTAAGTGAAAGGGGTAGTTTACCTGCAACATTTATGTTTTAACAAGGGTATTTTCTATGGCAAACGATAATAGCCGCAAATTCAAACATAATCAAATAATTTTTTGCATACTGCCCTGAATTATAGAGTTATCAAGACCTGTGGTTTTTGGTGAAGATCAGTTGAGGGGAATGGGTAGTTTACCGGCAACGTTTTATGTTTGAAAAGGGTATTTTTTATGCCGAACGATAAGAGCCGCAAATTCAAACAGAATCAAATAAGTTTTTGCATACAGCCCTGATTTGCAGAGTACTCAAGACCTATTGTTTTTGGTGAAGATCGGTTGACGGAGAAGGGTAGTTTACGAGCAACGTTTTTTGTTTTAACAAGGGTATTTTATATGGCAAACGATAACAGGCCGCAAATTCATACATAATCAAATAATATTTTTCATATAGCCCTGAATTGTAGAGTTCTCAAAACATTTTAGTTTTGGTGAAGATCGGTTAAGGGAATAGGGTAGTTTACCGGCAACATTTTATGTTTTAACAAGGGTAAATTTTTTTATGACGAACGATAACAACCGTATATTAAAACAGAATCAACTACTCTTCTGCATACCTTTTTGAATTATACAGAACTCAAGGTCTGTTGATTTTGTTGAAGATCGGTTATGGGAAAGGGGAAGTTTACCAGCAACGTTTTATGTTCTAACAAGGTTATTTTCTATGGCAAACGATAACAGCCGCAAATTCAAATAGAATCAAATGATTATTTGCATACAGCCCTAAATTGCGGAGTTCTCATGGTCTGTTGATTTTGTTGAAAATCGGTTAAGGGAAGGGGGTAGTTTACCAGCAACATTTTATGTTTAAGAAGGGTATTTTCTATGGCAAACGATAACAGCCGCAAATTCAAACAGAATCAAATAATTTTCGCATACAGCCCTGATTTGTAGAGTACTCAAGACTTACTGTTTTTGGTGAATATCGGTTAAGGGAAAGGGGTAGCTTACCGGCAACGTTTTGTTATCAAGGGTATTTTCTATGGCAAACGATAACAGCCGCAAATTCAAACAGAATCAAATAATGTTTTGCAAACAGCTCTGATTTGTAGAGTACTCAAGACCTATTGTTTTTGGTGAAGATCGGTTAAGGGGAACGGGTAGTTTACCAATAACATTTTATGTTTTAACAAGGGTATTTCCTATGGCAAACGATAACAGCCGCAAATTCAAACAGGATCAAAAGATTATTTGTGTACAGCCCTATATTGCAGAGTTCTCAAGGCCTGTCGTTTTTGGTGAAGATCGGTTAAGGGGAAGGGGTAGTTTACCGGCAACTTTTTTTTTCAAGGGTATTTCCTATGGCAAACGATAACAGCCGCAAATTCAAACAGAATCAAATAATGTTTTGCATACAGCCCTGATTTGTAGAGTACTCAAGACCTATTGTCTTTGGTGAATGCCGGTTAAGGGGAAGGGGTAGTTTACCTGCAACGTTTTTTTATCAATCGTATTTTCTATGACGAACGGTAACAGCCGCAAATTCAAACAGAAGCAAATAATTTTTTGCATACTCCTCTGAATTTTAGAGGTCTCAATGACTGTCGATTTTGGTGAAGATCGGTTAAGGGGAAGGGGTAGTTGACCAGCAACCTTTTACGTTTTAACAAGACTAAAGTACTTGAAATTTTATTTAAAATTTTTGAAACAATGGTAATACGTCCCTGAATTGTAGAGGTCTCAATGACTTTCGATTTTGGTGAAGATCGGTTAAGGGGCAGGGGTAGTTTACCTGCAACCTTTTACGTTTTAACAAGAGTAAAGTACTTGAAAATTTATTTAAAATTTTTGAAACAATGGTAATTGTTAAAAATAAAATAATTTTGTTGCCAGACAATAAAATTATAATTATTCCATTTTAATGTAATATAATATTTTTCATTTAATACAGCAATAAAAAGGCAGGTAAGACACAGCCTGGCTGTTTGGCTGAAAATGATTTTAAATATAAATCTTAGAATAAGGAAGTCATGTATGGTTCTCCATACCGATATTTTACTTCCATGTTCCTTAAGTAAATGGAAGTATGGTGATAGCAAAAAAATCGTGTTCGAGATTATTGCAGATTCTGATTGTACTACACTCAAAACATGAAAAAAAGTCATTTTTCGAAAAGTGTCTGTGTGTCTATCTGTAGATTTTTTTCTATGGAAAACGATAACAGCCGCAAATTCAAACACAATCAAATAATTTTTTGCATACGGCCCTGATTTGTAGAGGTACTCAAGACCTATTGTTTTTGGTGAAGATCGGTTAAGGGGAAGGGGTAGTTTACCAGTAACGTTTTTTTATCAAGGGTATTTTATATGGCAAACGATAACAGCCGCAAATTCAAACAGAATCAAATAATGTTTTGCATACAGCCCTGATTTGTAGAGTACTCAATACCTATTGTTTTTGGTGAAGATCGTTTAAGGGGAATGGGTAGTTTACCTGTAACGTTTTATGTTTTAACAAGGGTATTTCTTATGGCAAACGATAACAGCCGCAAATTCAAACAGAATCAAAAGATTATTTGTGTACAGCCCTATATTGCATAGTTCTCAAGGCCTGTTGGTTTTGGTGAAGATCGGTAAAGGGGAAGGGGTAGTTTACCTGTAACGTTCTTTTATCAAGGGTATTTTCTATGGCAAACGATAACAGCCGCATATTCAAACAAAATCAAATAATGTTTTGCATACAGCCCTGATTTGTAGAGTACTCAAGACCTGTTGTTTTTGGTGAAGATCGGTATAGGGGAAGGGGTAGTTTACCAGTAACATTTTATGTTTTAACATGGGTATTTCCTCTGGCAAACGATAATAGCCGCAATTTCAAACAGAATCAAATAATGTTTTGCATTCAGCTCTGATTTGTAGAGTACTCAAGACCTATTGTTTTTGGTGAAGATCGGTTAAGGGGAAGGGGTAGTTTACCAGCAACGTTTTTTTATCAAGCGTATTTTTTATGACGAACGGTAACAGCCGCAAATTCAAACAGAAGCAAATAATTTTTGCATAAGTCCATGAATTGTAGAGGTCTCAATGACTTTCGATTTTGGTGATGATCGGTTAAGGGGAAGGGGTAGTTTACCTGCAACCTTTTACTTTTTAACAAGAGTAAAGTACTTGAAAATTTATTTAAACTTTTTGAAACAATGGTAATTGTTAAAAATAAAATAATTTTGTTACCAGGCAATAAAATTATAATTTTTTCATTTTAATGTAATATAATATTTTTCATTTAATACAGCAATAAAAAGGCAGGTAAGACACAGCCTGGCTGTTTGGCTGAAAATGATTTTAAATATAAATCTTAGAATATGGAAGTCATGTATGGTTCTCCATACCGATATTTTACTTCCATGTTCCTTAAGTAAATGGAAGTATGGTGATAGCAAAAAAAATCGTGTTCGAGATTATTGCAGATTCTGATTGTACTACACTCAAAACATGAAAAAAAGTCAGTTTTCGAAAAGCGTCTGTGTCCATCTGTAGATTTTTTTCTATGGAAAACGATAACAGCCGCAAATTCAAACACAATCAAATAGGTTTTTGCATACAGCCCTGATTTGTAGAGTACTCAAGACCTATTGTTTTTGGTGAAGATCGGGTAAGGGAAAAGGTTAGTTTACTGGCAACGTTTTTTTTTAATCAAGGGTAATTTGTTTGTATGGCAAACAATAACAGCCGCAAATTCAAACACAATCAAATAATATTTTGCATACAGCCCTGAATTGTAGAGTTCTCCAGACCTATTGATTTTGGTAAAGATCGGTTAAGTGAAAGGGGTAGTTTACCTGCAACATTTATGTTTTAACAAGGGTATTTTCTATGGCAAACGATAATAGCCGCAAATTCAAACATAATCAAATAATTTTTTGCATACTGCCCTGAATTATAGAGTTATCAAGACCTGTGGTTTTTGGTGAAGATCAGTTGAGGGGAATGGGTAGTTTACCGGCAACGTTTTATGTTTGAAAAGGGTATTTTTTATGCCGAACGATAAGAGCCGCAAATTCAAACAGAATCAAATAAGTTTTTGCATACAGCCCTGATTTGCAGAGTACTCAAGACCTATTGTTTTTGGTGAAGATCGGTTGACGGAGAAGGGTAGTTTACGAGCAACGTTTTTTGTTTTAACAAGGGTATTTTATATGGCAAACGATAACAGGCCGCAAATTCAAACATAATCAAATAATATTTTTCATATAGCCCTGAATTGTAGAGTTCTCAAAACATTTTAGTTTTGGTGAAGATCGGTTAAGGGAATAGGGTAGTTTACCGGCAACATTTTATGTTTTAACAAGGGTAAATTTTTTTATGACGAACGATAACAACCGTATATTAAAACAGAATCAACTACTCTTCTGCATACCTTTTTGAATTATACAGAACTCAAGGTCTGTTGATTTTGTTGAAGATCGGTTATGGGAAAGGGGAAGTTTACCAGCAACGTTTTATGTTCTAACAAGGTTATTTTCTATGGCAAACGATAACAGCCGCAAATTCAAATAGAATCAAATGATTATTTGCATACAGCCCTAAATTGCGGAGTTCTCATGGTCTGTTGATTTTGTTGAAAATCGGTTAAGGGAAGGGGGTAGTTTACCAGCAACATTTTATGTTTAAGAAGGGTATTTTCTATGGCAAACGATAACAGCCGCAAATTCAAACAGAATCAAATAATTTTTGCATACAGCCCTGATTTGTAGAGTACTCAAGACTTACTGTTTTTGGTGAATATCGGTTAAGGGAAAGGGGTAGTTTACCGGCAACGTTTTGTTATCAAGGGTATTTTCTATGGCAAACGATAACAGCCGCAAATTCAAACAGAATCAAATAATGTTTTGCAAACAGCCCTGATTTGTAGAGTACTCAAGACCTATTGTTTTTGGTGAAGATCGGTTAAGGGGAAGGGGTAGTTTACCAATAACATTTTATGTTTTAACAAGGGTATTTCCTATGGCAAACGATAACAGCCGCAAATTCAAACAGGATCAAAAGATTATTTGTGTACAGCCCTATATTGCAGAGTTCTCAAGGCCTGTCGTTTTTGGTGAAGATCGGTTAAGGGGAAGGGGTAGTTTACCGGCAACGTTTTTTTTTCAAGGGTATTTCCTATGGCAAACGATAACAGCCGCAAATTCAAACAGAATCAAATAATGTTTTCCATACAGCCCTGATTTGTAGAGTACTCAAGACCCATTGTCTTTGGTGAATGCCGGTTAAGGGGAAGGGGTAGTTTACCTGCAACGTTTTTTTATCAATCGTATTTTCTATGACGAACGGTAACAGCCGCAAATTCAAACAGAAGCAAATTATTTTTTGCATACTCCTCTGAATTTTAGAGGTCTCAATGACTGTCGATTTTGGTGAAGATCGGTTAAGGGAAAGGGGTAGTTGACCAGCAACCTTTTACGTTTTAACAAGACTAAAGTACTTGAAATTTTATTTAAACTTTTTGAAACAATGGTAATACGTCCCTGAATTGTAGAGGTCTCAATGACTTTCGATTTTGGTGAAGATCGGTTAAGGGGCAGGGGTAGTTTACCTGCAACCTTTTACGTTTTAACAAGAGTAAAGTACTTGAAAATTTATTTAAACTTTTTGAAACAATGGTAATTGTTAAAAATAAAATAATTTTGTTGCCAGACAATAAAATTATAATTATTCCATTTTAATGTAATATAATATTTTTCATTTAATACAGCAATAAAAAGGCAGGTAAGACACAGCCTGGCTGTTTGGCTGAAAATGATTTTAAATATAAATCTTAGAATAAGGAAGTCATGTATGGTTCTCCATACCGATATTTTACTTCCATGTTCCTTAAGTAAATGGAAGTATGGTGATAGCAAAAAAATCGTGTTCGAGATTATTGCAGATTCTGATTGTACTACACTCAAACCATGAAAAAAAGTCATTTTTCGAAAAGTGTCTGTGTGTCTATCTGTAGATTTTTTTCTATGGAAAACGATAACAGCCGCAAATTCAAACACAATCAAATAATTTTTTGCATACGGCCCTGATTTGTAGAGGTACTCAAGACCTATTGTTTTTGGTGAAGATCGGTTAAGGGGAAGGGGTAGTTTACCAGTAACGTTTTTTTATCAAGGGTATTTTATATGGCAAACGATAACAGCCGCAAATTCAAACAGAATCAAATAATGTTTTGCATACAGCCCTGATTTGTAGAGTACTCAATACCTATTGTTTTTGGTGAAGATCGTTTAAGGGGAAGGGGTAGTTTACCTGTAACGTTTTATGTTTTAACAAGGGTATTTCTTATGGCAAACGATAACAGCCGCAAATTCAAACAGAATCAAAAGATTATTTGTGTACAGCCCTATATTGCATAGTTCTCAAGGCCTGTTGGTTTTGGTGAAGATCGGTTAAGGGGAAGGGGTAGTTTACCAGCAACGTTTTATGTTTGAAAAGGGTATTTTTTATGCCGAACGATAAGAGCCGCAAATTCAAACAGAATCAAATAAGTTTTTGCATACAGCCCTGATTTGCAGAGTACTCAAGACCTATTGTTTTTGGTGAAGATCGGTTGACGGAAAAGGGTAGTTTACGAGCCACGTTTTTTGTTTTAACAAGGGTATTTTATATGGCAAACGATAACAGGCCGCAAATTCAAACATAATCAAATAATATTTTTCATATAGCCCTGAATTATACAGAACTCAAGGTCTGTTGATTTTGTTGAAGATCGGTTATGGGAAAGGGGAAGTTTACCAGCAACGTTTTATGTTCTAACAAGGTTATTTTCTATGGCAAACGATAACAGCCGCAAATTCAAATAGAATCAAATGATTATTTGCATACAGCCCTAAATTGCGGAGTTCTCATGGTCTGTTGATTTTGTTGAAAATCGGTTAAGGGAAGGGGGTAGTTTACCAGCAACATTTTATGTTTAAGAAGGGTATTTTCTATGGCAAACGATAACAGCCGCAAATTCAAACAGAATCAAATAATTTTTGCATACAGCCCTGATTTGTAGAGTACTCAAGACTTACTGTTTTTGGTAGTAAAAAAATCGTGTTCGAGATTATTGCAGATTCTGATTGTACTACACTCAAAACATGAAAAAAAGTCATTTTTCGAAAAGCGTCTGTGTCTATCTATAGATTTTTTTCTATGGAAAGATAACAGCCGAAAATTCAAACACAATCAAATAATTTTTTGCATACAGCACTGATTTGTAGAGTACTCAAGACCTGTTGTTTTTGGTGAAGATCGGGTAAGGGAAAAGGGTAGTTTACTGGCAACGTTTTTTTTTAATCAAGGGTAATTTGTTTGTATGGCAAACAATAACAGCCGCAAATTCAAACACAATCAAATAATATTTTGCATACAGCCCTGAATTGTAGAGATCTCCAGACCTATTGATTTTGGTAAAGATCGGTTAACGGAAAGGGGTAGTTTACCAGCAACATTTATGTTTTAACAAGGGTATTTTCTATGGCAAACGATAATAGCCGCAAATTCAAACATAATCAAATAATTTTTTGCATACTGCCCTGAATTATAGAGTTATCAAGACCTGTGGTATTGCAGATTCTGATTGTACTACACTCAAAACATGAAAAAAAGTCATTTTTCGAAAAGCGTCTGTGTCTATCTATAGATTTTTTTCTATGGAAAACGATAACAGCCGAAAATTCAAACACAATCAAATAATTTTTTGCATACATCACTGATTTGTAGAGTACTCAAGACCTGTTGTTTTTGGTGAAGATCGGGTAAGGGAAAAGGGTAGTTTACTGGCAACGTTTTTTTTTAATCAAGGGTAATTTGTTTGTATGGCAAACAATAACAGCCGCAAATTCAAACACAATCAAATAATATTTTGCATACAGCCCTGAATTGTAGAGATCTCCAGACCTATTGATTTTGGTAAAGATCGGTTAAGGGAAAGGGGTAGTTTACCAGCAACATTTATGTTTTAACAAGGGTATTTTCTATGGCAAACGATAATAGCCGCAAATTCAAACATAATCAAATAATTTTTTGCATACTGCCCTGAATTATAGAGTTATCAAGACCTGTGGTTTTTGGTGAAGATCAGTTGAGGGGAATGGGTAGTTTACCGGCAACGTTTTATGTTTGAAAAGGGTATTTTATATGCCGAACGATAAGAGCCGCAAATTCAAACAGAATCAAATAAGTTTTTGCATTCAGCCCTGATTTGTAGAGTACTCAAGACCTTTTGTTTTTGGTGAAGATCGGTTAAGGGGAAGGGGTAGTTTACCAGCAACGTTTTTTTATCAAGCGTATTTTTTATGATGAACGGTAACAGCCGCAAATTCAAACAGAAGCAAATAATTTTTTGCATACGTCCCTGAATTGTAGAGGTCGCAATGACTTTCGATTTTGGTGAAGATCGGTTAAGGGAATAGGGTATTTTACCAGCAACATTTCATGTTTTAACAAGGGTAAATTTTGATATGACGAACGATAACAGCCGTACGTTAAAACAGAATCAACTACTCTTCTGCATACCTTTTTGAATTATACAGAACTCAAGGTCTGTTGATTTAGTTGAAGATCGGTTAAGGGAAAGGGGTAGTTTACCGGCAACGTTTTATGTTCTAACAAGGGTATTTTCTATGGCAAACGATAATAGCCACAAATTCAATAAGAATCAAAAGATTATTTGCATACAGCCCTAAATTGCGGAGTTCTCATGGTCTGTTAATTTTGTTGAAGATCGGTTAAGGGGAGGGGGTAGTTTACCGGCAACATTTTATGTTTTAAGAAGGGCATTTTCTATGGCAAACGATAACAGCCGCAAATTCAAACACAATCAAATAATTTTTGCATACAGCCCTGATTTGTAGAGTACTCAAGACTTACTGTTTTTGGTGAATATCGGTTAAAGGAAAGGGGTAGTTTACCTGCAACGTTTTGTTATCAAGTGTATTTTCTATGGCAAACGATAACAGCCGCAACTTCAAACAGAATCAAATAATGTTTTGCATACAGCCCTGATTTGTAGTGTACTCAAGACCTGTTGTTTTTGGTGAAGATCGGATAAGGGGAAGGGGTAGTTTACCAGCAACGTTTTTTTATCAAGTTTATTTTCTATGGCAAACGATAACAGCCGCAAATTCAAACAGAATCAAATAATGTTTTGCATACAGCCCTGATTTGTTGAGTACTCAAGACCTGTTGTTTTTGGTGAAGATTGGTAAAGTAGAAGGGGTAGTTTACCAGTAACATTTTATGTTTTAACAAGCGTATTTCCTATGGCAAACGATAACAGCCGCAAATTCAAACAGAATCAAAAGATTATTTGTGTACAGCCCTATATTGCAGAGTTCTCAAGGCCTGTCGTTTTTGGTGAAGATCGGTTAAGGGGAAGGGGTAGTTTACCGGCAACGTTTTTTTATCAAGGGTATTTTCTATGGCAAACGATAACAGCCGCAAATTCAAACGGAATCAAATAATGTTTTGCATACAACCCTGATTTGTAGAGTACTCAGGACCTGTTGTTTTTGGTGAATATCGGTTAAGGGGAAGGGGTAGTTTACCAGCAACGTTTTTTTATCAAGCGTATTTTCTATGACGAACGGTAACAGCCGCAAATTCAAACAGAATCAAATAATTTTTGCATACAGCCCTGATTTGTAGAGTACTCAAGACTTACTGTTTTTGGTGAATATCGGTTAAGGGAAAGGGGTAGTTTACCAGCAACGTTTTACGTTTTAACAGGAGAAAAGTACTAGAAAATTTATTTAAACTTTTTGAAATAATGGTAATTGTTAAAAATAAAATAATTTTGTTGCCAGGCAATAAAATTATAATTTTTCCATTTTAATGTAATATAATATTTTTCATTTAATACAGCAATAAAAAGGCAGGTAAGACACAGCCTGGCTGTTTGGCTGAAAATGATTTTAAATATAAATCTTAGAATATGGAAGTCATGTATGGTTCTCCATACCGATATTTTACTTCCATGTTCCTTAAGTAAATGGAAGTATGGTGATAGCAAAAAAAATCGTGTTAGAGATTATTGCAGATTCTGATTGTACTACACTCAAAACATGAAAAAAAGTCATTTTTCGAAAAGCGTCTGTGTCTATCTGTAGATTTTTTCTATGGAAAACGATAACAGCCGCAAATTCAAACACAATCAAATAATTTTTTGCATACAGCCCTGATTTGTAGAGTACTCAAGATCTGTTGTTTTTGGTGAAGATCGGGTAAGGGAAAAGGGTAGTTTACTGGCAACGTTTTTTTTTAATCAAGGGTAATTTGTTTGTATGGCAAACAATAACAGCCGCAAATTCAAACACAATCAAATAATATTTTGCATACAGCCCTGTATTGTAGAGTTATCAAGACCTGTGGTTTTTGGTGAAGATCAGTTGAGGGGAATGGGTAGTATACCGGCAACGTTTTATGTTTGAAAAGGGTATTTTTTATGCCGAACGATAAGAGCCGCAAATTCAAACAGAATCAAATAAGTTTTTGCATACAGCCCTGATTTGCAGAGTACTCAAGACCTATTGTTTTTGGTGAAGATCGGTTGAGGGAAAGGGGTAGTTTACCAGCCACGTTTTTTGTTTTAACAAGGGTATTTAATATGGCAAACGATAACAGCCGCAAATTCAAACATAATCAAATAATATTTTTCATATAGCCCTGAATTGTAGAGTTCTCAAAACATTTTAGTTTTGGTGAAGATCGGTTAAGGGAATAGGGTAGTTTACCGGCAACATGTTATGTTTTAACAAGGGTAAATTTTTTTATGACGAACGATAACAGCCGTACATTAAAACAGAATCAAGTACTCTTCGGCATACCTTTTTGAATTATACAGAACTCAAGGTCTGTTGATTTTTTTGAAAATCGGTTAAGGGAAGGGGGTAGTTTACCAGCAACATTTTATGTTTAAGAAGGGTATTTTCTATGGCAAACGATAACAGCCGCAAATTCACACAGAATCAAATAATTTTTGCATACAGCCCTGATTTGTAGAGTACTCAAGACTTACTGCTTTTGGTGAATATCGGTTAAGGGAAAGGGGTAGTTTACCTGCAACGTTTTGTTATCCAGTGTATTTTCTATGGCAAACGATAACAGCCGCAAATTCAAACAGAATCAAATAATGTTTTGCAAACAGCCCTGATTTGTAGAGTACTCAAGACCTATTGTTTTTGGTGAAGATCGGTTAAGGGGAAGGGGTAGTTTACCAGTAACATTTTATGTTTTAACAAGGGTATTTCCTATGGCAAACGATAACAGCCGCAAATTCAAACAGAATCAAAAGATTATTTGTGTACAGCCCTATATTGCAGATTTCTCAAGGCCTGCCGTTTTTGGTGTAGATCGGTTAAGGGGAAGGGGTAGTTTACCTGCAACGTTTTTTTATCAAGGGTATTTTCTATGGCAAACGATAAGAGCCGCAAATTCAAACAGAATCAAATAATGTTTTGCATACAGCCCTGATTTGTGGAGTACTCAAGACCTATTGTTTTTGGTGAATATCGGTTAATTGGAAGGGGTAGTTTACCTGCAACGTTTTTTTATCAAGCGTATTTTATATGACGAACGGTAACAGCCGCAAATTCAAACAGAAGCAAATAATTTTTTGCATACGTCCCTGAATTGTAGAGTTCTCAATGACTTTCGATTTTGGTGAAGATCGGTTAAGGGGCAGGGGTAGTTTACCTGCAACCTTTACGTTTTAACAAGAGTAAAGTACTTGAAAATTTATTTAAACTTTTTGAAACAATGGTAATTGTTAAAAATAAAATAATTTTGTTGCCAGGCAATAAAATTATAATTTTTCCATTTTAATGTAATATAATATTTTTCATTTAATACAGCAATAAAAAGGCAGGTAAGACACAGCCTGGCTGTTTGGCTGAAAAAGATTTTAAATATAAATCTTAGAATATGGAAGTCATGTATGGTTCTCCATACCGATATTTTACTTCCATGTTCCTTAAGTAAATGGAAGTATGGTGGTAGCAAAAAAAAATCGTGTTCGATATTATTGCAGATTCTGATTGTACTACACTCAAAACATGAAAAAAAGTCATTTTTCGAAAAGTGTCTGTGTGTCTATCTGTAGATTTTTTTCTATGGAAAACGATAACAGCCGCAAATTCAAACACAATCAAATAATTTTTTGCATACAGCCCTGATTTGTAGAGGTACTCAAGACCTATTGTTTTTGGTGAAGATCGGTTAAGGGGATGGGGTAGTTTACCGGTAACGTTTTTTTATCAAGGGTATTTTCTATGGCAAACGATAACAGCCGCAAATTCAAACAGAATCAAATAATGTTTTGCATACAGCCCTTATTTGTAGAGTACTCAAGACGTTTTGTTTTTGGTGAAGATCGGTTAAGGGGAAGGGGTAGTTTACCTGTAACGTTTTATGCTTTAACAAGGGTATTTCCTATGGCAAACGATAACAGCCGAAAATTCAAACAGAATCAAAAGATTATTTGTGTACAGCCCTATATTGCATAGTTCTCAAGGCCTGTTGGTTTTGGTGAAGATCGGTAAAGGGGAAGGGGTAGTTTACCTGTAAAGTTCTTTTATCAAGGGTATTTTTTATGGCAAACGATAACAGCCGCATATTCAAACAAAAACAAATAATGTTTTGCATACAGCTCTGATTTGTAGAGTACTCAAGACCTGTTGTTTTTGGTGAAGATCGGTAAAGGGGAAGGGGTAGTTTACCTGTAACGTTTTATGCTTTAACAAGGGTATTTCCTATGGCAAACGATAACAGCCGAAAATTCAAACAGAATCAAAAGATTATTTGTGTACAGCCCTATATTGCATAGTTCTCAAGGCCTGTTGGTTTTGGTGAAGATCGGTTAAAGGGAAGGGGTAGTTTACCTGTAAAGTTCTTTTATCAAGGGTATTTTATATGGCAAACGATAACAGCCGCATATTCAAACAAAAACAAATAATGTTTTGCATACAGCCCTGATTTGTAGAGTACTCAAGACCTATTGTTTTTGGTAAAGATCGGTTAAGGGTAAGGGGTAGTTTACCAGCAACGTTTTTTTATCAAGCGTATTTTTTATGACGAACGGTAACAGCCGCAAATTCAAACAGAAGCAAATAATTTTTGCATAAGTCCCTGAATTGTAGAGGTTTCAATGACTTTCGATTTTGGTGATGATCGGTTATGGGGAAGGGGTAGTTTACCTGCAACCTTTTACGTTTTAACAAGAGTAAAGTACTTGAAAATTTATTTAAACTTTTTGAAACAATGGTAATTGTTAAAAATAAAATAATTTTGTTGCCAGGCAATAAAATTATAATTTTTTCATTTTAATGTAATATATAATTTTTCATTTAATACAGCAATAAAAAGGCAGGTAAGACACAGCCTGGCTGTTTGGTTGAAAATGATTTTAAATATAAATCTTAGAATATGGAAGTCATGTATGGTTCTCCATACCGATATTTTACTTCCATGTTCCTTAAGTAAATGGAAGTATGGTGATAGCAAAAAAAATCGTGTTCGAGATTATTGCAGATTCTAATTGTACTACACTCAAAACATGAAAAAAAGTCATTTTTCGAAAAGCGTCTGTGTCTATCTGTAGATTTTTTTCTATGGAAAACGATAACAGCCGCAAATTCAAACACAATCAAATAATTTTTTGCATACAGCCTTGATTTGTAGAGTACTCAAGACCTGTTGTTTTTGGTGAAGATCGGGTAAGGTAAAAGGGTAGTTTACTGGCAACGTTTTTTTTTAATCCAGGGTAATTTGTTTGTATGGCAAACAATAACAGCCGCAAATTCAAACACAATCAAATAATATTTTGCATACAGCCCTGAATTGTAGAGTTCTCCAGACCTGTTGATTTTGGTAAAGATCGGTTAAGGGAAAGGGGTAGTTTACATGCAACATTTACGTTTTAACAAGGGTATTTTCTATGGCAAACGATAATAGCCGCAAATTCAAACATAATCAAATAATTTTTTGCATACTGCCCTGAATTATAGAGTTATCAAGACCTGTGGTTTTTGGTGAAGATCAGTTGAGGGGAATGGGTAGTTTACCGGCAACGTTTTATGTTTGAAAAGGGTATTTTTTATGCCGAACGATAAGAGCCGCAAATTCAAACAGAATCAAATAAGTTTTTGCATACAGCCCTGATTTGCAGAGTACTCAAGACCTATTGTTTTTGGTGAAGATCGGTTGAGGGAAAGGGGTAGTTTACCAGCCACGTTTTTTGTTTTAACAAGGGTATTTTATATGGCAAACGATAACAGCCGCAAATTCAAACATAATCAAATAATATTTTTCATATAGCCCTGAATTGTAGAGTTCTCAAAACATTTTAGTTTTGGTGAAGATCGGTTACCGGAATAGGGTAGTTTACCGGCAACATTTTATGTTTTAACAAGGGTAAATTTTTATATGACGAAAGATAACAGCCGTACATTAAAACAGAATCAACTACTCTTCTGCATACCTTTTTGAATTATACAGAACTCAAGGTCTGTTGATTTTGTTGAAGATCGGTTATGGGAAAGGGGAAGTTTACCTGCGACCTTTTATGTTCTAACAAGGGTATTTTCTATGGCAAACGATAACAGCCGCAAATTCAAATAGAATCAAATGATTATTTGCATACAGCCCTAAATTGCGGAGTTCTCATGGTCTGTTGATTTTGTTGAAGATCGGTTAGGGGAAGGGGGTAGTTTACCAGCAACATTTTATGTTTAAGAAGGGTATTTTCTATGGCAAACGATAACACACGCAAATTCAAACAGAATCAAATAATTTTTGCATACAGCCCTGATTTGTAGAGTACTCAAGACTTACTGTTTTTGGTGAGTATCGGTTAAGGAAAGTGGTAGTTTACCTGCAACGTTTTGTTATCAAGGGTATTTTCTATGGCAAACGATAACAGCCGCAAATTCAAACAGAATCAAATAATGTTTTGCAAACAGCCTGATTTGTAGAGTACTCAAGACCTATTGTTTTTGGTGAAGATCGGTTAAGGGAAGGGGTAGTTTACCAGTAACATTTTATGTTTTAACAAGGGTATTTCCTATGGCAAACGATAACAGCCGCAAATTCAAACAGAATCAAAAGATTATTTGTGTACAGCCCTATATTGCAGAGTTCTCAAGGCATGTCGTTTTTGGTGACTATCGGTTAAGGGGAAGGGGTAGTTTACCAGCAACGTTTTTTTTATCAAGGGTATTTTCTATGGCAAACGATAACAGCCGCAAATTCAAACAGAATCAAATAATGTTTTGCATACAGCCCTGATTTGTAAAGTACTCAAGACCTATTGTTTTTGGTGAATATCGCTTAAGGGGAAGGGGTAGTTTACCAGCAACGTTTTTTTATCAAGCGTATTTTATATGACGAACGGTAACAGCCGCAAATTCAAACACAATCAAATAATATTTTGCATACAGCACTGAATTGTAGAGTTCTCCAGACCTATTGATTTTGGTAAAGATCGGTTAAGGGAAAGGGGTAATTTACCTGCAACATTTTATGTTTTAACAAGGGTATTTTCTATGGCAAACGATAATAGCCGCAAATTCAAACAGAATCAAATAATGTTTTGCATCAGCCCTGATTTGTAGAGTACTCAAGAACTGTTGTTTTTGGTGAAGATCGGTTAAGGGGAAGGGGTAGTTTACCAGCAACGTTTTTTTATCAAGCGTATTTTTTATGACGAACGGTAACAGCCGCAAATTCAAACAGAAGCAAATAATTTTTTGCATACGTCCCTGAATTGTAGAGGTCGCAATGTCTTTCGATTTTGGTGAAGATCGGTTAAGGGGAAGGGGGTAGTTTACCAGCAACCTTTTACGTTTTAACAAGACTAAAGTACTTGAAATTTTATTTAAACTTTTTGAAACAATGGTAATACGTCCCTGAATTGTAGAGGTCTCAATGACTTCGATTTTGGTGAAGATCCGTTAAAGGGGAAGGGGTAGTTTACCTGCAACCTTTTACGTTTTAACAAGAGTAAAGTACTTGAAAATTTATTTAAACTTTTTGAAACAATGGTAATTGTTAAAAATAAAATAATTTTGTGCCAGGCAATAAAATTATAATTTTTTCATTTAATGTAATATAATATTTTTCATTGAATACAGCAATAAAAAGGCAGGTAAGACACAGCCTGGCTGTTTGACTGAAAATGATTTTAAATATAAATCTTAGAATATGGAAGTCATGTATGGTTCTCCATACCGGTATTTTACTTCCATGTTCCTTAAGTAAATGGAAGTAAGGTGGTAGCAAAAAAAAATCGTGTTCGAGATTATTGCAGATTCTGATTGTACTACACTCAAAACATGAAAAAAAGTCATTTTCGAAAAGTGTCTGTGTGTCTATCTGTAGATTTTTTTCTATGGAAAACGATAACAGCCGCAAATTCAAACACAATCAAATAATTTTTTGCATACAGCCCTGATTTGTAGAGGTACTCAAGACCTATTGTTTTTGGTGAAGATCGGTTAAGGGGAAGGGGTAGTTTACCGGTAACGTTTTTTTATCAAGGGTATTTTCTATGGCAAACGATAACAGCCGCAAATTCAAACAGAATCAAATAATGTTTTGCATACAGCCCTGATTTGTAGAGTACTCAAGACCTTTTGTTTTTGGTGAAGATCGGTTAAGGGGAAGGGGTAGTTTACCAGTAACGTTTTATGTTTTAACAAGGGTATTTCTTATGGCAAACGATAACAGACGAAAATTCAAACAGAATCAAAAGATTATTTGTGTACAGCCCTATATTGCAGAATTCTCAAGGCCTGTTGGTTTTGGTGAAGATCGGTTAAGGGCAAGGGGTAGTTTACCTGTAAAGTTCTTTTATCAAGGGTATTTTTTATGGCAAACGATAACAGCCGCATATTCAAACAAAAACAAATAATGTTTTGCATACAGCCCTGATTTGTAGAGTACTCAAGACCTGTTGTTTTTGGTGAAGATCTGTAAAGGGGAAGGGGTAGTTTACCTGTAACATTTTATGTTTTAACAAGGGTATTTCCTGTGGCAAACGATAATAGCCGCAAATTCAAACAGAATCAAATATGTTTTGCATTCAGCCCTGATTTGTAGAGTACTCAAGACCTATTGTTTTTGGTGAAGATCGGTTAAGGGGAAGGGGTAGTTTACCGGCAACGTTTTTTTATCAAGCGTATTTTTTATGACGAACGGTAACAGCCGCAAATTCAAACAGAAGCAAATAATTTTTGCATACGTCCCTGAATTGTAGAGGTCTCAAAGACTTTCGATTTTGGTGAAGATCGGTTAAGGGGAAGGGGTAGTTGACCAGCAACCTTTTACGTTTTAACAAGACTCAAAGTACTTGAAATTTTATTTAAACTTTTTGAAACAATGGTAATACGTCCCTGAATTGTAAAGGTCTCAATGACTTTCGATTTTGGTGAAGATCGGTTAAGGGGCAGGGGTAGTTTACCATCAACCTTTTACGTTTTAACAAGAGTAAAGTACTTGAAAATTTATTAAACTTTTTGAAACAATGGTAATTGTTAAAAAGAAAATAATTTTGTTGCCACGCAATAAAATTATAATTTTTCCATTTTAATGTAATATAATATTTTTCATTTAATACAGCAATAAAAAGGCAGGTAAGACACAGCCTGGCTGTTTGGCTGAAAATGATTTTAAATATAAATCTTAGAATATGGAAGTCATGTATGGTTCTCCATACCGATATTTTACTTCCATGTTCCTTAAGTAAATGGAAGTATGGTGATAGCAAAAAAAATCGTGTTCGAGATTATTGCAGATTCTGATTGTACTACACTCAAAACATGAAAAAAAGTCATTTTTCGAAAAGTGTCTGTGTGTCTAAATGTAGATTTTTTTCTATGGAAAACGATAACAGCCGCAAATTCAAACACAATCAAATAATTTTTGCATACAGCCCTGATTTGTAGAGGTACTCAAGACCTTTTTTTTTGGTGAAGATCGGTTAAGGGGAAGGGGTAGTTTACCTGTAACGTTTTTTTATCAAGGGTATTTTATATGGCAAACAATAACAGCCGCAAATTCAAACAGAATCAAATAATGTTTTGCATACAGCCCTGATTTGCTGAGTTCTCAAGCCTGTTGGTTTTGGTGAAGATCGGTAAAGGGGAAGGGGTAGTTTACCAGTAACGTTTTTTTTATCAAGGGTATTTTATATGGCAAACAATAACAGCCGCAAATTCAAACAAAAACAAATAATGTTTTGCATACAGCCCTGATTTGTAGAGTACTCAAGACCTGTTGTTTTTGGTGAAGATCGGTAAAGGGGAAGGGGTAGTTTACCTGTAACGTTTTATAACAAGGGTATTTCCTATGGAAAACGATAACAGCCGAAAATTCAAACAGAATCAAAAGATTATTTGTGTACAGCCCTATATTGCATAGTTCTCAAGGCCTGTTGGTTTTGGTGAAGATCGGTAAAGGGGAAGGGGTAGTTTACCTGTAAAGTTCTTTTATCAAGGGTATTTTCAATGGCAAACGATAACAGCCGCATATTCAAACAAAAACAAATAATGTTTTGCATACAGCCCTGATTTGTAGAGTACTCAAGACCTGTTGTTTTTGGTGAAGATCGGTAAAGGGGAAGGGGTAGTTTACCTGTAACGTTTTATGCTTTAACAAGGGTATTTCCTATGGCAAACGATAACAGCCGAAAATTCAAACAGAATCAAAAGATTATTTGTGTACAGCCCTATATTGCATAGTTCTCAAGGCCTGTTGGTTTTGGTGAAGATCGGTTAAGGGGAAGGGGTAGTTTACTGTAAAGTTCTTTTATCAAGGGTATTTTTTATGGCAAACGATAACAGCCGCATATTCAAACAGAATCAAATAATGTTTTGCATACAGCCCTGATTTGTAAAGTACTCAAGACCTATTGTTTTTGGTGAATATCGCTTAAGGGGAAGGGGTAGTTTACCAGCAACGTTTTTTTATCAAGCGTATTTTATATGACGAACGGTAACAGCCGCAAATTCAAACACAATCAAATAATTTTTGCATACAGCCCTGATTTGTAGAGTACTCAAGACTTACTGTTTTTGGTGAATATCGGTTAAGGGAAAGTGGTAGTTTACCTGCAACGTTTTGTTATCAAGGGTATTTTCTATGGCAAACGATAACAGCCGCAAATTCAAACAGAATCAAATAATGTTTTGCAAACAGCCCTGATTTGTAGAGTACTCAAGACCTATTGTTTTTGGTGAAGATCGGTTAAGGGGAAGGGGTAGTTTACCAGTAACATTTTATGTTTTAACAAGGGTATTTCCTATGGCAAACGATAACAGCCGCAAATTCAAACAGAATCAAAAGATTATTTGTGTACAGCCCTATATTGCAGAGATCTCAAGGCATGTCGTTTTTGGTGACTATCGGTTAAGGGGAAGGGGTAGTTTACCAGCAACGTTTTTTTATCAAGGGTATTTTCTATGGCAAACGATAACAGCCGCAAATTCAAACAGAATCAAATAATGTTTTGCATACAGCCCTGATTTGTAAAGTACTCAAGACCTATTGTTTTTGGTGAATATCGCTTAAGGGGAAGGGGTAGTTTACCAGCAACGTTTTTTTATCAAGCGTATTTTATATGACGAACGGTAACAGCCGCAAATTCAAACACAATCAAATAATTTTTTGCATACAGCCCTGATTTGTAGAGGTACTCAAGACCTATTGTTTTTGGTGAAGATCGGTTAAGGGGAAGGGGTAGTTTACCTGTAACGTTTTTTTATCAAGGGTATTTTCTATGGCAAATGATAACAGCCGCAAATTCAAACAGAATCAAAAGATTATTTGTGTACAGCCCTATATTGCATAGTTCTCAAGGCCTGTTGGTTTTGGTGAAGATCGGTTAAGGGGAAGGGGTAGTTTACCAGTAACGTTCTTTTATCAAGGGTATTTTCTATGGCAAACGATAATAGCCGCAAATTCAAACAGAATCAAATAATATTTTGCATTCAGCCCTGATTTGTGGAGTACTCAAGACCTGTAGTTTTTGGTGAAGATCGGTTAAGGGAAGGGGTAGTTTACCGGCAACGTTTTTTTATCAAGCGTATTTTTTATGACGAACGGTAACAGCCGCAAATTCAAACAGAAGCAAATAATTTTTGCATACGTCCCTGAATTGTAGAGGTCTCAATTACTTTCGATTTTGGTGATGATCGGTTAAGGGGAAGGGGTAGTTTACCTGCAACCTTTTACGTTTTAACAAGAGTAAAGTACTTGAAAATTTATTTAAACTTTTTGAAACAATGGTAATTGTAAAAAATAAAATAATTTTGTTGCCATTCAATAAAATTATAATTTTTTCATTTTAATGTAATATAATATTTTTCATTTAATACAGCAATAAAAAGGCAGGTAAGACACAGCCTGGCTGTTTGGCTGAAAATGATTTTAAATATAAATCTTAGAATATGGAAGTCATGTATGGTTCTCCATACCGATATTTTACTTCCATGTTCCTTAAGTAAATGGAAGTATGGTGATAGCAAAAAAAATCGTGTTCGAGATTATTGCAGATTCTGATTGTACTACACTCAAAACATGAAAAAAAGTCATTTTTCGAAAAGCGTCTGTGTCTATCTGTAGATTTTTTTCTATGGAAAACGATAACAGCCGCAAATTCAAACACAATCAAATAATTTTTTTCATACAGCCCTGATTTGTAGAGTACTCAAGACCTGTTGTTTTTGGTGAAGATCGGGTAAGGGAAAAGGGTAGTTTACTGGCAACGTTTTTTTTTAATCAAGGGTAATTTGTTTGTATGGCAAACAATAACAGCCGAAAATTCAAACACAATCAAATAATATTTTGCATACAGCACTGAATTGTAGAGTTCTCCAGACCTATTGATTTTGGTAAAGATCGGTTAAGGGAAAGGGGTAATTTACCTGCAACATTTTATGTTTTAACAAGGGTATTTTCTATGGCAAACGATAATAGCCGCAAATTCAAACAGAATCAAATAATGTTTTGCATTCAGCCCTGATTTGTAGAGTACTCAAGAACTGTTGTTTTTGGTGAAGATCGGTTAAGGGGAAGGGGTAGTTTACCAGCAACGTTTTTTTATCAAGCGTATTTTTTATGACGAACGGTAACAGCCGCAAATTCAAACAGAAGCAAATAATTTTTTGCATACGTCCCTGAATTGTAGAGGTCGCAATGTCTTTCGATTTTGGTGAAGATCGGTTAAGGGGAAGGGGTAGTTTACCAGCAACCTTTTACGTTTTAACAAGACTAAAGTACTTGAAATTTTATTTAAACTTTTTGAAACAATGGTAATACGTCCCTGAATTGTAGAGGTCTCAATGACTTTCGATTTTGGTGAAGATCCGTTAAAGGGGAAGGGGTAGTTTACCTGCAACCTTTTACGTTTAACAAGAGTAAAGTACTTGAAAATTTATTTAAACTTTTTGAAACAATGGTAATGTTAAAAATAAAATAATTTGTTGCCAGGCAATTAAAATTATAATTTTTTCATTTTAATGTAATATAATATTTTTTCATTGAATACAGCAATAAAAAGGCAGGTAAGACACAGCCTGGCTGTTTGACTGAAAATGATTTTAAATATAAATTCTTAGAATATGGAAGTCATGTATGGTTCTCCATACCGGTATTTTACTTCCATGTTCCTTAAGTAAATGGAAGTAAGGTGGTAGCAAAAAAAACGTGTTCGAGATTATTGCAGATTCTGATTGTACTACACTCAAAACATGAAAAAAAGTCATTTTTCGAAAAGTGTCTGTGTGTCTATCTGTAGATTTGTTTTCTATGGAAAACGATAACAGCCGCAAATTCAAACACAATCAAATAATTTTTTTGCATACAGCCCTGATTTGTAGAGGTACTCTAGACCTATTGTTTTTGGTGAAGATCGGTTAAGGGAAGGGTAGTTTACGCGTAACGTTTTTTTATCAAGGGTATTTTATATGGCAAACGATAACAGCCGCAAATTCAACAGAATCAAATAATGTTTTGCATACAGCCCTGATTTGTAGAGTACTCAAGACCTTTTGTTTTTGGTGAAGATCGGTTAAGGGGAAGGGGCAGTTTACCAGTAACGTTTTATGTTTTAACAAGGGTATTTCTTATGGCAAACGATAACAGACGAAAATTCAAACAGAATCAAAAGATTATTTGTGTACAGCCCTATATTGCAGAATTCTCAAGGCCTGTTGGTTTTGGTGAAGATCGGTTAAGGGCAAGGGGTAGTTTACCTGTAAAGTTCTTTTATCAAGGGTATTTTTTTATGGCAAACGATAACAGCCGCATATTCAAACACAAACAAATAATGTTTTGCATACAGCCCTGATTTGTAGAGTACTCAAGACCTGTTGTTTTTGGTGAAGATCGGTAAAGGGGAAGGGGTAGTTTACCTGTAACATTTTATGTTTTAACAAGGGTATTTTCCTGTGGCAAACGATAATAGCCGCAAATTCAAACAGAATCAAATAATGTTTTGCATTCAGCCCTGATTTGTAGAGTACTCAAAGACCTATTGTTTTTGGTGAAGATCGGTTAAGGGGAAGGGGTAGTTTACCTGCAACGTTTTTTTATCAAGCGTATTTTTTATGACGAACGGTAACAGCCGCAAATTCAAACAGAAGCAAATAATTTTTGCATACGTCCCTGAATTGTACAGGTCTCAAAGACTTTCGATTTTGGTGAAGATCGGTTAAGGGGAAGGGGTAGTTGACCAGCAACCTTTTACGTTTTAACAAGACTAAAGTACTTGAAATTTTATTTAAACTTTTTGAAACAATGGTAATACGTCCCTGAATTGTAAAGGCCTCAATGACTTTCGATTTTGGTGAAGATCGGTTAAGGGGCAGGGGTAGTTTACCATCAACCTTTTACGTTTTAACAAGAGTAAAGTACTTGAAAATTTATTTAAACTTTTTGAAACAATGGTAATTGTTAAAAAGAAAATAATTTTGTTGCCACGCAATAAAATTATAATTTTTCCATTTTAATGTAATATAATATTTTTCATTTAATACAGCAATAAAAAGGCAGGTAAGACACAGCCTGGCTGTTTGGCTGAAAATGATTTTAAATATAAATCTTAGAATATGGAAGTCATGTATGGTTCTCCATACCGATATTTTACTTCCATGTTCCTTAAGTAAATGGAAGTATGGTGATAGCAAAAAAAATCGTGTTCGAGATTATTGCAGATTCTGATTGTACTACACTCAAAACATGAAAAAAAGTCATTTTTCGAAAAGTGTCTGTGTGTCTAAATGTAGATTTTTTTTCTATGGAAAACGATAACAGCCGCAAATTCAAACACAATCAAATAATTTTTTGCATACAGCCCTGATTTGTAGAGGTACTCAAGACCTTTTTTTTTGGTGAAGATCGGTTAAGGGGAAGGGGTAGTTTACCTGTAACGTTTTTTTATCAAGGGTATTTTATATGGCAAACAATAACAGCCGCAAATTCAAACAGAATCAAATAATGTTTTGCATACAGCCCTGATTTGATGAGTTCTCAAGGCCTGTTGGTTTTGGTGAAGATCGGTAAAGGGGAAGGGGTAGTTTACCAGTAACGTTTTTTTATCAAGGGTATTTTATATGGCAAACAATAACAGCCGCAAATTCAAACAAAAACAAATAATGTTTTGCATACAGCCCTGATTTGTAGAGTACTCAAGACCTGTTGTTTTTGGTGAAGATCGGTAAAGGGGAAGGGGTAGTTTACCTGTAACGTTTTATGCTTTAACAAGGGTATTTCCTATGGAAAACGATAACAGCCGAAAATTCAAACAGAATCAAAAGATTATTTGTGTACAGCCCTATATTGCATAGTTCTCAAGGCCTGTTGGTTTTGGTGAAGATCGGTAAAGGGGAAGGGGTAGTTTACCTGTAAAGTTCTTTTATCAAGGGTATTTTCTATGGCAAACGATAACAGCCGCATATTCAAACAAAAACAAATAATGTTTTGCATACAGCCCTGATTTGTAGAGTACTCAAGACCTGTTGTTTTTGGTGAAGATCGGTAAAGGGGAAGGGGTAGTTTACCTGTAACGTTTTATGCTTTAACAAGGGTATTTCTTATGGCAAACGATAACAGCCGAAAATTCAAACAGAATCAAAAGATTATTTGTGTACAGCCCTATATTGCATAGTTCTCAAGGCCTGTTGGTTTTGGTGAAGATCGGTTAAGGGGAAGGGGTAGTTTACTGTAAAGTTCTTTTATCAAGGGTATTTTTTATGGCAAACGATAACAGCCGCATATTCAAACAGAATCAAATAATGTTTTGCATACAGCCCTGATTTGTAAAGTACTCAAGACCTATTGTTTTTGGTGAATATCGCTTAAGGGGAAGGGGTAGTTTACCAGCAACGTTTTTTTATCAAGCGTATTTTATATGACGAACGGTAACAGCCGCAAATTCAAACACAATCAAATAATTTTTGCATACAGCCCTGATTTGTAGAGTACTCAAGACTTACTGTTTTTGGTGAATATCGGTTAAGGGAAAGTGGTAGTTTACCTGCAACGTTTTGTTATCAAGGGTATTTTCTATGGCAAACGATAACAGCCGCAAATTCAAACAGAATCAAATAATGTTTTGCAAACAGCCCTGATTTGCAGAGTACTCAAGACCTATTGTTTTTGGTGAAGATCGGTTAAGGGGAAGGGGTAGTTTACCAGTAACATTTTATGTTTTAACAAGGGTATTTCCTATGGCAAACGATAACAGCGACAAAAACAAATAATGTTTTGCATACAGCCCTGATTTGTAGAGTACTCAAGACCTGTTGTTTTTGGTGAAGATCGGTAAAGGGGAAGGGGTAGTTTACCTGTAACGTTTTATGCTTTAACAAGGGTATTTCCTATGGCAAACGATAACAGCCGAAAATTCAAACAGAATCAAAAGATTATTTGTGTACAGCCCTATATTGCATAGTTCTCAAGGCCTGTTGGTTTTGGTGAAGATCGGTTAAGGGGAAGGGGTAGTTTACTGTAAAGTTCTTTTATCAAGGGTATTTTCTATGGCAAACGATAACAGCCGCATATTCAAACAGAATCAAATAATGTTTTGCATACAGCCCTGATTTGTAAAGTACTCAAGACCTATTGTTTTTGGTGAATATCGCTTAAGGGGAAGGGGTAGTTTACCAGCAACGTTTTTTTATCAAGCGTATTTTATATGACGAACGGTAACAGCCGCAAATTCAAACACAATCAAATAATTTTTGCATACAGCCCTGATTTGTAGAGTACTCAAGACTTACTGTTTTTGGTGAATATCGGTTAAGGGAAAGTGGTAGTTTACCTGCAACGTTTTGTTATCAAGGGTATTTTCTATGGCAAACGATAACAGCCGCAAATTCAAACAGAATCAAATAATGTTTTGCAAACAGCCCTGATTTGTAGAGTACTCAAGACCTATTGTTTTTGGTGAAGATCGGTTAAGGGGAAGGGGTAGTTTACCAGTAACATTTTATGTTTTAACAAGGGTATTTCCTATGGCAAACGATAACAGCCGCAAATTCAAACAGAATCAAAAGATTATTTGTGTACAGCCCTATATTGCAGAGTTCTCAAGGCATGTCGTTTTTGGTGACTATCGGTTAAGGGGAAGGGGTAGTTTACCAGCAACGTTTTTTTATCAAGGGTATTTTCTATGGCAAACGATAACAGCCGCAAATTCAAACAGAATCAAATAATGTTTTGCATACAGCCCTGATTTGTAAAGTACTCAAGACCTATTGTTTTTGGTGAATATCGCTTAAGGGGAAGGGGTAGTTTACCAGCAACGTTTTTTTATCAAGCGTATTTTATATGACGAACGGTAACAGCCGCAAATTCAAACACAATCAAATAATTTTTTGCATACAGCCCTGATTTGTAGAGGTACTCAAGACCTATTGTTTTTGGTGAAGATCGGTTAAGGGGAAGGGGTAGTTTACCTGTAACGTTTTTTTATCAAGGGTATTTTCTATGGCAAATGATAACAGCCGCAAATTCAAACAGAATCAAAAGATTATTTGTGTACAGCCCTATATTGCATAGTTCTCAAGGCCTGTTGGTTTTGGTGAAGATCGGTTAAGGGGAAGGGGTAGTTTACCAGTAACGTTCTTTTATCAAGGGTATTTTCTATGGCAAACGATAATAGCCGCAAATTCAAACAGAATCAAATAATATTTTGCATTCAGCCCTGATTTGTGGAGTACTCAAGACCTATAGTTTTTGGTGAAGATCGGTTAAGGGGAAGGGGTAGTTTACCGGCAACGTTTTTTTATCAAGCGTATTTTTTATGACGAACGGTAACAGCCGCAAATTCAAACAGAAGCAAATAATTTTTGCATACGTCCCTGAATTGTAGAGGTCTCAATTACTTTCGATTTTGGTGATGATCGGTTAAGGGGAAGGGGTAGTTTACCTGTAACCTTTTACGTTTTAACAAGAGTAAAGTACTTGAAAATTTATTTAAACTTTTTGAAACAATGGTAATTGTAAAAAATAAAATAATTTTGTTGCCATTCAATAAAATTATAATTTTTTCATTTTAATGTAATATAATATTTTTCATTTAATACAGCAATAAAAAGGCAGGTAAGACACAGCCTGGCTGTTTGGCTGAAAATGATTTTAAATATAAATCTTAGAATATGGAAGTCATGTATGGTTCTCCATACCGATATTTTACTTCCATGTTCCTTAAGTAAATGGAAGTATGGTGATAGCAAAAAAAATCGTGTTCGAGATTATTGCAGATTCTGATTGTACTACACTCAAAACATGAAAAAAAGTCATTTTTCGAAAAGCGTCTGTGTCTATCTGTAGATTTTTTTCTATGGAAAACGATAACAGCCGCAAATACAAACACAATCAAATAATTTTTTTCATACAGCCCTGATTTGCAGAGTACTCAAGACCTGTTGTTTTTGGTGAAGATCGGGTAAGGGAAAAGGGTAGTTTACTGGCAACGTTTTTTTTAAATCAAGGGTAATTTGTTTGTATGGCAAACAATAACAGCCGAAAATTCAAACACAATCAAATAATATTTTGCATACAGCACTGAATTGTAGAGTTCTCCAGACCTATTGATTTTGGTAAAGATCGGTTAAGGGAAAGGGGTAATTTACCTGCAACATTTTATGTTTTAACAAGGGTATTTTCTATGGCAAACGATAATAGCCGCAAATTCAAACAGAATCAAATAATGTTTTGAATTCAGCCCTGATTTGTAGAGTACTCAAGAACTATTGTTTTTGGTGAAGATCGGTTAAGGGGAAGGAGTAGTTTACCAGCAACGTTTTTTTATCAAGCGTATTTTTTATGACGAACGGTAACAGCCGCAAATTCAAACAGAAGCAAATAATTTTTTGCATACGTCCCTGAATTGTAGAGGTCGCAATGTCTTTCGATTTTGGTGAAGATCGGTTAAGGGGAAGGGGTAGTTTACCAGCAACCTTTTACGTTTTAACAAGACTAAAGTTCCTGAAATTTTATTTAAACTTTTTGAAACAATGGTAATACGTCCCTGAATTGTAGAGGTCTCAATGACTTTCGATTTTGGTGAAGATCCGTTAAAGGGGAAGGGGTAGTTTACCTGCAACCTTTTACGTTTTAACAAGAGTAAAGTACTTGAAAATTTATTTAAACTTTTTAAACAATGGTAATTGTTAAAAATAAAATAATTTTGTTGCCAGGCAATAAAATTATAATTTTTTCATTTTAATGTAATATAATATTTTTCATTGAATACAGCAATAAAAAGGCAGGTAAGACACAGCCTGGCTGTTTGACTGAAAATGATTTTAAATATAAATCTTAGAATATGGAAGTCATGTATGGTTCTCCATACCGGTATTTTACTTCCATGTTCCTTAAGTAAATGGAAGTAAGGTGGTAGCAAAAAAAAATCGTGTTCGAGATTATTGCAGATTCTGATTGTACTACACTCAAAACATGAAAAAAAGTCATTTTTCGAAAAGTGTCTGTGTGTCTATCTGTAGATTTTTTTCTATGGAAAACGATAACAGCCGCAAATTCAAACACAATCAAATAATTTTTTGCATACAGCCCTGATTTGTAGAGGTACTCAAGACCTATTATTTTTGGTGAAGATCGGTTAAGGGGAAGGGGTAGTTTACCGGTAACGTTTTTTTATCAAGGGTATTTTCTATGGCAAACGATAACAGCCGCAAATTCAAACAGAATCAAATAATGTTTTGCATACAGCCCTGATTTGTAGAGTACTCAAGACCTTTTGTTTTTGGTGAAGATCGGTTAAGGGGAAGGGGTAGTTTACCAGTAACGTTTTATGTTTTAACAAGGGTATTTCTTATGGCAAACGATAACAGACGAAAATTCAAACAGAATCAAAAGATTATTTGTGTACAGCCCTATATTGCAGAATTCTCAAGGCCTGTTGGTTTTGGTGAAGATCGGTTAAGGGCAAGGGGTAGTTTACCTGTAAAGTTCTTTTATCAAGGGTATTTTTTATGGCAAACGATAACAGCCGCATATTCAAACAAAAACAAATAATGTTTTGCATACAGCCCTGATTTGTAGAGTACTCAAGACCTGTTGTTTTTGGTGAAGATCGGTAAAGGGGAAGGGGTAGTTTACCAGTAACATTTTATGTTTTTTACAAGGGTATTTCCTGTGGCAAACGATAATAGCCGCAAATTCAAACAGAATCAAATAATGTTTTGCATTCAGCCCTGATTTGTAGAGTACTCAAGACCTATTGTTTTTGGTGAAGATCGGTTAAGGGGAAGGGGTAGTTTACCTGCAACGTTTTTTTATCAAGCGTATTTTTTATGACGAACGGTAACAGCCGCAAATTCAAACAGAAGCAAATAATTTTTGCATACGTCCCTGAATTGTAGAGGTCTCAAAGACTTTCGATTTTGGTGAAGATCGGTTAAGGGGAAGGGGTAGTTGACCAGCAACCTTTTACGTTTTAACAAGACTAAAGTACTTGAAATTTTATTTAAACTTTTTGAAACAATGGTAATACGTCCCTGAATTGTAAAGGTCTCAATGACTTTCGATTTTGGTGAAGATCGGTTAAGGGGCAGGGGTAGTTTACCATCAACCTTTTACGTTTTAACAAGAGTAAAGTACTTGAAAATTTATTTAAACTTTTTGAAACAATGGTAATTGTTAAAAAGAAAATAATTTTGTTGCCACGCAATAAAATTATAATTTTTCCATTTTAATGTAATATAATATTTTTCATTTAATACAGCAATAAAAAGGCAGGTAAGACACAGCCTGGCTGTTTGGCTGAAAATGATTTTAAATATAAATCTTAGAATATGGAAGTCATGTATGGTTCTCCATACCGATATTTTACTTCCATGTTCCTTAAGTAAATGGAAGTATGGTGATAGCAAAAAAAATCGTGTTCGAGATTATTGCAGATTCTGATTGTACTACACTCAAAACATGAAAAAAAGTCATTTTTCGAAAAGTGTCTGTGTGTCTAAATGTAGATTTTTTTCTATGGAAAACGATAACAGCCGCAAATTCAAACACAATCAAATAATTTTTTGCATACAGCCCTGATTTGTAGAGGTACTCAAGACCTTTTTTTTTGGTGAAGATCGGTTAAGGGGAAGGGGTAGTTTACCTGTAACGTTTTTTTATCAAGGGTATTTTATATGGCAAACAATAACAGCCGCAAATTCAAACAGAATCAAATAATGTTTTGCATACAGCCCTGATTTGATGAGTTCTCAAGGCCTGTTGGTTTTGGTGAAGATCGGTAAAGGGGAAGGGGTAGTTTACCAGTAACGTTTTTTTATCAAGGGTATTTTATATGGCAAACAATAACAGCCGCAAATTCAAACAAAAACAAATAATGTTTTGCATACAGCACTGATTTGTAGAGTACTCAAGACCTGTTGTTTTTGGTGAAGATCGGTAAAGGGGAAGGGGTAGTTTACCTGTAACGTTTTATGCTTTAACAAGGGTATTTCCTATGGCAAACGATAACAGCCGAAAATTCAAACAGAATCAAAAGATTATTTGTGTACAGCCCTGTATTGCATAGTTCTCAAGGCCTGTTGGTTTTGGTGAAGATCGGTAAAGGGGAAGGGGTAGTTTACCTGTAAAATTCTTTTATCAAGGGTATTTTCTATGGCAAACGATAACAGCCGCATATTCAAACAAAAACAAATAATGTTTTGCATACAGCCCTGATTTGTAGAGTACTCAAGATCTGTTGTTTTTGGTGAAGATCGGTAAAGGGGAAGGGGTAGTTTACCTGTAACGTTTTATGCTTTAACAAGGGTATTTCCTATGGCAAATGATAACAGCCGAAAATTCAAACAGAATCAAAAGATTATTTGTGTACAGCCCTATATTGCATAGTTCTCAAGGCCTGTTGGTTTTGGTGAAGATCGGTTAAGGGGAAGGGGTAGTTTACTGTAAAGTTCTTTTATCAAGGGTATTTTTTATGGCAAACGATAACAGCCGCATATTCAAACAAAAACAAATAATGTTTTGCATACAGGCCTGATTTGTAGAGTACTCAAGATCTATTGTTTTTGGTAAAGATCGGTTAAGGGGAAGGGGTAGTTTACCTGGAACGTTTTTTTATCAAGCGTATTTTTTATGACGAACGGTAACAGCCGCAAATTCAAACAGAAGCAAATAATTTTTGCATAAGTCCCTGAATTGTAGAGGTTTCAATGACTTTCGATTTTGGTGATGATCGGTTATGGGGAAGGGGTAGTTTACCTGCAACCTTTTACGTTTTAACAAGAGTAAAGTACTTGAAAATTTATTTAAACTTTTTGAAACAATGGTAATTGTTAAAAATAAAATAATTTTGTTGCCAGGCAATAAAATTATAATTTTTTCATTTTAATGTAATATAATATTTTTCATTTAATACAGCAATAAAAAGGAAGGTAAGACACAGCCTGGCTGTTTGGCTGAAAATGATTTTAAATATAAATCTTAGAATATGGAAGTCATGTATGGTTCTCCATACCGATATTTTACTTCCATGTTCGATAGTAAATGGAAGTATGGTGATAGCAAAAAAATCGTGTTCGAGATTATTGCAGATTCTGATTGTACTACACTCAAAACATGAAAAAAAGTCATTTTTCGAAAAGCGTCTGTGTCTATCTGTAGATTTTTTTCTATGGAAAACGATAACAGCCGCAAATTCAAACACAATCAAATAATTTTTTGCATACAGCCCTGATTTGTAGAGTACTCAAGATCTGTTGTTTTTGGTGAAGATCGGGTAAGGGAAAAGGGTAGTTTACTGGCAACGTTTTTTTTTAATCAAGGGTAATTTGTTTGTATGGCAAACAATAACAGCCGCAAATTCAAACACAATCAAATAATATTTTGCATACAGCCCTGAATTGTAGAGTTATCGAGACCTGTGGTTTTTGGTGAAGATCAGTTGAGGGGAATGGGTACTATACCGGCAACGTTTTATGTTTGAAAAGGGTATTTTTTATGCCGAACGATAAGAGCCGCAAATTCAAACAGAATCAAATAAGTTTTTGCATACAGCCCTGATTTGCAGAGTACTCAAGACCTATTGTTTTTGGTGAAGATCGGTTGAGGGAAAGGGGTAGTTTTCCAGCCACGTTTTTTGTTTTAACAAGGGTATTTAATATGGTAAACGATAACAGCCGCAAATTCAAACATAATCAAATAATATTTTTCATATAGCCCTGAATTGTAGAGTTCTCAAAACATTTTAGTTTTGGTGAAGATCGGTTAAGGGAATAGGGTAGTTTACCGGCAACATGTTATGTTTTAACAAGGTTAAATTTTTTTATGACGAACGATAACAGCCGTACATTAAAACAGAATCAACTACTCCTCTGCATACCTTTTTGAATTATACAGAACTCAAGGTCTGTTGATTTTGTTGTAGATCGGTTATGGGAAAGGGGAAGTTTACCTGCAACGTTTTATGTTCTAACAAGGGTATTTTCTATGGCAAAAGATAACAGCCGTAAATTCAAATAGAATCAAATGATTATTTGCATACAGCCCTAAATTGCGGAGTTCTCATGGTCTGTTGATTTTTTTGAAGATCGGTTAAGGGAAGGGGGTAGTTTACCAGCAACATTTTATGTTTAAGAAGGGTATTTTCTATGGCAAACGATAACAGCCGCAAATTCACACAGAATCAAATAATTTTTGCATACAGCCCTGATTTGTAGAGTACTCAAGACTTACTGCTCTTGGTGAATATCGGTTAAGGGAAAGGGGTAGTTTATTTGCAACGTTTTGTTATCCAGTGTATTTTCTATGGCAAACGATAACAGCCGCAAATTCAAACAGAATCAAATAATGTTTTGCAAACAGCCCTGATTTGCAGAGTACTCAAGACCTATTGTTTTTGGTGAAGATCGGTTAAGGGGAAGGGGTAGTTTACCAGTAACATTTTATGTTTTAACAAGGGTATTTCCTATGGCAAACGATAACAGCCGCAAATTCAAACAGAATCAAAAGATTATTTGTGTACAGCCCTATATTGCAGATTTCTCAAGGCCTGTCGTTTTTGGTGTAGATCGGTTAAGGGGAAGGGGTAGTTTACCTGCAACGTTTTTTTATCAAGGGTATTTTCTATGGCAAACGATAACAGCCGCAAATTCAAACAGAATCAAATAATGTTTTGCATACAGCCCTGATTTGTAGAGTACTCAAGACCTATTGTTTTTGGTGAATATCGGTCAATTGGAAGGGGTAGTTTACCTGCAACGATTTTTTATCAAGCGTATTTTATATGACGAACGGTAACAGCCGCAAATTCAAACAGAAGCAAATAATTTTTTGCATACGTCCCTGAATTGTAGAGGTCTCAATGACTTTCGATTTTGGTGAAGATCGGTTAAGGGGAAGGGGTAGTTGACCAGCAACCTTTTACGTTTTAACAAGACTAAAGTACTTGAAATTTTATTTAAACCTTTTTGAAACAATGGTAATACGTCCCTGAATTGTAGAGGTCTCAATGACTTTCGATTTTGGTGAAGATCGGTTAAGGGGCAGGGGTAGTTTACCTGCAACCTTTACGTTTTAACAAGAGTAAAGTACTTGAAAATTGATTTAAACTTTTTGAAACAATGGCAATTGTTAAAAATAAAATAATTTTGTTGCCAGGCAATAAAATTATAATTTTTCCATTTTAATGTAATATAATATTTTTCATTTAATACAGCAATAAAAAGGCAGGTAAGACACAGCCTGGCTGTTTGGCTGAAAAAGATTTTAAATATAAATCTTAGAATATGGAAGTCATGTATGGTTCTCCATACCGATATTTTACTTCCATGTTCCTTAAGTAAATGGAAGTATGGTGGTAGCAAAAAAAAATCGTGTTCGAGATTATTGCAGATACTGATTGTACTACACTCAAAACATGAAAAAAAGTCATTTTTCGAAAAGTGTCTGTGTGTCTATCTGTAGATTTTTTTCTATGGAAAACGATAACAGCCGCAAATTCAAACAGAATCAAATAATGTTTTGCATACAGCCCTGATTTGTAGAGTACTCAAGACCTATTGTTTTTGGTGAATATCGGTCAATTGGAAGGGGTAGTTTACCTGCAACGATTTTTTATCAAGCGTATTTTATATGACGAACGGTAACAGCCGCAAATTCAAACAGAAGCAAATAATTTTTTGCATACGTCCCTGAATTGTAGAGGTCTCAATGACTTTCGATTTTGGTGAAGATCGGTTAAGGGGAAGGGGTAGTTGACCAGCAACCTTTTACGTTTTAACAAGACTAAAGTACTTGAAATTTTATTTAAACCTTTTTGAAACAATGGTAATACGTCCCTGAATTGTAGAGGTCTCAATGACTTTCGATTTTGGTGAAGATCGGTTAAGGGGCAGGGGTAGTTTACCTGCAACCTTTACGTTTTAACAAGAGTAAAGTACTTGAAAATTGATTTAAACTTTTTGAAACAATGGCAATTGTTAAAAATAAAATAATTTTGTTGCCAGGCAATAAAATTATAATTTTTCCATTTTAATGTAATATAATATTTTTCATTTAATACAGCAATAAAAAGGCAGGTAAGACACAGCCTGGCTGTTTGGCTGAAAAAGATTTTAAATATAAATCTTAGAATATGGAAGTCATGTATGGTTCTCCATACCGATATTTTACTTCCATGTTCCTTAAGTAAATGGAAGTATGGTGGTAGCAAAAAAAAATCGTGTTCGAGATTATTGCAGATACTGATTGTACTACACTCAAAACATGAAAAAAAGTCATTTTTCGAAAAGTGTCTGTGTGTCTATCTGTAGATTTTTTTCTATGGAAAACGATAACAGCCGCAAATTCAAACACAATCAAATAATTTTTTGCATACAGCCCTGATTTGTAGAGGCACTCAAGACCTATTGTTTTTGGTGAAGATCGGTTAAGGGGAAGGGGTAGTTTACCGGTAACGTTTTTTTATCAAGGGTATTTTCTATGGCAAACGATAACAGCCGCAAATTCAAACAGAATCAAATAATGTTTTGCATACAGCCCTGATTTGTAGAGTACTCAAGACGATTTGTTTTTGGTGAAGATCGGTTAAGGGGAAGGGGTAGTTTACCGGTAACGTTTTATGCTTTAACAAGGGTATTTCCTATGGCAAACGATAACAGCCGAAAATTCAAACAGAATCAAAAGATTATTTGTGTACAGCCCTATATTGCATAGTTCTCAATGCCTGTTGGTTTTGGTGAAGATCGGTAAAGGGGAAGGGGTAGTTTACCTGTAAAGTTCTTTTATCAAGGGTATTTTCTATGGCAAACGATAACAGCCGCATATTCAAACAAAAACAAATAATGTTTTGCATACAGCCCTGATTTGTAGAGTACTCAAGACTTGTTGTTTTTGGTGAAGATCGGTAAAGGGGAAGGGGTAGTTTACCTGTAACATTTTATGTTTTAACAAGGGTATTTCCTGTGGCAAACGATAATAGCCGCAAATTCAAACAGAATCAAATAATGTTTTGCATTCAGCCCTGATTTGTAGAGTACTCAAGACCTATTGTTTTTGGTGAAGATCGGTTAAGGGGAAGGGGTAGTTTACCTGCAACGTTTTTTTATCAAGCGTATTTTTTATGACGAACGGTAACAGCCGCAAATTCAAACAGAAGCAAATAATTTTTGCATACGTCCCTGAATTGTACAGGTCTCAAAGACTTTCGATTTTGGTGAAGATCGGTTAAGGGGAAGGGGTAGTTGACCAGCAACCTTTTACGTTTTAACAAGACTAAAGTACTTGAAATTTTATTTAAACTTTTTGAAACAATGGTAATACGTCCCTGAATTGTAAAGGCCTCAATGACTTTCGATTTTGGTGAAGATCGGTTAAGGGGCAGGGGTAGTTTACCATCAACCTTTTACGTTTTAACAAGAGTAAAGTACTTGAAAATTTATTTAAACTTTTTGAAACAATGGTAATTGTTAAAAAGAAAATAATTTTGTTGCCACGCAATAAAATTATAATTTTTCCATTTTAATGTAATATAATATTTTTCATTTAATACAGCAATAAAAAGGCAGGTAAGACACAGCCTGGCTGTTTGGCTGAAAATGATTTTAAATATAAATCTTAGAATATGGAAGTCATGTATGGTTCTCCATACCGATATTTTACTTCCATGTTCCTTAAGTAAATGGAAGTATGGTGATAGCAAAAAAAATCGTGTTCGAGATTATTGCAGATTCTGATTGTACTACACTCAAAACATGAAAAAAAGTCATTTTTCGAAAAGTGTCTGTGTGTCTAAATGTAGATTTTTTTCTATGGAAAACGATAACAGCCGCAAATTCAAACACAATCAAATAATTTTTTGCATACAGCCCTGATTTGTAGAGGTACTCAAGACCTTTTTTTTTGGTGAAGATCGGTTAAGGGGAAGGGGTAGTTTACCTGTAACGTTTTTTTATCAAGGGTATTTTATATGGCAAACAATAACAGCCGCAAATTCAAACAGAATCAAATAATGTTTTGCATACAGCCCTGATTTGATGAGTTCTCAAGGCCTGTTGGTTTTGGTGAAGATCGGTAAAGGGGAAGGGGTAGTTTACCAGTAACGTTTTTTTATCAAGGGTATTTTATATGGCAAACAATAACAGCCGCAAATTCAAACAAAAACAAATAATGTTTTGCATACAGCACTGATTTGTAGAGTACTCAAGACCTGTTGTTTTTGGTGAAGATCGGTAAAGGGGAAGGGGTAGTTTACCTGTAACGTTTTATGCTTTAACAAGGGTATTTCCTATGGCAAACGATAACAGCCGAAAATTCAAACAGAATCAAAAGATTATTTGTGTACAGCCCTGTATTGCATAGTTCTCAAGGCCTGTTGGTTTTGGTGAAGATCGGTAAAGGGGAAGGGGTAGTTTACCTGTAAAATTCTTTTATCAAGGGTATTTTCTATGGCAAACGATAACAGCCGCATATTCAAACAAAAACAAATAATGTTTTGCATACAGCCCTGATTTGTAGAGTACTCAAGATCTGTTGTTTTTGGTGAAGATCGGTAAAGGGGAAGGGGTAGTTTACCTGTAACGTTTTATGCTTTAACAAGGGTATTTCCTATGGCAAATGATAACAGCCGAAAATTCAAACAGAATCAAAAGATTATTTGTGTACAGCCCTATATTGCATAGTTCTCAAGGCCTGTTGGTTTTGGTGAAGATCGGTTAAGGGGAAGGGGTAGTTTACTGTAAAGTTCTTTTATCAAGGGTATTTTTTATGGCAAACGATAACAGCCGCATATTCAAACAAAAACAAATAATGTTTTGCATACAGGCCTGATTTGTAGAGTACTCAAGATCTATTGTTTTTGGTAAAGATCGGTTAAGGGGAAGGGGTAGTTTACCGGGAACGTTTTTTTATCAAGCGTATTTTTTATGACGAACGGTAACAGCCGCAAATTCAAACAGAAGCAAATAATTTTTGCATAAGTCCCTGAATTGTAGAGGTTTCAATGACTTTCGATTTTGGTGATGATCGGTTATGGGGAAGGGGTAGTTTACCTGCAACCTTTTACGTTTTAACAAGAGTAAAGTACTTGAAAATTTATTTAAACTTTTTGAAACAATGGTAATTGTTAAAAATAAAATAATTTTGTTGCCAGGCAATAAAATTATAATTTTTTCATTTTAATGTAATATAATATTTTTCATTTAATACAGCAATAAAAAGGAAGGTAAGACACAGCCTGGCTGTTTGGCTGAAAATGATTTTAAATATAAATCTTAGAATATGGAAGTCATGTATGGTTCTCCATACCGATATTTTACTTCCATGTTCGATAGTAAATGGAAGTATGGTGATAGCAAAAAAATCGTGTTCGAGATTATTGCAGATTCTGATTGTACTACACTCAAAACATGAAAAAAAGTCATTTTTCGAAAAGCGTCTGTGTCTATCTGTAGATTTTTTTCTATGGAAAACGATAACAGCCGCAAATTCAAACACAATCAAATAATTTTTTGCATACAGCCCTGATTTGTAGAGTACTCAAGATCTGTTGTTTTTGGTGAAGATCGGGTAAGGGAAAAGGGTAGTTTACTGGCAACGTTTTTTTTTAATCAAGGGTAATTTGTTTGTATGGCAAACAATAACAGCCGCAAATTCAAACACAATCAAATAATATTTTGCATACAGCCCTGAATTGTAGAGTTATCGAGACCTGTGGTTTTTGGTGAAGATCAGTTGAGGGGAATGGGTACTATACCGGCAACGTTTTATGTTTGAAAAGGGTATTTTTTATGCCGAACGATAAGAGCCGCAAATTCAAACAGAATCAAATAAGTTTTTGCATACAGCCCTGATTTGCAGAGTACTCAAGACCTATTGTTTTTGGTGAAGATCGGTTGAGGGAAAGGGGTAGTTTTCCAGCCACGTTTTTTGTTTTAACAAGGGTATTTAATATGGTAAACGATAACAGCCGCAAATTCAAACATAATCAAATAATATTTTTCATATAGCCCTGAATTGTAGAGTTCTCAAAACATTTTAGTTTTGGTGAAGATCGGTTAAGGGAATAGGGTAGTTTACCGGCAACATGTTATGTTTTAACAAGGTTAAATTTTTTTATGACGAACGATAACAGCCGTACATTAAAACAGAATCAACTACTCCTCTGCATACCTTTTTGAATTATACAGAACTCAAGGTCTGTTGATTTTGTTGTAGATCGGTTATGGGAAAGGGGAAGTTTACCTGCAACGTTTTATGTTCTAACAAGGGTATTTTCTATGGCAAAAGATAACAGCCGTAAATTCAAATAGAATCAAATGATTATTTGCATACAGCCCTAAATTGCGGAGTTCTCATGGTCTGTTGATTTTTTTGAAGATCGGTTAAGGGAAGGGGGTAGTTTACCAGCAACATTTTATGTTTAAGAAGGGTATTTTCTATGGCAAACGATAACAGCCGCAAATTCACACAGAATCAAATAATTTTTGCATACAGCCCTGATTTGTAGAGTACTCAAGACTTACTGCTTTTGGTGAATATCGGTTAAGGGAAAGGGGTAGTTTATTTGCAACGTTTTGTTATCCAGTGTATTTTCTATGGCAAACGATAACAGCCGCAAATTCAAACAGAATCAAATAATGTTTTGCAAACAGCCCTGATTTGCAGAGTACTCAAGACCTATTGTTTTTGGTGAAGATCGGTTAAGGGGAAGGGGTAGTTTACCAGTAACATTTTATGTTTTAACAAGGGTATTTCCTATGGCAAACGATAACAGCCGCAAATTCAAACAGAATCAAAAGATTATTTGTGTACAGCCCTATATTGCAGATTTCTCAAGGCCTGTCGTTTTTGGTGTAGATCGGTTAAGGGGAAGGGGTAGTTTACCTGCAACGTTTTTTTATCAAGGGTATTTTCTATGGCAAACGATAACAGCCGCAAATTCAAACAGAATCAAATAATGTTTTGCATACAGCCCTGATTTGTAGAGTACTCAAGACCTATTGTTTTTGGTGAATATCGGTCAATTGGAAGGGGTAGTTTACCTGCAACGATTTTTTATCAAGCGTATTTTATATGACGAACGGTAACAGCCGCAAATTCAAACAGAAGCAAATAATTTTTTGCATACGTCCCTGAATTGTAGAGGTCTCAATGACTTTCGATTTTGGTGAAGATCGGTTAAGGGGAAGGGGTAGTTGACCAGCAACCTTTTACGTTTTAACAAGACTAAAGTACTTGAAATTTTATTTAAACCTTTTTGAAACAATGGTAATACGTCCCTGAATTGTAGAGGTCTCAATGACTTTCGATTTTGGTGAAGATCGGTTAAGGGGCAGGGGTAGTTTACCTGCAACCTTTACGTTTTAACAAGAGTAAAGTACTTGAAAATTGATTTAAACTTTTTGAAACAATGGCAATTGTTAAAAATAAAATAATTTTGTTGCCAGGCAATAAAATTATAATTTTTCCATTTTAATGTAATATAATATTTTTCATTTAATACAGCAATAAAAAGGCAGGTAAGACACAGCCTGGCTGTTTGGCTGAAAAAGATTTTAAATATAAATCTTAGAATATGGAAGTCATGTATGGTTCTCCATACCGATATTTTACTTCCATGTCCCTTAAGTAAATGGAAGTATGGTGGTAGCAAAAAAAAATCGTGTTCGAGATTATTGCAGATACTGATTGTACTACACTCAAAACATGAAAAAAAGTCATTTTTCGAAAAGTGTCTGTGTGTCTATCTGTAGATTTTTTTCTATGGAAAACGATAACAGCCGCAAATTCAAACACAATCAAATAATTTTTTGCATACAGCCCTGATTTGTAGAGGTACTCAAGACCTATTGTTTTTGGTGAAGATCGGTTAAGGGGAAGGGGTAGTTTACCGGTAACGTTTTTTTATCAAGGGTATTTTCTATGGCAAACGATAACAGCCGCAAATTCAAACAGAATCAAATAATGTTTTGCATACAGCCCTGATTTGTAGAGTACTCAAGACGATTTGTTTTTGGTGAAGATCGGTTAAGGGGAAGGGGTAGTTTACCGGTAACGTTTTATGCTTTAACAAGGGTATTTCCTATGGCAAACGATAACAGCCGAAAATTCAAACAGAATCAAAAGATTATTTGTGTACAGCCCTATATTGCATAGTTCTCAATGCCTGTTGGTTTTGGTGAAGATCGGTAAAGGGGAAGGGGTAGTTTACCTGTAAAGTTCTTTTATCAAGGGTATTTTCTATGGCAAACGATAACAGCCGCATATTCAAACAAAAACAAATAATGTTTTGCATACAGCCCTGATTTGTAGAGTACTCAAGACTTGTTGTTTTTGGTGAAGATCGGTAAAGGGGAAGGGGTAGTTTACCTGTAACATTTTATGTTTTAACAAGGGTATTTCCTGTGGCAAACGATAATAGCCGCAAATTCAAACAGAATCAAATAATGTTTTGCATTCAGCCCTGATTTGTAGAGTACTCAAGACCTATTGTTTTTGGTGAAGATCGGTTAAGGGGAAGGGGTAGTTTACCTGCAACGTTTTTTTATCAAGCGTATTTTTTATGACGAACGGTAACAGCCGCAAATTCAAACAGAAGCAAATAATTTTTGCATACGTCCCTGAATTGTACAGGTCTCAAAGACTTTCGATTTTGGTGAAGATCGGTTAAGGGGAAGGGGTAGTTGACCAGCAACCTTTTACGTTTTAACAAGACTAAAGTACTTGAAATTTTATTTAAACTTTTTGAAACAATGGTAATACGTCCCTGAATTGTAAAGGCCTCAATGACTTTCGATTTTGGTGAAGATCGGTTAAGGGGCAGGGGTAGTTTACCATCAACCTTTTACGTTTTAACAAGAGTAAAGTACTTGAAAATTTATTTAAACTTTTTGAAACAATGGTAATTGTTAAAAAGAAAATAATTTTGTTGCCACGCAATAAAATTATAATTTTTCCATTTTAATGTAATATAATATTTTTCATTTAATACAGCAATAAAAAGGCAGGTAAGACACAGCCTGGCTGTTTGGCTGAAAATGATTTTAAATATAAATCTTAGAATATGGAAGTCATGTATGGTTCTCCATACCGATATTTTACTTCCATGTTCCTTAAGTAAATGGAAGTATGGTGATAGCAAAAAAAATCGTGTTCGAGATTATTGCAGATTCTGATTGTACTACACTCAAAACATGAAAAAGTCATTTTTCGAAAAGTGTCTGTGTGTCTAAATGTAGATTTTTTTCTATGGAAAACGATAACAGCCGCAAATTCAAACACAATCAAATAATTTTTTGCATACAGCCCTGATTTGTAGAGGTACTCAAGACCTTTTTTTTTGGTTAAGATCGGTTAAGGGGAAGGGGTAGTTTACCAGTAACGTTTTTTTATCAAGGGTATTTTATATGGCAAACAATAACAGCCGCAAATTCAAACAGAATCAAATAATGTTTTGCATACAGCCCTGATTTGCTGAGTTCTCAAGGCCTGTTGGTTTTGGTGAAGATCGGTAAAGGGGAAGGGGTAGTTTACCAGTAACGTTTTTTTAACAAGGGTATTTTATATGGCAAACAATAACAGCCGCAAATTCAAACAAAAACAAATAATGTTTTGCATACAGCCCTGATTTGTAGAGTACTCAAGACCTTTTGTTTTTGGTGAAGATCGGTAAAGGGGAAGGGGTAGTTTACCTGTAACGTTTTATGCTTTAACAAGGGTATTTCCTATGGAAAACGATAACAGCCGAAAATTCAAACAGAATCAAAAGATTATTTGTGTACAGCCCTATATTGCATAGTTCTCAAGGCCTGTTGGTTTTGGTGAAGATCGGTAAAGGGGAAGGGGTAGTTTACCTGTAAAGTTCTTTTATCAAGGGTATTTTCTATGGCAAACGATAACAGCCGCATATTCAAACAAAAACAAATAATGTTTTGCATACAGCCCTGATTTGTAGAGTACTCAAGACCTGTTGTTTTTGGTGAAGATCGGTAAAGGGGAAGGGGTAGTTTACCTGTAACGTTTTATGCTTTAACAAGGGTATTTCCTATGGCAAACGATAACAGCCGAAAATTCAAACAGAATCAAAAGATTATTTGTGTACAGCCCTATATTGCATAGTTCTCAAGGCCTGTTGGTTTTGGTGAAGATCGGTTAAGGGGAAGGGGTAGTTTACTGTAAAGTTCTTTTATCAAGGGTATTTTTTATGGCAAACGATAACAGCCGCATATTCAAACAGAATCAAATAATGTTTTGCATACAGCCCTGATTTGTAAAGTACTCAAGACCTATTGTTTTTGGTGAATATCGCTTAAGGGGAAGGGGTAGTTTACCAGCAACGTTTTTTTATCAAGCGTATTTTATATGACGAACGGTAACAGCCGCAAATTCAAACACAATCAAATAATTTTTGCATACAGCCCTGATTTGTAGAGTACTCAAGACTTACTGTTTTTGGTGAATATCGGTTAAGGGAAAGTGGTAGTTTACCTGCAACGTTTTGTTATCAAGGGTATTTTCTATGGCAAACGATAACAGCCGCAAATTCAAACAGAATCAAATAATGTTTTGCAAACAGCCCTGATTTGTAGAGTACTCAAGACCTATTGTTTTTGGTGAAGATCGGTTAAGGGGAAGGGGTAGTTTACCAGTAACATTTTATGTTTTAACAAGGGTATTTCCTATGGCAAACGATAACAGCCGCAAATTCAAACAGAATCAAAAGATTATTTGTGTACAGCCCTATATTGCAGAGTTCTCAAGGCATGTCGTTTTTGGTGACTATCGGTTAAGGGGAAGGGGTAGTTTACCAGCAACGTTTTTTTATCAAGGGTATTTTCTATGGCAAACGATAACAGCCGCAAATTCAAACAGAATCAAATAATGTTTTGCATACAGCCCTGATTTGTAAAGTACTCAAGACCTATTGTTTTTGGTGAATATCGCTTAAGGGGAAGGGGTAGTTTACCAGCAACGTTTTTTTATCAAGCGTATTTTATATGACGAACGGTAACAGCCGCAAATTCAAACACAATCAAATAATTTTTTGCATACAGCCCTGATTTGTAGAGGTACTCAAGACCTATTGTTTTTGGTGAAGATCGGTTAAGGGGAAGGGGTAGTTTACCTGTAACGTTTTTTTATCAAGGGTATTTTCTATGGCAAATGATAACAGCCGCAAATTCAAACAGAATCAAAAGATTATTTGTGTACAGCCCTATATTGCATAGTTCTCAAGGCCTGTTGGTTTTGGTGAAGATCGGTTAAGGGGAAGGGGTAGTTTACCAGTAACGTTCTTTTATCAAGGGTATTTTCTATGGCAAACGATAATAGCCGCAAATTCAAACAGAATCAAATAATATTTTGCATTCAGCCCTGATTTGTGGAGTACTCAAGACCTATAGTTTTTGGTGAAGATCGGTTAAGGGGAAGGGGTAGTTTACCGGCAACGTTTTTTTATCAAGCGTATTTTTTATGACGAACGGTAACAGCCGCAAATTCAAACAGAAGCAAATAATTTTTGCATACGTCCCTGAATTGTAGAGGTCTCAATTACTTTCGATTTTGGTGATGATCGGTTAAGGGGAAGGGGTAGTTTACCTGTAACCTTTTACGTTTTAACAAGAGTAAAGTACTTGAAAATTTATTTAAACTTTTTGAAACAATGGTAATTGTAAAAAATAAAATAATTTTGTTGCCATTCAATAAAATTATAATTTTTTCATTTTAATGTAATATAATATTTTTCATTTAATACAGCAATAAAAAGGCAGGTAAGACACAGCCTGGCTGTTTGGCTGAAAATGATTTTAAATATAAATCTTAGAATATGGAAGTCATGTATGGTTCTCCATACCGATATTTTACTTCCATGTTCCTTAAGTAAATGGAAGTATGGTGATAGCAAAAAAAATCGTGTTCGAGATTATTGCAGATTCTGATTGTACTACACTCAAAACATGAAAAAAAGTCATTTTTCGAAAAGCGTCTGTGTCTATCTGTAGATTTTTTTCTATGGAAAACGATAACAGCCGCAAATACAAACACAATCAAATAATTTTTTTCATACAGCCCTGATTTGCAGAGTACTCAAGACCTGTTGTTTTTGGTGAAGATCGGGTAAGGGAAAAGGGTAGTTTACTGGCAACGTTTTTTTTTAATCAAGGGTAATTTGTTTGTATGGCAAACAATAACAGCCGAAAATTCAAACACAATCAAATAATATTTTGCATACAGCACTGAATTGTAGAGTTCTCCAGACCTATTGATTTTGGTAAAGATCGGTTAAGGGAAAGGGGTAATTTACCTGCAACATTTTATGTTTTAACAAGGGTATTTTCTATGGCAAACGATAATAGCCGCAAATTCAAACAGAATCAAATAATGTTTTGAATTCAGCCCTGATTTGTAGAGTACTCAAGAACTATTGTTTTTGGTGAAGATCGGTTAAGGGGAAGGGGTAGTTTACCAGCAACGTTTTTTTATCAAGCGTATTTTTTATGACGAACGGTAACAGCCGCAAATTCAAACAGAAGCAAATAATTTTTTGCATACGTCCCTGAATTGTAGAGGTCGCAATGTCTTTCGATTTTGGTGAAGATCGGTTAAGGGGAAGGGGTAGTTTACCAGCAACCTTTTACGTTTTAACAAGACTAAAGTACCTGAAATTTTATTTAAACTTTTTGAAACAATGGTAATACGTCCCTGAATTGTAGAGGTCTCAATGACTTTCGATTTTGGTGAAGATCCGTTAAAGGGGAAGGGGTAGTTTACCTGCAACCTTTTACGTTTTAACAAGAGTAAAGTACTTGAAAATTTAATTAAACTTTTTGAAACAATGGTAATTGTTAAAAATAAAATAATTTTGTTGCCAGGCAATAAAATTATAATTTTTTCATTTTAATGTAATATAATATTTTTCATTGAATACAGCAATAAAAAGGCAGGTAAGACACAGCCTGGCTGTTTGACTGAAAATGATTTTAAATATAAATCTTAGAATATGGAAGTCATGTATGGTTCTCCATACCGGTATTTTACTTCCATGTTCCTTAAGTAAATGGAAGTAAGGTGGTAGCAAAAAAAAATCGTGTTCGAGATTATTGCAGATTCTGATTGTACTACACTCAAAACATGAAAAAAAGTCATTTTTCGAAAAGTGTCTGTGTGTCTATCTGTAGATTTTTTTCTATGGAAAACGATAACAGCCGCAAATTCAAACACAATCAAATAATTTTTTGCATACAGCCCTGATTTGTAGAGGTACTCAAGACCTATTGTTTTTGGTGAAGATCGGTTAAGGGGAAGGGGTAGTTTACCGGTAACGTTTTTTTATCAAGGGTATTTTCTATGGCAAACGATAACAGCCGCAAATTCAAACAGAATCAAATAATGTTTTGCATACAGCCCTGATTTGTAGAGTACTCAAGACCTTTTGTTTTTGGTGAAGATCGGTTAAGGGGAAGGGGTAGTTTACCAGTAACGTTTTATGTTTTAACAAGGGTATTTCTTATGGCAAACGATAACAGACGAAAATTCAAACAGAATCAAAAGATTATTTGTGTACAGCCCTATATTGCAGAATTCTCAAGGCCTGTTGGTTTTGGTGAAGATCGGTTAAGGGCAAGGGGTAGTTTACCTGTAAAGTTCTTTTATCAAGGGTATTTTTTATGGCAAACGATAACAGCCGCATATTCAAACAAAAACAAATAATGTTTTGCATACAGCCCTGATTTGTAGAGTACTCAAGACCTGTTGTTTTTGGTGAAGATCGGTAAAGGGGAAGGGGTAGTTTACCAGTAACATTTTATGTTTTAACAAGGGTATTTCCTGTGGCAAACGATAATAGCCGCAAATTCAAACAGAATCAAATAATGTTTTGCATTCAGCCCTGATTTGTAGAGTACTCAAGACCTATTGTTTTTGGTGAAGATCGGTTAAGGGGAAGGGGTAGTTTACCTGCAACGTTTTTTCATCAAGCGTATTTTTTATGACGAACGGTAACAGCCGCAAATTCAAACAGAAGCAAATAATTTTTGCATACGTCCCTGAATTGTAGAGGTCTCAAAGACTTTCGATTTTGGTGAAGATCGGTTAAGGGGAAGGGGTAGTTGACCAGCAACCTTTTACGTTTTAACAAGACTAAAGTACTTGAAATTTTATTTAAACTTTTTGAAACAATGGTAATACGTCCCTGAATTGTAAAGGTCTCAATGACTTTCGATTTTGGTGAAGATCGGTTAAGGGGCAGGGGTAGTTTACCATCAACCTTTTACGTTTTAACAAGAGTAAAGTACTTGAAAATTTATTTAAACTTTTTGAAACAATGGTAATTGTTAAAAAGAAAATAATTTTGTTGCCACGCAATAAAATTATAATTTTTCCATTTTAATGTAATATAATATTTTTCATTTAATACAGCAATAAAAAGGCAGGTAAGACACAGCCTGGCTGTTTGGCTGAAAATGATTTTAAATATAAATCTTAGAATATGGAAGTCATGTATGGTTCTCCATACCGATATTTTACTTCCATGTTCCTTAAGTAAATGGAAGTATGGTGATAGCAAAAAAAATCGTGTTCGAGATTATTGCAGATTCTGATTGTACTACACTCAAAACATGAAAAAAAGTCATTTTTCGAAAAGTGTCTGTGTGTCTAAATGTAGATTTTTTTCTATGGAAAACGATAACAGCCGCAAATTCAAACACAATCAAATAATTTTTTGCATACAGCCCTGATTTGTAGAGGTACTCAAGACCTTTTTTTTTGGTGAAGATCGGTTAAGGGGAAGGGGTAGTTTACCTGTAACGTTTTTTTATCAAGGGTATTTTATATGGCAAACAATAACAGCCGCAAATTCAAACAGAATCAAATAATGTTTTGCATACAGCCCTGATTTGATGAGTTCTCAAGGCCTTTTGGTTTTGGTGAAGATCGGTAAAGGGGAAGGGGTAGTTTACCAGTAACGTTTTTTTATCAAGGGTATTTTATATGGCAAACAATAACAGCCGCAAATTCAAACAAAAACAAATAATGTTTTGCATACAGCCCTGATTTGTAGAGTACTCAAGACCTGTTGTTTTTGGTGAAGATCGGTAAAGGGGAAGGGGTAGTTTACCTGTAACGTTTTATGCTTTAACAAGGGTATTTCCTATGGCAAACGATAACAGCCGAAAATTCAAACAGAATCAAAAGATTATTTGTGTACAGCCCTATATTGCATAGTTCTCAAGGCCTGTTGGTTTTGGTGAAGATCGGTTAAGGGGAAGGGGTAGTTTACTGTAAAGTTCTTTTATCAAGGGTATTTTTTATGGCAAACGATAACAGCCGCATATTCAAACAAAAACAAATAATGTTTTGCATACAGGCCTGATTTGTAGAGTACTCAAGATCTGTTGTTTTTGGTAAAGATCGGTTAAGGGGAAGGGGTAGTTTACCTGGAACGTTTTTTTATCAAGCGTATTTTTTATGACGAACGGTAACAGCCGCAAATTCAAACAGAAGCAAATAATTTTTGCATAAGTCCCTGAATTGTAGAGGTTTCAATGACTTTCGATTTTGGTGATGATCGGTTATGGGGAAGGGGTAGTTTACCTGCAACCTTTTACGTTTTAACAAGAGTAAAGTACTTGAAAATTTATTTAAACTTTTTGAAACAATGGTAATTGTTAAAAATAAAATAATTTTGTTGCCAGGCAATAAAATTATAATTTTTTCATTTTAATGTAATATAATATTTTTCATTTAATACAGCAATAAAAAGGAAGGTAAGACACAGCCTGGCTGTTTGGCTGAAAATGATTTTAAATATAAATCTTAGAATATGGAAGTCATGTATGGTTCTCCATACCGATATTTTACTTCCATGTTCGATAGTAAATGGAAGTATGGTGATAGCAAAAAATCGTGTTCGAGATTATTGCAGATTCTGATTGTACTACACTCAAAACATGAAAAAAAGTCATTTTTCGAAAAGCGTCTGTGTCTATCTGTAGATTTTTTTCTATGGAAAACGATAACAGCCGCAAATTCAAACACAATCAAATAATTTTTTGCATACAGCCCTGATTTGTAGAGTACTCAAGATCTGTTGTTTTTGGTGAAGATCGGGTAAGGGAAAAGGGTAGTTTACTGGCAACGTTTTTTTTTAATCAAGGGTAATTTGTTTGTATGGCAAACAATAACAGCCGCAAATTCAAACACAATCAAATAATATTTTGCATACAGCCCTGAATTGTAGAGTTATCGAGACCTGTGGTTTTTGGTGAAGATCAGTTGAGGGGAATGGGTACTATACCGGCAACGTTTTATGTTTGAAAAGGGTATTTTTTATGCCGAACGATAAGAGCCGCAAATTCAAACAGAATCAAATAAGTTTTTGCATACAGCCCTGATTTGCAGAGTACTCAAGACCTATTGTTTTTGGTGAAGATCGGTTGAGGGAAAGGGGTAGTTTTCCAGCCACGTTTTTTGTTTTAACAAGGGTATTTAATATGGTAAACGATAACAGCCGCAAATTCAAACATAATCAAATATTTTTCATATAGCCCTGAATTGTAGAGTTCTCAAAACATTTTAGTTTTGGTGAAGATCGGTTAAGGGAATAGGGTAGTTTACCGGCAACATGTTATGTTTTAACAAGGTTAAATTTTTTTATGACGAACGATAACAGCCGTACATTAAAACAGAATCAACTACTCCTCTGCATACCTTTTTGAATTATACAGAACTCAAGGTCTGTTGATTTTGTTGTAGATCGGTTATGGGAAAGGGGAAGTTTACCTGCAACGTTTTATGTTCTAACAAGGGTATTTTCTATGGCAAAAGATAACAGCCGTAAATTCAAATAGAATCAAATGATTATTTGCATACAGCCCTAAATTGCGGAGTTCTCATGGTCTGTTGATTTTTTTGAAGATCGGTTAAGGGAAGGGGGTAGTTTACCAGCAACATTTTATGTTTAAGAAGGGTATTTTCTATGGCAAACGATAACAGCCGCAAATTCACACAGAATCAAATAATTTTTGCATACAGCCCTGATTTGTAGAGTACTCAAGACTTACTGCTTTTGGTGAATATCGGTTAAGGGAAAGGGGTAGTTTATTTGCAACGTTTTGTTATCCAGTGTATTTTCTATGGCAAACGATAACAGCCGCAAATTCAAACAGAATCAAATAATGTTTTGCAAACAGCCCTGATTTGCAGAGTACTCAAGACCTATTGTTTTTGGTGAAGATCGGTTAAGGGGAAGGGGTAGTTTACCAGTAACATTTTATGTTTTAACAAGGGTATTTCCTATGGCAAACGATAACAGCCGCAAATTCAAACAGAATCAAAAGATTATTTGTGTACAGCCCTATATTGCAGATTTCTCAAGGCCTGTCGTTTTTGGTGTAGATCGGTTAAGGGGAAGGGGTAGTTTACCTGCAACGTTTTTTTATCAAGGGTATTTTCTATGGCAAACGATAACAGCCGCAAATTCAAACAGAATCAAATAATGTTTTGCATACAGCCCTGATTTGTAGAGTACTCAAGACCTATTGTTTTTGGTGAATATCGGTCAATTGGAAGGGGTAGTTTACCTGCAACGATTTTTTATCAAGCGTATTTTATATGACGAACGGTAACAGCCGCAAATTCAAACAGAAGCAAATAATTTTTTGCATACGTCCCTGAATTGTAGAGGTCTCAATGACTTTCGATTTTGGTGAAGATCGGTTAAGGGGAAGGGGTAGTTGACCAGCAACCTTTTACGTTTTAACAAGACTAAAGTACTTGAAATTTTATTTAAACCTTTTTGAAACAATGGTAATACGTCCCTGAATTGTAGAGGTCTCAATGACTTTCGATTTTGGTGAAGATCGGTTAAGGGGCAGGGGTAGTTTACCTGCAACCTTTACGTTTTAACAAGAGTAAAGTACTTGAAAATTGATTTAAACTTTTTGAAACAATGGCAATTGTTAAAAATAAAATAATTTTGTTGCCAGGCAATAAAATTATAATTTTTCCATTTTAATGTAATATAATATTTTTCATTTAATACAGCAATAAAAAGGCAGGTAAGACACAGCCTGGCTGTTTGGCTGAAAAAGATTTTAAATATAAATCTTAGAATATGGAAGTCATGTATGGTTCTCCATACCGATATTTTACTTCCATGTTCCTTAAGTAAATGGAAGTATGGTGGTAGCAAAAAAAAATCGTGTTCGAGATTATTGCAGATACTGATTGTACTACACTCAAAACATGAAAAAAAGTCATTTTTCGAAAAGTGTCTGTGTGTCTATCTGTAGATTTTTTTCTATGGAAAACGATAACAGCCGCAAATTCAAACACAATCAAATAATTTTTTGCATACAGCCCTGATTTGTAGAGGTACTCAAGACCTATTGTTTTTGGTGAAGATCGGTTAAGGGGAAGGGGTAGTTTACCTGTAACGTTTTTTTATCAAGGGTATTTTCTATGGCAAACGATAACAGCCGCAAATTCAAACAGAATCAAATAATGTTTTGCATACAGCCCTGATTTGTAGAGTACTCAAGACGATTTGTTTTTGGTGAAGATCGGTTAAGGGGAAGGGGTAGTTTACCGGTAACGTTTTATGCTTTAACAAGGGTATTTCCTATGGCAAACGATAACAGCCGAAAATTCAAACAGAATCAAAAGATTATTTGTGTACAGCCCTATATTGCATAGTTCTCAATGCCTGTTGGTTTTGGTGAAGATCGGTAAAGGGGAAGGGGTAGTTTACCTGTAAAGTTCTTTTATCAAGGGTATTTTCTATGGCAAACGATAACAGCCGCATATTCAAACAAAAACAAATAATGTTTTGCATACAGCCCTGATTTGTAGAGTACTCAAGACTTGTTGTTTTTGGTGAAGATCGGTAAAGGGGAAGGGGTAGTTTACCAGTAACGTTGTATGCTTTAACAATGGGATTTCCTATGGCAAACGATAACAGCCGAAAATTCAAACAGAATAAAAAGATTATTTGTGTACAGCCCTATATTGCATAGTTCTCAAGGCCTGTTGGTTTTGGTGAAGATCGGTTAAGGGGAAGGGATAGTTTACCTGTAAAGTTCTTTTATCAAGGGTATTTTCTATGGCAAACGATAACAGTCGCATATTCAAACAAAAACAAATAATGTTTTGCATACAGCCCTGATTTGTAGAGTACACAAGACCTATTGTTTTTGGTAAAGATCGGTTAAGGGGAAGGGGTAGTTTACCAGCAACGTTTTTTTATCAAGCGTATTTTTTATGACGAACGGTAACAGCCGCAAATTCAAACAGAAGCAAATACTTTTTGCATAAGTCCCTGAATTGTAGAGGTTTCAATGACTTTCGACTTTTGTTATGATCGGTTATGGGGAAGGGGTAGTTTACCTGCAACCTTTTACGTTTTAACAAGAGTAAAGTACTTGAAAATTTATTTAAACTTTTTGAAACAATGGTAATTGTTAAAAATAAAATAATTTTGTTGCCAGGCAATAAAATTATAATTTTTTCATTTTAATGTAATATAATATTTGTCATTTAATACAGTAATAAAAAGGCAGGTAAGACACAGCCTGGCTTTTTGGCTGAAAATGATTTTAAATATAAATCTTAGAATATGGAAGTCATGTATGGTTCTCCATACCGATATTTTACTTCCATGTTCCTTAAGTAAATGGAAGTATGGTGATAGCAAAAAAAATCGTGTTCGAGATTATTGCAGATTCTGATTGTACTACACTCAAAACATGAAAAAAAGTCATTTTTCGAAAAGCGTCTGTGTCTATCTGTAGATTTTTTTCTATGGAAAACGATAACAGCCGCAAATTCTAACACAATCAAATAATTTTTTGCATACAGCCCTGATTTGTAGAGTACTCAAGACCTGTTGTTTTTGGTGAAGATCTGTTAAGGGAAAAGGGTAGTTTACTGGCAACGTTTTTTTTTAATCAAGGGTAATTTGTTTGTGTGGCAAACAATAACAGCCGAAAATTCAAACACAATCAAATAATATTTTGCATACAGCACTGAATTGTAGAGTTCTCCAGACCTGTTGATTTTGGTAAAGATCGGTAAAGGGAAAGGGGTAATTTACCGACAACATTTTATGTTTTAACAAGGGTATTTTCTATGGCAAACGATAATAGCCGCAAATTCAAACAGAATCAAATAATGTTTTGCATTCAGCCCTGATTTGTAGAGTACACAAGACCTATTGTTTTTGGTGAAGATCGGTTAACGGGAAGGGGTAGTTTACCAGCAACGTTTTTTTATCAAGCGTATTTTTTATGACGAACGGTAACAGCCGCAAATTCAAACAGAAGCAAATAATTTTTTGCATACGTCCCTGAATTGTAGAGGTCGCAATGACTTTCGATTTTGGTGAAGATCGGTTAAGGGGAAGGGGTAGTTTACCAGGAACCTTTTACGTTTTAACAAGACTAAAGTACTTGAAATTTTATTTAAACTTTTTGAAACAATGGTAATACGTCCCTGAATTGTAGAGGTCTCAATGACTTTCGATTTTGGTGAAGATCCGTTAAAGGGGAAGGGGTAGTTTACCTGCAACCTTTTACGTTTTAACAAGAGTTAAGTACTTGAAAATTTATTTAAACTTTTTGAAACAATGGTAATTGTTAAAAATAAAATAATTTTGTTGCCAGGCAATAAAATTATAATTTTTTCATTTTAATGTAATATAATATTTTTCATTTAATACAGCAATAAAAAGGCAGGTAAGACACAGCCTGGCTGTTTGGCTGAAAATGATTTTAAATATAAATCTTAGAATATGGAAGTCATGTATGGTTCTGCATACCGATATTTTACTTCCATGTTCCTTAAGTAAAAGGAAGTATGGTGATAGCAAAAAAAATCGTGTTCGAGATTATTGCAGATTCTGATTGTACTACACTCAAAACATGAAAAAAAGTCATTTTTCGAAAAGTGTCTGTGTGTCTATCTGTAGATTTTTTTCTATGGAAAACGATAACAGCCGCAAATTCAAACACAATCAAATAATTTTTTGCATACAGCCCTGACTTGTAGAGTACTCAAGACCTATTGTTTTTGGTGAAGATCTGTTAAGGGAAAAGGGTAGTTTACTGGCAACGTTTTTTTTTTATTCAAGGGTAATTTGTTTGTATGGCAAACAATAAAAGCCGCAAATTCAAACACAATCAAATAATATTTTGCATACAGCCCTGAATTGTAGAGTTCTCCAGACCTATTGATATTGGTAAAGATCGGTTAAGGGAAAGGGGTAGTTTACCGGCAACATTTATGTTTTAACAAGGGTATTTTCTATGGCAAACGATAATAGCCGCAAATTCAAACATAATCAAATAATTTTTTGCATACTGCCGTGAATTATAGAGTTATCAAGACCTGTTGTTTTTGGTGAAGATCGGTTAAGGGTAATGGGTAGTTTACCGGCAACGTTTTATGTTTGAAAAGGGTATTTTTTTATGCCGAACGATAAGAGCCGCAAATTCAAACAGAATCAAATAAGTTTTTGCATACAGCCCTGATTTCCAGAGTACTCAAGACCTGTTGTTTTTGGTGAAGTTCGGTTGAGGGAAAGGTGTAGTTTACCGGCCACGTTTTTTGTTTTAACAAGGGTATTTTTTATGGCAAACGATAACAGCCGCAAATTCAAACATAATCAAATAATATTTTTCATATAGCCCTGAATTGTAGAGTTCTCAAAACCTTTTAGGTTTGGTGAAGATCGGTTAAGGGAATAGGGTATTTTACCAGCAACATTTTATGTTTTAAAAAGGGTAAATTTTGATATGACGAACGATAACAGCCGTACGTTAAAACAGAATCAACTACTCTTCTGCATACCTTTTGGAATTATACAGAACTCAAGGTTTGTTGATTTTGTTGAAGATCGGTTAAGGGAAAGGGGTAGTTTACCGGCAACGTTTTATGTTTTAACAATTGTATTTTTTATGGCAAACGATAACAGCCGCAAATTCAATTTGAATCAAATGATTATTTGCATACAGCCCTAAATTGCGGAGTTCTCATGGTCTGTTGATTTTGTTGAAGATCGGTTAAGGGGAGGGGGTAGTTTACCGGCAACATTTTATGTTTTAAGAAGGGTATTTTCTATGGCAAACGATAACAGCCGCAAATTCAAACAAAATCAAATAATTTTTGCATACAGCCCTGATTTGTAGAGTACTCAAGACTTACTGTTTTTGGTGAATATCGGTTAAAGGAAAGGGGTAGTTTACCGGCAACGTTTTGTTATCAAGGGTATTTTCTATGGCAAACGATAACAGCCGCAACTTCAAACAGAATCAAATAATGTTTTGCATACTGCCCTGATTTGTAGAGTACTCAAGACCTTTTGTTTTTGGTGAAGATCGGTTAAGGGGAAGGGGTAGTTTACCAGTAACGTTTCATGTTTTAACAAGGGTATTTCCTATGGCAAACGATAACAGCCGCAAATTCAAACAGAATGAAAAGATTATTTGTGTACAGCCCTATATTGCAGAGTTCTCAAGACCTATTGTTTTTGGTGAAGATCGGTTAAGGGGAAGGGGTAGTTTACCAGCAACGTTTTTTTATCAAGGGTATTTTCTATGGCAAACGATAACAGCCGCAAATTCAAACAGAATCAAATAATATTTTGCATACAGCCCTGATTTGTTGAGTACTCAAGACCTGTTGTTTTTGGTGAAGATTGGTAAAGGGGAAGGGGTAGTTTACCAGTAACATTTTATGTTTTAACAAGCGTATTTAATATGGCAAACGATAACAGCCGCAAATTCAAACAGAATCAAAAGATTATTTGTGTACAGCCCTAAATTGCAGAGTTCTCAAGACCTGTTGTTTTTGGTGAAGATCGGTTAAGGGAATGGGGTAGTTTACCAGCAACGTTTTTTTATCAAGGGTATTTTCTATGGCAAACGATAACAGCCGCAAATTCAAACAGAATCAAATAATGTTTTGCATACAGCCCTGATTTGTAGAGTACTCAAGACCTATTGTTTTTGGTGAAGATCGGTTAAGGGGAAGGGGTAGTTTACCTGCAACGTTTTTTTATCAAGCGTATTTTCTATGACGAACGGTAACATCCGCAAATTCAAACAGAAGCAAATAATTTTTTGCATACGTCCCTGAATTGTAGAGGTCTCAATGACTTTCGATTTTGTTGAAGATCGGTTAAGGGGAAGGGGTAGTTTACCAGCAACCTTTTACGTTTTAACAAGACTAAAGTACTTGAAATTTTATTTAAACTTTTTGAAACAATGGTAATACGTCTCTGAATTGTGTAACGTACCGCTTAAGGTGAGGCATTCACCACTTACTAGTATATTGCAATTACAAGCTTTGTTAATTCCGCCCCACAGTTGTACGCCAATTCTGTAACGTACCGCTTTTTGATGAGGTCTTTAGCCTAACGTACACCTTTAGTCAAGCCCCAAATGTTGGGTTCGCCAATTCTGTAACGTACCGCTTTTTTCGTGAGGTGTAGTAGAGTTATATTGTATGCCTCATGCAGTATGCGTCACTTTTGAATTATACTAACTGACGTTTTAAACGGTATAAATAAAGGATTTTGTTTATCTTGTTTTACTCAATCTAAAAGAAATCGAGAGTGTGTGATTTGGGGTCAAGGAGGTAATTTGTTCAGCCTTATGCAGAAGAGAGAGTAAGTATCATTATTGCCCCTCTGTTGTGACGATTCCTTCTGTATGTTGTGCTGAAATTTTCATTAACTACCCACTACAATAAATTATAACACGTTATAATTCAATATTAATTTTCAATAATATGGCTTTATTGATTATTGACTTTTGTCTCCAGCCACCAAAGTATAGGTATCACAATTAATCTTTTTAAAAAGAAAACATCATCTCGACTTTACCGAGTAAACATAGATCTGTCTAAAGAACAAAACATATATGTTGTTATTTAACCAATATTACGCTATAATAAAATACATCAGTTATTACATAATTCTTATTAATTCCCCAGGGTTCAGGGCGAAGTCTTTGTGTTATGAGAGTGTCAGAAATGGCTAATTGCTACGCTTTACAAATATCAAAAATTAATAAATAATTTTGTTTATTTTTCACATGTTACGTAGTTTCCGGAATTGCCGTAAGAGAGCAGCATGTATTTGTTTACTTTTGAAAGAAACATATGATAAAATGAATATTTTTTGTTCTATTTCACTATTAAAAAACGAGTTTTCTTCTGGATTTATTACGAAAAATGTTTATATTACCTCGCTCCGTGTTGTCCTTACTGGATTGAAGTTTTATTCTGTGATGAGGTACGTCTTGCGTTATTATTTCCTTTTCATTTCGAGTATTTTCTGATTGTCTACTAGAAGTAGGCCGAACTATATTGGATCCTCAGAATGTTTTCATCCACTGGTTTTTAATGTATATCACCATTTAATTTGGATTCCTCAGGTATGATTAGTTAGTATTCACTTTGTTTATTACTCTTGCGTGAATTTCGCCTCCTCCAACGTCCAAAAAAGGTTATTTTTTTATAATTTTTGTCGCATCGTTTCTTCAACAACTCTGGTTCAGGTCAAAATTTTTATATCTTATTAACAATACTTGTTATTTTCCATCACTCTTAGTAACACATAGTATTTTTATTATGTAGGCAGTTTGTGATTATTATAAATTTATATTTTATTTATGGAAAAATAATTCCCTTCCATTCCGGTTTATTTACTAATTTAATTCACATAATATGTTTTGTTTAATTTTTTTATGACATTGTATATAAATATTTTATCATTTTATTATCATTAAATAAATTTATATATTATTTATTTAGTCTCGAATAGTGTTCATACCCGGTACTACTTCCTGTTGTCATTTCCTTCATAGGATTATTGTAATTTTATATTATCTTTGGTAGTTAAAATTTTTATGTCTTTTAAAATTAACCCTGGGTTTTCTTACAATCTAACACAATTATTTGAAATAATATAATATTAACTTGGGTATAACAAATTGTGGTTCATACAATATAAATTACAATAAATAAATAAAATAACAAAAATCAATTAGTAATATTACATACTACTTCCATAGTTTTATCCTATCCAAAACATACAGCACAGTTTAGTAATACATTAATTTCACTTTGGTTTTTCACCTCAATGGGTACACTAGAACTCACTTCGCACTATATACCACTCGAATTGTTTATTATGTGGAGTGATATAATTAAATTTTGAGCGAGCTTTAGTTCTACTCATTTCTGACTTTTATTCTCATGATTTACTTTATTGGGACCGGGTTATGTACCGTTACATAAAGCCCTCCCCACTAGAACAAATTTATTTTAGTTCAACTCGTTTATAGAAATAAATTGTTGATTTGTTCAAGTCTCCTAATGGTCTTGACTTTGTTTGCATAATAGTGTTTCATTTCTGACTGATTATAAACTCTGGTAATTCAGACTTGTTAAATTACTGTTTTCTTACTTAACTCTCTCTCTCTTGGAGGCAAATTCATCAATTATTTCTCGGGGTTAGTGGTTCTTCCACATTTTATTTGATAAGGACTGGTCACACTAATCATATTAAACTTGTTTTAACACTCATTTCTATTTACTTTTATATACTCGCTTTATCAATTAAGCTTCTGTCTGCTATCTTCCTTCTATTTTCTTTATCTATACTTCTGGAATCGAATATCAATCTATACAGCTATTTTATAATTATTATCCCTTAAATATTCAATTTCCCTAACATTTTTCCCTATCCTGTGCGGTGGTTCCAGTCGGGTGGCCACTCTGGGTCCATACACCGCTGTCCATCCTTACACCTTCTGAGACCAGGGGAACATCATCCCTGCTCATAAAAATTATTGCCGGAACATTTCTACGGTCAATACATAAAAATAAAAAAATTATAAGTAGTAGTCAATTAGCGACTAGTACCAAACACTTTTGGGATTCTTCATACTGTAGCTGTTTGTATTTATTTATGTATTCCTTCTTCTCCTTGATTCCTTCTTCTTTTCCATTAATTAATAGCATATAACATTATTGATAGGCCTTATGTTAAAATTCTTTTGACTTTACTTCTTGTGACATATTTTCTCCGTATCCTTTCTTCTTATAAAATCTTAAATTCAGAGAAATTCTAACTATTGTTGTATTAATTATCATCCTCCTTCAGTTTCATTGGAGTCATTAAATTATTCGTTATTCTTCTTATCTGAGCACATTACCATCAATTGTTTTTGTTCATTTAATTTTCCTTCTGTTTGTTACCATTAAAAATATTACTTTTCCTTATTATTTCAGTTTAAATCAGTTATTTATAATTAAATTATATAATCTGTTCTTACATTTTCTTGGTGTTTTGTCTTTTTATTTTAAATTATATGGTTTTACCCGGGGAACAGCCAGTGGGCTTCTACCCCATAAACCGTGACGTAATATTAAAGAAAAGCAACTTGTTGGGCTCGCTCAGTTGTTGCAAAGGGAGGTGTTTTTAGTGGGTTAGAGTCCCACACTACCTGGAGCTACGGGGCTCCAGTGTGTCTATAGAGATTTTCACCTGCCCTGCCGGAAAAAAAAAAAAAAAAAAAAAAAAATTATATGGTTTCAAAATAACTTGAGTAAGATGTTCTTACATGCTTTTTATTAATTCTAATGGTTGCAAAATATCTTAAGTAAGTTGTACTTACACACTTTTTGAATTTTGGGGTTTTAGTATCTTCATTCTAAATTATATTGTTCGAAATAAGTTGAGTAAGTTGTCCTTACGTCTTTTGGAATTTTGGGGTTTTTATTCTCTTCACTTTAAATTATGTTGTTCGAAATAAGTTGAGTAAGTTGTCCTTACGTGCTTTTTGAATTTTGGGGTTTTTATTTACAATGGGTAGCTTGGTCCTGTATCCATAAAATCCGTCCCTTTTTTCTGGTTTGTTTGGAGCCTGTTTAACCGTGGTCCCTTATTTCAGGTACTCCATGTTCTCGGATTGCTGGGGTGTTCGTAATTAATTCTCTCCTTGATAATCTTCTTACCATCCGGCTCTCCCATTTTGCTGCTATGAAACTTTCACTTAAGTACCGGTCTTCCGTCATAATTCGTTCCTTTTTAACTAACCAGTATTGTACCTCCTCTAACACAACATAGTTGCTCATATTTAATCTCATTCCATTCCCTTTTACCTTTGGATTATTTGCCCAATATTTGCATGTTATCTTCCGTCTTGAAGATACGGCTGATATTGTCTGATACACTTCCATCGTTGACACATTTAACTGGGATGTAAACTTAATTAACTCCCTTTGTTCGTTAATTGGAAGGTTGAATACATTAATTAATCCACCTGCAATCATATCCCATTCTTCCTTGGTATTTATTATTTTCTTTCTACTTGTTTTTATTATTTCCTTGGTCTTCTTTTCCACGGTTTGAATATCCTTGTTGTTGTGGCTATTTTTATTTTCAGATGGCATTACACCTTGGTATTCTGTAATTTCTATTTCCTTCCTCTTCTCTTCTGTATTCGGACTTACTTTAATACCTTCTGAAGTGCTGTCCAATGTTTCATCCCAATTATTGGAACTATGGTCCATTTGTTTATTTGTCTCCTCTTGGTATGTATCTGCTTTTTGGATACGCGTATTAACATTTTCAAACTTCTCTCCGAAAGTTTTCCATATCTCCTTATTAAAATTCTCCATTTTACACTCAAATTGTTTTAAATTCTTATTATTCTCTTCAAATTTTGCATTCATCTCTTCTCTTTGCCCTTTAACCGCTTCCTTCAGTTCATGGTATTGTTTATTCATGGTTTGTTTTAAGTTTTCCTCCTGTTTCTTAAAATTCTCCTTATTTTCCTCATTGGTTTGTTTCAAGGCTTCCTCCTGTTTTCTAAAATTTTCATCTATTTTGTCAAATTTTTTTTCCTGTCTCCTAAAATTTTCTTTATTTTCCTCATTGGTTCGCTTATTATCTTCCTTCTGTTCCTTAAATTGTTCTGCCATAAATTTCATCATGTCTTGCCAATTAGGTTCTTCTCTGGCTACCGCTTTGGCTGGTTGGTCCCCTTGGGCATCCTCTTCTATTATTTCCGTTTCCGTATCCATAACTACTTCGGTTTCTTCTTTATCACCTGTCTGTTGGTCCATTTCACTGTCCGTGACTAACTCTATTTCTTGTTCCTGTCCACCTTCTTCAGTCTCCTTTTCTTCTGCCCTCTTCTTCGATTTTCCTCGGGTATTAGGCATTTCTTGTTTTCTCATAACTGCCAACGATAATTAGATTTTTTGATATATATTTTTATTAAATATCAAAATTCTTTTCTAATTACCGCCCCACGTTGGGCGCCAATTCTGTAACGTACCGCTTAAGGTGAGGCATTCACCACTTACTAGTATATTGCAATTACAAGCTTTGTTAATTCCGCCCCACAGTTGTACGCCAATTCTGTAACGTACCGCTTTTTGATGAGGTCTTTAGCGAAACGTACACCTTTAGTCAAGCCCCAAATGTTGGGTTCGCCAATTCTGTAACGTACCGCTTTTTTCGTGAGGTGTAGTAGAGTTATATTGTATGCCTCATGCAGTATGCGTCACTTTTGAATTATACTAACTGACGTTTTAAACGGTATAAATAAAGGATTTTGTTTATCTTGTTTTACTCAATCTAAAAGAAATCGAGAGTGTGTGATTTGGGGTCAAGGAGGTAATTTGTTCAGCCTTATGCAGAAGAGAGAGTAAGTATCATTATTGCCCCTCTGTTGTGACGATTCCTTCTGTATGTTGTGCTGAAATTTTCATTAACTACCCACTACAATAAATTATAACACGTTATAATTCAATATTAATTTTCAATAATATGGCTTTATTGATTATTGACTTTTGTCTCCAGCCACCAAAGTATAGGTATCACAATTAATCTTTTTAAAAAGAAAACATCATCTCGACTTTACCGAGTAAACATAGATCTGTCTAAAGAACAAAACATATATGTTGTTATTTAACCAATATTACGCTATAATAAAATACATCAGTTATTACATAATTCTTATTAATTCCCCAGGGTTCAGGGTGAAGTCTTTGTGTTATGAGAGTGTCAGAAATGGCTAATTGCTACGCTTTACAAATATCAAAAATTAATAAATAATTTTGTTTATTTTTCACATGTTACGTAGTTTCCGGAATTGCCGTAAGAGAGCAGCATGTATTTGTTTACTTTTGAAAGAAACATATGATAAAATGAATATTTTTTGTTCTATTTCACTATTAAAAAACGAGTTTTCTTCTGGATTTATTACGAAAAATGTTTATATTACCTCGCTCCGTGTTGTCCTTACTGGATTGAAGTTTTATTCTGTGATGAGGTACGTCTTGCGTTATTATTTCCTTTTCATTTCGAGTATTTTCTGATTGTCTACTAGAAGTAGGCCGAACTATATTGGATCCTCAGAATGTTTTCATCCACTGGTTTTTAATGTATATCACCATTTAATTTGGATTCCTCAGGTATGATTAGTTAGTATTCACTTTGTTTATTACTCTTGCGTGAATTTCGCCTCCTCCAACGTCCAAAAAAGTTTATTTTTTTATAATTTTTGTCGCATCGTTTCTTCAACAACTCTGGTTCAGGTCAAAATTTTTATATCTTATTAACAATACTTGTTATTTTCCATCACTCTTAGTAACACATAGTATTTTTATTATGTAGGCAGTTTGTGATTATTATAAATTTATATTTTATTTATGGAAAATAATTCCCTTCCATTCCGGTTTATTTACTAATTTAATTCACATAATATGTTTTGTTTAATTTTTTTATGACATTGTATATAAATATTTTATCATTTTATTATCATTAAATAAATTTATATATTATTTATTTAGTCTCGAATAGTGTTCATACCCGGTACTACTTCCTGTTGTCATTTCCTTCATAGGATTATTGTAATTTTATATTATCTTTGGTAGTTAAAATTTTTATGTCTTTTAAAATTAACCCTGGGTTTTCTTACAATCTAACACAATTATTTGAAATAATATAATATTAACTTGGGTATAACAAATTGTGGTTCATACAATATAAATTACAATAAATAAATAAAATAACAAAAATCTATTAGTATTATTACATACTACTTCCATAGTTTTATCCTATCCAAAACATACAGCACAGTTTAGTAATACATTAATTTCATTTTGGTTTTTCACCTCAATGGGTACACTAGAACTCACTTCGCACTATATACCACTCGAATTGTTTATTATGTGGAGTGATATAATTAAATTTTGAGCGAGCTTTAGTTCTACCCATTTCTGACTTTTATTCTCATGATTTACTTTATTGGGACCGGGTTATGTACCGTTACATAAAGCCCTCCCCACTAGAACAAATTTATTTTAGTTCAACTCGTTTATAGAAATAAATTGTTGATTTGTTCAAGTCTCCTAATGGTCTTGACTTTGTTTTCATAATAGTGTTTCATTTCTGACTGATTATAAACTCTGGTAATTCAGACTTGTTAAATTGCTGTTTTCTTACTTAACTCTCTCTCTCTTGGAGGCAAATTCATCAATTATTTCTCGGGGTTAGTGGTTCTTCCACATTTTATTTGATAAGGACTGGTCACACTAATCATATTAAACTTGTTTTAACACTCATTTCTATTTACTTTTATATACTCGCTTTATCAATTAAGCTTCTGTCTGCTATCTTCCTTCTATTTTCTTTATCTATACTTCTGGAATCGAATATCAATCTATACAGCTATTTTATAATTATTATCCCTTAAATATTCAATTTCCCTAACATTTTTCCCTATCCTGTGCGGTGGTTGCAGTCGGGTGGCCACTCTGGGTCCATACACCGCTGTCCATCCTTACACCTTCTGAGACCAGGGGAACATCATCCCTGCTCATAAAAATTATTGCCGGAACATTTCTACGGTCAATACATAAAAATAAAAAAATTATAAGTAGTAGTCAATTAGCGACTAGTACCAAACACTTTTGGGATTCTTCATACTGTAGCTGTTTGTATTTATTTATATAATCCTTCTTCTTCTTGATTCCTTCTTCTTTTCCATTAATTAATAGCATATAACATTATTGACAGGCCTTATGTTAAAATTCTTTTGACTTTACTTCTTGTGACATATTTTCTCCGTATCCTTTCTTCTTATAAAATCTTCAATTCAGAGAAATTCTAACTATTGTTGTATTAATTATCATCCTCCTTCAGTTTCATTGGAGTCATTAAATTATTCGTTATTCTTCTTATCTGAGCACATTACCATCAATTGTTTTTGTTCATTTAATTTTCCTTCTGTTTGTTACCATTAAAAATATTACTTTTCCCTATTATTTCAGATTAAATCAGTTATTTATAATTAAATTATATAATCTGTTCTTACATTTTCTTGGTGTTCTGTCTTTTTATTTTAAATTATATGGTTTCAAAATAACTTGAGTAAGATGTTCTTACATGCTTTTTATTAATTCTAATGGTTGCAAAATATCTTAAGTAAGTTGTACTTACACACTTTTTGAATTTTGGGGTTTTAGTCTCTCCATTCTAAATTATATTGTTCGAAATAAGTTGAGTAAGTTGTCCTTACGTCTTTTGGAATTTTGGGGTTTTTATTCTCTTCACTTTAAATTATGTTGTTCGAAATAAGTTGAGTAAGTTGTCCTTACGTGCTTTTTGAATTTTGGGGTTTTTATTTACAATGGGTAGCTTGGTCCTGTATCCATAAAATCCGTCCCTTTTTTCTGGTTTGTTTGGAGCCTGTTTAACCGTGGTCCCTTATTTCAGGTACTCCATGTTCTCGGATTGCTGGGGTGTTCGTAATTAATTCTCTCCTTGATAATCTTCTTACCATCCGGCTCTCCCATTTTGCTGCTATGAAACTTTCACTTAAGTACCGGTCTTCCGCCATAATTCGTTCCTTTTTAACTAACCAGTATTGTACCTCCTCTAACACAACATAGTTGCTCATATTTAATCTCATTCCATTCCCTTTTACCTTTGGATTATTTGCCCAATATTTGCATGTTATCTTCCGTCTTGAAGATACGGCTGATATTGTCTGATACACTTCCATCGTTGACACATTTAACTGGGATGTAAACTTAATTAACTCCCTTTGTTCGTTAATTGGAAGGTTGAATACATTAATTAATCCACCTGCAATCATATCCTATTCTTCCTTGGTATTTATTATTTTCTTTCTACTTGTTTTTATTATTTCCTTGGTCTTCTTTTCCACGGTTTGAATATCCTTGTTGTTGTGGCTATTTTTATTTTCAGATGGCATTACACCTTGGTATTCTGTAATTTCTATTTCCTTCCTCTTCTCTTCTGTATTCGGACTTACTTTAATACCTTCTGAAGTGCTGTCCAATGTTTCATCCCAATTATTGGAACTATGGTCCATTTGTTTATTTGTCTCCTCTTGGTATGTATCTGCTTTTTGGATACGCGTATTAACATTTTCAAACTTCTCTCCGAAAGTTTTCCATATCTCCTTATTAAAATTCTCCATTTTACACTCAAATTGTTTTAAATTCTTATTATTCTCTTCAAATTTTGCATTCATCTCTTCTCTTTGCCCTTCAACCGCTTCCTTCAGTTCATGGTATTGTTTATTCATGGTTTGTTTTAAGTTTTCCTCCTGTTTCTTAAAATTCTCCTTATTTTCCTCATTGGTTTGTTTCAAGGCTTCCTCCTGTTTTCTAAAATTTTCATCTATTTTGTCAAATTTTTTCTCCTGTCTCCTAAAATTTTCTTTATTTTCCTCATTGGTTCGCTTATTATCTTCCTTCTGTTCCTTAAATTGTTCTGCCATAAATTTCATCATGTCTTGCCAATTAGGTTCTTCTCTGGCTACCGCTTTGTCTGGTTGGTCCCCTTGGGCATCCTCTTCTATTATTTCCGTTTCCGTATCCATAACTACTTCGGTTTCTTCTTTATCACCTGTCTGTTGGTCCATTTCACTGTCCGTGACTAACTCTATTTCTTGTTCCTGTCCACCTTCTTCAGTCTCCTTTTCTTCTGCCCTCTTCTTCGATTTTCCTCGGGTATTAGGCATTTCTTGTTTTCTCATAACTGCCAACGATAATTAGATTTTTTGATATATATTTTTATTAAATATCAAAATTCTTTTCTAATTACCGCCCCACGTTGGGCGCCAATTCTGTAACGTACCGCTTAAGGTGAGGCATTCACCACTTACTAGTATATTGCAATTACAAGCTTTGTTAATTCCGCCCCACAGTTGTACGCCAATTCTGTAACGTACCGCTTTTTGATGAGGTCTTTAGCGAAACGTACACCTTTAGTCAAGCCCCAAATGTTGGGTTCGCCAATTCTGTAACGTACCGCTTTTTTCGTGAGGTGTAGTAGAGTTATATTGTATGCCTCATGCAGTATGCGTCACTTTTGAATTATACTAACTGACGTTTTAAACGGTATAAATAAAGGATTTTGTTTATCTTGTTTTACTCAATCTAAAAGAAATCGAGAGTGTGTGATTTGGGGTCAAGGAGGTAATTTGTTCAGCCTTATGCAGAAGAGAGAGTAAGTATCATTATTGCCCCTCTGTTGTGACGATTCCTTCTGTATGTTGTGCTGAAATTTTCATTAACTACCCACTACAATAAATTATAACACGTTATAATTCAATATTAATTTTCAATAATATGGCTTTATTGATTATTGACTTTTGTCTCCAGCCACCAAAGTATAGGTATCACAATTAATCTTTTTAAAAAGAAAACATCATCTCGACTTTACCGAGTAAACATAGATCTGTCTAAAGAACAAAACATATATGTTGTTATTTAACCAATATTACGCTATAATAAAATACATCAGTTATTACATAATTCTTATTAATTCCCCAGGGTTCAGGGTGAAGTCTTTGTGTTATGAGAGTGTCAGAAATGGCTAATTGCTACGCTTTACAAATATCAAAAATTAATAAATAATTTTGTTTATTTTTCACATGTTACGTAGTTTCCGGAATTGCCGTAAGAGAGCAGCATGTATTTGTTTACTTTTGAAAGAAACATATGATAAAATGAATATTTTTTGTTCTATTTCACTATTAAAAAACGAGTTTTCTTCTGGATTTATTACGAAAAATGTTTATATTACCTCGCTCCGTGTTGTCCTTACTGGATTGAAGTTTTATTCTGTGATGAGGTACGTCTTGCGTTATTATTTCCTTTTCATTTCGAGTATTTTCTGATTGTCTACTAGAAGTAGGCCGAACTATATTGGATCCTCAGAATGTTTTCATCCACTGGTTTTTAATGTATATCACCATTTAATTTGGATTCCTCAGGTATGATTAGTTAGTATTCACTTTGTTTATTACTCTTGCGTGAATTTCGCCTCCTCCAACGTCCAAAAAAGGTTATTTTTTTATAATTTTTGTCGCATCGTTTCTTCAACAACTCTGGTTCAGGTCAAAATTTTTATATCTTATTAACAATACTTGTTATTTTCCATCACTCTTAGTAACACATAGTATTTTTATTATGTAGGCAGTTTGTGATTATTATAAATTTATATTTTATTTATGGAAAAATAATTCCCTTCCATTCCGGTTTATTTACTAATTTAATTCACATATCATGTTTTCTTTAATTTTTTTATGACATTGTATATAAATATTTTATCATTTTATTATCATTAAATAAATTTATATATTATTTATTTAGTCTCGAATAGTGTTCATACCCGGTACTACTTCCTGTTGTCATTTCCTTCATAGGATTATTGTAATTTTATATTATCTTTGGTAGTTAAAATTTTTATGTCTTTTAAAATTAACCCTGGGTTTTCTTACAATCTAACACAATTATTTGAAATAATATAATATTAACTTGGGTATAACAAATTGTGGTTCATACAATATAAATTACAATAAATAAATAAAATAACAAAAATCAATTAGTATTATTACATACTACTTCCATAGTTTTATCCTTTCAAAAACATACAGCACAGTTTAGTAATACATTAATTTCACTTTGGTTTTTCACCTCAATGGGTACACTAGAACTCACTTCGCACTATATACCACTCGAATTGTTTATTATGTGGAGTGACATAATTAAATTTTGAGCGAGCTTTAGTTCTACACATTTCTGACTTTTATTCTCATGATTTACTTTATTGGGACCGGGTTATGTACCGTTACAATTGTAGAAGTCTCAGTGACTTTCGATTTTGGTGAAGATCGGTTAAGGGGAAGGGGTAGTTTACCTGCAACCTTTTACGTTTTAACAAGAGTAAAGTACTTGAAAATTTATTTAAACTTTTTGAAACAATGGTAATTGTTAAAAATAAAATAATTTTGTTGCCAGGCAATAAAATTATAATTTTTTCATTTTAATGTAATATAATATTTTTCATTTAATACAGCAATAAAAAGGCAGGTAAGACACAGCCTGGCTGTTTGGCTGAAAATGATTTTAAATATAAATCTTAGAATATGGAAGTCATGTATGGTTCTCCATACCGATATTTTACTTCCATGTTCCTTAAGTAAATGGAAGTATGGTGATAGCAAAAAATCGTGTTCGAGATTATTGCAGATTCTGATTGTACTACACTCAAAACATGAAAAAAAGTCATTTTTCGAAAAGTGTCTGTGTGTCTATCTGTAGATTTTTTTCTATGGAAAACGATAACAGCCGCAAATTCGAACACAATCAAATAATTTTTTGCATACAGCCCTGATTTGTAGAGTACTCAAGACCTATTGTTTTTGGTGAAGATCGGTTAAGGGAAAAGGGTAGTTTACCAGCAACATTTATGTTTTAACAAGGGTATTTTCTATGGCAAACGATAATAGCCGCAAATTCAAACATAATCAAATAATTTTTTGCATACTGCCCTGAATTATAGAGTTATCAAGACCTGTTGTTTTTGGTGAAGATCGGTTAAGGGGAATGGGTAGTTTACCGGCAACGTTTTATGTTTGAAAAGGGTATTTTTGATGCCGAACGATAAGAGCCGCAAATTCAAACAGAATCAAATACGTTTTTGCATACAGCCCTGATTTGCAGAGTACTCAAGACCTATTGTTTTTGGTGAAGATCGGTTGAGGGAAAGGTGTAGTTTACCAGCCACGTTTTTTGTTTTAACAAGGGTATTTCTTATGGCAAACGATAACAGCCGCAAATTCAAACATAATCAAATAATATTTTTCATATAGCCCTGAATTGTAGCGTTCTCAAAACCTTTTAGTTTTGGTGAAGATCGGTTAAGGGAATAGGGTAGTTTACCAGCAACATTTTATGTTTTAACAAGGGTAAATTTTTTTATGACGAACGATAACAGCCGTACATTAAAACAGAATCAACTACTCTTCAGCATACCTATTTGAATTATACAGAACTCAAGGTCTGTTGATTTTATTGAAGATCGGTTAAGGGAAAGGGGTAGTTTACCGGCAACGTTTTATGTTCTAACAAGGGTATTTTCTATGGCAAACGATAACAGCCGCAAATTCAAATAGAATCAAATGATTATCTGCATACAGCCCTAAATTGCGGAGTTCTCATGGTCTGTTGATTTTGTTGAAGATCGGCTAAGGGAAGGGGGTAGTTTACCAGCAACATTTTATGTTTTAAGAAGGGTATTTTCTATGGCAAACGATAACAGCCGCAAATTCAAACAGAATCAAATAAATTTTGCATACAGCCCTGATTTGTAGAGTACTCAAGACTTACTGTTTTTGGTGAATATCGGTTAAGGGAAAGGGGTAGATTACCAGCAACGTTTTGTTATCAAGTGTATTTTTTATGGCTAATGATAACAGCCGCAAATTCAAACACAATCAAATAATGTTTTGCATACAGCCCTGATTTGTGGAGTACTCAAGACCTATTGTTTTTGGTGAAGATCGGTTAAGGGGAAGGAGTAGTTTACTGGCAACATTTTTATCAAGGGTATTTTATATGGCAAACGATAACAGCCGCAAATTCAAACAGAATCAAATAATGTTTTGCATACAGCCCTGACTTGTAGTGTACTCAAGACCTTTTGTTTTTGGTGAAGATCGGTAAAGGGGAAGGGGTAGGTTATCGGTAACGTTTAATGTTTTAACAAGGGTATCTCCTATGGCAAACGATAACAGCCGCAATTTCAAACAGAATCAAAAGATTATTTGTACAGCCCTATATTGCAGAGTTCTCAAGACCTATTGTTTTTGGTGAAGATCGGTTAAGGGAAAGAGGTAGTTTACCAGCAACTTTTTTTTATCAAGGGTATTTTTATTGGCAAACGATAACAGCCGCAAATTCAAACAGAATCAAATAATGTTTTGCATACAGTCCTGAGTTGTAGAGTACTCAAGACCTATTGTTTTTGGTGAAGATCGGTTAAGGGAAGGGAGTAGTTTACCAGAAACATTTTATGTTTTAAGAAGGGTATTTTCTATGGCAAACGATAACAGCCGCAAATTCAAACAGAAGTAAATAATTTTTTGCATACTTCCCTGTATTTTAGAGGTCTCAATGACTTTCGATTTTGGTGAAGATCGGTTAAGGGGAAGGGGTAGTTTACCTGCAACCTTTTACGTTTTAACAAGACTAAAGTACTTGAAAATTTATTTAATCTTTTTGAAACAATGGTAATACGTCCCTGAATTGTAGAGGTCTCAATGACTTTCGATTTTGGTGAAGATCGGTTAGGGGGAAGGGGTAGTTTACCTGCAACCTTTTACGTTTTAACAAGAGTAAAGTACTTGTAAATTTATTTAAACTTTTTGAAACAATGGTAATTGTTAAAAATAAAATAATTTTGTTGGCAGGCAATAAAATTATAATTTTTTCATTTTAATGTAATATAATATTTTTCATTTAATACAGCAATAAAAAGGCAGGTAAGACAGGTGCAACATTTGTATGTTTTAACAAGGGTAAATTTTTTTATGACGAACGATAACAGCCGTACATTAAAACAGAATCAACTACTCTTCTGCATACCTATTTGAATTATAAAGAACTCAAGGTCTGTTGATTTTGTTGAAGATCGGTTAAGGGAAAGGGGTAGTTTACCAGCAACGTTTTATGTTCTAACAAGGGTATTTTCTATGGCAAACGATAACAGCCGCAAATTCAAATAGAATCAAATGATTATTTGCATACAGCCCTAAATTGCGGAGTTCTCATGGTCTGTTGATTTTGTTGAAGATCGGCTAAGGGAAGGGGTAGTTTACCGGCAACGTTTTGTTATCAAGGGTATTTACTATGGCAAACGATAACAGCCGCAAATTCAAACAGAATCAAATAATTTTTGCATACAGCCCTGATTTGTAGAGTACTCAAGACTTACGGTTTATGGTGAATATCGGTTAAGGGAAAGGGGTAGTTTACCTGCAACGTTTTTTTATCAAGGGTATTTTCTATGGCAAACGATAACAGCCGCAAATTCAAACAGAATCAAATAAAGTTTTGCATACAGCCCTGTTTTGTAGAGTACTCAAGACCTATTGTTTTTGGTGAAGATCGGTTAAGGGGAAGGGGTAGTTTACCAGTAACGTTTTATGTTTTAACAAGGGTATTTCTTATGGCAAACGATAACAACCGCAAATTCAAACAGAATCAAAAGATTATTTGTGTACAGCCCTATATTGCAGAGTTCTCAATACCTATTGTTTTTGTTGAATATCGGTTAAGGGGAAGGGGTTGTTTACCTGCAACGTTTTTTTATCAAGGGTATTTTATATGGCAAACGATAACAGCCGCAAATTCAAACAGAATCAAATGATGTTTAGCATAGAGCCCTGATTTGTAGAGAACTCAAGACCTGTTGTTTTTGGTGAAGATCGGTAAAGGGGAAGGGGTAGTTTACCGGTAACATTTTATGTTTTAACAAGGGTATTTTCTATGGCAAACGATAACAGCCGCAAATTCAAACAGTATCAAAAGATTATTTGTGTACAACCCTAAATTGCAGAGTTCTCAAGACCTGTTGTTTTTTGGAGAAGATCGGTTAAGGGAAAGGGGTAGTTTACCAGCAACGTTTTTTTATCAAGGGTATTTTCTATGGCAAATGATAACACCCGCAAATTCAAACAGAATCAAATAATGTTTTGCATACAGCCCTGATTTGTACTGTACTCAAGACCTTTTGTTTTTGGTGAAGATCGGTTAAGGGGAAGGGGTAGTTTACCAGCAACGTTTTTTTATCAAGCGTATTTTATATGACGAACGGTAACAGCCGCAAATTCAAACAGAAGCAAATACTTTTTTGCTTACTGCCCTGAATTGTAGAGGTCTCAATGACTTTCGATTTTGGGGAAGATCGGTTAAGGGGAAGGGGTAGTTTACCGGCAACCTTTTACGTTTTAACAAGACTAAAGTACTTGAAAATTTATTTAAACTTTTTGAAACAATGGTAATACGTCCCTGAATTGTAGAGGTCTCAATGACTTTCGATTTTGGTGAAGATCGGTTAAGGGGAAGGGGTAGTTTACCTGCAACCTTTTACGTTTTAACAAGAGTAAAGTACTTGAAAATTTATTTAAACTTTTTGAAACAATGGTAATTGTTAAAAATAAAATAATTTTGTTGCCAGGCAATAAAATTATAATTTTTTCATTTTAATGTAATATAATATTTTTCATTTAATACAGCAATAAAAAGGCAGGTAAGACACAGCCTGGCTGTTTGGCTGAAAATGATTTTAAATATAAATCTTAGAATATGGAAGTCATGTATGGTTCTCCATACCGATATTTTACTTCCATGTTCCTTAAGTAAATGGAAGTATGGTGATAGCAAAAAAAAATCGTTTCGAGATTATTGCAGATTCTGGTTGTACTACACTCAAAACATGAAAAAAAGTCATTTTTCGAAAAGTGTCTGTGTGTCTATCTGTAGATTTTTTTCTATGGAAAACGATAACAGCCGCAAATTCAAACACTATCAAATAATTTTTTGCATACAGCCCTGATTTGTAGAGGTACTCAAGACCTATTGTTTTTGGTGAAGATCGGTTAAGGGAAAAGGGTAGTTTACTGGCAACGTTTTTTTTTAATCAAGGGTAATTTGTTTGTATGGCAAACAATAACAGCCGCAAATTCAAACACAATCAAATAATATTTTGCATACAGCCCTGAATTGTAGAGTTCTCCAGACCTATTGATTTTGGTAAAGATCGGTTAAGGGAAAGGGGTAGTTTACCAGCAACATTTATGTTTTAACAAGGGTATTTTCTATGGCAAACGATAATAGCTGCAAATTCAAACATAATCAAATAATTTTTTGCATACTGCACTGAATTATAGAGTTATCAAGACTTGTTGTTTTTGGTGAAGATCGGTTAAGGGGAATGGGTAGTTTACCGGCAACGTTTTATGTTTGAAAAGGGTATTTTATATGCCGAACGATAAGAGCCGCAAATTCAAACAGAATCAAATAAGTTTTTGCATACTGCACTGATTTGCAGAGTACTCAAGACCTGTTGTTTTTGGTGAAGATCGGTTGAGGTAAAGGTGTAGTTTACCAGCCACGTTTTTTGTTTTAACAAGGGTATTTTATATGGCAAACGATAACAGCCGCAAATTCAAACATAATCAAATAATATTTTCCATATAGCCCTGAATTGTAGGGTTCTCAAAACCCTTTAGTTTTGGTGAAGATCGGTTAAGGGAATAGGGTAGTTTACCTGCAACATTTTATGTTTTAACAAGGGTAAATTTTTTTGTGACGAACCATAACAGCCGTACATTAAAACAGAATCAACTACTCTTCTGATACCTTTTTGAATTATACAGAACTCAAGGTCGGTTGATTTTGTTGAAGATCGGTTAAGGGAAAGGGGTAGTTTACCAGCAACGTTTTATGTTCTAACAAGGGTATTTTCTATGGCAAACGATAACAGCCGCAAATTCAAATAGAATCAAATGATTATTTGCATACAGCCCTAAATTGCGGAGTTCTCATGGTCATTTTATTTTGCTGAAGATCGGTTAAGGGAAGGGGGTAGTTTACCAGCAACATTTTATGTTTTAAGAAGGGTATTTTCTATGGCAAACGATAATAGCCGCAAATTCAAACAGAATCAAACAATTTTTGCATACAGCCCAGATTTGTGGAGTACTCAAGACTTACTGTTTTTGGTGAATATCAGTTAATGGAAAGGGGTAGTTTACCTGCAACGTTTTGTTATCAAGGGTATTTTCTATGGCAAACGATAACAGCCGCAAATTCAAACAGAATCAAATAATGTTTTGCATACAGCCCAGATTTGTAGAGTACTCAAGACCTATTGTTTTGGTGAAGATCGGTTAATGGGAAGGGGTAGTTTACCTGTAACGTTTTATGTTTTAACAAGGGTATTTCCTATGGCAAACGATAACAGCCGCAAATTCAAACAGAATCAAAAGATTATTTGTGTACAGCCCTAAGTTGCAGAGTTCTCAAGACCTGTTGTTTTTGGTGAAGATTGGTTAAGGGAAAGGGGTAGTTTACCAGCAACGTTTTTTTATCAAGGGTATTTTCTATGGCAAACGATAACAGCCGCAAATTCAAACAGAATCAAATAATGTTTTGCATACAGCCCTGATTTATAGAGTCCTCAATACCTATTGTTTTTGGTAAAGATCGGTTAATGGAAAGGGGTAGTTTACCTGCAACGTTTTGTTATCAAGGGTATTTTCTATGGCAAACGATAACAGCCGCAAATTCAAACAGAATCAAATAATGTTTTGCATAAACCCCTGATTTGTAGAGTACTCAAGACTTACTGCTTTGGTGAATATCGGTTAAGGGAGAGGGGTAGTTTACCGGCAACTTTTTGTTATCAAGGGTATTTCTTATGGCAAACGATAACAGCCGCAAATTCAAACAGAATCAAAAGATTTTTTGTGTACAGCCCTATATTGCAGAGTACTCAAGACTTACTGTTTGTCGTGAATATCGGTTAAGGGAGAGGGGTAGTTTGCCGGCAACGTTTCGTTATCAAGGGTATTTCCTATGGCAAACGATAACAGCCGCAAATTCAAACAGAATCAAAAGATTATTTGTGTACAGCCCTATATTGCAGAGTTCTCAAGACCTATTGTTTTTGGTGAAGATCGTTTAAGGGAAAGGGGTAGTTTACCAGCAACGTTTTTTTATCAAGTTTATTTTATATGGCAAACGATAACAGCTGCAAATTCAAACAGAATCAAATAATGTTTTGCATACAGCCCTGATTTGTAGAGTACTCAAGACTTACTGTTTTTGGTGAATATCGGTTAAGGGAGAGGGGTAGTTTACCGGCAACGTTTTGTTATCAAGGGTATTTCCTATGGCAAACGATAACAGCCGCAAATTCAAACAGAATCAAAAGATTATTTGTGTACAGCCCTATATTGTAGAGTTCTCAAGACCTATTGTTTTTGGTGAAGATCGGTTATGGGAAAGGGGTAGTTTACCAGCAACGTTTTTTTATCAAGTTTATTTTATATGGCAAACAATAACAGCTGCAAATTCAAACAGAATCAAATAATGTTTTGCATACAGTCCTGATTTGTAGAGTACTCAAGACCTATTGTTTTTGGTGAAGATCGGTTAAGGGGAAGGGGTAGTTTACCTGCAACGTTTTTTTATCAAGCGTATTTCCTATGACGAACGGTAACAGCCGCAAATTCAAACAGAAGCAAAAATTTTTTTCATACGTCCCTGAATTGTAGAGTTCTCAATGATTTTCGATTTTGGTGAAGATCGGTTAAGGGGAGTTTACCTGCAACCTTTTACGTTTTAACAAGAGTAAAGTACTTGAAAATTTATTTAAACTTTTTGAAACAATGGTAATTGTTAAAAATAAAATAATTTTGTTGCCAGGCAATAAAATTATAAATTTTTCATTTTAAGTAATATAATATTTTTCATTTAATACAGCAATAAAAAGGCAGGTAAGACACAGCCTGGCTGTTTGGCTGAAAATGATTTTAAATATAAATCTTAGAATATGGAAGTCATGTATGGTTCTCCATACCGATATTTTACTTCCATGTTCCTTAAGTAAATGGAAGTATGGTGATAGCAAAAAAAATCGTGTTCGAGATTATTGCAGATTCTGATTGTACTACACTCAAAAAATGAAAAAAAGTCATTTTTCGAAAAGTGTCTGTGTGTCTATCTGTAGATTTGTTTCTATGGAAAACGATAACAGCCGCAAATTCAAACACAATCAAATAATTTTTTGCATACAGCCCTGATATGTAGAGTACTCAAGACCTATTGTTTTTGGTGAAGATCGGTTGAGGGAAAGGTGTAGTTTACCAGCCACGTTCTTTGTTTTAACAAGGGTATTTTTTATGGCAAACGATAACAGCCGCAAATTCAAACAGAATCAAATAATGTTTTGCATACAGCCCTGACTTGTAGTGTACTCAAGACCTTTTGTTTTTGGTGAAGATCGGTAAAGGGGAAGGGGTAGGTTATCGGTAACGTTTAATGTTTTAACAAGGGTATCTCCTATGGCAAACGATAACAGCCGCAATTTCAAACAGAATCAAAAGATTATTTGTACAGCCCTATATTGCAGAGTTCTCAAGACCTATTGTTTTTGGTGAAGATCGGTTAAGGGAAAGAGGTAGTTTACCAGCAACTTTTTTTTATCAAGGGTATTTTTATTGGCAAACGATAACAGCCGCAAATTCAAACAGAATCAAATAATGTTTTGCATACAGTCCTGAGTTGTAGAGTACTCAAGACCTATTGTTTTTGGTGAAGATCGGTTAAGGGAAGGGAGTAGTTTACCAGAAACATTTTATGTTTTAAGAAGGGTATTTTCTATGGCAAACGATAACAGCCGCAAATTCAAACAGAAGTAAATAATTTTTTGCATACTTCCCTGTATTTTAGAGGTCTCAATGACTTTCGATTTTGGTGAAGATCGGTTAAGGGGAAGGGGTAGTTTACCTGCAACCTTTTACGTTTTAACAAGACTAAAGTACTTGAAAATTTATTTAATCTTTTTGAAACAATGGTAATACGTCCCTGAATTGTAGAGGTCTCAATGACTTTCGATTTTGGTGAAGATCGGTTAGGGGGAAGGGGTAGTTTACCTGCAACCTTTTACGTTTTAACAAGAGTAAAGTACTTGTAAATTTATTTAAACTTTTTGAAACAATGGTAATTGTTAAAAATAAAATAATTTTGTTGGCAGGCAATAAAATTATAATTTTTTCATTTTAATGTAATATAATATTTTTCATTTAATACAGCAATTAAAAGGCAGGTAAGACAGGTGCAACATTTGTATGTTTTAACAAGGGTAAATTTTTTTATGACGAACGATAACAGCCGTACATTAAAACAGAATCAACTACTCTTCTGCATACCTATTTGAATTATAAAGAACTCAAGGTCTGTTGATTTTGTTGAAGATCGGTTAAGGGAAAGGGGTAGTTTACCAGCAACGTTTTATGTTCTAACAAGGGTATTTTCTATGGCAAACGATAACAGCCGCAAATTCAAATAGAATCAAATGATTATTTGCATACAGCCCTAAATTGCGGAGTTCTCATGGTCTGTTGATTTTGTTGAAGATCGGCTAAGGGAAGGGGGTAGTTTACCGGCAACGTTTTGTTATCAAGGGTATTTACTATGGCAAACGATAACAGCCGCAAATTCAAACAGAATCAAATAATTTTTGCATACAGCCCTGATTTGTAGAGTACTCAAGACTTACGGTTTATGGTGAATATCGGTTAAGGGAAAGGGGTAGTTTACCTGCAACGTTTTTTTATCAAGGGTATTTTCTATGGCAAACGATAACAGCCGCAAATTCAAACAGAATCAAATAAAGTTTTGCATACAGCCCTGATTTGTAGAGTACTCAAGACCTATTGTTTTTGGTGAAGATCGGTTAAGGGGAAGGGGTAGTTTACCAGTAACGTTTTATGTTTTAACAAGGGTATTTCTTATGGCAAACGATAACAACCGCAAATTCAAACAGAATCAAAAGATTATTTGTGTACAGCCCTATATTGCAGAGTTCTCAATAGCTATTGTTTTTGGTGAATATCGGTTAAGGGGAAGGGGTTGTTTACCTGCAACGTTTTTTTATCAAGGGTATTTTATATGGCAAACGATAACAGCCGCAAATTCAAACAGAATCAAATGATGTTTAGCATAGAGCCCTGATTTGTAGAGAACTCAAGACCTGTTGTTTTTGGTGAAGATCGGTAAAGGGGAAGGGGTAGTTTACCGGTAACATTTTATGTTTTAACAAGGGTATTTTCTATGGCAAACGATAACAGCCGCAAATTCAAACAGTATCAAAAGATTATTTGTGTACAGCCCTAAATTGCAGAGTTCTCAAGACCTGTTGTTTTTTGGAGAAGATCGGTTAAGGGAAAGGGGTAGTTTACCAGCAACGTTTTTTTATCAAGGGTATTTTCTATGGCAAATGATAACACCCGCAAATTCAAACAGAATCAAATAATGTTTTGCATACAGCCCTGATTTGTACTGTACTCAAGACCTTTTGTTTTTGGTGAAGATCGGTTAAGGGGAAGGGGTAGTTTACCAGCAACGTTTTTTTATCAAGCGTATTTTATATGACGAACGGTAACAGCCGCAAATTCAAACAGAAGCAAATACTTTTTTGCTTACTGCCCTGAATTGTAGAGGTCTCAATGACTTTCGATTTTGGGGAAGATCGGTTAAGGGGAAGGGGTAGTTTACCGGCAACCTTTTACGTTTTAACAAGACTAAAGTACTTGAAAATTTATTTAAACTTTTTGAAACAATGGTAATACGTCCCTGAATTGTAGAGGTCTCAATGACTTTCGATTTTGGTGAAGATCGGTTAAGGGGAAGGGGTAGTTTACCTGCAACCTTTTACGTTTTAACAAGAGTAAAGTACTTGAAAATTTATTTAAACTTTTTGAAACAATGGTAATTGTTAAAAATAAAATAATTTTGTTGCCAGGCAATAAAATTATAATTTTTTCATTTTAATGTAATATAATATTTTTCATTTAATACAGCAATAAAAAGGCAGGTAAGACACAGCCTGTTTGGCTGAAAATGATTTTAAATATAAATCTTAGAATATGGAAGTCATGTATGGTTCTCCATACCGATATTTTACTTCCATGTTCCTTAAGTAAATGGAAGTATGGTGATAGCAAAAAAAAATCGTTTCGAGATTATTGCAGATTCTGGTTGTACTACACTCAAAACATGAAAAAAAGTCATTTTTCGAAAAGTGTCTGTGTGTCTATCTGTAGATTTTTTTCTATGGAAAACGATAACAGCCGCAAATTCAAACACTATCAAATAATTTTTTGCATACAGCCCTGATTTGTAGAGGTACTCAAGACCTATTGTTTTTGGTGAAGATCGGTTAAGGGAAAAGGGTAGTTTACTGGCAACGTTTTTTTTTAATCAAGGGTAATTTGTTTGTATGGCAAACAATAACAGCCGCAAATTCAAACACAATCAAATAATATTTTGCATACAGCCCTGAATTGTAGAGTTCTCCAGACCTATTGATTTTGGTAAAGATCGGTTAAGGGAAAGGGGTAGTTTACCAGCAACATTTATGTTTTAACAAGGGTATTTTCTATGGCAAACGATAATAGCTGCAAATTCAAACATAATCAAATAATTTTTTGCATACTGCACTGAATTATAGAGTTATCAAGACTTGTTGTTTTTGGTGAAGATCGGTTAAGGGGAATGGGTAGTTTACCGGCAACGTTTTATGTTTGAAAAGGGTATTTTATATGCCGAACGATAAGAGCCGCAAATTCAAACAGAATCAAATAAGTTTTTGCATACTGCACTGATTTGCAGAGTACTCAAGACCTGTTGTTTTTGGTGAAGATCGGTTGAGGTAAAGGTGTAGTTTACCAGCCACGTTTTTTGTTTTAACAAGGGTATTTTATATGGCAAACGATAACAGCCGCAAATTCAAACATAATCAAATAATATTTTCCATATAGCCCTGAATTGTAGGGTTCTCAAAACCCTTTAGTTTTGGTGAAGATCGGTTAAGGGAATAGGGTAGTTTATCTGCAACATTTTATGTTTTAACAAGGGTAAATTTTTTTGTGACGAACCATAACAGCCGTACATTAAAATAGAATCAACTACTCTTCTGATACCTTTTTGAATTATACAGAACTCAAGGTCGGTTGATTTTGTTGAAGATCGGTTAAGGGAAAGGGGTAGTTTACCAGCAACGTTTTATGTTCTAACAAGGGTATTTTCTATGGCAAACGATAACAGCCGCAAATTCAAATAGAATCAAATGATTATTTGCATACAGCCCTAAATTGCGGAGTTCTCATGGTCATTTTATTTTGCTGAAGATCGGTTAAGGGAAGGGGGTAGTTTACCAGCAACATTTTATGTTTTAAGAAGGGTATTTTCTATGGCAAACGATAATAGCCGCAAATTCAAACAGAATCAAACAATTTTTGCATACAGCCCAGATTTGTGGAGTACTCAAGACTTACTGTTTTTGGTGAATATCAGTTAATGGAAAGGGGTAGTTTACCTGCAACGTTTTGTTATCAAGGGTATTTTCTATGGCAAACGATAACAGCCGCAAATTCAAACAGAATCAAATAATGTTTTGCATACAGCCCAGATTTGTAGAGTACTCAAGACTTATTGTTTTGGTGAAGATCGGTTAATGGGAAGGGGTAGTTTACCTGTAACGTTTTATGTTTTAACAAGGGTATTTCCTATGGCAAACGATAACAGCCGCAAATTCAAACAGAATCAAAAGATTATTTGTGTACAGCCCTAAGTTGCAGAGTTCTCAAGACCTGTTGTTTTTGGTGAAGATTGGTTAAGGGAAAGGGGTAGTTTACCAGCAACGTTTTTTTATCAAGGGTATTTTCTATGGCAAACGATAACAGCCGCAAATTCAAACAGAATCAAATAATGTTTTGCATACAGCCCTGATTTATAGAGTCCTCAATACCTATTGTTTTTGGTAAAGATCGGTTAATGGAAAGGGGTAGTTTACCTGCAACGTTTTGTTATCAAGGGTATTTTCTATGGCAAACGATAACAGCCGCAAATTCAAACAGAATCAAATAATGTTTTGCATAAACCCCTGATTTGTAGAGTACTCAAGACTTACTGCTTTGGTGAATATCGGTTAAGGGAGAGGGGTAGTTTACCGGCAACTTTTTGTTATCAAGGGTATTTCCTATGGCAAACGATAACAGCCGCAAATTCAAACAGAATCAAAAGATTTTTTGTGTACAGCCCTATATTGCAGAGTACTCAAGACTTACTGTTTGTCGTGAATATCGGTTAAGGGAGAGGGGTAGTTTGCCGGCAACGTTTCGTTATCAAGGGTATTTCCTATGGCAAACGATAACAGCCGCAAATTCAAACAGAATCAAAAGATTATTTGTGTACAGCCCTATATTGCAGAGTTCTCAAGACCTATTGTTTTTGGTGAAGATCGTTTAAGGGAAAGGGGTAGTTTACCAGCAACGTTTTTTTATCAAGTTTATTTTATATGGCAAACGATAACAGCTGCAAATTCAAACAGAATCAAATAATGTTTTGCATACAGCCCTGATTTGTAGAGTACTCAAGACTTACTGTTTTTGGTGAATATCGGTTAAGGGAGAGGGGTAGTTTACCGGCAACGTTTTGTTATCAAGGGTATTTCCTATGGCAAACGATAACAGCCGCAAATTCAAACAGAATCAAAAGATTATTTGTGTACAGCCCTATATTGTAGAGTTCTCAAGACCTATTGTTTTTGGTGAAGATCGGTTATGGGAAAGGGGTAGTTTACCAGCAACGTTTTTTTATCAAGTTTATTTTATATGGCAAACAATAACAGCTGCAAATTCAAACAGAATCAAATAATGTTTTGCATACAGTCCTGATTTGTAGAGTACTCAAGACCTATTGTTTTTGGTGAAGATCGGTTAAGGGGAAGGGGTAGTTTACCTGCAACGTTTTTTTATCAAGCGTATTTCCTATGACGAACGGTAACAGCCGCAAATTCAAACAGAAGCAAAAATTTTTTTCATACGTCCCTGAATTGTAGAGTTCTCAATGATTTTCGATTTTGGTGAAGATCGGTTAAGGGGAGTTTACCTGCAACCTTTTACGTTTTAACAAGAGTAAAGTACTTGAAAATTTATTTAAACTTTTTGAAACAATGGTAATTGTTAAAAATAAAATAATTTTGTTGCCAGGCAATAAAATTATAAATTTTTCATTTTAAGTAATATAATATTTTTCATTTAATACAGCAATAAAAAGGCAGGTAAGACACAGCCTGGCTGTTTGGCTGAAAATGATTTTAAATATAAATCTTAGAATATGGAAGTCATGTATGGTTCTCCATACCGATATTTTACTTCCATGTTCCTTAAGTAAATGGAAGTATGGTGATAGCAAAAAAAATCGTGTTCGAGATTATTGCAGAATCTGATTGTACTACACTCAAAAAATGAAAAAAAGTCATTTTTCGAAAAGTGTCTGTGTGTCTATCTGTAGATTTGTTTCTATGGAAAACGATAACAGCCGCAAATTCAAACACAATCAAATAATTTTTTGCATACAGCCCTGATATGTAGAGTACTCAAGACCTATTGTTTTTGGTGAAGATCGGTTGAGGGAAAGGTGTAGTTTACCAGCCACGTTCTTTGTTTTAACAAGGGTATTTTTTATGGCAAACGATAACAGCCGCAAATTCAAACATAATCAAATAATATTTTTCATATAGCCCTGAATAGTAGAGTTCTCAAAACCTTTTAGTTTGGTGAAGATCGGATAAGGGAATAGGGTATTTTACCGGCAACATTTTATGTTTTAACAAGGGTAAATTTTTTTATGAAGAACCATAACAGCCGTACATTAAAACAGAATCAACTACTCTTCTGCATACCTATTTGAATTATACAGAACTCAAGGTCTGTTGATTTTGTTGAAGATCGGTTAAGGGAAAGGGGTAGTTTACCAGCAACGTTTTATGTTCTAACAAGGGTATTTTCTATGGCAAACGATAACAGCCGCAAATTCAAATAGAATCAAATGATTGTTTGCATACAGCCCTAAATTGCGGAGTTCTCATTGTCTGTTGATTTTGTTGAAGATCGGTTAAGGGAAGGGGGTAGTTTACCAGCTACATTTTATTTTTTAAGAAGGGTATATTCTATGGCAAAAGATAACAGCCGCAAATTCAAACAGAATCAAATAATTTTTGCATACAGCCCTGATTTGTAGAGTACTCAAGACCTATTTTTTTTTGTGAAGATCGGTTAAGGGAAAAGGGTAGTTTACTGGCAACGTTTTTTTTTTAATCAAGGGTAATTTGTTTGTATGGCAAACAATAACAGAGGCAAATTCAAACACAATCAAATAATATTTTGCATACAGCCCTGAATTGTAGAGTTCTCCAGACCTATTGATTTTGGTAAAGATCGATTAAGGGAAAGGGGTAGTTTACCGGCAACATTTATTTTTAACAAGGGTATTTTTTATGGTAAACGATAATAGCCGCAAATTCAAACATAATCAAATAATTTTTTGCATACTGCCCTGAATTATAGAGTTATCAAGACCTGTTGTTTTTGGTGAAGATCGGTTAAGGGGAACGGGTAGTTTACTGCCAACGTTTTATGTTTTAACAAGGGTATTTCCTATGGCAAACGATAACAGCCGCAATTTCAAACAGAATCGAAAGATTATTTGTGTACAGCCCTAAGTCGCAGAGTTCTCAAGACCTGTTGTTTTTGGTGAAGATCGGTTAAGGGAAAGGGGTAGTTTAACAGCAACTTTTTTTTATCAAGGTTATTTTCTATGGCAAACGATAACAGCCGCAAATTCAAACAGAATCAATTAATGTTTTGCATACAGCCCTGATTTGTAGGGTACTCAAGACCTATTGTTTTTGGTAAAGATCGGTTACGGGGAAGGGGTAGTTTACCAGCAACGTTTTTTTATCAAGCGTATTTTCTATGACGAACGGTAACAGCCGCAAAGTCAAACAGAAGCAAATAATGTTTTGCGTACGTCCCTGAGTTGTAGAGGTCTCAATGACTTTCGATTTTGGTGAAGATCGGTTAAGGGGAAGGGGTAGTTTACTTGCAACCTTTTACGTTTTAACAAGAGTAAAGTACTTGAAAATTTATTTAAACTTTTTGAAACAATGGTAATTGTTAAAAATAAAATAATTTTGTTGCCAGGCAATAAAATTATAATTTTTTCATTTTAATGTAATATAATATTTTTCATTTAATACAGCAATAAAAAGGCAGGTAAGACACAGCCGGGCTGTTTGGCTGAAAATGATTTTAAATATAAATCTTAGAATATGGAAGTCATGTATGGTTCTCCCTACCGATATTTTACTTCCATGTTCCTTAAGTAAATGGAAGTATGGTGATAGCAAAAAAAATCGTGTTCGATATTATTGCAGATTCTGATTGTACTACACTCAAAACATGAAAAAAAGTCATTTTTCGAAAAGTGTCTGTGTGTCTATCTGTAGATTTTTTTCTATGGAAAACGATAACAGCCGCAAATTCAAACACAATCAAATAAATTTTTGCATGCAGCCCTGATTTGTAGAGTACTCAAGACCTATTGTTTTTGGTGAAGATCGGTTAAGGGAAATGGGTAGTTTACTGGCAACGTTTTTTTTTTATTCAAGGGTAATTTGTTTGTATGGCAAACAATAACAGCCGCAAATTCAAACACAATCAAATAATATTTTGCATACAGCCCTGAATTGTAGAGTTCTCCAGACCTATTGATTTTTGTAAAGATCGGTTAAGGGAAAGGGGTAGTTTACCGGCAACATTTATGTTTTAACAAGGGTATTTTATATGGCAAACGATAATAGCCGCAAATTCAAACATAATCAAATAATTTTTTGCATACTGCCCTGAATTATAGAGTTATCAAGACCTGTTGTTTTTGGTGAAGATCGGTTAAGGGGAATGGGTAGTTTACCGTCAACGTTTTATGTTTGAAAAGGGTATTTTATATGCCGAACGATAAGAGCCGCAAATTCAAACAGAATCAAATAAGTTTTTGCATACAGCCCTGATTTGCAGAGTACTCAAGACCTGTTGTTTTTGGTGAAGATCGGTTGAGGGAAAGGTGTAGTTTACCTGCCACGTTTTTTGTTTTAACAAGGGTATTTTTTATGGCAAACGATAACAGCCGCAAATTGAAACATAATCAAATAATATTTTTCATATAGCCCTGAATAGTAGAGTTCTCAAAACCTTTTAGTTTGGTGAAGATCGGTTAAGGGAATAGGGTATTTTACCGGCAACATTTTATGTTTTAACAAGGGTAAATTTTTTTATGAAGAACCATAACAGCCGTACATTAAAACAGAATCAACTACTCTTCTGCATACCTATTTGAATTATACAGAACTCAAGGTCTGTTGATTTTGTTGAAGATCGGTTAAGGGAAAGGGGTAGTTTACCAGCAACGTTTTATGTTCTAACAAGGGTATTTTCTATGGCAAACGATAACAGCCGCAAATTCAAATAGAATCAAATGATTATTTGCATACAGTCCTAAATTGCGGAGTTCTCATTGTCTGTTGATTTTGTTGAAGATCGGTTAAGGGAAGGGGGTAGTTTACCGGCAACATTTTATGTTTTAAGAAGGGTATATTCTATGGCAAAAGATAACAGCCGCAAATTCAAACAGAATCAAATTTTTTGCATACAGCCCTGATTTGTAGAGTACTCAAGACCTATTGTTTTTGGTGAAGATCGGTTAAGGGGAAGGGGTAGTTTATCGGCAACGTTTTGTTATCAAGGGTATTTCCTATGGCAAACGATAACAGCCGCAAATTCAAACAGAATCAAAAGATTATTTGTGTACAGCCCTATATTGCAGAGTTCTCAAGACCTATTGTTTTTGGTGAAGATCGGTTAAGGGAAAGGGGTAGTTTACCAGCAACGTTTTTTTATCAAGTTTATTTTACATGGCAAACGATTACAGCCGCAAATTCAAACAGAATCAAATAATGTTTTGCATACAGTCCTGATTTGTAGAGTACTCAAGACATATTGTTTTTGGTGAAGATCGGTTAAGGGGAAGGGGTAGTTTACCTGCAACGTTTTTTTATCAAGCGTATTTCCTATGACGAACGGTAACAGCCGCAAATTCAAACAGAAGCAAAAATTTTTTTCATACGTCCCTGAATTGTAGAGTTCTCAATGATTTTCGATTTTGGTGAAGATCGGTTAAGGGGAAGGGGTAGTTTACCAGCAACCTTTGACGTTTTAACAAGAGTAAAGTACTTGAAAATTTATTTAAACTTTTTGAAACAATGGTAATTGTTAAAAATAAAATAATTTTGTTGCCAGGCAATAAAATTATAATTTTTTCATTTTAATGTAATATAATATTTTTCATTTAATACAGCAATAAAAAGGCAGGTAAGACACAGCCTGGCTGTTTGGCTGAAAATGATTTTAAATATAAATCTTAGAATATGGAAGTCATGTATGGTTCTCCATACAGATATTTTACTTCCATGTTCCATAAGTAAATGGAAGTATGGTGATAGCAAAAAAAATCGTGTTCGAGATTATTGCAGATTCTGATTGTACTACACTCAAAAAATGAAAAAAAGTCATTTTTCGAAAAGTGTCTGTGTGTCTATCTGTAGATTTTTTTCTATGGAAAACGATAACAGCCGCAAATTCAAACACAATCAAATAATTTTTTGCATACAGCCCTGATTTGTAGAGTACTCAAGACCTATTGTTTTTGGTGAAGATCGGTTAAGCGAAAAGGGTAGTTTACTGGCAACATTTATGTTTTAACAAGGGTATATTTTATGGCAAACGATAATAGCCGCAAATTCAAACATAATCAAATAATTTTTTGCATACTGCCCTGAATTATAGAGCTATCAAGACCTGTTGTTTTTGGTGAAGATCGGTTAAGGGGAATGGGTAGTTTACTGGCAACGTTTTATGTTTTAACAAGGGTATTTCCTATGGCAAACGATAACAGCCGCAATTTCAAACAGAATCAAAAGATTATTTGTGTACAGCCCTAAATCGCAGAGTTCTCAAGACCTGTTGTTTTTGGTGAAGATCGGTTAAGGGAAAGGGGTAGTTTAACAGCAACTTTTTTATCAAGGGTATTTTCTATGACGAACGGTAACAGCCGCAAAGTCAAATATAATCAAATAATTTTTTGCATACTGCCCTGAATTATAGGGTTATCAAGACCTGTTGTTTTTGGTGAAGATCGGTTAAGGGGAATGGGTAGTTTACCGGTAACGTTTTATGTTTGAAAAGGGTATTTTTTATGCCGAACGATAAGAGCCGCAAATTCAAACAGAATCAAATAAGTTTTTGCATACAGCCCTGATTTGCAGAGTACTCAAGACCTATTGTTTTTGGTGAAGATCGGTTTAGCGGATAGGGTATTTTACCGGCAACATTTTATGTTTTAACAAGGGTAAATTTTTTTATGAAGAACCATAACAGCCGTACATTAAAACAGAATCAACTACTCTTCTGCATACCTATTTGAATTATACAGAACTCAAGGTGTGTTGATTTTGTTGAAGATCGGTTAAGGGAAAGGGGTAGTTTACCAGCAACGTTTTATGTTCTAACAAGGGTATTTTCTATGGCAAACGATAACAGCCGCAAATTCAAATAGAATCAAATGATTATTTGCATACAGCCCTAAATTGCGGAGTTCTCATGGTCTGTAGATTTTGTTGAAGATCGGTTAAGGGAAGGGGGTAGTTTACCTGCAACATTTTATATTTTAAGAAGGGTATATTCTATGGCAAAAGATAACAGCCGCAAATTCAAACAGAATCAAATAATATTTTTCATATAGCCCTGAATTGTAGAGTTCTCAAAACCTTTTAGTTTGGTGAAGATCGGTTAAGGGAATAGGGTATTTTACCGGCAATATTTTATGTTTTAACAAGGGTAAATTTTTATATGAAGAAACATAACAGCCGTACATTAAAACAGAATCAACTACTCTTCTGCATACCTATTTGAATTATACAGAACTCAAGGTCTGTTGATTTTGTTGAAGATCGGTTAAGGGAAAGGGGTAGTTTACCAGCAACGTTTTATGTTCTAACAAGGGTATTTTCTATGGCAAACGATAACAGCCGCAAATTCAAATAGAATCAAATGATTATTTGCATACAGCCCTAAATTGCGGAGTTCTCATGGTCTGTTGATTTTGTTGAAGATCGGTTAAGGGAAGGGGGTAGTTTACCAGCAACATTTTATGTTTTAAGAAGGGTATATTCTATGGCAAAAGATAACAGACGCAAATTCAAACAGAATCAAATAATTTTTGCATACAGCCCTGATTTGTAGAGTACTCAAGACCTATTGTTTTTGGTGAAGATCGGTTAAGGGGAAGGGGTAGTTTACCGGCAACGTTTTTTTATCAAGCGTATTTTCTATGACGAACGGTAACAGCCGCAAATTCAAACAGAAGCAAAAATTTTTTTCATTCGTCCCTGAATTGTAGAGGTCTCAATGATTTTCGATTTTGGTGAAGATCGGTTAAGGGGAAGGGGTAGTTTACCTGCAACCTTTTACGTTTTAACAAGAGAAAAGTACTTGAAAATTTATTTAAACTTTTTGAAACAATGGTAATCGTTAAAAATAAAATAATTTTGTTGCCAGACAATAAAATTATAATTTTTTCATTTTAATGTAATATAATATTTTTCATTTAATACAGCAATAAAAAGGCAGGTAAGACACAGCCTGGCTGTTTGGCTGAAAATGATTTTAAATATAAATCTTAGAATATGGAAGTCATGTATGGTTCTCCCTACCGATATTTTACTTCCATGTTCCTTAAGTAAATGGAAGTATGGTGATAGCAAAAAAAATCGTGTTCGATATTATTGCAGATTCTGATTGTACTACACTCAAAACATGAAAAAAAGTCATTTTTCGAAAAGTGTCTGTGTGTCTATCTGCAGATTTTTTTCTATGGAAAACGATAACAGCCGCAAATTCAAACACAATCAAATAATTTTTTGCATACAGCCCTGATTTGTACAGTACTCAAGACCTATTGTTTTTGGTGAAGATCGGTTAAGGGATAAGGGTAGTTTACTGGCAACGTTTTTTTTTTAATCAAGGGTAATTTGTTTGTATGGCAAACAATAAAAGCCGCAAATTCAAACACAATCAAATAATATTTTGCATACAGCCCTAAATTGTAGAGTTCTCCAGACCTATTGATTTTGGTAAAGATCGGTTAAGGGAAAGGGGTAGTTTACCAGCAACATTTATGTTTTAACAAGGGTATTTTCTATGGCAAACGATAATAGCCGCAAATTCAAACATAATCAAATAATTTTTTGCATACTGCCCTGAATTATAGAGTTATCAAGACCTGTTGTTTTTGGTGAAGATCGGTTAATGGGAATGGGTAGTTTACTCGCAAAGTTTTATGTTTTAACAAGTGTATTTCCTAAGGCAAACGATAACAGCCGCAAATTGAAACAGAATCAAAAGATTATTTGTGTACAGCCCTAAATCGCAGAGTTCTCAAGACCTGTTGTTTTTGGTGAAGATCGGTTAAGGGAAAGGGGTAGTTTACCAGCAACGTTTTTTTATCAATGGTATATTCTATGGCAAACGATAACAGCCGCAAATTCAAACAGAATCAAATAATGTTTTGCATACAGCCCTAAATTGCGGAGTTCTCATGGTCTGCTGATTTTGTTGAAGATCGGGTAAGGGAAGAGGGTAGTTTACCAGCAACATTTTATGTTTTAAGAAGGGTATTTTCTATGGCAAACGATAACAGCCGCAAATTCAAACAGAATCAAATAATTTTGCATACAGCCCTGATTTGTAGAGTACTCAAGACTTACTGTTTTTGGTGAATATCGGTTAAGGGAAAGGGGTAGTTTACCAGCAACGTTTTACGTTTTAACAAGAGTAAAGTACTTGAAAATTTATTTAAACTTTTTGAAACAATGGTAATTGTTAAAAATAAAATAATTTTGTTGCCAGGCAATAAAATTATAATTGTTTCATTTTAATGTAATATAATATTTTTCATTTAATACAGCAATAAAAGGGCAGGTAAGACACAGCCTGGCTGTTTGGCTGAAAATGATTTTAAATATAAATCTTAGAATATGGAAGTCATGTATGGTTCTCCCTACCGATATTTTACTCCCATGTTCCTTAAGTAAATGGAAGTATGGTGATAGCAAAAAAATCGTGTTCGATATTATTGCAGATTCTGATTGTACTACACTCAAAACATGAAAAAAAGTCATTTTTCGAAAAGTGTCTGTGTGTCTATCTGTAGATTTTTTTCTATGGAAAACGATAACAGCCGCAAATTCAAACACAATCAAATAATATTTTGCATACAGCCCTGACCTATTTTGTAGAGTTCTCCAGACCTATTGATTTTGGTAAAGATCGGTTAAGGGAAAGGGGTAGTTTACCTGCAACATTTATGTTTTAACAAGGGTATTTTTTATGGCAAACGATAATAGCCGCAAATTCAAACATAATCAAATAATTTTTTGCATACTGCCCTGAATTATAGAGTTATCAAGACCTGTTGTTTTTGGTGAAGATCGGTTAAGGGGAATGGGTAGTTTACCGGCAACGTTTTATGTTTGCAAAGGGTATTTTTTATGCCGAACGATAAGAGCCGCAAATTCAAACAGAATCAAATGATTATTTGCATACAGCCCTGATTTGCAGAGTACTCAAGACCTATTGTTTTTTGTGAAGATCGGTTGAGGGAAAGGTGTAGTTTACCAGCCACGTTTTTTGTTTTAACAAGGGTATTTTTTATGGCAAACGATAACAGCCGCAAATTCAAACATAATCAAATAATATTTTTCATATAGCCCTGAATTGTAGAGTTCTCAAAACCTTTTAGTTTGGTGAAGATCGGTTAAGGGAATAGGCTATTTTACCGGCAACATTTTATGTTTTAACAAGGGTAAATTTTTTTATGAAGAAACATAACAGCCGTACATTAAAACAGAATCAACTACTCTTCTGCATACCTATTTGAATTATACAGAACTCAAGGTCTGTTGATTTTGTTGAAGATCGGTTAAGGGAAAGGGGTATTTTACCTGCAACGTTTTATGTTCTAACTAGGGTATTTTATATGGCAAACGATAACAGCCGCAAATTCAAATAGAATCAAATGATTATTTGCATACAGCCCTAAATTGCGGAGTTCTCATGGTCTGTTGATTTTGTTGACGATCGGTTAAGGGAAGGGGGTAGTTTACCTGCAACATTTTATGTTTTAAGAAGGGTATATTCTATGGCAAAAGATAACAGCCGCAAATTCAAACAGAATCAAATAATTTTTGCATACAGCCCTGATTTGTAGAGTACTCAAGACTTACAGTTTTTGGTGAATATCGGTTAAGGGAGAGGGGTAGTTTACCAGCAACGTTTTGTTATCAAGGGTATTTTATATGGCAAACGATAACAGCCGCAAATTCAAACAGAATCAAAGGTTAATTTTTGTACAGCCCTATATTGCAGAGTTCTCAAGAACTATTGTTTTTGGTGAAGATCGGTTAAGGGAAAGGGGTAGTTTACCAGCAACGTTTTTTATCAAGTTTATTTTATATGGCAAACGATAACAGCCGCAAATTCAAACAGAATCAAATAATGTTTTGCATACAGCCCTTATTTGTAGAGTACTCATACCTATTGTTTTTGGTGAAGATCGTTTAAGGGGAAGGGGTAGCTTACCGTCAGGTTTTTTTATCAAGCGTATTTTCTCTGACGAACGGTAACACCCGCAAATTCAAACAGAAGCAAAAATTTTTTCATACGTCCCTGAATTGTAGAGGTCTCAATGATTTTCGATTTTGGTGAAGATCGGTTAAGGGGAAGGGGTAGTTTACCTGCAACCTTTTACGTTTTAACAAGAGTAAAGTACTTGAAAATTTATTTAAACTTTTTGAAACAATGGTAATTGTTAAAAATAAAATAATTTTGTTGCCAGGCAATAAAATTATAATTTTTTCATTTTAATGTAATATAATATTTTTCATTTAATACAGCAATAAAAAGGCAGGTAAGACACAGCCTGGCTGTTTGGCTGAAAATGATTTTAAATATAAATCTTAGAATATGGAAGTCATGTATGGTTCTCCATACCGATATTTTACTTCCATGTTCCTTAAGTAAATGGAAGTATGGTGATATAAAAAAAAATCGTGTTCGAGATTATTGCAGATTCTGATTGTACTACACTCAAAACATGAAAAAAAGTCATTTTTCGAAAATCGTATGTGTGTCTATCTGTAGATTTTTTTTATGGAAAACGATAACAGCCGCAAATTCAAACACAATCAAATAATTTTTTGCATACAGCCCTGATTTGTAGAGTACTCAAGACTTATTGTTTTTGGTGAAGATCGGTTAAGGGAAAAGGGTAGTTTACCTGCAACGTTTTTTTTTAATCAAGGGTAATTTGTTTGTTTGGCAAACAATAACAGCCGCAAATTCAAACACAATCAAATAATATTTTGCATACAGCCCTGTATTGTAGAGTTCTCCAGACCTATTGATTTTGGTAAAGATCGGTTAAGGGAAAGGGGTAGTTTACCTGCAACATTTATGTTTTAACAAGGGTATTTTCTATGGCAAACGATAGTAGCCGCAAATTCAAACATAATCAAATAATTTTTTGCATACTGCCCTGAATTATAGAGTTATCAAGACCTGTTGTTTTTGGTGAAGATCGGTTAAGGGGAATAGGTAGTTTACTCGCAAAGTTTTATGTTTTAACAAGTGTATTTCCTAAGGCAAACGATAACAGCCGCAAATTGAAACAGAATCAAAAGATTATTTGTGTACAGCCCTAAATCGCAGAGTTCTCAAGACCTGTTGTTTTTGGTGAAGATCGGTTAAGGGAAAGGGGTAGTTTACCAGCAACGTTTTTTTATCAAGGGTATTTTCTATGGCAAACGATAACAGCCGCAAATTCAAACAGAATCAAAAAATGTTTTGCATACAGCCCTAAATTGCGGAGTTCTCATGGTCTGCTGATTTTGTTGAAGATCGGGTAAGGGAAGAGGGTAGTTTACCAGCAACATTTTATGTTTTAAGAAGGGTATTTTCTATGGCAAACGATAACAGCCGCAAATTCAAACAGAATCAAATAATTTTTGCATACAGCCCTGATTTGTAGAGTACACAAGACTTACTGTTTTTGGTGAATATCGGTTAAGGGAAAGGGGTAGTTTACCAGCAACGTTTTACGTTTTAACAGGAGAAAAGTACTTGAAAATTTATTTAAACTTTTTGAAACAATGGTAATTGTTAAAAATAAAATAATTTTGTTGCCAGGCAATAAAATTATAATTTTTTCATTTTAATGTAATATAATATTTTTCATTTAATACAGCAATAAAAAGGCAGGTAAGACACAGCCTGGCTGTTTGGCTGAAAATGATTTTAAATATAAATCTTAGAATATGGAAGTCATGTATGGTTCTCCCTACCGATATTTTACTCCCATGTTCCTTAAGTAAATGGAAGTATGGTGATAGCAAAAAAATCGTGTTCGATATTATTGCAGATTCTGATTGTACTACACTCAAAACATGAAAAAAAGTCATTTTTCGAAAAGTGTGTGTGTGTCTATCTGTAGATTTTTTTCTATGGAAAACGATAACAGCCGCAAATTCAAACACAATCAAATAATATTTTGCATACAGCCCTGACCTATTTTGTAGAGTTCTCCAGACCTATTGATTTTGGTAAAGATCGGTTAAGGGAAAGGGGTAGTTTACCTGCAACATTTATGTTTTAACAAGGGTATTTTTTATGGCAAACGATAATAGCCGCAAATTCAAACATAATCAAATAATTTTTTGCATACTGCCCTGAATTATAGAGTTATCAAGACCTGTTGTTTTTGGTGAAGATCGGTTAATGGGAATGGGTAGTTTACCGGCAACGTTTTATGTTTGAAAAGGGTATTTTTTATGCCGAACGATAAGAGCCGCAAATTCAAACAGAGTCAAATAAGTTTTTGCATACACCCCTGATTTGCAGAGTACTCAAGACCTATTGTTTTTGGTGAAGATCGGTTGAGGGAAAGGTGTAGTTTACCAGCCACGTTTTTTGTTTTAACAATGGTATTTTTTATGGCAAACGATAACAGCCGCAAATTCAAACATAATCAAATAATATTTTTCATATAGCCCTGAATTGTAGAGTTCTCAAAACCTTTTAGTTTGGTGAAGATCGGTTAAGGGAATAGGCTATTTTACCGGCAACATTTTATGTTTTAACAAGGGTAAATTTTTTTATGAAGAACCATAACAGCCGTACATTAAAACAGAATCAACTACTCTTCTGCATACCTATTTGAATTATACAGAACTCAAGGTCTGTTGATTTTGTTGAAGATCGGTTAAGGGAAAGGGGTAGTTTACCGGCAACGTTTTATGTTCTAACAAGGGTATTTTTTATTGCAAACGATAACAGCCGCAAATTCAAATAGAATCAAATGCTTATTTGCATACAGCCCTAATTTGCGGAGTTCTCATGGTCTGTTGATTTTGTTGAAGATCGGTTAAGGGAAGGGGGTAGTTTACCTGCAACATTTAAAGTTTTAAGAAGGGGATATTCTATGGCAAAAGATAACAGCCGCAAATTCAAACAGAATCAAATAATTTTTGCATACAGCCCTGATTTGTAGAGTACTCAAGACTTACTGTTTTTGGTGAATATCGGTTAAGGGAGAGGGGTAGTTTACCTGCAACGTTTTGTTATCAAGGGTATTTTCTATGGCAAACGATAACAGCCGCAAATTCAAACAGAATTAAAGATTATTTGTGTACAGCCCTATATTGCAGAGTTCTCAAGACCTATTGTTTTTGGTGAAGATCGGTTAAGGGGAAGGGGTAGTTTACCGTCAAGGTTTTTTTATCAAGCGTATTTTCTCTGACGAACGGTAACAGCCGCAAATTCAAACAGAAGCAAAAAATTTTTTTCATACGTCCCTGAATTGTAGAGGTCTCAATGATTTTCGATTTTGGTGAAGATCGGTTAAGGGGAAGGGGTAGTTTACCTGCAACCTTTTACGTTTTAACAAGAGTAAAGTACTTGAAAATTTATTTAAACTTTTTGAAACAATGGTAATTGTTAAAAATAAAATACTTTTGTTGCCAGGCAATAAAATTATAATTTTTTCATTTTAATGTAATATAATATTTTTCATTTAATACAGCAATAAAAAGGCAGGTAAGACACAGCCTGGCTGTTTGGCTGAAAATGATTTTAAATATAAATCTTAGAATATGGAAGTCATGTATGGTTCTCCATACCGATATTTTACTTCCATGTTCCTTAAGTAAATGGAAGTATGGTGATAGCAAAAAAAATCGTGTTCGAGATTATTGCAGATTCTGATTGTACTACACTCAAAACATGAAAAAAAGTCATTTTTCGAAAAGTGTCTGTGTGTCTGTCTGTAGATTTTTTTCTATGGAAAACGATAACAGCCGAAAATTCAAACACAATCAAATAATTTTTTGCATATAGCCCTGATTTGTAGAGTACTCAAGACCTATTGTTTTTGGTGAAGATCGGTTAAGGGAAAGGGTAGTTTACTATCAACGTTTTTTTTTATTCAAGGGTATTTTGTTTGTATGGCAAACAATAACAGCCGCAAATTCAAACACAATCAAATAATATTTTGCATGCAGCTCTGAATTGTAGAGTTCTCCAGACCTATTGATTTTGGTAAAGATCGGTTAAGGGAAAGGGGTAGTTTACCTGCAACATTTATGTTTTAACAAGGGTATTTTTTATGGCAAACGATAATAGCCGCAAATTCAAACATAATCAAATAATTTTTTGCATACTGCCCTGAATTATAGAGTTATCAAGGCCTGTTGTTTTTGGTGAAGATCGGTTAAGGGGAATGGGTAGTTTACCGGCAACGTTTTATGTTTGCAAAGGGTATTTTTTATGCCGAACGATAAGAGCCGCAAATTCAAAGAGAATCAAATGATTATTTGCATACAGCCCTGATTTGCAGAGTACTCAAGACCTATTGTTTTTTGTGAAGATCGGTTGAGGGAAAGGTGTAGTTTACCAGCCACGTTTTTTGTTTTAACAAGGGTATTTTTTATGGCAAACGATAACAGCCGCAATTTCAAACATAATCAAATAATATTTTTCATATAGCCCTGAATTGTAGAGTTCTCAAAACCTTTTAGTTTGGTGAAGATCGGTTAAGGGAATAGGCTATTTTACCGGCAACATTTTATGTTTTAACAAGGGTAAATTTTTTTATGAAGAACCATAACAGCCGTACATTAAAACAGAATCAACTACTCTTCTGCATACCTATTTGAATTATACAGAACTCAAGGTATGTTGATTTTGTTGAAGATCGGTTAAGGGAAAGGGGTATTTTACCTGCAACGTTTTATGTTCTAACTAGGGTATTTTATATGGCAAACGATAACAGCCGCAAATTCAAATAGAATCAAATGATTATTTGCATACAGCCCTAAATTGCGGAGTTCTCATGGTCTGTTGATTTTGTTGAAGATCGGTTAAGGGAAGGGGGTAGTTTACCAGCAACATTTTATGTTTTAAGAAGGGTATATTCTATGGCAAAAGATAACAGCCGCAAATTCAAACAGAATCAAATAATTTTTGCATACAGCCCTGATTTGTAGAGTACTCAAGACTTACAGTTTTTGGTGAATATCGGTTAAGGGAGAGGGGTAGTTTACCAGCAACGTTTTGTTATCAAGGGTATTTTATATGGCAAACGATAAAAGCCGCAAATTCAAACAGAATCAAAGGTTAATTTTTGTACAGCCCTATATTGCAGAGTTCTCAAGAACTATTGTTTTTGGTGAAGATCGGTTAAGGGAAAGGGGTAGTTTACCAGCAACGTTTTTTTATCAAGTTTATTTTATATGGCAAACGATAACAGCCGCAAATTCAAACAGAATCAAATAATGTTTTGCATACAGCCCTTATTTGTAGAGTACTCATACCTATTGTTTTTGGTGAAGATCGTTTAAGGGGAAGGGGTAGCTTACCGTCAAGGTTTTTTTATCAAGCGTATTTTCTCTGACGAACGGTAACACCCGCAAATTCAAACAGAAGCAAAAATTTTTTCATACGTCCCTGAATTGTAGAGGTCTCAATGATTTTCGATTTTGGTGAAGATCGGTTAAGGGGAAGGGGTAGTTTACCTGCAACCTTTTACGTTTTAACAAGAGTAAAGTACTTGAAAATTTATTTAAACTTTTTGAAACAATGGTAATTGTTAAAAATAAAATAATTTTGTTGCCAGGCAATAAAATTATAATTTTTTCATTTTAATGTAATATAATATTTTTCATTTAATACAGCAATAAAAAGGCAGGTAAGACACAGCCTGGCTGTTTGGCTGAAAATGATTTTAAATATAAATCTTAGAATATGGAAGTCATGTATGGTTCTCCATACCGATATTTTACTTCCATGTTCCTTAAGTAAATGGAAGTATGGTGATAGCAAAAAAAATCGTGTTCGAGATTATTGCAGATTCTGATTGTACTACACTCAAAACATGAAAAAAAGTCATTTTTCGAAAATCGTCTGTGTGTCTATCTGTAGATTTTTTTTATGGAAAACGATAACAGCCGCAAATTCAAACACAAACAAATAATTTTTTGCATACAGCCCTGATTTGTAGAGTACTCAAGACCTTTTGTTTTTGGTGAAGATCGGTTAAGGGAAAAGGGTAGTTTACCAGCAACATTTTTTTTTTAATCAAGGGTAATTTGTTTGTTTGGCAAACAATAACAGCCGCAAATTCAAACACAATCAAATAATATTTTGCATACAGCCCTGCATTGTAGAGTTCTCCAGACCTATTGATTTTGGTAAAGATCGGTTAAGGGAAAGGGGTAGTTTACCTGCAACATTTATGTTTTAACAAGGGTATTTTCTATGGCAAACGATAGTAGCCGCAAATTCAAACATAATCAAATAATTTTTTGCATACTGCCCTGAATTATAGAGTTATCAAGACCTGTTGTTTTTGGTGAAGATCGGTTAAGGGGAACGGGTAGTTTACTGCCAACGTTTTATGTTTTAACAAGGGTATTTCCTATGGCAAACGATAACAGCCGCAATTTCAAACAGAATCGAAAGATTATTTGTGTACAGCCCTAAGTCGCAGAGTTCTCAAGACCTGTTGTTTTTGGTGAAGATCGGTTAAGGGAAAGGGGTAGTTTAACAGCAACTTTTTTTTATCAAGGTTATTTTCTATGGCAAACGATAACAGCCGCAAATTCAAACAGAATCAATTAATGTTTTGCATACAGCCCTGATTTGTAGGGTACTCAAGACCTATTGTTTTTGGTAAAGATCGGTTACGGGGAAGGGGTAGTTTACCAGCAACGTTTTTTTATCAAGCGTATTTTCTATGACGAACGGTAACAGCCGCAAAGTCAAACAGAAGCAAATAATGTTTTGCGTACGTCCCTGAGTTGTAGAGGTCTCAATGACTTTCGATTTTGGTGAAGATCGGTTAAGGGGAAGGGGTAGTTTACTTGCAACCTTTTACGTTTTAACAAGAGTAAAGTACTTGAAAATTTATTTAAACTTTTTGAAACAATGGTAATTGTTAAAAATAAAATAATTTTGTTGCCAGGCAATAAAATTATAATTTTTTCATTTTAATGTAATATAATATTTTTCATTTAATACAGCAATAAAAAGGCAGGTAAGACACAGCCTGGCTGTTTGGCTGAAAATGATTTTAAATATAAATCTTAGAATATGGAAGTCATGTATGGTTCTCCCTACCGATATTTTACTTCCATGTTCCTTAAGTAAATGGAAGTATGGTGATAGCAAAAAAAATCGTGTTCGATATTATTGCAGATTCTGATTGTACTACACTCAAAACATGAAAAAAAGTCATTTTTCGAAAAGTGTCTGTGTGTCTATCTGTAGATTTTTTTCTATGGGAAACGATAACAGCCGCAAATTCAAACACAATCAAATAATATTTTGCATACAGCCCTGACCTATTTTGTAGAGTTCTCCAGACCTATTGATTTTGGTAAAGATCGGTTAAGGGAAAGGGGTAGTTTACCTGCAACATTTATGTTTTAACAAGGGTATTTTTTATGGCAAACGATAATAGCCGCAAATTCAAACATAATCAAATAATTTTTTGCATACTGCCCTGAATTATAGAGTTATCAAGACCTGTTGTTTTTGGTGAAGATCGGTTAAGGGGAATGGGTAGTTTACCGGCAACGTTTTATGTTTGAAAAGGGTATTTTTTATGCCGAACGATAAGAGCCGCAAATTCAAACAGAATCAAATAAGTTTTTGCATACAGCCCTGATTTGCAGAGTACTCAAGACCTATTGTTTTTGGTGAAGATCGGTTGAGGGAAAGGTGTAGTTTACCAGCCACGTTTTTTGTTTTAACAAGGGTATTTTTTATGGCAAACGATAACAGCCGCAAATTCAAACATAATCAAATAATATTTTTCATATAGCCCTGAATTGTAGAGTTCTGAAAACCTTTTAGTTTGGTGAAGATCGGTTAAGGGAATAGGCTATTTTACCGGCAACATTTTATGTTTTAACAAGGGTAAATTTTTTTATGAAGAACCATAACAGCCGTACATTAAAACAGAATCAACTACTCTTCTGCATACCTATTTGAATTATACAGAACTCAAGGTATGTTGATTTTGTTGAAGATCGGTTAAGGGAAAGGGGTATTTTACCTGCAACGTTTTATGTTCTAACAAGGGTATTTTATATGGCAAACGATAACAGCCGCAAATTCAAATAGAATCAAATGATTATTTGCATACAGCCCTAAAGTGCGGAGTTCTCATGGTCTGTTGATTTTGTTGAAGATCGGTTAAGGGAAGGGGGTAGTTTAACTGCAACATTTTATGTTTTAAGAAGGGTATATTCTATGGCAAAAGATAACAGCCGCAAATTCAAACAGAATCAAATAATTTTTGCATACAGCCCTGATTTCTAGAGTACTCAAGACTTACTGTTTTTGGTGAATATCGGTTAAGGGAGAGGGGTAGTTTACCTGCAAAGTTTTGTTATCAAGGGTATTTTCTATGGTAAACGATAACAGCCGCAAATTCAAACAGAATCAAAGGTTAATTTTTGTACAGCCCTATATTGCAGAGTTCTCAAGACCTATTGTTTTTGGTGAATATCGGTTAAGGGAAAGGGGTAGTTTACCAGCAACGTTTTACGTTTTAACAGGAGAAAAGTACTTGAAAATTTATTTAAACTTTTTGAAACAATGGTAATTGTTAAAAATAAAATAATTTTGTTGCCAGGCAATAAAATTATAATTTTTTCATTTTAATGTAATATAATATTTTTCATTTAATACAGCAATAAAAAGGCAGGTAAGACACAGCCTGGCTGTTTGGCTGAAAATGATTTTAAATATAAATCTTAGAATATGGAAGTCATGTATGGTTCTCCCTACCGATATTTTACTTCCATGTTCCTTAAGTAAATGGAAGTATGGTGATAGCAAAAAAAATCGTGTTCGATATTATTGCAGATTCTGATTGTACTACACTCAAAACATGAAAAAAAGTCATTTTTCGAAAAGTGTCTGTGTGTCTATCTGCAGATTTTTTTCCATGGAAAACGATAACAGCCGCAAATTCAAACACAATCAAATAATATTTTGCATACAGCCGTGACCTATTTTGTAGAGTTCTCCAGACCTATTGATTTTGGTAAAGATCGGTTAAGGGAAAGGGGTAGTTTACCTGCAACATTTATGTTTTAACAAGGGTATTTTTTATGGCAAACGATAATAGCCGCAAATTCAAACATAATCAAATAATTTTTTGCATACTGCCCTGAATTATAGAGTTATCAAGACCTGTTGTTTTTGGTGAAGATCGGTTAATGGGAATGGGTAGTTTACCGGCAACGTTTTATGTTTGAAAAGGGTATTTTTTATGCCGAACGATAAGAGCCGCAAATTCAAACAGAATCAAATAAGTTTTTGCATACAGCCCTGATTTGCAGAGTACTCAAGACCTATTGTTTTTGGTGAAGATCGGTTGAGGGAAAGGTGTAGTTTACCAGCCACGTTTTTTGTTTTAACAAGGGTATTTTTTATGGCAAACGATAACAGCCGCAAATTCAAACATAATCAAATAATATTTTTCATATAGCCCTGAATTGTAGAGTTCTCAAAACCTTTTAGTTTGGTGAAGATCGGTTAAGGGAATAGGCTATTTTACCGGCAACATTTTATGTTTTAACAAGTGTAAATTTTTTTATGAAGAACCATAACAGCCGTACATTAAAACAGAATCAACTACTCTTCTGCATACCTATTTGAATTATACAGAACTCAAGGTATGTTGATTTTGTTGAAGATCGGTTAAGGGAAAGGGGTATTTTACCTGCAACGTTTTATGTTCTAACAAGGGTATTTTATATGGCAAACGATAACAGCCGCAAATTCAAATAGAATCAAATGATTATTTGCATACAGCCCTAAATTGCGGAGTTCTCATGGTCTGTTGATTTTGTTGAAGATCGGTTAAGGGAAGGGGGTAGTTTAACTGCAACATTTTATGTTTTAAGAAGGGTATATTCTATGGCAAAAGATAACAGCCGCAAATTCAAACAGAATCAAATAATTTTTGCATACAGCCCTGATTTGTAGAGTACTCAAGACTTACAGTTTTTGGTGAATATCGGTTAAGGGAGAGGGGTAGTTTACCAGCAACGTTTTGTTATCAAGGGTATTTTCTATGGCAAACGATAACAGCCGCAAATTCAAACAGAATCAAAGGTTAATTTTTGTACAGCCCTATATTGCAGAGTTCTCAAGAACTATTGTTTTTGGTGAAGATCGGTTAAGGGAAAGGGGTAGTTTACCAGCAACGTTTTTTTATCAAGTTTATTTTATATGGCAAACGATAACAGCCGCAAATTCAAACAGAATCAAATAATGTTTTGCATACAGCCCTTATTTGTAGAGTACTCATACCTATTGTTTTTGGTGAAGATCGTTTAAGGGGAAGGGGTAGCTTACCGTCAAGGTTTTTTTATCAAGCGTATTTTCTCTGACGAACGGTAACACCCGCAAATTCAAACAGAAGCAAAAATTTTTTCATACGTCCCTGAATTGTAGAGGTCTCAATGATTTTCGATTTTGGTGAAGATCGGTTAAGGGGAAGGGGTAGTTTACCTGCAACCTTTTACGTTTTAACAAGAGTAAAGTACTTGAAAATTTATTTAAACTTTTTGAAACAATGGTAATTGTTAAAAATAAAATAATTTTGTTGCCAGGCAATAAAATTATAATTTTTTCATTTTAATGTAATATAATATTTTTCATTTAATACAGCAATAAAAAGGCAGGTAAGACACAGCCTGGCTGTTTGGCTGAAAATGATTTTAAATATAAATCTTAGAATATGGAAGTCATGTATGGTTCTCCATACCGATATTTTACTTCCATGTTCCTTAAGTAAATGGAAGTATGGTGATAGCAAAAAAAATCGTGTTCGAGATTATTGCAGATTCTGATTGTACTACACTCAAAACATGAAAAAAAGTCATTTTTCGAAAATCGTCTGTGTGTCTATCTGTAGATTTTTTTCTATGGAAAACGATAACAGCCGCAAATTCAAACACAATCAAATAATTTTTTGCATACAGCCCTGATTTGTAGAGTACTCAAGACGTATTGTTTTTGGTGAAGATCGGTTAAGGGAAAAGGGTAGTTTACCGGCAACGTTTTTTTTTTAATCAAGGGTAATTTGTTTGTTTGGCAAACAATAACAGCCGCAAATTCAAACACAATCAAATAATATTTTGCATACAGCCCTGCATTGTAGAGTTCTCCAGACCTATTGATTTTGGTAAAGATCGGTTAAGGGAAAGGGGTTGTTTACCTGCAACATTTATGTTTTAACAAGGGTATTTTCTATGGCAAACGATAATAGCCGCAAATTCAAACAGAATCAAATAATTTTTTGCATACTGCCCTGAATTATAGAGTTATCAAGACCTGTTGTTTTTGGTGAAGGTCGGTTAAGGGGATTGGGTAGTTTACTGGCAACGTTTTATGTTTTAACAAGTGTATTTCCTATGGCAAACGATAACAGCCGCAATTTCAAACAGAATCAAAAGATTATTTGTGTACAGCCCTAAATTGCAGAGTTCTCAAGACCTGTTGTTTTTGGTGAAGATTGGTTAAGGGAAAGGGGTAGTTTACCAGCAACGTTTTTTTATCAAGGGTATTTTCTATGGCAAACGATAACAGCCGCAAATTCAAACAGAATCAAATAATGTTTTGCATACAGCCCTGATTAGTAGAGTACTCAAGACCTATTGTTTTTGGTAAAGATCGGTTAAGGGGAAGGGGTAGTTTACCAACAACGTTTTTTTATCAAGCGTATTTTTTATGACGAACGGTAACAGCCGGAAAGTCAAACAGAAGCAAATAATGTTTTGTATGCGTCCCTGAATTGTAGAGGTCTCAATGCCTTTCGATTTTGGTGAAGATCGGTTAAGGGGAAGGGGTAGTTTACCTGCAACCTTTTAGGTTTTAACAAGAGTAAAGTACTTGAAAATTTATTTAAACTTTTTGAAACAATGGTAATTGTTAAAAATAAAATAATTTTGTTGCCAGGCAATAAAATTATAATTTTTTCATTTTAATGTAATATAATATTTTTCATTTAATACAGCAATAAAAAGGCAGGTAAGACACAGCCTGGCTGTTTGGCTGAAAATGATTTTAAATATAAATCTTAGAATATGGAAGTCATGTATGGTTCTCCCTACCGATATTTTACTTCCATGTTCCTTAAGTAAATGGAAGTATGGTGATAGCAAAAAAAATCGTGTTCGAGATTATTGCAGATTCTGATTGTACTACACTCAAAAAATGAAAAAAAGTCATTTTTCGAAAAGTGTCTGTGTGTCTATCTGTAGATTTTTTTCTATGGAAAACGATAACAGCCGCAAATTCAAACACAATCAAATAATTTTTTGCATACAGCCCTGATTTGTAGAGTACTCAAGACCTATTGTTTTTGGTGAAGATCGGTTAAGGGAAAAGGGTAGTTTACCAGCAACGTTTTTTTTTAATCAAGGGTAATTTGTTTGTTTGGCAAACAATAACAGCCGCAAATTCAAACACAATCAAATAATATTTTGCATACAGCCCTGTATTGTAGCGTTCTCCAGACCTATTGATTTTGGTAAAGATCGGTTAAGGGAAAGGGGTAGTTTACCTGCAACATTTATGTTTTAACAAGGGTATTTTCTATGGCAAACGATAGTAGCCGCAAATTCAAACAGAATCAAATAATTTTTTGCATACTGCCCTGAATTATAGAGTTATCAAGACCTGTTGTTTTTGGTGAAGATCGGTTAAGGGGAATAGGTAGTTTACTCGCAAAGTTTTATGTTTTAACAAGTGTATTTCCTAAGGCAAACGATAACAGCCGCAAATTGAAACAGAATCAAAAGATTATTTGTGTACAGCCCTAAATCGCAGAGTTCTCAAGACCTGTTGTTTTTGGTGAAGATCGGTTAAGGGAAAGGGGTAGTTTACCAGCAACGTTTTTTTATCAAGGGTATTTTCTATGGCAAACGATAACAGCCGCAAATTCAAACAGAATCAAAAAATGTTTTGCATACAGCCCTAAATTGCGGAGTTCTCATGGTCTGCTGATTTTGTTGAAGATCGGGTAAGGGAAGAGGGTAGTTTACCAGCAACATTTTATGTTTTAAGAAGGGTATTTTCTATGGCAAACGATAACAGCCGCAAATTCAAACAGAATCAAATAATTTTTGCATACAGCCCTGATTTGTAGAGTACACAAGACTTACTGTTTTTGGTGAGTATCGGTTAAGGGAAAGGGGTAGTTTACCAGCAACGTTTTACGTTTTAACAGGAGAAAAGTACTTGAAAATTTATTTAAACTTTTTGAAACAATGGTAATTGTTAAAAATAAAATAATTTTGTTGCCAGGCAATAAAATTATAATTTTTTCATTTTAATGTAATATAATATTTTTCATTTATTACAGCAATAAAAAGGCAGGTAAGACACAGCCTGGCTGTTTGGCTGAAAATGATTTTAAATATAAATCTTAGAATATGGAAGTCATGTATGGTTCTCCCTACCGATATTTTACTTCCATGTTCCTTAAGTAAATGGAAGTATGGTGATAGCAAAAAAAATCGTGTTCGATATTATTGCAGATTCTGATTGTACTACACTCAAAACATGAAAAAAAGTCATTTTTCGAAAAGTGTCTGTGTGTCTATCTGTAGATTTTTTTCTATGGAAAACGATAACAGCCGCAAATTCAAACACAATCAAATAATATTTTGCATACAGCCCTGACCTATTTTGTAGAGTTCTCCAGACCTATTGATTTTGGTAAAGATCGGTTAAGGGAAAGGGGTAGTTTACCTGCAACATTTATGTTTTAACAAGGGTATTTTTTATGGCAAACGATAATAGCCGCAAATTCAAACATAATCAAACAATTTTTTGCATACTGCCCTGAATTATAGAGTTATCAAGACCTGTTGTTTTTTGTGTAGATCGGTTAAGGGGAATGGGTAGTTTACCATCAACGTTTTATGTTTGAAAAGGGTATTTTTTATGCCGAACGATAAGAGCCGCAAATTCAAACACAATCAAATAATTTTTTGCATACAGCCCTGATTTGTAGAGTACTCAAGACCTATTGTTTTTGGTGAAGATCGGTTGAGGGAAAGGTGTAGTTTACCAGCCACGTTTTTTGTTTTAACAAGGGTATTTTTTATGGCAAACGATAACAGCCGCAAATTCAAACATAATCAAATAATATTTTTCATATAGCCCTGAATTGTAGAGTTCTCAAAACCTTTTAGTTTGGTGAAGATCGGTTAAGGGAATAGGCTATTTTACCGGCAACATTTTATGTTTTAACAAGGGTAAATTTTTTTATGAAGAACCATAACAGCCGTACATTAAAACAGAATCAACTACTCTTCTGCATACCTATTTGAATTATACAGAACTCAAGGTATGTTGATTTTGTTGAAGATCGGTTAAGGGAAAGGGGTATTTTACCTGCAACGTTTTATGTTCTAACAAGGGTATTTTATATGGCAAACGATAACAGCCGCAAATTCAAATAGAATCAAATAATGTTTTGCATACAGCCCTTATTTGTAGAGTACTCATACCTATTGTTTTTGGTGAAGATCGGTTAAGGGGAAGGGGTAGCTTACCGTCAAGGTTTTTTTATCAAGCGTAATTTCTCTGACGAACTGTAACAGCCGCAAAGTCAAACAGAAGCAAATAATGTTTTGCATACGTCCCTGAATTGTAGAGGTCTCAATGTCTTTCGATTTTGGTGAAGATCGGTTAAGGGGAAGGGATAGTTTACCTGCAACCTTTTACGTTTTAACAAGAGTAAAGTACTTGAAAATTTATTTAAACTTTTTGAAACAATTGTAATTGTTAAAAATAAAATAATTTTGTTGCCAGGCAATAAAATTATAATTTTTTCACTTTAATGTAATATAATATTTTTCATTTAATACAGCAATAAAAAGGCAGGTAAGACACAGCCTGGCTGTTTGGCTGAAAATGATTTTAAATATAAATCTTAGAATATGGAAGTCATGTATGGTTCTCCATACCGATATTTTACTTCCATGTTCCTTAAGTAAATGGAAGTATGGTGATAGCAAAAAAAATCGTGTTCGAGATTATTGCAGATTCTGATTGTACTACACTCAAAAAATGAAAAAAAGTCATTTTTCGAAAAGTGTCTGTGTGTCTATCTGTAGATTTTTTTCTATGGAAAACGATAACAGCCGCAAATTCAAACACAATCAAATAATTTTTTGCATACAGCCCTGATTTGTAGAGTACTCAAGACGTATTGTTTTTGGTGAAGATCGGTTAAGGGAAAAGGGTAGTTTACCGGCAACGTTTTTTTTTTAATCAAGGGTAATTTGTTTGTTTGGCAAACAATAACAGCCGCAAATTCAAACACAATCAAATAATATTTTGCATACAGCCCTGTATTGTAGAGTTCTCCAGACCTATTGATTTTGGTAAAGATCGGTTAAGGGAAAGGGGTTGTTTACCTGCAACATTTATGTTTTAACAAGGGTATTTTCTATGGCAAACGATAATAGCCGCAAATTCAAACAGAATCAAATAATTTTTTGCATACTGCCCTGAATTATAGAGTTATCAAGACCTGTTGTTTTTGGTGAAGGTCGGTTAAGGGGATTGGGTAGTTTACTGGCAACGTTTTATGTTTTAACAAGTGTATTTCCTATGGCAAACGATAACAGCCGCAATTTCAAACAGAATCAAAAGATTATTTGTGTACAGCCCTAAATTGCAGAGTTCTCAAGACCTGTTGTTTTTGGTGAAGATTGGTTAAGGGAAAGGGGTAGTTTACCAGCAACGTTTTTTTATCAAGGGTATTTTCTATGGCAAACGATAACAGCCGCAAATTCAAACAGAATCAAATAATGTTTTGCATACAGCCCTGATTAGTAGAGTACTCAAGACCTATTGTTTTTGGTAAAGATCGGTTAAGGGGAAGGGGTAGTTTACCAACAACGTTTTTTTATCAAGCGTATTTTTTATGACGAACGGTAACAGCCGCAAAGTCAAACAGAAGCAAATAATGTTTTGTATGCGTCCCTGAATTGTAGAGGTCTCAATGCCTTTCGATTTTGGTGAAGATCGGTTAAGGGGAAGGGGTAGTTTACCTGCAACCTTTTAGGTTTTAACAAGAGTAAAGTACTTGAAAATTTATTTAAACTTTTTGAAACAATGGTAATTGTTAAAAATAAAATAATTTTGTTGCCAGGCAATAAAATTATAATTTTTTCATTTTAATGTAATATAATATTTTTCATTTAATACAGCAATAAAAAGGCAGGTAAGACACAGCCTGGCTGTTTGGCTGAAAATGATTTTAAATATAAATCTTAGAATATGGAAGTCATGTATGGTTCTCCCTACCGATATTTTACTTCCATGTTCCTTAAGTAAATGGAAGTATGGTGATAGCAAAAAAAATCGTGTTCGAGATTATTGCAGATTCTGATTGTACTACACTCAAAAAATGAAAAAAAGTCATTTTTCGAAAAGTGTCTGTGTGTCTATCTGTAGATTTTTTTCTATGGAAAACGATAACAGCCGCAAATTCAAACACAATCAAATAATTTTTTGCATACAGCCCTGATTTGTAGAGTACTCAAGACCTATTGTTTTTGGTGAAGATCGGTTAAGGGAAAAGGGTAGTTTACCAGCAACGTTTTTTTTTAATCAAGGGTAATTTGTTTGTTTGGCAAACAATAACAGCCGCAAATTCAAACACAATCAAATAATATTTTGCATACAGCCCTGTATTGTAGCGTTCTCCAGACCTATTGATTTTGGTAAAGATCGGTTAAGGGAAAGGGGTAGTTTACCTGCAACATTTATGTTTTAACAAGGGTATTTTCTATGGCAAACGATAGTAGCCGCAAATTCAAACATAATCAAATAATTTTTTGCATACTGCCCTGAATTATAGAGTTATCAAGACCTGTTGTTTTTGGTGAAGATCGGTTAAGGGGAATAGGTAGTTTACTCGCAAAGTTTTATGTTTTAACAAGTGTATTTCCTAAGGCAAACGATAACAGCCGCAAATTCAAACAGAATCAAAAAATGTTTTGCATACAGCCCTAAATTGCGGAGTTCTCATGGTCTGCTGATTTTGTTGAAGATCGGGTAAGGGAAGAGGGTAGTTTACCAGCAACATTTTATGTTTTAAGAAGGGTATTTTCTATGGCAAACGATAACAGCCGCAAATTCAAACAGAATCAAATAATTTTTGCATACAGCCCTGATTTGTAGAGTACACAAGACTTACTGTTTTTGGTGAGTATCGGTTAAGGGAAAGGGGTAGTTTACCAGCAACGTTTTACGTTTTAACAGGAGAAAAGTACTTGAAAATTTATTTAAACTTTTTGAAACAATGGTAATTGTTAAAAATAAAATAATTTTGTTGCCAGGCAATAAAATTATAATTTTTTCATTTTAATGTAATATAATATTTTTCATTTATTACAGCAATAAAAAGGCAGGTAAGACACAGCCTGGCTGTTTGGCTGAAAATGATTTTAAATATAAATCTTAGAATATGGAAGTCATGTATGGTTCTCCCTACCGATATTTTACTTCCATGTTCCTTAAGTAAATGGAAGTATGGTGATAGCAAAAAAAATCGTGTTCGATATTATTGCAGATTCTGATTGTACTACACTCAAAACATGAAAAAAAGTCATTTTTCGAAAAGTGTCTGTGTGTCTATCTGTAGATTTTTTTCTATGGAAAACGATAACAGCCGCAAATTCAAACACAATCAAATAATATTTTGCATACAGCCCTGACCTATTTTGTAGAGTTCTCCAGACCTATTGATTTTGGTAAAGATCGGTTAAGGGAAAGGGGTAGTTTACCTGCAACATTTATGTTTTAACAAGGGTATTTTTTATGGCAAACGATAATAGCCGCAAATTCAAACATAATCAAACAATTTTTTGCATACTGCCCTGAATTATAGAGTTATCAAGACCTGTTGTTTTTTGTGTAGATCGGTTAAGGGGAATGGGTAGTTTACCGGCAACGTTTTATGTTTGAAAAGGGTATTTTTTATGCCGAACGATAAGAGCCGCAAATTCAAACACAATCAAATAATTTTTTGCATACAGCCCTGATTTGTAGAGTACTCAAGACCTATTGTTTTTGGTGAAGATCGGTTGAGGGAAAGGTGTAGTTTACCAGCCACGTTTTTTGTTTTAACAAGGGTATTTTTTATGGCAAACGATAACAGCCGCAAATTCAAACATAATCAAATAATATTTTTCATATAGCCCTGAATTGTAGAGTTCTCAAAACCTTTTAGTTTGGTGAAGATCGGTTAAGGGAATAGGCTATTTTACCGGCAACATTTTATGTTTTAACAAGGGTAAATTTTTTTATGAAGAACCATAACAGCCGTACATTAAAACAGAATCAACTACTCTTCTGCATACCTATTTGAATTATACAGAACTCAAGGTATGTTGATTTTGTTGAAGATCGGTTAAGGGAAAGGGGTATTTTACCTGCAACGTTTTATGTTCTAACAAGGGTATTTTATATGGCAAACGATAACAGCCGCAAATTCAAATAGAATCAAATAATGTTTTGCATACAGCCCTTATTTGTAGAGTACTCATACCTATTGTTTTTGGTGAAGATCGGTTAAGGGGAAGGGGTAGCTTACCGTCAAGGTTTTTTTATCAAGCGTAATTTCTCTGACGAACTGTAACAGCCGCAAAGTCAAACAGAAGCAAATAATGTTTTGCATACGTCCCTGAATTGTAGAGGTCTCAATGTCTTTCGATTTTGGTGAAGATCGGTTAAGGGGAAGGGGTAGTTTACCTGCAACCTTTTACGTTTTAACAAGAGTAAAGTACTTGAAAATTTATTTAAACTTTTTGAAACAATTGTAATTGTTAAAAATAAAATAATTTTGTTGCCAGGCAATAAAATTATAATTTTTTCACTTTAATGTAATATAATATTTTTCATTTAATACAGCAATAAAAAGGCAGGTAAGACACAGCCTGGCTGTTTGGCTGAAAATGATTTTAAATATAAATCTTAGAATATGGAAGTCATGTATGGTTCTCCATACCGATATTTTACTTCCATGTTCCTTAAGTAAATGGAAGTATGGTGATAGCAAAAAAAATCGTGTTCGAGATTATTGCAGATTCTGATTGTACTACACTCAAAAAATGAAAAAAAGTCATTTTTCGAAAAGTGTCTGTGTGTCTATCTGTAGATTTTTTTCTATGGAAAACGATAACAGCCGCAAATTCAAACACAATCAAATAATTTTTTGCATACAGCCCTGATTTGTAGAGTACTCAAGACGTATTGTTTTTGGTGAAGATCGGTTAAGGGAAAAGGGTAGTTTACCGGCAACGTTTTTTTTTTAATCATGGGTAATTTGTTTGTTTGGCAAACAATAACAGCCGCAAATTCAAACACAATCAAATAATATTTTGCATACAGCCCTGTATTGTAGAGTTCTCCAGACCTATTGATTTTGGTAAAGATCGGTTAAGGGAAAGGGGTTGTTTACCTGCAACATTTATGTTTTAACAAGGGTATTTTCTATGGCAAACGATAATAGCCGCAAATTCAAACATAATCAAATAATTTTTTGCATACTGCCCTGAATTATAGAGTTATCAAGACCTGTTGTTTTTGGTGAAGATCGGTTAAGGGGAATGGGTAGTTTACTCGCAAAGTTTTATGTTTTAACAAGTGTATTTCCTAAGGCAAACGATAACAGCCGCAAATTGAAACAGAATCAAAAGATTATTTGTGTACAGCCCTAAATCGCAGAGTTCTCAAGACCTGTTGTTTTTGGTGAAGATCGGTTAGGGGAAAGGGGTAGTTTACCAGCAACGTTTTTTTATCAAGGGTATTTTCAATGGCAAACGATAACAGCCGCAAATTCAAACAGAATCAAAAAATGTTTTGCATACAGCCCTAAATTGCGGAGTTCTCATGGTCTGCTGATTTTGTTGAAGATCGGGTAAGGGAAGAGGGTAGTTTACCAGCAACATTTTATGTTTTAAGAAGGGTATTTTCTATGGCAAACGATAACAGCCGCAAATTCAAACAGAATCAAATAATTTTTGCATACAGCCCTGATTTGTAGAGTACTCAAGACTTACTGTTTTTGGTGAATATCGGTTAAGGGAAAGGGGTAGTTTACCAGCAACGTTTTACGTTTTAACAGGAGAAAAGTACTAGAAAATTTATTTAAACTTTTTGAAACAATGGTAATTGTTAAAAATAAAATAATTTTGTTGCCAGGCAATAAAATTATAATTTTTTCATTTTAATGTAATATAATATTTTTCATTTAATACAGCAATAAAAAGGCAGGTAAGACACAGCCTGGCTGTTTGGCTGAAAATGATTTTAAATATAAATCTTAGAATATGGAAGTCATGTATGGTTCTCCCTACCGATATTTTACTTCCATGTTCCTTAAGTAAATGGAAGTATGGTGATAGCAAAAAAAATCGTGTTCGATATTATTGCAGATTCTGATTGTACTACACTCAAAACATGAAAAAAAGTCATTTTTCGAAAAGTGTCTGTGTGTCTATCTGTAGATTTTTTTCCATGGAAAACGATAACAGCCGCAAATTCAAACACAATCAAATAATATTTTGCATACAGCGGTGACCTATTTTGTAGAGTTCTCCAGACCTATTGATTTTGGTAAAGATCGGTTAAGGGAAAGGGGTAGTTTACCTGCAACATTTATGTTTTAACAAGGGTATTTTTTATGGCAAACGATAATAGCCGCAAATTCAAACATAATCAAATAATTTTTTGCATACTGCCCTGAATTATAGAGTTATCAAGACCTGTTGTTTTTTGTGAAGATCGGTTAAGGGGAATGGGTAGTTTACCGGCAACGTTTTATGTTTGAAAAGGGTATTTTTTATGCCGAACGATAAGAGCCGCAAATTCAAACAGAATCAAATAAGTTTTTGCATACAGCCCTGATTTGCAGAGTACTCAAGACCTATTGTTTTTGGTGAAGATCGGTTGAGGGAAAGGTGTAGTTTACCAGCCACGTTTTTTGTTTTAACAAGGGTATTTTTTATGGCAAACGATAACAGCCGCAAATTCAAACATAATCAAATAATATTTTTCATATAGCCCTGAATTGTAGAGTTCTCAAAACCTTTTAGTTTGGTGAAGATCGGTTAAGGGAATAGGCTATTTTACCGGCAACATTTTATGTTTTAACAAGGGTAAATTTTTTTATGAAGAACCATAACAGCCGTACATTAAAACAGAATCAACTACTCTTCTGCATACCTATTTGAATTATACAGAATTCAAGGTATGTTGATTTTGTTGAAGATCGGTTAAGGGAAATGGGTATTTTACCTGCAACGTTTTATGTTCTAACAAGGGTATTTTATATGGCAAACGATAACAGCCGCAAATTCAAATAGAATCAAATGATTATTTGCATACAGCCCTAAATTGCGGAGTTCTCATGGTCTGTTGATTTTGTTGAAGATCGGTTAAGGGAAGGGGGTAGTTTAACTGCAACATTTTATGTTTTAAGAAGGGTATATTCTATGGCAAAAGATAACAGCCGCAAATTCAAACAGAATCAAATAATTATTGCATACAGCCCTGATTTCTAGAGTACTCAAGACTTACTGTTTTTGGTGAATATCGGTTAAGGGAGAGGGGTAGTTTACCTGCAAAGTTTTGTTATCAAGGGTATTTTCTATGGTAAACGATAACAGCCGCAAATTCAAACAGAATCAAAGGTTAATTTTTGTACAGCCCTATATTGCAGAGTTCTCAAGACCTATTGTTTTTGGTGAATATCGGTTAAGGGAAAGGGGTAGTTTACCAGCAATGTTTTACGTTTTAACAGGAGAAAAGTACTTGAAAATTTATTTAAACTTTTTGAAACAATGGTAATTGTTAAAAATAAAATAATTTTGTTGCCAGGCAATAAAATTATAATTTTTTCATTTTAATGTAATATAATATTTTTCATTTAATACAGCAATAAAAAGGCAGGTAAGACACAGCCTGGCTGTTTGGCTGAAAATGATTTTAAATATAAATCTTAGAATATGGAAGTCATGTATGGTTCTCCCTACCGATATTTTACTTCCATGTTCCTTAAGTAAATGGAAGTATGGTGATAGCAAAAAAAATCGTGTTCGAGATTATTGCAGATTCTGATTGTACTACACTCAAAACATGAAAAAAAGTCATTTTTCGAAAAGTGTCTGTGTGTGTATCTGTAGATTTTTTTCCATGGAAAACGATAACAGCCGCAAATTCAAACACAATCAAATAATATTTTGCATACAGCCGTGACCTATTTTGTAGAGTTCTCCAGACCTATTGATTTTGGTAAAGATCGGTTAAGGGAAAGGGGTAGTTTACCTGCAACATTTATGTTTTAACAAGGGTATTTTTTATGGCAAACGATAATAGCCGCAAATTCAAACATAATCAAATAATTTTTTGCATACTGCCCTGAATTATAGAGTTATCAAGACCTGTTGTTTTTGGTGAAGATCGGTTAAGGGGAATGGGTAGTTTACCGGCAACGTTTTATGTTTGAAAAGGGTATTTTTTATGCCGAACGATAAGAGCCGCAAATTCAAACAGAATCAAATAAGTTTTTGCATACAGCCCTGATTTGCAGAGTACTCAAGACCTATTGTTTTTGGTGAAGATCGGTTGAGGGAAAGGTGTAGTTTACCAGCCACGTTTTTTGTTTTAACAAGGGTATTTTTTATGGCAAACGATAACAGCCGCAAATTCAAACATAATCAAATAATATTTTTCATATAGCCCTGAATTGTAGAGTTCTCAAAACCTTTTAGTTTGGTGAAGATCGGTTAAGGGAATAGGCTATTTTACCGGCAACATTTTATGTTTTAACAAGGGTAAATTTTTTTATGAAGAACCATAACAGCCGTACATTAAAACAGAATCAACTACTCTTCTGCATACCTATTTGAATTATACAGAACTCAAGGTATGTTGATTTTGTTGAAGATCGGTTAAGGGAAAGGGGTATTTTACCTGCAACGTTTTATGTTCTAACAAGGGTATTTTATATGGCAAACGATAACAGCCGCAAATTCAAACAGAATCAAATAATTTTTGCATACAGCCCTGATTTCTAGAGTACTCAAGACTTACTGTTTTTGGTGAATATCGGTTAAGGGAGAGGGGTAGTTTACCTGCAAAGTTTTGTTATCAAGGGTATTTTCTATGGTAAACGATAACAGCCGCAAATTCAAACAGAATCAAAGGTTAATTTTTGTACAGCCCTATATTGCAGAGTTCTCAAGACCTATTGTTTTTGGTGAAGATCGGTTAAGGGAAAGGGGTAGTTTACCAGCAACGTTTTTTTATCAAGTTTATTTTATATGGCATACGATAACAGCCGCAAATTCAAACACAATCAAATGATTATTTGCATACAGCCCTAAATTGCGGAGTTCTCATGGTCTGCTGATTTTATTGAAGATCGGGGAAGGGAAGAGGGTAGTTTACCAGCAACATTTTATGTTTTAAGAAGGGTATTTATTATGGCAAACGATAACAGCCGCAAATTCAAATAGAATCAAATGATTATTTGCATACAGCCCTAAATTGCGGAGTTCTCATGGTCTGCTGATTTTGTTGAAGATCGGGTAAGGGAAGAGGGTAGTTTACCAGCAACATTTTATGTTTTAAGAAGGGTATTTTCTATGGCAAACGATAACAGCCGCAAATTCAAACAGAATCAAATAATGTTTTGCATACAGCACTGATTTGTAGAGTACGCAAGACCTGTTGTTTTTGGTGAAGATCGGTTAAGGGGAAGGGGTAGTTTACCAGTAACGTTTTATGTTTTAACAAGGGTATTTCCTATGGCAAACAATAACAGCCGCAAATTCAAACAGAATCAAAAGATTATTTGTGTACAGCCCTAAATTGCATAGTTCTCAAGACCTATTGTTTTTGGTGAAGATCGGTTAAGGGGAAGGGGTAGTTTACCAGCAACGTTTTTTTATCAAGGGTATTTTTTATGGCAAACGATAACAGCCGCAAATTCAAACACAATCAAATAATTTTTTGCATATAGCCCTGATTTGTAGAGTACTCAAGACCTATTGTTTTTGGTGAAGATCGGTTAAGGGGAAAGGGTAGTTTACTGGCAACGTTTTTTTTTAATCAAGGGTAATTTGTTTGTAAGGCAAACAATAACAGCCGCAAATTCAAACACAATCAAATAATATTTTGCATACAGCCCTGAATTGTAGAGTTCTCCAGACCTATTGATTTTGGTAAAGATCGGTTAAGGCAAAGGGGTAGTTTACCAGCAACTTTTATGTTTTAACAAGGGTATTTTCAAAGGCAAATGATAATAGCCGCAAATTCAAACATAATCAAATAATTTTTTGCATACTGCCCTGAATTATAGAGTTATCAAGACCTGTTGTTTTTGGTGAAGATCGGTTAAGGGGAATGGGTAGTTTACTGGCAACGTTTTATGTTTTAACAAGGGTATTTCTTATGGCAAACGATAACAGCCGCAATTTCAAACAGAATCAAAAGGTTATTTGTGTACAGCCCTAAATTGCGGAGTTATCAAGACCTGTTGTTTTTAGTGAAGATTGGTTAAGGGAAAGGGGTAGTTTACCAGCAACGTTTTTTTATCAAGGGTATTTTCTATGGCAAACGATAACAGTCGCAAATTCAAACAGAATCAAATAATGTTTTGCATAAAGCCCTGATTTGTAGAGTACTCAAGACCTAATTTTTTTGGTAAAGATCGGTTAAGGGGAAGGGGTAGTTTACCAGCAACGTTTTTTTATCAAGCGTATTTTCTATGACGAACGGAAAACACCGCAAATTCAAACAGAAGCAAATAATTTTTTGCATCCGTCCCTGAATTGTAGAGGTCTCAATGACTTTCGATTTTGGTAAAGATCGGTTAAGGGGAAGGGGTAGTTTACCTGCAACCTTTTACGTTTTAACAAGAGTAAAGTACTTGAAAATTTATTTAAACTTTTTGAAACAATGGTAATTGTTAAAAATAAAATACTTTTGTTGCCAGGCAATAAAATTATAATTTTTTCATTTTAATGTAATATAATATTTTTCATTTAATACAGCAATAAAAAGGCAGGTAAGACACAGCCTGGCTGTTTGAATGAAAATGATTTTAAATATAAATCTTAGAATATGGAAGTCATGTATGGTTCTCCATACCGATATTTTACTTCCATGTTCCTTAAGTAAATGGAAGTATGGTGATAGCAAAAAAAATCGTGTTCGAGATTATTGCAGATTCTGATTGTACTACACTCAAAACATAAAAAAAAGTCGTTTTCCGAAAAGTGTCTGTGTGTGTGTCTGTCTGTGTGTGTGTGTCTGTGTGTCTGTGTGTCTGTAGATTTTTTTTCTATGGCAAACGATAACTGCCGCAAATTCAAACAGAATCAAATAATTTTTTGCATACAGCCCTGATTTGTAGAGTACTCACGATCCATTGTTTTTGGTGAAGATCGGTTGAGGGAAAGGGGTAGTTTACCGGCAACGGTTTTTTTTTATCAAGGGAAATTTTTTTTTGGCAAACGATAACAGCCGTAAATTCAAACAGAATCAAATAATGTTTCGTATGCAGCCCTGAATTGTAGAGTTCTCAAGATCTATCGTTTTTGGAGAAGATCGGTTAAGGGAAAGGGGTAGTTTACCAGCAACGTTTTTTTATCAAGGGTATTTTTTATGGCAAACGATAACAGCCGCAAATTCAAACAGAATCAAATAATGTTTTGCATACAGCCCTGATTTGTAGAGTACTCAAGACCTATTGTTCTTGGTAAAGATCGGTTACGGGGAAGGGGTAGTTTACCAGCAACGTTTTTTTATCAAGCGTATTTTCTATGACGAACGGTAACAGCCGCAAAGTCAAACAGAAACAAATAATGTTTTGCATACGTCCCTGAGTTGTAGAGGTCTCAATGACTTTCGATTTTGGTGAAGATCGGTTAAGGGGAAGGGGTAGTTTACTTGCAACCTTTTACGTTTTAACAAGAGTAAAGTACTTACTTGAAAATTTATTTAAACTTTTTGAAACAATGGTAATTGTTAAAAATAAAATAATTTTGTTGCCAGGCATTAAAATTATAATTTTTTCATTTTCATGTAATATAATATTTTTCATTTAATACAGCAATAAAAAGGCAGGTAAGACACAGCCTGGCTGTTTGGCTGAAAATGATTTTAAATATAAATCTTAGAATATGGAAGTCATGTATGGTTCTCCCTACCGATATTTTACTTCCATGTTCCTTAAGTAAATGGAAGTATGGTGATAGCAAAAAAAATCGTGTTCGAGATTATTGCAGATTCTGATTGTACTACACTCAAAACATGAAAAAAAGTCATTTTTCGAAAAGTGTCTGTGTGTCTATCTGTAGATTTTTTTCTATGGAAAACGATAACAGCCGCAAATTCAAACACAATCAAACAATATTTTGCATACAGCTCTGATTTGTAGAGTACTCAAGACCTATTGTTTTTGGTGAAGATCGGTTAAGGGAAAAGGGTAGTTTACTGGCAACGTTTTTTTTTTAATCAATGGTAATTTGTTTGTATGGCAAACAATAACAGCCGCAAATTCAAACACAATCAAATAATATTTTGCATACAGCCCTGAATTGTAGAGTTCTCCAGACCTATTGATTTTGGTAAAGATCGGTTAAGGGAAAGGGGTAGTTTACCGGCAACTTTTATGTTTTAACAAGGGTATTTTCTATGGCAAACGATAATAGCCGCAAATTCAAACATAATCAAATAATTTTTTGCATACTGCCCTGAATTATAGAGTTATCAAGACCTGTTGTTTTTGGTGAAGGTCGGTTAAGGGGAATGGGTAGTTTACTGGCAACGTTTTATGTTTTAACAAGGGTATTTCCTATGGCAAACGATAACAGCCGCAATTTCAAACAGAATCAAAAGATTATTTGTGTACAGCCCTAAATTGCAGAGTTCTCAAGACCTGTTGTTTTTGGTGAAGATTGGTTAAGGGAAAGGGGTAGTTTACCAGCAACGTTTTTTTATCAAGGGTATTTTCTATGGCAAACGATAACAGCCGCAAATTCAAACAGAATAAAATAATGTTTTGCATACAGCCCTGATTTGTAGAGTACTCAAGACCTACTGTTTTTGGTAAAGATCGGTTAAGGGGAAGGGGTAGTTTACCAGCAACGTTTTTTTATCAAGCGTATTTTCTATGACGAACGGTAACAGCCGCAAAGTCAAACAGAAACAAATAATGTTTTTCATACGTCCCTGAGTTGTAGAGGCCTCAATGACTTTCGATTTTGGTGAAGATCGGTTAAGGGCAAGGGGTAGTTTACTTGCAACTTTTACGTTTTAACAAGAGTAAAGTACTTGAAAATTTATTTAAACTTTTTGAAACAATGGTAATTGTTAAAAATAAAATAATTTTGTTGCCAGGCAATAAAATTATAATTTTTTCATTTTAATGTAATTTAATATTTTTCATTTAATGCAGCAATAAAAAGGCAGGTAAGACACAGCCTGGCTGTTTGGCTGAAAATGATTTTAAATATAAATCTTAGAATATGGAAGTCATGTATGGTTCTCCATACCGATATTTTACTTCCATGTTCCTTAAGTAAATGGAAGTATGGTGATAGCAAAAAAAATCGTGTTCGAGATTATTGCAGATTCTGATTGTACTACACTCAAAAACATGAAAAAAAGTCATTTTTCGAAAAGTGTCTGTGTGTCTATCTGTAGATTTTTTTCTATGGAAAACGATAACAGCCGCAAATTCAAACACAATCAAATAATTTTTTGTATATAGCCCTGATTTGTAGAGTACTCAAGACCTATTGTTTTGGTGAAGATCGGTTAAGGGAAAAGGGTAGTTTACTGGCAACTTTTTTTTTTATTCAAGGGTAATTTGTTTGTATGGCAAACAACAACAGCCGCAAATTCAAACACAATCAAATAATATTTTGCATACAGCCCTGAATTGTAGAGTTCTCCAGACCTATTGATTTTGGTAAAGATCGTTTAAGGGAAAGGGGTAGTTTACCATCAACATTTTATGTTTTAACATGGGTATTTTCTTTGGCAAACGATAGTAGCCGCAAATTCAAACAGAATCAAATAATGTTTCGTATACAGCCCTGAATTGTAGAGTTATCAAGACCTGTGGTTTTTGGAGAAGATCGGTTAAGGGAAAGGGGCAATTTAGCGGTAACGTTTTATGTTTTAACAAGTGTATTTCTTATGGCAAACGATAACAGCCGCAAATTCAAACAGAATCAACAGATTATTTGTGTACAGCCCTAAAACGCAGAGTTCCCAAGACCTGTTGTTTTTGGTGAAGATCGGTTAAGGGAAAGGGGTAGTTTACCAGCAACGTTTTTTTGTCAAGGGTATTTTTTATGGCAAACGATAACAGCCGCAAATTCAAACAGAATCAAATAATGTTTTGCATACAGCCCTGATTTGTAGAGTACTCAAGACCTATTGTTTTTGGTAAAGATCGGTTAAGGGGAAGGGGTAGTTTACCAGCAACGTTTTTTTATCAAGCGTATTTTCTATGACGAACGGTAACAGCCGCAAAGTCAAACAGAAACAAATAATGTTTTTCATACGTCCCTGAGTTGTAGAGGCCTCAATGACTTTCGATTTTGGTGAAGATCGGTTAAGGGCAAGGGGTAGTTTACTTGCAACTTTTACGTTTTAACAAGAGTAAAGTACTTGAAAATTTATTTAAACTTTTTGAAACAATGGTAATTGTTAAAAATAAAATAATTTTGTTGCCAGGCAATAAAATTATAATTTTTTCATTTTAATGTAATTTAATATTTTTCATTTAATACAGCAATAAAAAGGCAGGTAAGACACAGCCTGGCTGTTTGGCTGAAAATGATTTTAAATATAAATCTTAGAATATGGAAGTCATGTATGGTTCTCCATACCGATATTTTACTTCCATGTTCCTTAAGTAAATGGAAGTATGGTGATAGCAAAAAAAATCGTGTTCGAGATTATTGCAGATTCTGATTGTACTACACTCAAAAACATGAAAAAAAGTCATTTTTCGAAAAGTGTCTGTGTGTCTATCTGTAGATTTTTTTCTATGGAAAACGATAACAGCCGCAAATTCAAACACAATCAAATAATTTTTTGTATATAGCCCTGATTTGTAGAGTACTCAAGACCTATTGTTTTGGTGAAGATCGGTTAAGGGAAAAGGGTAGTTTACTGGCAACTTTTTTTTTTATTCAAGGGTAATTTCTTTGTATGGCAAACAACAACAGCCGCAAATTCATACACAATCAAATAATATTTTGCATACAGCCCTGAATTGAAGAGTTCTCCAGACCTATTGATTTTGGTAAAGATCGTTTAAGGGAAAGGGGTAGTTTACCATCAACATTTTATGTTTTAACATGGGTATTTTCTTTGGCAAACGATAGTAGCCGCAAATTCAAACAGAATCAAATAATGTTTCGTATACAGCCCTGAATTGTAGAGTTCTCAAGACCTGTGGTTTTTGGAGAAGATCGGTTAAGGGAAAGGGGCAATTTAGCGGTAACGTTTTATGTTTTAACAAATGTATTTCTTATGGCAAACGATAACAGCCGCAAATTCAAACAGAATCAACAGATTATTTGTGTACAGCCCTAAATCGCAGAGTTCCCAAGACCTGTTGTTTTTGGTGAAGATCGGTTAAGGGAAAGGGGTAGTTTACCAGCAACGTTTTTTTGTCAAGGGTATTTTTTATGGCAAACGATAACAGCCGCAAATTCAAACAGAATCAAATAATGTTTTGCATACAGCCCTGATTTGTAGAGTACTCAAGACCTATTTTTTTTGGTAAAGATCGGTTAAGGGGAAGGGGTAGTTTACCAGCAACGTTTTTTTATCAAGCGTATTTTCTATGACGAACGGTAACAGCCGCAAAGTCAAACAGAAACAAATAATGTTTTTCATACGTCCCTGAGTTGTAGAGGCCTCAATGACTTTCGATTTTGGTAAAGATCGGTTAAGGGCAAGGGGTAGTTTACTTGCAACTTTTACGTTTTAACAAGAGTAAAGTACTTGAAAATTAATTTAAACTTTTTGAAACAATGGTAATTGTTAAAAATAAAATAATTTTGTTGCCAGGCAATAAAATTATAATTTTTTCATTTTAATGTAATATAATATTTTTCATTTAATACAGCAATAAAAAGGCAGGTAAGACACAGCCAGGCTGTTTGGCTGAAAATGATTTTAAATATAAATCTTAGAATATGGAAGTCATGTATGGTTCTCCATACCGATATTTTACATCCATGTTCCTTAAGTAAATGGAAGTATGGTGATAGCAAAAAAAATCGTGTTCGAGATTATTGCAGATTCTGATTGTACTACACTCAAAACATGAAAAAAAGTCATTTTTCGAAAAGTGTCTGTGTGTCTATCTGTAGATTTTTTTCTATGGAAAACGATAACAGCCGCAAATTCAAACACAATCAAATAATTTTTTGCATATAGCCCTGGTTTGTAGAGTACTCAAGACCTATTGTTTTTGGTGAAGATCGGTTAAGGGAAAAGGGTAGTTTACTGGCAACTTTTTTTTTTATTCAAGGGTAATTTGTTTGTATGGCAAACAACAACAGCCGCAAATTCAAACACAATCAAATAATATTTTGCATACAGCCCTGAATTGTAGAGTTCTCCAGACCTATTGATTTTGGTAAAGATCGTTGAAGGGAAAGGGGTAGTTTACCATCAACATTTTATGTTTTAACATGGGTATTTTCTTTGGCAAACGATAGTAGCCGCAAATTCAAACAGAATCAAATAATGTTTCGTATACAGCCCTGAATTGTAGAGTTCTCAAGACCTGTGGTTTTTGGAGAAGATCGGTTAACGGAAAGGGGCAATTTAGCGGTAACGTTTTATGTTTTAACAAGTGTATTTCTTATGGCAAACGATAACAGCCGCAAATTCAAACAGAATCAACAGATTATTTGTGTACAGCCCTAAATCGCAGAGTTCCCAAGACCTGTTGTTTTTGGTGAAGATCGGTTAAGGGAAAGGGGTAGTTTACCAGCAACGTTTTTTTGTCAAGGGTATTTTTTATGGCAAACGATAACAGCCGCAAATTCAAACAGAATCAAATAATGTTTTGCATACAGCCCTGATTTGTAGAGTACTCAAGACCTATTGTTTTTGGTAAAGATCGGTTAAGGGGAAGGGGTAGTTTACCAGCAACGTTTTTTTATCAAGCGTATTTTCTATGACGAACGGTAACAGCCGCAAAGTCAAACAGAAACAAATAATGTTTTTCATACGTCCCTGAGTTGTAGAGGCCTCAATGACTTTCGATTTTGGTAAAGATCGGTTAAGGGCAAGGGGTAGTTTACTTGCAACTTTTACGTTTTAACAAGAGTAAAGTACTTGAAAATTAATTTAAACTTTTTGAAACAATGGTAATTGTTAAAAATAAAATAATTTTGTTGCCAGGCAATAAAATTATAATTTTTTCATTTTAATGTAATATAATATTTTTCATTTAATACAGCAATAAAAAGGCAGGTAAGACACAGCCTGGCTGTTTGGCTGAAAATGATTTTAAATATAAATCTTAGAATATGGAAGTCATGTATGGTTCTCCATACCGATATTTTACTTCCATGTTCCTTAAGTAAATGGAAGTATGGTGATAGCAAAAAAAATCGTGTTCGAGATTATTGCAGATTCTGATTGTACTACACTCAAAACATGAAAAAAAGTCATTTTTCGAAAAGTGTCTGTGTGTCTATCTGTAGATTTTTTTCTATGGAAAACGATAACAGCCGCAAATTCAAACACAATCAAATAATTTTTTGCATATAGCCCTGATTTGTAGAGTACTCAAGACCTATTGTTTTTGGTGAAGATCGGTTAAGGGAAAAGGGTAGTTTACTGGCAACTTTTTTTTTTATTCAAGGGTAATTTGTTTGTATGGCAAACAACAACAGCCGCAAATTCAAACACAATCAAATAATATTTTGCATACAGCCCTGAATTGTAGAGTTCTCCAGACCTATTGATTTTGGTAAAGATCTTTTAAGGGAAAGGGGTAGTTTACCATCAACATTTTATGTTTTAACATGGGTATTTTCTTTGGCAAACGATAGTAGCCGCAAATTCAAACAGAATCAAATAATGTTTCGTATACAGCCCTGAATTGTAGAGTTCTCAAGACCTGTGGTTTTTGGAGAAGATCGGTTAAGGGAAAGGGGCAATTTAGCGGTAACGTTTTATGTTTTAACAAGTGTATTTCTTATGGCAAACGATAACAGCCGCAAATTCAAACAGAATCAACAGATTATTTGTGTACAGCCCTAAATCGCAGAGTTCCCAAGACCTGTTGTTTTTGGTGAAGATCGGTTAAGGGGAAGGGGTAGTTTACCAGCAACGTTTTTTTATCAAGCGTATTTTCTATGACGAACGGTAACAGCCGCAAAGTCAAACAGAAACAAATAATGTTTTTCATACGTCCCTGAGTTGTAGAGGCCTCAATGACTTTCGATTTTGGTAAAGATCGGTTAAGGGCAAGGGGTAGTTTACTTGCAACTTTTACGTTTTAACAAGAGTAAAGTACTTGAAAATTTATTTAAACTTTTTGAAACAATGGTAATTGTTAAAAATAAAATAATTTTGTTGCCAGGCAATAAAATTATAATTTTTTCATTTTAATGTAATATAATATTTTTCATTTAATACAGCAATAAAAAGGCAGGTAAGACACAGCCAGGCTGTTTGGCTGAAAATGATTTTAAATATAAATCTTAGAATATGGAAGTCATGTATGGTTCTCCATACCGATATTTTACTTCCATGTTCCTTAAGTAAATGGAAGTATGGTGATAGCAAAAAAAATCGTGTTCGAGATTATTGCAGATTCTGATTGTACTACACTCAAAACATGAAAAAAAGTCATTTTTCGAAAAGTGTCTGTGTGTCTATCTGTAGATTGTTTTCTATGGCAAACGATAACAGCCGCAAATTCAAACACAATCAAATAATTTTTTGCATATAGCCCTGGTTTGTAGAGTACTCAAGACCTATTGTTTTTGGTGAAGATCGGTTAAGGGAAAAGGGTAGTTTACTGGCAACTTTTTTTTTTATTCAAGGGTAATTTGTTTGTATGGCAAACAACAACAGCCGCAAATTCAAACACAATCAAATAATTTTTTGCATACAGCCCTGATTTGTAGAGTACTCAAGACCTATTGTTTTTGGTGAAGATCGGTTGAGGGAAAGGTGTAGTTTACCAGCCACGTTTTTTGTTTTAACAAGGGTATTTTTTATGGCAAACGATAACAGCCACAAATTCAAACATAATCAAATAATATCTTTCATATAGCCCTGAATTGTAGAGTTCTCAAAACCTTTTAGTTTTGGTGAAGATTCGTTAAGGGAATAGGGTAGTTTACCAGCAACATTTTATGTTTTAACAAGGGTAAATTTTTTTATGACGAACGATCACAGCCGTACATTAAAACAGAATCAACTACTCTTCTGCATACCTTTTTGAATTAGACAGAACTCAAGGTCTGTTGATTTTGTTGAAGATCGGATAAGGGAAAGGCGTAGTTTACCGGCAACGTTTTATGTTCTAACAAGGGTATTTACTATGGCAAACGATAACAGCCGCAAATTCAAATAGAATCAAATGATTATTTGCATACAGCCCTAAATTGCGGAGTTCTCATGGTCTGCTGATTTTGTTGAAGATCGGGTAAGGGAAGAGGGTAGTTTACCAGCAACATTTTATGTTTTAAGAAGGGTATTTTCTATGGCAAACGATAACAGCCGCAAATTCAAACAGAATCAAATAATTTTTGCATACAGCCCTGATTTGTAGAGTACTCAAGACTTACTGTTTTTGGTGAATATCGGTTAAGGGAAAGGGGTAGTTTACCCGCAACGTTTTTTTATCAAGTGTATTTCCTATGGCAAACGATAACAGCCGCAAATTCAAACAGAATCAAATAATGTTTTGCATACAGCCCTGATTTGTAGAGTACTCAAGACCTGTTGTTTTTGGTGTAGATCGGTTAAGGGGAAGGGGTAGTTTACCTGTAACATTTTATGTTTTAACAAGGGTATTTCCTATGGCAAACGATAACCGCCGCAAATTCAAACAGAATCAAAAGATTATTTGTGTACAGCCCTAAATTGCAGAGTTCTCAAGACCTGTTGTTTTTGGTGAAGATCGGTTAAGGGGAAGGGGTAGTTTACCAGCAACGTTTTTTTACCAAGGGTATTTTCTATGGCAAACGATAACAGCCGCAAATTCAAACAGAATCAAATAATGTTTTGCATACAGCCCTGATTTGTAGAGTACTCAAGACCTATTGTTTTTGGTGAAGATCGGTTAAGGGAAAAGGGTAGTTTACTGGCAACGTTTTTTTTTAATCATGGGTAATTTGTTTGTATGGCAAACAATAACAGCCGCAAATTCAAACAGAATCAAATAATTTTTTGCATACTGCCCTGATTTGTAGAGTACTCACGATCTATTGTTTTTGGTGAAGATCGGTTTAGGGAAAGGGGCAGTTTACCGGCAACGGTTTTTTTTTATCAAGGGAAATTTTTTTTTTGGCAAACGATAACAGCCGTAAATTCAAACAGAATCAAATAATGTTTCGTATGCAGCCCTGAATTGAAGAGTTCTCAAGACCTATCGTTTTTGGAGAAGATCGGTTAAGGGAAAGGGGCAATTTAGCGGTAACGTTTTATGTTTTAACAAGGGTATTTCTTATGGCAAACGATAACAGCCGCAATTTCAAACAGAATCAAAAGGTTATTTGTGTACAGCCCTAAATTGCAGAGTTATCAAGACCTGTTGTTTTTGGTGAAGATTGGTTAAGGGAAAGGGGTAGTTTACCAGCAACGTTTTTTTATCAAGGGTATTTTCTATGGCAAACGATAACAGCCGTACATTAAAACAGAATCAACTACTCTTCTGCATACCTTTTTGAATTAGACAGAACTCAAGGTCTGTTGATTTTGTTGAAGATCGGTTAAGGGAAAGGCGTAGTTTACCGGCAACGTTTTATGTTCTAACAAGGGTATTTATTATGGCAAACGATAATAGCCGCAAATTCAAATAGAATCAAATGATTATTTGCATACAGCCCTAAATTGCGGAGTTCCCATGGTCTGCTGATTTTATTGAAGATCGGGTAAGGGAAGAGGGTAGTTTACCAGCAACATTTTATGTTTTAATAAGGGTATTTTCTATGGCAAACGATAACAGCCGCAAATTCAAATAGAATCAAATGATTATTTGCATACAGCCCTGATTTGTAGAGTACTCAAGACCTGTTGTTTTTGGTGAAGATCGGTTAAGGGAAAAGGGTAGTTTACTGGCAACGTTTCTTTTTTTATCAAGGGTAATTTGTTTGTATGGCAAACAATAACAGCCGCAAATTCAAACACAATCAAATAATATTTTGCATACTGCCCTGAATTGTAGAGTTCTCCAGACCTATTGATTTTGGTAAAGATCGGTTAAGGGAAAGGGGTAGTTTACCAGAAACTTTTTTGTTTTAACAAGGGTATTTTCTATGGCAAATGATAATAGCCGCAAATTCAAACATAATCAAATAATTTTTTGCATACTGCCCTGAATTATAGAGTTATCAAGACCTGTTGTTTTTGGTGAAGATCGGTTAAGGGGAATGGGTAGTTTACTGGCAACGTTTTATGTTTTAACAAGGGTATTTCTTATGGCAAACGATAACAGCCGCAATTTCAAACAGAATCAAAAGGTTATTTGTGTACAGCCCTAAATTGCAGAGTTATCAAGACCTGTTGTTTTTGGTGAAGATTGGTTAAGGGAAAGGGGTAGTTTACCAGCAACGTTTTTTTATCAAGGGTATTTTCTATGGCAAACGATAACAGTCGCAAATTCAAACAGAATCAAATAATGTTTTGCATAAAGCCCTGATTTGTAGAGTACTCAAGACCTATTGTTTTTGGTAAAGATCGGTTAAGGGGAAGGGGTAGTTTACCAGCAACGTTTTTTTATCAAGCGTATTTTCTATGACGAACGGAAAACACCGCAAATTCAAACAGAAGCAAATAATTTTTTGCATCCGTCCCTGAATTGTAGAGGTCTCAATGACTTTCGATTTTGGTAAAGATCGGTTAAGGGGAAGGGGTAGTTTACCTGCAACCTTTTACGTTTTAACAAGAGTAAAGTACTTGAAAATTTATTTAAACTTTTTGAAACAATGGTAATTGTTAAAAATAAAATACTTTTGTTGCCAGGCAATAAAATTATAATTTTTTCATTTTAATGTAATATAATATTTTTCATTTAATACAGCAATAAAAAGGCAGGTAAGACACAGCCTGGCTGTTTGGCTGAAAATGATTTTAAATATAAATCTTAGAATATGGAAGTCATGTATGGTTCTCCATACCGATATTTTACTTCCATGTTCCTTAAGTAAATGGAAGTATGGTGATAGCAAAAAAAATCGTGTTCGAGATTATTGCAGATTCTGATTGTACTACACTCAAAACATAAAAAAAAGTCGTTTTCCGAAAAGTGTCTGTGTGTGTGTCTGTCTGTGTGTGTGTGTCTGTGTGTCTGTGTGTCTGTAGATTTTTTTTCTATGGCAAACGATAACAGCCGCAAATTCAAACAGAATCAAATAATGTTTTGCATACAGCCCTGATTTGTAGAGTACTCAAGACCTGTTGTTTTTGGTGAAGATCGGTTAAGGGGAAGGGGTAGTTTACCTGTAACATTTTATGTTTTAACAAGGGTATTTCCTATGGCAAACGATAACCGCCGCAAATTCAAACAGAATCAAAAGATTATTTGTGTACAGCCCTAAATTGCAGAGTTCTCAAGACATATTGTTTTTGGTGAAGATCGGTTAAGGGGAAGGGGTAGTTTACCAGCAACGTTTTTTTACCAAGGGTATTTTCTATGGCAAACGATAACAGCCGCAAATTCAAACAGAATCAAATAATGTTTTGCATACAGCCCTGATTTGTAGAGTACTCAAGACCTATTGTTTTTGGTGAAGATCGGTTAAGGGAAAAGGGTAGTTTACTGGCAACGTTTTTTTTTAATCAAGGGTAATTTGTTTGTATGGCAAACAATAACAGCCGCAAATTCAAACAGAATCAAATAATTTTTTGCATACTGCCCTGATTTGTAGAGTACTCACGATCTATTGTTTTTGGTGAAGATCGGTTTAGGGAAAGGGGTAGTTTACCGGCAACGGTTTTTTTTTATCAAGGGAAATTTTTTTTTTGGCAAACGATAACAGCCGTAAATTCAAACAGAATCAAATAATGTTTCGTATGCAGCCCTGAATTGAAGAGTTCTCAAGACCTATCGTTTTTGGAGAAGATCGGTTAAGGGAAAGGGGCAATTTAGCGGTAACGTTTTATGTTTTAACAAGGGTATTTCTTATGGCAAACGATAACAGCCGCAATTTCAAACAGAATCAAAAGGTTATTTGTGTACAGCCCTAAATTGCAGAGTTATCAAGACCTGTTGTTTTTGGTGAAGATTGGTTAAGGGAAAGGGGTAGTTTACCAGCAACGTTTTTTTATCAAGGGTATTTTCTATGGCAAACGATAACAGCCGTACATTAAAACAGAATCAACTACTCTTCTGCATACCTTTTTGAATTAGACAGAACTCAAGGTCTGTTGATTTTGTTGAAGATCGGTTAAGGGAAAGGCGTAGTTTACCGGCAACGTTTTATGTTCTAACAAGGGTATTTATTATGGCAAACGATAATAGCCGCAAATTCAAATAGAATCAAATGATTATTTGCATACAGCCCTAAATTGCGGAGTTCTCATGGTCTGCTGATTTTATTGAAGATCGGGTAAGGGAAGAGGGTAGTTTACCAGCAACATTTTATGTTTTAATAAGGGTATTTTCTATGGCAAACGATAACAGCCGCAAATTCAAATAGAATCAAATGATTATTTGCATACAGCCCTAAATTGCGGAGTTCTCATGGTCTGCTGATTTTGTTGAAGATCGGGTAAGGGAAGAGGGTAGTTTACCAGCAACATTTTATGTTTTAAGAAGGGTATTTTCTATGGCAAACGATAACAGCCGCAAATTCAAACAGAATCAAATAATGTTTTGCATACAGCACTGATTTGTAGAGTACTCAAGACCTCTTGTTTTTGGTGAAGATCGGTTAAGGGGAAGGGGTAGTTTACCTGTAACGTTTTATGTTTTAACAAGGGTATTTCCTAAGGCAAACAATAACAGCCGCAAATTCAAACAGAATCAAAAGATTATTTGTGTACAGCCCTAAATTGCAGAGTTCTCAAGACCTATTGTTTTTGGTGAAGATCGGTTAAGGGGAAGGGGTAGTTTACCAGCAACGTTTTTTTATCAAGGGTATTTTTTATGGCAAACGATAACAGCCGCAAATTCAAACAGAATCAAATAATGTTTTGCATACAGCCCTGATTTGTAGAGTACTCAAGACCTGTTGTTTTTGGTGAAGATCGGTTAAGGGAAAAGGGTAGTTTACTGGCAACGTTTCTTTTTTTATCAAGGGTAATTTGTTTGTATGGCAAACAATAACAGCCGCAAATTCAAACACAATCAAATAATATTTTGCATACTGCCCTGAATTGTAGAGTTCTCCAGACCTATTGATTTTGGTAAAGATCGGTTAAGGGAAAGGGGTAGTTTACCAGAAACTTTTTTGTTTTAACAAGGGTATTTTCTATGGCAAATGATAATAGCCGCAAATTCAAACATAATCAAATAATTTTTTGCATACTGCCCTGAATTATAGAGTTATCAAGACCTGTTGTTTTTGGTGAAGATCGGTTAAGGGGAATGGGTAGTTTACTGGCAACGTTTTATGTTTTAATAAGGGTATTTTCTATGGCAAACGATAACAGCCGCAAATTCAAATAGAATCAAATGATTATTTGCATACAGCCCTAATTTGCGGAGTTCTCATGGTCTGCTGATTTTGTTGAAGATCGGGTAAGGGAAGAGGGTAGTTTACCAGCAACATTTTATGTTTTAAGAAGGGTATTTTCTATGGCAAACGATAACAGCCGCAAATTCAAACAGAATCAAATAATGTTTTGCATACAGCACTGATTTGTAGAGTACTCAAGACCTCTTGTTTTTGGTGAAGATCGGTTAAGGGGAAGGGGTAGTTTACCTGTAACGTTTTATGTTTTAACAAGGGTATTTCCTAAGGCAAACAATAACAGCCGCAAATTCAAACAGAATCAAAAGATTATTTGTGTACAGCCCTAAATTGCAGAGTTCTCAAGACCTATTGTTTTTGGTGAAGATCGGTTAAGGGGAAGGGGTAGTTTACCAGCAACGTTTTTTTATCAAGGGTATTTTTTATGGCAAACGATAACAGCCGCAAATTCAAACAGAATCAAATAATGTTTTGCATACAGCCCTGATTTGTAGAGTACTCAAGACCTGTTGTTTTTGGTGAAGATCGGTTAAGGGAAAAGGGTAGTTTACTGGCAACGTTTCTTTTTTTATCAAGGGTAATTTGTTTGTATGGCAAACAATAACAGCCGCAAATTCAATCACAATCAAATAATATTTTGCATACTGCCCTGAATTGTAGAGTTCTCCAGACCTATTGATTTTGGTAAAGATCGGTTAAGGGAAAGGGGTAGTTTACCAGAAACTTTTTTGTTTTAACAAGGGTATTTTCTATGGCAAATGATAATAGCCGCAAATTCAAACATAATCAAATAATTTTTTGCATACTGCCCTGAATTATAGAGTTATCAAGACCTGTTGTTTTTGGTGAAGATCGGTTAAGGGGAATGGGTAGTTTACTGGCAACGTTTTATGTTTTAACAAGGGTATTTCTTATGGCAAACGATAACAGCCGCAATTTCAAACAGAATCAAAAGGTTATTTGTGTACAGCCCTAAATTGCAGAGTTATCAAGACCTGTTGTTTTTGGTGAAGATTGGTTAAGGGAAAGGGGTAGTTTACCAGCAACGTTTTTTTATCAAGGGTATTTTCTATGGCAAACGATAACAGTCGCAAATTCAAACAGAATCAAATAATGTTTTGCATAAAGCCCTGATTTGTAGAGTACTCAAGACCTATTGTTTTTGGTAAAGATCGGTTAAGGGGAAGGGGTAGTTTACCAGCAACGTTTTTTTATCAAGCGTATTTTCTATGACGAACGGAAAACACCGCAAATTCAAACAGAAGCAAATAATTTTTTGCATCCGTCCCTGAATTGTAGAGGTCTCAATGACTTTCGATTTTGGTAAAGATCGGTTAAGGGGAAGGGGTAGTTTACCTGCAACCTTTTACGTTTTAACAAGAGTAAAGTACTTGAAAATTTATTTAAACTTTTTGAAACAATGGTAATTGTTAAAAATAAAATACTTTTGTTGCCAGGCAATAAAATTATAATTTTTTCATTTTAATGTAATATAATATTTTTCATTTAATACAGCAATAAAAAGGCAGGTAAGACACAGCCTGGCTGTTTGGCTGAAAATGATTTTAAATATAAATCTTAGAATATGGAAGTCATGTATGGTTCTCCATACCGATATTTTACTTCCATGTTCCTTAAGTAAATGGAAGTATGGTGATAGCAAAAAAAATCGTGTTCGAGATTATTGCAGATTCTGATTGTACTACACTCAAAACATAAAAAAAAGTCGTTTTCCGAAAAGTGTCTGTGTGTGTGTGTCTGTGTGTCTGTGTGTCTGTAGATTTTTTTTCTATGGCAAACGATAACAGCCGCAAATTCAAACAGAATCAAATAATTTTTTGCATACAGCCCTGATTTGTAGAGTACTCACGATCCATTGTTTTTGGTGAAGATCGGTTGAGGGAAAGGGGTAGTTTACCGGCAACGGTTTTTTTTTATCAAGGGAAATTTTTTTTTTGGCAAACGATAACAGCCGTAAATTCAAACAGAATCAAATAATGTTTCGTATGCAGCCCTGAATTGTAGAGTTCTCAAGATCTATCGTTTTTGGAGAAGATCGGTTAAGGGAAAGGGGTAGTTTACCAGCAACGTTTTTTTATCAAGGGTATTTTCTATGGCAAACGATAACAGCCGCAAATTCAAACAGAATCAAATAATGTTTTGCATACAGCCCTGATTTGTAGAGTACTCAAGACCTGTTGTTTTTGGTAAAGATCGGCTACGGGGAAGGGGTAGTTTACCAGCAACGTTTTTTTATCAAGCGTATTTTCTATGACGAACGGTAACAGCCGCAAAGTCAAACAGAAACAAATAATGTTTTGCATACGTCCCTGAGTTGTAGAGGTCTCAATGACTTTCGATTTTGGTGAAGATCGGTTAAGGGGAAGGGGTAGTTTACTTGCAACCTTTTACGTTTTAACAAGAGTAAAGTACTTACTTGAAAATTTATTTAAACTTTTTGAAACAATGGTAATTGTTAAAAATAAAATAATTTTGTTGCCAGGCATTAAAATTATAATTTTTTCTTTTTCATGTAATATAATATTTTTCATTTAATACAGCAATAAAAAGGCAGGTAAGACACAGCCTGGCTGTTTGGCTGAAAATGATTTTAAATATAAATCTTAGAATATGGAAGTCATGTATGGTTCTCCATACCGATATTTTACTTCCATGTTCCTTAAGTAAATGGAAGTATGGTGATAGCAAAAAAAATCGTGTTCGAGATTATTGCAGATTCTGATTGTACTACACTCAAAACATGAAAAAAGTCATTTTTCAAAAAGTGTCTGTGTGTCTATCTGTAGATTTTTTTCTATGGAAAACGATAACAGCCGCAAATTCAAACACAATCAAACAATATTTTGCATACAGCCCTGATTTGTAGAGTACTCAAGACCTATTGTTTTTGGTGAAGATCGGTTAAGGGAAAAGGGTAGTTTACTGGCAACGTTTTTTTTTTAATCAAGGGTAATTTGTTTGTATGGCAAACAATAACAGCCGCAAATTCAAACACAATCAAATAATATTTTGCATACAGCCCTGAATTGTAGAGTTCTCCAGACCTGTTGATTTTGGTAAAGATCGGTTAAGGGAAAGGGGTAGTTTACCGGCAACTTTTATGTTTTAACAAGGGTATTTTCTATGGCAAACGATAATAGCCGCAAATTCAAACATAATCAAATAATTTTTTGCATACTGCCCTGAATTATAGAGTTATCAAGACCTGTTGTTTTTGGTGAAGGACGGTTAAGGGGAATGGGTAGTTTACTGGCAACGTTTTATGTTTTAACAAGGGTATTTCCTATGGCAAACGATAACAGCCGCAATTTCAAACAGAATCAAAAGATTATTTGTGTACAGCCCTAAATTGCAGAGTTCTCAAGACCTGTTGTTTTTGGTGAAGATTGGTTAAGGGAAAGGGGTAGTTTACCAGCAACGTTTTTTTATCAAGGGTATTTTCTATGGCAAACGATAACAGCCGCAAATTCAAACAGAATAAAATAATGTTTTGCATACAGCCCTGATTTGTAGAGTACTCAAGACCTATTGTTTTTGGTAAAGATCGGTTAAGGGGAAGCCGTAGTTTACCAACAACGTTTTTTTATCAAGCGTATTTTCTATGACGAACGGTAACAGCCGCAAAGTCAAACAGAAGCAAATAATGTTTTGCATACGTCCCTGAATTGTAGAGGTCTCAATGTCTTTCGATTTTGGTGAAGATCGGTTAAGGGGAAGGTGTAGTTTACTTGCAACCTTTTACGTTTTAACAAGAGTAAAGTACTTGAAAATTTATTTAAACTTTTTGAAACAATGGTAATTGTTAAAAATAAAATAATTTTGTTGCCAGGCAATAAAATTATAATTTTTTCATTTTAATGTAATATAATATTTTTCATTTAATACAGCAATAAAAAGGCACGTAAGACACAGCCTGGCTGTTTGGCTGAAAATGATTTTAAATATAAATCTTAGAATATGGAAGTCATGTATGGTTCTCCCTACCGATATTTTACTTCCATGTTCCTTAAGTAAATGGAAGTATGGTGATAGCAAAAAAAATCGTGTTCGAGATTATTGCAGATTCTGATTGTACTACACTCAAAACATGAAAAAAAGTCATTTTTCGAAAAGTGTCTGTGTGTCTATCTGTAGATTTTTTTCTATGGAAAACGATAACAGCCGCAAATTCAAACACAATCAAATAATTTTTTGCATATAGCCCTGATTTGTAGAGTACTCAAGACCTATTGTTTTTGGTGAAGATCGGTTAAGGGAAAAGGGTAGTTTACTGGCAACTTTTTTTTTTATTCAAGGGTAATTTGTTTGTATGGCAAACAACAACAGCCGCAAATTCAAACACAATCAAATAATATTTTGCATACAGCCCTGAATTGTAGAGTTCTCCAGACCTATTGATTTTGGTAAAGATCGTTTAAGGGAAAGGGGTAGTTTACCATCAACATTTTATGTTTTAACATGGGTATTTTCTTTGGCAAACGATAGTAGCCGCAAATTCAAACAGAATCAAATAATGTTTCGTATACAGCCCTGAATTGTAGAGTTCTCAAGACCTGTGGTTTTTGGAGAAGATCGGTTAAGGGAAAGGGGCAATTTAGCGGTAACGTTTTATGTTTTAAGAAGTGTATTTCTTATGGCAAACGATAACAGCCGCAAATTCAAACAGAATCAACAGATTATTTGTGTACAGCCCTAAATCGCACAGTTCCCAAGACCTGTTGTTTTTGGTGAAGATCGGTTAAGGGAAAGGGGTAGTTTACCAGCAACGTTTTTTTGTCAAGGGTATTTTTTATGGCAAACGATAACAGCCGCAAATTCAAACAGAATCAAATAATGTTTTGCATACAGCCCTGATTTGTAGAGTACTCAAGACCTATTGTTTTTGGTAAAGATCGGTTAAGGGGAAGGGGTAGTTTACCAGCAACGTTTTTTTATCAAGCGTATTTTCTATGACGAACGGTAACAGCCGCAAAGTCAAACAGAAACAAATAATGTTTTTCATACGTCCCTGAGTTGTAGAGGCCTCAATGACTTTCGATTTTGGTGAAGATCGGTTAAGGGCAAGGGGTAGTTTACTTGCAACTTTTACGTTTTAACAAGAGTAAAGTACTTGAAAATTTATTTAAACTTTTTGAAACAATGGTAATTGTTAAAAATAAAATAATTTTGTTGCCAGGCAATAAAATTATAATTTTTTCATTTTAATGTAATTTAATATTTTTCATTTAATACAGCAATAAAAAGGCAGGTAAGACACAGCCTGGCTGTTTGGCTGAAAATGATTTTAAATATAAATCTTAGAATATGGAAGTCATGTATGGTTCTCCATACCGATATTTTACTTCCATGTTCCTTAAGTAAATGGAAGTATGGTGATAGCAAAAAAAATCGTGTTCGAGATTATTGCAGATTCTGATTGTACTACACTCAAAACATGAAAAAAAGTCATTTTTCGAAAAGTGTCTGTGTGTCTATCTGTAGATTTTTTTTTTTGGAAAACGATAACAGCCGCAAATTCAAACACAATCAAATAATTTTTTGCATACAGCCCTGATTTGTAGAGTACTCAAGACCTATTGTTTTTGGTGAAGATCGGTTGAGGGAAAGGTGTAGTTTACCAGCCACGTTTTTTGTTTTAACAAGGGTATTTACTATGGCAAACGATAACAGCCGCAAATTCAAATAGAATCAAATGATTATTTGCATACAGCCCTAAATTGCGGAGTTCTCATGGTCTGCTGATTTTGTTGAAGATCGGGTAAGGGAAGAGGGTAGTTTACCAGCAACATTTTATGTTTTAAGAAGGGTATTTTCTATGGCAAACGGTAACAGCCGCAAATTCAAACAGAATCAAATAATGTTTTGCATACAGCCCTGATTTGTAGAGTACTCAAGGCCTGTTGTTTTTGGTGAAGATCGGTTAATGGGAAGGGGTAGTTTACCTGTAACATTTTATGTTTTAACAAGGGTATTTCCTATGGCAAACGATAACCGCCGCAAATTCAAACAGAATCAAAAGATTATTTGTGTACAGCCCTAAATTGCAGAGTTCTCAAGACCTATTGTTTTTGGTGAAGATCGGTTAAGGGGAAGGGGTAGTTTACCAGCAACGTTTTTTTACCAAGGGTATTTTCTATGGCAAACGATAACAGCCGCAAATTCAAACAGAATCAAATAATGTTTTGCATACAGCCCTGATTTGTAGAGTACTCACACCTGTTGTTTTTGGTGAAGATCGGTTAAGGGAAAAGGGTAGTTTACTGGCAACGTTTTTTTTTAATCAAGGGTAATTTGTTTGTATGGCAAACAATAACAGCCGCAAATTCAAACAGAATCAAATAATTTTTTGCATACAGCCCTGATTTGTAGAGTACTCACGATCTATTGTTTTTGGTGAAGATCGGTTTAGGGAAAGGGGTAGTTTACCGGCAACGGTTTTTTTTTATCAAGGGAAATTTTTTTTTTGGCAAACGATAACAGCCGTAAATTCAAACAGAATCAAATAATGTTTCGTATGCAGCCCTGAATTGTAGAGTTCTCAAGACCTATCGTTTTTGGAGAAGATCGGTTAAGGGAAAGGGGCAATTTAGCGGTAACGTTTTATGTTTTAACAAGGGTATTTCTTATGGCAAACGATAACAGCCGCAATTTCAAACAGAATCAAAAGTTTATTTGTGTACAGCCCTAAATTGCAGAGTTATCAATACCTGTTGTTTTTGGTGAAGATTGGTTAAGGGAAAGGGGTAGTTTACCAGCAACGTTTTTTTATCAAGGGTATTTTCTATGGCAAACGATAACAGTCGCAAATTCAAACAGAATCAAATAATGTTTTGCATAAAGCTCTGATTTGTAGAGTACTCAAGACCTGTTGTTTTTGGTAAAGATCGGTTGAGGGGAAGGGGTAGTTTACCAGCAACGTTTTTTTATCAAGCGTATTTTCTATGACGAACGGAAAACACCGCAAATTCAAACAGAAGCAAATAATTTTTTGCATCCGTCCCTGAATTGTAGAGGTCTCAATGATTTTCGATTTTGGTAAAGATCGGTTAAGGGGAAGGGGTAGTTTACCTGCAACCTTTTAGGTTTTAACAAGAGTAAAGTACTTGAAAATTTATTTAAACTTTTTGAAACAATGGTAATTGTTAAAAATAAAATACTTTTGTTGCCAGGCAATAAAATTATAATTTTTTCATTTTAATGTAATATAATATTTTTCATTTAATACAGCAATAAAAAGGCAGGTAAGGCACAGCCTGGCTGTTTGGCTGAAAATGATTTTAAATATAAATCTTAGAATATGGAAGTCATGTATGGTTCTCCATACCGATATTTTACTTCCATGTTCCTTAAGTAAATGGAAGTATGGTGATAGCAAAAAAAATCGTGTTCGAGATTATTGCAGATTCTGATTGTACTACACTCAAAACATAAAAAAAAGTCGTTTTCCGAAAACTGTCTGTGTGTGTGTCTGTCTGTGTGTGTGTGTCTGTGTGTCTGTGTGTCTGTAGATTTTTTTTCTATGGCAAACGATAACTGCCGTAAATTCAAACAGAATCAAATAATTTTTTGCATACAGCCCTGATTTGTAGAGTACTCACGATCTGTTGTTTTTGGTGAAGATCGGTTGAGGGAAAGGGGTAGTTTACCGGCAACGGTTTTTTTTTATCAAGGGAGATTTTTTTTTGGCAAACGATAACAGCCGTAAATTCAAACAGAATCAAATAATGTTTCGTATGCAGCCCTGAATTGTAGAGTTCTCAAGACCTATCGTTTTTGGAGAAGATCGGTTAAGGGAAAGGGGCAATTTAGCGGTAACGTTTTATGTTTTAACAAGTGTATTTCCTATGGCAAACGATAACAGCCGCAAATTCAAACAGAATCAAAAGATTATTTGTGTACAGCCCTAAATCGCAGAGTTCTCAAGACCTGTTGTTTTTGGTGAAGATCGGTTAAGGGAAAGGGGTAGTTTACCAGCAACGTTTTTTTATCAAGGGTATTATTTATGGCAAACGATAACAGCCGCAAATTCAAACAGAATCAAATAATGTTTTGCATACAGCCCTGATTTGTAGAGTACTCAAGACCTATTGTTTTTGGTAAAGATCGGTTACGGGGAAGGGGTAGTTTACCAGCAACGTTATTTTATCAAGCGTATTTTCTATGACGAACGGTAAAAGCCGCAAAGTCAAACAGAAACAAATAATGTTTTGCATACGTCCCTGAGTTGTAGAGGTCTCAATGACTCTCGATTTTGGTGAAGATCGGTTAAGGGGAAGGGGTAGTTTACTAGCAACCTTTTACGTTTTAACAAGAGTAAAGTACTTGAAAATTTATTTAAACTTTTTGAAACAATGGTAATTGTTAAAAATAAAATAATTTTGTTGCCAGGCATTAAAATTATAATTTTTTTCATTTTAATGTAATATAATATTTTTCATTTAATACAGCAATAAAAAGGCAGGTAAGACACAGCCTGGCTGTTTGGCTGAAAATGATTTTAAATATAAATCTTAGAATATGGAAGTCATGTATGGTTCTCCATACCGATATTTTACTTCCATGTTCCTTAAGTAAATGGAAGTATGGTGATAGCAAAAAAAATCGTGTTCGAGATTATTGCAGATTCTGATTGTACTACACTCAAAACATGAAAAAAGTCATTTTTCGAAAAGTGTCTGTGTGTCTATCTGTAGATTTTTTTCTATGGAAAACGATAACAGCCGCAAATTCAAACACAATCAAACAATATTTTGCATACAGCCCTGATTTGTAGAGTACTCAAGACCTATTGTTTTTGGTGAAGATCGGTTAAGGGAAAAGGGTAGTTTACTGGCAACGTTTTTTTTTTAATCAAGGGTAATTTGTTTGTATGGCAAACAATAACAGCCGCAAATTCAAACACAATCAAATAATATTTTGCATACAGCCCTGAATTGTAGAGTTCTCCAGACCTATTGATTTTGGTAAAGATCGGTTAAGGGAAAGGGGTAGTTTACCGGCAACTTTTATGTTTTAACAAGGGTATTTTCTATGGCAAACGATAATAGCCGCAAATTCAAACATAATCAAATAATTTTTTGCATACTGCCCTGAATTATAGAGTTATCAAGACCTGTTGTTTTTGGTGAAGGTCGGTTAAGGGGAATGGGTAGTTTACTGGCAACGTTTTATGTTTTAACAAGTGTATTTCCTATGGCAAACGATAACAGCCGCAAATTCAAACAGAATCAACAGATTATTTGTGTACAGCCCTAAATCGCAGAGTTCCCAAGGCCTGTTGTTTTTGGTGAAGATCGGTTAAGGGAAAGGGGTAGTTTACCAGCAACGTTTTTTTGTCAAGGGTATTTTTTATGGCAAACGATAACAGCCGCAAATTCAAACAGAATCAAATAATGTTTTGCATACAGCCCTGATTTGTAGAGTACTCATGACCTGTTGTTTTTGGTGAAGATCGGTTAAGGGGAAGGGGTAGTTTACCTGTAACATTTTATGTTTTAACAAGGGTATTTCCTATGGCAACCGATAACCGCCGCAAATTCAAACAGAATCAAAAGATTATTTGTGTACAGCCCTAAATTGCAGAGTTCTCAAGACCTATTGTTTTTGGTGAAGATCGGTTAAGGGGAAGGGGTAGTTTACCAGCAACGTTTTTTTACCAAGGGTATTTTCTATGGCAAACGATAACAGCCGCAAATTCAAACAGAATCAAATAATGTTTTGCATACAGCCCTGATTTGTAGAGTACTCAAGACCTGTTGTTTTTGGTGAAGATCGGTTAAGGGAAAAGGGTAGTATACTGGCAACGTTTTTTTTTAATCAAGGGTAATTTGTTTGTATGGCAAACAATAACAGCCGCAAATTCAAACAGAATCAAATAATTTTTTGCATACAGCCCTGATTTGTAGAGTACTCACGATCTATTGTTTTTGGTGAAGATCGGTTTAGGGAAAGGGGTAGTTTACCGGCAACGGTTTTTTTTTATCAAGGGAAATTTTTTTTTGGCAAACGATAACAGCCGTAAATTCAAACAGAATCAAATAATGTTTCGTATGCAGCCCTGAATTGTAGGGTTCTCAAGACCTATCGTTTTTGGAGAAGATCGGTTAAGGGAAAGAGGCAATTTAGCGGTAACGTTTTATGTTTTAACAAGGGTATTTCTTATGGCAAACGATAACAGCCGCAATTTCAAACAGAATCAAAAGGTTATTTGTGTACAGCCCTAAATTGCAGAGTTATCAAGACCTGTTGTTTTTGGTGAAGATTGGTTAAGGGAAAGGGGTAGTTTACCAGCAACGTTTTTTTATCAAGGGTATTTTCTATGGCAAACGATAACAGTCGCAAATTCAAACAGAATCAAATAATGTTTTGCATAAAGCCCTGATTTGTAGAGTACTCAAGACCTGTTGTTTTTGGTAAAGATCGGTTGAGGGGAAGGGGTAGTTTACCAGCAACGTTTTTTTATCAAGCGTATTTCCTATGACGAACGGAAAACACCGCAAAATCAAACAGAAGCAAATAATTTTTTGCATCCGTCCCTGAATTGTAGAGGTCTCAATGACTTTCGATTTTGGTAAAGATCGGTTAAGGGGAAGGGGTAGTTTACCTGCAACCTTTTAGGTTTTAACAAGAGTAAAGTACTTGAAAATTTATTTAAACTTTTTGAAACAATGGTAATTGTTAAAAATAAAATACTTTTGTTGCCAGGCAATAAAATTATAATTTTTTCATTTTAATGTAATATAATATTTTTCATTTAATACAGCAATAAAAAGGCAGGTAAGGCACAGCCTGGCTGTTTGGCTGAAAATGATTTTAAATATAAATCTTAGAATATGGAAGTCATGTATGGTTCTCCATACCGATATTTTACTTCCATGTTCCTTAAGTAAATGGAAGTATGGTGATAGCAAAAAAAATCGTGTTCGAGATTATTGCAGATTCTGATTGTACTACACTCAAAACGAGAAAAAAAGTTTTTTTTTCGAAAAGTGTCTGTGTCTCTATCTGTAGATTTTTTTCTATGGAAAACGATAACAGCCGCAAATTCAAACACAATAAAATAATTTTTTGCATACAGCCCTTATTTGTAGAGTACTCAAGACCTATTGTTTTTGGTGAAGATCGGTTGAGGGAAAGGTGTCGTTTACCAGCCACGTTTTTTGTTTTAACAAGGGTATTTTTTATGGCAAACGATAACAGCCGCAAATTCAAACATAATCAAATAATATCTTTCATATAGCCCTGAATTGTAGAGTTCTCAAAACCTTTTAGTTTTGGTGAAGATCGGTTAAGGGAATAGGGTAGTTTACCAGCAACATTTTATGTTTTAACAAGGGTAAATTTTTTTATGACGAACGATAACAGCCGTACATTAAAACAGAATCAACTACTCTTCTGCATACCTTTTTGAATTGGACAGAACTCAAGGTCTGTTGATTTTGTTGAAGATCGGTTAAGGGAAAGGCGTAGTTTACCGGCAACGTTTTATGTTCTAACAAGGGTATTTACTATGGCAAACGATAACAGCCGCAAATTCAAATAGAATCAAATGATTATTTGCATACAGCCCTAAATTGCGGAGTTCTCATGGTCTGCTGATTTTGTTGGAGATCGGGTAAGGGAAGAGGGTAGTTTACCAGCAACATTTTATGTTTTAAGAAGGGTATTTTCTATGGCAAACGATAACAGCCGCAAATTCAAACAGAATCAAATAATTTTTGCATACAGCCCTGATTTGTAGAGTACTCAAGACCTGTTGTTTTTGGTGAAGATCGGTTAAGGGGAAGGGGTAGTTTACCAGTAACGTTTTATGTTTAAACAATTGTATTTCCTATGGCAAACGATAACCGCCGCAAATTCAAACAGAATCAAAAGATTATTTGTGTACAGCCCTAAATTGCAGAGTTCTCAAGACCTATTGTTTTTGGTGAAGATCGGTTAAGGGGAAGGGGTAGTTTACCAGCAACGTTTTTTTATCAAGGGTATTTTCTATGGCAAACGATAACAGCCGCAAATTCAAACAGAATCAAATAATGTTTTGCATACAGCCCTGATTTGTAGAGTACTCAAGACCTGTTGTTTTTGGTGAAGATCGGTTAAGGGAAAAGGGTAGTATACTGGCAACGTTTTTTTTTAATCAAGGGTAATTTGTTTGTATGGCAAACAATAACAGCCGCAAATTCAAACAGAATCAAATAATTTTTTGCATACAGCCCTGATTTGTAGAGTACTCACGATCTATTGTTTTTGGTGAAGATCGGTTTAGGGAAAGGGGTAGTTTACCGGCAACGGTTTTTTTTTATCAAGGGAAATTTTTTTTTGGCAAACGATAACAGCCGTAAATTCAAACAGAATCAAATAATGTTTCGTATGCAGCCCTGAATTGTAGAGTTCTCAAGACCTATCGTTTTTGGAGAAGATCGGTTAAGGGAAAGAGGCAATTTAGCGGTAACGTTTTATGTTTTAACAAGGGTATTTCTTATGGCAAACGATAACAGCCGCAATTTCAAACAGAATCAAAAGGTTATTTGTGTACAGCCCTAAATTGCAGAGTTATCAAGACCTGTTGTTTTTGGTGAAGATTGGTTAAGGGAAAGGGGTAGTTTACCAGCAACGTTTTTTTATCAAGGGTATTTTCTATGGCAAACGATAACAGTCGCAAATTCAAACAGAATCAAATAATGTTTTGCATAAAGCCCTGATTTGTAGAGTACTCAAGACCTGTTGTTTTTGGTAAAGATCGGTTGAGGGGAAGGGGTAGTTTACCAGCAACGTTTTTTTATCAAGCGTATTTTCTATGACGAACGGAAAACACCGCAAAATCAAACAGAAGCAAATAATTTTTTGCATCCGTCCCTGAATTGTAGAGGTCTCAATGACTTTCGATTTTGGTAAAGATCGGTTAAGGGGAAGGGGTAGTTTACCTGCAACCTTTTAGGTTTTAACAAGAGTAAAGTACTTGAAAATTTATTTAAACTTTTTGAAACAATGGTAATTGTTAAAAATAAAATACTTTTGTTGCCAGGCAATAAAATTATAATTTTTTCATTTTAATGTAATATAATATTTTTCATTTAATACAGCAATAAAAAGGCAGGTAAGGCACAGCCTGGCTGTTTGGCTGAAAATGATTTTAAATATAAATCTTAGAATATGGAAGTCATGTATGGTTCTCCATACCGATATTTTACTTCCATGTTCCTTAAGTAAATGGAAGTATGGTGATAGCAAAAAAAATCGTGTTCGAGATTATTGCAGATTCTGATTGTACTACACTCAAAACGAGAAAAAAAGTTTTTTTTTCGAAAAGTGTCTGTGTCTCTATCTGTAGATTTTTTTCTATGGAAAACGATAACAGCCGCAAATTCAAACACAATAAAATAATTTTTTGCATACAGCCCTGATTTGTAGAGTACTCAAGACCTATTGTTTTTGGTGAAGATCGGTTGAGGGAAAGGTGTAGTTTACCAGCCACGTTTTTTGTTTTAACAAGGGTATTTTTTATGGCAAACGATAACAGCCGCAAATTCAAACATAATCAAATAATATCTTTCATATAGCCCTGAATTGTAGAGTTCTCAAAACCTTTTAGTTTTGGTGAAGATCGGTTAAGGGAATAGGGTAGTTTACCAGCAACATTTTATGTTTTAACAAGGGTAAATTTTTTTATGACGAACGATAACAGCCGTACATTAAAACAGAATCAACTACTCTTCTGCATACCTTTTTGAATTGGACAGAACTCAAGGTCTGTTGATTTTGTTGAAGATCGGTTAAGGGAAAGGCGTAGTTTACCGGCAACGTTTTATGTTCTAACAAGGGTATTTACTATGGCAAACGATAACAGCCGCAAATTCAAATAGAATCAAATGATTATTTGCATACAGCCCTAAATTGCGGAGTTCTCATGGTCTGCTGATTTTGTTGAAGATCGGGTAAGGGAAGAGGGTAGTTTACCAGCAACATTTTATGTTTTAAGAAGGGTATTTTCTATGGCAAACGATAACAGCCGCAAATTCAAACAGAATCAAATAATTTTTGCATACAGCCCTGATTTGTAGAGTACTCAAGACCTGTTGTTTTTGGTGAAGATCGGTTAAGGGGAAGGGGTAGTTTACCAGTAACGTTTTATGTTTAAACAATTGTATTTCCTATGGCAAACGATAACCGCCGCAAATTCAAACAGAATCAAAAGATTATTTGTGTACAGCCCTAAATTGCAGAGTTCTCAAGACCTATTGTTTTTGGTGAAGATCGGTTAAGGGGAAGGGGTAGTTTACCAGCAACGTTTTTTTATCAAGGGTATTTTCTATGGCAAACGATAACAGCCGCAAATTCAAACAGAATCAAATAATGTTTTGCATACAGCCCTGATTTGTAGAGTACTCAAGACCTGTTGTTTTTGGTGAAGATCGGTTAAGGGAAAAGGGTAGTTTATTGGCAACGTTTTTTTTTAATCAAGGGTAATTTGTTTGTATGGCAAACAATAACAGCCGCAAATTCAAACACAATCAAATAATATTTTGCATACTGCCCTGAATTGTAGAGTTCTCCAGACCTATTGATTTTGGTAAAGATCGGTTAAGGGAAAGGGGTAGTTTACCGGCAACTTTTATGTTTTAACAAGGGTATTTTCTATGGCAAACGATAATAGCCGCAAATTCAAACATAATCAAATAATTTTTTGCATACTGCCCTGAATTATAGAGTTCTCAAAACCTTTTAGTTTTGGTGAAGATCGGTTAAGGGAATAGGGTAGTTTACCAGCAACATTTTATGTTTTAACAAGGGTAAATTTTTTTATGACGAACGATAACAGCCGTACATTAAAACAGAATCAACTACTCTTCTGCATACCTTTTTGAATTGGACAGAACTCAAGGTCTGTTGATTTTGTTGAAGATCGGTTAAGGGAAAGGCGTAGTTTACCGGCAACGTTTTATGTTCTAACAAGGGTATTTACTATGGCAAACGATAACAGCCGCAAATTCAAACAGAATCAACAGATTATTTGTGTACAGCCCTAAATCGCAGAGTTCCCAAGACCTGTTGTTTTTGGTGAAGATCGGTTAAGGGAAAGGGGTAGTTTACCAGCAACGTTTTTTTGTCAAGGGTATTTTTTATGGCAAACGATAACAGCCGCAAATTCAAACAGAATCAAATAATGTTTTGCATACAGCCCTGATTTATAGAGTACTCAAGACCTGTTGTTTTTGGTGAAGATCGGTTAAGGGGAAGGGGTAGTTTACCTGTAACATTTTATGTTTTAACAAGGGTATTTCCTATGGCAAACGATAACCGCCGCAAATTCAAACAGAATCAAAAGATTATTTGTGTACAGCCCTAAATTGCAGAGTTCTCAAGACCTATTGTTTTTGGTGAAGATCGGTTAAGGGGAAGGGGTAGTTTACCAGCAACGTTTTTTTACCAAGGGTATTTTCTATGGCAAACGATAACAGTCGCAAATTCAAACAGAATCAAATAATGTTTTGCATCCAGCCCTGATTTGTAGAGTACTCAAGACCTGTTGTTTTTGGTGAAGATCGGTTAAGGGAAAAGGGTAGTATACTGGCAACGTTTTTTTTTAATCAAGGGTAATTTGTTTGTATGGCAAACAATAACAGCCGCAAATTCAAACAGAATCAAATAATTTTTTGCATACAGCCCTGATTTGTAGAGTACTCACGATCTATTGTTTTTGGTGAAGATCGGTTTAGGGAAAGGGGTAGTTTACCGGCAACGGTTTTTTTTTATCAAGGGAAATTTTTTTTTGGCAAACGATAACAGCCGTAAATTCAAACAGAATCAAATAATGTTTCGTATGCAGCCCTGAATTGTAGAGTTCTCAAGATCTATCGTTTTTGGAGAAGATCGGTTAAGGGAAAGAGGCAATTTAGCGGTAACGTTTTATGTTTTAACAAGTGTATTTCTTATGGCAAACGATAACAGCCGCAATTTCAAACAGAATCAAAAGGTTATTTGTGTACAGCCCTAAATTGCAGAGTTATCAAGACCTGTTGTTTTTGGTGAAGATTGGTTAAGGGAAAGGGGTAGTTTACCAGCAACGTTTTTTTATCAAGGGTATTTTCTATGGCAAACGATAACAGTCGCAAATTCAAACAGAATCAAATAATGTTTTGCATACAGCCCTGATTTGTAGAGTACTCAAGACCTGTTGTTTTTGGTGAAGATCGGTTAAGGGAAAAGGGTAGTATACTGGCAACGTTTTTTTTTAATCAAGGGTAATTTGTTTGTATGGCAAACAATAACAGCCGCAAATTCAAACAGAATCAAATAATTTTTTGCATACAGCCCTGATTTGTAGAGTACTCACGATCTATTGTTTTTGGTGAAGATCGGTTTAGGGAAAGGGGTAGTTTACCGGCAACGGTTTTTTTTTATCAAGGGAAATTTTTTTTTTGGCAAACGATAACAGCCGTAAATTCAAACAGAATCAAATAATGTTTCGTATGCAGCCCTGAATTGTAGAGTTCTCAAGATCTATCGTTTTTGGAGAAGATCGGTTAAGGGAAAGAGGCAATTTAGCGGTAACGTTTTATGTTTTAACAAGTGTATTTCTTATGGCAAACGATAACAGCCGCAATTTCAAACAGAATCAAAAGGTTATTTGTGTACAGCCCTAAATTGCAGAGTTATCAAGACCTGTTGTTTTTGGTGAAGATCGGTTAAGGGGAAGGGGTAGTTTACCAGCAACGTTTTTTTATCAAGGGTATTTTCTATGGCAAACGATAACAGCCGCAAATTCAAATAGAATCAAATGATTATTTGCATACAGCCCTAAATTGCGGAGTTCTCATGGTCTGCTGATTTTGTTGAAGATCGGGTAAGGGAAGAGGGTAGTTTACCAGCAACATTTTATGTTTTAAGAAGGGTATTTTCTATGGCAAACGATAACAGCCGCAAATTCAAACAGAATCAAATAATTTTTGCATACAGCCCTGATTTGTAGAGTACTCAAGACCTGTTGTTTTTGGTGAAGATCGGTTAAGGGGAAGGGGTAGTTTACCAGTAACGTTTTATGTTTAAACAATTGTATTTCCTATGGCAAACGATAACCGCCGCAAATTCAAACAGAATCAAAAGATTATTTGTGTACAGCCCTAAATTGCAGAGTTCTCAAGACCTATTGTTTTTGGTGAAGATCGGTTAAGGGGAAGGGGTAGTTTACCAGCAACGTTTTTTTATCAAGGGTATTTTCTATGGCAAACGATAACAGCCGCAAATTCAAACAGAATCAAATAATGTTTTGCATACAGCCCTGATTTGTAGAGTACTCAAGACCTGTTGTTTTTGGTGAAGATCGGTTAAGGGAAAAGGGTAGTTTATTGGCAACGTTTTTTTTTAATCAAGGGTAATTTGTTTGTATGGCAAACAATAACAGCCGCAAATTCAAACACAATCAAATAATATTTTGCATACTGCCCTGAATTGTAGAGTTCTCCAGACCTATTGATTTTGGTAAAGATCGGTTAAGGGAAAGGGGTAGTTTACCGGCAACTTTTATGTTTTAACAAGGGTATTTTCTATGGCAAACGATAATAGCCGCAAATTCAAACATAATCAAATAATTTTTTGCATACTGCCCTGAATTATAGAGTTCTCAAAACCTTTTAGTTTTGGTGAAGATCGGTTAAGGGAATAGGGTAGTTTACCAGCAACATTTTATGTTTTAACAAGGGTAAATTTTTTTATGACGAACGATAACAGCCGTACATTAAAACAGAATCAACTACTCTTCTGCATACCTTTTTGAATTGGACAGAACTCAAGGTCTGTTGATTTTGTTGAAGATCGGTTAAGGGAAAGGCGTAGTTTACCGGCAACGTTTTATGTTCTAACAAGGGTATTTACTATGGCAAACGATAACAGCCGCAAATTCAAACAGAATCAACAGATTATTTGTGTACAGCCCTAAATCGCAGAGTTCCCAAGACCTGTTGTTTTTGGTGAAGATCGGTTAAGGGAAAGGGGTAGTTTACCAGCAACGTTTTTTTGTCAAGGGTATTTTTTATGGCAAACGATAACAGCCGCAAATTCAAACAGAATCAAATAATGTTTTGCATACAGCCCTGATTTATAGAGTACTCAAGACCTGTTGTTTTTGGTGAAGATCGGTTAAGGGGAAGGGGTAGTTTACCTGTAACATTTTATGTTTTAACAAGGGTATTTCCTATGGCAAACGATAACCGCCGCAAATTCAAACAGAATCAAAAGATTATTTGTGTACAGCCCTAAGTTGCAGAGTTCTCAAGACCTATTGTTTTTGGTGAAGATCGGTTAAGGGGAAGGGGTAGTTTACCAGCAACGTTTTTTTACCAAGGGTATTTTCTATGGCAAACGATAACAGTCGCAAATTCAAACAGAATCAAATAATGTTTTGCATCCAGCCCTGATTTGTAGAGTACTCAAGACCTGTTGTTTTTGGTGAAGATCGGTTAAGGGAAAAGGGTAGTATACTGGCAACGTTTTTTTTTAATCAAGGGTAATTTGTTTGTATGGCAAACAATAACAGCCGCAAATTCAAACAGAATCAAATAATTTTTTGCATACAGCCCTGATTTGTAGAGTACTCACGATCTATTGTTTTTGGTGAAGATCGGTTTAGGGAAAGGGGTAGTTTACCGGCAACGGTTTTTTTTTATCAAGGGAAATTTTTTTTTGGCAAACGATAACAGCCGTAAATTCAAACAGAATCAAATAATGTTTCGTATGCAGCCCTGAATTGTAGAGTTCTCAAGATCTATCGTTTTTGGAGAAGATCGGTTAAGGGAAAGAGGCAATTTAGCGGTAACGTTTTATGTTTTAACAAGTGTATTTCTTATGGCAAACGATAACAGCCGCAATTTCAAACAGAATCAAAAGGTTATTTGTGTACAGCCCTAAATTGCAGAGTTATCAAGACCTGTTGTTTTTGGTGAAGATTGGTTAAGGGAAAGGGGTAGTTTACCAGCAACGTTTTTTTATCAAGGGTATTTTCTATGGCAAACGATAACAGTCGCAAATTCAAACAGAATCAAATAATGTTTTGCATACAGCCCTGATTTGTAGAGTACTCAAGACCTGTTGTTTTTGGTGAAGATCGGTTAAGGGAAAAGGGTAGTATACTGGCAACGTTTTTTTTTAATCAAGGGTAATTTGTTTGTATGGCAAACAATAACAGCCGCAAATTCAAACAGAATCAAATAATTTTTTGCATACAGCCCTGATTTGTAGAGTACTCACGATCTATTGTTTTTGGTGAAGATCGGTTTAGGGAAAGGGGTAGTTTACCGGCAACGGTTTTTTTTTATCAAGGGAAATTTTTTTTTTGGCAAACGATAACAGCCGTAAATTCAAACAGAATCAAATAATGTTTCGTATGCAGCCCTGAATTGTAGAGTTCTCAAGATCTATCGTTTTTGGAGAAGATCGGTTAAGGGAAAGAGGCAATTTAGCGGTAACGTTTTATGTTTTAACAAGTGTATTTCTTATGGCAAACGATAACAGCCGCAATTTCAAACAGAATCAAAAGGTTATTTGTGTACAGCCCTAAATTGCAGAGTTATCAAGACCTGTTGTTTTTGGTGAAGATTGGTTAAGGGAAAGGGGTAGTTTACCAGCAACGTTTTTTTATCAAGGGTATTTTCTATGGCAAACGATAACAGTCGCAAATTCAAACAGAATCAAATAATGTTTTGCATAAAGCCCTGATATGTAGAGTACTCAAGAGCTGTTGTTTTTGGTAAAGATCGGTTGAGGGGAAGGGGTAGTTTACCAGCAACGTTTTTTTATCAAGCGTATTTCCTATGACGAACGGAAAACACCGCAAATTCAAACAGAAGCAAATAATTTTTTGCATCCGTCCCTGAATTGTAGAGGTCTCAATGACTTTCGATTTTGGTAAAGATCGGTTAAGGGGAAGGGGTAGTTTACCTGCAACCTTTTAGGTTTTAACAAGAGTAAAGTACTTGAAAATTTATTTAAACTTTTTGAAACAATGGTAATTGTTAAAAATAAAATACTTTTGTTGCCAGGCAATAAAATTATAATTTTTTCATTTTAATGTAATATAATATTTTTCATTTAATACAGCAATAAAAAGGCAGGTAAGGCACAGCCTGGCTGTTTGGCTGAAAATGATTTTAAATATAAATCTTAGAATATGGAAGTCATGTATGGTTCTCCATACCGATATTTTACTTCCATGTTCCTTAAGTAAATGGAAGTATGGTGATAGCAAAAAAAATCGTGTTCGAGATTATTGCAGATTCTGATTGTACTACACTCAAAACATGAAAAAAAGTCATTTTTCGAAAAGTGTCTGTGTCTCTATCTGTAGATTTTTTTCTATGGAAAACGATAACAGCCGCAAATTCAAACACAATCAAATAATTTTTTGCATACAGCCCTGATTTGTAGAGTACTCAAGACCTATTGTTTTTGGTGAAGATCGGTTGAGGGAAAGGTGTAGTTTACCAGCCACGTTTTTTGTTTTAACAAGGGTATTTTCTATGGCAAACGATAACAGCCGCAAATTCAAACATAATCAAATAATATCTTTCATATAGCCCTGAATTGTAGAGTTCTCAAAACCTTTTAGTTTTGGTGAAGATCGGTTAAGGGAATAGGGTAGTTTACCAGCAACATTTTATGTTTTAACAAGGGTAAATTTTTTTATGACGAACGATAACAGCCGTACATTAAAACAGAATCAACTACTCTTCTGCATACCTTTTTGAATTGGACAGAACTCAAGGTCTGTTGATTTTGTTGAAGATCGGTTAAGGGAAAGGCGTAGTTTACCGGCAACGTTGTATGTTCTAACAAGGGTATTTACTATGGCAAACGATAACAGCCGCAAATTCAAACAGAATCAACAGATTATTTGTGTACAGCCCTAAATCGCAGAGTTCCCAAGACCTGTTGTTTTTGGTGAAGATCGGTTAAGGGAAAGGGGTAGTTTACCAGCAACGTTTTTTTGTCAAGGGTATTTTTTATGGCAAACGATAACAGCCGCAAATTCAAACAGAATAAAATAATGTTTTGCATACAGCCCTGATTTGTAGAGTACTCAAGACCATTTGTTTTTGGTGAAGATCGGTTAAGGGGAAGGGGTAGTTTACCTGTAACATTTTATGTTTTAACAAGGGTATTTCCTATGGCAAACGATAACCGCCGCAAATTCAAACAGAATCAAAAGATTATTTGTGTACAGCCCTAAATTGCAGAGTTCTCAAGACCTATTGTTTTTGGTGAAGATCGGTTAAGGGGAAGGGGTAGTTTACCAGCAACGTTTTTTTACCAAGGGTATTTTCTATGGCAAACGATAACAGCCGCAAATTCAAACAGAATCAAATAATGTTTTGCATACAGCCCTGATTTGTAGAGTACTCAAGACCTGTTGTTTTTGGTGAAGATCGGTTAAGGGAAAAGGGTAGTATACTGGCAACGTTTTTTTTAAATCAAGGGTAATTTGTTTGTATGGCAAACAATAACAGCCGCAAATTCAAACAGAATCAAATAATTTTTTGCATACAGCCCTGATTTGTAGAGTACTCACGATCTTTTGTTTTTGGTGAAGATCAGTTGAGGGAAAGGGGTAGTTTACCGGCAACGGTTTTTTTTTTATCAAGGGAAATTGTTTTTTTGGCAAACGATAACAGCCGTAAATTCAAACTGAATCAAATAATTTTTTGCATACAGCCCTGATTTGTAGAGTACTCACGATCTTTTGTTTTTGGTGAAGATCAGTTGAGGGAAAGGGGTAGTTTACCGGCAACGGTTTTTTTTTTATCAAGGGAAATTGTTTTTTTGGCAAACGATAACAGCCGTAAATTCAAACAGAATCAAATAATGTTTCGTATGCAGCCCTGAATTGTAGAGTTCTCAAGACCTATCGTTTTTGGAGAAGATCGGTTAAGGGAAAGGGGCAATTTAGCGGTAACGTTTTATGTTTTAACAAGTGTATTTCCTATGGCAAACGATAACAGCCGCAAATTCAAACAGAATCAAAAGATTATTTGTGTACAGCCCTAAATCGCAGAGTTCTCAAGACCTGTTGTTTTTGGTGAAGATCGGTTAAGGGAAAGGGGTAGTTTACCAGCAACGTTTTTTTATCAAGGGTATTTTCTATGGCAAACGATAACAGCCGCAAATTCAAACAGAATCAAATAATGTTTTGCATACAGCCCTGATTTGTAGAGAGTACTCAATACCTATTGTTTTTGGTAAAGATCGGTTACGGGGAAGGGGTAGTTTACCAGCAACGTTTTTTTATCAAGCGTATTTTCTATGACGAACGGTAACAGCCGCAAAGTCAAACAGAAACAAATAATGTTTTGCATACGTCCCTGAGTTGTAGAGGTCTCAATGACTTTCGATTTTGGTGAAGATCGGTTAAGGGGAATGGGTAGTTTACTTGCAACCTTTTACGTTTTAACAAGAGTAAAGTACTTGAAAATTTATTTAAACTTTTTGAAACAATGGTAATTGTTAAAAATAAAATAATTTTGTTGCCAGGCATTAAAATTATAATTTTTTCATTTTAATGTAATATAATATTTTTCATTTAATACAGCAATAAAAAGGCAGGTAAGACACAGCCTGGCTGTTTGGCTGAAAATGATTTTAAATATAAATCTTAGAATATGGAAGTCATGTATGGTTCTCCATACCGATATTTTACTTCCATGTTCCTTAAGTAAATGGAAGTATGGTGATAGCAAAAAAAATCGTGTTCGAGATTATTGCAGATTCTGATTGTACTACACTCAAAACATGAAAGAAAGTCATTTTTCGAAAAGTGTCTGTGTGTCTATCTGTAGATTTTTTTCTATGGAAAACGATAACAGCCGCAAATTCAAACACAATCAAACAATTTTTTGCATACAGCCCTGATTTGTAGAGTACTCAAGACCTATTGTTTTTGGTGAAGATAGGTTAAGGGAAAAGGGTAGTTTACTGGCAACGTTTTTTTTTTAATCAAGGGTAATTTGTTTGTATGGCAAACAATAACAGCCGCAAATTCAAACACAATCAAATAATATTTTGCATACAGCCCTGATTTGTAGAGTTCTCCAGATCTATTGATTTTGGTAAAGATCGGTTAAGGGAAAGGGGTAGTTTACCTGCAACATTTATGTTTTAACAAGGGTATTTTCTATGGCAAACGATAATAGCCGCAAATTCAAACATAATCAAATAATTTTTTGCATACTGCCCTGAATTATAGAGTTATCAAGACCTGTTGTTTTTGGTGAAGATCGGTTAAGGGGAATGGGTAGTTTACCGGCAGCGTTTTATGTTTGAAAAGGGTATTTTTATGCCGAACGATAAGAGCCGCAAATTCAAACAGAATCAAATAAGTTTTTGCATACAGCCCTGATTTGCAGAGTTCTCAAGACCTATTGTTTTTGGTGAAGATCGGTTGAGGGAAAGGTGTAGTTTACCAGCCACGTTTTTTGTTTTAACAAGGGTATTTTATATGGCAAACGATAACAGCCGCAAATTCAAACATAATCAAATAATATCTTTCATATAGCCCTGAATTGTAGAGTTCTCAAAACCTTTTAGTTTTGGTGAAGATCGGTTAAGGGAATAGGGTAGTTTACCAGCAACATTTTATGTTTTAACAAGGGTAAATTTTTTTATGACGAACGATAACAGCCGTACATTAAAACAGAATCAACTACTCTTCTGCATACCTTTTTGAATTAGACAGAACTCAAGGTCTGTTGATTTTGTTGAAGATGGGTTAAGGGAAAGGCGTAGTTTACCGGCAACGTTTTATGTTCTAACAAGGGTATTTACTATGCAAACGTTAACAGCCGCAAATTCAAATAGAATCAAATGATTATTTGCATACAGCCCTAAATTGCGGAGTTCTCAAGACTTACTGTTTTTGGTGAATATCGGTTAAGGGAAAGGGGTAGTTTACCTGCAACGTTTTTTTATGAAGGGTATTTTCTCTGGCAAACGATAACAGCCGCAAATTCAAACAGAATCAAATAATGTTTTGCATCCAGGCCTGATTTGTAGAGTACTCAAGACCTGTTGTTTTTGGTGAAGATCGGTTAAGGGGAAGGGGTAGTTTACCAGTAACGTTTTATGTTTTAACAAGGGTATTTCCTATGGCAAACGATAACAGCCGCAAATTCAAACAGAATCAAAAGATTATTTGTGTACAGCCGTAAATTTCAGAGTTCTCAAGACCTATTGTTTTTGGTGAAGATCGGTTAAGGGGAAGGGGTAGTTTACCAGCAACGTTTTTTTATCAAGGGTATTTCCTATGGCAAACGATAACAGCCGCAAATTCAAACACAATCAAATAATGTTTTGCATACAGCCCTGATTTGTAGATTTCTCCAGACCTATTGATTTTGGTAAAGATCGGTTAAGGGAAAGGGGTAGTTTACCTGCAACATTTATGTTTTAACAAGGGTATTTTCTATGGCAAACGATAACAGCCGCAAATTCAAACACAATCAAATAATGTTTTGCATACAGCCCTGATTTGTAGAGTTCTCCAGACCTGTTGATTTTGGTAAAGATCGTTTAAGGGAAAGGTGTAGTTTACCGGCAACATTTATGTTTTAACAAGGGTATTTTATATGGTAAACGATAATAGCCGCAAATTCAAACATAATCAAATAATTTTTTGCATACTGCCCTGAATTATAGAGTTATCAAGACCTGTTGTTTTTGGTGAAGATCGGTTAAGGGGAATGGGTAGTTTACCGGCAACGTTTTATGTTTGAAAAGGGTATTTTTATGCCGAACGATAAGAGCCGCAAATTCAAACAGAATCAAATAAGTTTTTGCATACGGCCCTGATTTGCAGAGTACTCAAGACCTGTTGTTTTTGGTGAAGATCGGTTGGGGGAAAGGGGTAGTTTACCTGCCACGTTTTTTGTTTTAACAAGGGTATTTTTTATGGCAAACGATAACAGCCGCAAATTCAAACATAATCAAATAATATTTTTCATATAGCCCTGAATTGTAGAGTTCTCAAAACCTTTTAGTTTTGGTGAAGATCGGTTAAGGGAATAGGGTAGTTTACCTGCAACATTTTATGTTTTAACAAGGGTAAATTTTTTTTGACGAACGATAACAGCCGTACATTAAAACAGAATCAACTACTCTTCTGCATACCTTTTTGAATTATACAGAACTCAAGGTCTGTTGATTTTGTTGAAGATCGGTTAAGGGAAGGGGGTAGTTTACCTGCAACATTTTATGTTTTAAGAAGGGTATATTCTATGACAAACGATAACAGCCGCAAATTCAAACAGAATCAAATAATTTTTGCATACAGCCCTGATTTGTAGAGTACTCAAGACTTACTGTTTTTGGTGAATATCGGTTAAGGGAAAGGGGTAGTTTACCTGCAACGGTTTTTTATCAAGGGTAATTTTTTCTATGGCAAACGATAAGAGCCGCAAATTCAAACAGAATCAAATGATGTTTTGCATACAGCCCTGTATTGTAGAATTCTCAATACCTATTGGTGTTGGTGAAGATCGGTTAAGGGAAAGGGATAGTTTACCTGCAACATTTTATGTTTTAACAAGGGTTATTTTTTATATGACGAACGATAACTGCCGTAAATTCAAACAGAATCAACTAAGTTTTTGCATACCTTTTTGAACTAAAGAGAACTCAAGGTCTGTTGATCTTGTTGAAGATCGGTTAAGGGAAAGGGGTGGTTTATCACCAAAGTTTTATGTTTTAAAAAGGGTAATTTTTTGTATGACGAACGATAACTGCCGAAAATTCAAAGAGAATCAAATAATTTTTTGCACACTTGCCTGAGTTGTAGAGAACTCAAGGTCTGTTGATTATGGTGAAGATCGGTTAAGGGAAGGGGTAGTTTACCTGCAACATTTTAAGTTGTAACAAGAGAAATGTTTCCATGACGAACGATAACTGCCGCACATTCAAACAGAATCAAATATTTTTTGCATGCATCCCTGAATTGTAGAGGACTGAAGGTCTATTGATTTTGGAGAAGATCGGTTAAGAGAAAGGGGTAGTTTACCTGAAACATTTTA